>JASDDO010000019.1:350615588-351865588 GCA_030015575.1 Agapanthus africanus
AGAAACAAAACTAAGTGCAACGGGTGTGCATGAAAACATCTGTCAAGTGCAACGAATGTGCACGACAACAAAACTGGGTGCATCTAATATGCACGAAGAATCTCGATTTAGTGCATCTGGTGTGCACAAAATCATATCAAGTGCGCCATGTATGCGCAAGAATCTCAATCAAGTGTACAAAGTGCATGAAAACATAGATCCAGTGCACCAGGGTGCACAAAAACAAATATCGAATATCAAAGTCGACATCAATGGTATACGATATACACCAAATCCAATCAAGTATACCGCGGTATATAAGCTCGTAAACGTGTGCAGCTGCGTGCACAAAACCATATCAAAGTACTGAAAGTGCACATAAACCATACTAAATGCATGAGTTCAAAATCATGTGCACACTATATGTACGAAATCAAGTCAAGTATATTGGCGTGTAAGAAATCAAAATCAAGTGCAATAGATATGCACAAAACGAAATCAGCACAACTGATACATAAAACACAAATCAAGTGCAACTGTGGTGCACATAGGAAATATCAATCATGAAACAAATCGTCAAAATACCGAAATCAAGACGACAAAAATGTGATATCCGAATCACCAAGTTGCAAATCAGAAATAACTGTCGCCGATGTGCCCCTCTTTCAATGTCGAAAGGTGCTGGTGCATCCAAGGCTGGCAGAGCAAGTATCTACTTGCCTCCTGTTCACGGTCTGGCGCCTTCTAACCTTAGGTTCTCATCTCTCTCTGTGGATTACCAGTTATATGCCCTCTTGGCTTAACAGCCCGATTCGGGGTACTGACGGAAACAATCCTGTTCTGGCGCTTTTCTGAAGATCTCCTGATCAATTAACATGGTCACTCGTAACGTATCTTATCAATGATGGCAAACTATGGCCTACCGAGTGTGCGTGATACGACCGATCCTGGGTCCAAGTATTCTCGTGTAGTATTCCAGAAAGATTATGTCGGGGTCTCTCCCAAATCTTGTCCCTGCCGGACTGCCCGGAAGTTATCACCCTTTACTTAATCCATTTCTTGTTCCGAGACAACTGCATTCTATTCATTACTTTTCTCTAGAATTATGGTTGCATTCAATGCCTCTGCATAGGCATCCAGTCTCTGATGTCAACGGAGTGGAACGTCATCTAGTCAAGATCTCATACGAACCTCTTACTCCGCTTTTCTTCAATATGGACCAATTCGGAATTATCTCTTCGTAGCTGTATGAACTACGCTTTAAACGGCTGCACTCATATTACGAACTCGGTATCCCTAATATCCTATAGTAGGAATCTGGCCAATTACATTCTCAGGAACTCGTCCAAATTATTGGAGGAATACGCTTACACTCGTCCTGTTTCGATCGACTCACAACACGCCTGTGTGAAGTCTTCTTCTAGCTGAAGCTAGCCAATCTAATGATCTCGTATCGGGGTATCCAAACAAACCACATGTCCTAGTCATTCATCCATGGGTGACTAGCGATCTTCTATCATATCCCCATATATAAACTCATGCTACATTAGCTTCAAGGGTCTGGGGTGATACCTAATCAGCTCAGCAATAGCTGGCTCATTTGTCCGCACGGTAGAAAACGCCTCAATCACCTGGAGTAGACGGTACCATAATAATCTTCGCAATCTGGACGGCCTCTAGAAATGGCCCGGTCATCTGGTGTAGATCTCGAACGCTCGCGTCAACGAAAAATCTTAATAACACAATAAATCAATGCGTTCGTATGTCATTGGAATACATCCTGGTCAGTCCTCATCCATGACGAGCTCGCTCTGACCGCATCTCTAGCCGCAACTCTCTCTGCTCATGTAACCACGGTAATAGAAACCACAATCCGATATCGATGAGGATAGATCATAGGAACGAATAGAAATACAATGCATAAGAAATGTACATCCTAAGGCTTCTTAAGCGGAGTAGCATATCGTAAGTATGCCGCGGAACATACAAACGGTACGTCACTCTACTTAAGTCACCTTCTCCATCAACCAAGGTCAACCTACACGATGAATGTTCGGGTCTAATACCCCCTCAGCCAAATCTAAGTTCCATAAGGTCAAGCCTAGGTTCCGAATATATATACGCCCTAGACTCCGCATAATCAAACCTAGACTCGAACCAAGGTTAAACCTAACGCTCTGATACCAACTTTGTCATGACCCGGAAAAGGCACGTGACTGGTACTTGAATCATGTGAAGCTTATAGGACCCCCACCTAATTCAAGTAAGCCAAAATCCAAGAAATCTAAACCTTTTAAGGAAAATAATGGAGGTGCGGTTTTGAAATAAAGTTTTACTGAAATCAAGTTCTTCTTTAAAACATAGATAATAGTATACAAAAACACAATGTTTGTAGCTATCTTAAAAACGTGTTTCGTCATTGAAAAATTCGGCAGCACCTCCTTTGTAAATTTTAACCCGAAAACGGTACAAGTAATATAATAAAGGCATCCACAAGCGGGAGCTAGCTCTTCGCCAAATGGCGGAAACAACCACGCAAATAATATAAATATACAATGCTGAAGGCGAGGATCAAAACTCAGCAAGAAAGCAAGAAAACTAAAGTATCATCAAGAAAACCGGAAACATGAATAGATACATGAGCGTGACTCTAAGTCCGAAAGAATATACAGCTGTGGTTTTTCTAAGTCTACTAAATATACAAGTCTGGTTGATGGAGCCTTTAACTAGATACAACTGAAATAAATAACAAGTACAACTGAAATGTAAAGTACATAAACAACAGTGGTCACGATGCAAATGAAACCACCAACCAAGCAATCACCCGGAAGAAAGTGAAGTACTAGCAAGCCGCTACGGAACCTGTATGGCTAAACCTGCAAGAACTGTGGCACAACAGGGGTGAGTTGCTAACTCATGAGTAGAAGACATCACCGAGTAGAAATCGTATGTATGACGATCTCCTAGGTCATACAGTACAATACAATAATAATAGTAGTACGGTAACATCGAGTAACAGTAGAGATGATAAAATAGACATATGTGTAAGATCAAGTACTCATGTCCATGTCATAAAGTAACTACATGTCATATGTATTATGCATGAATGTATCACTAAATGGGTGTCCAGCAACGACACAGAACATCAGGATATAACTGAGTGCCAAGTATCGACACTCGAAAATATCATAAAAACTGTGTCCATCAGCGACACATCATCCTCATAAATCTCGGGCTCCGTCAGTCCGGATCGGCCTAAATCATCTGATCACACGACTACGGTCGGTATCCTCCAGATATCCGTCGCGTCAAATATCACCGGTCGGTAGTGCTCCCCTGCCGGACTCAACATCTCTCTATATGGCCTTCTTGTCCCGGGGTACCTCACCGGGTTCACCATGTACCCGCATACGGTGCATCCCCCTCCTCGAATCGGGTATGTGTACACACGTGGCTCAAGAACCGAGAAAACTCACGGTGGACGCCACACACATCATATCATGAGAAACCGCATTTTCTTTTAAGAAAATATAATCATGAGTTTATAAAGATCACTTGCGGTTTCCCCAAATCCAGAAATCACATGAACATGGAAATCTCCAAAAGAATCACAATCTATGAGTATATAATGAGATAGTAAATACCGATGTAAAGACAATGATCAGCGCATAACTAGAATGTATGGATGCAAATGCATGTGATATCTAAGAAGAAATACAATGTCTACACTAGCATTTAAGATCATGAATGTAAGACAATACTACTTCTACAAATTGTCATATTATATGAATGAAATAAAGGTTCTCTAGTGTGTATGTGGCATGGCAATTACCGATGATGATGTGTGTGAGCCGGCCAGTAAGTGTACGTACAACATACGCTTCATCGGTAATGGTGCAGGTGTCCTAGCAGATGAGATCATTACAGAAAGTAAACAGCAAAATCAATAATGAGGTATATCAACTACATACGAGCCATACCGTTTATCATGTTTAAATAGTATAAATCGTTGTTTTTAGAAAAATAGGAACTATGGTGTTTTGAGAAAATAGATGTCTTTTGAAAATCCGTAGCATCCCTCGTTTATACTTGAAAAGCCTACAATTCGTCGGTTTTGAAAATAGGTATGACTCGAGCCTAAGTTAACCTATATCTACACAACTAAAGATTAAACTAAGAACCTAATCGAAGGTAATAAGAAATCTATAATATCCCGAGTCAATATATCTAATAGTCGACGATCCAGCCTCATATCATCACGTATGATAAATATACATCATACGACATCCTCGAGTCAAGAGTGCGGATCAATCATCATATACATCTCGTATAGTAATATCCATCGTACGACATCTCCAAAATCGAGGGTACGGGTCAAATATCATAATAAATCATCATTCGCACGGTATCAATCTTCGTACAATATAGTAATCAAGGGTACAAATTTAAGGTCTCATACAATCCAATATCATCAAATCGCATGTTATTACATGTTTGCATATATATCGCCCAACGATCCTTTATATATCATATCATATATGGTATCTCGACTCAATCACATATCAAGCCTCACGGCATCATGCCCGGTTATATTGACTCATATCCATAACATATACTATCCTCGTCTCATGTGTATGTGTGTGTGTGTGTGTGTGTGTGTGTGTGTAATCAAACACACTCATACACACACACACACATGCATATACACACATCTATATATACCAAGTGTATGTGTGTGTGTGCGTGTGTGCAACAATATATAACCTAAGGTTCACAACTAAGGTAATAAGGCTAAGAATATATCTACCTACAACTACGCTTAATCTATCCTATGGTCTCCTAGGGTTCTACTCGCTAAGTAACCAAAACTCACGTCTACAAAAATATATATAATTATATAACCCTAAGCTACGGTTGCGGAGGGCTATACGCCATCCACCCAACTTCCCCCGTAGAAATACATCTACTCACCTTGACCCTCGCTTTCCAAAGTCGATGACGCCACGCTCTCCCTTATCGTATGAAGTCCATGCTACAGTTTCAAATGCGTCATATCGTAATAGAATCGAATACGAAAACCAAAACGGCATACGAGACATACATAGGTTAGAACCTACAGCCCACACATGCAAGAATAGCCAAACAATCCTCGATGTTGACGTACAAACATCAAACCACCGATTCAAAACCCAAATACTAAAATCCAAGTCATAAAAAGTCGCAAAACCAAAGCACCACATTAGGAAAACAGCTCCAGATTTTGCCTTGGGTCAAATTGGGATAAGTTGCATATAGGATAGGTCTAATTAACAGATAATTGAACCATACACCAAAACCCAACCTCAGATTCACCAATGTGGCAGCAATTTGCGGCCACAAGTATTAAATTTGCGACCATGAAAGTGATATGGGGTCTTAGGTTGCTAGGGTAACTTCTAGGTCACCTGCACGACTCTCTATATTTGCTAAATATTTTTCCAAATCTCCGGGTCATAGCAGATCTCTAAAAGTCATCACAATTCCCACAAAAACCCGATATCGGCAAATCTAAAGTTCAAGTCTTGAGGTTTAGTCTCTGGTTTAGCCCATAATATTTACTCTACAGGGTTTGTGGACACTAATACATCTCAATTACACCTTTTCAACTCATAAGATCACCTAAACCTTAACTTGGAATATTCAAAGATCACTAAACCAAAATTTCTAAAGTCTAAACCATACTAGAATATACTACACACTACTAACTTAACTAAAGGTGCAGATATATATCTCATTTGGCAACTCAAGAATTTTCTTGAGTTGCCCAAAGTCTTCAAAATCTTGACTTGATAACATCATAGGGTTTAGGGTGAGCTTAAGATCAATTTTTGTGAAGGGGAGATGAGGTTTTGTTAGAGTTTTGGGTGTTTTGAGGGTGGTGCAAGGTTGATGAGGAGGTGGAGGGAGAGAAGCATAACAAAAGAGAGAAGAAGGATGGAGGTGACGAAAATGAAGAGGTAGGGAAAGTGTGTAGAAGAGTGTATACATCTCTCTCTCTCTCTCATCCAAGGCCCATGCCTCCTTATCCCCTCTTGACTTTCTTTTCTATTTTATTTCTTTTTCAAACTAAAAACCTTAATAAAACCAATATAAGCATGGTTCATGACTAGAAAAAGAGTAACAAGTGTTTTTGAAACATGTTAAGTTGCATGCCATGTACATAAACATGATTAGAACAAAATTAGTATAATATTAATCGAATTTAATATTAACTTGTATACAATTAATTGTATAATAATTTCTAAAATGCCCAAATCGCATAAATACCTCCCAATCAATAATTTATATAAATTTTCCAGACTATAGGTATATAATTATACCATATTGTTAAAACTAATTCTCATACTTAATAATATTCATTGGAATTATTATTTTAATTATTTAAATTCTCAAAAATAATATTTTATTTTCTGAAATGTTACACTCATGTGGGAAACACGTGAGTGCTGAGCATTGATTGCGGGTTTTATTTGTTCACCCCTCTTTTCTTGACAGAAGTGCTAAGCTCTTGGCTAGAGCTCTGGTGCTCACGTGTGAAGCACGTGAAGCGCCAGATTTCAGGTTTCCAAGAGTGTTTCACGTGACTACTTTATTTTTGGGGTGTTGGGCTGCCTTATTTGGTGGCTGCCCAATCAACACGAATGGGTTTTTTCTTTGTTTTTGGGCCCTCACGTAGGAAGTACGTGAGGCGTTTTAACTCTTCTTTTGTTTGTTTTAGGCACTCACGTAGGAACATGTGAGGCACTATAATATTGCTAAGCAATAATTTCACTCACGTGTGTTTCACGTGAGACGCCAAGTTCTTCTTGTTTTTAGAGATATTAATCTCTGTTATGACATTTTAGTTATTGATGGTCATCAAGATTTCTGTTTTGAAGATCCTTGATCATCATCATTTTTTTTTTAATTGGAGAACTAAATTCTTCTTTTATTTTTATAAGAACTAAGTTCTTAATGTTGAGTTAAACCCTAATTTCGGAGGAATTAAATTCCCAGAACAATTGTTCTTTTTCTTTTCTTTTTAACCTAGTTCTTTTCCACTAAGTTTTGAGTCTGAAGAACAGAATCTCTCCGATGAGAATTAAATTCTCAACCTGTGGGGAGATTTTCTTTTGCAAATCTCAAATCAGAGGAATACCTAAGTTCTTGTATGAAGGGTTAAACCCATAGTTCTCTTATACTAGGCAAAGGGGATACTTTTAATCTCTCCTTTTTATTTACCTATAGCTTTTGAAGGATGGAGATCTTCTTTCTTTGAGAATTAAATTCTCTGTTCTTTCAAGAGCACACTGTATTTTTTTTGTAGAAGCTTCTGTTCATGTGTGCGAGACTTGAAGTCTCGTGTCCTTTGTATAGTAGTGGGAAGTTTGTTAATTAAAATCTCTTATTGAGAGATTCCAATTGATTTTATTGGTCTCATAATCTGTTTGGGGAATTTTACGCACCGTTGGATCTTTGATCCAAGTATTTCTGTCTTACAGAATATGTTATCTCGTTTTAACAAGATCGGGGGAATATTTTCCCATATATAGAATAAAATTCTATTGAACAGTGATATTTTTTTATCACCATTGGATTTTTAATCCAAAGGTGCTTAGTTTAACAGAGCACAATCTTTCTCTGTTTAGAAAGATATGGGAAATATTTTCCATCTCATTGGATCTTTGATCCACCAACTTTCTATTCAAAAGAAAATATCCTTCCCAAAAGAATTTAATTCTATGCTTAATCACCATTAAATTTTTGATCCAACGGTTCCCTGTTTAATAAAGAGGATCTTTCTCTTTTAGAAAAATCTAGGGAAGTATTTCCTAAGAGTAGAATTTAATTCTACGTAAGGGGGCATCCTCACGTGTTTAACACGTGAGGCTTACTTGGCTTCTTTCATTTGGCGCCCATATGCCTTGCACATGGGCGCTTACGTGTTTAACATGTGGGGTCAATTTGGCCTTTGTCCATTTACTCTTAATGCTCATATGCTTTGCATATAAAAATCTCTATCTGAAGCTAATGCTTCAAAGGGGTATCCTCACGTGTTTAACACGTGACCCTGGTGTGGGTTTTTTTGTGTTTTCATGCTTTATACATAGGCGCTCATGTGCTTAACACGTGAGGCCCATTTAGCCTTTAGTTGATTAATTGCAGTTCCTATATACTCTGCATATAGGCGTTCACGTATTTAACACGTGAGGCCTATTTATCCTATAGTTGTTTGATTGCAGCGCCTATATGCTTTGCATATAGGCGCTCACGTGTTTAACACGTGAGGCTTGAGCCGTAGGGAATTTTCTCCCCTTTTCTCTCCCTTTTTATGAGGGAACAAATGCCCCCAGTGTTGCTCTCACGTGGCTTGCACGTGAGTGCAACGCTGTCCATCCTTACTACCGTTGGATTGCCTAGGAGAATGGGAAGATGAACCGCTCCCCATCACATCTTATAAATGGGGCTTTTGGCCCTTGAGATGACCACTGTTTCTTCTTCTTCCTCCTTAATTCTTTTTTTGAGAGTTTAATTCTCTTTTCAGAGCTTAGTTCTCTGTCCACAAAACTCCAGAGTTAAACTTTGCAAAAACTCTTTTTGGTAAGGATTATGAATGACATTCATCTTTTAGGAAAACCCATTTTTTTTGTTTTGGATTTTAAATCCATTAATAAAGTTTTGCTCTTTTCTTGAACCGATCTCTTAAAGATCTAAAAAAACTCTTTTTTTCAAGTAGACCATGGGTCTCGAATTAATAAGAATCGTTGGTTCTCCTTTTTAGGGTTTTACCCTATCATTGATCTTTGAGGATCTTTGGAATTTAATTCCATTTTCTTTGTTTCCAATTATGGGGATTTCTGGGATTTAATCCTATTGTTGGAGGAATTCATTTCCATTTTCTTACAGAGCTTAGCTCTGAGAGATTTTGGGACTTTTGGGAATTTTATTCCCTTTCCTGTTCTCGATCATTTTCTTTCTCAGGGTTTTAATACCCTTTTTACAGATTTGAATATGTTGTTTATTTTAACAGAACACGCTTTTCAAGAATGTTAAGAGTTTTTAAAACTCCACTGTTTAATTAATGAGAATCCTTTTGGATTCTCACAATGCTCATCTTGCCTCATCATTGATGAGCTGATATTTTGATTTCGTGGGGCCCACTGGCTTTGTAGTTAGTAGTTTCATAAAACAAACTCACACCTTTTATTAATGGGATTTTTTTTGTTTGTCCCCTTTCTGTAGGTACAATGTCCTCACTTCCCTACTTTTCCTATACCCGCTTAGAGACCGCTTTCCCACAGTCGCCATCAGACGAGGAGGCTATGGCTATGATTATGGAACATGACAAGGACAAAAAGAGCCTTCTCATTTAGGGAATTTGGTACGGTCATATTATCAGGGGCCGCCGTAGTTTTACATGTGGAGTACCAACAGAACCCATCTGCTCGATTTCATTTACGGAGCGTCCGCGTACTGCTTATGCAGTGGAGGCAGCCAATTGGACTCCCTAGGGCTGGCTTGAGCCATCAACGACAGGGATACCCAATCAATTGTTGATGGCTATCAATATTTTGGGATGCCGAATATGTCAAGGTGAAGCTCGACCTTGGGGGCAGGTTTATAAGATAGGCATTATCCCGCGACATCCAGTAGACTACCTTCCTTAGGCCCAGTACATTCTCTCCTCCCAACGCTTACGATTGCAGAAAGTTGGGTTGTATCAAGCGGTGTACGCGTCGCTGTTCTACTACCATACTCTCCACGTCTGGTGTGTCAAGGCTTTTTTAAACCAGCGGAATCTTCCAACGAATACGTTTCTACTAGGGGGCCGCGAAGTCTCTATTTCGCTGGAGAAATTTCGAGAAATTTCAAGGCTGCCAATTAGGGAAGAGCACTATGAAGAATTATTACCCCCTGACGAGTATATTTTTGCTATAGTGCCAGCCATGCTTGAAGGCTTGACAACCGAGAATGCCGTTCGGCATAAGCACCCAAGTCTAATCAAGGCCTTAGGTATTTTTGAGAGCCTGTTCGTGGCATCGGAAGCTTTGAACAGAATGAGTTTAAGAAAAGCGGTTGGTCCTGACGGGATTCCTATCGAGATTTGGATATGCTTAGGAGAAATAGGCGTTAAATGGCTGACAGATTTGTTTAATAAGATTTGGCAGACAAAAAGATTCCAAATGAATGGAGGAAAAGTATCCTTGTACCTATCTATAAGAACAAGGGTGATATTCAAAGTTGCTCAAACTGCCGTGGAATAAAACTTATGTATCACACCATGAAATTGGGAGAGAGTGATTGAACACAGGTTAAGGAAGGATATTAAGATAACAGAGAACCAGTTTGGGTTCATGCCTGGACGATCGACGACAGAGGCTTTTCATTTGCTTCGTCAACTTGTCGAGCATTTTCGAGAGAGGAGAAAAGATTTGCATATGATATTTATTGATTTAGAAAAAGTGTACGACAAGGTACCTAGAGAGGTATTATGGGGGACAATGATGAAGAAGGGGTCCCCGTCAAGTATATTGACATAATCAAGGATATTTACGATGGAGTAGTGGCAAATGTTAGAACCTGCGGCGGCTTAACGAGCGATTTTCCGATTACAATTGGTTTACATCAAGGATCTGCATTAAGTCCATTCCTATTTACCATTGTGATGGATAAACTTACTAGAACCATCCAAGATGAGGTACCTTGGTGTATGCTATTCGCTGATGATATTGTTCTAGTAAATGAGACGAAAGCAGGGGTTAATGCCAAATTGGAATTATGGAGGCAAACATTGGAATCTCGGGGATTCAGATTGAGCAGGTCCAAGACAACATATATGCATTGCAAATTTAGTAACCAGAGAAGTCAAAACCATGTTGGCACAACATTGGAAGGGCAAGAGATATCACCGAGCGACCAGTTTAGATATCTAGGTTCCATCATCCAAAAGAATAGGGAGATCGATAGTGAGTTAATCAAAGGATCCAAGCTGGTTGGTTGAAATGGAGGAGTGCAACAGAGATTTTGTGTGATCGTAACTTTCCGTTAAAATTGAAAGGGAAGTTTTATCGAAGCGCTATTCGGCCTGCCTTATTATATGGTACAGAATGCCGGGCTCCTAAGAAGCATCATACACAGAAGATGTACGTAGCGGAGATGCGCATGCTTCGTTGGATGTGCGGTAACACTAGAAAAGATAAGGTGCGAAATGAGGATATTCGTGCAAAAGTTAGTATAGCACCTATGGAGGAGAAGATGCGGGAAAACCGGCTAAGTTGGTTTGGTCATGTGCGACGCAGACCTATGGAAGCACCGGTTCGACGAATAGATACTCTCGATATGGAGAATGGCAAAAATGCAAAAGGGAGACCGAAGAAAACATGGATGGAGGTGATACGAAACGATATGGTTGCCAAAGGACTCAATGAAAGTATATTGTTTGATAGGAGCGAGTGGAGGCGGAGGATTCATGTGCTGGACCCGGCGTGATTCTCATGTTGGTTCATGTAGCCTACCCCATATGCTTGGGATAAAAGGCTCAGTTGTTGTTGTTGTTGTTGTTGTTCGTGGTATCGGAAGGGCAAGGTGTTACTTTTGACGCTTTCATCTCTTGCTTTCTTCGTAAAGATGCTCTATTTGTGAAAGCGCCGAAATTTGCAAAGGTCTAGGATCCTTTCGGATTTGGCTTGGAGAAATTGCCGGCTGAAGAAGAAGATCTGCCGCAATTTTATATTCCAAATTCATCAGCCGTGACTTTTGACGCAATCGCTGCTCCTGTAATAGACGAAAAAACATTCTTTGTAGGCTTCATCAGTCTCTGGCTCAGCTGGTTCGCCATGCCAATGCACCGCCGTTTTATGAGAGCCTCCGTCTTCTACCCTGCACATCGCATATCCGAAGGAGCGCGATTGATCATTAGCGTTACAGGGTTATCACACCTATACCATGGTTTAAGTACCGCCGCCAACACTTCAAACCTAGGTGTAGACATCGTGAATTTCTCCCTCCACTACTTCACGTCCTGGATCGAGATGCATATGTTAGGCGTGTTTGTTGCGCACCGACAGCCTGATTTCTATGAGTCATACACCTTCCCGCAAGTTATGAGATTGGTTGATGCCTCTGCTCCTGATCCGACTCAGTTAAAGGCTCTGCGCGTATTGCTTAACCCGCAATCAAACGAAGGCGGTATGGTTTTCAATGACCGGGTCCTTTCTGTGCTAGCGGGGCCTATTCAATAGTTATTCGATTTGTCGAAGAATGGGGCACCGGCTTTAAAACACAAAGAGATCATGCACTTATATTCAACCAGGCCGGGGTACTTAGTGTTCCTCCTAAATGACACTACTATCTTCATGCGGTATAATCCGCATCACTTTGCCCAGCAGCTAGGTTACAACCAGGGCGTCCCCTTGAATCCTTTTTGGTTGAGCCTACTCTATTGCTGGAGCCTTCCCGTGATGTTATTCATCATTTCATGAGGCTAAATACTGGTTCCCTCTTCATGATCCCCGAGCTCGACTATATTTTAAGGCCTGTGGGACCCTTCAAGGGTTGGTATTGTCACCGGGTTAGTCCCATCATCGCAGAGGAGAGACGGGTGCTTTTCGAATGTAAGGCCTCTGCTCCAGCTCAAGCTATCAACGCTCCGTTGTGGCCACGGTCGGTCGTTCGCCCACCTCTGAGGGACAGCGATTCAGTGCTCATTCCTAAAGCCGCTCGAACAGAATCGGTCCCCCGTACCGCTGGTATGCCGATTCGTACTGGAACCGGGGTAGAGACTCTTGCTAAAGCACCAGCAATGGCGTCACCAAAGTCAGATACCGAAGGCGAGATTGGGCAGCGCCGTGTAAAAGTGCCGAAGGGGAGGAAGCGTACCTCTACCAGTGCTAGCTCGGGCCCGAAAAGGAGGAAGAAATCGGTCGCTCGTTTACTCGATGCTTTGCTCGAGTCTGAGCCACTCTCTCATGGTGAGCCTATATCTGCGTATGAACCGGATGACGGTCTCCTCTTTCCTGGTACATCTGCCGAGGAGGCCGTTCAGTTGGCCAAGGCTTTGAAGCATTCACAGGATGAAATTGAAAACGTGCGCCCCAAGTAGAGATGCTTCCCCTGTTGAATTTCGGGATGTTGACCCGGATCCTGCTATGCTACTAGTAGTTCGTTTAACGCTGGAAGAAGAACGGGCTCTCAAACAACCAATATCGGCCGCATCTGAAAATGAGGCAGCTCTGAAGGCGGGCAGGGATTTATCTTTGATCGAAGATCGACGAGCGCGATTAACCAGAAAAGAGCAGCAACTCGAAAAGGCTATACTTTAGGCTCCTTGGCATATCGGTATATATCTTTTACATCCCTCTCAGTAAATAATTTATATCGCTTTCATATCGCATTTGTCTTTACACATTTTTACTTTGTAGGCTCTTCTACGGAGGGCGCAGTTTCGAGCCCAGATCGCGTCTTAGAGCCTCTGGTGACGGCTTTTATTCCTTCAGCGGAGGTTGCCGGACCGGCCATAGATTCTGTAAATATTTCCAGTGACGTACCGGAGGGTGTAGAGGAGATTGCTGAAGCTGCTATCCTTCCAGTCCAGAATGGACGAAGTATCGAAGGTAATCTTATATATATATATATATATATATATATATATATATATTTTAACGACCTTTCCATATGTCGGACCCTTTCTTTTTCCCAGAACTGCCAGAGTTGGCGTCCTTTGTTATAGATTGTTCTTCGGAGGAAACCTTCCTTCGTCTACTTAACATGGTGGCCCCGCACGCGATACCCCCCAGCGCATCGTCCTTTCCTCCGGCCAAGATTGGTATTCCTTTGCCTTTCGTATTATATTTTCATAATGATTTTGATGTTCCCTTTACTTTAAACCACAGTCCTACAGGCTGAAAACGAAGTTGAAGTTCTTGATTGGCCTGGGGATTTCTTAGATCTGCCTTCTGTGGCCATGGGTAAGTAACGCTTTAGCCCTGGTATTCCTTTACTTATTCCCCGTTCAGAAAGGCGACTAACCACACGTGTGTATTCACAGTTTTTCGAACCCCGACTCCGCTAGAGTCCCGTATTTGCATGCCGTCGGGCCCTTACGCCAGACGTATGTCAGAGAGGATGGCGAAACAGAGCACTCATTTACTGGCAACTCTCATTGAAGATCTTCGTGCTGGCACTTCCGTCATGGCTGAGAAATTTGTTGTTGAAGCTAATGCTTCTTTGTTCGTCCTTGCCACCTACTATGACGATGCGCTGGTGCGTACTTGGGTTGAATACTGCCGTCAAGTGGAGGCTTCTCTATATGGAGTCGAATGCATACGCCTTCCCTCTGATATCTTATTTGTAAAGGCCAGCTTGCGTGAATGGATTGATCGGTGTGCGTCCAATCTCCGGTCTTGTGAGAAAAGGCTCAATCAGAAGTTTTCAGATAGGGAATTGGCCTCGAAGGTTTTGGGGAAACTTCACGCCCAACTCACAACCAAGACCACTCGGGCCTATGTAGTGGCTCTTGATAAAGCGGTCATTTTTACACGTAAAATGGTAGAGACCCACAATACTGCTGAGAAAGAGCTTGAGAATCGATTTTCTTTATACCAAAAACAATAGGCACCAGCAGGGAATCAGCTTGCGGCGTTGCTAAAGCTTAAGGCGGAGGTTCGACGGAAATATGATGATCTAGCTGGCCTATTGAACCGTCCGCCGTCTTAAAATTTTTGTCGCTGTATATTTTTCTTCTTTTTTTGTATTTTGTATCTGTTCCCTCATATAAAAAGAGAAAAAGGGAGAAAATTCCCCACTACTCAAGCCTCACGTGCTAAACATGTGAGCGCCTATATGCAAAGTATATAGGCACCGCAGTTAAAACAACTCATAGGCTAAATAAGCCTCATGAGGTAAACACGTGAGCGCCTATATGCAAAGCATATAGGCGCTGCAGTTAAAATAACTCATAGGCTAAATAAGCCTCACGTGTTAAACACGCGAGCGTCTATATGCAAAGCATATAGGCGCTGCAGTTAAAACAACTCATAGGCTAAATAAGCCTCACGTGTTAAACACGCGAGCGTCTATATGCAAAGCATATAGGCGCTGCAGTTAAAACAACTCATAGGCTAAATAAGCCTCACGTGTTAAACATGTGATCGCCTATATGCAAAGCATATAAGCGCTGCAGTTAAAACAACTCATAGGCTAATTTTGCCTCACGTGTTAAACACGTGAGCGCTTATATGCAAAGCATATAGACGCTGCAATCAAACAATTGATAGGCCAAATAGGCTCCAAGTGTTAAACACGTGAGCGTTCATATGCAACCATACAAGCACTGGAAATAAACAAGCCAAAACCCACGCTAAGGATCACGTGTTAAACACGTGAGTTCTCCTACCACATAAATTGGCAGCGCTCACATGCAAAGCATATGAGCGCCTCAATTTTAAAATATTCACATCTAATTCTATGTGATAGAATTAGATTCTATTTGGGAAATATTTTCCCTAATCTTTCTAATATGGAAAGATCTTTTTCTAACAGAGAATCTTATATTTAAAATCCAATTGTGATAAAATATCACCAATTAAACCATTTGACAGAATTAAATTCTACGTGGGAAATATCTCCTTGATCTTTCTCAAACTAGAAAGATCTTCTCTGTTAAACAAGAATAACTTGGCGTCTCATTAGTGCTTAGCACTGTTATGGAGCCTCACGTGTTTCCCACATGAGTGCTTAAAACAAGCAAAAGAAAAGCTAAAACTATCTTACATGTTTCCTACGTGGGCGCCTGAAAAGAAAAGAAAAACTCCTTTGTCAATTAAGTAATCATCAAATAAAACCCCAAAAGAAAGTAGTCACGTGAAATACACGTGAAACGCTCTTGGAAACCCAAGTGCTTAGCACTTCTGTAAAAAGAAAGGAAGTGAACAAATGAAATCCAATGCTCAGCACTCACGTGCTTCCCACATGAGTACCATGCAAAGTGCTCAGCATTTTAAGATTAGTCAAAATGTCTAAAGTGCTTCGCACTGATTGGGGCAACGCTCATATCTGAGCACCTCACGTGTTTCACACGTGAGCACCACGGGACTTTAGTTCTTAGCACCAATCTAGCGCCTCACGTGTTTCACACGTGAGCGCTGCATGCCCCAGTGCTTAACACTTTTGGGTTATTATGGAAACTCAATCTCAGCCCAAAATTGGCTAAGTTTCTTGAGGTTAAACCTCTTTGTTTTTAAATCAATCGAGCCCATATGCTCTTGATTTCCAAGTTTCAAATATGACCAAAAATTCTTAAGTCCATAATAACCCCTTTTCCCTCAAATACGTGATTTGGTTTAAGGGTACATCTCTTCACACCTCTGATACATGTCATTGTAATTCCTCAACATCTTCAGAGAGGTGGTGGGTCCCGACGACCAACAACTTCTTTCATTGATTCACTTCCAAATTGACGTGTATGCCTCAAATCGGATCGTGCCCCAAATTAGGTACATTCCATATCAACATTGTGTAGGGTTATTAGGCACTATCATAAGGCTCTGCAAAGCATCAACCATGCCAAAATCAAATTTTTCAAGTGCTGAACAACCAAAGCAAGATCTTAGACTAGAGATTAGGCAAAACAATGAGAAAGTAAACAACTTTACTTCTAAGAGTTTGGGATTACAACCTTTGTAGTCTGTTCCTTCACTTCATAAGCTCCGTGTTGTGGTCCCTTCACTGCGATCATCAAGTACCCGGACTCTAGAGAGGCTCCATGAAGAGAAAGATGCAATCTTGCTTCCGATCTTCGAAAACTAAGATGATCTACCTTGAAGAAACTCAAACCCAAGCTTTTACTTCACTAATCAAGTATTAGCAAAGCAAACACCCTAATCTAAGTGGCTAGAATAGATGATGATGCAGAAGTAGCAATTTAGCTCTCTTTTGTTTTCAATTTCTCACTCATTATCATCACATATCAAAAAGCTAGAAAGCTTTTTCAAGAGGAAGAAGAAGAAGAAATCTCCTTGTGATGAATAATGAAATCATAGTGTGAGGTTAGAATGCAACCATGGGTTAAGAATGAAGACTTAACCTATGTAGAGAATTAACTATGGTAAAGGGTTTGGGTTGGGTTAATAAATATCTATACAAAATATCACAAGTCAAAGTCAAAACTTCAAGAAGCTTCTTGAAAGCTTCATCCAAGTTTAACCCTAATCCAAACCCTAACCATATTTAAACTCCACAAAACATGTTGCATTTGTAAGCATAACATGTTACAATATTATATATCACATATACAATATTTATTGTAACAAAATAAAATAATACAATTAACATATATCACATATATATCAATGTATTATCCAAGTGAGAAAAAGAATCTTTAAGTGAGCTAATATTAGTTAATGTAATATAATATATCAAATATATAATTGTACATTAAATTATCGAATCAACACTTGATCCGATAATCCGGCTATTTCACAAATAACCGACTAATATAATCTGTATCAGTTCATCGAATCAACACTTGATCCGATGACCCGGCTATATCACATATACCTGGCCGATATCACATATTGCGAGAATCTAATACGGTATCACATACACGTATTGTTCTCGGTCCCGCACATATCATATATGTGCTCCTACTCCGTTTTGCCTGAGCCAGGAAACCGCTGTGTAGGACTCTAAAGAATCGTCAATACGCCGGCAGTAGGTGATGATCATATCAAACACCCACAAACTGCAAGCGGTCAGCTAAACGTAACAGCCACCCAGGTATTGAGCGATCAGAAGATCAAAAAGCAAGCCTGTACATTCTCCTGCGAATCCAATCAGTAACACTCCCGTACAGTCCGGTCTCTTCATCTGATATGTCGCATATCCCGCCTAGGGGTGGTAAACGTCAGACCCCAGTAGCTTAATAAGTTGTGTCGATATGAGGTCCGTAACAGTTCGAGAAACTACCGATAACGCTTACCAGTAAATCTCAGCAACCCTGGCCAGGGATTTCCAGTTATAGCCAATCGAACACAGTACAACATCAACTCCCTATACCGGGAGAGACGAAACCCCTCCTATCGCTCATTGCCTCCATGTGATTCGGGACTGTACCCAAAAGCCACCGTTTTGCACGCCCTCTTGGACGTGGTACGATGGAAATCAAAGCACGATGGGAATCACACAAGACTCTATGACGATCTTGGGTCTAACGACTAGCCTGTACCAGTGTCACCAGAGAACTGCCATCTGACGTGAGGTATAATACCATCTGGGAGTTCTCGGCGAGTCCGTCCAGTGTACCCAGTCTACACTTAGCACCCGTATACCTTCTCAGATGTCAAACACCAATGGATATGGGATCATTAATCGCCCATCATATGGGTCAAGAAGCGCATACGCTAGTCTACTCTGGAGTATCGATGCCCTGTCTCGGTACTCCTACGACTAGGAACATTTGAAGGATGTACTTAACGACTACACTGTCCCCACTAGTATGATCTGCATCATAGTCCTGGTAGTCAAGTACTCATTCTAAGGGCTTTATCAACATGTAACATAGAGACAATCAGAGTACATGTTAAGGTAAAGAGCAACCAGATAGCATACTATCATGTCGAACAAGAAAGTCCTCCCTATATATGTCCAAGCATCCACTACAATATACATCGTATGTACAGTAATGGCCTCTAGGGCATACATATAACTAACAATCTCCCATTTGCACTAGGGTCATCTGTTGTGGTATTGCATACCCAACAATCAGCTGTGGTTGAAGTATCTCATACTCAACCATCCCATAAAAGTCTCTACTGGGAAATAGGCCTTTATGAGTGGATCCGCGCCGTTGTCCTCTGTGTCTACTCTCCTAACCTCGATCTCCCTGGAGATCAACCATCTCCATGATCAGGCGATACTGCCTAAGAATTTGTCTGGATCTCTGATGGGACGGGGGTTCCTAGGCATAAGCCACAACTCCATTGTCACACAATGGTAGGAACTAAGTTCATCTCATGAACTATTATATTTATATCCAGACTGCCTCTTTGGTAGCATCCTTGGTAGTGATTTATCCTGCCTTTATCGTCTAGTATGTCATGGTATCTAGCTTGGAACTCTTCCAACATACCGTCCCTCCATTGAGGGTAAAGACAATGCCTGCGACTGACATTCAGTCGACCTTACCACCCTGGAACTATTCCAGTGATTCTCCCAGGATCGATTGATACCATCTCACTACAACTAGTGAGAATCCTAACATCCAATTACATCTATCTCATAGATCCAAAACCCAGGATTTAGGAGGTATCACTATGATCCTTATGGAGAATCCTTGTGATAAGAGGAGATTGACCGAGCGTAGCATAGGAAACTACTTTCCTATCAAGAGTATGTCATCCACTTACAATACGAGGATCACCACCATACTCTCTACTACCCTTTTGTATATACAAGGTTCATCTACCATTTTGATGAAGTCAAACTCTTTGACTATCACATCAAAACAGACGTTCCAACTCCGTGATGCCTGCTCTATCTCATAAAGCAACTTGCACACATTTCCGCTGCTCCCACTGTCTACGAAGCCCTCTGGCTGTGTACTTATAGACGCTTTCTTCTAAATCATCATTTAGAAAAGCTGTCATGACACCCAACCGCCAGAAATCGTAGTCATGGTATGCAGCAATGGAAAGTTGGATCTGGATGGACTTAAGCATAGCTTTGAAAGTCTCAACTTTTCCATGTACACCAAGTAATCTTCTCAAGATATACTTGCTCCTGATGGGGATTTAACCCTTCAGATAAAGCAACCAAAGTCCATACTTTGTTGGTGTATAAGGATTCCATCTTAGATCGCATTAGCATCCGGCCATTCTTACAGAGTCCCCACTCTTGATGGCCTGCTCGAAACTAGTTAAGTCATCATCTCATGATGCATTCCTTGCTCCCACTGTCATAGAGAAAACCGAAGTATCTCTCGGGTGGGTGAGGAACCCTATTAGATCGGCGGAGAGGCTGAGGTTCGTTGGAAACTATTGAATCCTTTGGTTCTACCAAATCATCAGCTGCAGTTTGTATAGCTGGAACTCTTTCCAGTTCTACCTCATGACCACTAATTTCTTCATAAGAAATTCCCTTTCAAAAAGGTGGCATGCTGAGAAACAGAACATCTTTTGTTCCTCGATGTGGTAGAAGATATCCCTTTGCGAATGCTTGGGATATCCAACAAACTTCCACAGAACTGACCTTGCCTCGAGCTTGTCCGGATTTTGCTTTAATGCATAGGATGGACAACCCCAAATCTTAATATACTTAAGATATGGGTTCTTCCCATTCCATATCACATATGAAGTGGTAGGCATCTGATTTGATTGGAACCTTATTCAATAGGTATGCAACTTCTCAATTGCATAACTCCCTGAAGAAAATAGGAAACTCAGTAGTACTCATCATAGAGCGCACCATATCAAATAGGGTGTGATTGCTCCGCCCCGATACACCGACGTGCTGTGGTGTATACGGAAGAGTAATGCTAAGAGAGAATCTCATTCTCCTTTAGAATAGTCCAGGAATCCCGTGCTCAAGTATTCTCTTCCCTGATCACATCAATGGACATAATACTTATACCCGTTTTGGTTCTCTACTTCTAACTCATATTCATTGAATTTCTCAAAAGGTTCAGACTTGTGTTTCAACAGGAACACATGTCAGAACCTTGAGAGATAATCAGTGAATGTAATGAAGTATAAAGAACCAGTCCTGGCATATGTAGACAGGGGACCTTACATACATCATCATGTATCAATCCCAAGAGTTCACTAACTCTTTCTCTGTTTCCAATAAACAGAGCTGTGGTCATCTTATCTTTGTGACATGACCGGCAAGTTTCATAAGATGTAAATTCAAACAAATTTAAATATGCATCTAAATGTAACTTGGCTAGTCGGGTCGCATTGATATGACCTAGTCTACAATGCCTCAAGAAGGATTCGTTCATTTCTGAACTCTTCCTCTTGTGTGTGTTTTGTACGTTAAGAACCGTGGTTTGATTTAGAACGTATATGCTTTTAGATAACGTGCCTGAACCGATCAACTCTTGATATAGGAAATGTTCAAAATATTATCCAACAATACAGAATTATATCCTTCTTTACTAATAAAGAGTCTGATATGATGTTGTATATCGGGTTCGGTATCTAATAACATTCGTTTAGAATCAATGTATTCTGGTAATACAGGGTGATAACTGCCAACTGCTTGGTTTGCAACAATTGCACCGTTTCCAACTCTTGAAACTTATCACCCGTTCTCAGTTCTCTACCTTTCTGTAGCCCATGTAACAGATTACATTTGTGGGATCCTGATCCGGTATCTCATACCCAGGACGTAAAGGATACTGAGAAACAGTCCTCTGTAATGAACACACCCGAAGAAGATGCATCAGCATGCACTTTCTTCGTTTGGGCGGCATGGGAATTCTGGTAATCCCCAATTTCCTGCTCGGTCTTATAACATTTATAATTTGGAGCGGGACCAACGTTCCCTAGCGCAGTATAATAAGCAGGTTCGGTCAAAACATCCGTATTATTATCTTGATTAAGGCGTGACATGGTCGCTACCTGGAGAGAGAGAGAAGAAAACACTCAGCGTGCGCTTTTTGCAAGATTAGATTGGTTATTAATATATCTAATCAGTATGGCTCCCACTGTTTTAGTCAAATCTTCCTTCAAACCCTAAAAGGAAAGACTAGCCGGGATTAATTACACCCTACAAGTTCGCCAATCTTTCATCCAGACCAGTGCCGGTACTTTGAGGGAAGTTCCCCGTGCTTTCACACGGACCTAATTAAAATAAACCTCGTTTTTCCAGGGGCGTAACCCCGTTAACACCTTTCTAGACACCTACTTGATCGGTTAATTGCAATGTGTAAAACTCTCCCAGGAGTAACTCTTACTCGCAGCGGGTATCGGGATCCAACTATCTCATAGAAGGTATGCAATCGCTTTGCAAATTTCAACACTTGAAATTCCCAATAATATTTTGCCCCTAGCATCCTATGACCTTGACGAAAGCCAATAAACCATAGGGTACTAGTCAAGTTCAATCCGTCATTTCCCGATTGAATTAAACCCACCCGCACGACCCTTGACGAAAGCCAACAAAGTCGCACGACTACCCTAACTCAATCGCATCATATGCTTATACAGATAAGCATAAATAGCTACCGCACACTACGCCTTGACGAAAGCCAACAAACGTAGCACGAATACTATGAAGTACTTATCTGAAATGACGGAGGGCTACGACAGGTTTTTAAGAAAACCCTTTGCGTAATGAACTTGATATCGTCATAGAATCGAGTGATTTTAAATGGAGTATTTTTGAGGCTTTTACTAGTTTTGCTAAAGAGGTCACTCCCGGTGAAGGGATCTCGGCTCTTTCCTTATCGAATAAGGTGCAGGATATTTCACAAATACCACTATGCAAAGCAAAAACTATAAAAGCAATCAAAAGACAAACCGGGTGTGCAGCATCTGCTAGTTTAGCTAAAGAGGTCACTCCCGGTGAAGGGATCTCGGCTCTTTCCTTATCGAATAAGGTGCTGGATATTCTACAAGGAATACCGCTATGCAAAGCAAGAACTAGAGCTACCTGTTTTTAAACAAGTTTCTACAATATCTTTAGGTTTCTTTTATTTCATTAATCTCATTAATGAAGTCCCATTTTAATTATGCTTCATAAGTATCAGATATGAAACGAAATCAACAATATATAATATATATCTCATATATATAATATAAACATTCGTCTCAGGCAGTAATATGATCACATCACAGAATATTGCAGCAGAAGAACATATATGAAATATTGGATATACTAGGAGGTCCGTGTTTTAATACGAGCCTGTATAAAACACGGATTCCACGGTCGCGATGAATAGCCAATACCACATCTCTAGACCCCTATGAGAGTGTCAAGTGACCTTGCCAGTTCTAGAGTTAGAAGACCCGGTCTCGACTCCTCGAGATGGTCTCCCACTGGACCCTAGAACCCGGTTATTTGTGCTCCCCGCCTTGGGTCTAACCTAATGCGGAAAAGTAAATAATATACAATGGTGACATCATCCTCAGCCCGGAAGTGCCCCAATAAAAGAATATTACATACAATTTAATTTTACATGAATGAAAAAGAAAAACTCTCATCTCACATAAAACCCCTGGCTATTTAGAACACGACGATCCAATATAACATATCACAGCAACACATAACATCACATGTCATCAACGTAAGTAAATATGCGTATCCCAATTGTCGTTGATGTATAGCAACGAAACCGGCGATACACCACATATTACACTTACGGTCGCAGAAAAGAAAGTGTAAAACTACAACAGTTGGAATCCGTAACCACCTTAGACATCGCATGCCTAACTAGATGAATTCCTTAGACATCGCATGCCTAACAATTATAAACCCCGCATTTTAGTCTCAATCTCGAAAACACTTTTTAATATCTAGTCGGGCAATTCAACAAGATTCCCGACATCCTGATCGAATGCTCGTCGAAAACTTTAGTAGAAGGCCGCACCCCGGATGCCGTCGACGAAGTGCACTGAGGCGGAACACCGCTGCCGCGAGCACCCGAACGGATGCTTTTGGCGACGGGGTTCTCCTACAGTCACTTGGTCGGGGCTATGGGGCGTGGCTATCTATTAAGTTTACCCGGCGAGTATCCGCGTACGCTACATGATTTCAACGGACTTTTGATCACATTAAATCTCGTGGCAACCGATCATCTGAGACTAAACTGCTAGATTTATAACATTCAAATTAGTTATCTCATAATTACTTGTGGATTCCAAATATTGTATCACTTTTCGGATAAATAGACAATGTTAAACTTTCCGATCGAATAATCAAATACCCAAGATTTCCCAAATAGCTCAACACTTGAGCGGAGTTCAAAAATCCCAGAACATGTCACAGCCCCAATGAACCAGCCGTAGAAGGGTCAAACCAACGCCTCACATGTGGCAACGCTAAACTATCACAAACCCTAGGGTTCAGTGGCAGTTTTGACGGTCACATAATCGAGTTAAGGTTACGTTCTTCTAGAGGGTCCACAGATATGCTTGCATGTTTTTCCAAAAGATTCAAACTCAAGAAAAATTCAACACTTGAAAGTTTTTCGTGTCGGGAAAAAATGAGTTATTGATATCCGTTCGAACATTTTAACATGTTCTAAATTATCCGGAAAAACTTAAAACGAAGTTAAACTTTCCGATCGAATCAACGAGTTCCCAATATTTCCCAGAAAGCTCAACACTTGAGTAGAATTAAAAATTCCCAGAAGCATGAAAAAGTACCCAAGAATAAACCCCTGAAGTATTAGCCCCTAACTCCCAAAGATGGCCGCGGAACCGCCCCCAAACGCATGGTTTGGCCGTGGTTCCGCGGTCTCTTGAGGGATTTAGGGCTTCGTACTTCACAGTAATTCTTAGAATTCCCTGCATGATTTTCTGAGTATTTTTAATATGAAAAATTTCAACTTTTGAAAAAATTTCCAGAGAAGGGGTTTGTATCGGGGTTTCGGGGTTTGATCGGACTTCAAACTTCGTCCAGACAATGCCTAAAGCTCTAGCTTGGCTCTGATACCACTGTAGGGTTACTAGGCACTATCATAAGGCTCTGCAAGGTATCAACCATGCCAAAATATAAATTTTCAAGTGCCGAACAACCCAAGCAAGATCTTAGACTAGAGATTAGGCAAAACAATGAGCAAGTAAACAACTTTACTTCTAAGAGTTTGGGATTACAACCTTTGTAGTCCGTTCCTTCACTTCATAAGCTCCGTGTTGTGGTCCCTTTGCTGCGATCATCAAGTACCCGGACTCTAGAGAGGCTCCATGAAGAGAAATATGCAATCTTGCTTCCGATCTTCGATAACTAAGATGATCTACCTTGAAGAAACTCAAACCCAAGCTTTTGCTTCACTAATCAAGTATTAGCAAAGCAAACACCATAATCTAAGTGGCTAGAATAGATGAGGATGATGAAGTAGGAATTTAGCTCTCTTTTGTTTTCAATTTCTCACTCATTATCATCACATATCAAAAAGCTAGAAAGCTTTTTCAAGAGGAAGAAGAAGAAGAAATCTCTTTGTGATGAATAATGAAATCATAGTGTGAGGTTAGAATGCAACCATGGATTAAGAATGAATACTTAACCCATGTAGAGAATTAACTATGGTAAAGGGTTTGGGTTGGGTTAATAAATATCTACACAAAATATCACAAGTCAAAGCTTCAAGAAGATTCTTGAAAGCTTCATCCAAGTTTAACCCTAATCCAAACCCTAACCATATTTAAACTCCACAAAACATGTTGCATTTGTAACCATAATATGTTACAATATTATATATCACATATACAATATTTATTGTAACAAAATAAAATAATACAATTAATATATATCACATATATATCAATGTATTATCCAAGTGAGAAAAAGAATCTTTAAGTGAGCTAATATTAGTTAATGTAATATAATATATCAAATATATAATTATACATTAAATTATCGAATCAACACTTGATCCAATAATCCGGCTATTTCACAAATAACCGACTAATATAATCTGTATCAGTTCATCGAATCAACACTTGATCCGATGACCCGGCTATATCACATATACCCGGCCGATATTATATATTGCGAGAATATAATACGGTATCACATACACATATTGTTCTCAGTCCCGCACATATCATATATCTGCTCCTACTCCGTTTTGCCTGAGCCAGGAAATCTCTGTGTAGGACTCTCAAGAATCGTCAATACGCCGGCCGTAGGAGATGATCATATCAAACACCCACAAGCCGCAAGCGGTCAGCTAAACGTAACAGCCACCCAGGTATTGAGCGATCAGAAGATCAACAAGCAAGCCTGTACATTCTTCTGCGAATCCAAACAGTAACACTCCCGTACAGTCCGGTCTCTTCGTCTGATATGTCGCATATCTCTCCTACGGGCGGTAAACGTCAGACCCCAGTAGCTTGATAAGTCGTGTCGATATTGTTAGTGTATATGCCCTAGAGGCCATTACTGTATCATACTAGTTTGTATATTACTTACTGGAAGCTTGGGATATTCACCTTGTATAGACAATCTTGCTCAAAATGGTAGTATGCTACTTGGTTTGTTTCTACTTTAATATGTGCTTGTGTTTCTTTTAGCATATCGCTTATACATATTAGTAGAGTCCTTAGGATCTTTGCTTGATTACCAGCGTTGTGATGGCAGTCACACTAGTGGGGGCTGGGTAATCTACAAGCACATCCTTATACAGGTCCCTAGTCGTAGGATTATCGAGACGGGGCATCGATACTCCGGAGTAGACTAGAGTATACGCTTCTCATCCCAGCTCGGGAGACGGTCTGTCCCACAGCCGTCAGTACGTCGTACTTGAGATAGTATACGGGTGCTCGTTAGGTTAAGAGTACACTGGACAGGACTCGTCGGGAACTGATTGGTTGGTACTATACCTATCGTCAGTTATCAGTTCCCAGGTGACATGAGTACAGCTTAGTCCACTGACTTGACACTGTCACTTCGCCTCGAGTGTGTTCCCACTGTACTTTGATTACTACCCTACCACGGCTCAAAGGAGTCGTGCAAATAGGTAGTAGTTGGGTGCAGTCCCGAAGCACTTGGAGGCAGTGACGGTTAGACAGGATTCGTCTCTACCGGTATTGGGGGTTGATATCGCGCTGTGTCTAGAAGAGCCATTACACAAGTAGTCCCTGGCCAGGGCAAGCGAGATATACTGGTAGGTTTCCAGTGTTATCTCAGGGTGTTCTGGGCTACACTCCGACACGACTTGTACCGCTATTAGGGGACTGACGTTTACCGCCCCCTAGGCCCGCTATGCGATATTCTTAGACGAACAGACCAGACTGTACGGAGATTGTCACATTCAGGCTCAGTAGGAGTTCAGATGGGTTTCACCTCATCAGTCTTCTTATCGGCATCTACCTAGGGGCCGTTACGCATAGCTAGTGCCGCTTGCGGTCTGTGGTTAAACCCACTGCCAGCGTAGTGTCGAGTCTTTAGAGTCCCACACAGAGAGCTATTCGCCTTTAGGCAAAAGAGTAGAGGTCGCATGGTTTTGCGACAGGTCGCATGGTTTTGCAACAGGGTTCGGTCACATCCGTTCACTTGTGCACGTTTAGTGTCCGGACAGTTAACATTAGCGGGCTTTGGTTTAAGCCAGATCCTAGTGTACGTTTTGAGATTGGTTTTATCTCGTTTGTATTCGTGTTCCTCGGAACGCGGATGCAGGTGTATATGCACAGTTGACAGAGAGACAGAGGCAGAGGATTCTCATTAGGGTTGTTGACTGTTGACTACTGACTTTTGCTAAACCCTAATGAGAATAAGAAATATGATTAATGATAATATTAATTAAGTATTATTGTGTCATGGTTGGGATGAAGAGTTGACTTTGTTAACTTGTTGACTTTGTTGACCGGTTGACTAGGTTGGACTAGTTGACCACCATCATTACAATGGCTATCATTTCATGGCAAAGACTTTTGCTTGCTTGTTTCTTTTTGCAAAATGAGTGCATGAAATGATATGGCCATTTTGACTTGAACCATCACATAATACTCAATTACTATTATGAGTTATCATGATTTTGGATTATGAGAGCATGGGAGCAAAAGGTCTTGCTCATTCTTTCATTTGCTTTCTCTCTCTTGAGCTCTCTCATCCTCAAGCTCTCCCTCTTCCTCTTGCTCTCTCTCTATCTCAAGGCAACCCCCTCTCATGAGTTGAGAAACATTGCCTTAGAGATAAAAGAAAACCCATATCACTTCTCTACTCATTCTAGTTCATAAGGTTTAGCAAACCAAGTGTTCTAGTTTCTTCTAGTTTGAAGTAGAACCCAAAAGGTAGAAGCTTTCGGGTGGATCCATCTTCGGCGCGAGGAGACGACGAGATGAGGCCGATCCGACCACCGCAACGAGTTGAAGACGAAGGAGTTCAAGTTAAGGTATAACCCCCTAACCAAGTAGGTAAAACTCCTAGTTAGGTTGTTAGGTAGTTGTTTAACAAAGATCCGTATTTTGAGTCCATATTACCACCCTAAGTAAAATCGTTTTTCACCATTTCCGCAACCCCAAAGAACCTGGGAAGGGTAGCATGGTCTTACAGTGGTATCAGAGCCTAGTTAAACACTATCTAACATGTTAGCAAGGTAATTAGAAGTTCGATCGAAAAAAAAGTCACAAAACATGCACAAAACCTAAACTTTCTGTCGATTTTTTTCTGCTCTGAAAATAATTTAACACTATTGAAAAATCGGCTCATGGTTTTTAGTGAACAGTGCAGAAAACCGGTCCACTGAACCGACCAACTCACCGCGGAAACGCGGCAAGAAGAGTTTCTTGCCGTGGATCCGCGGCCGAGTTGACTCGGCCGTGGATCGTTTTTGCTGCAGTGTGCTTCTGTGGGTGTTTTGAGATTTTTGAAATATGTATTTTCTGCCCAGTTTTTCCAGAAAGCAAAATTTGTTTTTGGGGCTTAAAAATCCGTATTTTGATCGAACTTCTAAAGACTTAAGCTAACGGGTTTATTTCTGTGATGTGATATATGTATTGAACGTCTGCTAATCGCTATACGTCGATTAGTGGGGGTTATACATATCTGTTATCTGTAATGTTGATGGTATGTGTATATGAATTCATTGGATTGTCGCGGGTGAATAGCCGGGGGGTTGTGAGATGAGAGTTTTCTTTTCTTTCAATTCATATAATTTGTAATTGATGTAATATTATTTATTTGGCCGCACAACCGGGGTAAGCTTGTAGCCGTCATTGTATAATTTCTTTTACTTTTTTTGCTCCTAGGATAGACCCATGGAGGGGGTGCACAAACTACCGGGTACCTCGAAGTGCCGAGTGGCCTACTCACGTCGTTGAGAGAGGTTGCTTCGCTTCGGGTATTTGGCGGGTAGTTTGCCGCACCCGTTGGGGTCTTGGGTGGAGTATTGGCTATTCACCGCGACCGTGTAATCCGCTTTTCGTTACAGGCTCGTACGAATTGCGGATTCCTAGTATATCCAATGTGTTCATCTGTGATCTGGAATGGCTATCATTGCAATATATCTATATATGATATCTATTTAGGAGTTGCTTATGTTTTGCATCCGGGCTAGTCCAGCCCCCGCTCTGTCGTTAGTTAAGTAACCTAACGGGTAATGACGGGGCCCCGTGGCGAATGCGGATGGCATAAGCGTACGTCATATTTTGGTTGTTTTCTGCAATGGTAGGATTAAATGATGGGACGCATTAAATTTAATGCAAGAAAATAAACCAAAGTAAAGTCGTTGGAACACTTTCAAAACCACTCGGTTTCTTTTCAAAAACAACTTTTAAACGCGGAGCTTAAGCCACTCCTTTTAAAAGCTATCTCGTTCCATCGATTATATCAAGTTCACTACGTTCACGGTTTCGCCAAAACCATTCGTAGCCCTCCATCGTTTCACATGGATGGTCAATAGTATTCAAGCTATATTTGTTGGCCAAAGTCAAGGCATAGTGATTGGTAGCTATTGGGTATTCATGTACAGTATAGATAGATGCGTTGGTTTGGGACAGTCGTACTGCCTTGTTGGCCAAAGTCATGGGTAGGTACGGGTGGGTTCAAATTAATCTGGATAATGACGGGTAGAACTTGACATGTGACTTATGATTTGTTGGCCAAAGTCAAGGTCATAAGAGCATGGGGCAAAAATCCACATCGGGAGTTTCTAAAGAACCAGAAACTTGCTAGCGCTGCTACCATTTGGAGTGTGATGATTCTGGTAGGATTCCTTCAGTTTTGTCACGCGATGATATTTGGATCCCGATCCTACTGTGAGTATATGCTACTCCTCGGAAAATTTCTCACTTAACGATCAATGCTATAAACCAAGTAGGTGTCTAGAAAGGTGTTAGTGGGGCTACGCCCCCAGAAAAAAGAGGTTATTTAATTAAGGAACTTCACGAAAGCGTTGGAAAACCTCCCTCGAAGTACCAACACTGGCCTGGCTGAACGGTTAAGCAAGTATTGTACGGTGAGATTGATCCCGACTAATTCTTCCTTTTTGGTTTGAGGAGGAATTCGAGATACAGTGGGAGCCATCCTGTTTAGACAAATTAAAAACCACTTTAAACTTGCAAGAGCATCGTGCTGAGTGTTTCTTCTCTCTCTCCTAATTGCAGCGACCAATCGTCATGACCGGACTTAAGTTACTTCTAGATAAAAACATACTGACAGGGCCAAACTACAAAGATTAGCTCAGGAATGTCAAAATGGCAATCACTTACGACAAGCTAGGGTATCTCCTTACCACCAAAGCTCCCGCTGTCCCAGGTCCCACCTCCAGCGTCGTGGATAAGGAAATCCGTAAGACTTGGGAGATCGATTGCGCGAAGGCCAAGTGCCTCGTGCTTGCCTCTATGGACAATGAACATCAGAGGAGGCACGAGAATATGGACCTCGAATCCATATTTCTCCATACAAAAGAACTGTATGGAGAGCAATCTCGTATCGCAAGATACGAAGTGTCGAAAAAGCTGTTTTCGGCAAGGTTGGCCGTCGGATCATCGGTAGCGGAACACGTGCTTAAGATGATTGGCTTCATTGAGGAGCTCGCGGACCTTGGGACCACGTTAGAGAACGAGCTCTATACGGACTTGATTCTCTAGTCCCTTCCTTCCACTTACGCCCAGTTTATCCTGAACTTCAACTTGCAAGGAAAAGAAGTTGAACTTCCGGAGTTCCTCAATATGCTGAGGAGTGCAGAGGGCACCCTACAGAAAGGTAGGGAAACATCCACTTTGTTTGTAGGAGGATCTTCCTCTTCTAAGTCCAAGGCGAAAGCCAAGGGAAAGAAGAAGAAAGCCCCCGCCAAACCAAGGGGCGGTGTTAGTAAAGTGGATACGAAGGGAAAAACAAAGACAACAAAGATAGCGGGGCAGCTTGTAGGAAAGGAAGAATGCTTCTATTGTCATAAGAAGGGACACTGGAAGAAAGATTGTAGGGCTTGGAAGGCCAGAAACCAGGATCCGAAGCAAGTTGCGGCTTCGGCTTCAGGTGTGTATGTTATTGAAAACTGTCTTTCAATAAACTCTACTTCCTGGGTATTGGATACTGTTGGAGATAGTGCCCTCAGAGTCAATTATTAGGTCACAGGTATGTGATTGTAATGATTGAGGGAGGACCTATCCCGGTAGGACAGTCTTACTCGATATGATAGTATGCTATCTGGTTTACCTTTATCATAGTGTACTGTTTTAGGTGACCTGACACGTCGCTATTACACGTTGATAGAGCCCCTAGGATTCTTGCTTGACCACCAGCAGTATGAGGGCGATCATATAAGTGGGAGCTGGGGGTCTACAAGCATATCCTTAAAAGGTCCCTAGTCGTGGGAGTTTCGAGACTGGGCATCGATACTCCATTAGTAGACTAGTGTATACAGTCGAGACCCCGACGAGGGGCGGTGGCCGGTCTCACAAGCCACTGGTGTCAGTTGGATCACCTAAGATGTATACAGGTGCTCATTGGGTTATGAGTACACCGGACAGGACTCGCCGGGAACATGCTAGTTGGTCATATACCAAACGTCAGATGGCAGTTCCCTGGTGACATGTGTGCAGGTTAGTTCATCGACCTGGGGATCGTCATTTGTCTCGTGTGAGTTCCCACTGTACTTTGATTACTACCCTACCACGGCTCAAAGGAGTCGTGCAAACAGGTTTTAGTTGGGTACAGTCCCGAGCCACATGGAGGCAGTGAGCGTATCTTCAGGGGTTCGTCTCTCCCGGTATTGGGGGTGAGGTCGTGCTGTGTCTAGGAGAGCCATTACACAAAGTCCTTGGCCAAGGCAAGGAGATTTACTGGTAGGTATTCCAGTAGTATCTCAGGGTGTTCTGGGCTACACTCCGACACGACTTGTACCGCTTTTGGGGGTCTGACTTTTACCAACCCCCTAGGCCCGCCATGCGATACTCATAGACGAACGGACCGGACTGCACGGATATTGTCACTGACAGGCTCAGTAGGGTTGTCAGGCTGAGTTCACTCACAGACGTCCCTTTTAGTCAATACTTGGTAGCCCGTTACGTATTGGCTTATACCTCTGACGTGCTAGTGGTTAAATCCACAACCGAGGTGTTGACGAGTCTTTAGAGTCCCCCACATTCAGTTACTCAGCTTTCGGGCGAAAGGTTGTAGAGGCCGTATGGAGATATGGCAAGGTCCGATCAGATACGTGCGGTATTGCACGGATCAGGATCGGACAGTTTGTACTATAGGCCGTATGGTTATATGGCAGGGTTCGATCAGATACGTGCGGTATTGCACGGATCAGGATCGAACAGATATTACTAGCCGGTTTTGGTATAAGCCGGATTCTAGTATAGTACAGTGGAGATTTTGTCTCATTGCATTTGTATTTCGGTCGAAATACAGATGCGGGTGTGTATGCACAGTATTGGGGTTTTCCTGTAATTTATTACGGGACCAGTTTTCTGGAGTTGCCAGTTTGCTCTTCGTTTCGGCCGATTTCCATTGTTCCGTTCATTGGCCGAAGTTTGGTGGAGGAGGGTTTATTTGCATTGTTGCAAATTTGTATTTGTGGAGGGGGTCTTTGCTTTTTGTAGCATCATGATAGTCTTCATGATGGTGCACCATCCATTGACTTGCTTGATTTCATACTTCATGATGGCTTGACTTTGTTAGCATCATGTTTGTTGATGATTAGTGTGTTGAGTGTGGTTTTGGTGTTAGTGATCATGTTCTTTCATGATGGCTTTTGTTTCCCTCTTGCATTTTGGTGTGATCTATCTCATTCTATCACCCCACTCTCTCATTCCTCCCTCTCTTGAAGTCTTGGCCGGCCACTCCCTTAGTGGGGGCTGTCCCAATTTTTTGGGTGGGTCTTTTAGCTCATTTCATGTTGCAAAAACCCACAAGATCATTCTCAAAAAGCTCCAAGTTCAATCCCTCCACAAAAGGCAATTCCACAAACCCCAAAATGAGACTTGCTCACTTCATATTCTACAACGAACCTTGGGCACGTCGAGTAGCCGGCTTCGTGCCCGAGTTGCCTCGGCATTGAGGTGGGAGCCCGTAAACAAAGTAGGCGATGTGGTGCATTTCCGGCGACGAGGAGGAGGCAGGATTTTCCGCAGGAGATCGGGACCATGACGAGAAGACCGGAGGACTAGGATCGTCGGTATATCTCTATTCCCTTTCTTGTAGATAGCAAGGACTAGTTAGTGGTTCGATCCGGGTGTTTAGTGCGCGGTGGTGCCGGTTTGCTAAGTCCGCAAAATTAAAGTTTTTCACCGCTTCCGCATTCCGGCCGTCGGATCGACGGCCGGGGCGCCGCCGTGCACTTACACTGGTATCAGAGCCTCGCCATTAACATAGTCTAGCTTGGTGTAATGTGTTTTTCTGTTTCGATCGATCGAATGTTCCAAAACTACATTTTTGTTAGCATCAGTTTTCTGTTGGAATTTTTTGGTGTCGAAAAATTTTTCAGGTTGTAAAATATTGATGTACTGGAAAATCTAAGAGCTCTGTAAAAATTCGACGAAGTAACTCCACAGTGGGAGCGCGGAACCGCCGCGAAAACCCCCTTCCCGCCGCCCTTCCGCCGCACACTGTGGAGATCACTTCACCAATTTTTTACAGAGGCCTTCTGGGCTTAAAATATGGGTTTTGGAATATTAAAATTGGGCCCAAGATTTCTGTGAGTGCTACAGTTTTGATTGGGGGCCCACTTGTTAATTTTTGATCGATCGGATATTTTAAACACATTTTTCACAGTATTTACATTGTATCTGCGACCGTGAATGTCACTTGATCGGTAAATCCGGTCTAACTGCTATAGCCCGGTTAGACGGATTTGCGAACGTGACTTTCACGTTGATGTTTTGTTTTTGCTGTGATGTTGCGGATCGGTCGTGAGGGATAGCCTGGATGCAATGCTAGTACAGTTTTGTTGTATTATGTACATTTGATATTGCGGGGCGAGCGTCCGACATGTGGACTGCCGTCACTGCCTGTTTGTATTATTTTTTTGGGGCACGACCTGGTTGCGGTCGATGTACCCGGTGTATGTATATTTTACTTTCTGTACTAGGATTACCCCGCGGAGGGGTGCACGGGTAGCCGGGTTCTAGAGGGCAACAAGCCCGCATCTCATGGCATTGAGACGGAGGGGGCTTCACTCTAGGATTGGCGGGCTATTCGCCGCACTCGTAGGGGGTATAGGTTGACCCAGGAGGGGTGCCCAAGTTACCGGATTCCGTGAAGTGCTGGGTGGTCCATTCACGTTGCTGAAGGGGGCTGCCTCGCTTCAGGTTTTGGCGGGTAACTTGCCGCGCCCGTAGGGGTCTAGGATTTCATTGCACAGGCTATCCACACGACCAGGGGAACGTCGGGTTTCAGCGGCTCTGTGAAACCCGGGGATCCCAGATATCTGTATTGTTTCTGTGATGCTGTTCATTCTCTGTGATGTTGCATTTCTTTCACGCCTTGAGCGAATATAATATATTGGTATATATATATATTAGTAGATGTTGTATATGTTTTGCATCCGCGCTAGTCCAGTCCCTGCTCTGTCGTTAGTTAGCTAACCTAACGGGTAATGACGGGACCCAGTGGCGAATGCGGATGGCATATACGCACATCAGTATATTTTCGTTCTTTTTGGTGTGATCAATTGATGGGACTGCATTGATTCGGATCAATGCAAGTTAAAAACAAACATAATCTGATGTTGTTGGAACACTTTTCAAAAAGCTGTTATTGCAAGGACGTTCACTTTTGTTTTGCATCGCGGTATTCATTTAGAATATCCTGCTCCTCAGTCGACGAGGCAAGGGCCGAGATCCCTTCACTGGGAGTGACCCCTTGGACAAAAAGTTTGCGTCAGGGCATTAACTTCACTATAGCCGATTACTTTTGCTTTGCACCGTGGTATTCATTTGGAATATCCTGCACCCCATTCTACGGGGAAAGAGCCGAGATCCCTTCACCGGGAGTGACCTCTTTAGCAGCGGTTTTCGTCACTATATTTTAAAAAGCTATCCGTTCCTTCAACGATATCAAGTTCATTACGTTAAAGGTTTTCGCCAGAAACCATTCGTAGCCCTCCGTCGTTTCAGCCGGGTAGTAAGTAGTATTCATGCTATGTTTGTTGGCCTTCGTCAAGGCATAGTGTATGGTAGCTGCTTGTTGCCTTTCTGCAGCATAGATAGATGCGTTGGTTTGGGACAGTCGTATAGCCTTGTTGGCCTTCGTCAAGGGCTTGTGCGGGTGGGTTCAAATCAACCTGGAGAATGACGGGCAGAACTTGACATGTGACTTATGATTTGTTGGCCTTCATCAAGGTCATAAGAGCATGGGGCAGAAATCACATCGGGAGTTTCAAAAGTACTGAAACTTGTCAGATATGCGCATACCTTCTGGAGTGTGATACCGTGAGCGGATTCCGTCACGTTGTCATGCGATGAGAGTTGGATCCCGATTCCCACTGATGAGTTAGTTTACTCCTCGGGTGACCCCGACTAATTCTTCTTTCAGGTTTGGAGGAGAATTTGAGGTACAGTGGGAGGATTCCAGATTAGATAAATAGGTGACCATTCTGATCTAGGTTAGAGTGCACGCTGAGTGTTTCTTTTCTCTCTCTCTTTGGCAGCGACCATTGACCCGACCCTAAGACTATGACTCAGTGACCAAGTTGACCGAACCTTCTTAAACACCGGCTTTTTGGATTGTCAGAGTTGCAGACCTCATTGCCACTCCTACTTTTACCCTTTTCTCCAGGACACCCCGTATTACTGCGAACGTCCACTTCCATTGGACAAAACCATCGTATGGTTAGATACGAACTCGAAGGAATTTATTCGAGGATGGTTTCAGGTTCTGGAGAAAACGGATAGGATTATTCAGTTGTCTTTTCCTTTTACCTTCTCTCAAGTTGTGAGTACTCCTTGGTTTAGGAGATAGTACACCTATTGCGCAAATTGGATAGTCTTCTTCCAAACCTTAGGCTGGTGCCGACCGGTAGGGAATGAAGAAAACCAATTAGCATAACGATGGTGTGCAGAAGGTATTAAGTTCAGACAAAGCAAGGGATTAGTAAGAGGGCAAAGTAAATTGCAACAGATATTCACGACCAAACCAAATATTTCGTTTCCACTCCCACATCACCTTTGTATTTCTCCAGGACACTCCGTATCACTACGAAGATCCACAGTTTATTTGGATACTCCATCGTATGGTTATATACGAACTCGAATGGAACTGGTTCCAGTTCGGGGATGGATTCTGGTTCAGGAGAAATAGGAATAAGGTTTATTCGGTTGTCTTTTATCTTCACCCTCTCTCATTGTGAGTGTCCCTAGGATTGGGACAGTACACCCATTATGCTTATTGGATAGTCTTCTTCCAAACCATAGGCTGGTGCCGAACGGTAGGGAAGGAAGAAAACCATTTGGCCTAAAAGGGTGTGCAGAAGGTAAAGACTAAAGACATATGAAGGGATTTGGAGAGGTGGCAAAGAACTATACGGTTACAGTCATGAATCTGGAAGAGGCATTACTAGGAATACCAGGATACCCTATCGAAACATTTCGATGTTTCAGTCTCACTGTGTAATGTTAAAGGAAAACTGATTTCCCGATTAGATACTTACTCCAGGGTATGCATTTACCAGGTACGATTCTCACATCTGTATGGTTTTACAGATGATGAGTGGGAGTAAGTTATTGGGAATTGGGTGATCATCCTCATTATATCGGGATTCGTTGTAATCGGTGATATTTGAGGAAATCACCTAGGCTGTTTGCCGGTCGGCAAATATTTGGTTTTGAATATCCGCTGTTATGCACCAATTTCAAATTGATATATCTGTACGTCTATTTTCATAGAGTGAGATATACCTTTCTGAAATTATGTCTACGACATTTACCTATATCAGTGGATGGTTAGGTAAGGAGCATTAAACAGCGGTGTAATTCTTCTTAACCACAAGTACAGTTTTCAACCTACGACACACAGTGAATGAGTTATCAGACTCAAGGGGCTTATACAAAGGATTGTATGTTGTCCAGGGTCCATCAGGACAGAGGGGTTGGTCCTCGTACTATATTCGGTTTACTTATAACTTCTCTAGTTTTTAGACAGGTGTTTCGTGGAAACACAGGGTCCGAATTGTGAGAAGTTATAGGTATTTGAATAGAGTAGAGAACCAGGTGTAGCAAGTATCGGGATTCTTCAAAGTGATCGAAGATGTAGATACTTGTATATGGTATTCAGTTGATAGTAGTGATTAAGAGAAATTGCTTCTCTTTCAGGTTACTCACAAATGGAAGCATTCCTAAGTTGAGTAACGCTGATCGGCCTCCTTCCATTTAGTTGACATGCACTGGAGACAGTTGCATGATTTGAATCTGGTTCAATTAAATCAGTGCTTCTGGTCCTATATGGGATATAGAACAGTTCATATCTTAACGATGTTAAGGTACGGAGAGTTGTCCGGTTTATGCTTAAAACCAGACACTGGACAACTCAAGGCACGTTTCAGTAATGACTGTTTGTGGGTTGACCCAGGCTATGACGCGGGTTGACTTTCTACCATCTGGATGGACAATAGCAATATCGTTCTAGACTCGCCACAGTTTTAATAAAAATGGATTTTTTCAGAAAACAGTAGTGGGAGTATGGTAGAACTGGAAGTGATTCCAGAACCACAAACGATTACTGAAGATTTGACAGGAACCTAAAGATTCAATCTGGATTGACATTCCATTGGCCACTCCGCAGATAAGGTGGGTAACTTCAGGCACCCGAGAGGTACTACGGTAGCCTCAAGGACGGTGACAGGGAAGTTCTTGTTTACCCACAATTACCATTGCTGTTGTTCCAGGGTGCGAGACCCGGCGGGAGGATGAGTATAGCGTCGTTCTAAACTAGTTTTAGAAGTGTACGTGTATATGACTCTGCCAGAGGGTTGTCGTAGTCAGTGGGAGCAGCGGAAGCATTGGTGGACAGGTAGCTTATGTCTATTTATAGACTAAAGCAGATGTAGCGAAGATAGATCATCTATTTCTGACGTGACAGTCATAGGTTTGACTTCATCAGAATAGGGGATGGATCTGTTGAGAAGGTAGTAGGGTGTGATGTCATGGTGTTTGGATGACATACACAGAGTAGGAAAGGAAACTCCTATACTACAACCGGTTATACTTTGGTCGTCACACAGTGGTTTCTCCACATGGACTTGGACATTATATCTGACATACTGGTTACTAGATCTATGGTCTTAGATCTAGATTTGGGTGGTTTCCCAATCAGGGTACTTGACAGCATTCTAAGAGTATTTAGGATCGACGACTCCTGGCACGGTAGTGTACCTGCAGGTAATGGAGTCACCCTCTCTAAAGGTGTCTTACAGACTAAAGGGGAGAGGGATGTGCATGATTGGCAGATCACTTGCTTAGGCAATTGAGTCAATCATGAGATGTCAAGTACCACACCAGATATTGTTCTTGCACTAGATGCAATAAGTTGACATTAATCCAATCCTGGAGAAACAGTTGGAAGCAGTTTTAGAACATAAGTGGATGTTCTAGGGAGATGATAACGACAGCCTCATTCAGGAGACAGTTATCATTCCAGGCTTCCAAGGTGACATGGACGACAAGGAGGTTGTCAGAGTTATAGTTTTCCTTCTGATGAGGGGCAGTATTTTGGACAGGTGGTCCAAGGCAATACTGAGGGACGCATGGCGCGCAGGATACTGATTAAGTTCAGTTGACGATACAGTCTAAGAAGTTTGGATTTGGAGTTCATTTATGAGCTAGGTCCCATCAGACATCCAGACACATTCTAAGACAGGTATTGCTCATTTCGGGAGATGGTTTTCTCCGCGAACTTGAGATTTAGAGAGACATAGAAAGAAACAACAAAGCGGATCCACTCACTGAGGCTATTCCTCGAACGCAATAGTTCCGCAAACGAGCTTTGTGAGACTGACTAGTAGAGGAGTTGGATGTTCGGTATCACACGGGCTGTGAGTATGCGACATCGCAATAATTAGCCTTGAGTGCAAGTGGGAGATTGTTGGAGATAGTGCCCTCAGAGTCAATTATTAGGTCACAGGTACGTGATTGTAATGATTGAGGGAGGACCTATCCCGGTAGGACAGTCTTACTCGAGATGATAGTATGCTATCTGGTTTACCTTTATCATAGTGTACTGTTTTAGGTGACCTGACACGTCGCTATTACACGTTGATAGAGCCCCTAGGATTCTTGCTTGACCACCAGCAGTATGAGGGCGATCATATAAGTGGGAGCTGGGGGTCTACAAGCATATCCTTAAAAGGTCCCTAGTCGTGGGAGTTTCGAGACTGGGCATCGATACTCCATTAGTAGACTAGTGTATACAGTCGAGACCCCGACGAGGGGCGGTGGCCGGTCTCACAAGCCACTGGTGTCAGTTGGATCACCTAAGATGTATACAGGTGCTCATTGGGTTATGAGTACACCGGACAGGACTCGCCGGGAACATGCTAGTTGGTCATATACCAAACGTCAGATGGCAGTTCCCTGGTGACATGTGTGCAGGTTAGTTCATCGACCTGGGGATCGTCATTTGTCTCATGTGAGTTCCCACTGTACTTTGATTACTACCCTACCACGGCTCAAAGGAGTCGTGCAAACAGGTTTTAGTTGGGTACAGTCCCGAGCCACATGGAGGCAGTGAGCGTATCTTCAGGGGTTCGTCTCTCCCGGTATTAGGGGTGAGGTCGTGCTGTGTCTAGGAGAGCCATTACACAAAGTCCTTGGCCAAGGCAAGGAGATTTACTGGTAGGTATTCCAGTAGTATCTCAGGGTGTTCTGGGCTACACTCCGACACGATTTGTACCGCTTTTGGGGGTCTGACTTTTACCAACCCCCTAGGCCCGCCATGCGATACTCATAGACGAACGGACCGAACTGCACGGATATTGTCACTGACAGGCTCAGTAGGGTTGTCAGGCTGAGTTCACTCACAGACGTCCCTTTTAGTCAATACTTGGTAGCCCGTTACGTATTGGCTTATACCTCTGACGTGCTAGTGGTTAAATCCACAACCGAGGTGTTGACGAGTCTTTAGAGTCCCCCACATTCAGTTACTCAGCTTTCGGGCGAAAGGTTGTAGAGGCTGTATGGAGATATGGCAAGTTCCGATCAGATACGTGCGGTATTGCACGGATCAGGATCGGACAGTTTTTACTATAGGCCGTATGGTTATATGGCAGGGTTCGATCAGATACGTGCGGTATTGCACGGATCAGGATCGAACAGATATTACTAGCCGGTTTTGGTATAAGCCGGATTCTAGTATAGTACAGTGGAGATTTTGTCTCATTGCATTTGTATTTCGGTCGAAATACAGATGCGGGTGTGTATGCACAGTATTGGGGTTTTCCTGTAATTTATTACGGGACCAGTTTTCTGGAGTTGCCAGTTTGCTCTTCGTTTCGGCCGATTTCCATTGTTCCGTTCATTGGCCGAAGTTTGGTGGAGGAGGGTTTATTTGCATTGTTGCAAATTTGTATTTGTGGAGGGGGTCTTTGCTTTTTGTAGCATCATGATAGTCTTCATGATGGTGCACCATCCATTGACTTGCTTGATTTCATACTTCATGATGGCTTGACTTTGTTAGCATCATGTTTGTTGATGATTAGTGTGTTGAGTGTGGTTTTGGTGTTAGTGATCATGTTCTTTCATGATGGCTTTTGTTTCCCTCTTGCATTTTGGTGTGATCTATCTCATTCTATCACCCCACTCTCTCATTCCTCCCTCTCTTGAAGTCTTGGCCGGCCACTCCCTTAGTGGGGCTGTCCCAATTTTTTGGGTGGGTCTTTTAGCTCATTTCATGTTGCAAAAACCCACAAGATCATTCTCAAAAAGCTCCAAGTTCAATCCCTCCACAAAAGGCAATTCCACAAACCCCAAAATGAGACTTGCTCACTTCATATTCTACAACGAACCTTGGGCACGTCGAGTAGCCGGCTTCATGCCCGAGTTGCCTCGGCATTGAGGTGGGAGCCCGTAAACAAAGTAGGCGATGTGGTGCATTTCCGGCGACGAGGAGGAGGCAGGATTTTCCGCAGGAGATCGGGACCATGACGAGAAGACCGGAGGACTAGGATCGTCGGTATATCTCTATTCCCTTTCTTGTAGATAGCAAGGACTAGTTAGTGGTTCGATCCGGGTGTTTAGTGCGCGGTGGTGCCGGTTTGCTAAGTCCGCAAAATTAAAGTTTTTCACCGCTTCCGCATTCCGGCCGTCGGATCGACGGCCGGGGCGCCGCCGTGCACTTACAGATACCAGATCAGGATCTCATATCTGTAATTCTTTGCAGGCACTGAGAAAGCGTAAGGTTTTGAAGGCAGGTGATATGACCCTCAGAGTTGCAAACGGAGCTGGCATGGATGCTGAGTCCATGGGGGACTATCACCTGGGCTTGTCTGATGGACACATTTTGATTTTGCATAATTGCTATTTTGTACCCAATGCAACTTGTAATATCATTTCTGTATCTTCATTATCTAAAGAAGGTTATGAATTTGCATTTGTAAGTAATGTTGTGAACATTCGCCTTAATCAAGTTCTGATTGGGTCAGGTACATTAAGCAATGGTATATACGTATTAAACCAACCATAGATTTTCAATGTCCAGAATACACACAAAAGAAAGTCTCCGGAAACTAATCAGGCTTTCTTATGGCATTGTAGACTGGGTCACATCAATGAGAAAAGGTTGACAAAGTTACATACAGAAGGATATTTGGATCCATTCCAATATCAATCGTATGCAACTTGTCAATCCTGTCTCAAAGGAAAGATGACAAAGACTCCGTTCACTGGACATGGAGTAAGAGCGAGCGAGCTCTTGGGAATCGTACACAGTGACGTGTGCGGTCCAATGTCTACACATGCGCGAAGCGGTTATTCTTACTTCATTACTTTTATGGATGACTTTTCAAGGTACGGATATGTCTTCTTAGTGAAACATAAATCCGAAGCCTTTGGAAAATTCCAGGAATATAAGAATGATGTAGAAAAACAAACCGGCAAAAGTATCAAGATACTGAAATCTGATCGAGGTGGTGAATACTTGAGTGCCGAGTTCCTGGATTACCTAAAAGAGAATGGTATTCTCTCTCAGCTTACTCCTCCATACACTCCGCAACATAACGGTGTATCGGAGAGACGGAACCGGACCCTATTGGATATGGTACGTTCCATGATGAGTAACGCTGAGTTACCGCGATCATTCTGGGGATATGCACTAGAATCAGCTGCATACCTTTTGAACCGAGTTCCAACTAAGACTGTGCCTACCACACCATATCAGATGTGGTGTGGGAAGAAACCCTATCTTAAGCATATTAAGACATGGGGATGTCCAGCTTTTGTCAAAAAGCAGCATGCGGACAAACTCGAGGCACGCTCAGTACAGTGCAAGTTTGTGGGATATCCAAAGAACTCCAAGGGATATTTCTTCTATTGCGAAAAGGAACAAAAGGTTTTTGTTTCTCGTCATGCCCACTTCTTGGAAACTGAGTTTTTGGAAAATCAGATAAGTGGGAGCGCAATAGAACTGGAAAAAATTCCAGAACCATGAGCTATTACTGAAAGCTTGGTAGAACCAGAGGGTTCAAAAGATCAGGACATTACTGCGCCGCTCCGCAGGAGTAGTAGGCAGTCTCATCCGCCCGAGAGATACTACGGTTTTCTCATAGACGAGGATAGAGAGGATTGCATCATTGATAGTGATGAGCCGACTAGATTCCAGCAGGCCATTCAGAGCGTTGACTCGGTAAAATGGCTGGATGCAATGCGGACCGAAATGGAGTCTATGTACACCAACAAAGTATGGACGTTAGACGTTGCTCCAGATGGGGTAAAACCCGTAGGATGCAAGTGGATCTTCAAAAGGAAGATTGGTGTAGATGGACAGGTTGAGACCTATAAGGCTAGACTTGTTGCAAAGGGTTTTCGTCAAAGACTTGGTTTGGACTATGACGAAACCTTTTCTCCAGTGGCTATGCTGAAATCCATTCGGATCCTTCTTGCCATTGCTGCCTTCTACGATTATGAGATTTGGCAGATGGACGTAAAGACCGCTTTTCTAAATGGAAATTTAGAGGAGTGTGTCTATATGGACCAGCCAGAGGGTTTCATTCAGAGTGGGAGCAGCGGAAAGGTGTGCAAGTTGCTTAAGTCCATTTATGGACTAAAGCAGGCATCGTGGAGTTGGAACATCTATTTTGATGAGATGGTCAAAGAATTTGGCTTTATCAAAAATCCAGATGAACCATACATCTATAGTAGATTTGTAGCAAGAACTGTCGTGTTCCTCGTTTTATACGTGGATGACATTCTCTTGATAGGAAATGACATTCCTATGCTACAATCTGTCAAAGGGTTCTTGTCACACAGGTTCTCCATGAAAGACCTGGGTGATGCCTCTTACATTTTGGGGATCCGGATCCATCGTGATAGATCCAAGAGGATATTAGGACTTTCACAGTCCAGGTACATCGACACCATACTGAAAAGATTCAGTATGGAAGATTCCAAGCGCGGTAATCTACCGGCTTATCACGGGATCACCCTCTCCAAAGAGATGTCTTCCAAGACTGATTTGGAAAGGGATCGCATGTCTATTATACCCTACGCTTCTGCGGTAGCTCTATAATGTATGCGATGTTGTGTACCAGACCAGATGTAGCTTATGCACTGAGTGTGGTAAGCCGGTATCAGTCAAACCCTGGGGAGAAGCACTGGATAGCGGTAAAGAACATTCTCAAGTACCTGAGAAGGACTAAGGAGATGTTCTTGGTGTATGGCGGAAAAGACCTCCTGATCGAGGCCTTTGCTGACTCCAGCTTCCAGAGTGACAAGGATGATTCTAAGTCCATGTCGGGTTATGTCTTTACCCTCAATGGAGGGGCGGTGTGTTGGAAGAGTTCCAAACAGGAAATCGTTGCTGACTCGACGATGGAAGCGGAATATATCGCTGCTGCTGATGCCGCAAAAGAAGCCGTCTGGATGAGGAAGTTCTTAACGGAACTTCAGGTGGTTCCGTCCATTATTGATCCAATACCTCTGTATTGCGACAACAACGGGGCTATAGCTTTAGCGAAGGAACCCAGGTCCCATCAAAAGTCCAGACACATCTTGAGGCGGTATCACCGGATCAGGGAGATCGTGGGTCTCCAGGAGATCGAGATTCGGAGAGTTGCTACGGAAGATAACACTGTTGATCCACTCACGAAGGCCTTACCCCAGACTCAGTTCGAGCGGCTGATCGAGATGATAGGTCTTCGATACGCCAGTACATGGCCTTAGTGCAAGTGGGAGATTGTTAGTGTATATGCCCTATAGGCCATTACTGTATCATACTAGTTTGTATATTACTTAATGGAAGCTTGGGATATTCACCTTGTGTAGACAATCTTGCTCAAAATGGTAGTATACTACTTAGTTTGTTTCTACTTTAATATGTTCATGTGTTTCTTTTAGCATATCGCTTATACATATTAGTAGAGCCCTTAGGATCTTTGCTTGATTACCAGCGTTGTGATGGCAGTCACACTAGTGGGGGCTGGGTAATCTACAAGCACATCCTTATACAGGTCCTTAGTCGTAGAATTATCGAGACGGGGCATCGATACTCCGGAGTAGACTAGCGTATACGCTTCTCATCCGAGCTCGGGAGAGGTCTGTCCCACAGCCGTCAGTACGTCGTACTTGAGATAGTATGCGGGTGGTCGTTAGGTTACGAGTACACTGGACAGGACTCGTCGGGAACTGATTGGTTGGTACTATACCTATCGTCAGTTATCAGTTCCTAGGTGACATGAGTACAGCTTAGTCCGCAGACTTGATACTGTCACTTCGCCTCAAGTGTGTTCCCACTGTACTTTGATTACTATCCTACCATGGCTCAAAGGAGTCATGCAAAATGGTAGTAGTTAGGTGCAGTCCCGAAGCACTTGGAGGCAGTGACGGTTAGACAGGATTCGTCTCTCCCGGTATTGGGGGTTGATATCGCGCTGTGTCTAGGAGAGCCATTACACAAGTAGTCCCTGGCCAGGGCAAGCAAGATATACTGGTAGGTTTCCAGTGTTATCTCAGGGTGTTCTGGGCTACACTCCGACACAACGTGTACCGCTATTAGGGGACTGAAGTTTACCGCCCCTAGGCCCGCCATGCGATATTCTTAGATGAACAGACCAGACTGTACGGATATTGTCACATTCAGGCTCAGTAGGAGTTCAGATGGGTTTCACCTTGTCAGTCTTCTTATCGGCATCTACCTGGGGGCCGTTACATACAGCTAGTGCCGCTTGCGGTCTGTGGTTAAACCCACTGCCAGTGTAGTATCGAGCTTTAGAGTCCCACACAGAGAGCTATTCGCCTTTAGGCAAAAGAGTAGAGGTCGCATGGTTTTGCGACAGGTCGCATGGTTTTGCAACAGGGTTCGGTCACATCCGTACACTTGTGCACGTTTAGTGTCTGGACAGTTAACACTAGCGGGTTTTGGTTTATGCCCGATCCTAGTGTACGTTTTGAGATTGGTTTTATCTCGGTTGTATTCTTGTTCTTCGGAACGCGGATGCGAGTGTGTATGCACAGTTGACAGAGAGACAGAGGCAGAGGATTCTTATTAGGGTTGTTGACTGTTGACTATTGACTTTTGCTAAACCCTGATGAGAATAAGAAATATGATTAATGATAATATTAATTAAGTATTATTGTGTCATGGTTGGGATGAAGAGTTGACTTTGTTGACTTGTTGACTTTGTTGACCAGTTGATTAGGTTGGACTAGTTGACCACCATCATTACAATGGCTATCATTTCATGGCAAAGACTTTTGCTTGCTTGTTTCTTTTTGCAAAATGAGTGCATGAAATGATATGGCCATTTTGACTTGAACCATCACATAATACTCAATTACTATTATGAGTTATCATGATTTTGGATTATGAGAGCATGGGAGCAAAAGGTCTCGCTCATTCTTTCATTTGCTTTCTCTCTCTTGAGCTCTCTCATCCTCAAGCTCTCCCTTTTCCTCTTGCTCTCTCTCTAGCTCAAGGCAACTCCCTCTCATGAGTTGAGAAACATTGCCTTAGAGATAAAAGAAAACCCATATCACTTCTCTACTCATTCTAGTTCACAAGGTTTAGCAAACCAAGTGTTCTAGTTTCTTCTAGTTTGAAGTAGAACCCAAAAGGTAGAAGCTTTCGGGTGGATCCATCTTCGACGCGAGGAGACGACGAGGTGAGGCCGATCCGACCACCGCAACGAGTTGAAGATGAAGGAGTTCAAGTTAAGGTATAACCCCCTAACCAAGTAGGTAAAACTCCTAGTTAGGTTGTTAGGTAGTTGTTTAACAAAGATCCGTATTTTGAGTCCATGTTACCACCCTAAGAAATATCGTTTTTCACCATTTCCGCAACCCCAAAGAACCGGGGAAGGGTAGCATGGACTTACAGATATGAGGTCCATAATAGTTCGAGAAACTACTGATAACACATACCAGTAAATCTCAGCAACCCTGGCCAAAGATTTCCAGTTATAGCCAATCGAACACAGCGCAACATCAACTCCCTATACCGGGAGAGACGAAACCCCTCCTATCGCTCATTGCCTCCATGTGATTCGGGACTGTACCCAATAGCCACCATTTTGCACGCCCTCTTGGACGTGGTATGATGGAAATCAAAGCACAATGGGAATCACACAAGACTCTATGACGATCTCGGGTCTACAGACTAACCTGTACCACTGTCATCAGAGAACTGCCATCTGACGTGAGGTATAATACCATCTGGGAGTTCTCGGCGAGTCCGTCCAGTGTACCCAGTCTACACTGAGAACCCGTATACCTTCTCTGATGTCAAACACCAATGGATATGGGATCATCCATCGCCCATCATATAGGTCAAGAAGCGCATACGCTAGTCTACTCTGGAGTATCGATGCCCTGTCTCGGTACTCCTACGACTAGGAACATTTGAAGGATGTACTTAACGACTACACTGTCCCCATTAGTATGATCTGCATCATAGTCCTGGTAGTCAAGTACTCATCCTAAGGGCTTTATCAACATGAAACATAGAGACAATCAGAGTACATGTTAAAATAAAGAGCAACCAGCTAGCATACTATCATGTCGAGCAAGAAAGTCCTCCCTATATATGTCTAAGCATCCACTACAATATACATCGTATGTACAGTAATGGTCTCTAGAGCATACATATAACAAATACATTGTTCACTTCGTCACGTAACAAATACGCGTGAGCGTAAGATGAATGTCGGACCGAGAAGTCCTTAAACTAATTATTCGTCTCAAACATGACGATAATGGACCGAAATGTCCCTAAACTAATATTCGCCTCAAATATGGCAATAATGGACTTTGATGTCCTTAAACTAAAATAATTGGGCCTAAATGCTCATATGTTTTAAGTCGATTTTAATCTCAAACCAGATTAACGGTCCTTAAATAAACCTAAGCCCAAATCTAAAATATATGGATTTGGACTGATCAGCGCTCTACGGGCGATGACATAAATTAGTCTCCGTATACAATCCACGGGTAACCAAAACAAACAAAAACACACACAATACGAAGTGAACTTCCGGAGCAGGAGAAAGTGGCTATTGCAAAGCGGTAACGTAATTAACTGCAGGGGCTTGTACCTGCAGGGAAGAGCGTCCCCACAATCAAAAACTCCTCACAAACGAAGGGGAATCTGATAAAGTCTTGCTATAACGGCCGCATTCATCCGAATCACCAATATACGGTACCATAAATTAATTTGGTATCGTCGGAGAGGTAGACAGATAAGTCCAAATAGCATCTGCCCCCAAATTCAGGCAAGACGATCCATCCCCGTTCGTCTCTGTTTTTGGCGGTACACAGATTCTGGCACGCCCGGTGGGACCTTTTCCTCCTTCCACTCCACACTTCGTATGTCGTGTTCGTGAACAAAATCGCGGTTCGCTATGGTTGCTCTTGGATTCGAGGTACTAAGATTTGGTGTCTTGTTCCTGTGCAGAAGAAGAGAATATCGATGACTTCCTGCTGCACAACTTGCAACAGCAACTCTTGCTCCGCCCCAACCGGAGGAGTAACTTATGGGCCCAACGTAGCCTCCATCTTTTCAATGTCGGTAGAGAAATTAACTTAAACCACTACCGGATTGTTCTTCGGGACCATGATCCCACCAATGAGTTTCAGTGTCTCAGCGCCGCAAGACGAAGCTCCCAAGAGGTCGTTCTTCGATCGATTGGCAACCACAATGGCCCCTCTCAACGAGCTATCCAAATCCGATGCCTCAGTCTTCAACAGGCTGAGCCGAAGCATAGATGTCTCAGTCTTCAACATGCTGAGCCAGAACCAAAACGGGCTCACAAAGAGGCTCGTCATACCTGAAGGGGCTACCCCAAAACGGATAGCCCTCCCAACTCCACCTGCAGGTGAAGTCGTCAAAAGTGCTTCCCCTACCAGAAGACCTGTCTTCGAAAGATTGGTCATTCCTCCGCAAACCCTACCAAGGACGTTAGTCTTCAATAGGCTGACACCAGTAACAGTCCCTCACAAAAGCCAGGGACATGAAGAAGCCGCTTCCAAAACTGAGGCGGTCCTCTCTGCAAGACACGCTCGATGTCACCACTGGCGCCGGGTGAGAAAAGCTGGGGGCAACTCCCCCTCTGGACTTACTCCGCCAGCTCCAATGGTAGAAGTTGATGCTGCTGTTAAAACCGGGAATAACTTTGATCTGCTTAGGAGGGTGCAAAAGAACTCTCCAACGGCGGTGCTAAAGAAATCACCCCCACCTGCAGAAACCATAGTGCAGGCAAAGATGGAGTAGCCCCGTCAACGGCTCTCCTCCCAAATTCATAGAGTCTGGCGATAAGTCCAGGACTCTGTGATTGATCAAAACTACTCTCGTCGACCGAAGAAATCGAAGGCTCGGCAAGAGGAAGACCATCCCTCCACCATACAGCGAGGGACTTCTTCTACACGGATGCCTGTTACAATGGCTCCTTCAACTTCGACCTCCCACAAAAGGAGGAGGCCGGAGAAAATCCCACCGCCTGCAGCAAATTCCAAAGGCGATGGACCCAAACGCCCCAAGGCTGGGGGTATGATCGTGCATACGGTCTACATGGCTTCCGGGAAAGTGGAAATCCGTGCTTCCATGGATCATCGACCGCAAATTCGGTCGCTAACAAAAGTTCAGGAGCAACAACAAAAGCTCCAGGAAATGCTGACCAAAATGGAAGCACTCACCGGACAGAAAGAAAGTCCGGAACCAGCATCTGGACTGCGCTAAGTGCAGGAGACTAATACAGAGTTCCTGCGAAGGGTGCTTGAAAGAAAAGATAAGGAAGCCGCTGAGCAGGCTGCCAACATAAAATAGATGGCTCTTTTGTTCCAGGACATGGTTGGAATGATGATCCAGCCAGAACCTCCAGCCGAGGATCCGCCGATAATCATCGAGGATGACATAGGGAAAACATCAAATCCTCTTCCGGTGTTATCAACAGCTAAGGAGGAAACGATCTCCAAGGCTTCTCTTGATGACTATATAGCTCAACAAATACGAGCTCATCAAGCTAGTGAAGCGGCGGGCCAAATCGTCAGAACTGGGCGACTGTATCCAGGCTGGTATGACCAAATCAAATACCCGTCGGGATATGCAATCCCCAAGTTCCATGTATACAAGGGGACAGGCAATCCACACCAACACGTCGTTCAGTTCAGAGCTTTGTGCGGCAACACTAGAGGCAACGACAAACTGTTGCTTCGTCAGTTCGTTGGCAGCTTGTCAGAAACGACTTTTGAATGGTACTCGGAGCTCCTAAATGACTCCGTAAGAACATTCACAGAAATGGAACTGCTGTTCACACAACGGTTTGCCAGTGTAAGTGAGCGCACCCCAATTACGACTTTAATCAATGCCAGGGTAAAGCCGGGAGAAACCTGGGTCCAATATGCGATCCGGTGGAGGAACCTATGGTCTAAGTGTGAACGACGCATCGAAGAATCCCCCGCCGTGGGCATATTCATCGGGAACCTAGATCCACAAACAACCGTGTCCCAGTTCATGACGTTCTTCAAGCTGACGACCTTCCAGGCTCTGATCGATAGGCTGGCCCAAATGGACCAGATAGGCCATGGGCCTTCCTCCTCAAACAAGGACCCTCAAAACGCCAAGGGTAAAAGGAAAGTGGCCTTCGTCGCCAACACTCAATAACTACCGAGCGACCCAAAATCGGCTGTTCGCTAAAATAATGCACGTCCACGCCTATCCCTGGAAGAAAGGCTAGGACGCGCTTACTCGTTTCCCCGCGATAAGACAAGGATACTATTTGAGTTGGCAATACCTAACAAACTCATCATATTGCCAGACCCACGGCGTCCACCGCAACCCGGCGATGTCAACAACCCCAACGCTCCTATCACAGAATGGTGAGCCATCCAATTGAGGATTGCTACATCTTCAAGAATTGGGTCAAGGATCAGTATTAACAGGGGAAGTTCACGCTTTCTGAGAGCTAGAGGGTGAACTCGCCACAGAAGCACATTCCCAAAAAGGTGCATGAACCGGGGGCATCATGGTCGCTCGTGAAAGAAACTCCATAGGAAATCGTTCTTTCAGCAAAGACCAAAAGAATGCTGAAGGATCTACAAGCATGTCTGGCAGTCAGGTGGAAAAACCCATTTGAACCTGAAATCATCGAAGGGATGCTGAAACCGCTTCACGTACCGGAAGTTGTTGACAAAGGGCAAAATCCTAAAGTCAAGCCTTCAAAGTCTTCGAAGAAAAAGAAAAAGACCAAGAAGCTTGTGCAACCTGCCGAGTATGATGATAAGAGCACAAATATACAAAAGTACATCGACAAGTTGGAGGAGTATAATAAGAAGGCGCGGATACCAGTCACCCTTGAAGAGTTCCTCAAGCATATTCTTGTAACGAAGATAGTGACAACGATGAGGAAAATGACTCATCAAGAGAAACTGAAGACTATGTAGCAAGTTGCCACATGGTCTCCCATTCGTTGTTAAATGAAGAAGAAAATCCCTCAGCATCAGAAAACAATGCAGATGAACTGGGGGCAGAATTGGCGCTAAAATCCCCGGAACTGCCAGAAGACCTGATCGATAGGGTGTTAAATGAAGCCTTTTGAAAAAGCAAAGCTGACCGAGAACGCGAAACAGCCATATACGAAGAAGCATCGGCAAGGGTGAGTTTTAAAGTACCCCAACCAAACCGAAGCACCCCTACCACAAATAAGAGCAGGATCAAGACAGAGAAGTGGTTCGCCAAAGCCCTGTCAATATGAATGAAGCTGCCACCTCTCGTAGGAAACACTCCCAGGGTCATATACTTCGACGGAAAGGGTTCACATCCAAACTACTGCCTATATCATCGGAGGATTACCCACCCCACCGAAGAATGCAGTGCCTTCAAGAAGTGGTGGTAAGGATATGCTGTCCATCAAAAACACTTCAAGAGGATGAAGCGCGAAGCTCGTCGACATCGCAAAAGTGCGGCAAGTGCGCATAAGAAAATGACTGGCAACTGTCATATGGTTGATACCGGTTTGGAAATGGAAAAACCCCAAGTTCCTACCTTCGGGAGCGATTTTGAGGATGAACTAACCCCCAGCCCTCTTTTCAAGGACTCCACCTCCGAAAAAGAAGAGGGAGAAAAGAATTGTGAGAACATTCAGCTGCGTAACCGCACACTGCCTGAGAAGAACCTCAGACCTACAAACAAAGGTTCGAACAAAAGAGTCAAAGGGAAAGAAAAAATCCCTGAGGAAATCACCCTTCATGATGGAGTTGTTAAAGAGCTCGTAGCCAGGGCCCCGCCTAGAAAAAACAAGGCGGATTACAATGTCCTAGCACATCTGAGGAAAATACCCTCACAGTTGAGCATATTAGATGCTCTCCTCTTGTCCAAAAAGGCACGAGAGTCTCTGATCAAGGCATTACAAGAGCCCGATCAGTTCCAAGCTTTCCTCGCAGAAGAGAAGATGAAAGATGAGCTGGCAGAGGTTCACACAGCTGACATTACATTCGGCGATGAAGATCTCCTGCTCGGTACGTGCAAGCATAACCGCCCGTTATACGTCACCGGGTACTGCCACGATATCAAAATAGGGAAAATCCTTGTCGATAACGAATCCTCCGTCAACCTTCTCGACGTGAAAGTACTGAAGAAGATTTGCATGAACGTTCAACACTTGGCTTGGGATAAAATTACCATCTCCGTGTTCGATTCACAGTCATCACGGGCACTTGGATCCGTAATTTTGACGTTACGCTTTGGCTTGCTTGTCACCGACATCAAATTTCACATCATTGACGCCAAGACTTGCTATAACGCTTTGCTCGGCAGGCCCTGGCTGCATGAGTACAACGTCATCCCTTCTACACAACATCAGTGTATGAAGTATTTCAAAAACGGCTTGGAATACACCGTCGCGAGGGAGCTAAACCCGTTCTCGGTAAACGAAGTCTGGAAATATGAAGACGCAAAGTACTTCCTACCAGATTTTGAAGATACGGAAAGGTGTCATAAGCCGGAAGATAAACAGAAATCCGTCGCCACCATCCCGATCTTTGGGAGCGATACCCAGGAAGATGAAGAAATAGTCTACCCGGGGCAACCCCAAGACAACAAGCTCGAACCATCTACTCGCATTTTGGTCTTTGGTAGCGACTCTATGGATGAGGCCAACGCAGAGTTCTCCATCCGCCCGCCAGCGCAAACCCTCACCGGAGCAGATCAGAGTCTGCAAATCACAATGGCTCCACCTCGGCATTATAAGGAACTTGATGTGCTCGATACATACAGCGTCCAAGAACTACAGACTTTCTACATCCCTCCCAGACGAAGAGGTGAAAAGGTGATCCTCTTCTACCAATCTACGGAGACCAGAGTAGAGAAAGAAGTCTGGCACGATGTCGATTTTGCACTCAACAGGCTTCAACCAATCCGTCTGCCAAGATACTACATGGAGGGATTGAAAAGGTTGTTAAAATGCCAAGGTGTACCCCTAGAACAAAATTTTCGGCAGGGCCAATTCTACAAAAAGATTTAGGATACCCTGGAACCCAGCGAAAGATGCCCAACAGGAAGATGGAGACAACCGGGCTCGGATACGTTCGGTCCAGGAAATGGAAGCAGTTTCACAGCTGCCTCATAAACAGTTTCAGCAAAGAGGAAAACACTCTTCCAAATGGCCCTGATGTTGAAACAAAGCGAAATCCCGCTCTAAGAACGTTAAGTCCGTCGCTCGAAAAACAAATAAACAAGCTAATAGAAGAGGCTTGTCAAAGGAGTTGAGACAACCACAGCCGCGAAATGGCTATCTATGAAAAAGCAAAGACACAACACCTCAATCAGCAGTTTGCGGAAAAGGAAGACTGCAATGCCCTCTATCCCCAGCTTGCTGTATGTCCTTGCAAAAAGGAAAAATCCCAAAATAAAGGAAAAAACAGGACAAAGAGCTCAAATAACGTTTGAAAACAACGAAGCGGATCCAAGAGACCTTGCAATCGAGGAAAAGTTGATTGGAACCCTTCTTTTATAAAGAAGATGGGTCGGGAATACTCTTTCCCCCAAAACAAGACGAAGAAAATATTCAACCTTGTCATGAAGCACCAAATGATGACACTTCCGGAGTCTCGGCACCCCAAACAAATAAACGAGGTCCATCACCCGGATTAATGCTCCTATCACCGAGCAATAGGTCATCCCCTTGAAGACTGCTTCACCTTCAAAGATTGGGTCGAAAACCAGTATGAACAAGGCATGTTCGCTTTATCCGACAGCTGGAGGGTAACCCTATCTCAAAAGCAGCCAAAGAGGACCTATACCATGAGGATAGGACCCGCTCAACACAAAAAATGGAAGCGAACTCGTACTTGCCATATGATAGCACTCTCAAAGGAGGGAGGGCACAGGACTATGGATGACCTCCGCATGTGCTTTGCAAATGAAGATGAGAACGAGGTGATTTCCGAGTTTCCATCGGCACCAAAAGAGCTGGAAGATGGGATACATACTATGGCGTACAACTTAAGGAAAATTGACTTAGGGACAGAAAATGATCCGAGGCCGACATTCGTCAGTGAGCCGCTATCTAAAAAATAAGTAGCCATATTAAAAGACGTGCTCATGCAGTATAAAGACTGCTTTGCCTGGAACTATTCTAAAATGCCGGGTATAGATCCAAAGGTAGCAGTATATAAACTGGCCATATCGCCAGACAAGAAGCCAGTCAAACAGGCGCCCAAGAAACTAATCGACTCCGGTTTCATCCAAGAGGTTCAATACTCTGACTAGATCGTTAACATCGTCCCGATGACGAAGAAAAATGGGACAGTGCGCATCAGCGTGGACTTTTGGGCCCTCAACAAAGATTGCCCGAAAGATGACTTCCCAGTACCTGTTACCAAGCTGATGATCGATAACACGTCTACCCATGAGGTCTTCTCCTTCAAGGATTGATCTTCAGGATACAAACAAATAAAAATGCATCCTGAAGACCAAAAACATACCGCCTTCCGGACTCCGCTGGGCATATTCTGCTACAAGGTGATGCCTTTCGGTTTAAAGAATGCTGGCGCTACCTACCAGAGGGCCAAGACGAAGTTCTTCTATGACCTCATCCATGAGATTGTCGAATGCTACATCGATGACCTAGTGGTGAAGAGAAAGTCTTACGAGGAACATTGGGAACATCTAAACGTAGTGTTCCAACGCCTTCGGAAGTACAGCCTGAAGATGAATCCTCTGAAATGCGCGTTTGGAGTCTCCTCAGGCAAATTTCTGGGATTTATCATACGGCACCGGGGTATCGAAATCGATCCCTTAAAGATCAAGGCGATTACGGAAATGCCCATGCCAAGGACCCTCAAACAGCTGCGATCCCTTCAAGGAAAGCTCGCATATATCCGACGGTTCATAGCTAACCTCTCCGGAAAATGCCGTTCCTACAGCCATCTGATGAAGAAAGGGACCCCGCTTATTTGGGATCAAAAGTGCCAAAATGCAATAGACGAAATAAATCAATACCAGCAAAATCCGTCGGTGTTGACCACTCCGGTTAAGGGAAAACCCCTTTATCCTATATACAACAACCCTTGAGGGTTCTCTAGGCGCGCAATGAGCACAAGAGAACGATCCGTGAAAAGAGAGAGCTTTGTACTATTTGAGCTGAGTTCTTCTGGGGGTAGAAAAAACTACTCCCCCATCGAAAAGCATTGCTGTAACGTTTTAGAAATCGTTATGGGAATTTTTCCATTTTAGGGTTAAATTGTCGGTATTTTCCGTTTTGACCCAACTGTGTTCAAATGACCATATAGACTTGCCATCACCTAGTTTAGCTAAAATAAAGCTAGTGCGGAAGCTTTGGGGGTATATGGGACGTTTTGGTTCAATTTGAAATTTTTCCCAATTTTAGTATATTTTAATGCGGTATTCACATTTTGGGAAATTTCTCTTTAAACGATCTTTTCATTAATTTAAGTTGAGTTAATCCTAAACCTTCTCACTTTACTCAGATTCATTGTGTGGACTAGGATTTAAGTTTAAAATTAAAGAAAAAGAAAAGAAAAGATGTTGATGCATGCATGTGTGCATATGTGTGTATGAATGCAATTAATGGCATTTATTGTTGGTAATTGCTAGGAAACCCTCACAAAACTCTCCCTTCCTCCCCTTGGCCGAGATCCTCTCTCCCTCTACTGCCCTTAAGCTTTTCTCTTTCATTTCTCTTCAATCCTAACTCAAAACTTCTCCAAAAATCCCGAATATATCACAAAATATCCAAAAGTTCTTGATTTTTGCTCTTGGATCACTTGGAGCTAGAGAAAACTTGGATCTTGTGAGCAAGATTGCTAGGTATAATCCTTACACTATTAATTAGGAGTTTGTATATTGTTTTGCTCATTGGTTGTAGCGTAGGACGCTTTTTATATCGATTAGTACGATATCGGGTTTTTTAAAGTCCTTTTAGAGCTTTTATATCTGCTGTGACCAGGAGAATTTAGTGAGTGACCAAATAAAATTTTAGAGATGTACTAGTGACCTTGAGACATCACCTGAGGGACGGGGATCACCTCATCGGCCGGGGCCGGCGACCCCTATTCCGCGATCCGGTGACGCCGGCTGGATAGGAAAGGGTTGGGGTTGGTCTTCTGTGGGTAGTAGTCTGCTGTTAGTTAAGGGTGTTTGGTACTGTTAACTTTTTTAGTAGATTCAGTATGCAAAATCTGGGATCGATTACCTATAATCTTGTGTTTTGAGTCCGCGTGTTATGTTTTGCGACACGAATCGTGATTTGGTGCAGCTGCTGTCTTTGGGTAGGTTTTATGGTATCGTGACGCACGTTAGCCACTTGACGCACACTCGCGAGTTAGTTTAGTGTGTTGGTGCGTTTTTGAATACGTAGTTTTGCGTTATATTGATCGATTCTGAGATGTTCGCACTATTTCTTCTGTTTGTGAAATTATAGTGTCGCAAGCGGGGACTTCGGACGCTGCGAATAAAGGGAAGCAGGTGGTCGGATTTTCATAGCTGGAGACCATTTGTGAGTAGATTTAACATCTACGGGGAAATCGCCCGTTATGGCGTTATGCGTCGGGGCGAATATGATATGTTAGCTGCATAGTATTTGCATATTAGTTACTTTCATATGAATGTCATTGCATAGCATTATCTATTGTACCTGACTCGTATCTTTAGATATAACACATTACTGACGGTTCATGTTGCATGAGCACTAAATGGTATGCTACACCCACACCGTCTGTAATTGCCATGACACGCACAAACCACCTACATACAGTAGTGGATAGGGATAGTTGTGGTAGTAGCCCTTATCCCATTGTGCATATGAGATATTGTTGACACTTACATACGTGACATTGTATTGGGCAGGAATAGTTGAGGTAGTAACCCTTATTCCATTTCACGTATACCTTACTATAGCTATATTGTACATCTTGCATACATATTGACATGTACACCTATATAGTCTATTATAGTTACATGTATATTATGCACTCATATTGACAGGTACACCATATATTTTCGCTATAGTTGTATGTACCCCAAGTGGTATTGTTTTGATATGTGGTATTGAGTTGTTGATCATTGCGCTTATGAAATGCATCATACCCACTTGCTTACATGTAGATACTTAAACCTTGCTACACTTACATGTACACTTCATATGATGCTGCATTGTTTTCGGAGGGTTTTGGGAACCGCAAGATATATTTTAAAAGCTGGATTTATTTAAAGAGCGGTTTTCCCTTTATATGCTCATATTGATATTTTATGTTGCATATATCAGTTTTATATGGGTTTTACGCATTGAGATATGGATTTCATATGATTTATGGATTTGAGAACCGTGGGGGTATTTTCAAGAAACTATGTATTGTTTGAAAACCCGGTTTCTCTTGATATGATATTTCAGTGCGTCCACCATGTGATTTCTCGGTTCTGAGATTTGGCTTGTGATACCCGATTCGAGGAGCGGGAGGCACCGTCTGCGGGTACATGGTGGACCCGGTATTGTACCCCCGGGCGAGTGGTGATTTCGTGGTGTAGACGATAAGCCTGGCGGTGGGACCACTACCTACCGGTGATTGTATTTGGACTCGGCGGTTATCGTGGGGATACCGACCGGAGTGATGTACGACATATCGTCAGGGCCAGTCATGGTGATAGCGCCTGAGTTATGAGGATTTACGTGTCGATGCTAGACATAGGTTTTATGGATGTTTCGAGTATCGGTGTTAGACACTCAGGTTCCCATGATTTTTACGTATCGTCGGTGGACATACGTGGTTGATATCCTTATATATATACTTACAGGTATATGTTTTCATGATGTTTCGGGTGTCGATGATAGACACTCAGATTCTATGAGACTTACAGGATGTGAGGGCCGATCTGAGGATGCGGTGCCTGAGGATTTGGGATTTGATGTGTCAGTGAGGGACACTGGTGTTTTTCCATGCCGATGATTTTGCATGAGATTTTATTGTATCATCCCACACACTCAGGATTATTATTGTTATGCATTGTTTCATGTAGTTGTAGTACCCTGATGATGTACCTTTACTTGATTGTTGCATATTCACTTATCATATTTATGCTGTCGGATTACATGTGATAGATAGATCGCTGTTCGTGCATACCTGCGATTACAGTATGATGTTATTTACTATTCATGAGTTGGCAACTCACCCCGTTGTGCCACAGTGTTTTGCAGGACTTACCCTCAGAGTAGTCGCGGCAGGGTGTCTTATCATCTCTACTTTTGCGGATACCGCTACGTTAGGCAGTGAGGCCTTTGCTTTTAGGTGGGTTTGCGGTTATCTGCCTGTACATTGTATATCTTTTTGTTGGATCTAGTATTCTCCATCTACCACTGTTGTATATGACTTAGAGACGACTTGTGAGGATTCAGTGTTGTATTATTTTGGTGAATTTGGGTGCCGTGCTCGTGGGAGCCGGTTATGTTGGGAAGTTTACTTCTTATTGCAGTCTTTCTTTTGTTTTTTCTTCGATTCGGTGTCGTATACATGTTGTGGTGATTGTCTTCGCCGTTGGGCGTGATTTTTCTCCCATTTGGGATGCTTTATATATTATCTGTGTTGTACCCGTTTTCGGGGCTAGTTTTTACAAAGGAGGTGCTGCCGAAATTTTCAAGAAAGAAAACTAGAGTTAGAGATTTTACTTGTGATTTTCCAAATGTTAAAACTATGTTTTTCTCCGTTGATCCATATTTGGGTGGTTTAGATTTCTAGGTTTCGGCTTACTTGAGTTGCGTACGCCTGTAGACGTTACGTTGTTTAAGTGCCGGTTACGGGCCAAATTTTGGGTTGTGACAAAGTTGGTATCAGAGCGTTAGGTTTTACCTTTCGGAGTGTAGGATGACCTTGGTATGATGGAGTGGTAGCTTAAGCAGAGTGACGTAGCGTGTGTATGTTCCGCGGTATACTTACGACACGGTACTTCGCCTAAGTGACCTTAGGACTTATTGATTGATATACATCTTGTGATTCGATTTCCGTTTCCTTATCGAATCTTGTTTCAATTTCCAGCCTATATGCCGCCGAAGACTACGAGGGCACAGAGAGCGGCCGCGAGGGCCAAGGTCAGAGTTGACTCATCTGATGCGAGGATTGACCAGGGCGGTACGCCTGTTGTACCGGAGCACATTGCTATGATTGGAACTGGTATGCAGGATCGGCGCCAGATAGTGGGGACTTTAGTAGAGACCATCCGAGCGCAGGGGCAGACAGTTGTTCCACCCGTTGCGGGGACCACGATGGTACCTACAGTTCCGGTAGTCGCAGTTACAACTCCGGAGGTTATTGCTGTGTCGCTGACAGATTTTATGAGGCTGAGGCCTCCGGTGTTTACTGGCACAGATGTTACTGAGGATCCGCAGTCGTTCATCGACCGGATGGCCAGGATTTGTCGTTCACTCCGATGCTCCGCTGAGAGATGGGTGGAGTTTGCCAGTTTTCGTCTGGAGGGTATGTCCCAGAAGTGGTGTGAGTCCTTGGAGAGGGGCAGAACCGCTGGTCTTGCTCCTATGACCTGGGCTGAGTTTGTGACGGTGTTTCTCACCCGTTTTCTTCTACCGAGCGTCAGGGATGCGCGAGCGCGCAAATTTGAGTCGTTACGTCAGACTCCGGGGATGACGGTGTCTGAGTATGATGTATTGTTTACCGAGCTGTCGGTGTATGCTCCGTACCTGGTGGCGACTGAGGAGATGAGGGTGAAGAGGTTTGTTCAAGGCCTGCTTACCCAGTTGTTCCTAACCATCAGCATTCAGCATTGCGACATCTATGCGGCAGCTGTGGATGTAGCTCTATTGGTAGAGGAGCGTCTAGCTGAGTCATCGGTTGTTCCGGAACCGAAGAGGACTCGTACGGATGTACCAGCACGGAGACAGAGGTTTGCACGCCGAGGCAGAGTTCCTTCAGACTCGGGGAGTAGCAGAGACGTGGGACGTGGCCAGTTATTCAGTTCTTATTCCCAGGAGGGCCAGCGACCGTCTTATGGATGCTTCGGGTGTGGCAGTCTACATCACCTTGTTTGAGATTGTACCGTAGTGCGTCAGAGAGGGCCAGCAGTACCCCAGGTTACCTTACCACCTTCTCCGCCTCAGAGAGCGTTTCCTCGTATTCCTGTTGTTGCGCCACGTCAAACTCCTGTTCAGAAAGGTCGTGGTCGCGGGGGTTTTATACCGAGAGGTCGAGGTGGCGGTGGCAGAGGACAGCCAGTAGCGGTAGAGGGCAGGCACGGGTTTTTGCCTTGACTCACCAGGACGCTCAGGTATCAAATGCTGTGGTTTCAGGTATCCTTTCTGTATATTCTTTTGATGCACATGTTCTTTTTGATCCGGGATCTACGCATTCGTATGTATCTACGCACTTCGTGCCGAGATTAGGACGAGAGTCGTGTTTGCTGGATCAGCCACTTGTCGTGACTACTCCTGTGGGAGAGTCGTTTGTTGCGCGACATGTGTTCCGATCGTGTGCTGTTCGTTTTGGAGACAGAGATCTGTCCATCGACTTGATCCATCTTGAGATGTTGGACTTCGACGTTCTGTTGGGTATAGACTGGCTAGCTACTTGCTATATGTCCGTGGACTGCCGCGAGAAGACAGTTAGATTTTGTTTTCCCGGCGAGTCAGTGTTTGTTGTGCAGGGGGACCGTGGTGCCGCCCCTCACAGTTTGATTTCTGTCCTGTGCGCTAGTCGGCTTTTGAGGAGGGGGTGTCGGGGATTCTTGGCTTTCATTCATGATACTGGAGCCACAGTGGAGTCGTTGGACCAGGTTTCTACCGTGCGAGAGTTTCCCGATGTCTTTCCTGATGAGTTACCTGGGCTGCCGCCAGAGCGCGATATTGAGTTTTGCCTTGATCTGATTCCTGGCACGGAGCCTATTTCTATACCGCCTTATCGGATGGCTCCGGCAGAGCTTAGAGTGCTTAAAGATCAATTGCAAGAGTTGCATGATTTGGGACTTGTGCGTCCGAGTGTTTCGCCGTGGGGAGCTCCTGTTCTGTTCATCAAGAAGAAGGACGGCAGTTTGAGGCTATGTGTGGATTATCGTCAGTTGAACCGAGTTACGGTGCTGAACAGGTATCCTTTAACCTGCATTGACGATTTATTTGATCAGCTCCAGGGTGCGAAACATTTTTCAAAGATTGATTTGCGTTCGGGTTATCATTAGTTGCGGGTTCGGAATGATGACATTCCGAAGACTGCTTTTCGTACGCGCTATGGGCATTATGAGTTTTTGGTGATGTCATTCGGACTCACCAATGCGCCAGTAGCGTTCATGGATCTGATGAACCGGATTTTCAAGCCGTTCCTCGACCAGTTTATTATAGTGTTTATTGATGACATACTGGTCTACTCTAGGAGTCGTGAGGAGCATGAGCAGCACTTGAGGATTACTTTGTAGATTTTGAGAGAGCACCAGCTGTATGCTAAATTCTCAAAGTGCGCATTTTAGCTTGATAGGGTTGACTTCCTGGGTCATGTGGTGACTGGTGATGGTATTCTTGTAGACCCGAGGAAGATCGAGGCTGTACAGGTTTGGCCCAGACCTGTATCGGTGACTGAGGTCCGCAGCTTTTTGAGCTTAGCTGGTTATTATCGTCGTTTTATGCAGGATTTCTCGAGTATCGTTTCACCACTGACGGGACTGACCCGGAAGGGAGTTCCTTTTCTTTGGACTGATGCGTGCGAGCAGAGTTTTCAACAGTTGAAGACTCGGTTGACGACAGCACTAGTTCTTTCTTTACCTTCTGGATCAGGCGGCTATGTTGTTTATTGTGATGCTTCTCGAGTGGGGCTCGGCTGTGTTTTGATGCAGCATGATAGGGTGATTGCGTATAATTACCACACTCATGATCTTGAGATGGCCGCGGTAGTCTTTGCGTTGAAGATTTGGAGACACTACTTGTACGGAGAGTCGTGTCAGATCTTCACGGATAACAAGAGTTTGAAGTATATCTTCCAGCTGCGGGATCTAAACCTGAGACAGCGCCGATAGATGGAGCTAGTGAAGGATTATGATTGTGAGATCCTTTATCACCCGGGCTAGGCGAATGTGGTAGCTGATGCTTTGAGTCGTAGGCCCGGGGGTAGCTTGTCCCAGTTGAGCGCAGTTCAGCGTCAGTCGTCTGCAGATTGGCTGCTCTTGTATGATGGTAGAGTGCAGTTCGAGTTTACTTCCGCTGGGGGACAGCTTGCTCATGTCCGCGCCCTTCCACTACTATTTGATCGTATCCGTGAGGCACAATCCAGTGATGCCCGTTTGTCGGAGATTCTTGAGCTTGTTCGATAGGGTACAGTTTCGGAGTTCATGATTGATGACCAGGGTGTGCTAAGATGCGGGACTCGCTTGTGTGTACCAGATGCTGATGGGTTGAGACGCGAGATCCTAGAGCAGGCACATCAGTCGGCCTTTAGCATTCATCCATGTTCCACCAAGATGTACCGGGACTTGAGAGACTTTTATAGGTGGGAAGGGATGAAACGTGATATTTCGGACTTCGTTTCAAGGTGCCTGACTTGTCAGCAAGTCAAGGCTGAGTATCAGAGACTGGCTGGAGAGTTGCATCCTTTACCCATTCCGGAGTGGAAATGGGAGCAGATTTCCATGGACTTCATTGTGGGTCTACCCAGGACCAGTAGGGGGTATGACTCCATTTGGGTGATTGTTGACCGGTTGACGAAAGCGGCTCATTTTCTTCCAGTGAAGACCACTTTCGGTTATGCTCAGTATGCTCAGTTGTATATTGATGAGATTGTGCATTTGCACCGTGTTCCCACATGCATAGTATCCGACAGAGGTACCTAGTTTACTAGCCGTCTTTGGTAGAAGCTTCAGGTACCCAGTTGAGTTTTAGCACCGCTTTTCATCCGCAGACCGATGGTCAGTCGGAGCGGACTATTCAGACTCTGGAGGATATGCTCCATGCATGTGTGCTTGATTTTGGTGGCAGTTGGGATCGTCACTTGCCGTTGATTGAGTTCTCCTACAACAACAGCTTTCAGGAGACTATTCAGATGGCACCTTTTTAGGCTTTATATGGTAGGAAGTGTCGATCGCCAGTCTGTTGGACCGAGCATAGTGAGAGTCGAGTTTTGGGACCCCAGCTAGTTCAGGAGACCACGGAGAAGATCCAGCTGATTCAGGACAGGATGAGAGCAGCCCAGAGCAGGCAGAAGTCTTATGCCGACCGTCGTCGTCGCAGACTTGAGTTCGCAGTGGGGGATCAGGTATTTCTGAGGATTTCTCCGATGAAGGGCGTTATGTGATTTGGGAAGAGGGGAAAGCTTAGTCCCAGATTTGTAGGTCCTTTCGAGATCCTTGAGCGAGTGGGTTCTGTTGCTTATCGTTTGGCGCTCCCGCCCAGTTTTCCGGATGTTCACCCTGTGTTCTATGTGTCGATGCTTCGTAGATACCTTCAAGATCCTTCTCACATGATTCAGCACGAGACCGTTCAGCTTGAGCGCGATCTTTCGTTCACCGAGTAGCCGGAAGTTATTTTGGATCGGCAGGTGAAGAAACTTCGGTCAAAGGTCTTGCCGTCTGTGAAGATTCTATGGCGTAGCCCTACTAATGAGGAGATCACTTGGGAGGCCGAGAGCGTGATGCAGAAGAAATTCCCTCATCTCTTTGAAGGTACGCTTAGTATGAAATTTTAGTTTGGGGACCGAATTTCTATAAGGGGGGAGATTGTAACGTTTTAGAAATCGTTATGGGAATTTTTCCGTTTTAGGGTTAAATTGTCGGTATTTTCCGTTTTGACCCGACTGTGTTCAAACGACCATATAGACTTGCCAGCACCTAGTTTAGCTAAAATAAAACTAGTGCGCAAGCTTTGGGGGTATATGGGACGTTTTGGTTCAATTTGGAATTTTTCCCAATTTTAGTATATTTTAATGCGGTATTCACATTTTGGGAAATTTCTCTTTAAGCGATCTTTTCATTAATTTAAGTTGAGTTAATCCTAAACCTTCTCACTTTACCTAGATTCATTATGTGAACTGGGATTTAAGTTTAAACATAAAGAAAAAGAAAAGAAAAGATGTTGATGCATGCATGTGTGCATATGTGTGTATGAATGCAATTAATGGCATTTATTGTTGGTAATTGCTAGGAAACCCTCACAAAACTCTCCTTTCCTCCCCTTGGCCGAGATCCTCTCTCCCTCTACTGCCCTTAAGCTTTTCTCTTTCATTTCTCTTCAATCCTAACTCAAAACTTCTCCAAAAATCCAAAATATATCACAAAATATCCAAAAGTTCTTGATTTTTGCTCTTGGATCACTTGGAGCTAGGGAAAGCTTGGATCTTGTGAGCAAGATTGTTAGGTATAATCCCTACACTGTTAATTAGGAGTTTGTATGTTGTTTTGCTCGTTGGTTGTAGCGTAGGACGCTTTTTATATCGATTTGTGCGATATCGGGTTTTTTAAAGTCTTTTTAGAGATTTTATATCTGCTGTGACCTGGAGAATTTAGTGAGTGACCAAACAAAATTTTAGAGATGTACTAGTGACCTTGAGACATCACCTGAGGGACGGGGATCACCTCATCGGCCGGGGCCGGCGAACCCTATTGCGCGATCCGGCGACGCCGGCTGGGTAGGAAAGGGTTGGGGTTGGTCTTCTGTGGGTAGTTGTCTGATTTTGGTTAAGGGTGTTTGGTACTGTTAACTTTTTTAGTAAATTCAGTATGCAAAATCTGGGATCGATTACCTATAATCTTGTGTTTTGAGTCCGCGTGTTATGTTTTGCGACACGAATCGTGATTTGGTGCAGCTGCTGTGTTTGGGTTGGTTTTGTGGTATCGTGATGCACGTTAGCCACTTGACGCACACTCGCGAGTTAGTTTAGTGTGTTGGTGCATTTTGGAATACGCAGTTTTGCGTTATATTGATCGATTCTGAGATGTTCGCATTATTTCTTGTGTTTGTGAAATTATAGCGTCGCAAGCGGAGACTTCGGACGCTGCGAACAAGGGGAAGCAGGTGGTCGGATTTTCATAGCTGGAGACCATTTGTGAGTAGATTTAACATCTACGGGGAAATCGCCCGTATGGCGTTATGTGTCGGAGCGAATATAATATGTTAGCTGCATAGTATTTTCATATTAGTTACTTTCTTATGAATGTCATTGCATAGCATTATCTATTGTACCTGACTCGTATCTTTAGATATAACACATTACTGACGGTTCATGTTGCACGGGCACTAAATGGTATGCTACACCCACACCGTCTGTAATTGCCATGACACGCACAAACCACCTACACACGTGATACGATAGTGGATAGGGATAGTGGTGGTAGTAACCCAGATCCCATTGTGCATATGAGATATTGTTGACACTTACATACTTGACATTGCATTAGGCAGGAATAGTTGAGGTAGTAACCCTTATTCCTTTTCACGTATACCATACTATAGCTATATTGTACATCTTGCATACATATTGACATGTACACCCACATAGTCTATTATAGTTACATGTATATTGTAAGTCGCTGTACTACACCCCAGTACTTGTGGGGAGGCGGAATTTTCAAAAACAAACTTGTTAAGTGAACGAACATCGACTAACCGTTTGAATCGAAGCTAAACTATAAATAACCAAACACAAAGTGTTTCTAAACTACTGTGTTTCGGGATTATACCTAATGAACCAACTCCTTCGTCTTTACGAACTCCTTGTTCTCCTCGGCCTTCTCGAAGTAGTAGACGATCCACCCGAGAGCAAAACTCCAAGCTTAGCCTCTAAACTTGAGGCAACTAACCTTCTTGGATTGCTAATCAAAGAAGATAGATTGAGATAGAGTGATGGTTATGGATTGTTTAGTCTTACTTACCCTTGTACTCAACTCATGAGAGGGGAGGATTAGTCTTTTGAAGAGAGAGAGCTTGAGGAGAGAGAAGGTGAGAATGATATATCAAATGAGAATAGTAAGCTATCATAATAAATATGAAGCATTCTTATTTTTGAAGAAAAGAATAATACATAATGAATAAGCATGCTTCACAAATATCTAGTGGTGATTTATTGTCATGACTCATTAAGCATTTATCATGCATTAATGATATGCATGAATCACCCCCATGACTCACTAAACTCATTTAATGCAAATGACACCTAAACCTCCTTAGTCACCACTTCTAGAAGCTTCTCGTACAATTACGAGAACGCCCCTCCAATCCGCAAAAATACGGAAAAACTTTAGACTGTAAAAATCCAATAACCGGATACCAGTAACTGGCTTAAACCAAAGCTGACTGGTAAAAACTGTCCGAAAGTCGTACGCGCGTAAACGCACGTATGCGTCCGAACCCTTGTCGTAAAACCATACGACCTCTATATCGTTTCGCCTGGAATAGGAAACTCTCTGTGTGGGACTCTAGAGACTCGACTACTACGCTGGCAGTGGGTTTAACCACAGACCGCAAGCGGCACTAGCTGTACGTAACGGTCCCCAGGTAGTTGTCGATAAGAAGGCCGATGAGGAAACCCATCCGAACTCCTACTGAGTCTGATGTGACAATCTCCATACAGTCCGGTCCGTTCGTCCAAGACTATCGCATATCGGGCCTAGGGGGGCGGCAAGCGTCAGTCCCCTAATAGCGGTATAAGTCGTGTCAGAGCGAAGCCCATTACACCCTGAGAAACTACTGGAACCTACCAGCAAATCTCGCTTGCCCGGGCCAGGGAATTTGCGTGATGGCTCTCTGACACAGCGCGATATCTACTCCCAATACCGGGAGGGACGAATCCTGTCTAACCGCCACTGCCTCCAAGTGCTCGGGACTGCACCCAACTGCTACCTGTTTGCACGACTCCTTTGAGCCATGGTAGGGTAGCAATCTAAGAACAGTGGGACACACTCGAGGCGAAGTAGCAGTGTCAAGTCCGCGTACTATGCTGTACTCATGTCACCTGGGAACTGTTCACTGACGACTGGTATAAAACCAACCAACAGTTCCCTGTGAGTCCTGTCCGGTGTATCCGTAACCTAACGAGCACCTGCATACTATCTCCAGTACGACGTACTGACGGCTGTGGGACAGACCATCTCCCCAACTGGGATGAGAAGCGTACACACTAGTCTACTCCGGAGTATCGATGCTCTGTCTCGATAATCTAACGACCAGGGACCTGAATAAGGATGTGCTTGTAGACTACCCAGCCCCCACTAGTGTGACTGCCATCACAACGCTGGTAGACAAGCAAGATCTTAAGAGCTCTATCAATACGTACACTCACATATTAAGATAGAAAAACCAAGTAGCATACTACCATGTTTAGCAAGACTGTTATATACATGTGAATATCCCAAGCTTCCATTAAGTAATATACAAACTAGTATGATACAGTAATGGCCTTCTAGGGCATACACACTAACAATCTCCTACTTGCACTAGGGCCATGTACTGGCATATCGTAGACCGATGATCTCGAGTAGCCTCTCGAACTGAATCTGAGGTAGGGCCTTCGTGAATGGATCAGCAATGTTCTCTTCAGAAGCAACTCTCCGAACCTCGATCTCCTGACGATCAATGATCTCCCTGATCAGGTGATACCGCCTTAAGATGTGTCTGGACTTCTGATGGGACCTTGGTTCCTTCGCTAAAGCTATAGCTCCGTTGTTGTCGCAATACAGAGGTATTGGATCAACTATGGTAGGAACCACCTGAAGTTCTGTTAGGAACTTCTTCATCCAGACTGCTTCTTTTGCGGTATCGCAAGCAGCTATATACTCCGCTTCCATCGTCGAGTCAGCAACGGTGTCCTGCTTGGAGCTCTTCCAGCACACCGCCCCTCCATTGAGGGTAAAGACATAACCCGACATGGACTTGGAATCATCCTTATCACTCTGGAAGCCGGAATCAGCAAAGGCCTCCAACCTGCGGTCTTTTCCGCCGTAAACCAAGAACATCTCCTTAGTCCTCCTCAGGTACTTGAGAATGTTCTTTACTGCTATCCAGTGCTTCTCCCCTGGGTCTGACTGATACCGGCTTACCACGCTCAGTGCGTAAGCTACATCTGGTCTGGTACACAACATCGCATACATTATAGAGCCTACCGCAGAAGCGTAGGGTATAATAGACATGCGTTCCCTTTCCAAATCAGTCTTGGGAGACATCTCTTTGGAGAGGGTGATTCCGTGACAAGCCGGTAGATTACCGCGCTTAGAATCTTCCATACTGAATCTTTTCAGTACAGTGTCGATATACCTGGACTGCGAAAGTCCCAACATCCTCTTGGATCTATCACGATAGATCCGGATCCCCAGAATGTAAGAGGCATCACCCAGGTCTTTCATGGAGAACCTGTGTGACAAGAATCCTTTGACAGATTGTAGCATAGGAATGTCATTTCCTATCAATAGAATGTCATCCACGTACAAGACGAGGAATACGACACTTCTGGCTACAACTTTACTATATATGCACGGTTCATCTGGATTTTTGATAAAGTCATATTCTTTGACTGTCTCATCAAAACAGATGTTCCAACTCCGCGATGCCTGCTTTAGTCCATAAATGGACTTAAGCAGCTTGCATACTTTCCCACTGCTCCCACTCTGATTGAAACCCTCTGGCTGATCCATATAGACGCTCTCTTCTAAATTTCCATTCAGAAAAGCCGTTTTTACGTCCATCTTCCAGATTTCATAATCATGGAAGGCAAGCAATAGCAAGAAGGACCCGAATGGATTTGAGCATAGCCACTGGAGAAAAAGTTTCGTCATAGTCCAAACCAGGTCTTTGACGAAAACCCTTTGCAACAAGTCTAGCCTTATAGGTTTCTACCTGTCCATCTACACCAATCTTTTTCTTGAAGATCCATTTGCATCCTATGGGTTTTACCCCATCTGGAGCAAAGTCCAAAGTCCATACTTTGTTGGTGTACATGGACTCCATTTCGGTCCGCATTGCATCTAGCCATCGTACCGAGTCGCCGCTCTGGATGGCCTGCTGGAAGTCAGTAGGTTCATCATCATCTATGATGCAATCCTCTCTATCCCCGTCTATGAGAAAACCGTAGTATCTCTCAGGCGGATGAGACGGCCTACTACTCCTGCGGAGGGGTGCGGGAATGTTCTGTTCTTCTTGAACCTCTGGTTCTACCAAACTTTCAGTAGCAGTTTGTGGTTCTGGAATTTCTTCCAGTTCTACTATGCTCCCACTCTTCTGATTTTCTAAAAATTCAGTTTCTAAGAAGCGGGCATGACGAGAAACAAAAACCTTTTGTTCCTCTGCGTAATAGAAATAATATCCCATAGAGTTCTTTGGATATCCCACAAACTTACACTCTACTGAGCGTGCCTCGAGCTTGTCCGAATGCTGCTTTTTTACAAAAGCTGGACATCCCCACGTCTTCAGGTACTGAAGACAGGGTTTCTTCCCACTCCATATCTGATATGGTGTGGTAGGCACAGTTTTGGTTGGAACTTTGTTCAAAAGATATGCCGCTGATTCAAGCGCATAACCCCAGAAAGATCGCGGTAACTCAGCATTACTCATCATGGATCGTACCATATCCAATAGGGTTCGATTCCGTCTCTCCGATACACCGTTATGCTGTGGAGTGTATGGAGGAGTAAGCTGAGAGAGAATTCCTTTCTCTTTTAGGTAACCTAGGAACTCGGCACTTAAGTATTCTCCACCTCGATCAGATCTCAGTGTCTTAATACTTTTGCCTGTTTGGTTTTCCGCTTCACTCTTGTATTCCTTGAATTTCTCAAAGGCCTCGGATTTATGCTTCATTAAGAAAACATGTCCATACCTAGAGAAATCATCTGTAAAAGTAATGAAGTAGGAATAACCACCTCTCGCATGTGTAGACATTGGACCACATACATCGCTGTGTATGAGTCCTAAGAGCTCGCTCGCTCTTTCTCCTTGTCCAGTAAATGGAGTCTTTGTCATCTTTCCTTTGAGACAAGATTGACAAGTGTCATAGGATTGATATTCGAACGAGTCTAAATATCCTTCTCTATGCAACTTAGTCAACCTTCTCTCATTGATGTGACCCAGTCTACAATACCATAAGAAAGCTTTATTTAAATCTAGAGACTTTCTTTTTAGTGTGTTCTGGACATTGAAAATTTAGAGTTGGTTTAAAACATATATGCCGTTATTTAGAGTACCGGACCCAATCAAACCATGATTAAGGTGGATGTTAACAACATCTCTTACAAACGTGAAATCATAACCTTTATTTGATAACAAGGAAACTGATATGATATTACACGTTAAACTTGGTACAAAATAACAGTTATGCAAAACCAAAATATGTCCACTCGTCAATCCTAGGTGATAATCCCCGACGGAGGCAGCTCCCATGCTAGCTCCGTTAGCAACCCTGAGGATCATATCACCTTCCTTCAGCACTCTACGGTTTCTCAGTGCCTGCAATGAATTGCAAATATGAGATCCTGATCCTGTATCCAATACCCAGGAAGTAGAGTTGATCGATAGACAATTCTCAATTACAAACACACCTGAAGTCGAAGCCACAGCTTGCTTCGGTTCCTGGTTCTTGGCGATCCACGCCTTGCAATCCTTCTTCCAGTGCCCTTTCCTGTGATAATGGAAGCACTCATCCTGGCCAACTACCGGTGCTGCAAGCTTTTTCTTTCCCTTCTTTCCCACCTTACTAACACCTCCTCTAGGTTTGGGTGCGGCCTTCTTCTTCCTTCCTTTGGCCCTAGCCTTGGACCCGGAAGAAGATGCACCGCTAACAAACATAGCGGGTGTTTCCCTTGCCTTCTGCAAGGTGCCCTCTGCACTCCTTAACATGTTCAGGAGTTCCGCAAGTTCAACTTCTTTTCCTTGAAGATTGAAGTTGAGGATAAACTGGGCGTAGGTGGGAGGAAGGGACTGGAGAATAAGGTCTGTATAGAGCTCATTATCCAAAGTCGTCCCAAGGTCTGCGAGCTCTTCAATATAGCCGATCATCTTTAGGACATGTTCACCTACCGATGACCCGACAGCCAACCTCGCTCGAAACAAGTTCTTAGAGGTCTCGTATCTTGCTATACGAGATTGCTCTCCATAAAGTTCCTTTGTATGGAGAAATATGCCATCTAGAGACATATCCTCGTGCCTCCTCTGATGTTCATTGTTCATTGAGGCAAGCACGATGCACTTGGCTCTCGCGCAATCTAAATCCCAGGTTTTGCGGATTTCCTTATCCGCATTACTGGATTTGGGACCAGGGACAGCAGGTGCCGTAGCGGTGAGGACGTACCCCAGTTTGTCATAGGTCAAAGCCATTTTGACATTCCGCAGCCAATCTTTATAGTTTGGCCCTGTCAGTATATTTTTCTCTAAAAGTAACTTAAGTCCAGTCATTTTCAGGGTCGCTGCAATTAGGAGAGAGAGAAGAAAACTCTTTAGCATGATGCTCTTGCAAGTTTAGAGTGGTTTTTAGTTTATCTAAACTGGATGGCTCCTACTGTTTCTCGAATCCTTCCTCAAACCATAAAAGAAGAATTAGCCAGGACTATTCTCACCGTACAATACTTGCTTAACCGTTCAGCCAGGCCAGTGTCGATACTTCGAGGGAGGTTTTCCAACGCTTTCGCGAAGTTCCTTAATTAAATAACCTCTTTTCTCTGGGGGCGTAACCCCGCTGACACCTTTCTGGACACCTACTAGGTTTATAGCATTGATCGTTAAGTGACGAATATCCTGATAAGTAGCATATACTCACAGTAGGATCGGGATCCAAATATCATCGTATGATAATGTTGAAGGAATCCTACCAACATTCATCAAACTCCAAATGGTATGCATCTCTTTGCAAATTTCAGTTTCTTTAGAAATTCCCGATATAAGTTTTTGCCCCATGCTCTTATGACCTTGACGAAAGCCAACAAATCATAAGTCACATGTCAAGTTCTGCCCATCATTATCTTGTCAATTTGAACCCACCCGTATATACCCTTGACGAAAGCTAACAAGGTAATGCGACTGTCCTAAACCAACACATCTATCTATGTAACAAATGAATACCCAGCAGCTACCAAACACTATGTCTTGACGAAAGCCAACAAACACAGCTTGAATACTACTGACTATTCATAAGAAATGACGGAGGGCTACGACTGGTTTTGGCGAAACCGTGAACGTAGTGAACTTGATATAACCGAAGGAACCTGATAGCTTTTTAAAAGGAGTGGTTAAAGCTCCGCATTTAAAAATATCTGTTTTTAAAATTAACCGAGTGGTTTCTTTTAAATTGTTCCAACGATTTAAACTTTGGTTTGTTTTTCTTTGCATTATAGATAATGCGTCCCATCATTAACCTATCATTGCAGAAAACAACGAAAATACAACGTCCTCTTATGCCATCCGCATTCGCCACGGGGTCCCGTCATCACCCGTTAGGTTACTTAACTAACGACAGAGCGGGGGCTGGGCTAGCGCGGGTGTAAAACATAAGTGACGTCTAAATAGCTATCATATATATAGATATTTTACATTCGTCTGACGCAATGATATACATTCCAGAACACAGATAAACAATATTGGATTTGCAAGCAATCTGTATTTCTTTTGAGCCTGCAAGAAAAGACAGATTACACAGTTGTGATGAATAGCCGTTACTCCACCCTCGACCCCTACGGGTACGGCAAACTACCCGCCCGGCAGTTTGTGTACCCCACCTTGGGTCAGTCCTAGGAGCAAAAACAGTAAAATGAAATAATACAACGGTGGCTACAACCGCAACCTGGATGTTCCCCGCAAAAATAATATTACAACAAATTACATTTACAACAAATGAATTAAATAATAACCCATTGCATAACCCCGGCTATACACCACAACAGTCCAATACAGTTCATATGCACAAACAGATAAAACCATTACAGAAATGTGCAACCCCCTGCCAACCGACATACTAGCAGTTAGGGGAGGTTTACGAACACATTAAACAATCATAGATATAATCCAATATGCAAATACTGTACAATTTCGATCGATTAAACATCTTTAATATTGCTCCAAAAACTGCTCTGTAAACTGGAAACCTGAGCAAAATTAAAATATTCCAGAAAACACCAAATACCAGAGAGGACCCACACATGAAAAATGAGTCCATGACTCGGCAACTCGGCCGCGGAACAGCGGCGGATCAGTAGGGATCCGCCGCGCTTCCGCGGCTCTTAAGCCGATTCATGGGCTCAAATTTCATGGGTGTTCTCCTGGCCCCTTTTCAAGCTTTCTGAGAAACCCTGAAAAATTTTTGGACTTCATTTAAATTTCGACAGAAACTTGACAGTTTTAGGGTTTTCCGGCTTCGTTTTTCCGTTCGAAATTCGTACAAATTTGCAATTAAGTTATTTATTGTTTAGCGAGGCTCTGATACCACTGTAAGTAGATGTACTACACCCCAGTACTTGTGGGAAGGCGGAATTTTCAAAAACAAACTTGTTAAGTGAACGAACATCGACTAACCGTTTGAATCGAAGCTAAACTATAAATAACCAAACACAAAGTGTTTCTAAACTACTGTGTTTCGGGATTATACCTAATGAACCAACTCCTTCGTCTTTACGAACTCCTTGTTCTCCTCGGCCTTCTCGAAGTAGTAGATGATCCACCCGAGAGCAAAACTCCAAGCTTAGCCTCTAAACTTGAGGCAACTAACCTTCTTGGATTGCTAATCAAAGAAGATAGATTGAGATAGAGTGATGGTTATGGATTGTTTAGTCTTACTAACCCTTGTACTCAACTCATGAGAGGGGAGGATTAGTCTTTTGAAGAGAGAGAGCTTGAGGAGAGAGAAGGTGAGAATGATATATCAAATGAGAATAGTAAGTTATCATAATAAATATGAAGCATTCTTATTTTTGAAGAAAAGAATAATACATAATGAATAAACATGCTTCACAAATATCTAGTGGTGATTCATTGTCATGACTCATTAAGCATTTATCATGCATTAATGATATGCATGAATCACCCCCATGACTCACTAAACTCATTTAATGCAAATGACACCTAAACCTCCTTAGTCACCACTTCTAGAAGCTTCTCGTACAATTACGAGAACGCCCCTCCAATCCGCAAAAATACGGAAAAACTTTAGACTGTAAAAATCCAATAACCGGATACCAGTAACTGGCTTAAACCAAAGCCGACTGGTAAAAACTGTCCGAAAGTCGTACGCGCGTAAACGCACGTATGCGTCCGAACCCTTGTCGTAAAACCATACGACCTCTATATCGTTTCTCCTGGAATAAGAAACTCTCTGTGTGGGACTCTAGAGACTCGACTACTACGCTGGCAGTGGGTTTAACCACAGACCGCAAGCGGCACTAGCTGTACGTAACGGTCCCCGGGTAGTTGTCGATAAGAAGGCCGATGAGGAAACCCATCCGAACTCCTACTGAGTCTGATGTGACAATCTCCATACAGTCCGGTCCGTTCGTCCAAGACTATCGCATATCGGGCCTAGGGGGGCGGCAAGCGTCAGTCCCCTAATAGCGGTATAAGTCGTGTCGGAGCGAAGCCCATTACACCCTGAGAAACTACTGGAACCTACCAGCAAATCTCGCTTGCCCTGGCCAGGGACTTTGCGTAATGGCTCTCTGACACAGCGCGATATCTACTCCCAATACCGGGAGGGACGAATCCTGTCTAACCGCCACTGCCTCCAAGTTCTCGGGACTGCACCCAACTACTACCTGTTTGCACGACTCCTTTGAGCCGTGGTAGGGTAGCAATCTAAGAACAGTGGGACACACTCGAGGCGAAGTAGCAGTGTCAAGTCCGCGTACTATGCTGTACTCATGTCACCTGGGAACTGTTCACTGACGACTGGTATAAAACCAACCAACAGTTCCCTGTGAGTCCTGTCCGGTGTACCCGTAACCTAACGAGCACCTGCATACTATCTCCAGTACGACGTACTGACGGCTGTGGGACAGACCATCTGTAAGCCCGCGGGGGCGCCCCGGCCGTCGATCCGACGCCGGAAAACGCGGAAAACAATAACTTTGCGAACTGTGCAAAACGGCACCGCCGCGGACTTATTGCCCGGATCGGGCCATTAACCTAGCTAGCTAGCAAAAAGAAAAGAGTAGAGATGCTATACCAAACGATCCGTGTCCTTCGGTCTTCGTCTCCGCTCCGATCTCCCGCGGATCTCCGTCACCTCCTCGCTCGTCGAAAAGGGCACCACGTAGCCGGAATGTTTTACGGGCTCCCGCCTCTTGACCGAGGCAACTCGGGCGCGAAGTTGGCTAGCCGACGCGTCCAAGGCTTGCTATAGAATAGTGTAGTATGCTTGTCTCTCTTGGGGTTCATGAAGTTGCCCTTGGTGGAGGGATTTGAGGAGGAGAATGAATGAATGAGGCTTGGGATTTTTCAAGCAACAAAGCATGAAATGAGATGAAGAATATATATCACATATATCAACCTCTCTCTCTTCTTCCTCTCCAAAGTGGCCGGCCTCTCAAGGATGAAAAATAGATTGGAGAGAGAAAAAACAATTCACCAAGAATTATCAAGTGAAAAAGAAATGATAAATCAAAATGAAAATGGTCACAACCATTTCCTTTCACAAACCATCATATGAAAAGCCAAGAAGAGACCAATAAGGAATCTCATGATGAAGCAAGTCTCATCATAAGAAACATATGCAAGAAAGCCCCCACAAAAGAGTTATTTGCAAATTGCAAATAACCCCCTCCAACAAGAAAGTCCGGCCGAGAAGGAATGAAGGAAAACCGGCCGGAACGGAATGCAAACTGGCAACTTCAGAAAACTGATCCCGTAATAAATTACAGGAAAACCCCACTACTGCAAATACATGCCCGCATTTGTATTCGCACTGAACACAAATGCAAAGAGACAAAACTACACTATCTAATACTAGTATCCGGCTTAAGCCAAAGCCGGCTAGTAAAATCTGTCCGATCACGATCCGTGCAATACCGCACGTATCTGATCGAACCCTGCCATATCTCCATACGGCCTCTACAGCGTTTCGCCCGAAACTTGAGTAACTGTCTGTGGTGGACTCTAAAGACTCGTCAATACTGTGGCTGTGGATTTAACCACTAGCACGTCAGAGGTATAAGCCAATACGTGACGGGCCACCAGGTATTGACCAAAAGGGACGTCGATGAGCGAACTCATCCTGACACCCTACTGAGCCTGTCAGTGACAATATCCGTACAGTCCGGTCCGTTCGTCTATGAGCATCGCATGGCGGGCCTAGGGGGTTGGTAAAAGTCAGACCCCCAAAAGCGGTACAAGTCGTGTCGGAGTGCAGCGCAGAACACCCTGAGATACTACTGGAATACCTACCAGCAAATCTCCTGCCTTGGCCAAGGACTTTTCATGTTCTGGCTCTCCTAGACACAGCACGACCTCACCCCCAATACCGGGAGAGACGAACCCCTGCAGATCCGCTCACTGCCTCCATGTGGCTCGGGACTGTACCCAACTAAAACCTGTTTGCACGACTCCTTTGAGCCGTGGTAGGGTAGTAATCAAAGTACAGTGGGAACTCACACGAGACAAATGACGATCCCAGGTCGATGAACTAACCTGTACACATGTCACCTGGGAACTGCTATCTGACGTCTGGTATATCCCAACTAGCAGGTTCCCGGCGAGTCCTGTCCGGTGTACTCATAACCCAATGAGCACCTGTATACATCTTAGGTGAACCAACTGACACCAGTGGCTTGTGAGACCGGCCACCGCCCCTCGTCGGGGTCTCGACTGTATACACTAGTCTACTGTGGAGAATCGATGCCCTGTCTCGAAACTCCCTCGACTAGGGACCATTTAAGGATGTGCTTATAGACCCCAGCTCTCACTTATATGATCGCCCTCATACTGCTGGAAGTCAAGCAAGAATCCTAGGGGCTTTATCAACGTGTAATAGCGACTCGTAAGGTCACCTAAAGCAGTACACGATGATAAAGATAAACCAGATAGCATACTATCATCTCGAGTAAGACTGTCCTACCGGGATAGGTCCTCCCCTCAATCATTGCAATCACGTGCCTGTGATCCAATAATTGACTCTGAGGGCACTATCTCCAACAATCTCCCACTTGCACTCAAGGCTAATTATTGCGATGTCGCATACTCACAGCCCGTGTGATACCGAACACCCAACTCCTCTACTAGTCAGTCTCACAAAGCTCGTTTGCGAAACTATTGCGTTCGAGGAATAGCCTCGGTGAGTGGATCCGCTTTGATGTTTCTTTCTATGTCTCTCTATATCTCATGTTCGCAGAGAAAACTATCTCCCGAAATGAGCAATACCTGTCCTAGAATGTCTGGATGTCTGATGGGACCTAGCTCATAAGTGAACTCCAAATCCAAACTTCTTAGACTGTATCGACAACTGAACTTAATCAGTGTCCTGCGCCATGCCTTCCCTCTGTATCCACCTGGACCACCTGTCCAAAATACTGCCCCTCGTCAGAGGGAAAACTATAACTCTGACAGCCACTCTGCCATCCAGGTCACCTTGGAAGCCTGGAATGATAACCGTCTCGTAAAGGAGGCTGCCGTTATCAATTCCCTAGAACATCAACTTATGTTCTAAAACTTCTTCCGACTGTTTCTCCATGATTGGATCAATATCAACTTATTGCACCTTCTGCAAGAACAACATCTGGTGTGGTACTTGACATCTCATGATTGACTCAATTGCCTAAGCAAGTGATCTGTCAATCATGGGTATCCCTCTCCCCTTTAGTCTGTAAGACACCTTTAGAGAGGGTGACTCCATTACCTGCAGGTACACTACCGTGCCAGGAGTCGTCCATTCTAAATACTCATAGAATGCGGTCAAAGTACCCAGATTGGGAAACCACCCAAATCTAGATCTAAAACCATAGATCTAGTAACCAGAATGTCTGATATAATATCCAAGTCCTATGTGGAGAAACCACTGTGTGACGACCAAAGTATAACCGATCGTAGTATAGGAATATCACTTCCTACTCTGTGTATGTCATCAAATACCAGGACATCACACCCTACTACCTTCTTAACAGATCCATCTCCTATTCTGATGAAGTCAAACCTATGACTGTCACATCAGAAATAGATGATCTATCTCCGCTCTATCTGCTTTAGTCTATAAATAGACATAAGCCTGATGTCCACCAATGCTTTCGCTGCTCCCACTGACTACGACAACCCTCTGGCAGAGTCATATACACGTACGCTTCTAAAGCAAGTTTAGAACGACGCTATACTCATCCTCCCGCCGGGTCTCGCAGTCTGGAACAACAGCAATGGCAAGCGTGGGTAAACAAGAACCTCCCTGCCACCGTCCTTGAGCATACCGAAGTACCTCTCGAGTGCCTGAGGTTACCCACCTTATCTGCGGAGTGGCCAATGGAATGTCAAACCAGATTGAATCTTTAGGTTCTTATGAAATCTTCAGTAATCGTTTGTGGTTCTGGAATCACTTCCAGTTCTACCATACTCCCACTACTGTTTTCTGAAAAAATCCATTTTTGATAAAACTGTGGCGAGTCAAGAACAATATCACTATTGATCTTCCAGATGGTAGAAAGTCAACCCTCGTCATAGCCCGGGTCAACCCACAAACAGCCATTACTGAAACGTGCCTTGAGTTATCCGGATTCTGGTTTTAAGCATAAGCCGGACAACTCCCCGTATCTTAACAATGTCAAGATATGAACTGTTCTACATCCAAGAAACAGAGGCACTGATTTAATTGAACCAGATTCAAATCATGCAGCTGTCTCCAGTGCATGTCAAGTAAATGGAAGAGAGGCCGATCAGCGTTACTCAACTTAGGAGTACTTCCAATTATGAGTAACCTGAAAAAGAAGCTAGTTCTCTTAATCATTACTATCAACTGAATACCATTCACAAATATCTACTCTTCGATCACCTTGAAGAATCCCGATACTTGCAATGCTTGGTTCTCTACTTTACTCTTATACCTATAACTCCTCAAAACTTAGACCCTGTGTTTCTACGAAACACATGTCTAAGAACTAGAGAAGTTAAAAGTAAACAGAATATAGTACGAGGACCAACCCCTCTGTCCTAATGGACACTGGACAATATACAATACTCTGTATAAGTCCCCTGAGTCTAGTGACTCATTCACTGTGAGTCGTAGGTTGAAAACTGTACTTTTGGTTAAGAAGAATTACACCGCTGTTCAATGCTCCTTACCTAACCATCCACTGGTATAGGTAAATGTCATAGACATAATTTCAAAAAGGTATATCTCACTCTATAAAAATAGACGTACAGATATATCAATTTGAAATTGGTGCACAACAACGGATATTCAAAACCAAATATTTGCCGACCGGCAAACAACCCAGGTGGCTTCCTCAAATATCATGAATCCCGATATAATGAGGATGGTCACCTAATTCCCAATAACTTACTCCCACTCATCATCTGTAAAACCATACAAACGTGAGATTCATACCTGGTAAATACATACCCTGGAGTAAGTATCTAATCGGGAAATCAGTTTTCATTTAACAGTACACAGTGGAACTGAAACATTGAAATGTTTCGATGGGGTATCCTGGTATTCTTAGTAATGCCTCCTCCATTATCCAGATTCACAACTATAACCGTATAATTCTTTGCCATCTTTCTAAATCCCTTTACATGTCTTTAGTCATTACCTTCTGTACACCCCTTTAGGCCAAATGGTTTTCTTCCTTCCATACCGTTCGGCACCAGCCTATGGTTTGGAAGAAGACTATCCAATAAGCATAATGGGTGTACTGTCCTAATCCTAGGAGCACTCGCAATGCGAGAGAAGGTGAGGATAAAAGACAACCGAATGTATTTAATTCATAGGTGATTTAGGATTGACAAAGAAGTATATGGTTTGGTCGTGAATAGCAGTCGCAATTTACTTTGCCCTCATACTAATCCCTTGCTTTGTCTGAACTTAATACCTTCTGTACACCGTTTAGGCTAATTGGCTTTCTTCATTCCCTACCGTTCGGCACCAGCCTAAGGTTTGGAAGAAGACTATCCAATTTGCGTAATAGGTGTACTACTCCTAAACCAAGGAGTACTCGCAACCTGAGAGAAGGTAAAAGGAAAAGACAACTGAATAGTCCTATCCGTTTTCTCCAGAACCGGAAACCATCCTCGAATTCCTTCGAGTTCGTATCTAACCATACGATGGTTTTGTCCAATGGAAGTGGACGTTCGTAGTAATACGGGGTGTCCCGGAGAAAAGAGTAAAAGTAGGAGTGGCAAAGAGGTCTGCAACTCTGACAATCCAAAAGCCAGTGTTAAGTAGGTTCGGTCAACTTGGTCACTGAGTCATAGTCTAGGGTCGGGTCAATGGTCGCTGCCAGAGAGAGAGAAAAGAAACACTCAGCGTGCACTCTAATCTAGATCAGAATGGTTATCACTTTATCTAATCTGGAAACCTCCCACTGTAACGTCAAATTCTTCCCCAAACCTGAAAGAAGAATTAGCCGGGATAACCCGAGGAGTAAACCAACTCATCAGTGGGAATCGGGATCCAACTCTCATCGCATGATAACGTGACGGAATCCGCTCACGTTATCACACTCCAGAAGGTATGCGCATATCTGGCAAGTTTCAGTACTTTTGAAACTCCCGATGTGGATTTTTACCCCATGCTCTTATGACCTTGGCGTGAGGTCAAAATATCATAAGTCACATGTCAAGTTCTACCCGTCATTATCCTGGTTAATTTGAACCCACCCGTACATACCCTTGACGTAGGCCAAAATAGTAGTACGACTGTCCCAAACCAACGCATCTATCTATGCAACAGATAAATACCCGGCAGCTACCAAACACTATGCCTTGGCGTGAGGTCAAAATACATAGCTTGAATACTACCGAATATTTAACTGAAATGACGGAGGGCTACGAATGGTTTCTGGCGAAAACCTTTAACGTAATGAACTTGATATCGTTGAAGGAACTGATAGCTTTTTAGAAAATATAGTGACGAAAACCTTTGCTAAAGAGGTCTCTCCCGGTGAAGGGATCTCGGCTCTTTCCCCGTAGAATGAGGTGCAGGATATTCCAACTGAATACCACGATGCAAAGCAAAAGTAATCGGCTATAGTGAAGTTACTGCCCTGACGCAAACTTTTGTCCAAGGGGTCACTCCCGGTGAAGGGATCTCGGCCCTTGCCTCGTCGACTGAGGAGCAGGATATTCCAACTGAATACCACTGTGCAAAACAAAAGAGAACGTCCTTGCAATAACAGCTTTTTGAAAAAGTGTTCCAACAACATCAGAATAGGTTTGTTTATCTTGCATTGATCCGAATCAACGCAGTCCCATCAATTAATCACACCACAAAAAAAACGAAAATATACTGACGTACGTATATGCCATCCGCATTCGCCACTGGGTCCCGTCATCACCCGTTAGGTTAGCTAACTAACGACAGAGCGGGGACTGGACTAGCGCGGATGAAAAACATATACAACATCTACTAATATATATAATATATAATTTTCGCTCAAGGCGTGATAGAAGCAACACAGAAATGTATAGCAACACAGATCAATACAGATATCTGGGATCCCCGGGTTTCACAGAGCCGCTGAAACCCGACGTTCCCCTGGTCGTGTGGATAGCCTGTGCAATGTAATCCTAGACCCCTACGGGCGCGGCAAGTTACCCGCCAAAACCTGAAGCGAGGCAGCCCCCTTCAGCAACGTGAATGGACCACCCAGCACTTCACGGAATCCGGTAACTTGGGCACCCCTCCTGGGTCAACCCTATACCCCCTACGAGTGCGGCGAATAGCCCGCCAATCCTAGAGTGAAGCCCCCTCCGTCTCAAAGCCATGAGATGCGGGCTTGTTGCCCTCCAGAACCCGGCTACCCGTGCACCCCTTCGCGGGGTAATCCTAGTACAGAAAGTAAAATATACATACAACGGGTACATCGACCGCAACCAGGTCGTGCCCCAAAAGAATAATACAAACTAGCAGTGACGGCAGTCCACATGTCGGACGCTCGCCCCGCAATAACAAATGTACATATAAAACAGAACTGTACTACCACTGCAACCAGGCTATCCTCCACGACCGATCCGCAACAACACAGTACAATCACAGAACATCAACGTGAAAATCACGTTCGCAAATCCGTCTAACCGGGCTATAGCAGTTAGACGGGATTTACCGATCAAGTGACATTCACGGTCACAGATATAAAGTAAAAAACTGTGAACTAGCATGTTTAAGATATCCGATCGAACAAATATTATCAAGTGGGCCCCACACACTACTGTAGCACTTACAGAAAATCTGGGCCCAAATAAAATATCCCAAAAGCCCTATTTCCAACTGATAAGCTTACTGGGAAAATATGGTGCCACAATTCCCTATTTCCGCCGCGCAAGCGCGGCCAAATCAGGGTTTTGGCCGCGCTTCCGCGGTCGAAGTATGGAATGAGTGGATCGTATTTTCCCAGATTTCTTATAATTGGTTGTACATGTCTCTGCAATCACCAGAAAAATTTTAGGAGCTCAAAAAATTTTAACAGAGAACACATGTGCACAAAATACGGTTTTTGGGGATTTTCGTTCGATCGAGCACTAAACATACTAGAGCAAGCTAGGTAGGTTAACGGCGTGGCTCTGATACCATTGTAAGCCCGCGGGGGCGCCCCGGCCGTCGATCCGACGCCGGAAAACGCGGAAAACAATAACTTTGCGAACTGTGCAAAACGGCACCGCCGCGGACTTATTGCCCGGATCGGGCCATTAACCTAGCTAGCTAGCAAAAAGAAAAGAGTAGAGATGCTATACCAAACGATCCGTGTCCTTCGGTCTTCGTCTCCGCTCCGATCTCCCGCGGATCTCCGTCACCTCCTCGCTCGTCGAAAAGGGCACCACGTAGCCGGAATGTTTTACGGGCTCCCGCCTCTTGACCGAGGCAACTCGGGCGCGAAGTTGGCTAGCCGACGCGTCCAAGGCTTGCTATAGAATAGTGTAGTATGCTTGTCTCTCTTGGGGTTCATGAAGTTGCCCTTGGTGGAGGGATTTGAGGAGGAGAATGAATGAATGAGGCTTGGGATTTTTCAAGCAACAAAGCATGAAATGAGATGAAGAATATATATCACATATATCAACCTCTCTCTCTTCTTCCTCTCCAAAGTGGCCGGCCTCTCAAGGATGAAAAATAGATTGGAGAGAGAAAAAACAATTCACCAAGAATTATCAAGTGAAAAAGAAATGATAAATCAAAATGAAAATGGTCACAACCATTTCCTTTCACAAACCATCATATGAAAAGCCAAGAAGAGACCAATAAGGAATCTCATGATGAAGCAAGTCTCATCATAAGAAACATATGCAAGAAAGCCCCCACAAAAGAGTTATTTGCAAATTGCAAATAACCCCCTCCAACAAGAAAGTCCGGCCGAGAAGGAATGAAGGAAAACCGGCCGGAACGGAATGCAAACTGGCAACTTCAGAAAACTGATCCCGTAATAAATTACAGGAAAACCCCACTACTGCAAATACATGCCCGCATTTGTATTCGCACTGAACACAAATGCAAAGAGACAAAACTACACTATCTAATACTAGTATCCGGCTTAAGCCAAAGCCGGCTAGTAAAATCTGTCCGATCACGATCCGTGCAATACCGCACGTATCTGATCGAACCCTGCCATATCTCCATACGGCCTCTACAGCGTTTCGCCCGAAACTTGAGTAACTGTCTGTGGTGGACTCTAAAGACTCGTCAATACTGTGGCTGTGGATTTAACCACTAGCACGTCAGAGGTATAAGCCAATACGTGACGGGCCACCAGGTATTGACCAAAAGGGACGTCGATGAGCGAACTCATCCTGACACCCTACTGAGCCTGTCAGTGACAATATCCGTACAGTCCGGTCCGTTCGTCTATGAGCATCGCATGGCGGGCCTAGGGGGTTGGTAAAAGTCAGACCCCCAAAAGCGGTACAAGTCGTGTCGGAGTGCAGCGCAGAACACCCTGAGATACTACTGGAATACCTACCAGCAAATCTCCTGCCTTGGCCAAGGACTTTTCATGTTCTGGCTCTCCTAGACACAGCACGACCTCACCCCCAATACCGGGAGAGACGAACCCCTGCAGATCCGCTCACTGCCTCCATGTGGCTCGGGACTGTACCCAACTAAAACCTGTTTGCACGACTCCTTTGAGCCGTGGTAGGGTAGTAATCAAAGTACAGTGGGAACTCACACGAGACAAATGACGATCCCAGGTCGATGAACTAACCTGTACACATGTCACCTGGGAACTGCTATCTGACGTCTGGTATATCCCAACTAGCAGGTTCCCGGCGAGTCCTGTCCGGTGTACTCATAACCCAATGAGCACCTGTATACATCTTAGGTGAACCAACTGACACCAGTGGCTTGTGAGACCGGCCACCGCCCCTCGTCGGGGTCTCGACTGTATACACTAGTCTACTGTGGAGAATCGATGCCCTGTCTCGAAACTCCCTCGACTAGGGACCATTTAAGGATGTGCTTATAGACCCCAGCTCTCACTTATATGATCGCCCTCATACTGCTGGAAGTCAAGCAAGAATCCTAGGGGCTTTATCAACGTGTAATAGCGACTCGTAAGGTCACCTAAAGCAGTACACGATGATAAAGATAAACCAGATAGCATACTATCATCTCGAGTAAGACTGTCCTACCGGGATAGGTCCTCCCCTCAATCATTGCAATCACGTGCCTGTGATCCAATAATTGACTCTGAGGGCACTATCTCCAACACCATCTCCCCAACTGGGATGAGAAGCGTACACACTAGTCTACTCCGGAGTATCGATGCTCTGTCTCGATAATCCAACGACCAGGGACCTGAATAAGGATGTGCTTGTAGACTACCCAGCCCCCACTAGTGTGACTGCCATCACAATGCTGGTAGACAAGCAAGATCCTAAGAGCTCTATCAATACGTACACTCACATATTAAGATAGAAAAACCAAGTAGCATACTACCATGTTTAGCAAGACTGTTATATACATGTGAATATCCCAAGCTTCCATTAAGTAATATACAAACTAGTATGATACAGTAATGGCCTTCTAGGGCATAAACACTAACATATATCATGCACTCATATTGACAGGTACACCGCATATTTTCGCTATAGTTGTATGTACCCTAAATGGTATTGTTTTGATATATGGTATTGAGTTGTTGATCATTGAGCATATGAAATGCATCATACCCACTTGCTTATATGTAGATACTTAAACCTTGCTACACTTACATGTACACTTCATATGATGCTGCATTGTTTTCGGAGGATTTTGGGAACCGCAAGATATATTTTAAAAGCTGGATTCATTTAAAGAGCGGTTTTTCCTTTATATGCTCATATTGATGTTTTATGTTGCATATATCAGTTTTATATGGGTTTTACGCATTGAGATATGGATTTCATAAGATTTATGGATTTGAGAACCGTGGGGGTATTTTCAAGAAACTATGTATTGTTTGAAAACCCGGTTTCTCTTGATATGATATTTCAGTGCGTCCACCATGTGATTTCTCGGTTCTGAGATTTGGCTTGTGATACCCAATTCGAGGAGCGAAGGCACCGTCTGCGGGTGCATGGTGGACCCGGTATGGTATCCTGGGACGAGTGGTGATTTCGTGGTGTAGATGATAAGCCTGGCGGTGGGACCACTACCTACTGGTGATTGTATTTGGACTCGGCGGTTATCGTGGGGATACCGACCGGAATGATGTACGACATATCATCAGGGCCAGTCATGGTGGCAGCGCCTGAGTTATGAGGATTTACGTGTCGATGCTAGATATGGGTTTTATGGAAGTTTCGAGTGTCGGTGTTAGACACTCAGGTTTCCATGATTTTTACGTATCGTCGGTGGACATACGTAGTTGATATCCTTATATATATATATATACTTACAGGTATATGTTTTCATGATGTTTCGGGTGTCGATGATAGACACTCAGGTTCCATGAGACTTACAGGATGTGAGGGCCGATCTGAGGATGCGGTGGCTGAGGATTTGGGATTTGATGTGTTAGTGAGGGACACTGGTGTTTTTCCATGCTGATGATTTTGCATGAGATTTTATTGTATCATCCCACACACTCAGGATTATTGTTGTTATGCATTGTTTCATATAGTTGTAGTACCCTGATGATATACCTTTACATGATTGTTGCATATTCACTTATCATACTTATGCTATCGAATTACATGTGATAGATAGATCGCTGTTCGTGCATACCTGCAATTACAGTATGATGTTATTTACTGTTCATGAGTTGGCAACTCACCCCCGTTGTGCCACAGTGTTTTGCAGGACTTACCCTCAGAGTAGTCACGGCAGGGCGTCTTATCATCTCTACTTTTGCGGATACCGCTACGTTAGGCAGTGAGGCCTTTGTTTTTAGGTGGGTTTGCGGTTATCTGCCTGTACATTGTATATCTTTTTGTTGGATCTAGTATTCTCCATCTACCACTGTTGTATATGACTTAGAGACGACTTGTGAGGATTCAGTGTTATATTATTTTGGTGACTTTGGGTGCCGTGCTCGTGGGAGCCGGTTATGTTGGGAAGTTTACTTCTTATTGCAGTCTTTCCATTGTTATTTCTTCGCTTCGGCGTTGTATACATGTTGTGGTGATTGTCTCCGCCGTTGGGCGTGATTTTTCTCCCATTTGGGATGCTTTATATATTATCTGTGTTGTACCCGTTTTCGGAGCTAGTTTTTACAAAGGAGGTGCTGCCGAAATTTTCAAGAAAAAAAACTAGAGTTAGAGATTTTACTTGTGATTTTCCAAATGTTAAAACTATGTTTTTCTCCGTTGATCCAGATTTGGGTGGTTTAGATTTCTGGGTTTCGGCTTACTTGAGTAGCGTACTCCTGTAGACGTTACGTAGTTTAAGTGCCTGTTACGGGCCAAATTTTGGGTTGTGACAAAGTTGGTATCAGAGCGTTAGGTTTTACCTTTTGGAGTGTAGGATGACCTTGGTATGATGGAGTGGTAGCTTAAGCAGAGTGACGTAGCGTGTGTATGTTCCGCGGCATACTTACAACACGGTACTTCGCCTAAGTGACCTTAGGACTTATTGATTGATATACATCTTATGATTCGATTTCCGTTTCCTTATCGAATCTTGTTTCAATTTCCAGCCTATATGTCGCCGAAGACTATGAGAGCACAGAGAGCGGCCGCGAGGGCCGAGGTCAGAGTTGACTCGTCAGATGCGAGGACTGACCAGGGCGGTACGCCTATTGTACCGGAGCACATTGCTATGATTGGAACTGGTATGCAGGATCTGCGCTAGATAGTGGGGACTTTAGTAGAGACCATCCGAGCGCAGGGGCAGGCAGTTGTTCCACCCATTGCGGGGACCATGATGGTACCTACAGTTCCGGTAGTCGCAGTTACAGCTCCGGAGGTTATTGCTGTGTCGCTGACAGATTTTATGAGGCTGAGGCCTCCGGTGTTTACTGGCACAGATGTTACTGAGGATCCGCATTCGTTCATCGACCGGATGGCCAGGATTTGTCGTTCACTCTGATGCTCCGCTGAGAGATGGGTGGAGTTTGCCAGTTTTCGTCTGGAGGGTATGTCCTAGAAGTGGTGTGAGTCCTTGGAGAGGGGCAGAGCCACTGGTCTTGCTCCTATGACCTGGGCTGAGTTTGTGACGGTGTTTCTCACCTGTTTTCTTTCACCGAGCATCAGGGATGAGCGAGCGCGTAAATTTGAATCGTTACGTCAGACTCCGGGGATGACGGTGTCTGAGTATGATGTATTGTTTACCGAGCTGTCGGTGTATGCTCCGTGCCTGGTGGCGACTGAGGAGATGAGGGTGAAGAGGTTTGTTCGAGGTTTGCTTACCCAGTTGTTCCTAGCCATCAGCATTCAGCATTGCGACACCTATACGGCAGCTGTGGATGCAGCTCTATTGGTAGAGGAGCGTCTAGCTGAGTCATCAGTTGTTCCGGAACCGAAGAGGACTCGTACGGATGTACCAGCACGGAGACAGAGGTTTGCACGCCGAGGCAGAGTTCCTTCAGATTCGGGGAGTAGCAGAGATGTGGGACGTGGCCAGTTATTCAGTTCTTATTCCCAGGAGGGCCAGCGACCGTCTTATGGATGCTTCGGGTGTGGCAGTCTTCATCACCTTGTTCGAGATTGTACCGTGGTGCGTCAGAGAGGGCCAGCAGTACCCCAGGTTACCTTACCACCTTCTCCACCTCAGAGAGCGTTGCCTCGTATTCCTGTTGTTGCGCCGCGTCAGACTCCTGTTCAGAGAGGTCCTGGTCACGGGGGTTTTGTACCGAGAGGTCGAGGTGGCAGAGGCAGAGGACAGCCAGTAGCCGGTAGAGGGCAGGCACGGGGTTTTGCCTTAACTCACCAGGATGCTCAGGCATCAAATGCTGTGGTTTCAGGTATCCTTTCTGTATATTCTTTTGATGCACATGTTCTTTTTGATCCAGGATCTACGTATTTGTATATTTCTACGCACTTTGTGCCGAGGTTAGGCCGAGAGTCGTGTTTGCTGGATCAACCACTTGTTGTGACTACTCCTGTGGGAGAGTCGTTTGTTGCGCGACACGTGTTCCGATCGTGTGCTGTTCGTTTAGGAGACAGAGATCTGTCCGTCGACTTGATCCTTCTTGAGATGTTGGACTTCGACGTTCTGTTGGGCATGGACTGGCTAGCTACTTGCTATACGTCCGTGGACTGCCGCGAGAAGACAGTTAGATTTTGTTTTCCCGGCGAGTCAGTGTTTGTTGTGCAGGGGGACCGTAGTGCCACCCCTCACAGTTTGATTTCTGTCCTGTGCGCTAGTCGGTTTTTGAGGAGGGGATGTCGGGGATTCTTGGCTTTCATTCATGACACTGGAGCCACAGTGGAGTCGTTGGACCAGGTTTCTACCGTGCGAGAGTTTCCCGATGTCTTTCTCGATGAGTTACCTGGGTTGCCGCCAGAGCGCGATATTGGGTTTTGCATTGATCTGATTCCTGGCACGGAGCCTATTTCTATACCGCTTTATCAGATGGCTCCGGCAGAGCTTAGAGAGCTTAAAGATCAATTGCAAGAGTTGCTTGATTTGGGACTTGTGCGTCCGAGTGTTTCGCCGTGGGGAGCTCCTATTCTGTTCGTCAAGAAGAAGGACGGCAGTTTGAGGCTATGTGTGGATTATCGTCAGTTGAACCGAGTTACGGTGCGGAACATGTATCCTTTACCCCGCATTGACGATTTATTTGATCAGCTCCAGGGTGCGAAACATTTTTCAAAGATTTATTTGCGTTCGGGTTATCATCAGTTGCGGGTTCGGAATGATGACATTCCGAAGAATGCTTTTCGTATGCGCTATGGGCATTATGAGTTTTTGGTGATGTCATTCGGACTCACCAATACGCCAGCAGCGTTCATGGATCTGATGAACCGGATTTTCAGGCCGTTCCTCGACCATTTTATTATAGTGTTTATTGATGATATACTGGTCTACTCTATGAGTCGTGAGGAGCATGAGCAGCACTTGAGGATTACTTTGCAGATTTTGAGAGAGCACCAGCTGTATACTAAATTCTCAAAGTGCGCATTTTGGCTTGATAGGGTTGACTTCCTGGGTCATGTGGTGACTGGTGATGGTATTCTTGTGGACCTGAGGAAGATCGAGGCTGTACAGCTTTGGCCCAGACCTGTATCGGTGACTGAGGTCCGCAGCTTTTTAGGCTTAGCTGGTTATTATCGTTGTTTTGTGCAGGATTTCTCGAGTATCACTGCACCGCTGACGGGACTGACCCGGAAGGGAGTTCCTTTTCTTTGGACTGATGCGTGCGAGCAGAGTTTTCAGCAGTTGAAGACTCGGTTGACGACAGCACCAGTTCTTTCTTTACCTTCTGGATCAGGCAGCTATGTTGTTTATTGTGATGCTTCTCGAGTGGGGCTCGGCTGTGTTTTGATGCAGCATGATAGGGTGATTGCGTATGCTTCTAGGCAGCTGAAGAAGCACGAGCAAAATTACCCCACTCACGATCTTGAGATGGCCGCAGTAGTCTTTGCGTTGAAGATTTGGAGACACTACTTGTATGGAGAGTCGTGTCAGATCTTCACGGATCATAAGAGTCTGAAGTATATCTTCCAGCAGCGGGATCTAAACCTGAGACATCGCCGATGGATAGAGCTAGTGAAGGATTATGATTGTGAGATCCTTTATCACCCGGGCAAGGAGAATGTGGTAGCTGATGCTTTGAGTCGTAGGCCCGGGGGTAGCTTGTCCCAGTTGAGCGCAGTTCAGCGTCTGTTGTCTGCAGATTTGCAGCTCTTGTGTGATGGTAGAGTGCAGTTTGAGTTTACTTCCGCTGGGGGACAGCTTGCTCATGTCCGCGCCCGTCCACTACTATTTGATCGTATCCGTGAGGCGCAATCCAGTGATGCCCGTTTGTCGGAGATTCTTGACCTTGTTCGACAGGGTACAGTTTCGGAGTTCATGATTGATGACCAGGGTGTGCTAAGATGCGGGACTCGCTTGTGTGTACCAGATGCTGATGGGTTGAGATGTGAGATCCTAGAGCAGGCACATCAGTCGGCCTTTACCGTTCATCCAGGTTCCACCAAGATGTACCGGGACTTGAGAGACTTTTACTGGTGAGAAGGGATGAAACGCGATATTTCGGACTTCGTTTCGAGGTGCCTGACTTGTCAGCAAGTCAAGGCTGAGTATCAGAGACCGGCTCGAGAGTTGCAGCCTTTACTCATTCCGGAGTGGAAATGGGAGCAGATTTCCATGGACTTCTTTGTGGGTCTACCCAGGACCAGTAGGGGGTATGACTCCATTTGGGTGATTGTTCACCGGTTGACGAAAGCGGCTCACTTCCTTCCAGTGAAGACCACTTTCGGTTATGCTCAGTATGCTCAGTTGTATATTGATGAGATTGTGCGTTTGCACCGTGTTCCCACATGCGTAGTATCCGACAGAGGCACCCAGTTTACTAGCTGTCTTTGGCATAAGCTTCAGGAAGCTTTGGGTACCCGGTTGAGTTTTAGCACCGCTTTTCATCCGCAGACCGATGGTCATTCAGAGCGAACTATTCAAACTCTGGAGGATATGCTCCGTGCATGTGTGCTTGATTTTGGTGGCAGTTGGGATCGTCACTTGCCGTTGATTGAGTTCTCCTACAACAACAGCTTTCAGGAGACTATTCAGATGGCACCTTTTGAGGATTTATATGGTAGGAAGTGTTGATCGCCAGTCTGTTGGACCGAGCTTAGTGAGAGTCGAGTTTTGGGACCCCAGCTAGTTCAGGAGACCAAAGAGAAGATCCAGCTGATTCAGGACAGGATGAGAGCAGCCCAGTGCAGGCAGAAGTCTTATGCCGACCGTCGTCGTCGCAGACTTGAGTTCGCAGTGGGGGATCAGGTATTCCTGAGGATTTCTCCGATGAAGGGCGTTATGCGATTTGGGAAGAGGGGAAAGCTCAATCCCAGATTTGTAGGTCCTTTCGAGATCCTTGAGCGAGTGGGTTCTGTTGCTTATCATTTGGCGCTCCCGCCCAGTTTTCCGGATGTTCACCCTGTATTCCATGTGTCGATGCTTCGTAGATACCTTCATGATCCTTCTCACATGATTCAGCACGAGATCGTTCAGCTTGAGCGCGATCTTTCATTCACCGAGCAGCCGGTAGTTATTTTGGATCGGCAGGTGAAGAAACTTCGGTCAAAGGTCTTGCCGTCTATGAAGGTTCTATGGCGTAGCCCTACTAATGAGGAGATCACTTGGGAGGCCGAGAGCGTGATGCGGAAGAAATTCCCTCATCTCTTTGAAAGTTAGCTTAGCATGAAATTTTAGTTCGGGGACCGAATTTCTATAAGGGGGAGATTGTAACATTTTAGAAATCGTTATGGGAATTTTTCCGTTTTAGGGTTAAATTGTCGGTATTTTTCGTTTTGACCCGACTGTGTTCAAACGACCATATAGACTTGCCAGCACCTAGTTTAGCTAAAATAAAACTAGTGCGCAAGCTTTGGGGGTATATGGGACGTTTTGGTTCAATTTGAAATTTTTCCCAATTTTAGTATATTTTAATGCGGTATTCACATTTTGGGAAATTTCTCATTAAGCGATCTTTTCATTAATTTAAGTTGAGTTAATCCTAAACCTTCTCACTTTACCTAGATTCATTGTGTGGACTAGGATTTAAGTTTAAACTTAAAGAAAAAGAAAAGAAAAGATGTTGATGCATGCATGTGTGCATATGTGTGTATGAATGCAATTAATGGCATTTATTGTTGGTAATTGATAGGAAACCCTCACAAAACTCTCCCTTCCTCCCCTTAGCTGAGATCCTCTCTCCCTCTACTGCCCTTAAGCTTTTCTCTTTCATTTCTCTTCAATCCTAACTCAAAACTTCTCTAAAAATCCCGGATATATCACAAAATATCCAAAAGTTCTTGATTTTTGCTCTTGGATCACTTGGAGCTAGGGAAAGCTTGGATCTTGTGAGCAAGATTGTTAGGTATAATCCCTACACTGTTAATTAGGGGTTTGTATGTTGTTTTGCTCGTTGGTTGTAGCGTATGACGCTTTTTATATCGATTAGTGCGATATCGGGTTTTTTAAAGTCTTTTTAGAGCTTTTATATCTGCTGTGACCTGGAGAATTTAGTGAGTGACCAAACAAAATTTTAGAGATCTACTAGTGACCTTGAGACATCACCTGAGGGACGGGGATCACCTCATCGGCCGGGGCCGGCGACCCCTATTGCGCGATCCGGCGACGCCGGCTGGGTAGGAAAGGGTTGGGGTTGGTCTTCTGTGGGTAGTTGTCTCCTGTTGGTTAAGGGTGTTTGGTACTGTTAACTTTTTTAGTTAATTCAGTATGCAAAATCTGGGATCGATTACCTATAATCTTGTGTTTTGAGTCCGCGTGTTATGTTTTGCGACACGAATTGTGATTTGGTGCAGCTGCTGTGTTGAGTAGGTTTTGTGGTATCGTGATGCATGTTAGCCACTTGACGCACACTCGTGAGTTAGTTTAGTGAGTTGGTGCATTTTTGAATACGTAGTTTTGCGTTATATTGATCGATTCTGAGATGTTCGCATTATTTCTTGTGTTTGTGAAATTATAGCGTCGCAAGCGGGGACTTCGGACGCTGCGAACAAGGGGAAGCAGGTGGTCAGATTTTCATAGCTGGAGACCATTTGTAAGTAGATTTAACATCTACGGGGAAATCGCCCGTATGGCGTTATGCGTCGGGGCGAATATGATATGTTAGCTGCATAGTATTTTCATATTAGTTACTTTCATATGAATGTCTTTGCATAGCAATATCTATTGTACCTGACTCGTATCTTTAGATATAACACATTACTGAAGGTTCATATTGCACGAGCACTAAATGGTATGCTACACCCATACCGTCTGTAATTGCCATGACACGAACAAACCACCTACATACGTGATATGGTAGTGGATAGGGATAGTTGTGGTAGTAGCCCTTATCCCATTGTGCATATGAGATATTGTTGACACTTACATACGTGACATTGCATTGGGCAGGAATAGTTGAGGTAGTAACCTTTATTCCATTTCACGTATACCATACTATAGCTATATTGTACATCTTGCATACATATTGATATGTACACCCACATAGTCTATTATAGTTACATGTATATCATACACTCATATTGACAGGTACACCACATATTTTCGCTATAGTTGTATGTACCCCAAGTGGTATTGTTTTGATATGTGGTATTGAGTTGTTGATCATTGCGCTTATGAAATGCATCATACCCACTTGCTTACATGTAGATACTTAAACCTTGCTACACTTACATGTACACTTCATATGATGCTGCATTGTTTTCGGAGGATTTTGGGAACCGCAAGATATATTTTAAAAGCTGGATTCATTTAAAGAGCGGTTTTCCCTTTATATACTCATATTGATGTTTTATGTTGCATATATTAGTTTTATATGGGTTTTACGCATTGAGATATGGACTTCATATGATTTATGTATCTGAGAACCGTGGGGATATTTTCAAGAAACTATGTATTGTTTGAAAACCCGGTTTCTCTTGATATGATATTTCCGTGCGTCCACCTTGTGATTTCTCGGTTCTGAGATTTCGCTTGTGATATCCGTTTCGAGGAGCGGGAGGCACCGTCTGCGGGTACATGGTGGACCCGGTATGGTACCCTGGGGTGAGTGGTGATTTCGTGGTGTAGACGATAAGCCTGGCGGTGGGACCACTACCTACCGGTGATTGTATTTGGACTCAGCAGTTATCGTGGGGATACCGACCGGAGTTATGTACGACATATCGTCAGAGCCAGTCATGGTGACAGCGCCTGAGTTATGAGGATTTACATGTCGATGCTAGACACGGGTTTTATGGATGTTTCGAGTGTCGGTGTTAGACATTCTGGTTTTCATGATTTTAACGTATCATCGGTGGACATACATAGTTGATATCCTTATATATATATATATATATATATATATATATATATATATACTTACAGGTATATGTTTTCATGATGTTTCAGGTGTCGATGATAGACACTCAGGTTCCATGAGACTTACAGGATATGAGGGCCGATCAGAGGATGCGGTGCCTGAGGATTTGGGATTTGATGTGTCGGTGAGGGACACTGGTGTTTTTCCATGCTGATGATTTTGCATGAGATTTTATTGTATCATCCCACACACTCAGGATTATTGTTGTTATGCATTGTTTCATGTAGTTGCAGTACCCTGATGATGTACCTTTATATGATTGTTGCATATTCACTTATCATACTTATGCTGTCAGATTACATGTGATAGATAGATCGCTGTTCGTGCATACCTGCGATTACAGTATGATGTTATTTACTATTCACGAGTTGGCAACTCACCCCCGTTATGCCACAGTGTTTTGCAGGACTTACCCTCAGAGTAGTCGCGGCAGGGCGTCTTATCATCTCTACTTTTGCGGATACCGATACGTTAGGTAGTTAGGCCTTTGCTTTTAGGTGGGTTTGCGGTTATCTGCCTGTACATTGTATATCTTTTTGTTAGATCTAGTATTCTCCATCTACCACTGTTGTATATGACTTAGAGATGACTTGTGAGGATTCAGTGTTGTATTATTTTGGTGACTTTGGGTGCCGTGCTCGTGGGAGCTGTAAGTGCACGGCGGCGCCCCGGCCGTTAATCCGACGCCGGAATGCGGAAGCGGTGATAAACTTTAATTTTTGCGGACTTTGCAAACCGGCACCACCGCGCACTAAACTCCGGATCGTAACCATTAACAAGTCTAAGCTACTAACAAGAAAGGGAAGAGATATACCGACTGATCCGAGTCCTCCGGTCTTCATCTCCACTCCGATCTCCTCGCGGGATCTCCGTCCGTCTCCTCCTCGTCGGAAAAGGGCACCACATCGCCTGTAGCTTTTACGGGCTCCCACCTCAATACCGAGGCAACTTGGGCGCGAAGCTGGCGAATCGACGCGTCCAAGATTTGCTGTAGGAAGTGTAGTGTAGAATCGTAGTCTCTTTTTGGGGTGGTGTTGCCATGATGGAGGAATCAAGATGATATGAACTTGGGGATTTTGAGGCAATGAAAAATGATATGAATCAATAATTTTCCCACACCCTCACCAAAAATGAAATGAACCATCATCCTAATCTAATGTGGCCGGCCAACATTTTGTATGAAATGGTGGGAGGAAAACAACTAAGGGAGGTGAGTGTAGGATCAATCAAGAGGTGACCATAACCAAACATACACCATACCTTTCACTTTAAACCCATCCTCATTCAATCAAATCTGATTAAAGCAAAAGCATGGAAGAAAGATATCATGATATCATAATAAATCTTTTATGCAAGAAAACCCCTCCACAAATGTAATTTGCAAAACTGCAAATTACCCCCTCCATCGGAAAAGTCCGGCCGGGAAAGAACAAAGGAAAACCGGCCGGAACGGAATGCAAACTGGCAACTCCAGAAAACTGGTCCCGTAATAAATTATAGGAAAACCCCGATACTGTGCATACACACCCGCATCTGTATTCCGTCCGGATACAAATGCAAAGAGACAAAATCTACACTGTACTAAACTAGTATCCGGCTTAAACCAAAGCCGGCTAGTAATGTTCGTCCGATCCTGATCCGTGCAATACCGCACGTATCTGATCGAACCCTGCTATATACCTATACGGCTACTAGTACAAACCGTCCGATCCTGATCCGTGCAATACCGCACGTATCTGATCGGACCCTGCCATATCTCCATACGGCCTCTACAGCGTTTCGCCCGAAAGCTGAGTAACTGAAAGTGTGGCGGACTCTAAAGACTCGTCAATACTATGGCTGTGGATTTAACCACTAGCACGTCAGAGGTATAAGCCAATACGTAACGGGCCACCAGCTATTGACTAAAAGGGACGTCGATGAGCGAACTCATCCTGACACCCTACTGAGCCTGTCAGTGACAATATCCGTACAGTCCGGTCCGTTCGTCTATGAGCATCGCATGTCGGGCCTAGGGGGTAGGTAAAAGTCAGACCCCTAAAAGCGGTACAAGTCGTGTCGGAGTGTAGCCCAGAACACCCTGAGATACTACTGGAATACCTACCAGTAAATCTCCTGCCTTGGCCAAGGACTTCATGTAATGGCTCTCCTAGACACAGCGCGACCTCACCCCCAATACCGGGAGAGACGAAACCCCCGAAGATCCGCTCACTGCCTCCATGTGGCTCGGGACTGTACCCAACTAAAACCTGTTTGCACGACTCCTTTGAGCCGTGGTAGGGTAGTAATCAAAGCACAGTGGGAACTCACATGAGACAAATGACGATCCCCAGGTCGATGAACTAACCTGTACACATGTCACCTGGGAACTGCTATCTGACGTCAGGTATAAGACCAACTAGCATGTTCCCGGCGAGTCCTGTCCGGTGTACTCATAACCCAATGAGCACATGTATACATCTTAGGTGAACCAACTGACACCAGTGGCTTGCGAGACCGGCCACCGCCCCTCGTCGGGGTCTCGACTGTATACACTAGTCTACTCTGGAGAATCGATGCCCAGTCTCGAAACTCCCACGACTAGGGACCTTTTAAGGATGCGCTTATAGACTCCAGCTCTCACTTATATGATCGCCCTCATACTGCCGGTAGTCAAGCAAGAATCCTAGGGGCTCTATCAACGTGCAATAGCGACATGTCATGTCACCTAAAGCAGTACACGATGATAAAGGTAAACCAGATAGCAAACTATCATCTCGAGTAAGACTGTTCTACCGGGATAGGTCCTCCCTCAATCATTGCAATCACGTGCCTGTGATCCAATAATTGACTCTGAGGGCACTATCTCCAAGAATCTCCCACTTGCACTCAAGGCTAATTATTGCGATGTCGCATACTCACAGCCCGTGTGATACCGAACACCCAACTCCTCTACTAGTCAGTCTCACAAAGCCTGTTTGCGAAACTCCTGCGTTCGAGGAATAGCCTCAGCGAGTGGATCCGCTCTGAAGTTTCTTTCTATGTCTCTCTATATCTCAAGTTCGCGGAGAAAACCATCTCCCGAAATGAGCAATACCTGTCTTAGAATGTCTGGATATCTGATGGGACCTAGCTCATAAATGAACTCCAAATCCAAAATTTTTAGACTGTATCGTCAACTGAACTTAATCAGTATCCTGCGCCATGCCACCCTCAGTATTGCCTTGGACCACCTGTCCAAAAACACTGCCCCTCGTCAGAAGGAAAACTATAACTCTGACAACCTCCTTGTCGTCCATGTCACCTTGGAAGCCTGAAATGATAACTGTCCCCCGAATGAGGCTGTCGTTATCATATCCCTAGAACATCCACTTATGTTCTAAAACTGCTTCCGATTGTTTCTCCAGGATTGGATCAATATCAACTTATTGCATCTAGTGCAAGAACAACATCTGGTGTGGTACTTGACATCTCATGATTGACTCAATTGCCTAAGCAAGTGATCTGCCAATCATGCACATCCCTCTCTACTTTAGTCTATAAGACACCTTTAGAGAGGATGACTCCATTACCTGCAGGTACACTACCATGCCAGGAGTCGTCCATTCTAAATACTCTTAGAATGCTGTCAAAGTACCCTGATTGGGAAACCACCCAAATCTAGATCTAAAACCATAGATCTAGTAACCAGTATGTTTGATATAATGTCCAAATCCCATGTGGAGAAAACACTGTGTGACGACCAAAGTATAACCGATCATGGTATAGGAATATCACTTCCTACTACCATCTCAACAGATCCATCCCCTATTCTGATGACGTCAAAACCCATGACTGTCACATCAGAAATAGATGATCTATCTCCGCTACATCTGCTTTAGTCTATAAATAGACATAAGCCTGATGTCCACCAATGCTTCCGCTGCTCCCACTGACTACGACAACCCTCTGGCAGAGTCATACAGACGTGCACTTCTAAAGGTAGTTTAGAACGACGCTATACTCTTCCTCCTGCCGGGTCTCGCAGCCTGGAACAACAACAATGGCAAGTGTGGGTAAACAAGAATTTCCCTGTCACCGTCCTTAAGGCTACCGGAGTACCTCTCGGGTGCCTGAAGTTACCCACCTTATCTGCGGAGTGGCCAATGGAATGTCAAATCAGATTGAATCTTTAGGTTCCTTATCAAATCTTCAGTAATCGTTTGCGGTTCTGGAATCACTTCCAGTTCTACCATACTCCCACTACTGTTTTTGAAAAAATCCATTTTTTATTAAAACTGTGGCGAGTCAAGAACAATATCACTATTGATCTTTCTTATGGTAGAAAATCAACCCTCGTCATAGCCTGGGTCAACCCACAAACAGCCATTACAGAAACGTGCCTTGAGTTATCCAGAGTCTGGTTTTAATCATAAGCCGGACAACTCCCCGTACCTTAACAATGTTAAGATATGAACTGTACTATATCCAATATAGAACCAGAGGCACTGATTTAATTGAACCAGATTCAAATCATGCAGCTGTCTCCAGTGCACGTTAACTAAATGGAAGGAGGCCGATCAGCGTTACTCAACTTAGGAATGCTTCCAATTATGAGTAACCTGAAAGAGAAGCAATTTCTCTTTATCATTACTATCAACTGAATACCATACAAGTATCTACATCATCGATTACTTGAAGAATCCCGATACTTGCTACACTTGGTTCTCTACTATATTCAAATACCTATAACTCCTCAAAACTTAGACCCTGTGTTTCTACGAAACACATGTCTAAGAACTAGAGAAGTAAAAAGTAAACAGAATATAGTATGAGGACCAACCCCTTTGTCCTAATGGACACTGGACAACATACAATACTCTGTATAAGTCCGCTGAGTCTAACAACTCTTTCACTGTGTGTCGTAGGTTGAAAACTGTACTTATGGTTAAGAAGAATTACACCGCTGTTTAATGCTCCTTACCTAACCATCCACTGATATAGGTAAATGTCAACGACATAATATCAAAAAGGTATATCTCACTCTATGAAAATAGACGTACAGATATATCAATTTGAAATTGGTGCACAACAGTGGATATTCAAAACCAAATATTTGCCGACCGGCAAACAGCCCAGGTGATCTCCTCAAGTATCAACGATTACAACAAATCCCGATATAATGAGGATGATCACCCAATTCCCAATAACTTACTCCCACTCATCATCTGTAAAGCCATACAGATGTGAGAATCAAACCTGGTAAATACATACCCTGGAGCAAGTGTCTAATCAGGAAAACAGTTTTCTTTTAACAGTACACAGTTGAACTGAAACATTGAAATGTTTCGATGGGGTATCCTGGTATTCCTAGTAATGCCTCTACCATTATCCAGATTCACAACTATAACCGTATAATTCTTTGCCACCTCTCCAAATCCCTTTATATGTCTTTAGTCATTACCTTCTGCACACCCCTTTAGGCCAATTGGTTTTCTTCCTTCCCTACTGTTCGGCACCAGCCTATGGTTTGGAAGAAGACTATCCAAAAAGCATAAAGGGTGTACTGTCCTAATCCTAGGAGCACTCGCATCGCGAGAGAAGGTGAAGATAAAAGACACCTGAATGTACTTTATTCCTATTTCTCCTGGACCAGAATCCATCCCCGAACTGGAACAAGTTCCTTTCGAGTTCGTATATAACCATACGATGGAATATCCAAATAACTGTGGATCTTCGTAGTGATACGGAGTGTCATGGAGAAATACAAAGGTGATTTAGGATTGGCGAAGAAATATTTGGTTTGGTCGTGAATATCAGTTGCAATTTACTTTGCCCTCTTACTAATCCCTTACTTTGTCTTAATCCTAATACCTTCTGCACACCATCGTTATGCTAATTGGTTTTCTTCATTCCCCACTGTTCGGCACCAGCCTAAAGTTCGGAAGAAGACTATCCAATTTGCGTAATAGGTGTACTATCTCCTAAACCAAGGAGTACTCACAACTTGAGAGAAGGTAAAAGGAAAAGACAACTGAATAATCCTATCCGTTTTCTCCAGAACCGGAAACCATCCTCGAATTCCTTCGAGTTCGTATCTAACCATACGATGGTTTTGTCCAATGGAAGTGGACGTTCGTAGTAATACGGGGTGTCCTGGAGAAAAGGGTAAAAGTAGTAGTGGCAATGAGGTCTGCAACTCTGACAATCCAAAAGCCAGTGTAAAGAAGGTTCGGTCAACTTGGTCTCTGAGTCATAGTCTTAGGGTCGGGTCAATGGTCGCTGTCAAAGAGAGAGAGAGAAGAAACACTCAGCGTGCACTCTAACCAAGATCAGAATGGTTACCAATTTATCTAATCTGGAAACCTCCCACTGTACCTCAAATTCTCCTCCAAACCTGAAAGAAGAATTAGTCGGGGTCACCCGAGGAGTAAACCAACTCATCAGTGGGAATCGGGATCCAACTCTCATCGCATGATAACGTGACGGAATCCGCTCACGTCATCACACTCCAGAAGGTATGCGCATATCTGGCAAGTTTCAGTACTTTTGAAACTCCCGATGTGATTTTTACCCCATGCTCTTATGACCTTGGCGTGAGGTCAAAATATCATAAGTCACATGTCAAGTTCTACCTATCATTGTCCAGGTTAATTTGAACCCACCCGTACATACCCTTGACGTAGGCCAAAATAGTAGTACGACTGTCCCAAACCAACGCATCTATCTATGCAACAGATAAATACCCGGCAACTACCAAACACTATGCCTTGGCGTGAGGTCAAAATACATAGCTTGAATACTACCGAATATTTAACTGAAATGATGGAGGGCTACGAATGGTTTTTGGCGAAAACCTTTAACGTAATGAACTTGATATCGTTAAAGGAACGGATAGCTTTTTAGAAAATATAGTGACGAAAAACCTTTACTAAAGAGGTCACTCCCGGTGAAGGGATCTCGGCTCTTTCCCCGTAGAATGGGGTGCTGGATATTCATAACCGAATATCACTGTGCAAAGCAAAAATAATCGGCTATAGTGAAGTTAATGCCCTGACGCAAACTTCTGTCCAAGGGGTCACTCCCGGTGAAGGGATCTCGGCCCTTGCCTCGTTGACTGAGGAGCAGGATATTCCAAATGAATACCACGATGCAAAACAAAAGTGAACGTCCTTGCAATAACAGCTTTTTGAAAAGTGTTCCAACAACATCAGATTAGGTTTGTTAAACTTGCATTGATCCGAATCAATGCAGTCCCATCAATTGATCACACCACAAAAAACGAAAATATACTGACGTACGTATATGCCATCCGCATTCGCCACTGGGTCCCGTCATCACCCGTTAGGTTAGATAACTAACGGCAGAGCGGGGACTGGACTAGCGCGGATGAAAAACATATACAACATCTACTAATATATATACAAATATATAGTATTTCGCTCAAGGTGTGAATAAAATGCAACATCACAGAAATGTACAGCATCACAGAACAATACAGATATCTGGGATCCCCGGGTTTCACAGAGCCACTACTGAAACCCGACGTTCCCCTGGTCGTGTGGATAGCCTGTGCAATGAAAACCTAGACCCCTACGGGCGCGGCAAGTCACCCGCCAAAACCTGAAGCGAGGAAGCCCCCTCCAGCACCGTGAATGGACCACCCAGCACTTCACGGAATCCGGCAACTTGGGCACCCCTCCTGGGTCAACCTGTACCCCCTACGAGTGCGGCGAATAGCCCGCCAATTCCAGACTGAAGCCCCTCCGTCCCAATGCCATGAGATGCGGGCTTGTTGCCTTCTAGAACCCGGCTATCCGTGCACCCCTCCGCGGGGTAACCCTAGTACAGAAAGTAAAATATACATACACCGGGTACATCGACCGCAACCTGGTCGTGCCCCAAAATAATAATACAATCAGGCAGTGACGGCAGTCCACATGTCGGACGCTCGCCCCGCAATATCAAATGTACATAATACAACAACACTGTACTAGCATTGCATCCAGGCTATCCCCCACGACCGATCCGCAACATCACAACATAAACATAGAACATCAACGTGAAAGTCACGTTCGCAAATCCGTCTAACCGGGCTATAGCAGTTAGACCGGATTTACCGATCGAGTGACATTCACGGTCGCAGATATAATGTAAATACTGTGAAAAATGTGTTTAAAATTTTCCGATTGACCAAAAATTAACAAGTGGGCCCCCAATCAAAACTGTAGCACTCACAGAAAACCTGGGCCCAATTTTAATATTCCAAAACCCATATTTTAAGCCCACAAGCCCACTGAAAAAAATTGATGAAGTGAAGTCTTATTCCTGCGGCGGAAGCGCGGCCAAAGAGGGGCTTAGGCCGCGCTTCCGCGGTCGTACGGAACCATCGCTTCACCAAAATTTTGCAGTATTCTTAGAACTCTCTGCACATCACTCTGAGACAACCTGAAAAATTTTTGGACTCAAAAAAAATTCGACAGAAACTGATGTGCATGAAAAATGCGGTTTCGGGATTTTGTTCGATCGGAAACGTAAAACACATTAAACCAAGCTAGACGAAGTTAATGGCGAGGCTCTGATACCACTGTAAGTGCACGGCGGCGCTCCGGCCGTCAATCCGACGCCGGAATGCGGAAGCGGTGATAAACTTTAATTTTTGCGGACTTTGCAAACCGGCACCACCGCGCACTAAACTCCGGATCGTAACCATTAACAAGTCTAAGCTACTAACAAGAAAGGGAAGAGATATACCGACTGATCCGAGTCCTCCGGTCTTCATCTCCACTCCGATCTCCTCGCGGGATCTCCGTCCGTCTCCTCCTCGTCGGAAAAGGGCACCACATCGCCTGTAGCTTTTACGGGCTCCCACCTCAATACCGAGGCAACTCGGGCGCGAAGCTGGCGAATCGACGCGTCCAAGATTTGCTGTAGGAAGTGTAGTGTAGAATCGTAGTCTCTTTTTGGGGTGGTGTTGCCATGATGGAGGAATCAAGATGATATGAACTTGGGGATTTTGAGGCAATGAAAAATGATATGAATCAATAATTTTCCCACACCCTCACCAAAAATGAAATGAACCATCATCCTAATCTAATGTGGCCGGCCAACATTTTGTATGAAATGGTGGGAGGAAAACAACTAAGGGAAGTGAGTGTAGGATCAATCAAGAGGTGACCATAACCAAACATACACCATACCTTTCACTTTAAACCCATCCTCATTCAATCAAATCTCATTAAAGCAAAAGCATGGAAGAAAGATATCATGATATCATAATAAATCTTTTATGCAAGAAAACCCCTCCACAAATGTAATTTGCAAAACTGCAAATTACCCCCTCCATCGGAAAAGTCCGGCCGGGAAAGAACAAAGGAAAACCGGCCGGAACGGAATGCAAACTGGCAACTCCAGAAAACTGGTCCCGTAATAAATTACAGGAAAACCCCGATACTGTGCATACACACCCGCATCTGTATTCCGTCCGGATACAAATGCAAAGAGACAAAATCTACACTGTACTAAACTAGTATCCGGCTTAAACCAAAGCCGGCTAGTAATGTTCGTCCGATCCTGATCCGTGCATTACCGCACGTATCTGATCGAACCCTGCCATATACCTATACGGCTACTAGTACAAACCGTCCGATCCTGATCCGTGCAATACCGCACGTATCTGATCGGACCCTGCCATATCTCCATACGGCCTCTACAGCGTTTCGCCCGAAAGCTGAGTAACTGAAAGTGTGGCGGACTCTAAAGACTCGTCAATACTATGGCTGTGGATTTAACCACTAGCACGTCAGAGGTATAAGCCAATACGTAACGGGCCACCAGCTATTGACTAAAAGGGACGTCGATGAGCGAACTCATCCTGACACCCTACTGAGCCTGTCAGTGACAATATCCGTACAGTCCGGTCCGTTCGTCTATGAGCATCGCATGTCGGGCCTAGGGGGTGGGTAAAAGTCAGACCCCCAAAAGCGGTACAAGTCGTGTCGGAGTGTAGCCCAGAACACCCTGAGATACTACTGGAATACCTACCAGTAAATCTCCTGCCTTGGCCAAGGACTTCGTGTAATGGCTCTCCTAGACACAGCGCGACCTCACCCCCAATACCGGGAGAGACGAAACCCCCGAAGATCCGCTCACTGCCTCCATGTGGCTCGGGACTGTACCCAACTAAAACCTGTTTGCACGACTCCTTTGAGCCGTGGTAGGGTAGTAATCAAAGCACAGTGGGAACTTACACGAGACAAATGACGATCCCCAGGTCGATGAACTAACCTGTACACATGTCACCTGGGAACTGCTATCTGACGTCAGGTATAAGACCAACTAGCATGTTCCCGGCGAGTCCTGTCCGGTGTACTCATAACCCAATGAGCACCTGTATACATCTTAGGTGAACCAACTGACACCAGTGGCTTGCGAGACCGGCCACCGCCCCTCGTCGGGGTCTCGACTGTATACACTAGTCTACTCTGGAGAATCGATGCCCAGTCTCGAAACTCCCACGACTAGGGACCTTTTAAGGATGCGCTTATAGACTCCAGCTCTCACTTATATGATCGCCCTCATACTGCCGGTAGTCAAGCAAGAATCCTAGGGGCTCTATAAACGTGCAATAGCGACATGTCATGTCACCTAAAGCAGTACACGATGATAAAGGTAAACCAGATAGCAAACTATCATCTCGAGTAAGACTGTTCTACCGGGATAGGTCCTCCCTCAATCATTGCAATCACGTGCCTGTGATCCAATAATTGACTCTGAGGGCACTATCTCCAACAGGAGCCGGTTATGTTGGGAAGTTTACTTCTTATTGCAGTCTTTCCTTTGTTATTTCTTCGCTTCGGCGTCTTATACATGTTGTGGTGATTGTCTCCGCCATTGGGCGTGATTTTTCTCCCATTTGGGATGCTTTATATATTATCTGTGTGTACCCGTTTTCGGGGCTAGTTTTTACAAAGGAGGTGCTGCCGAAATTTTCAAGAAAGAAAACTAAAGTTAGAGATTTTATTTGTGATTTTCCAAATGTTAAAACTATGTTTTTCTCCGTTGATCCAGATTTGGGTGGTTTAGATTTCTGGGTTTCAGCTTACTTGAGTTGCGTACGCCTGTAGACGTTACGAAGTTTAAGTGCCGGTTACGGGCCAAATTTTGGGTCGTGACAATTGCGTTGCACTGATCTTCGCGATAATGAAGCTCAGACATTATGCCTTGGAAAATGAGGTCCATCTCATATCAAAGGTGGATCCTCTCAAATATTTGATGTCAAGGGCCATATTAACAGGAAGGCTTGCCAAATGGGCCCTCTTCGTGATGGAGTTCTCAATAACGTATCGACCTCTCAAAGCAGTGAAAGGCCAGGCCATCGCCGACTTTCTTGTCGAGCATCCAATACCAGCTGACTCCCCTTTAAATTACGAGTTGCTGGATAAACATGCGTTCGACACAATCGAAGGAGAGAAGGAAGAAAATAATTCTCGATGGGAACTCTACTTCGATGGAGCATCTTCCATGAAGAGGCGAAAGCAAAGCACCCCCATAATCAAAGCCGGGGTGGGTATTATCTTCATGACTCCATAAGGAGGGATAATACGTTACGCCCTTTCCTTAACGGAGCCGGGGACTAATAACGAAGCTGAGTATGAAGGTTTGATAGCAAGTCTAGAGATCGCTGTTGACATGGGAATCAAAGGCCTCCTCATTTATGGAGACTCCCAGCTGATCGTTAGCCGATAAATGGCGACTATCAGACGTGCAAGCCAGAGATGATAAAGTATGGCAAAAGAGTGCAACAACTATTGACACAGATCCCCTCCTACATCTTGGAGAGTATACCGCGGGCAGAAAATAGCAAGGCGGATGCATTGGCAAAATTGGCTAAGGAATTGGTCGACGAAGACCTCGACGATATAAGGATTATCGTGCAAAGCCGCCGGGTTCTCGCGCCAACAGAAATATCTTCAGGAGACTTAACAGAGCCATCCGAAGAAAAATAAATGACCGAACAAGTAGCCTTCCAAATAGAGGACGAAGAAAAGGTCAAGGATTGGAGGGATGTCTTCATAGACTACTTCAAATCCCAACGAACGCCCATAAATGCGCCGTCTAGACATCAGCTCATAAAATAAGCTTTGTCTTTCGCCTTCGTCAATGATACTCTATATAAGAGATCGTTCGACTGTCTATGGCTAAGATGCCTGGGTCCGAAAGAAGCAAACAAAGTCGTTAAAGAAATTCATGATGGACTCTGCGGTTCTCACCAAGCTGGGCTAAAAATGAAATTGAAGATCAAAAGAATGGGTTATTATTGGCCCACAATGATTCAGGATTGCCTCGAATATGCGAAGCAGTGTCACTCATGCCAAATTCATGGGTACTTCATCCACCAGCATCCAAATCCGCTACACCTAACAGTAGCTAATTGGCCGTTCGAAATGCGGGGAACTGATATAATTGGCCCCATTGAACCAGCATCGTCCAAAGGACATCGGTTCATACTGGTAACGACCGACTACTTTTCTAAGTGGGCAGAAGCAGTACCACTAAGGGAAGTGAAGATGGGGAATATCCTCCATTTCTTCAAGACACATGTCATCTATCGGTTCGGCACTTCGTGAAAAATTATCTCGGATAATGGGCCATCCTACAGAGGCCATAAAATCAGCCGCTTCGCACAACAATATAAGTTAGATTGGATATACTCTTCAGTCTATAATCCTCATGCCAACGGTCTAGCTGAAGCTTTCAACAAGACCTTGACAAATATTATAAAGAAAACGGTGTCAAGAAACAAAAAAGACTGGCATGAAAGGCTGCACGAAGCTCTCTGGGCATACCGAACAACGTTTAAAATGACCACGAATACAACACTATACGCGTTGATATTCGGCATGGAAGCAGTGCTTCCCTTAGAAATAGAACTTCCTTCTCTACGAGTAGCGGTTCAATATAAGCTGACAGATGAAGAAAACACTCATTTTCGGCTTGAGGAGCTCGATGCCCTCGACGAAACTCATCTTAAAGCACAACAAAACCTGGAAGCTTATAAGGTATGGATGACATGGTCATATGAAAGACTGACTAGGCCGAGAACATTCCGCCAAGGCAAGCTCGTGCTAGTCGTCAAAAGACCGATGATCCCCAATCGTGCAAAACGGGGGAAATTCGAGCCGAACTATGAAGGCCCGTACATCATAGACAAAGTCTACCAAGGTGGAGCCTACCTGCTCATGGATATGCATGGCGAAAGATCCTTCCGGCCAATAAACGGCCGATGCCTCAAAAAATACTACGCCTAACAAGTTATGACCTAGGTCAATAATAGATGACGATGCTCGTGTCCGCCACTATCTTCCCGAGTCAAAAACTCCGAGAGTAGTATGGAAAGGAACTCCTTCGCCCTAAACATGGCGATGATGGAACGAGATGTCCTTAAACTAAAAATTCACCCCAAATATGGCGATATCGGACCGAGATGTTCTTAAACTAAAAATTCACCCCAAATGTAGCGATGACGGACCGAGATGTCCTTAAACTAAAAATTCGTCCAAAACATGGCGATGACGGACCGAGATGTCCTTATACTAATTATTCGCCTCAAATATGGCGATAATAGACCGAGATGTTCTTAAACTAGAATCTCGCCTCAAATATGGCGACATCAGATCGGGATGTCCTTAAACTAAAACTTCGTCTCAAAAACGGTAATACCGGACCGAAATGTCCTTAAACTAATTACTCGCCTCAAATATGGCAATATAGGACCGAGAAGTCTTTAAACTAACTAATTATCTGCCTCAAACATGGTAATACAGGACCGAGATGTCCCTAAAATAAATTTTCGCCTCAAATATGGCAATATAGGACTGGAACGTCCCTAAAATAGCACATCGCCCCAAAAACGACAATACACTCCCTTGAGATCTATATTGCAATCAAAGTCCTAACGACGGAGGTTGCAACTCAAGTCCCACTGGCGACGCAGCTACTTTAGCGATGAAGCCAGCCCTAAATCCCACCTGTAAATAGATGGGTCACCCGTGACGAAGCTACTTTCGAGAGTTCCATCGCCCCAAATCCACAAGCAAAGTAGGAACGGATGAAAACCCGAAAGTGCGCCGTGAGTAAAAACAGCAGGATTGCCGGCAAGGTTATGAAAACCCGAAAATAGCGCAAACTCGTAAAATAAAAAATTCATATGCACTTGCAAAGTCCTCTCGACATGGTGAGGAGAAAATACCCGCGTGAGATCTTTACGACTCACAAAGGAGCAACACACTTAGGAATCCTCATGATTCCTAAGAAGAAATTACACTTACGAGATCTGTAAGGTTACTAGGCACTATCACAAGGGTCTATAAGCCATCAACCATGCCGAATTTAAATTTTTCAAGTGCCGAACAACCTAAAGCGAGGATCTTAGCTAGATAATTAGGGTTAACCATGCATGTAAACAACTTTACATCTAAGAGAGGGGGATTACAACCTTTGTAGTCCATTCCTTCGCTTCATAAGCTCCGAGTAGTAGTCCCTTTGCCGCAATTCATGATCTTCTGGCCTCAAGAGAGGCTCCACAAGTCGAATGATCCATTCTTGCTCGAAGTCTTACTTTTCGAAGATGATCTACCTTGAAGAATCTCAAGATCAAGCTTTTACTTCTCTAATCAAGTATTAGTGAAGTGAACACCCTAATCTAAGTGGCAAGAATAGATGAGGATGATGAAATAGGAATTTCTCTCTCTTTTGTTTTCATTTTCTCACTTTAAATCATCACAAGTTAAAAAGCTAGAAAGCTTTTTCAAGAGGAAGAAGAAGAAGAAATCTATTTGTGATGAATAATAAAATTGTTATATGGTTACAAATACAACCTTGGGTTAAGTATGAAGGCTTAACCCTTGTAGAGAATTAACTAGGGTAAAGGGTTTGGGTTGGGTTAAGAAATATCTACACAAAATATCAATCCAAAATATCTAAGCTTAAAACAAAATAAAGCTTCTAGAAGCTTCATGAAAAAGCTAACCCAAATCAAACCCTAACTATATTTAATCTCCACAAATAATGTTGCATTTGTAATCATAACTTGTTACAATATTATATATCACATATATAATATATTTTTGTAACAAAAGAAAATAATACAATTAACATATATCGCATATATATCAATGTATTATCCCGTGAGAAAATGAATCAATAAAGTGAGCTTATATTAGATAATGTAATGTAATATATCACATATATAATTATACATTAAATTATCGAATCAACACTTGATCCGACAATCCGGCTATATCGCATATAATCGACTAATATAACATATACCGATTCATCGAATCAACACTTGATCCGATGACCCGGCTATATCACATATACCCGGCCGATATCATATATCGCTAGAATAGAATACGGTATCTCATATCGTATTATTCTTGGTCCCGCACGTATCACATATGTGCTCCTACTCCGTTTTGCCCGAGCCAGGAAACCTCTGTGTAGGACTCTAAAGAATCGTCAATACTCCGGCAGCAGGTGATGATCATATCAAACACCCACAAGCTGCAAGCGGTCAGCTAAATGTAACAGCCATCCATGTATTGAGCAATCAGAAGATCAACAAGCAAGCATGTACATTCTCCTGCAAATCCAATCAGTAACACTACCGTACAGTCGGATCTCTTCGTCTGATATGTTGCATATCTAGTCTAGGGGTGGTAAACGTCAGACCCCAGTAACCTATAAGTCGTGTCAATGTAAGGCTCATAACCAGTCGAGAAACTACTGATAACACTTACCAGTAGCACTCTATATCAGCCTTGGCCAGGGACTTCCAGTTATAGTCAATCGAACACAGCACAACATCAACTCCCTATACCGGGAGAGACGAAACCCCTCCTATCGCTCATTGCCACCATGTGATTCAGGACTGTACCCAGAAGCTATCGTTTCGCATGCCCTCTTGGACGTGGTAAGGTGGAAATCAAAGCACAGTGGGAATCACACAAGACTCTATGACGATCTCGGGTCTACAGACTAACCTGTACTAGTGTCACCGGAGAACTGCTATCTGACGATACGTATAATTGTTGGAGATAGTGCCCTCAGAGTCAATTATTGGATCACAGGCACACGATTTCAATGATTGAGGGGAGGACATATCCCAGTAGGACAGTCTTACTCGAGATGATAATATGCTATCTGGTTTATCTTTATCATCGTGTACTGCTTTAGGTGACCTTACGAGTCGCTATTACAGGTTGATAGAGCCCCTAGGATTCTTGCTTGACTACCAGCAGTATGAGGGCGATCATATAAGTGAGAGCTGGAGTCTATAAGCACATCCTTAAAAGGTCCCTAGTCATGGGAGTTTCGAGACAGGGCATCGATTCTCCAGAGTAGACTAGTGTATACAGTCGAGACCCCGACGAAGGGCGGTGGTCGGTCTCACAAGCCACTAGTGTCAGTTGGTTCACCAAAGATGTATACAGGTGCTCATTGGGTTATGAGTACACCGGACAGGACTCGCCGGGAACCTGCTAGTTGGGATTATACCAGACGTCAGATAGCAGTTCCCTGGTGACATGTGTACAGGTTAGTTCATCGACCTGAGATCGCCATTTGTCTCGTGTGAGTTCCCACTGTGCTTTGATTACTACCCTACCACGGCTCAAAGGAGTCGTGCAAACAGGTTTTAGTTGGGTACAGTCCCGAGCCACATGGAGGCAGTGAGCGGATCTGCAGGGGTTCGTCTCTCCCGGTATTGGAGGTGAGGTCGCGCTGTGTCTAGGAGAGCCAGAATATGAAAAGTCCTTGGCCAAGGCAGGAGATTTGCTGGTAGGTATTCCAGTAGTATCTCAGGGTGTTCTGGGCTTCACTCCGACACGACTTGTACCGCTTTTGGGGGTCTGACTTTACCAACCCCCTAGGCCCGCCATGCGATGCTCATAGACGAACGGACCGGACTGTACGGATATTGTCACTGACAGGCTCAGTAGGGTGTCAGGATGAGTTCGCTCATCGACGTCCCTTTTGGTCAATAGCTGGTGGCCCGTCATGTATGGCTTATACCTCTGACGTGCTAGTGGTTAAGTCCACAGCCATAGTATTGACGAGTCTTTAGAGTCCACCACACTCAGTTACTCAGGTTTCGGGCGAAATGCTGTAGAGGCCGTATGGAGATATGGCAGGGTTCGATCAGATACGTGCGGTATTGCACGAATCGTGATCGGACGGTTTTTTACTAGCCGGCTTTGGCTTAAGCCGGATCCTAGTATTTGATAGTGTAGATTTTGTCTCTTTGCATTTGTGTTCAGTGGGAATACAAATGCGGGCATGTATATGCAGTAGTGGGGTTTTCCTGTAATTTATTACGGGATCAGTTTTCTGGAGTTGCCAGTTTGCATTCCGTTCCGGCCGGTTTTCCTTTGTTGCTTCGCGGCCGGACCTTTCCGATGGAGGGACTAATTTGCAATTGTGCAAATTAGTTTTTTTGGAGGGGGTCCTTTGTAAATGTGTGGCTTCATGATGAGATTCTTTATTAGTCATTTCCTTTGCTTTTTGAGATTAGAAAGGATTTGAGGTTGATATGATATTGTTATCATGGTCTTTGGAGGTGGTCATCCATTCTCTTTTCCTACACTCACCTTCCTTCTTGTGTTGGTTTTATTCCCTCCACCATTTTGAGATATGAGGGGGGCCGGCCACTTTTGGGGAGAGAGAGAGAGGTTTTCATTTTTGATGAGGGAAATTAGATCATCTCATTTGTATGCTCCAAAATCATAAACCTCTCTCCAAAGTTCTTTGATTCTTCCATCAACTAATGGCAACTTCACAAACCCCATGAGGCAAAGTGAATCTACACTACAACTTACAGTACCCTTGGACGCGTCGGCTAGCCAACTTCGCGCCCGAGTTGCCTCGGTCCAGAGGTGGGAGCCCGTAAAAGAATCCGGCTACGTGGTGCCCTTTTCCGACGAGGAGGTGACGGACGGAGACTCCGCGGGAGATTGGAGTGGAGACGAAGACCGAAGGACACGGATCGCTTGGTATACTTCTCTACCCGTATTTTACTTTGCTAGTTGCTAGGTTAATGGCCCGATCCGGGTGAAAAGTGCGCGGTGGTGCCGGTTTGCTAGTTTGCAAAGTTTTTTTTGTTTCCGCGTTTCCGGCGTCTGACCGACGGCCGGGGCGCCGCCGCGGACTTACAATGGTATCAGAGCCTCGCCATTAACCATGCCTAGCTTGCTCTAGTGTGTTTAAAACCCGATCGAACAAAATCGCAAAAACCGTATTTTCAGTGCACTGTTCTCTGTCGAAATTTTTTCAGCTCCAAAAATTTTTCAGGTTGTCTCAGAATACTGTGCATGGATATAGAAGCAATCTGTGAAAATTTGGTCGCGCGATCTCTCCATACCGCCGTGGAACCGCGGCCAAAGCCATGCTTGGGCCGCGGTTCCGCCGCGCTTTCGATTGATCACTTGATCAAAATTTTGCAGATTGCTCCTGAGTTGGAAATAGGGGTTTTGGGATATTCTTTTTGGGCCCAGATTTTCTGTAAGTGCTACAGTACTGCTTGGGGCCCACTTGATAAAATTTGTTCGATCGGATATTTTAAACATGCTAGTTCACTGTATTTACATTATATCTGTGACCGTGAATGTCACTTGATCGGTAAATCCAGTCTATCTGCTATAGTCCTTTTAGACGGATTTGCGAACGTGACATTCACGTTGATATTCTGTGATTGTGCTGTGTTGTTGCGGATCGGTCGTGGGGGATAGCCTGGATGCAATGTTAGTACAGTTCTGTTTTATATGTACATTTGATATTGTGGGGCGAGCGTCCGACATGTGGACTGCCGTCACTGCCTGTTTGTATTATTCTTTTGGGGCACGACCAGGTTGCGGTCGATGTACCCGTTGTATATATATTTTACTTTCTGTACTAGGATTGACCTAAGGAGGGGTGCCCAAGTTACCGGATTCCGTGAAGTGCTGGGTGGTCCATTCACGTTGCTGAAGGGGGCTGCCTCGCTTCAGGTTTTAGCGGGTAACTTGCCGCGCCCGTAGGGGTCTAGGATTTTCATTACACAGGCTATCCACACGACCAGGGGAACGTCGGGTTTCAGTAGCGGCTCTGTGAAACCCGGGGATCCCAGATATCTGTATTATTCTGTGATGCTGTACATTTCTGTGTTGTTGCATTTTATCACGCCTTGAGCGAAAATTATTTATTATATATATACTAGTAGATGTTGTATATGTTTTGCATCCGCGCTAGTCCAGTCCCCGCTCTGTCGTTAGTTATCTAACCTAACGGGTGATGACGGGATCCAGTGGCGAATGCGGATGGCATATACGTACGTCGGTATATTTTAGTTCTTTCATGGCGTGATCAATTGATGGGACCGCGTTGATTCGGATCAATGCAAGATAAAAAAAACCTGTTTTGATGTTGTTGGAACACTTTTCAAAAAGCTGTTATTGCAAGGATGTTCTCTTTTGTTTTGCACAGTGGTGTTCAGTTGGAATATCCTGCTCCTCAGTCGACGAGGCAAGGGCCGAGATCCCTTCACCGGGAGTGACCCCTTGGACAAAAGTTTGCGTCAGGGCAATAACTTCACTATAGCCGATTACTTTTGCTTTGCATCGTGGTATTCAGTTGGAATATCCTGCACCTCATTCTACGGGGAAAGAGCCGAGATCCCTTCACCGGGAGTGACCTCTTTAGCAAAGGTTTTCGTTACTATATTTTTTATAAAGCTATCCTTTCCTTCAACGATATCAAGTTCATTACGTTAAAGGTTTTCGCCAGAAATTATTCGTAGCCCTCCGTCATTTCATATGGATAGTCAATAGTATTCAAGCTGTGTATGTTGGCCAAAGTCAAGGCACAGTGTTTGGTAGCTGTTGGGTATTCATATGCAGCATAGATAGATGCGTTGGTTTGGGACAGTCGTACTACTATTTTGGCCAAAGTCAAGGGTATGTACGGGTGGGTTCAAATTAACCTGGAGAATGACGGGTAGAACTTGACATGTGACTTATGATATGTTGGCCAAAGTCAAGGTCATAAGAGCATGGGGCAAAAATCCACATCGGGAGTTTCAAAAGAACTGAAACTTGCCAGATATACGCATACCTTCTGGAGTGTGATAGCGTGAGCGGATTCCGTCACGTTATCATGCGATGATAGTTGGATCCCGATTCCCACTGATGAGTTGGTTTACTCCTCGGGGGATCCCGGCTAATTCTTCTTTCAGGTTTGGGGAAGAATTTGACGTTACAGTGGGAGGTTTCCAGATTAAATAAAGTGATAACCATTCTGATCTAGGTTAGAGTGCACGCTGAGTGTTTCTTTTCTCTCTCTTTTTGGCAGCGACCATTGACCCGACCCTAGACTATGACTCAGTGACCAAGTTGACTGAACCTTCTTAACACTGGCTTTTGGATTGTCAGAGTTGCAGACCTCATTGCCACTCCTACTTTTACCCTTTTCTCCAGGACACCCCGTATTACTACGAACGTCCACTTTCATTGGAAAAAACCATCGTATGGTTATATACGAACTCGAAGGAATTCGAGGATGGTTTCTGGTTCTGGAGAAACGAATAGGACTATTCAGTTGTCTTTTCCTTTCACCTTCTCTCATTGCGAGTACTCCTTGGTTTAGGAGATAGTACACCTATTACGCAAATTGGATAGTCTTCTTTCAAACCATAGGCAGGTGCCGACCGGTAGGGAATGAAGAAAGCCAATTAGCCTAAATGGTGTACAGAAGGTATTAAGTTAAGACAAAGCAAGGGATTAGTAAGAGGGCAAAGTAAATTGCGACTAATATTCACGACCAAACCAAATATTTCTTCGCCAATCCTAAATCACCTTTGTATTTCTCCAAGGCACTCCGTATCACTACGAAGATCCCAGTTTATTGGATAATCCATCGTATGGTTATATACGAACTCGAAAGGAACTTGTTCCAGTTCGGGGATGGATCCTGGTTCAGGAGAAATAGGAATAAAGTTCATTCAGGTTGTCTTTTATCTTCACCTTCTCTCGCATTGCGAGTGCTCCTAAGATTAGGACAGTACACCCATTATGCTTATTGGATAGTCTTCTTCCAAACCATAGGCTGGTGCCGAACGGTAGGGAAGGAAGAAAACCATTTGGCCTAAAGGGGTGTACAGAAGGTAATGACTAAAGACATATAAAGGGATTTGGTGAAATGGCAAAGAATTATACGGTTATAGTTGTGAATCTGGATAATGGAAGAGGCATTACTAGGAATACCAGGATACCCCATCGAAACATTTTAATGTTTCTGTTTCACTGTGTACTGTTAAAAGAAAAACTGATTTCCCAATTAGATACTTACTCCAGGGTATGTATTTACCAGGTTTGATTCTCACATCTGTATGGTTTTACAGATGATGAGTGGGAGTAAGTTATTGGGAATTAGGTGACCATCCTTATTATATCGGGATTCGTTGTAATTGGTGATATTTGAGGAAGTCACCTGGGTTGTTTGCCGGTCGGCAAATATTTGGTTTTGAACATCCGTTGTTATGCACCAATTTCAAATTGATATATCTGTACGTCTATTTTTATAGAGTGAGATATACCTTTTGAAATTATGTCTATGACATTTACCTATATCAGTGGATGGTTAGGTAAGGAGCATTGAACAGCGGTGTAATTCTTCATAACCATAGTACAGTTTTCAACCTACGACACACAGTGAATGCATTATTAGACTCAAGGGACTTATACAGAATATTGTATGTTGTCCAGTGTCCATTAGGACAAAGGGGTAGGTCCTCGTACTATATTCTGTTTACTTATGACTTCTCTAGTTCTTAGACATGTGTTTCGTAGAAATGCAAGGTCTAAATTTTGAGGAGTTATAGGTATAAGAATAAAGTAGAGAACCAGGTACTGCAAGTATCGGGATTCTTCAAGGTGATCGAAGGTGTAGATACTTGTGTATGGTATTCAGTTGACAGTAATGTTTAAGAGAACTTGCTTCTCTTTCAGGTTACTCATAATTGGAAGTATTCCTAAGTTAAGTAACGCTGATCGGCCTCCTTCCATTTACTTGATATGCACTGGAGACAGCTGCATGATTTGAATCTGGTTCAATTAAATCAGTGCCTCTGTTTTTATATTGGATATAGAACAGTTCATATCTTGACATTGTTAAGATACGGGGAGCTGTCCGGCTTATGCTTAAAACCAGACTCCGGATAACTCAAGGCACGTTTCTGTAATGGCTGTTTGTGGGTTGACCCGGGCTATGACGAGGGTTGACTTTCTACCATCTGGAAGATCAATAGTGATATTGTTCTTAACTCGCCACAGTTTTAATTAAAAATGTTTTTTTTTCAGAAAACAGTAGTGGGAGTATGGTAGAACTGGAAGTGATTCCAGAACCGCAAACGATTACTGAAGATTTGATAAGAACCTAAAGATTCAATCTGGTTTGACATTCCATTGGCCACTCCGCAGATATGGTGGGTATCCTCAGGCACTCGAGAGGTACTTCGGAATGCTCAAGGACGGTGGCAGGGAGGTTCTTGTTTACCCAGACTTGCCATTGCTGTTGCTCCAGACTGTGAGACCCGGCAGGAGGATGAGTATAGCGTCGTTCTAAACTAACTTTAGAAGTGCACGTGTATATGACTCTGCCAGAGGGTTGTCGTAGTCAGTGGGAGCAGCGAAAGCATTGGTGGACATCAGGCTTATGTCTATTTATAGACTAAAGCAGATATAGCAGAGATAGACCATCTATTTCTGATGTGACAGTCATAGGTTTGATTTCATCAGAATAGGGGATGGATCTGTTAAGAAGGTAGTAGGGTGTGATGTCCTGGTATTTGATGACATACACATAGTAGGAAGTGATATTCCTATACTACAATCGGTTATACGTTGGTCGTCACACAGTGGTTTCTCCACATAGGACTTGGATATTATATCAGACATTCTGGTCACTAGATCTGTGGTTTTAGATCTAGATTTAGGTAGTTTCCCAATCTGGGTACTTAGACAGCATTCTATGAGTATTTAGAATGGACGACTCCTAGCATGGTGGTGTACCTACAGGTAATGGAGTCACCCTCTCTAAAGGTGTCTTACAGACTAAAGGGGAGAGTGATGTGCATGAATGACAGATCACTTGCTTAGGCAATTGAGTCAATCATGAGATGTCAAGTATCACACTAGATGTTGTTCTTGCAGTAGGTGCAATAAGATGATATTGATTCAATCCTGGAGAAACAGTCGGAAGCAGTTTTAGAACATAAGTTGATGTTCTAGGGATATGATAACAGCATTCTCCTTCGGGAGACAGTTATCATTCCAGGCTTCCAAGGTGACCTGGATGGCAGAGTGGCTGTCAGAGTTATAGTTTTCCCTCTGACGAGGGGCGGTATTTTGGACAGGTGGTCCAGGTAGATACTGAGGGAAGGCATGGCGCAGGATACTGATTAAGTTCAGTTGACGATACAGTCTAACAAGTTTGGATTTGGAGTTCATTAATGAGCTAGGTCCCATCAGACATCCAGAAATTTTAAGACAGGTATTGCTCATTTCGGGAGATGGCTTTCTCCGCGAACTTGAGATAAAGAGGGACATAGAAAGAAACACCAGAGCGGATCCACTCACTGAGGCTATTCCTCGAACGCAATAGTTTCGCAAACAAGCTTTGTGAGACTGACTAGTAGAGGAGTTGGGTGTTCGGTATCACACGGGCTGTGAGTATGCGAAATCGCAATAATTAGCCTTGAGTGCAAGTGGGAGATTGTTGGAGATAGTTCCCTCAGAATCAATTATTGGATCACAGGCACGCGATTGCATGATTGAGGGGAGGACCTATCCCAGTAGGACAGTCTTACTCGAGATGATAGTATGCTATCTGGTTTATCTTTATCATCGTGTACTGCTTTAGGTGACCTTACGAGTCGCTATTACACGTTGATAGAGCCCCTAGGATTCTTGCTTGACTACCAGCAGTATGAGGGCGATCATATAAGTGAGAGCTGGAGTCTATAAGCACATCCTTAAAAGGTCCCTAGTCGTGGGAGTTTCGAGACAGGGCATCGATTCTCCAGAGTAGACTAGTGTATACAGTCGAGACCCCGACGAGGGGCGGTGGCTGGTCTCACAAGACACTGGTGTCAGTTGGTTCACCTAAGATGTATACAGGTGCTCATTGGGTTATGAGTACACCGGACAGGACTCGCCGGGAACCTGCTAGTTGGGATTATACCAGACGTCAGATAGCAGTTCCCTGGTGACATGTGTACAGGTTAGTTCATCGACCTGAGATCGTCATTTGTCTCATGTGAGTTCCCACTGTGCTTTGATTACTACCCTACCACGGCTCAAATGAGTCGTGCAAACAGGTTTTAATTGGGTACAGTCCCGAGCCACATGGAGGCAGTGAGCGGATCTGCAGGTGTTCGTCTCTCCCGGTATTGGGGGTGAGGTCGCGCTGTGTCTAGGAGAGCCAGAACATGAAAAGTCCTTGGCCAAGGAAGGAGATTTGCTGGTAGGTATTCCAGTAGTATCTCAGGGTGTTCTGGGCTTCACTCCGACACGTCTTGTACCGCTTTTGGGGGTCTGACTTTACCAACCCCCTAGGCCCGCCATGCGATGCTCATAGACGAACGGACCGGACTGTACGGATATTGTCACTGACAGGCTCAGTAGGGTGTCAGGATGAGTTCGCTCATCGACGTACCTTTTGGTCAATAGCTGGTGGCCCATCACGTATGGCTTATACCTCTGACGTGCTAGTGGTTAAATCCACAGCCATAGTATTGACGAGTCTTTAGAGTCCACCACACTCAGTTACTCAGGTTTCGGGCGAAACGCTGTAGAGGCCGTATGGAGATATGGCAGGGTTCGATCAGATACGTGCGGTATTGCACGAATCGTGATCGGACGGTTTTTTACTAGCCGGCTTTGGCTTAAGCCGGATCCTAGTATTTGATAGTGTAGATTTTGTCTCTTTGCATTTGTGTTCAGTGGGAATACAAATGCGGGCATGTATATGCAGTAGTGGGGTTTTCCTGTAATTTATTACGGGATCAGTTTTCTGGAGTTGCCAGTTTGCATTCCGTTCCGGCCGGTTTTCTTTTGTTGCTTCGCGGCCGGACCTTTCCGATGGAGGGACTAATTTGCAATTGTGCAAATTAGTTTTTGTGGAGGGGGTCCTTTGTAAATGTGTGGCTTCATGATAAGATTCTTTATTAGTCATTTCCTTTGCTTTTTGAGATTAGAAAGGATTTGAGGTTGATATGATATTGTTATCATGGTCTTTGGAGGTGGTCACCCATTCTCTTTTCCTACACTCACCTTCCTTCTTGTGTTGGTTTTATTCCCTCCATCATTTTGAGATATGGGAGGGGCCGGCCACTTTTGGAGAGAGAGAGAGAGGTTTTCATTTTTGATGAGGGAAATTAGATCATCTCATTTGTATGCTCCAAAATCATAAACCCCTCTCCAAAGTTCTTTGATTCTTCCATCAACTAATGGCAACTTCACAAACCCCATGAGGCAAAGTGAATCTACACTACAACCTATAGTACCCTTGGACACGTCGGCTAGCCAACTTCGCGCCCGAGTTGCCTCGGTCTAGAGGTGGGAGCCCGTAAAAGAATCCGGCTACGTGGTGCCCTTTTCCGACGAGGAGGTGACGGACGGAGACTCCGCGGGAGATTGGAGTGGAGACGAAGACCGAAGGACACGGATCGCTTGGTATACTTCTCTACCCGTATTTTACTTTGCTAGTTGCTAGGTTAATGGCCCGATCCGGGTGAAAAGTGCGCGGTGGTGCCGGTTTGCTAGTTTGCAAAGTTTTTTTTTGTTTCCGCGTTTCCGGCGTCGGACCGACGGCCGGGACGCCGCCGCGGACTTACAATAATACCATCCAGGAGTTCTCGGCGAGCCTGTTCAATGTACCCAGTCTCCACTGAGCACCCGTACACCATATTTGATGTCCAACACCAATAGATATGAGATCATCCATCGCCCATCATATGGGTCAAGACGCATGCACGCTTGTCTACTCTGGAGTATCGATGCCCTGTCTCGATACACCCTCGACTAGGAACAGTTATAGGATGTACTTGTTGACTACCCTGTCCCCACTAGTATGATCTCATCATAGTCCTAGTAGTCGAGTACATATCCTAAGGGCTTTATCAACACGTAATCACAAAACAGTATTCGTTAACATGTTAAGATAGAGTGAAACCAGATAGCATACTATCATATCGAGCAAGAAAGTCCTCTCTATATATATCCAAGCATCCATTATAATATACATCACATGTACAACAATGGCCTCTATGGCATACATATAACTGACAATCTCCCACTTGCACTAAGGCCAGCTGTTGTAGTATCTCAAACCCAACATCCCGAAGAGTCTCTCAAATTGTATCTGAGGAATGACCTTTGTGAGTGGATCCGCGGTGTTTTCCTTCGTATCAACTCTCCTGACCTCGATCTCCCGGCGATCAACTATCTCCCGGATCAGGTGATACCGCCTCAGAATATGTCTGGACTTCTGATAGGACCTGGGTTCCTTGGCCAAAGCCACAGCTCCATTGTTATCACAATACAGAGGTATTGGATACAGAATGGATGGAACCACACCAAGTTCAGTGATGAACTTCTTTATCCAGATAGCCTCTTTGGCAGTATTGTTGGCAGCGATGTATTCAGCCTCCATCGTCGAGTCTGCCACGGTTTCCTGTTTGGAACTCTTCCAATACACCGCCCCTCCATTGAGAGTAAAGACAAATCCCGAGTGCGACTTAGAGTCTTCCTTATCACTCTGGAAGCTCGAATCGGTAAAGGACTCCACCTGGAGTTCTCCGTTACCTTACACTAAGAACATCTCTTTTGTCCTTCTCAAGTACTTGAGAATGTTCTTCACAGCTGTCCAGTGATTCTCTTTAGGATCTGCTTGATACCTACTCACTACACTTAGTGAGTATGCTATATCGGGTCTGGTATATAGTATCGCGTACATGATAGAGCCTACTGCCGAAGCATAGGGTATCCCTTGCATGCGAGCTCTTTCCAAATCAGTCTTGGGAGACATCTCTTTGGAGAGAGTGAGTTCAGAGATCATGGGTAAATTCCCACGCTTGGATTCTTCCATACTAAACCTCTTTAGTATGGTGTCAATGTACCTGGATTGGGACAATCCCAGTATCCGTCTAGATTTATCTCTATAGATCTTAATCCCCAAAATGCAGGAGGCATCACCTAGATCTTTCATTGAGAATCTATGCGATAAGAAGAGCTTGACCGAATGCAGTATAGGAACATCATTTCCTATCAAGAGTATGTCATCCACGTACAATACGAGGAAGACGACCTTACTCTCTGCAACCTTCTTGTATATACAAGGTTCATCTACGTTTTTGATGAAGTCAAACTCTTTGACTACAACATCAAAGCAGATGTTCCAACTCCGCGATGCTTGCTTTAACCCGTAGATGGATTTAAGCAGCTTCCACATCTTTCCGGTGCTCCCACTGTCTACGAAGCCCTCTGGCTGAGTCATGTACACGCACTTTTCTAAATCACCATTTAGAAAGGAGGTCTTAACATCCATCTGCCAGATTTCGTAGTCATGGTATGCAGCAATGGTAAGTAGGATCTGGATGGACTTAAGCATAGCCACTGGAGAAAAGGTTTCGTCATAATCCACACCTGGTCATTGACGAAAACCCTTTGCAACAAGTCTAGCTTTGAAAGTCTCAACTTTTCCATCTACATCAAGTTTCTTTTTAAAGATTCATTTGCTCCCAATGGGTTTTACCCCTTCAGGAGCAACTTCCAAAGTCCATACTTTGTTGGTGTACATGGATTCCATCTCAGATCGCATTGCATCCAGCCACTTCAAAGAGTCCCTACTCGTGATGGCCTGCTCGAAGCTAGTTGGGTCATCATCTTCCATGATGCAATCCCCGCTCCCACCATCAACAAGAAAACCGTAGTATCTCTCAGGTGGATGAGGAACCCTGCTAGATCGGCAGAGAGGCTGGGGTTCATCGGGAACTACTGAATCCTCTGGTTCTACCAAATCTTCTGTTGTAGTTTGTGTTGTTGGAACTTCTTCCAGTTCTACCTCCTTGCCACTAATTTCCTTTGCAAGAAATTCCTTTTCTAAAAAGGTAGCATGGCGAGAAATAAACACCTTTTGTTCCTCGGTGTGGTAGAAGATATACCCGCGCGAATATTTGGGATATCCAATAAACTTACACAGAATAGACCTTGCCCCGAGCTTGTCCGGATTTTGTGTTTTCACATATGCCGGACAACCCCATATCCTAACATAATTAAGATATGGTCTCTTTCCTTTCCATATCTCATATGGAGTGGTTGGCACAGATTTGGTGGGAACCATATTCAATAGGTCTGCAGCTGTCTTCAGTGCATATCCCTAGAAGGAAATAGGCAAATCAGCTGTGCTCATCATAGAGCGCACCATATCTAATAGGGTGCGATTCCTCCGCTTCGATACACCGTTGTGCTGTGGTGTATAGGGAGGAGTAAGCTGAGAGAGAATCCCATTCTATTTTAGATAGTCCAGGAACTCATTGCTCAAGTATTCTCTTCCTCGATCAGATCGAAGGATCTTAATACTTTTACCCGTTTGGTTCTCTATTTCGTTCTTATATTCTCTGAATTTCTCAAAAGCTTCAGAGTTGTGTTTCAACAGGAACACATGTCCGTATCTTAAGAGATCGTCAGTGAATGTAATGAAGTAGGAAGAACCGTTCCTGGTATGTGTAGAAATAGGACCACATACAACACTATGTATCAGTCCTAAGAGTTTCGTAACAATTTCTCCGTGTCCACTAAACGGAGTTTTGGTCATTTTGACTTTGAGACATGAATGGCAAGTTTCATAAGATGATAATTCGAACGTATTTAAATAACCATCTTTATGTAACTTAGCAAGTCGTGTCGCATTGATATGACCAAGTCTACAATGCCACAAGAAGGATTCATTCAATTCTGAACTTTTCCTCTTGTGTGTGTTCTGTATATTAAGAACTGTGTTTTGATTTAGAATGTATATGCCATTATTTAACGAGCCTGATCTAATCAACTTTTGATTTAGGAAGATGTTCATAACATTTTCCTGTATTACAAAATTATATCATTCCTTACTTAATAAAGAAACTGATATAATGTTGCATATCATGTTCGGTATATAATAGCATTCATTCAGAATCAATGTATTACCACTTGGTAATACAAGGTGATATTCGCCAACTGCTTTGGCTGCAACATTTGCACCATTCCCTACTCTTACGGAATGTTCATCCATTCCCAGTTTTCTACCTTTCTTTAGCCCATGCAATATATTGCATATGTGGGATCCTGATCCGGTATCTAATGCCCAGGACGTAGAGTGAACTGAGAAATAGTTCTCGGTAACTAACACACCCGAAGAAGATACATCAACATGTTTATTCTTCGTTTGGGCGGCCTGTGAATTCTGGTATTCCCCTATTCCCTGCTCAGTCTTATAACACTTATAAGAAAGAACGGGACCAATGTTCCCCTGTTCAGTATAATAAGCAGGTTCAGTTAATACAGCCATATTATTATCTTGATTAAGGCCTGACATGGTCGCTACCTGGAGAGAGAGAGAAGAAAACACTTTAGTGTACGTTCTTGGAAGATTAGATTGGTTATTATCTTATCTAATCAGGATAGCTCCCACTGTTTTAATCAAATCTTCCTTCAAACCCTAAAAGGTAAGATTAGCCGGGATTAATTACACCCTACAAGTTCGCCAATCATTCAGCCAGATCAGTTTTGGTACTTTGAGGGAGGTTCCCCGTGCTTTCGCACGGACTTAATTAAAATAAACCTCGTTTTCCTAGAGGCATAACCCCGTTAACACCTTTCTAGACATCTACTTGATCGGCTAATTGTCCTGTGTAAAATTCTCCCAGGAGTAACTCTTACTCGCAGTGGGTATCAGGATCCATCTATCTCATAGAAGGTATGCAATCTCATTGCAAATTTCAACACTTGAAATTCCCGATAAAGCTTTTACCCCTAGCATCCTATGACCTTGACGTAGGCCAACAAACCATAGTCCGCTAGTCAAGTTCAACCCGTACATTTCTTGATTGAATTAAACCCACCTGTATGACCCTTGACGCAGGCCAACAAAGTCGTACGACTACCCTAATCCAATCACATCTCATGTTACAGATAAGTACTAGTTAGCTACCGCACACTATGCCTTGACGCAGGCTAACAAACGTAGTACGAATACTAAGTAATATCTATCTGAAATGTCGGAGGGCTACGCAGGTTTTTCAGAAAACCATGAGCGTAATGAACTTGATATCGTAGTAGAAACAAGTGATTTTGAAAATGAGTGTTTTTTAGGCTTTTCTAGTTTCTCTAAAGAGGTCACTCCCGGTGAAGGGATCTCAGCTCTTTCCTTATCGAATAAGGTGCAGGGTATACCATATATACCGCTATGCAAAACAAGAACTATAGAAGCAATCAAAAACTAAACTGTGAGTTTGTAGCATCTGCCAGTTTTGCTAAAGAGGTCACTCCCAGTGAAGGGATCTCGGCTCTTTCCTCATCGAATAAGGTGCAGGGTATATCATATATACCGCAATGCAAAGAAAAACTGTAGCTACTCTTTTTATAAAGTTTTGATTCTACAACATCTTTTAGGTTTCTTTTCTTTTATTAATCTCATTAATAAATCCCATCAGTTATGCTTCCTAAGCATCACAGAAGAAACGAAAGTAGTAATATTTATATATCATCATATATATATAGTATAAGCATTCGTCTCAGGCAGTAATATGATCACATCACAGAATATTGCAGCAGAAGATGACATATGAAATATTGGATATACTAGGAGGTCCGTGTTTTATTTCGAGCCTGTATAAAATACGGATTCCACGGTCGCGATGAATAGCCAAACCCACACCCTAGACCCCTATGAGAGAGGCAAGCAACTCTGCCAATTCTAGGGTTAGGAGACTGTCACGCCCCGCTTCCCAGTGTACGGCGAAGGGAACGCGACGAGGTCCGCTACGTATATACTTAGAAGTACATATGCTAAGCGTATCTAAGCAATATAAAAGTAAATCACAAGAGACAAGAGACATAGAAATAACAGCAACTTTATTAATAACATTCTTTTGTACAATGCATGAAAAGTAAATACAACTGAAATGAAAAGCGATACCTAAACAATGGCATAACAGGAAATGCAAATACTGAATAGAACAAGGTACAAAGTCTAGAGCTCGGGGTCTTCGTGAAACTGATCCAAGTCTTCACCGGTGGGCTCGATCACTGCTGGGTCCAAAGCACCTGACGACATTCAAAGAAGAAGGAAATAGAATGTCGTCAGCGAACAGGTCGCTCGGTAAGTCCCAAAGATAAAGAGGAATTAGAAAGACAGAATAAGAGGTATCTTCAAAAAGTTGTATACTATTTGTTGTAATATTGTATTAACGCTGTTGTTTGTAGCTTGGTACAGAAGAATGCCAGTGTATACGAGAGGGGTCTCTATATGCTAGAGACCAGGGCAAACGGAATGTACAAGGAACCGTTAAGCCACGGTACAACAGCAACGGAATATAGGTTAGGTGTCTTAATCTGACCACCTCGTGCCACCTTTAACACCTTCCGTACCAATCTACCCCTTAAACCCCGTAGTGTTTTGATAGTATTGTTGTATTGTATTGTGTAAGTTGGATGACTGTCCAAAACCATGATATCAGTAAACAGATTGTAAGTGCATAATCAGGTAAATGGAATAACGGAATAATGGATGTATATACATGGTTTGATTCAGTAAAGTTGTATGGATTGTTAACTGGATTCCGGGATTCATGTGTTCATATTGAGTTGGAATATTTAAGAATATAGATTGACTTGAATCATATTCAAGTCAGAAATAATCAGACTCAAACCCGAGTCAGACTAAAAGAAATGTAAGTCGAGGTTCTGTAAGTGCACGGCGGCGCGCCGGCCGTCAATCCGACGCCGGAATGCGGAAGCGGTGATTTACTTTAACTTTTCAAACCGGCACCACCGCGCACTATATACCCGGATCGTGCCATTAATCTAGACCTAGCTATCTACAAGATGGGAAGAGAGATATATCGAGTGATCCGAGTCCTCCGGTCTTCTCGTCGTCGTCCCGATCTCCCGCGGAATGTCCGGTCTCCACCTCGTCGCCGGAAGGGCACCACGTCGCCGGCTTCTTTTACGGGCTCCCAACTCTATACCGAGGCAACTCGGGCATGAAGCTGGCGAGTCGACGTGCCCAAGGTTTGCTGTAGAATGTGTGTAGAACTCATGTCTCTAGGGGTTGAGGGAGTTGCCATATGGTGGAGGAAATGATATAAGCTTTTGGAGATCGTGTTGTGGGATTTTTCCAACATGAAATGAACAAAAATCCCACCTCCATAATTTTTTGGGCAGCCCCTCTCCCCAATGTGGCCGGCCATGTAGGAATAGAGAGGAGAGAGTGAATGAGGGAGTGTATGGATCAATAATAATAGAAAGAGAGAGAAATGGGTTATCATGAAAAAGGAAATGATGACCCACTAAAACTCACACTCCATCAACCAATCATCAACAACCATGATTGCAACAAAGTCAAGCCATGATGAAATGAATAAGTCAAATGGTGGAGGAATAATCATGATACAACAATATGCAAATACCACCCTCCAAAATGCTTATTTGCACAAAAGCAAATTAGCCCTCCTCCACCAATCTTCGGCCAATGAAGGATACAAAGAAATATGGTCGAAACGAAAAGCAAACTGGCAACTCCAGAAAACAGCTCCCGTAATAAATTACAGGAAAACGCCGAAACTGTGTATACACACCCGCATTTTTATTCCGACCGAATACAAATGCAATGAGACAAAATCTACACTGTACAATACTAGGATCCGGCTTAAACCAAAGCCCGCTAGTATTAACCGTCCGATCCTGATGCGTGCAATACCGCACGTATCTGATCGAACCCTGCCATATCTCCATACGGCCTCTACAGCGTTTCGCCCGAAAACTTGAGCAACTGAATGTGGGGGACTCTAAAGACTCGTCAATACTATGGCTGTGGATTTAACCACTAGCATGTCAGAGGTATAAGCCAATACGTGACGGGCTACCAGGTATTGACCAAAAAGGACGTCGATGAGCGAACTCATCCTGACACCCTACTAAGCCTGTCAGTGACAATATCCGTACAGTCCGGTCCGTTCGTCTATAAGCATCGCATGGCGGGCCTAGGGGGTTGGTAAAAGTCAGACCCCCAAAAGCGGTACATGTCGTGTCAGAGATCAGCCCAGAACACCCTGAGATACTACTGGAATACCTACCAGTAAATCTCCTGCCTTGGCCAAGGACTTTTCATGTTCTGGCTCTCCTAGACACAGCGCGACCTCACCCCCAATACCGGGAGAGACGAACCCCCGAAGATCCGCTCACTACCTCCATGTGGCTCGGGACTGTACCCAACTAAAACCTGTTTGCACGTCTCCTTTGAGCGTGGTAGGGTAGTAATCAAAATACAGTGGGAACTCACACGAGACAAATGACGATCCTCAGATCGATGAACTAACCTGTACACATGTCACCAGGGAACTGCTATCTGACGTCAGGTATAAGACCAACTAGCATGTTCCCGGCGAGTCCTGTCCGGTGTACTATAACCCAATGAGCACCTGTATACATCTTAGGTGAACCAACTGACACCAGTGGCTTGTGAGACCGGCCACCGCCCCTCGTCGGGGTCTCGACTGTATACACTAGTCTACTCTGGAGTATCGATGCCCTGTCTTGAAACTCCCACGACTAAGGACCATTTAAGGATGTGCTTATAGACTACCATTTCTCACGTATATGATCGCCCTCATACTGCTGGCAGTCAAGCAAGAATCCTAGGGGCTCTATCAACGTGTAATAGCGACCTGTCAGGTCACCTAAAGCAGTTCACAATGATAAAGGTAAACCAGATAGCATACTATCATCTTGAGTAAGACTGTCCTACTGGGATAGGTCCTCCCTCAATCATTGCAATCACGTGCCTGTGATCCAATAATTGACTCTGAGGGCACTATCTCCAACAGGTTCCCACTTGCACTCAAGGCTAATTATTGCGATGTCGCATACTCACAGCCCGTGTGATACCGAACACCCAACTCCTCTACTAGTCAGTCTCACAAATCCCGTTTGCGAAACTATTGCGTTCGAGGAATAGCCTCAGTGAGTGGATCCGCTTTGATTTTTCTTTCTATGTCTCTCTATATCTCAAGTTCGCAGAGAAACCCATCTCCTGAAATGAGCAATACCTGTCTTAGAATGTGTCTGGATGTCTGGTGGGACCTAGCTCATAAATGAACTCCAAATCCAAACTTCTTAGACTGTATCATCAACTGAACTTAATCAGTATCCTGCGCCATGCCTCCCTCAGTATTGCCTTGGACCACCTGTCCAAAATACTGCCCCTCGTCAGAAGGAAAACTATAACTCTGACAGCCTCCCTGTCGTCCAAGTCACCTTGGAAGCCTGGAATGATAACTGTCTCCCGAATAAGGCTGTCGTTATCATATCTCTAGAACATCCACTTATGTTCTAAAACTGCTTCCGACTGTTTCTCCAGGATTGGATCAATATCAACTTATTGCATCTAGTGCAAAAACAATATCTGGTGTGTTACTTGACATCTCATGATTGACTCAATTGCCTAAGCAAGTGATCTGCCAATCATGCACATCCCTCTCCCCTTTAGTCTATAAGACACCTTTAGAGAGGGTGACTCCATCACCTGCAAGTACACTACCGTGCCAGGAGTCATCCACTCTAAATACTCTTAGAATGCTGTCTAAGTACCCTGAATTGGGAAACCACCCAAATCTAGATCTAATACCATAGATCCAGTTACCAGTATGTCTGATATAATGTCCAAGTCCCATGTGGAGAAACTACTGTGTGACAACCAAAGTATAACCGATCGTAGTATAGGAATATCACTTCCTACTCTGTGTATGTCATCCAAATACGAGGACATCACACCCTACTACTTTCTTAACAGATCCATCCCCTATTCTGATGAAGTCAAACCTATGAATGTCACATCAGAAATAGATGATCTATCTCCGCTATATCTGCTTTAGTCTATAAATAGACATAAGCCACCTGTCCACCAATGCTTCCGCTGCTCCCACTGACTACGACAACCCTCTGGCAGAGTCATATAAACGTACACTTCTAAAGCAAGTTTAGAACGACGCTATACTCATCCTCCTGCCGGGTCTCACAGTCTGGAACAACAGCAATGGCAAGTCTGGGTAAACAAGAACCTCCCTGTCACCGTCCTTGAGGCTACTGGAGTACCTCTCGGGTGCCTGAGGTTGCCCACCTTATCTGCGGAGTGGCCAATGGAATGTCAATCCATATTGAATCTTTAGGTTCCTTATCAAATCTTCAGTAATCGTTTGTGGTTCTGGAATCACTTCCAGTTCTACCATACTCCCACTACTGTTTTCTGAAAAAAAAAATCCATTTTTATTAAAACTGTGGCGAGTTAAGAACAATATCACTATTGATCTTCCAGATGGTAGAAAGTCAACCCTCGTCATAGCCTGGGTCAACCCACAAACTGCCATTACAGAAACGTGCCTTGAGTTGTCCAGTGTCTGATTTTAATCATAAGCCGGACAACTCCCCGTACCTTAACATTGTTAAGATACGAACTGTTCTATATCCAATATAGGACCAGAGGCACTGATTTAATTGAACCAGATTCAAATCATGCAGCTGTCCCTAGTGCATGTCAACTAAATGGAAGGAGGCCTATCAGTGTTACTCAACTTAGGAATGCTTCCAATTATGAGTAACCTGAAAGAGAAACAAGTTTTCTAAATCATTACTATCAATTGAATACCGTACACAAGTATTTACATCTTCGATCACTTTGAAGAATCCCGATACTTGCTACACCTGGTTCTCTACTCTATTCAAATACCTATAACTTCTCAAAATTCGGATCCTGTGTTTCCACGAAACACCTGTCTAAAAACTAGAGAAGTCATAAGTAAATCGAATATAGTACGAGGACCAACCCCTCTATCCTGATGGACCCTGGACAACATACAATACTCTGTATAAGTCCCTTGAGTCTGATAACTCATTCACTGTGTGTCGTAGGTTGAAAACTGTACTTATGGTTAAGAAGAATTACACCGCTGTTTAATGCTCCTTACCCAACCATCCACTGATATAGGTAAATGTCACAGACATAATTTCAAAAAAAGGTATATCTCACTCTATAAAAATAGACGTACAGATATATCAATTTGAAATTGGTGCATAACAACGGATATTCAAAACCAAATATTTGTCGTCCGGCAAACAACCCAGACGATTTCCTCAAATATCACCAATTACAACGAATTCCGATATAATGAGGAAGATCACCTAATTCCCAATAACTTACTCCCACTCATCATCTGTAAAACCATACAGATGTGAGAATCATACCTGGTAAATACATACCCTGGAGTAAGTATCTAATCGGGAAATCAGTTTTCTTTTAACAGTACACAGTGAAACTGAAACATTGAAATGTTTCGATGGGGTATCCTGGTATTCCTAGTAATGCCTCTTCCATTATCAGATTCACAACTGTAACCGTATATTTCTTTTCCACCTCTCCAAATCCCTTTATATGTCTTTAGTCATTATCTTCTGCACACCCCTTCGGCCAAATGGTTTTCTTCCTTCCCTACCGTTCGGCACCAACCTATGGTTTGGAAGAAGACTATCCAATAAGCATAATGGGTGTACTGTCCTAATCCTAGGAGCACTCGCAATGCGAGAGAAGGTGAAGATAAAAGACACCTGAATAAACCTTATTCCTATTTCTCCTGAACCAGAATCCATTCCCGAACTGGAACAAGTTCCTTTCGAGTTCGTATATAACCATACGATGGAGTATCCAAATATCTGTGGATCTTCGTAGTGATACGGAGTGTCCTGGAGAAATACAAAGGTAAAGTGGGAGTGGTAATGAAATATTTGGTTTGGTCGTGAATATCAGTCGCAATTTACTTTGCCCTCTTACTAATCCCTTTCTTTGTCTTTACATAATACCTTCTGTACACCATCGTTAGGCTAATTGGTTTTCTTCATTCCCTACCGGTCGGCACCTGCCTATGGTTTGGAAGAAGACTATCCAATTTGCGTAATAGGTGTACTTTCTCCTAAACCAAGGAGTACTTGCAACCTGAGAGAAGGTAAAAGGAAAAGACAACTGAATAGTCCTATTCGTTTTCTCCAGAACCGGAAACCATCCTCGAATAAATTCTTTCGAGTTCGTATCTAACCATACGATGGTTTTGTCCAATGGAAGTGGACGTTCGTAGTAATACGGGGTGTCCTGGAGAAAAGGGTAAAAGTAGGAGTGGCAATGAGGTTTGCAACTCTGACAATCCAAAAGCCAGTGTTTAAGAAGATTCGGTTAATTTTGGTCTCTGAGTCATAGTCTAGGGTCGGGTCAATGGTCGCTGCCAAAAAGAGAGAGAGAAAAGAAACACTCAGCGTGCACTCTAACCTAGATCAGAATGGTTACCAATTTATCTAATCTGGAAACCTCCCACTGTAACCTCAAATTCTTCTCCAAACCTAAAAGAAGAATTAGTCGGGATGTCCCGAGGAGTAAACCAACTCATCAGTGGGAATCGGGATCCAACTATCATCGCATGATAACGTGACGGAATCCGCTCACGTCATCACACTCCAGAAGGTATGCGCATATCTGGCAAATTTCAGTTTCTTTAGAAACTCCCGATGTGATTTTTGTCCCATGCTCTTATGACCTTGACTTTGGCCAACATATCATAAGTCACATATCAAGTTCTACCCGTCATTCTCCAGGTTAATTTGATCCCACCCGTACATACCCTTGACTTTGGCCAAAATAGTAGTACGACTGCCCCAAACCAACGCATCTATCTATGCTGCATATGAATACCCAATAGCTACCAATCACTGTGCCTTGACTTTGGCCAACATACACAGCTTGAATACTATTGACCACCCATATGAAACGACGGAGGGCTATGAATGGTTTCTGGCGAAAACCTTTAACGTAATGAACTTGATATCGTTGAAGGAACGGATAGCTTTTAAAAATATAGTGACGAAAACCTTTGCTAAAGAGGTCACTCCCGGTGAAGGGATCTCGGCTCTTTCCCCGTAGAATGAGGTGCAGGATATTCCAACTGAATACCACGATGCAAAGCAAAAGTAATCGGCTATAGTGAAGTTATTGCCCTGATGCAAACTTTTGTCCAAGGGGTCACTCCCGGTGAAGGGATCTCGGCCCTTGCCTCATCGACTGAGGAGCAGGATATTCCAACTGAATACCACGATACAAAACAAAAGTGAACGTTCTTGCAAATAACAGCTTTTTGAAAAGTGTTCCAACAACATCAGATTAGGTTTGTTTTTAACTTGCATTGATCCGAATCAACGCAGTCCCATCAATTGATCACACCACAAAGAACGAAAATTTACGGACGTACGTATATGCCATCCGCATTCGCCACTGGGTCCCGTCATTACCCGTTAGGTTAGCTAACTAACGACAGAGCAGGGACTGGACTAGCGCGGATGCAAAACATATACAACATCTACTAATATATATATATATCAATATTCGCTCAAGGCGTGATAAAAATGCAACATCACAGAAATGTACAGCAACACAGAACAATACAGATATCTTGGATCCCCGGGTTTCACAGAGCCGCTGAAACCCGACGTTCCCCTGGTCGTGTGGATAGCCTGTGCAATGAAATCCTAGACCCCTACGGGCGCGGCAAGTTACCCGCCAAAACCTAAAGCGAGGCAGCCCCCTTCAGCAACGTGAATGGACCACCCAGCACTTCACGGAATCCGGTAACTTGGGCACCCCTCCTGGGTCAACCTATACCCCCTACGAGTGCGGCGAATAGCCCGCCAATTCTAGAGTGAAGCCCCCTCTGTCTCAATGCCATAAGATGCGGGCTTTTTGCCCTCTGGAATCCGGCTATCCATGCACCCCTCCGCGGGGCAATCCTAGTACAGAAAGTAAAATATACATACAACGGGTACATCGACCGCAACCTGGTCGTGCCCCAAAAGAATAATACAAACAGGCAGTGACGGCAGTCCACATGTCGGACGCTCGCCCCGCAATATCAAATGTACATAATACAACAAAAACTATACTAGCATTGCATCCAGGCTATCCCCCACGACCAATCCGCAACATCACAGTACAATCACAGAACATCAACGTGAAAGTCACGTTCGCAAATCCGTCTAACCGGGCTATACCAGTTAGACAGGATTTACCGATCAAGTGACATTCACGGTCGCAGATATAATGTAAATACTGTGAACTAATGTGTTTAAAATTTTCCGATCGATCAAATTTACCCAAGTGGGCCCCAAGCATTACTGTAGCACATCAAGAAATTCTGGGCCCAAAATTAATATTCCAAAACCCCTATTTTCATCACAGGAGCACTCTGTAAAAATTTGGCAAACTGATCTGCAAATACCGCGGCGGAACCGCAGCCCAAGCATGGGTTTGGCCGCGGTTCTGCGGTCGTATGGAGCGATCACGTGATCAAATTTCTACAGAATTCTTATAATTCCCTGCACATCACTCTGCAACATACTTAAAATTTTTGGAGCCAAAAAAATTTCGACAGAAAAATGATATGCATGAAAACGCGGCTTTGGGATATTTGTTCGATCGGAAATGTAAAACACATTAGACAAAGCTAGACTATGTTAATGGCGAGGCTCTGATACCAATGTAAGTGCACGGCGGCGCCCCGGCCGTCAATCCGACGCCGGAATGCGAAATCGGTGATTTACTTTAACTTTTCAAACTGGCACCACCGCGCACTATATACCCGGATCGTGCCATTAATCTAGACCTAGCTATCTACAAGATGGGAAGAGAGATATACCGAGTGATCCGAGTCCTCCGGTCTTCTCGTCGTCGTCCCGATCTCCCGCGGAATGTCCGGTCTCCACCTCGTCGCCGGAAGGGCACCACGTCGCCGGCTTCTTTTACGGGCTCCCAACTCTATACCGAGGCAACTCGGGTACGAAGCTGGCGAGTCGACGTGCCCAAGGTTTGCTGTAGAATGTGTGTAGAACTCATGTCTCTAGGAATTGAGGGAGTTGCCATATGGTGGAGGAAATGATATAAGCTTTTGGAGATCGTGTTGTGGGATTTTTCCAACATGAAATGAACAAAAATCCCACCTCCATAATTTTTGGGCAGCCCCCCTCCCCAATGTGGCCGGCCATGTAGGAATAGAGAGGAGAGAGTGAATGAGAGAGTGTATGGATCAATAATAATAGAAAGAGAGAGAAATGGGTTATCATGAAAAAGGAAATGATGACCCACTAAAACTCACACTCCATCAACCAATCATCAACAACCATGATTGCTCCAAAGTCAAGCCATGATGAAATGAATAAGTCAAATGGTGGAGGAATAATCATGATACAACAATATGCAAATACCACCCTCCAAAATGCTTATTTGCACAAAAGCAAATTAGCCCTCCTCCACCAATCTTCGGCCAATGAAGGATACAAAGAAATATGGCCGAAACGAAAAGCAAACTGGCAACTCCAGAAAACTGGTCCCGTAATAAATTACAGGAAAATCCCGAAACTGTGTATACACACCCGCATTTTTATTCCGACCGAATACAAATGCAATGAGACAAAATCTACACTGTACAATACTAGGATCCGGCTTAAACCAAAGCCCGCTAGTATTAACCGTCCGATCCTGATGCGTGCAATACCGCACGTATCTGATCGAACCCTGCCATATCTCCATACGGCCTCTACAGCGTTTCGCCCGAAAACTTGAGCAACTGAATGTGGGGGACTCTAAAGACTCGTCAATACTATGGCTGTGGATTTAACCACTAGCACGTCAGAGGTATAAGCCAATACGTGACGGGCTACCAGGTATTGACCAAAAGGGACGTCGATGAGCGAACTCATCCTGACACCCTACTGAGCCTGTCAGTGACAATATCCGTACAGTCTGGTCCGTTCGTCTATGAGCATCGCATGGCGGGCCTAGGGGGTTGGTAAAAGTCAGACCCCCAAAAGCGGTACAAGTCGTGTCAGAGATCAGCCCAGAACACCCTGAGATACTACTGGAATACCTACCAGTAAATCTCCTGCCTTGGCCAAGGACTTTTCATGTTCTGGCTCTCCTAGACACAGCGTGACCTCACCCCAAATACCGTGAGAGACGAACCCCCGAAGATCCGCTCACTGCCTCCATGTGGCTCGGGACTGTACCTAACTAAAACTTGTTTGCACGTCTCCTTTGAGCGTGGTAGGCTAGTAATCAAAGTACAGTGGGAACTCACACGAGACAAATGACGATCCTCAGGTCGATGAACTAACCTGTACACATGTTACCAGGGAACTGCTATCTGACGTCAGGTATAAGACCAACTAGCATGTTCCCGGCGAGTCCTGTCCGGTGTACTCATAACCCAATGAGCACCTATATACATCTTAGGTGAACCAACAGACACCAGTGGCTTGTGAGACCGGCCACCGCCCCTCGTCGGGGTCTCGACTGTATACACTAGTCTACTCTGGAGTATCGATGCCCTGTCTCGAAACTCCCACGACTAGGGACCATTTAAGGATGTGCTTATAGACTACCAGCTCTCACGTAAATGATCGCCCTCACACTGCTGGCAGTCAAGCAAGAATCCTAGGGGCTCTATCAACGTGTAATAGCGACCTGTCAGGTCACCTAAAGCAGTACACAATGATAAAGGTAAACCAGATAGCATACTATCATCTTGAGTAAGACTGTCATTCTGGGATAGGTCCTCCCTCAATCATTGCAATCACGTGCCTGTGATCCAATAATTGACTCTGAGGGCACTATCTCCAACAGGTTCCCACTTGCACTCAAGGCTAATTATTGCGATGTCGCATACTCACAGCCCGTGTGATACCGAACACCCAACTCCTCTACTAGTCAGTCTCACAAATCCCGTTTGCGAAACTATTGCGTTCGAGGAATAGCCTCAGTGAGTGGATCCGCTTTGATGTTTCTTTCTATGTCTCTCTATATCTTAAGTTCGCGGAGAAACCCATCTCCCGAATTGAGCAATACCTGTCTTAGAATGTGTCTGGATGTCTGATGGGACCTAGCTCATAAATAAACTCCAAATCCAAACTTCTTAGACTGTATCGTCAACTGAACTTAATCAGTATCCTGCGCCATGCCTCCCTCAGTATTGCCTTGGACCACCTGTCCAAAATACTGCCCTTCGTCAGAAGGAAAACTATAACTCTGACAGCCTCCCTGTCGTCCAAGTCACCTTGGAAGCCTGGAATGATAACTGTCTCCCGAATAAGGCTGTCGTTATCATATCTCTAGAACATCCACTTATGTTCTAAAACTGCTTCCGACTGTTTCTCCAGGATTGGATCAATATCAACTTATTGCATCTAGTGCAAAAACAATATCTGGTGTGGTACTTGACATCTCATGATTGACTCAATTGCCTAAGCAAGTGATCTGCCAATCATGCACATCCCTCTCCCCTTTAGTCTATAAGACACCTTTAGAGAGGGTGACTCCATCACCTGCAGGTACACTACCGTGCCAGGAGTCATCCATTCTAAATACTCTTAGAATGCTGTCTAAGTACCCTGAATTGGGAAACCACCCAAATTTAGATCTAATACCATAGATCCAATTACCAGTATGTCTGATATAATGTCCAAGTCCCATGTGGAGAAACTACTGTGTGACAACCAAAGTATAACCGATCGTAGTATAGGAATATCACTTCCTACTCTGTGTATGTCATCCAAATACGAGGACATCACACCCTACTACTTTCTTAACAGATCCATCCCCTATTCTGATGAAGTCAAACCTATGAATGTCACATCAGAAATAAATGATCTATCTCCGCTATATCTGCTTTAGTCTATAAATAGACATAAGCCACCTGTCCACCAATGCTTCCGCTGCTCCCACTGACTATGACAACCCTCTGGCAGAGTCATATAAACGTACACTTCTAAAGCAAGTTTAGAACGATGCTATACTCATCCTCCTGCCGGGTCTCACAGTCTGGAACAACAGCAATGGCAAGTCTGGGTAAACAAGAACCTCCCTGTCACCGTCCTTGAGGCTACTGGAGTACCTCTCGGGTGCCTGAGGTTACCCACCTTATCTGCGGAGTGGCCAATGGAATGTCAATCCAGATTGAATCTTTAGGTTCCTTATCAAATCTTTAGTAATCGTTTGTGGTTCTGGAATCACTTCCAGTTCTACCATACTCCCACTACTGTTTTCTGAAAAAAAATCAATTTTTATTAAAACTGTGGCGAGTTAAGAACAATATCACTATTGATCTTCCAGATGGTAGAAAGTCAACCCTCGTCATAGTCTGGGTCAACCCATAAACAGCCATTATAGAAACGTGCCTTGAGTTGTCCAGTGTCTGATTTTAATCATAAGCCGGACAACTCCCCGTACCTTAATATCGTTAAGATACGAACTGTTCTATATCCAATATAGGACCAGAGGCACTGATTTAATTGAACCAGATTCAAATCATGCAGCTGTCCCCAGTGCATGTCAACTAAATGGAAGGAGGCCTATCAGCGTTACTCAACTTAGGAATACTTCCAATTATGAGTAACCTGAAAGAGAAACAAGTTCCCTAAATCATTACTATCAACTGAATACCGTACACAAGTAACTACATCTTCGATCACTTTGAAGAATCCCGATACTTGCTACACCTGGTTCTCTACTCTATTCAAATACCTATAACTTCTCAAAATTCGGATCCTGTGTTTCCACGAAACACCTGTCTAAAAACTAGAGAAGTCATAAGTAAACCGAATATAGTACGAGGACCAACCCCTCTGTCCTGATGGACCCTGGACAACATACAATACTCTGTATAAGTCCCTTGAGTCTGATAACTCATTCACTGTGTGTCGTAGGTTGAAAACTGTACTTATGGTTAAAAAGAATTACACCGCTGTTTAATACTCCTTACCCAACCATCCACTGATATAGGTAAATGTCACAGATATAATTTCAAAAAAAGGTATATCTCACTCTATAAAAATAGACGTACATATATATCAATTTGAAATTGGTGCATAACAGCGGATATTCAAAACCAAATATTTGTCGTCCGGCAAACAACCCAGACGATTTCCTCAAATATCACCAATTACAACGAATTCCGATATAATGAGGAAGATCACCTAATTCCCAATAATTTACTCCCACTCATCATCTGTAAAACCATACAGATGTGAGAATCATACCTGGTAAATAAATACCCTGGAGTAAGTATCTAATCGGGAAATCAGTTTTCTTTTAACAGTACACAGTGAAACTGAAACATTGAAATGTTTCGATGGGGTATCCTGGTATTCCTAGTAATGCCTCTTCCATTATCAGATTCACAACTGTAACTGTATATTTCTTTGCCACCTCTCCAAATCCCTTTATATGTCTTTAGTCATTACCTTCTGCACACCCCTTCGGCCAAATGGTTTTCTTCCTTCCCTACCGTTCGGCACCAGCCTATGGTTTGGAAGAAGACTATCCAATAAGCATAATGGGTGTACTGTCCTAATCCTAGGAGCACTCGCAATGCGAGAGAAGGTGAAGATAAAAGACACCTGAATAAACCTTATTCCTATTTCTCCTGAACCAGAATCCATACCCGAACTGGAACAAGTTCCTTTCGAGTTCCCGATTAAGGTTTATTCAGATCAACAGTCGCTACTATCATCTCTGGTCCAAGAATTTCTCTATCTCCGATGTCATCCCAACTTAATGGCGAACGACACTTCCTTCCATACAATGCTCCAAAAGGTGTCATTCCTATGCTTGCTTGGTAGCTGTTGTTGTATGAAAACTCCACAAGATGTAGGTGATCTTTCCACGATCCTTTGAAGTCTAACATACATACTCTGAGCATATCTTCCAAGATCTGAATAGTTCGTTCCGACTGACCATCTGTTTGTGGATGATAAGCCGTGCTGAAGTTCAGACTTGTTCCCAAGCTTGCTTGCAGACTCTGCCAAAATTGCGATCGGAACCTGGTGTCACGATCGGAGACAATGCAGACCGGTACTCCATGGAGTCTCACAATTTCCTCCATGTACTTCTTTGCTAGTGTCTCAGTTGATTGTCCAACTCGAAATGGGATGAAGTGAGCCGACTTTGTGAGTCGATCCACAATGACCCATATGGCATCGTTTCCCTTTGTGCTGCGAGGAAGAGCAGTCACAAAGTCCATCGTGATGTGTTGCCACTTCCATTCTGGAATTAGTAACGGTTGAAGTAATCCAGCAGTCCTGTGATGTTCAGCCTTTACTTGCTGACACACCAAGTATTTTGCGACGCTTCTGGCTACTTCATGCTTCATTCCATGCCACCAATAATTCTGATGTAGATCTTTGTACATTTTGGTACCTCCAGGGTGTACTGAGTAGGGAGAGCTGTGAGCTTCTTTCATTAACTCTTCTCGAACAGGACCTTTTGGTACACACAATCTGCTGCCGTATCTCAAAGATCCGTCTTCATGGATGATGAAGTCTGTTCTGAGTCCATTCTCCACTTGTTCTCTGATCTTTTGCAACTTAGCATCACTTGCTTAAGCTGCTTTGATCTGATTGACAATGGTTGATTGAACTTGTAAATTCATCAAACTTGAAGCATTACCTGGCATGACTACTTCAATCTCCATCTGATGCAAGTCTTGTTGAAGCTTCCACTGAGCGGTGAGATTCATCGATAATGGTTAGCGACTAAGAGCATCAGTTACTACATTCACCTTCCCTGGGTGATATTGCAGGTTGATGTCAAAGTTCGCCATGAGTTCTAACCATCTTCTCTGCCGCATATTCAACTCCTTCTGAGTAAACACGTATTTTAGGCTCTTATGATCTGTGTAGATGTTCACTCGTTCACCAAGTAGATAATGACGCCAAATCTTGAGAGCAAAGATGACGGCTGCTAACTCCAGATCATGCGTCGGATAATTGCGCTTATGAATCTTCAGCTATCTTGAAGCATAAGCCACAACTTTACCGTGTTGATGTAGAACACAGCCTAATCCCTTACCGGATGCATCGCAATGCACTTCGAATCCTCCAGATTGATCCGGTATGACAAGAATAGGTGCTGATGTCAACCTTGACTTGAGTTCTACGAAAGCTTGTTCGCATGCTTCTGACCACACAAATTCTTCATCTTTACGTGTGAGCTTGGTCAGGGGTGTTGCTATCTTCGAAAAGCCTTCAATAAACCTTCTGTAATATCCAGCTAAATCCAAGAAACTTCGAATATCCTTCACTGAGTTTGGTGTAGGCCATTCTCTAACTGCCGAAACTTTCACTGGATCCATGGAGATTCCTTCTTGTAATTATTGTGGGAAAATAACTACTTAAAGTGGTAATAGCAACACTAAATACTCCAAGTATTACTTAAATTTTAAAACAATTTTATGTACACTAAAAATGGAATTATTTAAAAACAAAATAATTACTTATATATATATTATGCTCAGGTTAAAATACTCTTTTATGGATTTTGAAAAAAAAAATTGTATAGAAAAGTGTATAGGAAAATTATGGTCGTTACATTCTACCCTCCTTAAAAAATTTCGTCCTCGAAATTTGTAAAAGGAAAGTGTAACAAATCCAAGAAAAGTTTGGTACTAGTGTACTGACAGGGTTTTAAAAATGTAAAGATTGTGTGAAGGAATGAAAGAATGCGAAGGTTTTGGTAAAATTGTAAAAGAGGTGAGGAAATTTTGTGTTAGGATAGATTCAAAGTATATGATTTAAGGAATATGAAATGATGGGATTCAAGGAACATGATTGTAAAGAATGTTTTAGTTGCTGGTTCTTGTGTTATATTGCTTAGATTGTTCACGCAGACCAGAACTGCATGATAGGGATTCATACAGCTCGACCTGCATGGGCCACCAACAAAACCTGTCATGCCCCGCTTCCCAGTGTACGGTGAAGGGGACGCGACGAGGTCTGCTACGTATATACATAGAAGTACATACGCTAAGCGTATCTAAGCAATATAAAAGTAAATCACAAGAGACAAGAGATATAGAAATAACAACAACTTTATTAATAACATTCTTTTGTACAATGCATGAAAAGTAAATACAACTGAAATGAAAAGCGATGCCTAAACAATGGCATAACAGGAAATGCAAATACTGAATAGAACAAGGTACAAAGTCTAGAGCTCGGGGTCTTCGTGAAACTGATCCAAGTCTTCACCGGTGGGCTCGATCTCTGCTGGGTCCAAAGCACCTGACGACATTCAAAGAAGAAGGAAATAGAATGTCGTCAGCGAACAGGTCGCTCGGTAAGTCCCAAAGATAAAGAGGAATTAGAAAGACAGAATAAGAGGTATCTTCAAAAAGTTGTATACTATTTGTTGTAATGTTGTATTAACGCTGTTGTTTGTAGCTTGGTACAGAAGAATGCCAGTGTATACGAGAGGGGTCTCTATATGCTAGAGACCAGGGCAAACGGAATGTACAAGGAACCGTTAAGCCACGGTACAACAGCAACGGAATATAGGTTAGGTGTCTTAATCTGACCACCTCGTGCCACCTTTAACACCTTCCGTACCAATCTACCCCTTAAACCCCGTAGTGTTTTGATAGTATTGTTGTATTGTATTGTGTAAGTTGGATGACTAACCAAAACCATGATATCAGTAAACAGATTGTAACTGCATAATCAGGTAAATGGAATAACGGAATAATGGATGTATATCCATGGTTTGATTCAGTCAAGTTGTATGGATTGTTAACTGGATTCTGGGATTCACGTGTTCATATTGAGTTGGAATATTTAAGAATATAGATTGACTTGAATCATATTCAAGTCAGAAATAATAAGACTCAAACCCGAGTCAGACTAAAATAAATGTAAGTCGAGGTTCTATATTTGTTAGGGTCCTTATTGTAATTTATAAAACTTGAGGGGGTTTTATGTAAAAAAATACTTTTGTATAGTTTTCAAGATACACCTCAAGTATTTATTATTCGCCTTTATAGTTATAATGAGTGTGATTTTATTTAGTGTTATTTATAGAGAAAATATCCTAATTACATAAATAAAGGTATTTATCTGTAATATTGTGTTATTTGAAATTCATGGTATTTTAATGTAACTTTTAATCTTGTAATTTTTAGGAAAAGGTGGAAACTTTATCTTATAATAAAATAGGTGTTTAAATGATAAATATACATATGTTTATACAAGAATAATTTTTAATAAATATTTTATTTTCCAAAAATCTCTTTTTTCTTAAATGTCGTATTTTAAACCTTTCGAGACCGAATGCTCCTTGCGGAGGTCTGAATCTCGCACTACTAAGTTCGAGGGTGCACGATAAACCGTACTATCCCTAATGGGTTCCCTAAAGGTGGGTTGTAGTGGCGCTTTGCAAAGATTTAATAAATACTAATCATTTAGAAAACGGTTTTATAAAGATAAGGTATTTATTTGTAAAAGGGTGTAAATTTCCGTATTTTAGATTTTAGGGTTTCCTAAACCAACTAGCCTATTTCTAAATGGTCTAAACGATAAGTCATTAGAAGCCTCAAATCGCCTCTTCACCGCCAATTGCGGCCAGGTAAGTGCCAGGTGAGTGGGAGGCTCTCCACTACAAGTAGTGGCCCTAATTAAGTAACCACTCGCCTTAGACACACTTGCCTAGACACCACAAACTTGGGTTTAGATAAACGATCGATATCCACGACATATCGTATTTTCCTATTAAAAGATATTGTTTTAAAATTGTTTAAAACTTAGAACTTTTAGAAAAGGTTTTATTAAGAAAAAGGTATTTAAATATAAAATCTTGTATTATCGTATTCTAAGTTTTGATGATATCAATTAGGGTTGTATTTGCGTGTGTGTGGAGGTAGGTCATTACCTCGTGATCTACTTTAAGGTATAGCAATGTTAAAGGGTTAAATGTGATAAACTAAACATGGTGGTATTTAAGTGCAAAAATACGGTATATTACAAAAGCTATCATTTCATGTGTGAAAACTTGTTCAAATTAATTTTTAAGTGATTAGTAGTCAACATGAAGATGTTTAAGCATTATGGAATTGGTGATAAGTGAGATTTGATAGAAAACCGAATCGGAAATCGGGTTGTTCCGATTTCCGTCGAATTTATAAAGTCGTATTATTATGAAGGAAAAGAAAGGTAGAAAAGGGGGACTTACGGGTTTGGACAACGCTAGAGAATGAGAGGAAGGTAGTGGGTTTGCCAGTGCGTCGAAACGTCGTGAAGAGGTCCTAGTACAATCGCCGGGATTTCGCTGTCGATTTCGTCAGCGCTTCGCCTTTCGCTCGTTTTCTCACGTACCAAGTTCTCTTGGAATTTTGGGAGAGTGGACTTAGAAAAAGTGATGAGAGGGTAGAGAGTATGGGGGGTTTATATAGGGTTAGGCTAGGGTTAGGGTTTTTAATAAAAAAAATATAAAAATATATAAAAATTCATTAAAACTCATTAAACCTAGGATTAAAAGGGATTTATTGGCCAAATGATAACCGATCCAAGCATTTAGAGTGTGCAGGAGGGTTGACCACTTCAAGACCCAACTTTTCTCTGTTGGTGACTCGGCCGTCCGCCAAGTCCGGCCGGCGGCGCCAAGTCCGGCCGGCGGCGCCGAGTCGGGCCGAGTCACACCACCAGAGGCCAGGGAAACTTCGGGGGTACAATTTGGTATATTTACTTTTTCATGTCCAGTATATATTTTGGGAGTTATGGCCTTTTGACTGTTGACTTCCAAAATAAATTAAAACAAAATAAATACAAAAATAATGTGGGGCATGGGATTTGAACTCTGGTGGCTTGGTTCAGCAGTGCAAGGTATTACCAATGAGCTACAAGCTCCTTCTTGTAATTATGGAGTGAAATAAATACTTAAAGAGATATCAGCCGCAATAAATACTCCAAGTATACATTGAATTTAAATCAATTCTTTGTATATTAAAAATGGAGTTGTTACAGAGACCCGGTTTCGACTCCTCGAGATGGCCTCCCACTAGACCCTAGAACCCGGTTACTTATGCTCCCCTCCTCGGGTCTATCCTAATGCGGAAAAGTAAATAATATACAATGGTGACATCAACCTCAACCCGGATGTGCCCCAATAAAAGAATATTATATACAATGAATTTTACATGAATGAAAATAAAAACCCTCATCTCACATAAAACCCCCGGCTATTCAGAACACGACGATCCAATATAACATATCACAGCAACACATAATATCTCATATCATCAACGTAAGCAAGTATGTGTATCCCGATTGTTGTTGATGTATAGCAACGAAGCCAGCGATACACCACATACTACGCTTACGGTCACAGAAAAGAAAGTGTAAAACTACAACATTTGGAATCCGCAATCACTTTAGACATCTTAAATCCGAAATATCACATACTTCGCATTTCATGCCTAACCATATGAATTCCACATATTGTATCACATTCCAGATAAATAGACAATGTTAAACTTTCCGATCGAATCAACGAATACAGAAGATCTCCAGAAAACTCAACACTTGAGTAAAATTAAAAATCCCCAGAAGAATGTAGTAATACATACGGATGAACCCTAAAAATAACTATCCCTGACACCCAAGTACTGCTGCGGAACCGCCGCCACAAGCATGGTATGGCCGCAGTTCCGCGGCGACTTAAAGGCTACAGTGACTCGTATTTCACAGTAATCCATACAATTACCTGCTTGATTTTTTAAGTATTTTTAATGTGGAAAAAACATCATTTTAAAAAATTTCCAGAGAGGGGGTCAAAAATGACGTTTCGGGGTTCGATCGGACTTTTAACTTTGTCTACACGTCGCCTAATGCTCAAGCTTGGCTCTGATACCACTGTAAGATTACTAGGCACTATCACAAGGGTCTATAAGGCATCAACCATGCCGAATTTAAATTTTTCAAGTGCCGAACAACCTAAAGCGAGGATCTTAGCTAGATAATTAGGGTTAACCATGCATGTAAACAACTTTACATCTAAGAGAGAGAGATTACAACCTTTGTAGTCTGTTCCTTCGCTTCATAAGCTCTTAGTAGTAGTCCCTTTGCCGCGATCCATGATCTTCCGGACTCAAGAGAGGCTTGTTTAGACCATAATATTGCATTTTTCATTCCCCTATTCTTATCCGTTTTATAAATAAACAGGTACTCTTGACGCACGTTTGTTGCATGTTACAGGATACAGGCTCTTGGAGCAAATACAGTGAAAATGACGAAAGTTGATACAGAAAGGGACTTTCGACCAACAAGTATACAGATCCTAATCAAGCCTAGACGAAGAACGATTCACAGTTGTATAAGGCAATGCAGTCCGAAATGTCAAAGTGAACGGTCAGAAGATCCTTACAAGTTTTCACTGAAGATCTGGAGAAAACCTAAAAGCCAAATAGAGAAAAGAAGTGAAAAAATAGGAAGCCCAAGAAGCCCTGAACCAAGCCCAGAAATTTTACAACCTAACTCCACAGTTTGGCCGCGGAACCGCGGCCAAACCTAGGCTGGCGCCGCGGTTCTGCGGCCATTCAGAGCCCGTGTCGGTGGAACTTTTCTGTGTCGGTGCGGGTGTTGGGATTTTCCGAGGGCAAATCTGTAATTTCACATCTGCAAGAGTCTGTAACCCTAGTTTTCATGTTTTCCTATAAATTGTAATCACAGATCTGTAAAACTCATGCCTCTTTTCAATAAATAAATTCAGATCTGTTCTGTATTCTTGCTTGGAGGGAGCCATCAATAAACTAGTAAGTTCTTTTTAATTCTTTGTTTTAATTCTTTATTAATTAGAATGTCTTTTAATCCCCTAATGAGCGAGTAAACTCCTCGCTTGTTAGGGTTAGCCTTAGGGAAAGGTTTGAGAGATGAGATCTCTCACCCCTTTCATGCCCTTTCACAACTAAGAATTAGAACTCCATGCATGCACACACAACCGCCCCCTACGGCACCCTACCCCTCGAGGTAACGGTGACACCGTAGTATAAAGGACCGGTTGCGCGTGTTTTCCATGGAGGTTAGGGAAATTATCGATAAAGGAAGGATAAGAATCTAGAGGAAGAAACATCTTCCCAAAAGACTCTAATCCACTTTATTGATAATTACCATAACATCTAATAGATCATAAAAATAAGGCATTGAAAGCGGTGAGGAAACCTTTAATCTCCAAATTTCCCCTAAACCTAACCCTAGCAAGACTTTTAATTAGATTAATTTAGTTTATTGATAGATCTAGGTTTTTATAGATTTAATAAACCAACCAAAACAACATTTGGAATCAACTCGTAAAAACACATTAAGGAAATTACACATCTCTGTGGATCGACCCGTATTCACCGGCTAGCTGCAAAGCGACGCCGTTTCTGATTACGGTAAACAAGTATTTTTAGACAAATCAAATGGCGCCGTTGCCGGGAATGGCGTAATATTTCTTTTGTCTGATTTCGGGTTGATATAAATTTTAAAAATTATAAAAATCTGAAGCAAAAAAAAAAGAAATAAAAAAATTATCAATTTTGATCTGTTTGAAGGGTGTATCTTTTGAATCTTGTAGGAACAGCGAAGACTCTCGGATCTGGAATTTTACAGAGGTCAAATCAGAAAAGTGCACATCAGAACAGAGGAGGAAGTTCACAACAGAGCAGTAGAATTTTTTTCAGGAGTTGATCCCACCACCTGACCGCGAAACCGCGGCCATTGGACGCTAAAACCACGGAACCGCGGCGGTATTACCTCCTCTCTGCGTGAAAATTGCATAGTTAGATCACTCATTCTCCCCTCTGTAACCTACACTATATCCACTGTAAAAACTTTTTGCAGGGTTTCTTTGCGCTAAGAAAAAAAATAATTCTTCTTCCCCCTTCTAAATAACAGATTTTCTGCAGGTTTCTTTGCGTCGCGCTAAAAATTTGATTGCAAGTGAATTTTATTGTTTTGCATAATTTAATCGGACTTTAAGGGGCTAATTGACCAAACTCAGATTGGGTGGGGATTTCATCACCCTTCCCAGGACCCCAGAAAACACCTTAAGCATTTGCATTGACCACAATTAACTAAAAAAATACTAGACTCAGCCCTAAGGACTCCGAGCTCAATAGGAAAAGGACCAGTATAGGCATCGATCGTTTATCCTAACTGACCTTGTGGTGTCTAGGCAAGTGTGTCTAGGCTAGTGGTTTTTAATTAAGCCCACTACTGTGGTTCCTTCCCACTTACCTGGCACTTACCTAGCCGCAAGTGTCGGTGAAGAGGCGGTTTGAGGTCCTATTTCTAGCCCTAGTTAGGAGCTGTCTAGCAGACCTAGGCGACCCTAGATCTAGGCCTGATTGTGTATGTGTGGTTGATACATTTGTGTCACAAGTCCCTTTTCAAAAATCTCTTTGCAAAACTCTCACATAAATAAAAAAAAAGGGAAAATCTTTTCAAAACTTGCAACTTGTCGCTAAAGAAATCATGCACCTCACTTCCACCACACTCAATATTCTGTTTTTTCTTTTTTCTGACTACACTACCCCTTTTAGTGTATGTCACTTTGGACTAGGGATACTAACGCCCGATTAGTCCGTGTTTCGTTGGTACCGACCGACGAACCTTTCGACACCGAAGTCGAAATTCCCTCCATTTCCTTACCTCCACCTTTAAATTCTTCTTTCGAAGGTATGTCGGGACATGACCCCAACGATACCTTACCGACGGGAATGATTCCACCTCCGTTAGGTGCGAATAACCCGAATCTTCCACCTGTTGTAGCGCCCGCACGAGTTGCGCTCCAGGATCTCTTCTACCCCGTCCGCACTTCTTTACCTACATGTCTTTCACCCCCACCGGCAAATGGGGACAACTTTGAAATAAAACCACATTTCATCAATATGCTGCCAAAATTTCATGGTTTGGAATCAGAAGATGCATATATCTTTATCAATAAATTCCAAAATGTGTGCGCTATGATGAAAACGACCCAATTAAGTGATGGCGCTATAAGGCTAAGGGTCATTCCTTTCACCTTATGTGACCTAGCCGAGAAGTGGCTATACAGCACCGCATCACATTCCATTAGAAATTGGGATGAGTTTGTGAAAGCTTTTCTGAAAAAGTTCTATCCTCATCACAAAACTGCTAGAATCCGCAATGAAATAATTCAATTTTCACAACTTCCTTCCGAACCATTTTGGAAGTGCTTCGAGTGATTTAAGGACCTACTCGTTCAATGCCCTCATCATGGGATCGAAAGTTGGTAATTTTGCCAAACATTATACGAGGGATTGAACTCGGCAACGAAGCAGTTGCTAGAAACCATATGTCAAGGTCATTTTCTCTCCAAGTCTAGCGACGAAGCGTGGCAGTTTCTTGAGGATCTTAGTGAGCAAACAATTTAGTGGGAGAGTACCAAGACCACATCATCTTCTTCTGTTGGTCAATCTAGGGCAGGCATACATCAAGTAGATATGTCAATTGCTATGAAGGCCGAGATGGCCGCACTTATGAAAAAGCTAGAAGCCATTGAGACCAAAATCTCATCGTCTTCTCCTGCCCCTGCTTTACCTCCACGAACTGTTTGTGCTTGTTGTGCGAATCCATCGCATCTAACCGAAGAGTGTCCTTATAATGCATCTACTCAAGGACAGGATCAAGTCAATGCTGCATTTCAGCAACGACAAAGAAACGATCCATACTCTTCGACATACAATCCGGGATGGAGGAGTCACCCAAATTTCGCTTGGAACCAAAATCAACAAGTCCAAGGAAATAACAATTTTCAAAGACCTCCTCCTCCACAACAACAACAAGCACCTTCACAAACTCAAAACCAGCAACCTTTCCAACAACAACCTTATACAAATCAAACGAACAATTTGGTTCAACCAAATGATGATAAGTTTATCTCGCTAGAAAAAGTCTAGATGCCTTTCTCAAGCAATCTACAGAATCCGCAGCAAGATTTGAAAATTATGTTCAATCTTTGATGCATAACAATGCTTCACACGATCAAAGTATCAAATCTATTGAGGCACAAATTGCACAATTAACTGCTGCGTTGAGCGAGAGAGAAAAGGGAAAGCTTCCATCTCAACCATTGCCAAATCCCGGTCACACACAAAACGCGTATAACAATCACAATGTAAATGCGGTGACCACGTTGAGATCCGGAAGAGAGTTGCAAAATAATATGGGTATTAGTGATGACATCCCCGTCGGTGGTTCTTCTTCTTCTTCTTCTTCTTCTTCTTCTTCTTCTTCTTCTCCATCGTCATCTTCCCCTTCTTCATTTTCTTCACTTTCTTCTTCACCTTTTTCTTTAGAGCCTATTCTCCACCCTTCACACGGCTCTACTTCTTCTAACTCGAACGGACCCATTTCTCACAATACGAACACATCCACACTGGGATCCGTTCCTACTCCACATTCTACTCCACAGACATTTGACTCAACAAATTTTCAAAATGCGCCATTTCCAAACAGGTTGAGTCCCAATAAACCAACTGCACAAGTGGAGAAGATTGTGGAGTTATTTAAGCAGGTTAGCATAAATATCCCTCTCTTAGATGCAATCCAACAAGTCCCTTCATACGCGAAAATCTTAAAGGGCTTATGCACCTCGAAGAGAAAGGCATCTCAAGTACCTAAGAAAGTTCTAGTGGCTAGTGCAGTGAGCAATGCTATTAACCACCATCAAACCTTACCCCAAAAATGAAAGGACCCCGGCTGTCCTACGATTTCAATCACAATTGGGGATAAGAAAATTAATCGAGCACTTTTAGATCTTGGGTCTAGTGTTAACCTTCTTCCCTACTCCGTGTATGAACAATTAGGGGTTGGAGAGTTGAAACCCACTCGTTGTACTCTCCAAATGGCTGATCGATCAATCACCCATCCAATGGGTGAGCTAGAGGATGTGTTGATCAAAGTTGGGGAGTTCATATTCCCCGTTGATTTTTTTGTTATGGATACACAACCTGTTGCTAACCCACGGAACCAAATTCCGGTGATCCTCGGTCGACCATTTTTGGCCACTTCCAATGCTGTAATAAACTGTCGCAATGGCTCTATGACTCTATCCTTTGGGAAGATGTCTAGTGGGTTCAATATTTATAAGATGGGAAGTCTGCCCCCCGTGCCTAAAACTAGTACACGAGAAGTTTGCTCTGTTCACGAAATCACGCAGGAGGACTGCGAGCTTGAAAGATTCTTGTTTGATGAAAACAGTTTTGACGCCACTAGTGCGTCCCTCCTTGAGCCTACCACCGTTGACACAACCGATATGGATTATGAATGTTTCACTTTTTCGGATGATGACGACTCACAGCCCGAATATGAGTCTTTTGAATTTTTGGATGAGTTAGTTGAACCATCCGAATCGATTGTTTGCAGTGATTTCGAACCTGTGTTGGAGTCCTTTGAATTCGAGGTAGATTCCGCAATGATTCTTTCGCCTCCGAAACTCGAACTCATGTCCTTACCGCCTCACCTTAAATATGCTTACATAGGTGAGAATGAGACCTTTCCCATTATCATATCGGCTTCTCTAGCCCTTGAGCAAGAGAACGCCCTTTTGATGGTCTTACAAGATAGGCGGCAAGTTTTTGGTTGGACTATGGCAGACATCGAGGAGATCAGTTCCCTTATAATTGAATATCATATGAAATTGATGGATGATGCCACATCAATAGAGGACCCACAGGAACATTTTGGGGGTATTGTGGTTAGTCAACCTCCTCCTTTAGAAGTTGAACCACCCCCATTTCTTTTAAGAAGCTACGAGAATGCCAACATTCCACTGATTGCTGATCATTCGCATTCTCGTTTTGATTCATCACCACCTCCTGTCTATTCACCTCCATACCTTCCATACCACCACTTCTATCTTCCCCAATTCTTTTTGGATCGCTACAACTTATTCTTCCACCAACCGATACTCTTTACTGATAAATTTTTCAAATGGTTGGTGTTGACGTTTGGTCTAGGCAAAGTTTGGCAGTAATGTCTAACATAGTTTAAATGAAGTTTGGGGAGGGCCTTTCTATATATATTTTTGTTTTTCTTAACAATAAAAAAAATTATAAATAAATAAACAGGGAAGTGCCGGTATTTTGACCCTCTTGGTTTAGTATGACAGTGAGGACACTGTCAAGTTCAAGTTTGGGGGTATGCTCGGTACGTCTTTTTCCTTCGCATTCATTTGTACATATTTTTACATTTGCATGCTTATTTGAAAACCCATAAAAAATTGAAAAATTTCAAAAATTATAAAAATTATTGTATTCAATTTTGGCTAATTGACTAGAGTTTGACAAATAGGTTAACTTGCTAGGAAAAACTAGATCTTAGACTTAGTAAATTAAAAACCCTAAAAATAACCTTCCTTAAAGTTTAACGGTAGAAAGTATATGCCTTGTAGTTTATTTAGAAATAGGCAAATTTTGGGTTCACTTCTTGGGCTAAGTCAAAATGAAGGAAGAGTATTGATGTTCTTATTAGAGTACAAGTTTGAAAAATAGTTCCTAGCTTAAGTCTAGATTATGAAAATGTATACCCTACAAAATGCACAATCACGCATCTTGAAACTTGGAATAGTAGAAGAGACCTTGAAATGCTCTTGTCTAAAGTCCTTAGTACGATGAAAATAAAAAAAATGTGAATGAAGAATAAAAAAAATGGACACTGGTTTTTGTGATTACTTAAGGCTGCAAAAAAAATAGAAAAATATTTAGCGAGGGTGCCTTATCACCTAGTGCCTTAGACCAACTGGTTTGGGAGTCACTGCTAAAGCCTTGGGTGTTGCAAAACTAGAAAGTACGCTTTAAAGTGCTAACGCATCTTATAATCGGTTGTTGGTACCTCAAGAAGTATTAACGGTCGCATGAAGGATGCGTAAGCAAAATTCAATTAAAAATTCACGTATTAATAAGTACTTTGGACAACGAACAAGGGCATGATTGCTTGATTTGAATTTCCAAGTGTAGGGGTGATCTATACACACACGTAGGGGTATGTGATTAGAGTTTAGATAAGAGAAAGGAATGAAGAATAGAACTTGTATCTTTAGTAGAGTTGATAGAAATTCCTAAGTAGAAATGAAACCCTAGAAGGAAGTCTTAAGAGATGCCGAAAGCTAAGTAGGTCTACATAACATATATAATCTTAAGTTAAATAATGAGGAAGCGTGAAGAATATGGGTGGATAATTTACGAGTAAAAGATAATAGAATTCCTTGTTAGAAAACCTTATTGGAAAAAAAAAGTCAATGGGCCGAGTTGATAGGATTTTGTGGGTGTAATCCGCTGAAAACCCTCAGGAGACAACACTCCTCCTACTAGGGACACCTAGAGGTTTAACGGCTTTTTGCACGTGCTCAGTGCAATCGCGTTTCCCTGCGAAAGTGTGGTTAGGATATTAGTGAATAAAAATAAGTTTGCTCGAGGACGAGCAAACGATAAGTTTGGGGGTATTTGTTTAGACCATAATATTGCATTTTTCATTCCCCTATTCTTATCCGTTTTATAAATAAACAGGTACTCTTGACGCACATTTGTTGCATGTTACAGGATACAGGCTATTGGAGCAAATACAGTGAAAACGACGAAAGTTGATACAGAAAAGGGACTTTTGACCAACAAGTAGACGGATCCTAATCAAGCCTAGACGAAGAACAATTCACAATTGTATAAGGCAATGCAGTCCGAAATGTCAAAGTGAACGGTCAGAAGATCCTTACAAGTTTTCACTTAAGATCTGGAGAAAACCCAGAAGCCAAATAGAGAAAAGAAGTGAAAAAATAGGAAGCCCAAGAAGCCCTGAACCAAGCCCAGAAATTTTACAACCTAACTCCACAGTTTGGCCGTGGAACCGCGGCCAAACCTAGGGTGGCGCCGCGGTTCCGTGGCCATTCAGAGCCCGTGTCGGTGGAATTTTTCTGTATCGGTGCGTCGGTGCGGGTGTTGGGATTTTCCGAGGGCAAATCTGTAATTTCACATCTGCGAGAGTCTGTAACCCTAGTTTTCATGTTTTCCTATAAATTGTAATCACAGATCTGTAAAACTCATGCCTCTTTTCAATAAACAAATTCAGATCTGTTCTGTATTCTTGCTTGGAGTGAGCCATCAATAAACTAGTAAGTTCTTTTTAATTCTTTGTTTTAATTCTTTATTAATTAGAATGTCTTTTAATCCCCTAATGAGCGAGTAATCTCCTCGCTTGTTAGGGTTAACCTTAGGGAAAGGTTTGAGAGATGAGATCTCTCACCCCTTTCATGCCCTTTCACAACTAAGAATTAGAACTCTATGCATGCACGCACAACCGCCCCCTATGGCACCCTACCCCTCGAGGTAACGGTGACACCGTAGTATAAAGGACCGGTTGCGCGTGTTTTCCATGGAGGTTAGGGAAATTATCGATAAAGGAAGGATACGAATCTAGAGGAAGAAACATCTTCCCAAAAGACTCTAATCCACTTTTTTAATAATTACCGTAACATCTAATAGATCATAAAAATAAGGCATTGAAAGCGGTGAGGAAACCTTTAATCTCCAAACTTCCCCTAAACCTAACCCTAGCAAGACTTTAAATTAGATTAATTTAGTTTATTGATAGATCTAGGTTTTTATAGATTTAATAAACCAACCAAAAACAACATTTGGAATCAACTCGTAAAAACACATTAAGGAAATTACACATCTCTGTGGATCGACCCGTATTCACCGGCTAGCTGCAAAGCGACGCCGTTTCTGATTACGGTAAACAAGTATTTTTAGACAAATCAAGGCTCCACAAGTCGAATGATCCATTCTTGCTCGAAGTCTTCCTTTTCGAAGATGATCTACCTTGAAGAATCTCAAGATCAAGCTTTTACTTCTCTATTCAAGTATTAATGAAGTGAACACCCTAATCTAAGTGGCTAGAATAGATGAGGATGATGAAGTAGGAATTTTGCTCTCTTTTGTTTTCATTTTCTCACTTTAAATCATCACAAGTTAAAAAGCTAGAAAGCTTTTTCAAGAGGAAGAAGAAGAAGAAATCTATTTGTGATGAATAATGAAATTGTTATATGGTTACAAATCCAACCTTGGGTTAAGTATGAAGGCTAACCCTTGTAGAGAATTAACTAGGGTAAAGGGTTTGGGTTGGATTAAGAAATATCTACACAAAATATCAATCCAAAATATCTAAGCTTAAAACAAAATAAAGCTTCTAGAAGTTTCATGAAAAAACTAACCCAAATCAAACCCTAACTATGTTTAATCTCCACAAATCATGTTGCATTTGTAATCATAACTTGTTACAATATTATATATCACATATATAATATATTTTTGTAACCAAAGAAAATAATACAATTGACATATATCGCATATATATCAATGTATTATCCCGTGAGAAAATGAATCAATAAAGTGAGCTTATATTAGATAATGTAATATGATATATCACATATATAATTATACATTAAATTATCGAATCAACACTTGATCCGACAATCCGGCTATATCGCATATAACCGACTAATATAACATGTACCGATTCATCGAATCAACACTTGATCCGATGACCCGGCTATATCACATATACCCGGCCGATATCATTATCGAGAGAATAGAATACGGTATCTCATATCGTATTATTCTCGGTCCCGCACATATCATATATGTGCTCCTACTCCGTTTTTCCCGAGCCAAGAAACCTCTGTGTAGGACTCTAAAGAATCGTCAATACTCCGGCAGCAGGTGATGATCATATCAAACATCCACAAGCTGCAAGCGGTCAGCTAAACGTAACAGCCACCCGTGTATTGAGCAATCAGAAGATCAACAAGCAAGCATGTACATTCTCCTGCAAATTCAATCAGTAACACTACCATACAGTCCGATCTCTTCGTCTGATATGTTGCATATCTAGTCTAAGGGTGGTAAACATCAGACCCCAGTAACCGATAAGTCATGTCGATGTAAGGCTCATAACCAGTCGAGAAACTACTGATAACACTTACCGGTAGCACTCTATATCAGCCCTGGCCAGGGACTTCCAGTTATAGCCAATCGAACACAGCACAACATCAACTCCCTATACCGGGAGAGACGAAACCCCTCCTATCGCTCATTGCCTCCATATGATTCGGGACTGTACCCAAAAGCCACCATTTTGCACGCCCTCTTGGATGTGGTAAGGTGGAAATCAAAGTACAGTGGGAATCACACAAGACTCTATGACGATCTCGGGTCTACAGACTAACCTGTACCAGTGTCACCGGAGAACTGCTATCTGACGATAGGTATAATACCATCCAGGAGTTCTCGGCGAGTCCGTTCAGTGTACCCAGTCTCCACTGAGCACCCGTACACCATCTTTGATGTCCAACACCAATGGATATGGGATCATCCATTGCCCATCATATGGGTCAAGATGCGTGCACGCTAGTCTACTCTGGAGTATCGATGCCCTGTCTCGATACACCCTCGACGAGGAACAGTTATAGGATATACTCGTTGACTACCTTGGCCCTACTAGTATGATCTCATCATAGTCCTAGTATTCGAGTACATATCCTAAGGGCTTTATCAACACGTAATCACAAAACAGTATTCGTTAACATGTTAAGATAAAGTGAAACTAGATAGCATACTATCATATCGAACAAGAAAGTCCTCTCTATATATATCCAAGCATCCATTATAATATACATCACATGTACAACAATGGCCTCTAGGGCATACATATAACTAACAAGATTCTCATGCCACGTAAGGAGAATTCCCCTTATGAGACCCTCACGGCTTATAAGATTCAAAAGCCTTAAGCTACAGAGATCTGAACCTATTCTTAAGACGTCACATTCCCCAAATTTGCCCTACAGGTGGTCCAATATTGACCCTTGTATACAATCCACGGACATAAATAAACGTTTCCCCCACCAAGTTCCACCAATGGAGAGAAATGTCCCTATATGGTGAACGCCACTTATAAGTCCTATCGACTTATAAGGAGAAAACACTCTTGGAAGATCCTTACGACTTACGAGAGAAAATATCGCGTAGGAATCCCTACGATTCCTAAGGAGAAAATGCACTTACGAGATCCTTTCAACTCATAGGGAGAAATACCTTTGCGAGACCCTTACGGCTCATAAAGTCAAAAGCTTTAGTCGACGGGATCCTAACCCTGTTTACTAAGCCACCTTTGTTCAAATTGACAAAGGCAAATGATGATTCGCTCCTGGCAATATCCCAGTTGCAGCGATGCTGATGCCTAAACAGGTGTCAAACTCCAAGGCCTTTCACGGCAAACGATGATTCGCTCCTGACAATATCCCAGTTGTAGCGATGCTGATGCTAAGATTGGTATCAGATTCCAAACTCGCAATAGAAACAGCAGCGAGTAGCAAAAAAATGCATATAAAAACAGCCGAAATGATAGGGCAACTTGCAATAAAAATCAGCGAGTAAAATAATATATGCATATAAAAAAACAGCCGAAATATTTAGGCAACTCGCAATAAAAAGTAGCGAGTAAAAATATAAAAAAATATCCAAAATGATTGGGCACCGCGAATAAAATAGCTGAAATGATTGGGCAGTCACGACTTTCACGACATAAAAGCTGAAAAGATAGAGCATCAAGGAAATAAAAAATAAAAGAAAATGAAATTTTCTCTGCCCTGCAAGTATGTCCATATTGACTCTTGTATATGATCCATGGGCACAAATGAAAGAAAGGGAACCATATTTTCCCACCAGGCTCCGTCAAAGGGAGAGCCAGATCTTGACGACAATATCTACAGCCTAGAGATCAGCTCGATGTTCTTCTCATTCCAATAGTGTGTGGATGTGACGTCAACAAAGGCTCCAAAGAGCCAAATCAAAAAAGAGTGACGACAAAATCCTAAACTCCAGCTCGACCTGCTTCTCATGCAACAGGATGCAGACGCAACATCAACAAAAGACCCAAGGGTCGAAACCAAAAAGAAGCCATGAAAAAATCCTAGCTCCAAGTCTTGACGGTGCATATACAACCTAGAGACTATTCCGGCGTTCCTTCTCAGTGCAGACGCAACGTCAACAAAAGACCCAAGAGTCGAAACAAAAATGGAGTAATGGCAAAATTCTAAACTCCAAGCTTTGACGGCACATATATAACCTAGAGACCATCCCGAAATTCCCCCTCATTTCAGCAGGATGCAAATGCGGCTATCAAATTAAAATGGAGCAATGGCATATTCCTAGCTCCGGACTTCAACTGCAATACATACAGCATAGAAGTCTTACAGATGTCTACCTTACTTTAGCCAAGAATCGGTGCGATATCGTCAAAACAGAAAAATAAAACGACGACATATTCCCAGCTTCGGGTCTTGAAGGTAACTCATATAAAGCCTAAAAGACTATCGGAGATCATCCTACACTAGTGCGGAGTGGTTATGACTCATCGGGGCTCCAAACCGAGCCTAATCTCAAGTAAAAAGTGTCATGGTAAATTCCTAACGTTTGCTCTTCCGAAGGTAATATAACCTAAGGAGATTACTTGAAGACGTCTTGTCTAGCCCCTGAAGGAATCAGAGACACAACAGTCGAGGGGCTATTCGAACAACGTCTTAAAGACCGCATATCGAGGAATACATCAGCTAACGCGACGGTACCACGGACTAAAACCGTAGTACCACAAGCCTAACGTACCTCCGTCGTAAAGAATGCGGGTTATCTGCATATAACGTTAGGACAAGTTTGCCTGTAAACCCATGGGAGATAAACTAAAAACACTCCGAAATGAGTACATAAACTAGAGACTCTGAAACGAGTGAATAAACTCCAAACTCCAAAATGAGTACATAAACTAGAGACTTCGAAACGAGTGAATAAACTACAAACTCGGAAATGAGTACATAAACTAGAAACTCCAAAACGAATGAATAAACAATAAACTCCGAAATGAGTACATAAACTAGAGACTCCGAAATGAGTACATAAAGTAGAGACTCCGAAACGAGTGAATAAACTAGAGACCCCGAAATGAGTACCTAACTAGTGACTCCGAAATGAGTGAATAAACTAGAGTCTCCGAAACGAGTGAATAAACTATAGACTCCGAAATGAGTGAATAAACTACTTTACGCCAAGTCAAGACATCACAGGACAGGGAGGCGCAAACATGAAATAAAATATGTCTTTTATTCATAAATCAAAATGAATACAAGATACAAGAAGACGAAAAAGGGAGAAAATATACAACGACAAAATTTTTAAGACGGTGGGCGGTTCAATAAGCCAGCGAGATCATCATTTTTCCGCCGGACTTCCACTTCAAGCTCTATCAACGCTGCGAGTTGAATCCTTGCTTGTGCCTGTTAATTTTGGTATATAGAAAATCGACTCTCAAGCTCTTTCTCGGCAGTCTTGTAGGCCTTGAACATCTCGTGTGTGAAAATGACGACTTTATCGAGAGACACCATGTCCGTAATGGCCTCATGAAGGATCCATCAAATTTCATAAGCTCGAGTAGTCTTGATGGTGAGCTGGGCTTGAAGTTCCCTCAAAGCCTTTGAAGCCAACTCCCTTGCCGAAAACTTCCGGCTGAACCTTTTTTCGCAAGACTGGAGATTGGCCGCGTACCGATCGATCCACCCACGCAAGTTGGCCTTTACGGATAGGATATCAGAAGGGGGGCGTACGCATTCAACTCCTTATAGGGAAGCCTCCACTTGACGGCAATACTCGACCCAAGGACGCACCATCGCCTCGTCGTGATATGTGGCAAGAACAGACAAAGAAGTATTGGCTTCAACAACGAATTCTTCAGCCGTGATGGAAGTGCCAGAGCGAAGATCTTCAATAAGAGTCGCCGGTGAATGAACACTCTGTTTTTCCATCCTCTCGACTCGTGTCGGGCGTAAAGGCCTGGCAGCATGGAAATCCAGGACTCTAATGGAGTCAGGGTGGGCAAAACTATGAAAATACATGTATGGTTAGTCACCTTTCTGAACGTAAAGTAAGTAAAAGAATACCAATGCTAAGGCGTCACTTACCCACGGCCATAGAAGGCGGATTTGAGAGATCCCCAGGCCTATCGAGAACTTCAACTTCGTCGTCAGCCTCTAAGACTGTGATTTAAAATAAAGGGCACATTAACATCATTAAGAAAATATAAAACGGAAAGGCAAAGTAATAACAACCTTGGCCAGAGGAAAGGACGATACTCTGGGGGGTATTGTGTGTGGGGATGCTATATTAAGTAAACGCTGGAAGGTTTCTTCTGGAGAAAGATCTATAATAGAAGGCGCCAGCTCCCGCAATTCTGAGGAAAAGAAAGGGTTATACATGTGGAGTGGTTGTTGAAAACAAAAATATATATGTGGATTACCTCCGATGCTTCGGCCATCCTGGACTGGAGGGATAAAAGCTTCCGCAATCTCCTCTACACTTTCCGATGCGTCAACGGAAATATTTACAGTGTCTATGGCCAGTATGGTGATCTCCGTTAGAGGAATAAAGGCCGTCACCAGAGGCTCTGAGGCGCGATCTGGGATCGAAACTATGCCCGCAATAGAAGGCCCTACAAATAAAAAATCTGTAAGGACAAATGCGATATGAAACTTATCTACTGAGAAGGACGTAAAAGATACATACTGATATGCCAGGGAGCCTGAAGAATGGCCTTTTCGAGCCGCTTCTCTTTTCTGTTTAGTCGCGCTCGTCGGGCTTCGATTAAAGGTAAGTCCCTACCCGCCTTCAGAGCGACCTCGTCTTCAGAAGCAGCCGAGATTGGCTGTTTGAGAGCCCGTTCTTCTTCCAGCGTCAGAGGAACCACCGGTAACATAGCCGGGGCCGGATCAACATCTCGGAATTCGATAGGGGGAAAGCATCCCTTCTTATGGCACACGTTTTCAGTTTCATCCTGTGAACGCTTCAAAGCCTCGGCCAACTGAGCAGCTTCCTCGGCGGATGTACCAGGAAAAAGGAGACCGTCGTCTGGTTCATGCACAAATATAGGCTCATCCTGAAGGGGGCTCAGACTCAAGCAAGGCATCGAGTATACCGGCGACCGATTTTTTCCTCCTTTTAGGGCCCAAGCTAGCACTAGAAGAAGGGCGCTTCCTTCCCTTCGGCAATTTTGCACGGCGCTGCCCAACCCCGCCTTCAGTATCTGCTTTTGGTGATGCCGCTGCTGGTACTTTATCAGGAATCTCTGCCCCGACCTTAGTGCGAACCGGCATACCAGCAGTACAGGTGACTGATTCTGCCCGAGTGACTTTAGGAATAAGCACTGATTTGTTGGCTATAGTGCCTTCAAGGCAATTATTGTAATCGTAGGCAGGTGATTATGATGATTGAGGGATGACCTTTATGGATAGAACAATCTTACTCGAAATGATAGTATGCTATATGGTTTGTCTTTATTATCATGTACATGCATTATGTGGTATTACAGATCACTATTACATGTTGATAGAGCCTATAGGATTCTTGCTTGACTACCAGTATTATGATGGCGATCATATACATGAGAGCTGGGTGGTCTATAAGTACATCCATAAATGCCCTTAGTCGAGGGAGTATCGAGACTGGGCATTGATACTCCAGAGTAGACTAATGTGTACTTATCGAGACCCCGACGAGGGGCGATGGCCGGTCTCACAAGCCATTGGTGTCTGTTTGGTTACCTATGACAGTATACAGGTGCTCATTGGGTTATGAGTACACTAGACGGACTCACCAGGAACATGCTAGTTAGTATTATACCTATTGTCTAATAGCATTTCCCAGGTGACATGTGTACAGGTTAGTCTGTCGACCTGAAATCGTCATTTGTCTCGTGTGAGTTCCCACTATGCTTTGATTACTATCCTACCATGGCTCAAAGGAGTCGTGCAAACAGGTTTTAGTTGGGTACAGTCCTGAGCCACATGGAGGCAGTGAGCGGATCATCAGGAATTCATCTCTCCCGGTATTGGGGGTTGATGTCGCGAGGTGCACGAGTGGTCATCACAAGAAATCCTTGGCCAAGGTAGTCGAGAATTACTGATTTAGATCAATAGTTTCTTAGTTGGTGATGGGCTTCATACCGACATGAAATTGTAAGTCTATGTCACGCACCCCACGATCTTGCGGGGAGGCGGAATATATGAAAAACAATTATCAAAGCTTCGTAACACGGACTTGAGCGCATGAATCGTATCTAAACCGTTACTAGCAAACTACGAGAGGTTTAACTACTCGGATTCGAAGTTATACCTCACGTTACCTGTCCTTCGGGTCTTCATCGCTGTCCTCCACTCCTCGTAGGCTCCTTGGAACATCGTCACCTCAACGGTCTCCTCGAGTCAAAGACGATCCACCCGAGAGCTCCTACGCCAAGCTTGATCTCTAACTTGAGATAACTAGGTTTCTCAAAGTGCCAATCTAAGCTACCTAGGGGATATAGAGTGAGGTTATGGATGTATTAGTCTAGCTAATCCTTGATCTCAACACATGAGAGGGGAGGATTAGGGTTTCAAGAAAGAGCTTGAGGAGAGAGAAGGTGAGCATAAGTTATGAATGAAAAAGCTTCTCACTTCTAATATATTATGAAGTATAAGAAAATCAAAAAGAATAAATCAAAATGCATTATCATCATGCTTCATTAAATATATGCAATGAATCATCAAGTGAGTCATTAAGCAATAAATGCTTCATTAACTCACTTGAATGATTCATCTAAGTGAGTCACAAATTCATTAAATGCTAATGCCACCTTACCCTCCATGTCATCATCCATCTAGAAGCTTCCCGACAAATTACGAGAACGCCCCTCCTATCCGTGAAAACACGGAAAAACTTTAGACTGTACAAATCCAATAACCTGATACTAGAATCTGGCTTAAACCAAAGCCGGCTAGCAAAAACTGTCTGAACGTCGTACGTGCGTAAACACACGTACGCGTCCGAACCCTTGTCGTAAAACCATACGACCTCTATATCGTTTCGCCTGGAGAAGGGAAACTCTCTATGTGGGACTCTAAAGACTTGACACTACGCTGGCAGTGGGTTTAACCACAGACTGCAAGCGGCACTAGCTGTACGTAACGGTCCCCAGGTAGATGTCGATAAAAAGGCCGATGAGGAAACCCATCCGAACTCCTACTGAGCCTGATGTGACAATCTCCGTACAGTCCGGTCTGTTCGTCTAAGACTATCGCATATCGAGCCTAAGGGGCGGCAAGTGTCAGTCCCCTAATAGCGGTATAAGTCGTGTCGGAGCGTAGCCCATTACACCTTGAGAAACTACTGGAACCTACCAGTAAATCTCGCTTGCCCTGGCCAAGGACTTTGCGTAATGGCTCTCTGACACAGCGCGATATCAACTCCCAATACCGGGAGAGACGAATCATGTCTAACCGCTACTGCCTCCAAGTGCTCGGGACTGCACCCAACTGCTACCTGTTTGCACGACTCCTTTGAGCCGTGGTAGGGTAGCAATCTAAGAACAGTGGGACACACTCGAGGCGAAGTAGCAGTGTCAAGTCTGCGAACTATGCTGTACTCATGTCACCTGGGAACTGTTAACTGACGATGGGTATAATACCAACCAACAGTTCCCCTGCGAGTCCTGTCCGGTGTACCCGTAACCTAACGAGCACCTGTATACTATCTCCAGTACGACATACTGATGGCTGTGGGACAGACCATCTCCCTAACTGGGATGAGAAGCGTACACACTTAGTCTACTCCGGAATATCGATGCCCTATCTCGATAATCCAACGACCAGGGACCTGTATAGGATGTTGCTTACAGACTACCCAGCCCCCACTAGTATGACTGCCATTACAACGCTGGTAATCAAGCAAAGATCCTATGGGCTCTACTAATATGTATAAGTGATACGTTACAAGAAACATATGCACATATTAAAGTAGACACAAACCAAGTAGCATACTACCATTTTTAGCAAGACTGTTATATACAACTGTGAATATCCCAAGCTTCCATTAAGTAATATACAACCTAGTATGATACAATAATGGACCCTAGGGCATATACACTAACAGAAATATCGCGTTATTAAGGGTCTGACTTTATCCATCCCCCTAGATTCGATATGCTATACTCTTAGATGAACAGACCGGACTGTACGAAGATTGTCATGGATAGGCTCCGTAAGAGTCCGGATGATTTTGCTTGTCGGCCTTCCTTTCGCTCAATACCTGGGTAGCCGTTACGTACAGCTAGTGCCGCTGACATGCTTGTGGTTAAACCCATTGCCAGCGTATTGACGAGTCTTTAGAGTCCCACACAGAGAGTTTCCCTGCTTCGGGCGAAACGATGTAAAGGCCGTATGGTTTTACGGCGGGATTCGATCATATACATGCACTTATGCACGTATCATGATTCGGACGGATAATACTAGTGGGCTTTGGTTTAACCCGGATTCTAATATTATATTATTGGATTATTTTCGTCTCTTTGTATTTGTATTTTTCGGAATACGGATACGGGTATGTATATACGGATGAGGGGTATTCTTGTAATTTATTACAAGATTACTTTTAGAAGATGCCACCTCATTTTTGTTTTAACCATTTTGTTAAATGGTTAAATGAGGTGGAGGATGAAGTATTCTTGGCATTAAATGAAGCATAGCTCACTTAGGTGACTCATGGGATGACTCATGGTTTACTATTGTGATATACTTGATATTTGTGAAGTGAATCATTTAGTTTGCTTCAAGTGATTTGTTCACAATACTTAGCCATTTTCTTTGGTTGGAAAAATGCTTCACACTCTCATCTTCAAGCTTCTTATTTTATCTCTGTCCTAAAAGTCTCATGTGTTGAGAAACATAGGGTGTTATAAGATAAATTAATCCATCATTAGACTCTACATCCTCTAGACTGTCTATTTTAGTGAACTAGGTACCCTAGTTACCTCGGCTATGAGGTTGGAGCTCGAAATACAAATCCTCAGGTGGATCATCTTCGATAGAGGGAGACCAGCGATCAAGCTTGATCATGGTGGCCTCTAGGAGCTTAGGAAGATGGTAGAAGACCGAAGGACTCGGATAATTCAGTATAACCATTCTAAACTCCTCTATAGTTTGCTAGCTTTAGGTTTATGGTAGATCCAGGTTATCGGGTTGTTCTAGCGCCCGTTTTGAAAATTTTTGTTCCGCAAACAGTCACGGTAGATGGCCAGGGTGCTAGCATAACCCAACATGAATCGCTATCCCTCAGAGGAGGGCAAACAACCGACCGTGGCCGCAATGGGGCGCTGATGGCTTGAGCGGAAGCAGGGGCTTTATATTCAAAGAGCACCCTTCTCTCGTCTGCAATGATAGGGCTAACCCGGTGGCGATACCAGCCCTTGAAGGGTCCCACGGGACTTGGAAGGTAGTCGGACTCCGGGATCATGAAGAGAGAACCGGTATTTAACCGCATGAAATGATGGATAACGTCGCGGGTGACCTCCAGTGAGAGAGTAGGCTCAACTAAAAAGGCTTTGAGGGGGACGCCCTGGTTGTAACCTAACTGCTGGGCAAAGCGATGAGAATTGTACCGCATGAAGATAGCAGCATCATTTAGGCAGAACACTGAGTACCCAAGCCTGATTGAATATAAATGCATGATCTCTTTGGTCTTTAAAGCCGGAGCTCCATTCTTCGACAAATCGAACAACTGTTGAACGGGCCCCGCTGGAGCAGAAAGAACTCGATCACTGAAAACCATCCTTCCTTCGTTCGAATACGGATTAAGCAATACGCGCAGAGCCCCTAACTGATTCGGATCAGGAGCAGAAGCATCGACCAGCCTCATGACCTGCGGGAAGGTGTATGACTCATAGAAATCAGGCCGCCGGTGCACAGCAAACGCGCCTAACACATGCATCTCAATCAATGAAGTGAAGTAGTGGAGGGAGAAATTCACGGTGTTCACACCTGGGTTTGAAGTGTTGGCGGCAGTACTTAAACCGTGGTATAGGTGTGATAATCTTGCAACGCCAATAGCCAATCGCGCTCCTTCGGCTATGCGATGGGCAGGATAGAAGACGGAGGCTCTTATAAAACGGCGATGCATTGGCATGGCGAACCAGCTAAGCCAGAGACTGATGAAGCCAACAAAGAAAGTTTCTTCGTCTATTCCAAGGGCAGCGATTACGTCAAAGGTCATGACCGATGAATTTGGAATGTAAAACTGCGGCAGGTATTCTTCTTTGGCCGGCAGTTTCTCCAAGCTGAAAGAAAGTTTCTTCGTCTATTCCAGGGACAGCGATTGCGTCAAAGGGCATGACCGATGAATTTGGAATGTAAAACTGCGGCAGGTCTTCTTCTTTGGCTGGCAGTTTCTCCAAGCCGAATCCGAAGGGATCCTCGACCTTCGCAAATTTTGGAGCTTTCTTGGATAGAGCATCTTTACGGAGAAAGCAAGCAATGAAAGCGTCAAAAGTGACATCTTACCCTTCCGATGCCATGAACAGTCTCTCAATAATGCCCAAGGTCTTGATTAGACTCGGGTGTTTGTGCCGAACAACATTCTCGGTCGTCAAGACTTCAAGCATAGCTGGCACTGTAGCAAATATATACTCGTCAGGGGGTAATAATTCTTCGTAATGCTCTCCCCTAATCGGCAGCCCTGAAATCGCACGGAACTCCTCCAGTGAAATAGAGACTTTGCGGTCCCCTAGCAGGAATGTATTTGTTGGAAGATTTCACTGGTTCAAAAAAGCCTTGACCCACCAGACGTAGGGAGCATGGTAGTAGAACAGCGATGCATACACCGCTTGATACAGCCCAACTTTCTGCAGCCGTAAGCGTTGGGGGAAAGAATGTATCAAGCCCAGGGAAGGTAGCCCACTAGATAGCGCGGGGTAACACCTATCTTATAGACCTCCCCCTAGGGTATCCCTATTCGGCTTCCCAAAATATCGACAGCCATCATGGGTTGATTGGGTATCCCTATCGTTGATGGCTCAAGCCGGCCCTCGGGGGTCCAATTAGCCGCCCCCACCGCATAAGCAGTACGCGGACGCTCCGTGAATGACATTGAACGGATGGGTTCTGTTGGTATTTCGCATGTAAAACTACGGCGACCCCTGATAATGTGGCCGTACCAAATTCCCCATAGGAGAAAGCTCTTGTTGTCCTTATCATGTTCCCTAATCATTGCCATAACTTCCTCGTCTAATGGTGACTGTGGGAAAGCGACCTCCGAGCGTATGTAAGGGAAGTAGGGAAGTGAGGCCATTGTACCAAAGGAGGGGGACAAAAAAATCCATTAATAAAAAGTATGAGTTTGTTTCATGGGATTACTAACTACAAAGCCAGTGGGCCCCACAAAATCAAAATGGCAGCTCACCGATAATGAGGCAATATAATTATTGTGAGAATCCAAAAGGATTCTCATTAAATAAACAATGGAGTTTAAAAAACTCTCAATGCCCTCGAAATGTGAGTTCTGTTAAGAATAGATGACAGATTCAAATCCGTGAAAAGGGTATTAAAACCCTGAAAAGGAAAATGCTCAAGAACAGAAGGGGAATAAAATTCCCAAAAGTCCCTAGATCTCTCAAAGCTAAGCTCTGTAAGAAAATGAAATTAAATTCTTTCAATAGTGGGATTAAATCCCAGAAACTCCCGTGGTGGGGAAACAAAGAAAATGGAATTAAATTCCAACGATCCTCAAAGATCAGTGATAGAATAAAACCCTAAGAGAAGAACCAACAATCCTCATTGATTCAAGACCCCAGAGTCTACTTTACAAAAAGTTTTTTTAGATCTCTAAGAGATCAGTTCAAGAAAAGAGCAACGCTCTGTTGATAGATTTAAAATCCAAGACAAAAAAGAGTTTCCTAAGAAATGAATTCCATTTATAATCCTTACCAAGAAGAGTTTTTGCAGAGTTTAATTCTGAAGGTCTATGGGAAGAGAGCTAAGATCTGAAAGGAGAATTAAATTCTAAAGAAAAGAGTTAAGGAAGAAGATGAAGAAATAGTGGACATCTCAAGGGCCAAAGGCTCCATTTATAAGATGTGATGAGAAGCGGTTCAGCTTTCCATTCCCCTAGGCAATCCAACAGTTGTAAGGATGGACAGCGTTGCACTCACGTGCAAGCCACGTGAGAGCAACGCTGGGGGGCATTTGCTCCCTCATAAAAAGAGAGAAAAGGAGAGAAAATTCCCCACTACTCAAGCCTCACGTGTTAAACACGTGAGCACCTATATGCAAAGCATATAGGCACCGCAGTTAAAACAACTCATAGGCTAAATAAGTCTCACGTGTTAAACACGTGAGCGCCTATATGCAAAGCATATAGACACTGCAGTTAAAACAAATCATAGGCTAAATAAGCCTCACGTGTTAAACATGTGAGCGCCTATATGCAAAGCATATAGGCGCTGCAGTTAAAACAACTCATAGGCTAAATAAGCCTCACGTGTTAAACACGTGAGAGCCTATATGCTTTGCATATGGGCGCTGCAGTTAAAACAACTCATAGGCTAAATAAGCCTCACGTGTTAAACACGTGAGCGCCTATATACAAAGCATATAGGCGCTGCAGTTAAAACAACTCACAGGCCAAATATGCCTCACGTGTTAAACACGTGAGTGCCTATATGCAAAGCATATAGGCGCTGCAATCAAACAATTGATAGGACAAACAGGCTCCGTGTGTTAAACACGTGAGCGCTCATATGCAAACCATATGAGCGCTGAAAATAAACAAGCCAAAACCCACGCTAAGGATCACGTGTTAAACACGTGAGTTCTCCTGCCACATAAATTGGCAGCGCTCACATACAAAGCATGTGAGTGCCCCAATTTTAAAATACTCATATCTGATTCTATATGATAGAATTAGATTTTATTTAAGAAACATTTTCCCTAATCTTTCTAATATGGAAAGATCTTTCTCTAACAGAGAATCTTGGATTTAAAATCTAATTGTGATAAAATATCACCAATTAAACCATTTGATGGAATTAAATTCTACGTGGGAAATATCTTTTTGATCTTTCTCAAACTAGAAAGATCTTCTCTGTTAAATAGAGGACCCCTGGATCAAAAATTCAACGGTGATTATAAAATCAATCACCGATCATTTGATAGAATGAAATTCTATCTTAAGAAAAATATTTCCTAATTTTGTTAAACAAACAAAAAAACCTTCTCTGTTAAACAGAGAGCCTTTGGATTAATTCCAAGATAAAGAAAATTCACCAATTGATCTAAAAGATCATTTTTAATTGATTATGATATCAATCATGATCTTTCAATCAGAGATTTTCTTAACAAGTTGATCTTTTTTCTTCTCCTATAAATAAGAGTAAAAAGAAAAAAAAAGAGAATATCGACAGAGGAAAGAACTTCCCACAAGTTTCTGCAAAAAAGAATACAGTGAGCGCTTGAGAAAAGATAGAATTTAATTCTCATAAAAGAAGACTTTCCTCATTGAAACCCTAGGTAAAGAAAACAAAGAGATCATATTGTCTCTTCTTTGTCTATATAAGGGTTTAACCCTTCATATAAGAACTTAGTTCTTTTTCTGGTTGAAATTTGCAGAAGCAAATCTCCCAACAAGTTGAGAATTTAATTCTCATCGGGGAGATTTTGTTCTGCAGATTCAAAACTTAAGGGAAAAGAACCGGGTTAAAGAAAAAAGAAAGAAAGAGAAAGAACTGGAACATATGGGAATTTAATTCCTCAAAAAGAAAAAAAATTAGGGTTTAACACTACATAAAGAACTTAGTTCTTATAAAAGTATAAAAGAACTTAGTTCTTTAATAAAAACAATGATGATGATCCAAGATCTTCAAAACCGAAATCTTGATGATCATCAATGACTAAAATTGTCATTAACAGAGATCAATATCTCAGAAAACAAACAACAAGAATAACTTAGCGTCTCATTAGTGCTTAGCACTGTTATGGAGACTCACTTGTTTCCCACGTGAGTGCTTAAAACAAGCAAAAGAAAAGCTAAAACTGCCTTATGTGTTTCCCACGTGGGCGTCTGAAGAGCAAAGAAAAACTCCTTTGTCAATTAAACATCCATTAAATAAAACCCCAAAAGAATGTAGTCATGTGAAATACATGTGAAACGCTCTTAGAAACCCAAGTGCTTAGAACTTCTGTAAAAAGAAGGGAAGTGAACAAACGAAACCTAATGCTCAGCACTCACGTGCTTCCTATGTGAGTACCATGCAAAGTGCTCAGCACTTTAAAATTAGTCAAAATGTCTAAAGTGCTTCGTACTGATTGGGGCAACTCTCATATCTGAGCGCCTCACATGTTTCACACGTGAGCACCACGGGACTCTAGTGCTTAGCGCTAATCTAGCGCCTCACGTGTTTCATGTTAGTTATATGTATGCCCTAGAGGCCATTACTATACATAGGATGTATATTGTAGTGGATACTTGGACATATATAGAGAGGACTTTCTTGCTCGACATGATAGTATGCTATCTGGTTGATCTTTACCTTAACGTGTATACTGTTTGTCTCTCTGTTACATGTTGGTAAAGCCCTTAGGATGTGTACTTGACTACCTGGACTATGATGTGGATCATACTAGTGGGGACATGGTAGTCCATAAGTACATCCTTCAAAGTCCCTAGTCGTGGGTGTATCGAGACGGGGCATCGATATACCAGAGTAGACTAGCGTATACCTTCTGGACCCATACAGATAGGCGATGGATGATCCTATATCCATTGGTGTTTGACATCAGAGATGATATACGGGAGCTCAGTGGAGACTGGGTACACTGGACGGACTCGCCGAGAACTCCCAGATGGTATTATACCTTACGTCAGATGGCAGTTCTCTGGTGACACTGGTACAGAGTAGTCTGTTGACCCGAGATCGTCATAGAGTCTTGTGTGGTTCCCACTGTGCTTTGATTTCCACCTTACCACGTCCAAGAGGGCGTGCAAAACGGTGGCTTTTGGGTACAGTCCCGAGTCACATGGAGGCAATGAGCGATAGGAGGGGATTCGTCTCTCCCGGTATACGGAGTTGATGTTGCGCTGTGTTCGATTGGCTATAACAGGAAATCCCTGGCCAGGGTTGCTGAGATTTACTGGTAAGTGTTACCAGTAGTTTCTCGAATAGTTATAGACCTCATATCGACACGACTTATCGAGCTATTGGGGTCTCACGTTTACCACCCCTAGGCGAGATATGTGACATATCAGACGATCAGACCGGACTGTACGGTAAGTGTTACTGGTTGGATTCACAGGAGTGTGAGCGAGCTTGCTCGTCGATCTTCTGATCGCTCAATACTCGGGTGGCCGTTACGTTTGGCAGACCGCTTGCGGCTTGTGGGCGATTAATATGATCATCACCTGCTGCCGGCGTATTGACGAGTCTTTAGAGTCCTACACAGAGGTTTCCTGGCTCAAGCGAAATGAAATAGGAGCGCATATGAGATATGTGCGGGACCGAGAATAATGCGTGTATGTGATACCGTATTCTATTCTCGCGATGATTGTATCGAATGGTTGTATGCGATATAACCTAGTTATCGAATCAAGGATTGATTCGATAAATCGATACATTGGATATTAGTCGGTTATATGCGATATGACCGGATCATTAAATCAAGTGTTGATTTAATGATTTAATGCATAATTATATATTTGATATATTACTTTGCATTAACTAGTATCGGTTCACTTAAGATGGATTTTCTCACTCGGATGTGCACATTGTATATGTGATATATTTTGTGCACTTGATTGTATCATGTTTGATGATACATGTTAACTTGGTCAAGTGTAAAGATTATACCATGGTTAGTTAATGGTTAGGGTTTTCATTTATTCTTTCATTTATCTTTTAATTTGGATTAAAAGAAATGAAAAGAGAAAAGAAAAACAAAAGGGTTTCTTTCATGAAGCTTGTTTGAAGCTTCATGAAGCTTTGACCAAAGAAACCCTTTTGTCTTCATCTCATTAACCCTAACCATTCATTTAACTATAGTTAGCTCTCTACACTTTACCATGGTTACAATTATGATAAGATTTCATTTTCCTTTCTATTTTTTAACTAATCATATTCATAATCTTCTTCTTCTTCTTCACTTCATGAAGAACAAGCTTGACTTCATCAATGGTGATTGATGAAAAAGAGTGAGAAATCCAATTCTAAAGTGAACCCACTTTCTATTTCTTCATCCTCTACCTCTTGCCAAGTAGTAGAGTGTGTTTCCTTCACAAGTTTTCTAGACTTGGTGAAGTAGGTGCTTGATCTAGCGATGCCTCGACGTAGATCATCTTCGGCACGTCGTCGATGACCTAGCCCGCTCTTTCTCCGATGAAGCCGACACTAGAGCCCGGGATTTGATTTGGACAGCGGAGAGGACTTCATCACGGAGCCGTGGAGGTGGAGGACCGGATCTACAAAGGTTGTATTTCCGTATTCTTGTAGTTAAGTGTTAACTAGTTTGTTTTGTCGCCTAAACTTCTAGCCAACGATCCGTATTAGGGTTTCTCGGCACCGTAAATTTTGAAATTGGCATGGTTGATGCCTTGTGAGACCTCTTGTGAGTGCCTAGGGACCCTACAGTGGTATCAGAGCCTAGCTAGAGCCTTAGGCGAAGTCTAGACGAAGTTTGGAACCCGAACGAACCCGAAACCCTAAACCAAACATGCTCTCTGGACTTTTTCTAAAATCTGGAGTTTTTCGATATTAAAAATATGCAGAAAAATCAGCAGGGAATTGTAAGAATTACTGTGAAGCCCGTACCCATGAATCCACCTGTTAGTGTATATGCCCTAGAGGCCATTACTGTATCATACTAGTTTGTATATTACTTAATGGAAGCTTGGGATATTCACCTTGTATAAACAATCTTGCTCAATATAGTAGTATGCTACTTGGTTTGTTTCTACTTCAATGTGTACATGTGTTTATTTTGCGATATCACCTATACGCATTAGTGGAGCCCTTAGGATCTTTGCTTGATTACCAGCGTTGTGACGGCAGTCACACTAGTGGGGGCTGGGTAATCTATAAGCACATCCTTACACAGGTCCCTAGTCGCAGGACTATCGAGACAGGGCATCGATACTCCGGAGTAGACTAGCGTATGCGCTTCTCATCCCAGTATGGGAGATGGTCTGTCCCACAGCCATCAGTACGTCGTACTGGAGATAGTATACGGGTGCTCGTTAGGTTACGGGTACACTGGACAGGACTCGTCGGGAACTGAGAGGTTGGTATTATACCTATCGTCAGTTATCAGTTCCCAGGTGACATGAGTACAGCTTAGTCCGCTGACTTGATACTGGCACTTCGCCTCAAGTGTGTTCCCACTACACTTTGATCACTACCCTACCATGGCTCAAAGGAGTCGTGCAAACAGGTAGTGGTTGGGTGCAGTCCCGAAGCACTTGGAGGCAGTGACGGTTAGACAGGATTCGTCTCTCCCGGTATTGGGGGTTGACATCGCGCTGTGTCTAGGAGAGCCATTACACGAGTAGTCCCTGGCCAGGGCAAGCGAGATATACTGGTAGGTTTCCAGTGTTATCTCAGGGTGTTTTGGGCTTCACTCCGACACGACTTGTACCGCTATTGGGGGACTGACGTTTTACCGCCCCCTAGGCCCGACATGCGATGTATCAGACGAACAGACCGGACTGTACGGAGAATGTCACATTCAGACTCAGTAGGAGTTCAGATGGGGTTTCACCTCGTCAGCCTTCTTGTCGGCATCTACCTGGGGACCGTTACGAACAGCTAGTGCCGCTTGCGGTCTGTGGTTAAACCCACTGTCAGCGTAGTGTCGAGTCTTTAGAGTCCCACACAGAGGGTATTCGCCTCTGGGCAAAACAGAGTAGAGGTCGCATGGTTTTGCGGCAGGGTTCGTTCTCATCCGCGCACTTGTGCACTTTTGGAGTCCGGACGGATTATACTGGCAGGCTCTGGTTTGAGCCAGATACTGGTATATCTTTTGGGGGTTGCTTTTATATCTCGGTATTCTTGTTCCTCGGAACGAGAATGCAGGTGTGTATGCACAGTTGCTTGAGGCGGAGGATGAGGTTTTTCATTAGGGTTTCGGAACGGGTGCGTATGCACAGTTGACAGTCATCATTTTCCAAACCCTAATGGATTTATGGATTATCTATTAATAATAGTAATTAAATGAGAATTATGTTATGGTTGATTTTGTTGACTTGTTGACCATGGTTGACTTGTTGACCATGGTTGAATGTTGACCACCATCATGCTTTGTAAAGATACTCCTTGATTCATGCTTATATTTCATTTAATGAAGCATGATAGTGGTCATTCCAAAACTACCATCAACTATTCTCATTTTGAATTATTATTATTAAGATAATTCTTTTTCTTTTTGATATGGTTGCAAAAAGAAAAAATATAGCTCATTCTATCATAACCTCTCTCTCTCCTCATTTCATCTTCTTCTTCCTCAAGCTCAAGGTGATTCCTTCTCATGTGTTGAGAATCCATCACCTTGAAAAGAAAGCACTCCATAGATACTCTCTACTCTCTCTAGGGTTCAAGGTTTAGCAAGCCGGAGATCCTAGTTCACTCAAAGTTCGAGGAAGAGCCCGAAGGTAGAACCCTCAGGTGGATCCATCTTCGACGGAAGAAGGCTACGAGGCAAGAACCATCAACCTCTACAAGGTTTGAAGAAGAAGGAGTTCAAGTTTAGGTATAACTCTTCATCCGAGTAGCTAACGCTCCTTTGTATGCTTGCTAGTTTAGTTTAGACACGATCCCGACCTTGTTTAGTCCATGTTGCCCCTTTGCGATAAAAATTTGTTTTTTATACCGTTTCCGCCTCCCCGTAAGCACCGGGGGTCGCAACGTGGACTTACAGTGGTATCAGAGCCTAACTAAACTTAAACTAGCTTGGTAGCGAAGTGTATGGAAGTTCGAAACCGAAAAATCGCAAAACCGGAAAAACTAAAACCCTAAGTTTCTGTTGAAATTTTTTCTGCTCTAAATGAAAAACTTTATACTTCTAAATTCGGCTCAGGGTTTTGTGTGAACACCCATGAAAAACGATCCATTGATTCATCTAAACCGCCGCGGTTCCGCGGTATGAGGTAGGCATTTGCCGCGGAACCGCCGCCGTTTGTTGTGCTCTCTGCATCGTTTTTCGTGCAGTGTGTCTCTGTGTTGGTTTTGGGATTTTTAAGATATATTATATGTGCCCAGATTTTCCAGAACAGAAATTTACTTTTGGGGTCCTATAATTCCGTATTTTTTTCGAACTTCGCTACACTTTGGCTATGTTGGTTATATCTGTGATGTTTGCATGTATTGAACGTCGGCTAATCGCTATAAGTCGATTAGTCGGGGTTATACATGATCTGTGTTTGATATTGGATTGTGTATATGAATGTGTTGGACTGTCGCGGGTGAATAGCCGGGGTGGATGTGAGATGAGCTTTTGTTTTTCTTTCATTCATTGTAAATGTAAATTGATGTAATATTATTATTTGTTTGGCCGCACAACCAGGTCGGGGTTGTAGCCGTCATTGTATAATTCTTTTTACTGTTTTTGCTCCTAGTATAGACCCATGGAGGGGTGCACAAACTGCCGAGTACTTGGCGGGTAGTTTGCCGCACCCGTAGGGGTCTTGGGTGGGGTATTTGGCTATTCACCGCGACCGTGTAATCCGCTTTTCGTTGCAGGCTCGAAAGGATTGCGGATTGCTAGTATATCCAATGTATTCATCTGTGATCTGTAATGTCTATCATTGCTTTCTATTTAGGCGTTGCTTATGTTTTACAGCCGCGCTAGCCCAGCCCCCGCTCTGTCGTTAGTTAAGTAACCTAACGAGTGATGACGGGACCCCGTGGCGAATGCGAATGGCATAAGCGTACGTCATATTTTGGTTGTTTTATGCAATGGTAGGATTAAATGATGGGACGCATTAAAAGAACTAATGCAAGAATATCACGCATTAAAAGAACTAATGCAAGATAATAAACCAAGCTAAAGTCGTTGGAACACTTTCGAAAAACCACTCGGTTCTTTTCAAAACTAACTTTTAAATGCGGAGCTTGAGCCACTCCTTCTAAAAGCTATCTCGTTCCATCGATTATATCAAGTTCACTACGTTCACGATTTCGCCAAAACCATCCGTAGCCCTCCGTCGTTTCATATGAATATTCAACAGTATTCAAGCTGTGTTTGTTGGCCTTAGTCAAGGCACAGTGTTTGGTAGCTGGTGGGTATTCATATGTTGCATAGATAGAATGCGTTGGTTTGGGACAGTCGTATTGCCTTGTTGGCCATAGTCAAGGGTATATACGGGTGGGTTCAAATTAACCTGGACAACGACGGGAAGAACTTGACATGTGACTTATGATTTGTTGGCCTTAGTCAAGGTCATAAGAGCATGGGGCAAAAATCCACATCGGGAGTTTCACAAGTACTGAAACTTGCTAGATTTGCATACCATTTGGAGTGTGATGATTATGGTAGGATTCCTTCATTTTCGTCACGCGATGATATTTGGATCCCGATCCTACTGTGAGTATATGCTACTCCTCGGGAAATTTCTCACTAAACGATCAATGCTATAAACCTAGTAGGTGCCTAGAAAGGTGTTAGCGGGGCTACGCCCCCAGGGAAAAGAGGTTCTTAAATTAAGGAACTTCGCGAAAGCGTTGGAAAACCTCCCTCGAAGTACCGACACTGGCCTGGCTGAACGGTTAAGCAAGTATTGTACGGTGGGATTGATCCCGGCTAATTCTTCCTTTGTGGTTTGAGGAGGGATTCGAGAGACAGTGGGAGCCATCCTGTTTAGACAAATTAAAAACCATTCTAAACTTGCAAGAGCATCGTGCTAAGTGTTTCTTCTCTCCCCCTGCAGCGACCAAATCGAAATGACTGGACTTAAGTTACTTCTAGATAAAAACATACTGACAGGGCCAAACTACAAAGATTGGCTCAGGAATGTCAAATTGGCAATCGCTTACGACAAGCTGGGGTATCTTCTTACCACCAAAGCTCCCCCCGTCCCAGGTCCCACCTCCAGCGTCGCGGATAAGGAAATCCGTAAGACTTGGGAGATTGATTGCGCGAAGGCCAGGTGCCTCGTGCTTGCCTCTATGGACAACGAACATCAGAGGAGGCATGAGAATATGGACCTCGAGTCCATATTTCTCCATACAAAAGAACTGTATGGAGAGCAGTCTCGTATCGCAAGATACGAAGTGTCGAAGAAGTTATTTTCGACAAAGTTGGCCGTCGGATCATCGGTAGCGGACCACGTGCTTAAGATGATTGGCTACACTGAGGAGCTCGCGGAACTTGGGACCACGTTGGACAGTGAACTCTATACGGATTTAATTCTCCAGTCCCTTCCATCCACTTACGCCCAGTTTATACTGAACTTCAACTTACAAGAAAAGGAAGTTGAACTTTCAGAACTCCTCAACCTGCTGAGGAGCGCAGAGGGCACCCTACAGAAGAGTAGGGAAACACCCGCTTTGTTTGTAGGAGGATCTTCTTCCTCTAGGTCCAAGGCGAAAGCCAAGGGAAAGAGGAAGAAAGCCCCCGCCAAACCAAGAGGCGGTGTTAGTAAAGTGGGTACGAAGGGAAAGGAAAAGGCAACAAAGATTGCGGGGAAGCTTGTTGGAAAGGAAGAATGCTTCTATTGTCATAAGAGTGGACACTGGAAGAAAGATTGCAGGGCTTGGAAAGCCAGGACACAGGAACTGAAGCAGGTTGCGGCTTCAGCTTCAGGTGTGTATGTTATTGAAAACTGTCTTTCTATAAACTCTACTTCCTGGGTATTGGATACCGGATCAGGATCTCATATCTGTAATTCTTTACAGGCGTTGAGAAACCGTAGGTTTTTGAAGGAAGGTGACATGACCCTCAGAGTTGCGAACGGAGCTAGCATGGATGCTAAAGCCGTGGGGGACTATCACCTGGGAATGTCAGATGGGCATGTTTTGGTTTTGCGTAATTGCTTTTTTGTACCCAACGCAACTTGTAATATCATTTCTGTATCTTTGGTTTCTAAAGAAGGTTATGAATTTGCGTTTGTAAGTAATGTTGTAAACATTCACCTTAATCAAGTTCTGATTGGGTCAGGTACACTGAGCAATGGTATATACGTATTAAACCAACCACAGATTTTCAATATCCAAAATACACACAAAAGAAAGTCTCCAGATTTCAATCAGGCTTTCTTATGGCATTGTAGACTGGGTCACATCAATGAGACACGGTTGACTAAGTTACATAAAGAAGGATACTTGGATCCGTTCGAGTATCAGTCTTATGCCACTTGTGAATCTTGTCTCATGGGAAAGATGACAAAGACTCCGTTCACTGGACACGGAGAAAGAGCGAGCGAGCTCTTGGGACTCATACACAGTGACGTGTGTGGTCCAATGTCTACACATGCGCGAAGCGGTTATTCATACTTCATTACTTTCACAGACGATTTCTCTAGGTATGGACATGTCTTCTTGATGAAGCACAAATCCGAGGCCTTTGAGAAATTTCGGGATTACAAGAATGAAGTTGAAAAACAAACAGGCAAAAGTATTAAGATTCTAAGATCGGATCGAGGTGGTGAATACTTGAGTGCCGAGTTCCTGGACTATTTAAAAGAGAATGGGATTCTCTCTCAGCGTACTCCTCCATACACTCCGCAACATAACGGTGTATCGGAAAGAAGGAATCGAACCCTATTGGATATGGTTCGTTCCATGATGAGTAAGGCTGAGTTACCGCGATCTTTCTAGGGATATGCACTAGAAACAGATGCACATCTCTTGAACCAAGTTCCTACTAAGACTGTGCCTACCACACCATATCAGATGTGGAGTGGGAAGAAACCCTGTCTTAAATCCTTTAAGACATAGGGATGTCCGGCTTTTGTAAAAAAGCAGCATGCGGACAAGCTCGAGGCACGCTCAGTACAGTGCAAGTTTGTGGGATACCCAAAGAACTCCAAGGGGTATCTATTCTATTACGCAGAGGAGCAAAAAGTCCATGTTTCTCGTCATGCCCACTTCTTGGAAACTGAGTTTTTGGAAAATCAGATAAGTGGGAGCGCAGTAGAACTGGATGAAATTCCAGAACCTCAGACTATTACTGAAAGCTTAGTGGAACCAGAGGGTTAAAAAGAACAGGACATTCCTACGCCGCTCCGCAGGAGTAGTAGGCAGTCTCATCCGCCCGAGAGATACTACGGTTTTCTCATAGACGGGGATAGAGAGGATTGCATCATAGATTATGATGAGCCTACTAGCTTCCAACAGGCCATTCAGAGCGTTGACTCGGTAAAATGGCTGGATGCAATGCGGACCGAAATGGAGTCCATGTACACCAACAAAGTATGGACGTTGGACATTGCTCCAGACGGGGTAAAACCCGTAGGATGCAAGTGGATCTTCAAAAGGAAGATTGGTGTAGATGGACAGGTTGAGACCTATAAAGCTAGACTTGTAGCAAAGGGTTTCCGTCAAAGACCTGGCTTGGACTATGACGAAACCTTTTCTCCAGTGGCTATGCTGAAATCCATTCGGATCCTTCTTGCCATTGCTGCCTTCCACGATTATGAGATTTGGCAGATGGACGTAAAAACCGCTTTTCTAAATGGAAATTTAGAGGAGTGTGTCTATATGGATCAGCCAGAGGGTTTCAATCAGAGTGGGAGCAGCGGAAAGGTGTGCAAGTTGCTTAAGTCCATCTATGGACTAAAGCAGGCATCGCGGAGTTGGAACATCTGTTTTGATGAGACGGTCAAGGAATTTGGCTTTATCAAAAATCCAGATGAACCATGCATCTATAGTAGATTTGTAGCGAGAACTGTAGTATTCCTTGTTTTATACGTGGATGACATTCTCTTAATAGGAAATGACATTCCTATGCTACAATCTGTCAAGGGTTTCTTGTCACACAGGTTCTCCATGAAAGACCTGGGTGATGCCTCTTACATCCTGGGGATCCGGATCCATCGTGATAGATCCAAAAGGATATTAGGACTTTCACAGTCCAGGTACATCGACACCGTACTGAAAAGATTCAGCATGGAAGATTCCAAGCGCGGTAACCTACCGGCTTGTCACGGGATCACCCTCTCTAAAGAGATGTCTCCCAAGACTGATTTGGAGAGGGATCGCATGTCTATTATACCCTACGCTTCTGCGGTAGGCTCTATAATGTATGCGATGTTGTGTACCAGACCGGATGTAGCTTATGCACTGAGTGTAGTAAGCCGGTATCAGTCAAACCCTGGGGAGAAACACTGGATAGCAGTAAAGAACATTCTCAAGTACCTGAGAAGGACTAAGGAGATGTTCTTGGTGTATGGCGGAAAAGACCTCCAGATCGAGGCCTTTGCTGACTCCAGCTTCCAGAGTGACAAGGATGATTCCAAGTCCATGTCGGGTTTTGTCTTTACCCTCAATGGAGGGGCGGTGTGTTGGAAGAGTTCCAAACAGGAAACCGTTGCAGACTCGACTATGGAAGCGGAATACATCGCTGCATCTGATGCCGCAAAAGAAGCTGTCTGGATGAGGAAGTTCTTAAAAGAACTTCAGGTGGTTCCGTCCATTGTTGACCCAATACCTCTGTATTGCGACAACAACGGGGCTATAGCTTTAGCGAAGGAACCCAGGTCCCATCAGAGATCCAGGCACATCTTGAGGCGGTATCACCTGATCAGGGAGATCGTGGATCGCAAGGAGATCGAGGTTCGGAGGGTTGCTTCAGAAGAAAACACTGCAGATCCATTCACCAAGGCCCTACCCCAGACTCAGTTCGAGCGGCTGATCGAGATGATAGGTCTTCGATACGCCAGTACATGGCCTTGGTGCAAGTGGGAGATTGTTAGTGTATATGCCCTAGAGGCCATTACTGTATCATACTAGTTTGTATATTACTTAATGGAAGCTTGGGATATTCACCTTGTATAAACAATCTTGCTCAATATAGTAGTATGCTACTTGGTTTGTTTCTACTTCAATGTGTACATGTGTTTATTTTGCGATATCACCTATACGCATTAGTGGAGCCCTTAGGATCTTTGCTTGATTACCAGCGTTGTGACGGCAGTCACACTAGTGGGGGCTGGGTAATCTATAAGCACATCCTTACACAGGTCCCTAATCGCAGGACTATCGAGACAGGGCATCGATACTCCGGAGTAGACTAGCGTATGCGCTTCTCATCCCAGTGTGGGAGATGGTCTGTCCCACAGCCATCAGTACGTCGTACTGGAGATAGTATACGGGTGCTCGTTAGGTTACGGGTACACTGGACAGGACTCGTCGGGAACTGAGAGGTTGGTATTATACCTATCGTCAGTTATCAGTTCCCAGGTGACATGAGTACAGCTTAATCCGCTGACTTGATACTGGCACTTCGCCTCAAGTGTGTTCCCACTACACTTTGATCACTACCCTACCACGGCTCAAAGGAGTCGTGCAAACAGGTAGTGGTTGGGTGCAGTCCCGAAGCACTTGGAGGCAGTGACGGTTAGACAGGATTCGTCTCTCCCGGTATTGGGGGTTGACATCGCGCTGTGTCTAGGAGAGCCATTACACGAGTAGTCCCTGGCCAGGGCAAGCGAGATATACTGGTAGGTTTCCAGTGTTATCTCAGGGTGTTTTGGGCTTCACTCCGACACGACTTGTACCGCTATTGGGGGACTGACGTTTTACCGCCTCCTAGGCCCGACATGCGATGTATCAGACGAACAGACCGGACTGTACGGAGAATGTCACATTCAGACTCAGTAGGAGTTCAGATGGGGTTTCACCTCGTCAGCCTTCTTGTCGGCATCTACCTGGGGACCGTTACGCACAGCTAGTGCCGCTTGCGGTCTGTGGTTAAACCCACTGCCAGCGTAGTGTCGAGTCTTTAGAGTCCCACACAGAGGGTATTCGCCTATGGGCAAAACAGAGTAGAGGTCGCATGGTTTTGCGGCAGGGTTCTTTCTCATCCGCGCACTTGTGCACTTTTGGAGTCCGGACGGATTATACTGGCAGGCTCTGGTTTGAGCCAGATACTGGTATATCTTTTGGGGGTTGCTTTTATATCTCGGTATTCTTGTTCCTCGGAACGAGAATGCAGGTGTGTATGCACAGTTGCTTGAGGCGGAGGATGAGGTTTTTCATTAGGGTTTCGGAACGGGTGCGTATGCACAGTTGACAGTCATCATTTTCCAAACCCTAATGGATTTATGGATTATCTATTAATAATAGTAATTAAATGAGAATTATGTTATGGTTGATTTTGTTGACTTGTTGACCATGGTTGACTTGTTGACCATGGTTGAATGTTGACCACCATCATGCTTTGTAAAGATACTCCTTGATTCATGCTTATATTTCATTTAATGAAGCATGATAGTGGTCATTCCAAAACTACCATCAACTATTCTCATTTTGAATTATTATTATTAAGATAATTCTTTTTCTTTTTGATATGGTTGCAAAAAGAAAAAATATAGCTCATTCTATCATAACCTCTCTCTCTCCTCATTTCATATTCTTCTTCCTCAAGCTCAAGGTGATTCCTTCTTATGTGTTGAGAATCCATCACCTTGAAAAGAAAGCACTCCATAGATACTCTCTACTCTCTCTAGGGTTCAAGGTTTAGCAAGCCGGAGATCCTAGTTCACTCAAAGTTCGAGGAAGAGCCCGAAGGTAGAACCCTCAGGTGGATCCATCTTCGACGGAAGAAGGCTACGAGGCAAGAACCATCAACCTCTACAAGGTTTGAAGAAGAAGGAGTTCAAGTTTAGGTATAACTCTTCATCCGAGTAGCTAACGCTCCTTTGTATGCTTGCTAGTTTAGTTTAGACACGATCCCGACCTTGTTTAGTCCATGTTGCCCCTTTGCGATAAAAATTTGTTTTTTATACCGTTTCCGCCTCCCCGTAAGCACCGGGGGTCGCAACGTGGACTTACACCACCAAAGTGCGGCGGAACCGCGGCAGAAGCCTGGCTTCTGCGGCGGTTCCGCGGCCAAAGGATGACATCATCATCCCCTGTTTGCACAGTAACTCCTATTATATTATGCTGGATTTTCTGGGAATTTTTAATATTTATTCAAGAGTTGAATTTTCTGGGGTTGTTTTGGGGATTCGGTGTTTCGATCGGAGTATCAGATTTTGTCTATGTGGCTTTCCGGATAAATTTCAGAATATGTTAAAAAGTTCGACCGGATATAAATACCCAATTTTTCCCCTGTCGGGAAATTTCCAAGTGTTGGATTTTTCCGTAGTTTAACGACGTTCTAAGTAGTGCAAGTAACGCGATGGACCCTCTAGAAGACAACAAACCTTAACTCGATTATGTGACCGTCTTGAACTGCCCCTTGAACCTTCGGGTTTGGGGCAGTACGGCGTGCCACATGTGAGGCGTTGGCTTGACCCTTCTACGGCTGGACCGTTGGTACTGAGGCATGAACTGAATGTTTTTAGACTTGTTTCATGTGTTGAGCTGTATCGGGAAAACTTGGGTATTCGACTGTTCGATCGGAAAGTTTAACATTTTCTATTTATCCGGAATGGGATACAATAATTGGAATTCACAAGTAGTTATGAGATAACTAAATGAATGTTATGAACATAGCAGTTTAGTCTCACTTGATCGGTTGCCACGGAATTTTGATGTGATCAAAAGTCCGTCGCAATCACGTAGCGTACGCGGATACTCGCCGGGTAAACTTAATAGACAGCCTCGCTCCATAGCCCCGACCAAGTGACTGTAGGAGAACCCCGTCGCCGAAAGCATCCATTCGGGTGCTCGCGGCAGCGGTGTTCCGCCATGGTGCACTTTGTCGACGGTATCGGGGGTGCGGCCGTCTACTGAAGTTTGCGACGAGCATTCGATCAGGATTTCGGGAATCTTGTTGAATTGCCCGACTTAATATTGAAAAGTGTTTTCGATAATGAGACTAAAATGCGGGGTTTATAATGATTAGGCATGCGATGTCTATGCAGATTGCGGATTCCAACTGTTGTAGTTTTACACTTTCTTTTCTGTGACCGTAAGTGTAATATGTGATATCGCCGGTTTCGTTGCTATATGTCAACGAAAATTGGGATGGGCATACTTACTTACGTTGATGACATGTGATGTTATGTGTTGCTGGATATGTTATATTGGATTGTCGTGTTTGAATAGCCGAGGGTTTTTATGTGAGATGAGTGTTTTTCATTTTCATTCATGTAAAAACTTGTATGTAATATTCTTTTATTTGGGGCACTTCCAGGTTGCGGAAGATGTCACCGTTTGTATATTATTTACTTTTCCGCACTAGGATAGACCCAAGGAGGGGAGCACAAGTAACCGGGTTCTGGAGTCCAGTGGGAGACCAACTCGAGGAGTCGAGTCCGGGTCTCCTAACTCTAGAATTGGTAGGGTTGCTTGCCGCTCTCGTAGGGGTCTAGGGGTGTGGGTTTGGCTATTCATCGCGACCGTGGAATCCGTGTTTTATACTGGCTCGTATTGAAAGCACGGACGTCCTAGTATATCCAATATTTCATATGTTTCTTCTGCTGCGATATCTGTGATATGATCATGTGATATGTTCTGTGATGGATACTTTATATAGTATATATGATATATTATATAGACGTTACTTATGTTTTACACCCGTGCTAGCCCTGCCCCGCTCTGCCGTTAGTTACCTAACCTAACGGTGCACGAGGGGACATCGAGGCGAATGCGGATGGCATAAGTGTACGTCGTATTTATCTGTGATGTTTAGGTACTTAAATGATGGGACTTCATTAATGTGATTAATGAAATAAAAGAAACCTAAGATGTTGTAGAATCGAATTTCAAAATAAAACAGGTAGCTACAGTTCTTGCTATGCACAGAGGTATATATGATATATTCTGCACCTTATTCGATGAGGAAAGGACCGAGATCCCTTCACCGGGAGTGACTCCTTTAGCAATAACTGGCCGATGCTACACACTCGGTTTGGTTTTTTGAGTGCTTTTAAGTGTTTTTGCTTTGCACGGTGATATATATGATATATCCCGCACCTCATTCGACGAGGAAAGGACCGACGATCCCTTCACCGGGAGTGACTCCTTTAGCAAAACTAGAAAAGCCTCAAAAGCACTCCATTTTTAAAATCATTTGATTCTACAACGATATCAAGTTCATTACACAATAGGTTTTCAGAAAAACCTGTCGTAGCCCTCCGTCATTTCAGATAAGTACTAGTTAGTATTCGTGCTGCGGTAGTTTGGCCTCTGTCAAGACGTGGTATACGGTAGCTAACTAGTGCTTATCTGTTAGCATATGATGCGATTGGATTAGGGTATTCGTACGGCGTTGTTTGGCCTCCGTCAAGGGTCGTGCGGGTGGGTTTAATTCAATCAGGAAATGACGGGTTGAACTTGACTAGCGGACTATGGGTAGTTTGGCCTCCGTCAAGGTCATAGGACACTAGGGGCAAAATATTATCGGGAATTTCAAGTGTTGAAATTTGCAATGAGATTGCATACCTTCTATGAGATAGTTGGATCCCGATACCCGCTGTGAGTAATTGTTACTCCTGGGAGAGTTTTATACATTACAATTAGCCGATCAAGTAGGTGTCTAGAAAGGTGTCAACGAGGTTATGCCTCTGGGAAAACGAGGTTTACATTAATTAGGTTCGTGCGAAAGCACGGGGGACCTCCCTCAAAGTACCGACACTGGCCTGGCTGAAAGATTGGCGAACTTGTAGTGTGTAATTAATCCCGGCTAGTCTTTCCTTTTAGGGTTTGAAGGAAGATTTGATAAAAAGCAGTGGGAGCCATCCTGATTAGATAAAATAATAACCAATCTATTCTTGAAAGAGCGCACGCTGAGTGTTTTCTTCTCTCTCTCTCCTGGTAGCGACCATATCATGCCTTAATCAAGATAATAATACGGATTATTGATAGAACCCGCTTGTTATACTGAGCTGGGGAACATTGGTCCCGCTCCACCTTATAATTGTTATAAGACAGAGCAGGAAATTGGGGATTACCAGAATTCCCGTGCCGCCCAAACGAAGAGAGTGCATGCTGATGCATCATCTTCGGGTGTGTTCCTTATACAGAACTGTTTCTCAGTATCCTCCGCATCCTTGGTATATGATACCGGATCAGGATCCCAGATATGTAATCTGTTACATAGGGCTACAGAAAGGTAGAAAAACTGAGAACGGGTGATAAGTTTCATGAGACAGAAAACGGGACAAGTGTTGCAGCCAAGTCTGTTGGTCACTGTCATCCTGTATTACCAATACATTGATTCTGAACGAATGTTGTTAGATACCGAACCTGATATACAAAATCATATCACTCTCTTTATTAGTAAAGAAATGATAAAATTTTGTATTGTTGGATAATGTTTTGGACATTTCCTATATCAAAAGTTGATCGGTTCAGGCACGTTATCTAAAAGTATTAATGTTCTAAATCAAACTACAGTTCTTAGTATACGGAACACACAAAAGAGGAAGAGTTCAGAAATGAATGAATTCTTCTTAAGGTATTGTAGACTAAGTCATATCAATGCGACCTGACTCGCTGAAGTTACATATAGATGCATATTTAAATCAGTTTGAATTTACATCTTATGAAACTTGCCAGTCATGTCACTGAGATAAGATAACCACGGCTCTGTTTATTGGTAACAGAGAAAGAGTTAATAAACTCTTGGGACTGATACATGATGATGTATGTAAGGTCCCCTGTCTATACATGCCAGGACTGGTTCTTTATACTTCATTACATTCTCTGATGATCTTTCGAGATTCAGACCTATGTTCCTGTTGAAACACAAGTCCGAACCTTTTAAGATATTCACAGAATATAAGGCAGAAGTAGAGAACCAATACGAGTATAAGTATTATGTCCTTTGATGTGATCAAGGAGGAGAATACTTGAGCACGGAAATCCTGGACTATTCTAAAGGAGAATGAGATTCTCTCTCAGCATTACTCCTCCGTATACACCATAGCACGATGGTATATCGGGGCGGAGCAATAGCACCCTATGTGATAAGGTGTGCTCTATGATGAGTACTACTGAGTTACCTATTTCCTTTTGGGAGTTATGCACTTGAGAAGATGCATACCTATTGAATAGGGTTCGAATCAAATCTATGTCTACCGCTTCATATGTGATATGGAAAGGGAAGAGCCCATGTCCTAAGCTAGTTAAGATTTGGGGTTGACCGGCCTATGTCTGAAAGCAAAATCCGGACAAGCTCGAGGCAAAGTCTGTAAAGTAGAACTGGAAAGGTTCCAGCTATACAAACTACAGCAGATGATTTGATAGAACCAAAGGATTCAGTAGATTCCAACGAACCTCAGCCTCTCCGCCGATCTAGTAGGGTTCCTCACCCACCTGAGAGATACTTCTGTTTCTCTATGACAGTAGGAGCGAGGATTGCGTCATAAGATGATGACCCAACTAGTTTCGAGCTGGCCATCAGGAGTGGGACTCTGTAAGAATGGCTGGATGCTTAGTGAACTGAGATGGAATCCTCATACACCAACAAAGTATGGACTTTGGGTGCTATATCTGAAGGGTTAAATCCCCATCAGGAGCAAGTATATCTTGAGAAGATTACTTGGTGTAGATGGAAAAGTTGAGACTTTCAAAGCTAGACTTGTTAAAGGTTTTCGTCATTGACCAAGCGTGGATAATGATGAAACCTTTTTCCAGTGGCTATGCTTAAGTGCATCCAGATCCTACTTACCATGGCTACATACCATGACTACGATATCTGGTGGTTGGGTGTCATGACTGCTTTTCTAAATAATGTTTTAGAAGAGAACGTCTATAAGTACACAGCCAGAGGGCTTCGTAGACAGTGGGAGCAGCGGAAACGTGTACAAGATGCTTTATAGGATAAAGCAGGCATTGCGGAGTTGGAACATCTGTTTTGATGGATTAGTCAAAGAAGTTGACATCATCAAAATGGTAGATGAACCTTGTATAAACAAAAAGGTAGTAGGGAGTATGGTGACGATCCTCGTAGAGTACGTGGATGACATACTCTTGATAGGGAAGGAGTTTCCTATGTCACGCTCGATCAATCTCCGCTTATCACAATGATTCTCCATATAGGATGAAAGTGATACCTCCTAAATCCTGGGTTTTGGATCTATGAGATAGATCTAATTGGATATTAGGATTCTCACTAGTTGTAGCGAGATGGTATCAATCGATCCTGGGGAGAATCACTGGAAGGGTTCCAGGGTGATAATGACGACTGAATGTCAGTCGCAGGCATTGTCTTTACCCTCAGTAAAGGGACGGTATGTTGGAACGGTTCCAAGCTAAATACCGTGGCATAATAGATGATAAAGGCTGGATACATCACTACTTAAGATGCTACCATAGAGGCAGTCTGGGTGTATATTGGTTCATGAGATGAACTACGTTCCAACCATTGTGAGACAATGGAGTTGTGGCTTGTGCCAAGGAACGCAGGTCCCATCAGTGATCCAGACATATTCTAAGGCAGTATCACCTGATCATGGAGATGGTTGATCTCTAAGGGATCGAGGTTAGGAGAGTAGACTCAGAGGACAACACCGCGGATCCACTCACAAAGGCCTGTTCCCAGAGAGAAATTTTTATGGGATGGTTGAGTATGAGATACTACAACCACTGCTATCAGATGGCCCTAGTGCAAGTGGGAGATTGTTAGTTATATGTATGCCCTAGAGGCCATTACTATACATAGGATGTATATTGTAGTGGATGCTTGGACATATATAGAGAGGACTTTCTTGCTCGACATGATAGCATGCTATCTGGTTGATCTTTACCTTAACGTGTATACTGTTTGTCTCTCTGTTACATGTTGGTAAAGCCCTTAGGATGTGTACTTGACTACCTGGACTATGATGTGGATCATACTAGTGGGGACATGGTAGTCCATAAGTACATCCTTCAAAGTCCTTAGTCGTGGGTGTATCGAGACGGGGCATCGATATACCAGAGTAGACTAGCGTATACCTTCTGGACCCATACAGATGGGCGATGGATGATCCCATATCCATTGGTGTTTGACATCAGAGATGATATACGGGTGCTCAGTGGAGAATGGGTACACTGGAGGACTCACCGAGAACTCCCAGATGGTATTATACCTTACGTCAGATGGCAGTTCTCTGGTGACACTGGTACAGAGTAGTCTGTTGACCCGAGATCGTCATAGAGTCTTGTGTGGTTCCCACTGTGCTTTGATTTCCACCTTACCACGTCTAAGAGGGCGTGCAAAACGGTGGCTTTTGGGTACAGTCCCGAGTCACATGGAGGCAATGAGCGATAGGAGGGGATTCGTCTCTCCCGGTATAGGGAGTTGATGTTGCGCTGTGTTCGATTGGCTATAACAGGAAATCCCTGGCCAGGGTTGCTGAGATTTACTGGTAAGTGTTACCAGTAGTTTCTCGAATAGTTATAGACCTCATATCGACACGACTTATCGAGCTATTGGGGTCTGACGTTTACCACCCCTAGGCGAGATATGCGACATATCAGACGATCAGACCGGACTGTACGGTAAGTGTTACCGGTTGGATTCACAGGAGTGTGAGCGGGCTTGCTCATCGATCTTCTGATCGCTCAATACCCGGGTGGCCGTTACGTTTGGCAGACCGCTTGCGGCTTGTGGGTGATTGATATGATCATCACCTGCTGCCGGCGTATTGACGAGTCTTTAAAGTCCTACACAGAGGTTTCCTGACTCAAGCGAAACGAAATAGGAGCGCATATGAGATATGTGCGGGACCGAGAATAATGCGTGTATGTGATACCGTATTCTATTCTCGCGATGATTGTATCGAATGGTTGTATGCGATATAACCTAGTTATCGAATCAAGGATTGATTCGATAAATCGATACATTGGATATTAGTCGATTATATGCGATATGACCGGATCATTAAATCAAGTGTTGATTTAATGATTTAATGCATAATTATATATTTGATATATTACTTTGCATTAACTAGTATCGGTTCACTTAAGATGGATTTTCTCACTCGGATGTGCACATTGTATATGTGATATATTTTGTGCACTTGATTGTATCATGTTTGATGATACATGTTAACTTGGTCAAGTGTAAAGATTATACCATGGTTAGTTAATGGTTAGGGTTTTCATTTATTCTTTCATTTATCTTTTAATTTAGATTAAAAGAAATGAAAAGAGAAAAGAAAAACAAAAGGGTTTCTTTCATGAAGCTTGTTGAAGCTTCATGAAGCTTTGACCAAAGAAACCCTTTTGTCTTCATCTCATTAACCCTAACCATTCATTTAACTATAGTTAGCTCTCTACACTTTACCATGGTTACAATTATGATAAGATTTCATTTTCCTTTCTATTTTTTAACTAATCATATTCATAATCTTCTTCTTCTTCTTCACTTCATGAAGAAAAAGCTTGACTTCATCAATGGTGATTGATGAAAAAGAGTGAGAAATCCAATTCTAAAGTGAACCAACTTCCTATTTCATCATCCTCTACCTCTTGCCAAGTAGTAGAGTGTGTTTCCTTCACAAGTTTTCTAGACTTGATGAAGTTGGAGCTTGATCTAGCGATGCCTCGACGTAGATCATCTTCGGCACGTCGTCGATGACCTAGCCCGCTCTTTCTCCGATGAAGCCGACGCTAGAGCCCGGGATTTGATTTGGACAGCGGAGAGGACTTCATCACGGAGCCGTGGAGGTGCAGGACCGGATCTACAAAGGTTGTATTTCCGTATTCTTGTAGTTAAGTGTTAACTAGTTTGTTTTGTCGCCTAAACTTCTAGCCAACAATCCGTATTAGGGTTTCTCGGCACCGTAAATTTTGAAATTGGCATGGTTGATGCCTTGTGAGACATCTTGTGAGTGCCTAGGGACCCTACATTTCACACATGAGCGTTGTATGCCCCAGGGCTTAGCACTTTTAGGTAATTATGGAAACTCAATCTCAGCCCAAAATTGTCTAAGTTTTCTAAGGTTAAACCTCTTTGTTTTTAAATCAATCGAGCCCATATGCTCTTGATTTCCAAGGTTTCAAATATGACAAAAAATTCTTAAGTCCACAACAACCCCTTTTCCCTTAAATACGGGATTTGGTTTAAGGGTACATCTCTTCACACCTCTGATACATGTCGTAATTTCTTAATGTCTTCAGAGAGGTGGCGGGTCCCGACTACCAACAACTTTTTTTGTTGATGCACTTCCATATTGAAGTGCATGCCTCAAATCGGATCATGCCCTAAATTGGGCACATTCCATATCAACATTGTTCACTTCGTCACATAACAAATACGCGTGTGCGCAAGATTAATGTCGGACCGAGAAGTCCTTAAACTAATTATTCCCCTCAAATATGGAGATAATGGACCGAAATGTCCCAAAACTAATATTTTCCTCAAACATGGCAATAATGGACCTTGATGTCCTTAAACTAAAATAATTTAGCCCAAATGCTCATATGTTTTAAGTCGATCTTAATCTCAAACCAGATTAACGGTCCTTAAATAAACCTAAGCCCAAATCTAAAATATACGGATTTGAACTGAGCCGCGCCCTACGGGCGACGACATAAATTTGTCTCCGTATACAATCTACGGGCAACCTAAACAAAAAAACACACACACGATACGAAGTGGACTTCCGAAACAGGAGAAAGTGGTTATCGCAATGCGGTAACGTAATTAACTATAGGTGCTTGCGTCTGCAGGGAATAGCGTCCCCACAATAAAAAAAACCCTCACAAACGAAGGGGAATCTGATAAAGTCACGCTACAACGGCTGCATCCGTCCAAATCTCCAATATATGGTACCATAAATCAACTTGGTATCTTCGAAAAGATGGACAAATAAATCCAAATAGTATCTACCCCCAAATTCATGCAAGACGATCCATCCCAGTCCGTCTCTTTTTTTCGACGGTAAACAGTATCCATTTTGATTTATGAATAAAAGACATATTTTATTTCATGTTGCACCTCTCTATCCTTTAATGTCTTGCTTTGGCGTGAAGTAGTTTATATACTCATTTCGGAGTTTATAGTTTATTCACTCATTTCGGAGTTTGTAGTTTATATACTCATTTCGGAGTTTGTAGTTTATGTACTCATTTCAGAGTTTGTAGTTTATTCGCTCATTTTAGAGTTTGTAGTTTATGTACTCGTTTCGGAGTTTCTAGTTTATATACTCGTTTCGGAGTTTGTAGTTTATGTACTCGTTTCGGAGTTTGCAGTTTCTTCACTCATTTCGGAGTTTGTAGTTTATGTACTCTTTTCAGAGTTTGTAGTTTATTCACTCATTTTGGAGTTTCTTTAATTTACCTCCCTTGGGTTCATAGGCAAACTTGTCCTAACGTTGTATGTAAATAACCCCCATTCCTTTTACGACAGAGGTCTGTTAGGTTTGTGGTACTAGGGTTTTAGTCCGTGGTACCGTCACATTGGCTGATATATTCTTCGATATGCAGCCTTTAAGCCGCTGTTCGAGTTGTCCCGCGACTGTCATGTCTCTGATCCTTTCGAGGGATGGACAAGACGTCTTCAAGTAATCCCCTTAGGTTATATTACCGTCGGAAGAGCAAGCGTTAGGAATTTGCCATGACACTTTTTACTTGAGGTTAGGCTCAGTTTGGAGCCCCGATGAGTCATAACCGCACCCTTCTAGGGTGGGATGATTTCCAATGATCTTTTAGGCTTTATATGAGTTGTCGTCAAAGCCCGAAGCTGGGAATATGCCGCCACTTCATTTTTGTTTTAACGATGTCATGCCGATTCTTTGTTGAAATAGGGTAGACATCTGTAGGACCTCTATACTGTATATATTACAATTGAAGTCTGGAACTAGGAATATGCCATTGCTACAATTTAATTTGATAGTCGCGCCATATCCTACTGAAATGAGGGGGAGCGTCGAGACAGTCTCTAGGTTGTAAATGAACCGTCAAGACCGGGAGCTAGGATTTTGCCATAGCTCTACTTTTGCTTCGACCCTTGGGTCTTTTTTTTATGATGACGTTGCGTCGGCATCCTGCTGAAATGAGAAGCACATCGAGTCGATCTTTAGGCTATAGATGTTGCCATCAAGATATGGCTCTCCTTTTGACGGAGCCTGGTGGGAAAGTATGGTTCCCTTTCTTTCAATTGTGCCCATGGATTGTATACAAGAGTCGTTGTGGACCTACTTGCAGGGCAGAAAAGTTTCATTTTTATTTTTTTCCTTTCCGTGATGCTCTATCTTTTCAGCTTTTATGTTGCGAAAGTCACGATTGCCCAATCATTTTGTCTATTTATCGTGGTGCCCAATCATCTCGGCTGTTTTTGTTTTTACTCGCTGCTTTTTATTGCAAGTTGCCCTATCAAATAGGCTTTTTAAAGGGATTTGAAATATGATACCAATCCTGGCATCAGCATCGCTACCACTGGAATATTGCCAGGAGCGAATCATCATTTGCCTTGAGAGGACTTGGGGTTTAACACCTATTTAGGCATCTGTATCGCTACAACTAGAATATTGCCAGGAATAAATCATCATTTGCCTTTGTTGGTTTGGACAAAGATGGCTTAGAAAACATGGTTAGGATCCTGTCGACTAAGGCTTTGTGGCTTTATGAGCTATATGGGTCTCATAAATGTATTTCTCCCTATGAGTCATGAGGATCTAATAGGTGTATTTTCTCCTTAAGAATCACGGGGATTCCTAAGTGCGTTTTCTCTTGTAAGTCGTGAGGATCTTCCAAGAGTGTTTTCTCTTTATAAGTCGAGAGGATTTACAAGTGTCGTTCTCTATGTTGGGACATTTCTCGTCGTTGGTAGAACTTGGTGGGAGATATATTTATTTATGCCCATGGATTGTATACAAGGGTCAATATAGAACCGCGTGTAGGGAGATATTAGGGGAATCTGACGGCTTAAGAATGGGTTCAGATCCTTGTAGCTTAAGAATTTTGAATTCTATGAGCTGTGAGGGTCACATAAGGGGAATTCTCCTTACAAGTCGCATGGATCTCGTAACTGTATTTTCTCTTTAGGGATTGTGGGGACTCCTAAGTATGATGCTCCTTTGTGAGTCGTAAGGATCTCACGCAGGCTTTTTTTATGAGATTGCGCTCTTCCGGGTTTTCACAAGCTCGCCAGTAGCCCTGCTGTTTTTACTCACGGTGCCCTTTCGGGTTTTTATCCATGCCCATTTCGCTTGTGGACATACCCTTTTTTTTCCCGAAACTCTCGAAAGTAGCTTCGTCGTAGATGACCCATCTGTTTGCCGGTGGGATTTAAGGGTGGCTTCATTGCTGGAGTAGCTGTGTAGCCAGTGTGACTTAAGATGCAACCTTCATCGTTAGGACTTTGATTGCAATATAGATCTCAAAGGAGCATATCACCATATTTAGGGGCGATGTGCTAGTTTAGAGACATCTCGGTCCGTTGCGCCATGTTTGAGGTGAAGTTTTAGTTTAAGGACATCTCGGTCCATTGTTAGTTTAGGGACATCTCGGTCCGTTGTCGCCATGTTTGAGGTGGATAGTTAGTTTAAAGACTTCTCGGTCCGTTGTTAGTTTAGGGACATCCCGGTCCGACATTCCCATTTTTGGGACGAATGTTAGTTTAAGGACATTTCGGTCCATTGTCGTCGTTTTTTGGGCGACGGAGCTTTTTGGATTCTACTCTCAGAGTCCTGACTCAGGAAGATAGCGAGAGGACACAAGCAACGTCATCTATCATTGACCAAAGTCGTGACTCGTCAAGTGTAGTATTTTTTGAGGAATCGGCCGTTTATTAGCCGGAAGGGTCTTACACCATGCATATCCATAAGCAGGTAGGCTCCACCTTGGTAGACTTTGTCTATAATATACGGGCCTTCATAGTTCGGCTCGAACTTCCCCCGTTTTGCACGATTAGGAATCATTGGTCTTTTGAAGACTAGCATGAGTTCTCCTTGGCGGAACGTTCTCGACCTGGTCAGTCTTTCGTATGATTGTGTCATCCTTTCCTTATAAGCCTCTAGATTTTGCTGTGCTATAAGGCGAGTTTCGTCGAGGGCGTCGAGCTCCTCAAGCCGAAAATGAGCATTTTCTTCATCTATCAGCCCGTATCGAACCGCTAATCGTAGAGAGGGGAGTTCTATTTCCAGTGGGAGAACTGCTTCCATGCCGAACACTAATGCGTATGGTGTCGTATTCGTGCCTGTCTTGAACGTTGTTCTATACGCCCAGAGAGCTTCGTGCAGCCTTTCATGCCAATCTTTTTTGTTTCTGGACACCTTTTTATTTATAATCTTTATCAAGATCTTGTTGAAAGCTTTACCTTGACTATTGGCCCGAGAATTATAGACTGAAAAGTATCTCCAATCTATTTTATGTTGTTGTGCGAAGCGGCTGATTTTATGACTTCTATAAGCTGACCCATTATCCGAGATAATTCGTCGCGGAGTGTCGAACCGATAGATGACATGGGTTCTGAAGAAATGGAGGATATTCTCCATTTTCACCTCCCTCAGTAGTACTGCTTCTGCCCACTTGGAGAAGTAGTCGGCCTTTGCTAGTATGAACAGATGTTCTTTAGACGATGCCAGTTCAATTGGGCCAATTATATCGGTTCCCTACATTTCAAACGGCCAACTAGCCACTATTGGGTGTATCGGATTTGGATGTTGGTGGATGATGTCCCCGTGAATTTGGCATGAGTGACACTGTTTCGCATATTCGAAGCATGTCTGAATCATTGCGGGCCAATAGTAACCCATTCTTTTTATCTTCAGCTGTTGGGTTACGGCAGCGCCTCAGCCATCAATCCGTGGCCAAACGCGGAACAAAATTTTTTCTAAACCGGCGACAACCCGATGCCCGGATCTTCTTTAAACCCTAAACTAGCAAGCAATATAAAGAGTTAAGAATGGTTATACTGAATGAACCAAGTCCTTCGGGTCTTCAACCATCATCCCAAGCTCCTAGTGGTCGCGGATTGAATTTGGTTGTCGGACTTCCTCCATCTACGATGATTCACCCGAGAGAAACGGCGCAAGCTTCAGCCTTGCCTAGCAAGGCAACCGATATTCCAAGGTTGCTAGCAATGGAGAGTGGAGGTGTAGGATTATTTCACTATAATTTTTCTTTCATCAAAATGCTCCAAAGAGCAACTCAAGAAGAAGAATTAGGGGTGAGGAAAACAATGGCATGAGCAACCATGGAAAATGGCTAAGTCTCTCAAGAGAGAAGAGAATCATCAAGTGAAGGAAAAATACTTGGATGGCATGTAAAGAATATGGCTTCAACAATTTACAACCATGCAATGAAAATAACTTTTCATTTTTACAATATACAAATGTGTGCCATGCCTCTCTACATGCTAGGCCCATACTTATGCCAACTCATCCTCCATCTCATTTTCCAAATTGATTTTCTAAAATGAAAATCAAATAATGAGGTGGCCATCTTCTAGAAGCTATTCTGTATAAATACGGAATGCAAACCGGTACACATATCGAAATACATATACACGTATTCGTACAAAAATACGAATAGCCAAAAGAGAAAATGAATAGTGAACAATAATACTAGAATACATACACACACACACATATATAAATTATTAAATCAAAACCTAATTTAATAATCCGGCTTAATCCTAAGCCGCTAGTATTATCAACCGTCCGATTAAAGTCTGCGTAGCCTGTACACATATTCAATCGGACACCTGTATGTACCAACATATATCATCTATACCATATCGCCTGAAACGTGAAAACCCTCTGTGTGGGACTCTAAAGACTCGTCAATACGTCGGCAGTGGGTTTAACCACAAGCACGTCAGCGGTACTAGCTGTACGTAATGGCTACCCAGGTATTGAGCGAAAGAAAGGTGGACAGTGACAATCTTCGTACAGTCCGGTCTGTTAGTCTAAGAGTATCGCATATCGAATCTAGGGGGTGGATGAAGTCAGACCCCTAATAACGCGACATTTAGTGTCGGTATGAAACCCATCACCACCTGAGAAACTACCGATCCTAGATTAGTAATTCTCGACTACCTTGGCCAAGGATTTCTAGTGATAGTCACCCGTGCACTGCGCGACATCAACCCCCAATACCAGGAGAGACGAATCCCCGACGATCCGCTTACTGCCTCCATGTGGCTCGGGACTGTACCTAACTAAAACTTGTTTGTACGACTCCTTTGAGCTGTGGTAGGGTAGTAATCCAAGCACAGTAGGAACTCACACGAGACAAATGATGATCTCAGATCGACAGACTAACCTGTACACATGTCACCTGAGAACTGCCATCTGACAATAGGTATAATACCAATTAGCATATTCCCGGCGAGTCCGTCCAGTATACTCATAACCCAATGAGCACCTGTATACTATCTTAGGTGAACAAACTGACACCAATGGCTTGTGAGACCGGCCACTGCCCCTCGTCGGGGTCTCGATAAGCATACACTAGTCTACTCTGGAGTACTGATGCCTAGTCTCGATACTCCCACGACTGGGAACATTTAAGGATATGCTTATAGACCATCCAGCTCCTATGTATATGATCACCATCATAATGCTGGTAGTCAAGCAAGAATCCTATGGGCTCTATCAACATGCAATAGTGATCTGTATCTCCACCTAATGCTGTACATGATGATAAAGACAAACCAGATAGCATATTATCATCTCGAATAAGACTGTTCTACTGGTATAGGTACTCCCTCAATCATCACTATCGCGTGCCTGCGATTCAATAATTGACTTGAGGGCAACATGCAATAGTGATCCGTATCTCCACCTAATGCTGTACATGATGATAAAAACAAACCAGATAGCATATTATCATCTCGAATAAGACTGTTCTACTGGTATAGGTACTCCCTCAATCATCACTATCACGTGCCTGCGATTCAATAATTGACTTGAGGGCACTATAGCCAACATCAGCTTCATCTTTGGCCCAGCTTGATGAGAACCGCAGAGTCTGTCGTGAGTTTCTCGGACGACTCTCTTTGCTTCTTCTAGTCTGAGGAATCTTAGCCACAGACAGTCAAATGATCTCTTATATAGAGTATCATTGACGAAGGCGAAGGACAGAGCTCATTTCATGAGCTGATGTCTAGACGATGTATTTTTAGGCATTCGTTGAGATTTGAAGTAGTCTATGAAGACTTCCCTCCAATCCTTGACCTTTTCTTCGTCCTCTATTTGAAAGGCTACTTATCCAATCATTTCTTTTCTTTCGGATGGCTCTATTAAGCCTTCCGAAGATATATCTGTTGGCGCGAGAACCCTGCATCTTTGCACAGTGATCTTTACGTCATCGAGGTCTTCATCGCCCTGTTCCTTAGTCAATTTGGCCAATGCGTCTGCCTTGCTGTTTTCTGCACACGGTATACTCTCCAGGATGTAGGAGGGGATTTGTGTCAACAGCTGCTGCTCTCTTTCGCTATACTTTATCAGCTCGGGCTTGCATATTTGATAGTCGCCATTTACCTGGCTAACGATCAGCTGGGAATTGAAAGGTTACGTTAGCACCCCGACCATCCAACGTGGCCAAATGCGGGACAAAATTTTTTCTAACGATTAGAACATGGCGCTAGAATAACCTTTAACCCGGATCTTTCCATAAACCTATCTAGCAAAACTAAATGAGATGAACTAACTACTATGAAAGAAGTCTCACCAAACGATCCAAGTCCTTCGGTCTTCTTTCCTCTTCGTTAGCTCCAAGTGGCCACCTTGAACATGCTTGATCTTCTTTGTTGGCTCCTTTGGTTCTCTGCGATCGATCTTGCTCTCCGGTCCTCCTTTGTCGTAGATGATCCACCCGAGAGATGTGATCTATGGCTCTAGCTCTTAACTATGTGTCAATAAGAGCAACTAGAGAACTTGGGTTGCTAATCCAAGTTGTTTAGGATGTAGTGTGAAGATCTAAGTGTTTACTATCTCTTTCTTACCTCTTCACTTGTTTCTCAACTCATGAGAGGATGGTGAAGAAAAAGATGATGAAGGTGGAGGAAACTCAAGAGGAGGGAGGAGGGTGAAGCAAAAATGGGAGCTCAAAAATAATGAAGCATGCAAGTGAGAGAAAATCAACACAATGGTTTTGTGTATCAATTTCTTGAGTAAACAATCAACAACCATACTTCAATAGTAACTACAAATGAATTAAAAATTCATTTGTTAACTATTGAAGTATGGTTATCACCATTCCTCCCATACCTCATACTTTACACCTCATTTCCATTTATCAAATAAATGGAAAAAGCATAATGAGGTGGCCACCATCTAGAAGGTAATTTGTAATAGAATATGGATTACAGTCTGCTGTATATATATACCTGCATTCGGATAAAAACACGAATGACTAAAGAGATAGAATAACACGAAGAATGTAATACTAGAATATACATATCGAAATACATATATGTAAATAATCAAATCAATACCTAATTTAATTATCCGGCTCAAACCCGAGTCGGCTAGTATTACCAACTGTCCGATCGAAAGTCCGGGTACAATGTACATCAATCGATCGGAACCCTGCACGTATCCAATACGGCTACTACATCATTTCGCCTGAACCAGGGAAACCCTCTGTGTGGGACTCTAAAGACTCGACAGTACGCCGGCAGTGAGTTACTGGATAAATCCATAACCACAATCCCGTCAGCGGCACTAGCTGTACGTAACGGCTACCCAAGTACCTGTCGAAAAGGAAGGCCGACGAGGAAACTCATCCGGATCCCTACTGAGCCTATCCATGACAATCTCCGTACAGTCCGGTCTCTTTGTCTGAGAGTATCGCATACCGAGTCTAGGGGGTGGTAAACGTCAGACCCTAGTAACCTGGTAATTCATGCTGATGCGCCTCAGGACCAATCCAGGAAACTACTGATCAGCCTATCAGTAAATCCCAACTTCCTTGGCCAAGATCTTATAGTCCTGACTAATCGAACACGGTGTGATATTGACTCCCAATACCAGGAGAGACGAATCCCTGACAATCGCTCACTTCCTCCATGTGGCTCGGGACTGTACCCAACCAAAACCTGTTTGCACGACTCAGTAGAGCCATGGTAGGGTAGTGCTCAAAACATAGTGGGAACTCACACGAGACAAATGACGATCTCAGGTCCAAAGACTAACCTGTACTCATGTCACCTTAGAACTTCCATCTGACGATAGGTATAGTACCATCTGGAAGTTCTCGGCGAGTCCGTCCGGTGTACTCACCCCCAGTGAGCACCTGTATATGATCTTAGGTCTAAAGACCAATGGTTGCGGGACCAAACCACCGCCCTTCGTCGGGGTCTAGAAACGTATACACTAGTCTACTCCGGAATATCGATGCCCAGTCTTGATACTCCCACGACTAGGGACCATTTAAGGATGTGCGTACCGACTATCCAGCTCCCAAAAGTATGATCGCCATCACAACGCAGGTAGTCTAGCAATGATCCTACGGGCTTTATCAACATGTACAAAAGATATGTAATAGTAAATAAAATATGCACATGTTAAGATAAAGACAAACCAGATAGCATACTATCATATCGAGCAAGACTGTCCTCTACATATATATGTCCAAGCATCCATATGTATAGATATACAATAATGGCCTCTAGGGCATACAAATCCAACGATCTCCCACTTGCACTAAGGCCATATATATTGGCGTACCGAGTATCCAACGTCTGCTCTAGGGATAGCTGTTGGCGTACCGCATACCCAACATCTCAAAAAGTCTCTCGAACCGTGCTTGAGGAAGGGCCTTAGTGAATGGATCCGCAGTGTTGTCTTTTGTATCCACTCTCCAGACCTCGATCTCCTGGCGATCTACGATCTCCCTGATCAGGTGATACCGTCTTAAGATCTGCTTGGATTTCTGATGGAACCGTGGTTTCTTTGCTAAAGCTATAGCCCCATTGTTATCGCAATACAAAGGTATTGGGTCAACAATGGACGGAACTATCTGAAGTTCACTAATGAACTTCTTCATCCAGACCGTCTTTTTTGCGGCATCGCTTGCAGCAATATATTCAGCCTCCATCGTCGAGTCTGCAACGGTATCCTGTTTGAAGCTCTTCCAACACACCGCCCCTCCGTTGAGGGTAAACACAAAACCCGAGACAGACTTGTTGTCATCCTTGTCACTCTGGAAGCTTGAATCGGTAAAGAACTCGACCTTTAGGTCTCCATTACCATAAACCAATAGCATCTCCTAGTCCTTCTCAGGTATTTGAGAATGTTCTTTACTATTGTCCAGTGGTCCTCACCTGGGTTCGACTGATACCGTCTTACCACGCTTAGCGCATAAGCTATATCTAGCCTTGTACATAGCATCGCATACATTATAAATCCTACCGCCGAAGCGTAGGGTGTAGTGCTCATGCGAACCCTCTCCTCGTCGGTCTTGGGAGACATTTCCTTAGAGAGGGTGATTCCGTGCAATGCGGGTATGTTACCGTGCTTGGAATTTTCTATACTAAATCTCTTTAATACGGTCTCTATGTATCTGGACTGTGAAAGTCCCAGTAATCTCTTGGATCTATCTCTGTAGATCTTAATCCCCAGAATGTACGAGGCATTACCCAGGTCCTTCATGGAAAACCTTTGTGATAAGAATAGCTTGACCGGTTGTAGCATAGGAATGTCATTTTCTATCAAAAGAATGATGTCCACGTACAAGACTAGGAATACGACAGTTTGGCCTACGATCTTCTTATATATATAAGGCTCATCCTTGTTCTTGATGAAGTCAAATCCTTTGATTGTTTCATCAAAACAGTTGTTCCAGCTCCGCGATGCCTATTTTAATCCATAAATGGATTTAAGCAACTTGCATGCCTTCCCGCTGCTCCCACTGTCTACGAAACCTTCTGGCTGATCCATATAAACGCACTCTTATAAACTCCTGTTCAGAAAACCCGTTTTTACGTCCATCTGCCAGATCTCATAGTCATGGAAGGCAGCAATGGAAAGTAGGATCCGAATGGATTTGAGAATAGCCATTGGAGAAAAGGTTTCGTCATAGTCCACACCTGGTCTTTGATGAAAACCTTTTGCAACAAGTGTAGCCTTATAGGTTTCCACCCATCTACACCAAATTTTCTTTTTTAGATCCATTTGCATCCAACGGGTTTTACCCCAGGTGGAGCAATATCCAAGGTCCACACTTTATTAGTATACATAGACTCTATTTCGGATCGCATAGCATCCAGCCACTTATCAGAGTCCCTACTGATAATGGCCTTCCTGAAACTAGTAGGATCATCTTCTTCCAAGATGCAATCCTCTCGATCCCCGTCTATGAGAAAACCGTATCTCTCGGGCAGATGAGAAATCCTACCAGATCTGCGGAGTGGCTGAGGTTCGTCGGGTATTACTAAATCTAAGGGTTCTACCAAATCTTCTGCTACAGTTTGTGGTTCTTGAATTTCTTCTAGTTCCACCGTACTCCCACTAATTTCCTTTCCAAGAAATTCCCTTTCTAAAAGGGTAGCGTGGCGAGACACTAACACCTTCTGTTCCTCAGTTTGGTAGAACAGATACCCCTTGGAATGCTTAGGGTATCCTACAAACTTGCACAATACAAACCTTGCCTCAAGTTTATCTGGATTCTGCTTTTTAACAAAAGCAGGACACCCCCATATCTTAATGTAATTAAGACATGGTATCTTCCCACTCCATATTTCATATGGGGTGGTAGACACTGATTTGGACGGTGCTCTATTCAATATGAATGCAGTTGATTCAAGAGCAAACCCCCAGAAAGAAAGAGGTAACTCTGCATTACTCATCATGGAGAAAACCATATCCAATAGGGTATGGTTCCTTCGCTCCGATACGCCATTGTGCAATGGTGTTTACGGAGGAGTAAGCTGAGGGAGAATGTCATTCTCTTTTAAAAAGTCCCGAAATTCCGTACTTAAGTGCTCTCCCCCTCTATCAGATCGGAGGATCTTGATACTTTTGCCAATCTGGTTCTCTACTTCGCTTTTAAATTCTTTGAATTTCTCAAATGTTTCATATTTGTGTTTCATGAGATACGCATATCCGAACCAAAAGAGATCGTCAGTGAATGTGATGAAGTACGAGAACCCACCCCTTGCATGTATAGACATTGGACCACATACATTACTATGTATGAGTCCCAAGAGCTCTGCTGCTCTTTCTCCGTGTCCGGTGAACGGAGATTTGGTCATCTTTCCTTTGAGACAGGACTGACAAGTTTCATAAGATGAAAATTCGAACATGTTCAAATATCCATCTTTATGTAACTTACTCAGATTTTTCTCTCCGATATGACCAAGTCTACAATACCACAAGTAGGATTCGTTCATTTCTGAACTCTTCCTCTTGCGTGTGTTTTGTACGTTGAGAATTGTATTTTGATTAAGAACATAGATACCATTACAGAGTGTACCTTCTGCAACCAATACCTGATTAAGGTAAATGTTCATGATATTTCTATCAAGAACAAAGTTATATCCATCTTTATCAAGTAAAGAAACTGATATGATGTTGCAAACCATAGATGGTACATAGTACCAATTGTTCAAAATCATAGTATTGCCATTTGGCAATGCTAGGTGATATTCACCGACGGCAGAAGCATCAACTTTTGCTCCATTCCCTACTCTGAGGGACATATCACCTGGTCCAACCATCCTACTTTTTCTCAGTCCCCGTTATAAATTACAGATATGAAATCCCGATCCGGTATCGAGTACCCAGGAGGTAGGACTGACCGAAAACAGTTCTTAATAACAAAAACACCTGAAGAAGACACAATAGTATTTTTCTTCTTCGATGGGGTCATCAAGGAATTCAAACAATCCTCTTTCCTTTGCTCATATTTATGACCGTTACCATAAGTTAGAGCCGAACCGACGTTACTCAGCCCCGAATAAGAATTCGGATCGGTCAAGCGATACATTTTATTATCTTGATTAGGGCGTGAAATGGTTGCTACCTGGAGAGAGAAAAGAAACACTCAGCGTGCACTTTTGCAAGATTATATTGGTTATTAATTTATCTAATCAGGATGGCTCCCACTGTTTCCTCGAATTCTTCTTCAAACCTTAAAAGAAGAATTAGTTGGGATTAATCGCACGTCATAATACTTGCTTAACTTTTCGGCCAGGCTGGTGTCGGTACTTCGATGGAGGCTTTCCAATACTTTTGCGAAGTTCCTTAATTACATAACTTCTTTTCCCTGGAGGCGTAGCCCCGCTAACACCGTTCTAGACACCTACTTGGTTTATAGCATTGATTGTTAAGTGAAATAATCTCCCAAGAGTAATCCTACTCAACAGTGGGATCGGGATCCAACTATCATTGTGTGATGCACTAGATGGAATCCACTCTAGTCACCACACTCCAGAAGGTACGCTGAATCTGCAAGTTTCCTGTATGTTTGAAACTCTCGATATGGTTTTTTTCCCCAAGCGTTTATGACCTTGACTTTGGCCAACAAATCATAACACGCAAGTCAAGTTTTACCCTTCATTGTCCTGATTGATTTAGACCCACCCGCACACACTCTTGACTTTAGCCAACAAGATGGTACGACCGTCCTAAGCCAATGCATCTATCTATGCTAAAAATAAGCAACATACAGCTACCATACACGATGCCTTGACTTTGGCCAACAAACACCGCATGAATACTATGTGTTTTTATCTGAAATGTCGGAGGGCTACGGCTGGGTTTTTGGCGAAAAACCCGTTAACGTAATGAACTTGATATCGTTGAAGGAACCTGGGTATTTTTGAAAAGGAGTGGTTTAAGCTCCGCTTTTGAAAAACAGGTGGTTTTGAAGAAAAACGAGCAATCTACATTACAAACTTTTGCTCAAGAAGTCACTCCCTGTTGTCACGACCCAAAATTTAGCGCATGACCGGCACTTAAATTACGCAACGTCTAAAGGCGTGACGTAAATCAAGTAAGCCAAAGCCCAGAAAATCTAAACCTTTTTGCGGAAAATAGTGGGGGTGCAGTTTTGAAATAATGGTATAATGAATCATGTTTTGTCTTTAAAGATTTGGGCAGCACCACTCTTGTATATTTTGATCCAAAAACATATACACAACAATATATAGGCATCCCCAAGCGGGAGCTAGCTCTTCGCCAACTGGCAGAATCACAACCACGCAACAACATATATATAACGCCCAACAGCGAAGATCAACCCAGAAGGAACAATAAGTTAGTAAGACATCAAAACTCGAGAAGCGAACATAAACCTATCGCTATAAGTCTCGCACAATACCCAAGTTTAACTAAGTCTACCAATATACAACTTCTAGTCTCTGATTTGATCTGATGTAATGGAGTTTATCTAGATACAATTGAATATAATAGTACGAGAATGGGCACGATCCAACATGTGTCCCACCTACCAAAGTAGAACACCCTGGATGAAACTGTGTACCAGCGATATCGCAACTGATCCCAAGCGGTCAAACCTGCAAGAACTGTGGCATAACGGGGGTGAGTTGCCAACTCGTGAGTAGAAAACATCAGCAAGTAGAAATCGAATAAAACAACGATTTCCTAGGTCACTATATCCTGAAGGTAATACTATGATATCTAGGGTGACCACAAATGCATATATGTCAACAATCGATCAATATAATGACATATATATAAAAACATCCGACATCATATGCCTGTATGCATGTGGATATCATCCACGTGTTCATCAACGACACAAAACAATATCATGGAACCTGAGTATCCCACACTGACACTCGAACATCATGAAAACATAAGCCTGTATATATATATATATATATATATATATATCTATATGAGGATATCAACTACGTGTGTCTATCAACGACACATCAAAATCACGGAACCTGAGTGTCCAACACCGACACTCAAAACATCATGAAACCCGTGTCCAGCATCGACACGTAAATCCTCATATCTCGGGCTCCGTCGGTTCGGATCAGCCCATATCACGACTACGGTCGGTATCCTCCAGATATCCGCCGTGCCAAACTATCTCGGGCTCCGTCAGTCCAGATCGGCCCATATCATCTCACGACTCTGGTCGGTATCCTCCAGATATCCGCCAACCCAAAACTATCACCGGTAGGTAGTGTTCCCATTGCCAGGCTCATCATCTACATTTCGAGCTTCTTGCCTCGGGGTACCTCACCGGGTCCACCATGTACCCGCAGACGGTGCCTCCCGCTTCTCGAATTGGGTATACTCACTGCTCAGAACCGAGAAAACTCATGGTGGACACCTCGAAATATCATATCAAGAGAAACCACGCTTTAAAGCAATACATAATTCCCTTTGAAATATAACCGCGGTTCTCAAATCCAGAAATCTCATAAAAACAGCATCTGAATGCATATAACCATAAAGTACGATGTATACAACATAGAGCAGTAATATGAGCATATCGAGTATATCATGCATGCATGTCAAGTGATTGTACTGAATAATGAGTGTACTTTTTACTTTTAAGATTTATATCATGATAGGGCAGTTCTCCTGTATAAATGGCACGACAATTCTACTGTATAAGTGACATGGAAATTCTACTATATAAGTGACATGGAAATTCTACTGTATAAGTGATATGACAATTACCGATGAAGAATGCGTGTGAATCGGCAAATCTGTGTATGTGTAACATACGCATCAACGGTAATTGTGCAGGCGTACTAGCAAATGATATCATATAGTATTAAATACTGGGACGTAGTATGTACATCACTAGGGTTAATATCTTACACAACAAGAATAATAAATGGGTGTATCTATCTACACAAGAATCATACGGTCACTTTTAAACGATACACATCGTCGCTTTAAAAATAGGTATGGTTCAGGTGGCAATCTTTATATTGGCGATCCCGCCTCATAACATCCGATATGAAAATAATCATCGATCATCATTCTCAATTCACTAGCGCAGATCAATCATCCAGTACATCTCATCGCATATGGTAATCCATCGTACGGGGTCATCAAACAGAATAGGGAATCTATCGACCTATACAGTAATGAAGGTACGGATCTAAAGTCTCGTACGGCATATTACTCATTATACTCATACACACACACATATCTTAAACCACATTTGTATAAACGTCATATCTTATTAATTTCACAACACCTATATCTCAATCTCGTGTCGTTTTTATCGATCTCGATCTCATATCATACCATTATCAACTCATACTTGTTCTCTTTCAATTCGTACCTATCATGATTCACTTCCCATTTCATATTCTCAAGCAAATAGATCCATTAACGTCAACTTTATCATAATTATAATTTAAAACACAATCTTCCATATTAATAGTTGCGGGGGTGCTATACACCATCCACTCGACTTCCTCCGTAGATATAAATCTACTAACTTGCTAAACTCCTCTTTAGCCAAATTCGATGTGCTTCGTCGTCTCGGAAGTCCACACAAAGATACCTACAATCAATACACAATCACAATTTTATTAAAATCAATATCCGAAAACCGATACGGCACACGTATTCGCTCATAGGTTAAAACCTATATCTTCGCATGCAAATCAACTTAATAACCCTCGTCCGTTGACGTATAAATATCCAACGACGAAATCAAATCCAAATATAAAAACCATGCATTCCAAATATAAAAACCAAGAATTCATATATCGGAAAACATAGCCAAAACACTCTCAAGTACTTTCCAGATTTTGGCTCAGGTAAATAGGGACTAAACAAGCAAGTACAGGAGATGGGTTATAGGGTAAGTGAGCTATAGGCAAAACCACATCACCATAGGAGATAGGGGGGACATCACCCAAAAATCCGGCCTCGTCGGTCTAAGTAGGGATAAACGGGTTCGTACTTCTGTGGTGGTCTTCTAGTGGTCTATCTAGGTTAATAGACTTGTTTGATTTTCTTATAAATACCCCAGATAGCTCCAGATACCCTGTAGGCCTTTAGGTTCACAAAACCGATACGAAACAATTCTAACTTCGTGTATCGGGTTCTATTCTCTTTTCTGGTCTAGCAAAGCAATCTCTAAGGTCTTGAAAACACTCACTAAAGCTCTATTTACCACTTAACAGCAACTTAGAATTTTCTAAGATCACATATTCTAATTATATCAAATTCTAAACTAAACTAGGATATTTAACATAAACACTAAACTAAAGTGAAGAGATTACCTCATTTGCAACTAAAGAAAATTCTTGATTTGTCCAAAGTCCTCAAAATCTAAACTTGAATGGTTCTAAGGGTTTAGGATAGGCTTGTGCATGTTTTATGTGAAGGTGGCATAGGGTTTTGAGAAGGAATTAGAGATGAGACATGGAGATAGTGAGGTGAAGGAGCATGGAGAAGTTGAGTTGAAGAAACAATGGAGGAGGGAAAGGGACGGCCAATTCTAACCCTTAAGCTCACTCTCTCACTCACAAATATCCCCCTACACCCACGCTCTCACAAATATCTATTTTGTTTCATCTCTCTTTTGTTTCTCAATCATAACTCTTTCTCTCTTCTTTTCTTTTCTTTGTTTTTCTTTTCTTTTCCTTTCTCATTCTCTTCTATTTTTCTCACAAATTCACAAGTCACAAACACAAAAACAACATGCACATGACATGGTGCACTAGTCATGGAAAAATGTAAAAAAATACGGATTTGGCCAAAAATCCGATAAATATCATTATAATAAATAAATCATTTTAATCTCCGATAAATTTCCAAATATTGGTATATACTTATACCATTTTACGAAAAATACCTATTCGCAAATCGAATAGTTTTCACGAAATATATTATTTTAATATTAAATTTCCAAAAATAATATTTTATATTTCTAAAATGTTACAGTCTTCCTCCCTTAAATAAATTCGGTCCCTGGATTTAAATTTAACTCCCCAAATATAAAAACATTTCAATAATCTGCTCAAATCAACAGGGCTCCGAAATCACGGAAGATACTGGAATACCACAACGTATCATTTGCGCCTGAAAACGAGTACGAAACTCAAAATCAAACTCCGTCAGGCAAAACGCAATCATCGGAGTTATAAAGGAAATACGAATATCGAATTCCACTACTGCAATCCAAATGCACTATAGTCAAACCATAATACGTATATAGCACGCATCTTCGTAAAACCATTTTAAAAACTGAATAACTCATGCGAAATCTTTCCCATATCGCCGTAGTATGCGTAGCTCACGGCACAAGTGGAGGACAATCATTTGTAAAGTAGTAAATATATACTTATATATGTTTTGCTCAAATTATACGTCCCGCCTTTTTGAACTATCCCAAAAGGTTCCCCTTGAAAAATTTCGTGTCACTCGCGGACACGTAGGAAATAGCGAGACTATAGCTCCTTTTTGAAAACCTCTTGGTAACTTTTTATGCATGCAAAAGTACCCAGGCACTGTCCTCAAACCAGTCCTGATCGGCTACTATATAACATAGTATCCATCATCAAAACGCGATACTCATAAATAAAATCAGTCTCAAAAGGCGTATCCAACATCATATGCGTCTGGTGCGCACGGAAATCAAATCCAATACAAGTGCCACAAATATGCACAAAAGCAAAACTAAGTGCAACCGGTGTGCATGAAAGCATCTGTCCAGTGAAAAGGATATGCACGACAACAATATCAAATGCATCTATAGTGCACGAAAATCTCAACCCAGTGCAACCAATATGCACGAATGAAAATCCCAATCAAGTGCATCAAACATGCACGAATAAAAATCCCAATCTAGTGCATCCAATATGCACGAATAAAAATCCCAATCAAGTGCAAATAACATGCACGAATAAAAATCCCAATCGAGTGCATCCAATCATGCACGAATAAAATCCCAATCATGTGAATTCCAACATGCACGAAAATCTAAATCAAGTTCATCTGGTCCGTATAAAACATCTAGTGCAATAGTGTGCACGATAACGAACGTCAAGTGTAGACACGCACGAAAACATAAATCTGGTGTAACAAATGCATGAAATACAAATCTGGTGCAACCAATGCACGAAATACCTCTGGTGCAACCAATGCACGAAATACAAATATGGTGCAACCAATGCACGAAATATAAATATGGCGCAACCAATGCACGAAAACTCATCAATATCCTAAATGCTCACAAAAACGACACTGAGTATACCAAGGTGTATAGAATCATTAACGTGTGCAACTGTGTGCACAAAACACGTATTAATGCACTGCAAGCACATATAAGCTATACCGAGTGCATAAGTAAAGGTAAGTGCATATAACATGCACGAAATCAAATCAACAGTATCGAATCCACGAAACCATAAATATGTGCTACGAAGGCACAAATCGATACCAAGTGCAATAGATATGCACAAATCATAAACTCATGTAGCGGTGTATAGAACATAATCAAGTACAATAACTGTGCACAAAAATATAAATCTCCAGTAGGTGCAGCAATGGTGCATAAAAACATTAATCACGAAACCCAATCATCGAAACTCAAATCCAAGCGATAAAAGTGTGACACTTGGATCACAAAATGCAAATCGCAATAACTGACATTGAGGTACACCTCCTACAATGTCGAAAAATACCGGTACGCCCAAGCTGGCACAAGCTGGCAGAGCAAGATCGTCTACTTACCTCCTGCTCACAGTATGGCATCTTCGGTCTCTGGGTTCCCGTTTTCTCTATGGATTACAAATCTCACGATCTTTCTGCTCGTCGGCTCGGTCAGGTGTACTAACGGAACAATCCCGCTCTGGAACTCTTCTGATCACCATTTGGCCAATCAACATGACCACTCTCAACGGCACATTACTGACGGCAGCATCTGACCCTCTGAATATGCATGCTATAACTGATCCTGGGTGCATGTCTTTATCACTGCGATGTCCTGGAAAGAACCTTCTCATGGCTTCTTCCGATCTCACCTATGCCGAACTATACGAAGGATGACACTCTTGCTTTACACTTTTCTTATAACCAGACAGCTGTGTCCTCAGCATGACTTCCATCTGGAATTTGGCTATATCTAACGCCTCTGCACACATATCAATCCTCTGGCATCAACGGAGAGTAACAACCGCTCGTTAACATCTCGCACGAACCTCTTGTTCCACTCGTCTTTATTATCATCCACTTCGACGTCATCTCTTGCTGTCTGCATGTTGCAATTCATTATCGGCTACGGTCAATCTGGAGTCTCTCACACGGACTCGAAATTATGAACTCGGTACCTTCATCACTCTATAGAAGATATCTAGCCAAACACATCCTCGGGAACTCGTCCAAATCATCGAAGGAATACACTTTATTCGTCCATTCTCGATCAACTCACAACGCATCTGGTGAGGTCCTTCTATCTGAAACTGGTCAACTTACCAATCTCACATCGGAGCATCCAACGAACAACGTCCTCTCTTGCTCGATTTAATCTAGATCTAAGTAAGATCTTCCAACTGGAATTCTTCAACTCAACTGAGCCTACATTGGCATATCAAATCTGATGAATCATAACAGTTGCTCCACTACAGATAGACTAGCTACCTCCTGTCACATCTCTACCTGAAAGCTCCAGCGGTTTCAGCTCATAAACTTTAGAAATGACATCCCATCAATCTCAGCAACAGCTGGGTCATCTGTCTGCATAGTAGACAACATCACGATCTCTGAGGTATGCTGTACATCAACAGCCCTCTCAATCCGGCAGCCTCTATCAATGGCCCGATCATCCGGTGCAAAACCGAACACTCTCCTCAAACGAGAGATCACAACACAATATTATACCTGCATATCCCTATGTCACCAGAAACAACATCATGGTCAGTTCTCGTCCATGATGAGCTCACCCTAACTGCAACCCTAGCAACAGCTCAATCGCGCTCAATCCATGGTGACAGGAACCTCAAGTAGGTATCGAAGAAGATAGATCAATGAATGAAAGAAATCAACAGATCCCAAATGGACATATGATCAAAGGAATGAATAGTATCACAGATCTCAAGATAAGTACATCCTAAGGTTTCTTAAGTGGAGTATCGTATTGTAAATATGATGTGGAATATACGTACGGTACGTCACTCTACTCAAGCTACCTACTCCATCAATCAAGGTTAACCTATGAAACAAAAGTTCGGGTCTAATACCCCCGTCAAGTCTAAGTTCCGTAAGGTCAAGCCTAGGTTCTGAAATATATACGCCTTAGACTCCGCATAGTCAAACCCAGACTCAAACCAAGATTAAACCAAACATTCTGATACCAACTTTGTCACGACCCAAAATTTAGCGCGTGACCGGCACTTAAATTACGCAACGTCCAAAGGCGTGACGTAAATCAAGTAAGCCAAAGCCCAGAAAATCTAAACCTTTTTGCGGAAAATAGTAGGGGTGTAGTTTTGAAATAATGGTGTACTGAATCGTGTTATGTCTTTAAAGATTTGGGCAGCACCTTCCTTTTATATTTTGATCCAAAAACATTTACACAACAATATATAGGCATCCCCAAGTGGGAGCTAGCTCTTCACCAACTGGCGGAATCACAACCACGCAATAACATATATACGACTCCCAACGGCGAAGATCAACCCAGAAGGAACAATAAGTAAGCAAGAAATCAAAACTCGAGAAGCGAACATAAACCCATCGCTATAAGTCTCGCACAATACCCAAGTCTGACTAGGTCTACCAATATACAATTTCTAGTCTCTGATTTGATCTGATGTGATGGAGTTTATCTAGATACAATTAAATATAACAGTACGAGAGTGGGCATGATCCAACATGTGTCCCACCTACCAAAGCAAAACACCATGGATGAAGCTGTGTGCCAGCGATACCGCAACTAATCCCAAGCGGTCAAACCTGCAAGAACTGTGGCACAGCGGGGGTGAATTGCCAACTCGTGAGTAGAAAACATCAGCAAGTAGAAATCGAATAAAACAATGATTTCCTAGGTCACTATATCCTGAAGGTAATACTATGATATATAGGGTGACCACAAATGCATATATGTCAACAATCGATCAATACAATGACATATATATAAAAACATCCGACATCATATGCCTGTATGCATGTGGATATCATCCACGTGTTCATCAACGACACAAAACAATATCATGGAACCTGAGTGTCCCACATTGACACTCGAACATCATGAAAACATAAGCCTGTATATATATATATATATATATAAGGATATCAACTACGTGTGTCTATCAATGACACATCAAAATCATGGAACCTGAGTGTCTAACACCGACACTCGAAACATCATGAAACCCATATTCAGCATTGACACGTAAATCCTCGTATCTCGGGCTCCGTTAGTCCAAATCAGCCCATATCATGACTACGGTCTGTATCCTCCAGACATCCACCGTGCCAAACTATCTCGGGCTCCATCAGTCTAGATCGGCCCATATCATCTCACGACTCTGGTCGGTATCCTCCAGATATCCGTCGAGCCTAAAACTATCACCGGTAGGTAGTGTTCCCGCTGCCAGGCTCATCGTCTACATCTCGAGCTTCTTGCCCCGGGTTACCTCACCGGGTCCACCATGTACCCGCAGACGGTGCCTCCCGCTCCTCGAATCGGATATACTATCACGACCCGAAATAGCACGTGACTGTCCCTTGAATCATATGAAGTCTATAGGACCCCATCTAATTCAAGTAAGTCAAAAGCACAGAAATCTAAAACCATTTTAAATAATAAATGAAGGAAAACTAGTTTTTAAAGGAGTGAAGAAAACATGTTTAAAAAAACAAGGTTTTTAAATAAGTAAGCCGAATATGCATTTTTTAAATCCTCAAGTCTTTTCTGAAAATTTTGGCAGAGTTTCCTTTGTAAATACTGGCCCCGAATAGGGTACAACATGAATAATATATGCATAATGATAAAAGGCATTTCCAAGCGGGAGCTAGCTCTTCGTCAATCGACGGTCACAACCACGTAAGCAATATAATATACAACGCCAAAGGGTGAGGATCAAAACTTAAAAGGAAACTCAAAATCCACAAGAAAACCATAATACTACAACGCGCGACTCTAAGGTCGAAATAATACACAACTGGTTTTCTAAGTCTAAAACAATATACAAGTTTGGTTGATTGAATTTACTAGATACAACTGAAAATAAATAAGTACAATAGTGGTCATGATGCGAGTGAACCCACCTACCAAAGCAATCACCCAGAAAGGAGGCAGTGTGCCAGAAAAGCCACAATGAAACCTGTACGGCAAAAACCTGCAAGAACTGTGGCACAACGGGGGTGAGTTGTCAAGTCGTGAATAGAAAACATCACAGAGCATAAATCGTAGGTATGACTCAATCCTAGATCAATACGATCAGATATATATATAAACCTCAAATGAATAAGTCTGAAGCATGATAAGGTGGCAAGGGTAAACATCTATACATAAGTGTAGTACCAAGTGCTCGTGCCAGTGCCTCAGATAGCAACATATCATAAATATGAGGTGTGATCAATGTAATCAACATGAATCAATGTCAACTATATCATGAAGTCTAAAATATATGGATATCATCCAACTATGTGATCAATGTCTGTATGTATGTGGATCTTGTCCACGTGTCACCCAATGACATAAAACATCATGCATGTAAACATCATAAAGCATATGCATGAAAGTATGAGGATATAAATCAACGTGTGTCCCTCGCGACACATCAAAATCATGGAACCTGAGTGTCCAGCATCGACACTTGAAAACATCATGAAACCTGTACCCAGCATCGGCACGTAAATCCTCATATATGTAGGGCTCCGTCAGTCCGGATCGGCCCACGGACTCCGTCAGTCCGGATCGGCCCATATCATCTCTCGACTCCGGTCGGTATCCTCCGGATATCCACCGAGCCCAAATACAATCACCGGTAGGTAGTAGTCCCTCTGCCAGGCTCACGTCTGTATGCACAGCATCCCTTTCTTGCCCCGGGGTACCATACCGGGCCCCACCATGTACCCGCACACGGCTCACGACTCCTCCTCGCATAGGGTATATATATACATCATAACCGATAAAACTCATGGTGGGCGCACTGAAATATCATATCAAGGGTAACCGGGTTTTTAAAACAATACATACTCTCTTTTGAAATACCACGGTTCCCAAATCCAGAAATATCATGGAAACAACATATCTCAATGCGTAAAATCATAAAGCAGGATATATGCGACATATGATAGAAATGTAAGCATATCCGTATATCATGCAACATAAAACAGTAATATGCACACATCGAGGGGAAACCGCTCTTTTAAATGAATCCGGTTTTTAAAATATATCTTGCGGTTCCCAAATCTCCAAAATAAAGCCAGAATCATCTATGTATGTGCAAATACGTATATATGCAAGTATGGGTGTACAATATGTGTGTACACAAGTATGAGTGTACAATATGTATCTATGCCAGTATGTCATACAAGGAGTCATATCATGATGCAACAATCCTACTGTGTCGTGACATGGCAATTATCGATGATAAAGTGTGTGAGCCGGCAAACAGGTGTATGTGGAACATACGCATCATTGATAATAGTGTTGGTGTCCTAACAGCATGGGTTTAATATAACAATAACACATTTACGCATGAAATGCGATGCGAATAGAAAGAATATGCGGAATCGAATAATAAACGTAACAGTGAAGTATCCACATCAATATGTATATGTCAAACAGTTATGCCATTTGAAATAACACGAATCGTGGTGTTTAGAAAAAAAATAAGGGCTACGGTGCTTTTAAGAAAAGATGCGTTTTTTGAAAATATCCATAGAATCCCTTGACATGTCTTAAAAATACTCACGATTCATTGGTTTTGAAATAGGTATGACTCGGGTCTTGTCTAACATCTACAAGTGAACTACAAATCTAACTAATAAGCTAGTCGAAGGGTAAGGAAACCACCTAAATCTGAGTCGATATATAGATATATATATATATATATGTCGGTGATCCCACCTCAATAGTATCACATACGATACGGTATACAATATGACATCCTCGAGTCAAGAGTGCGGATCAATCGTCAATATATAGCTCGTACGTAAATCCATCGTACGGCATCCCCAAATCTGGGTACGGGTCAAATATCACATTTATCTCATCAATTAGCTGGTATCCTTATCATCATATCTCATGAACAGGGGTACTGATCTAAGTCTAGTACAAACGGATACCATATATGTGTGTGTGTGTGCGCGCGCGCACGCACGCGTGTATGAAATCACACGTCTAAAGGCCCGCTAAAATCTCATGTCGTATCTCAAAATACGAACCACATCATATCACCGATCTCATGGCATCATGCCCAATCTCATCGACTCATCTCCAAATATCATCCACTATCCTCATCATCCAAGTGTAGGTATACGAGTATATATATATACACAGTCCCATACCTATGTGTGTGTGTGTGTGTGTGTGTGTATCTTCCCAAATACGCACAAGTATAACAGTAAGCAAGTGTGTACGTGTGAGTGTAAACCTATTCTACGGTTCGCGACTAGGAAGCTATACTAGTTCACTTCTAATAACCTAACCATTTAACACCTAATCATATCTCGAATATCCATGCCATACATAAAAGATATCATATATATAGTATATATAGCATACTAAACATCGAACTGCGGGGGTGCTATACGCCATCCACCCGACTTCTCCCGTAGATATAATCTACTCACCTTGACCTTCGCTTGCCGATGTCGACGTCGCCACGCGCTTGCTTATCGTCTCGAAGTCTTCGCGAGGGTACCTACACATCATAGCGTATCGAATCGCATTAAAAACCAAGTCGAAACCAAAACGACACGCGGAACTTGCATAGGTCAAAACCTATGGTTTGCCCACGCAAAACAACCCGATATCACTCGATATAGACGTACAAACGTCACATGATCGAGGTTAAGCATAAATACTAAAATCCAGAATTTAAAATACGCAAAACCATAACTCGAATCAAAATAGCAACACATGTATTCAGTCCCAGATTTTGATTAAGGTGCAACCAATGTTCCAAAACAATACTGGAGTGATGTATAATGTGTAAATGAGCTATGGAAGCAACCAGGACCCCGACTCCACAAGGTGGCTGGCCCCCTACCCTAAAATTCTGGCGACCTCGGCCCTGGTAGGGAGTTGGGGTGTCATGTTTGTAGGGTAGTCTCCTGGTAGTCAATATAGGGTAATGGTCTTGCTAGTTTTTCCAGTAAGTGTCTAGGGTCACTCCAGATTCTCTGTAGGTCACCAATCTAGCACAAAAACCAAGATTTGGTATCTAAAGTTTAAGTCGTGGCAATGTCATAATACTACATTGTAGGAAATTGGTCCCAGATTTGGATGAGGGTGAAAACCATGTGAACAAACAACACTAGGGTGATATATAGGGTATATGTGACATACAGAAGAAACCTGGACCCACACCCTCACCAAGTGGCCAAGCCCTCTCTCATGCAACACTGGTCTCGCCGGCCCTGAGGACTCCTTTGGGTTTCTTGCTTTCAGGGTGTCTTCCTAAGGTCAATTCTAAGCTCCTGAAGTTGTTTATTTTTCCAGTAAAAATCCCAGTTCATTCCAGATTTGCCTGCACACTCAAAGTTCACAAACCGACATTGCAAAGTTCTGTAAATCCGTATTTTTGGGTTTCAGGTTTGGTCAGGTCTAGTTTTTGGACAATTGGGGAGTTTAAGGTCACTACTAAACTCCAATTACACAACCACAACTCAAAATAACCTTAACCCTCTCTAGGGTTTCCAAAGTTCGCCAAACTTCGCCAAATCGATACCAAACTTGAACAGAGGCTTAAGCAACCGAAACACTACACTATTTATGAAAGGATATACCTCATTTAGCATCCATGAATCCTCCACAGCGCCAAAATGAAAACTTTCTTGGTCCATAGTATAGCTTGCGGGCTTGTACATCTTTTTATTGAAATGGGTATTGGGTTTTGAGGTGTTTTTAATGGAGTTTGAGAGGGTGGAAGAGGGGGAGGGACTAGGGCAGCAGCAGCAGCAGCAAAGAGAGGGAGGGGAGAGGAAATGAGTGAAAGAATGAAGAGGGAATGGCTCAAGATCAAGGTTGACCCCTCACCCTCTTTTTCTCTCTTTTGCCCATACTTCTATATTCTATTCTTTTCTTTTCTAAACTATTTTCCTTCTCTCCTCAATAGTGAACTCAAAGCAAAGAATGAAAAATGATGATAAAGCCATGTAGGAAAATGTAACATAAGTGTGAAAAGATATAGTGCATGTTTTGCACAAAACACGCTTAATCCGCGATTAGCGATTTTTAACCGCGATTAGCACTAACATAGTGTCAAATAAATCATAAAATTTCATAATTTGCATAAATCACATAAAGCACCCTCATTTTAGTAATTTCCAAAATTTTCAAAAATTTTCCCCAATTTATCAGTATTTAATTATACCGCCTTATTAGAATATTCAATATAATATTATTTAATTATAAAAATTCCCAAAAATAATATTTTTTTTTGAAATGTTATATATACTCACTGCTCAGAACCGAGAAAACTCATGGTGGACACCTCGAAATATCATATTAAGAGAAACCGCGTTTTAAAGCAATACATAATTCCCTTTGAAATATAACTGCGGTTCTCAAATCCAGAGATCTCATAAAAACAACATCTCAATGCATATAACCATAAAGTACGATGTATGCAATATAGAGCAGTAATATGAGCATATTGAGTATATCATGCAAGCATGTCAAGTGATAGTACTGAATAATGAGTGTACTTTTTACTTTTAAGATTTATATCAAGATAGGGCAGTTCTCCTGTATAAATGGCACGACAATTCTACTGTATAAGTGACATGACAGTTCTACTGTATAAGTGATATGGTAATTCTACTGTATAAGTGACATGGTAATTACCGATGAAGAATGTGTGTGAGCCGGCAAATCTGTGTATGTGTAACATGCGCATCAACGGTAATTGTGCAGGTGTACTAGCAAATAATATCATATAGCATTAAATACTGGAACGTAGTATGTACATCACTAGGGGTAATATCTTACACAACAAGAACAATAAATGGGTGTATCTATCTACACAAGAATCATACAGTCAGTTTTGAACGATACACATCGTCGCTTTGAAAATAGGTATGGTTCAGGTGGCAATCTTTATATCTGCGATCCCGCCTCATAACATCCGATATGAAAATAATCATCGATCATCATCCTCAATTCACTAGAGCGGATCAATCATCCGGTACATCTCATCGCATACGGTAATCCATCGTACGGGGTCATCAAACAGAATAGGGAATCTATCGACCTATACAATAATGAGGGTACGGATCTAAAGTCTCGTACGGCATATTACTCATTATACACACACACACACACATATCTCAAACCACATTTGTATAAACTTCATATCTTATTAATTTCACAACACCTCTATTTCAATCTCGTGTCGTGTTTATCGATCTCGATCTCATATCATACCATTATCAACTCATACTAGTTCTCTTTCAATTCGTACCTATCATGATTCACTTTCCATTTCATATTCTCAAGAAAATATATCCATTAACGTCAACTTTATCATAATTATAATTTAAAACACAATCTTCCATATCAATGGTTGCGGGGGTGCTATACACCATCCACCCGACTTCCCCCGTAGATATAAATCTACTCACCTGCTAAACTCCTCGCTTAGCATAAATCGATGTGCTTCGTCGTCTCGGAAGTCCACGCGAAGGTACCAACAATCAATACACAATCGCAATTCTATTAAAACCAATATCTGAAAACCAATACGGCACACGTATTCGCTCATAGGTTAAAACCTATAGCTTCTCATGCAAATCAACCAAATAACCCTCGTCCGTTGACCTACAAACGTCCAACGACGGAATCAAATCCAAATATAAAAACCACGCATTCCAAATATAAAAACCAAGAATTCACATAACGGAAAATATAGCCAAAACACTCTCAAGTACTTCCCAAATTTTGGCTCAGGTAAATAGAGACTAAACAAGTAAGTACAAGGGATAGGTTATATGGTAAGTGAGCTACAAGCAAAACCACATCACCATAGGAGATAGGGGGTCCGGCGACATCACCCAAAAACCCGGCCTCGCAGGTCTAAGTAGGGAGAAATGGGTTCATACTTCTGTGGTGGTCTTCTAGCGGTCTATCTAGGTTAATGGACTTGTTTGATTTTCTTATAAATACCCCAGATAGCTCCAGATACCCTGTAGGCCTTTAGGTTTACAAAACCGACACGGAACAATTCTAATTTCGTGTATCGGGTCCTATTCTCTTTTCTGGTCTAGCAAAGCAATCTCTAAGGTCTTGAAAACACTCACTAAACCTATATTTACCACTTAACAGCAACTTGGAATTTTCTAAGATCACATATCCTAATTATATCAAATTCTAAACTAAACTAGGATATTTAACATAAACACTAAACTAAAGTGAAGAGATTACCTCATTTGCAACTAAAGAAAATTCTTCAGTTGCCCATAGTCCTCAAAATCCAAACTTGAATGGTTCTAAGGGTGTAGGATAGGCTTGTGCATATTTTATGTGAAGGTGGCATGAGGTTTTGAGAAGGAATTGGAGATGAGGCATGGAGGTAGTGGGGTGAAGGAGCATGGAGGAGTTGGGTTGAAGAAACAATGGAGGAGGAGGGAAAGGGGCAGCCAAGTCTAACCCTTAAGCTCACTATCTCACTCACAAATATCCCCCTACACTCACTCTCTCAGAAATATCTATTTTGTTTCATCTCTCTTTTGTTTCTCATTCATAACTCTTTCTCTCTTCTTTTCTTTTCTTTGTTTTTCTTTTCCTTTCTCATTCTCTTCTCTTTTTCTCACAAATTCACAAGTCACAAACACAAAAACAACATGCACATGACATGGTGCAATAGTCATGGAAAAATGTAAAAAAATACGGATTTAGCCAAAAATCCGATAAATATCATTATAATAAATAAATCACTTTAATTTTCGATAAATTTCCAAATATTGGTATATACTTACGAAAAATCCCTATTCGCAAATCGAATAGTTTTCGCGAAATATATTATTTTAATATTAAATTTCCAAAAATAATATTTTATAGTTCTGAAATGTTGCACCTATGAAGGGATCTCGGCTCTTACCTCGTGAAATGAGGTGTTGGATATTCATAACCGAATACCGCTATGCAAAGCGAAAGAATATAACTATAGTTTTTCGAAATTTGTTCCAACAATATCTTTTAGGTTTCTTTTCTTGCATTAATCAAAATTAATGTGGTCTCATCAGTTAATCCTATCACACCATAAAAAGAACGAAAATACAATGTATGTATATGCCATCCGCATTCGCCACGGGGCCCCGTCATCACCCGTTAGGTTACTTAACTAACGACAGAGCGGGGGCAGGACTAGCGCGGGTGCAAAACATATACAACATCTATTAGTAAATATATAAGTATATATAACATTCGTCCCAGGCATGATAATAAGCAACATCACAGAATCTCAGCCAACAATACAGAAAGGTGGATAATCTTGGAGCCCCGGGTTTTATTTGAGCTGCAAATAAAACCCGACATTCTCGGTCGTGTAGATAGCCTGTGCAATGAAAACCTGGACCCCTACGAGCGCGGCAAGTTACCCGCCAATCCCAGAAGTGAGGCAACCCTCTTCAACAAAGTGAATGGGCCACCAGCACTTCACAGAATCCAGTAACTTGGGCGCCCCTCCGTAGGTCATCCTATACCCCTACGAGTGCGGAGAATAGCCCGCCAATTCTAGAATGAACCCCCTCCGTCTCAACGCCATGAGATGCGGGCATGTTGCCTTCTAAAACCCAGCTATTCGTGCACTCCACCGCGGGGTAATCCTAGTACAGAAAATGAAAATAATATGTACAAATGGTGACATTGACCTCAACCCGGTCGTTCCCCAAACAAATAATATACAACTCGGTAAAGACGGTAGTCCACATGACGGACGCTCGCCCCGCAATAACAAATGTACAAATGAATACAAACCGTACTAAATCATTGCACCACCGGTTATCCACCACGACAATCCAGCCACAATATCAGCACAATCACAGAACATCAACGTGATTGTCATGTTCGCAAACTCATCTAAAAAGATTTATAGCAGATAGACGGGTTTACCGATCAAATGACATTCACGGTCGTAGATGCTAATCTAAGTACTGATAATAATTAAACAGTTGTTAAAATATAACGGCTTCGAAACACTCCAAATTGCCCCAAACTGAAAAACAACATAACATCAAATTTGGGCAAAAAAAAAACAACACCTGAAACCCAAACTCCACGGGATAAGAACCCAGACCAAAACATGAGGCAATCCACCACAGGAAAACTGGTGAGGCCAGATTTTTCAAGGGTTTGGCCAGCCAAAACTTGGTAGAATTGCATTGTTTTTGTTCTGGGTACATCTCATATTCAAAGGATCACTCTGCACTTGCTTAAAAAAAATTTTGAAGCCTCTGAAAAATCGACAGAAACTGGAATTGGTTTCAATCTTTTGGAGCTGTTTTGGTTTCGTTGTATATATGATGTATATTATAGTGGATGCTTGTATATGCCCTAGCGGCCATTGTTGTACATATGATGTATATTATAGTAGATACTTGGATATATATAGAGAGGACTTTCTTGCTCGATATGATAGTATGCTATCTGGTTGCCCTTTGTCTTAACATGTTGACTTGTATTGGGTTACTGTCTTGCTCTCACATGTTGATAAAGCCCTTAGGATATGTATTTGACTACTAGGACTATGATGAAAATTATACTAGTGGGGCCAGGGTAGTCAACGAGTACATCCTATAATTGTTCCTAGTCGAGGGTGTATCGAGACAGGGCATCGATACTCCAGAGTAGACTAGCGTATTTGCATCTTGACCCATATGATGGGCGATGGATGATCCTACATCCATTGGTGTTTGACATCAAAGATGGTATACGGGTGCTCAGTGGAGACTGAGTACACTGAACGGACTCGCTGAGAACTCCTAGATGGTATTATACCTATTGTCAGATAGCAGTTCTTTGGTGACACTGGTACAGGTTAGTCTGTAGACTCGAGATCGTCATAGAGTCTTGTGCGATTCCCACTGTACTTTGATTTCCACCTTACCACGTTCATGAGAACGTGCAAAACGGTGGCTTTTGGGTACAGTCCCGAATCACATGGAGGCAATGAGCGATAGGAGGGATTTCGTCTCTCCCGGTATTGAGGGTTGATGTTGCGCTGCGTTCGATTGGCTATAACTGGAAGTCCCTGGCTAGGGCTGATATGGAGATCTACTGGTAAGTGTTATCAATAGTTTCTCGACCTGTTATGAGCCTCACATCGACACGACTTATCGGTTACTGGGGTCTGACGTTTACGACCCCTAGACTGGATATGCGACATATCAGACAAAGAGACCGGACTGTACGGTAGTGTTACTGATTGGATTCACAGGAGTATGTACAGGCTTGCTTGTTGATCTTCTGATCGCTCAATACCCGGGTGGCCGTTACATTTAGCTGACCGCTTGCAGCTTGTGGGTGTTTGATATAATCATCACCTACTGCCGGCGTATTGACGAGTCTTTAGAGTCCTACACAGAGGTTTCCTAGCTCAGGCGAAACGGAGTAAGAGCACATATGTGATATATGCGGGACTAAGTTTGATACGTGTATGTGATACCGTATTCTATTCTCATGATATGTGATATCGGCCGGGTATATGTGATATAGCCGGGGTATCGGATCAAGTGTTGATTCGATAAAATGATACATATAATATTGGTCGGTTATATGGTATATAGCAGGATTATTAAATCAAGTATTAATTTAATAATTTAATGTATAAATATATGTGTGATATATTACATTACATTAACTAATATAAGCTCACTTAAATGATTTTTTTTCTCACTTAGGATACATTGATATATATGTGATATATGTTAAATGTATTCTTTTCTTTTGTTACAAAATTATATATATGTGATATATATAATTGTAACATGCTAGGTTATACATGCAACTAGGGTTTATGAGATTCTCGCCATGGCTAGGATTAGGGTTAGATTTAAATTATTTTAGTTTATTCTAAATTTTGGATTATTGTTAAGATATTTTCATATGTTGGCTTAGTCCACTCTTTAGATATTTGCTAAGATATTTATTAACCTAACCTTTAACCCTAGCCCATGGTTTATTCTCTACATGAGTTAGTTATGACACATTATTAACCCATGGTTGTATTTCTAACCTTAACACGATTCATTATCACTTCACTTGAGCTTCTTCTTCTTCATTGATTTTCTTGCTCTCTTGACTTGAGCAAGTGATGAAAAATAGTGAGAATTAAAATTCTAAACTGAGCAAATTTCCTACTTCATCATTCTCTTCTATACTAGCTATATAGATTAGTGTGTTGGCTTCACTAATCCCTAATTAGTGAAGAGATAGCTTGGGTTTGTGACTCCTCAAGGTAAATCATCTTGGATTGTGAAGACTTCAAGCAAGCATGGATCATTCACCTCATGGAGCCTCTCTAGAGTCCGGGTGCTTGATGATCGCAGCGAAGGGACCACAACTCGGAGCTTATGAAGCAAAAGAACGGACTACAAATGTTGTAATCCCTACCACTTAGTAGTAAAGATGTTTACTTTATCTATTCCGCATGATTCTCTAATATCGATTCTAGGTTAGGGTTATCTAGAATGGAAAAATTTTGAAATTGGCATGGACGATGCCATCCGAAACCTTGCTGCCGCGCTAGACATCCTAACAGTGCCATCGGGCAATAAAGTCCGTGTTGCTTTCGTTTTTCCCCGGCTTGGTTCTTACAAGGTCAGCGATGGATATTTTGTCACCAACGCTCATGAATCTTGCCGAAACAGAGACTCCATTTGAGAGAAAGTAGTGACGGACCTGTCTGGTATACTTGGATACCAGTCGAAAGTGACACTGGTCAGGCTGTTGATAAACTGACGAAGAAGGAGTGCATCATTGCCCATGTATTTCCGCACGACGCTTAAAAGTGGGCAACGTGTTGATTTGCATTTGCCATCCCGTCAAATCTTCAGAAATTAGGAATGACGTAGCCGCTCGGGAACTCGATCAGATCGTACTGTGCGGGATATGACCGCCCACTACTACCGATTTCTTTCTGAGCTTCGGCTTCGGCTGCCAATGTTTTAACCTTGCTAGTGACCAAATCCATTATCTGATCTTGTGTAAGCAGGATGGTGCTATCTGGGGCCAATGCGTCCTCAGAAGCGGAATGTGGTCGGCTTTCGTGCGGCTCGCCCAATCTTGGACCCAAAGGGACAGGCATCAGTTGCTTCAGGTTGTCATTGTCCGTCTCATGAGTAGAGACTTTTGCTTGATTGGGTGGCGCCCGAGAAATTTGAACCATGAGCTGCATCACAACGTTCGTTAGGTCATCAATTTTTGAATAGAGCTTGGCTATCTATTTATCTTTACTCCTGAGCTGTTTTTGAAGCTCTTGAAGCAGCTCTTACTCTGCAGTCCTGAAGTGGAATGTCGGCTCTTCCTCGCTGTCTGAGCTTGATTCCACATGGACTAAGGGGTCTTTCCGCCTATCGACCTCAGCGAGAGGATTTTGATCATCCGGCGGTGGCGGATGATCTTGGGAAGCAGCAACCATATTCAAGCCAAATTGGGCTTGGGATGTGGTGTCCCCATCCTTGCTTTTGCTGCGCAAGTTATCGCTGGAATGCCCACCCGCCATATAGACTGTATGGATTACATATCCAGCCGTCTTTTCATTATTAGCAGGTGATTTCACGGATCGCTATCGTGTCCCTCCTATTTCGGTAACGGGCAATCGAATGAAGGCGGCTGACCTGACCGGGTCCTTGAATGGTGCTGGCACTTCCTTTTTGGCTTTGCCCCGCTGTTTTCATATGGCACAGAGCGCCTGATAGACTCTTGAATAGATGGTGTCATGCATTCTCTTTTGGGGCTGGGACACGTCTCTTTGTAACATTGTTCGGACTGCTGTCTTCTTGATTCTGGCGGTCATGGCATTTTTCTGAACCCACCTCAGAGGTTCGAAGGAATTGTTGACTTTTACGGCCGACTCAGCTATCGTCACGGGGTAACCCTGCTCTTGGAACCTCACAAGATTCCACTTGGTCGGTGTCCTAGCCCTCTTGTTGGCTCGATACCTGAGCCGCTTCTGTCTCAACCTTTCTGTTTTGAGCACTTGGCAGGTTTCAGCTCTCCGGAAAGCCGCCGTAGACCGATTAACAGGGAGTCCAAAGAAGACACCCGCTCGCGCGATTGTTAAGGGTACCGTCTGAGCCTGCTGGAGATGCTTTGTGGCTTCATTGGTGTTGACAGCCTTGCCCCTATTAGAACGGTGGAGAGCCGTTCGAATACGGATCTGTATTTAGGGTGGGATGCTTTGGCGACCATAATGTTCGGCCTCCTGCCCCTTGAGGTCGATTTGGCCTCTTGGTTTGCCGTGACGTCTGCCAGATGAGCGCTTCCGGCAGGGTAGATGATGACAGAACCAAATTGACGGGATAGTTCCTCCTATTGCCGGCTGAGACTTGTAGGGAGAACCACTCGGGCATTGATCTTGACCATGTACTGGATCGGGGTCGTGTCGGAAGCTGAATTCATCTTAGAAGACATCGTCGTTGAAAGTTGATTGCTGCACGGAAAAAACATTATTTCAGTACAAACATCGGTATATATGATAAATGAGTTCGCATGAACGCTTGACCCGAGATATGGGAGGAGAGAAGGGTCCCACCAGGCGTGCCAAAATCTGTAGGGTGTTTTTCGTCACCCTATTGAGATGGGAATGCGTGCGCTTATCCAGCATGTACAGATTCCCCCTGCCTGGGGCAGGCCGGGGTTATTGATTGTGGGGATCCGAATCTCTGGCAGTCGCGGACTAAGCTGCCGTTAATTACCCCTCGCCTTTGAAGCGAGGGAACCTCCAATTGACGGGTCAAACTGGTCATGCAAACTCAATGTGCAGAGTGCGTGTGTTTTGTTTTGAGGGGTCTTGGTTATATCAGGGACCTCACAGAGTTTATGGGGGTTCTGTTACCCAGATAGCGGGCTGGGGGTCAAGGGGCTAGCATCCCCCTTCCCGGGTGTGGGGTAGCGCCCCCTTAGAATTTTTTTTCTAACAGGGGACGTGTTTTGCGTGTGGAGTGTGTATTAAATAATAATAATAATAAAAATAATAAATAAATAAAGGGTGAGTGGCATCCTAAGGACGCATGGGCATTGGGTGCCAGCGCTTCACGTGCTTGGCATGCGGGCGCTGGACGCCAACGCCTCACGTGCTTGACGCGTGGGCGCTGCCCGTCAGTGCCTCACGTACCCGGCATTTAGGCGCTGGGCGACGCCGCCTCACGTGCTTGGCACGTGAGCGCTGGGCGCCCGCAGAAAAAGAGGCTTAGCCCCTGTACTAGGAGTTGTACTCCCGATTGACTTTTGAAGTTAAACTCCTAAAAAAAGGGAAGAGGGGATTAGCCCTTGTACAGGGAGTTGTACTCCCCGGTTGACTTTTGGAGTTAAACTCCTAAAAAAAGGGATGAAGGGATTAGCCCCTGCATAAGGAGTTGTACTCTCCGATTGACTTTTGGAGTTAAACTCCTAAAAAAAGGGATTTATTATTATATATATGTATTTTTTGTGGAGTTAAACTCCTATGAGATTTTCGGAGATGACGAAAGGGGACCCCTTTCTTCTCCCTTGAGCTATGGGTCTTCTCTTGAGCCTTGGATCTTCCCAAAATGGGATTTTTGGAGATGGGTCTCTTTCTTCCTCCTCTCTGTTGGCTGGATCTTGGAGAAAAAAAGGGGTGGGATTTAAAAATCTCCCATTTTAGAGATCTCATGGGAGATCTGAACTCCCCTTTGTGGGTTTTATGGTGAAAAAATATTCTTTTTTGGGAAAAGAAGAGTGAAAATCTTGATTTATTTATGAAAAAGGAAGAAGGTTTAGAAGCTTGGGGAAGGAGAAAGAGGCACAGAACCCTAGACTTTTTTTTTTTAGAATGAAAAGTTGTTCTTCATTTTTTCATCATGTTTGACTTTATAGGCTACACACTTGACATATAGCCCCTTGAGTTTTGCCAAATAACACTTGTGCCACCCTATACCTTATGTGCTTATCTCTTTTTTTGCACATAAGCCATGGGGTTTACAAAATTTTGGCTTCTTGCCCATTTCACATACATTTATTTCTAAAACGAAAGAATTATATTAAACTAATTTATGTCTTCATTCTTTTTGTCATCGGGCCAGTCCCTTCCATGCTCGGTCTTGACCTGGGCTTGGGCCCACTTGGTTTGGGGTTGACTTTGATTTTGACTTAGTCAACCAGGGTGTCATTTTTGACCCCAACAAGGGGTATTTCGTCCTCAGAATCGCTCCCGAAAGTAAGAACTTAGGGTTTTCCCTTACCAAACTGGTATCAACCATATGACAGTTGCCAGTCGTTTTTTCATGCGCATCTTTCGCACTATTTTTCCATCGACGATCTTCACGCTTCATCATCTTGAAATGTTTTTGATAAGCAACGTATCATTGCCACCACTTCTTGAAGCACTGCATTCCTCGGTGGAGTGGGTAACCCTCCGATGATATAGGAAGTAGTTTGGATGTGAATCCTCTCCGTCGAGGCATATGACCCCGGGAGTTTTTCCTACGAGAGGTGGCAGCTTCATTCCCATTGACATGGCTTTGGCGAATCGCTTCTCTGTTTTGATCCTGCTCTTATTTTTCGCAGGTATGCTTTGGTTTGGTTGGAGTACTTTACGACTCATCCTTGCCGCAGCTTCTTCATCCCGACGCTGACGCTTAACCTTTTCGTATACGGTTGTTTCACGTTCTCGGTCAGCTTTGCTTTCTTGAAAGGCTTTGTTTAACATCCTATCGATCGGGTCTTCTAGCAGTTCCGGGGGTTTTAGCGCCGCTTTTGCACCCAGTTCCTCCTCATTGTTTTCTGACGCCGAGAGATTTTCTTCTTCATTTAACAACGAATAGGAGACCATGTGGCAACTTGCTACACGGTCCCCGGTATCTCCTGATGAGTCATTTTTCTCATCGTTGTCACTATCTTCATTCTCAAGAATATGCTTGAGGAACTCTTCGAGCGTGACCGGTTTCCGCACATTTTGGTTGTAGTCCTCCACCGCGTTAATGTACTGTTGTAGGTCTGTGCGCTTGTCGTCATACTCGGTAGGCTGCATAAGCTTCTTGGCCTTCTTCTTCTTCTTTGAAGACTTTGAAGGCTTGACTTGGGAGTTTTGCCCTTTGACAACAATCTTCGGTGTGGGACGTGGTTTCAGCATCCCTTCGATGATTTCGGGTTCAAGTGGGCTTGTCCACCTGACTGCTGGACATGCCTGTAGATCCTTCAGCATTCTTTTGGTTTTTACTAAAAGAACGACTTCCCATGATGTTTCTTCCACGAGTGAGCATGATGCCCCCGGCGCATCCACCTTTTTGGGAGTGTGCTTCTGTGGTGGGTTTACCCTCCAGTTATTAGATAGCGTGAATTTCCCCTGCTAATACTGGTCTTCGACCTAGTTGTTGAAGACATAGCAATCCTCAATTGGGTGGCTCACCATTCTGTGATAGGAGCAGTAGTTAGGGTTGTTGATGTCGCTGGGTTGTGATGGATGCCGTGGGTCTGGCTATGTGATGAGTTTATTATGCATTGCCAATTCAAACAGTCTCCTCGTCTTGTCGCGGGGAAACGAGTAAGCGCGTCCTGGTCTTTCCTCCATGGATGGGCACGGACGCATGTTGTTTTGGCGAGCAGCTGGTTTTAGGCCAATCGGTTTTTGTTGCGTGTTAGCAACGAAGTCCGCTTTCCCTTTACCCTTGTTATTTCGAGGGTCCTTATTTGAGGAGAAAGGCTCGTGGCCCATCTGGTCCATTTGGGCCAGTTTATCGATCGAAGTCTAGAAGGTGGTTGGTTTGAAGAATGTCATGAACTGGAACACAGTTGTTTGAGGATCAAGGGTCCAGATGAACATGCACACAACGGGAGATTCTTCAATGCGCTGTTCACACTTAGACCATAGGATCCGCCACTGGATCGCATATTAGACCCAAGTTTCTCCTGGCCTTACCATGGTATTGATAAATGCTGTGATCAGGGTGCGCTCGCTTGCGCTGGCGAACCGCTGTATGAACAGCAGCTCCATCTCTGTGAATGTCTTTACGGAGTCATTTGGGAGCTCCAAGTACCATTCAAAGGCCGTTTCTGACAGGCTGCCAACGAACTGGCGAACCAACAGTTTGTCATCGCCTCTGGTGTTGCTGCACAGAGCTCTGAATTGCGCGACGTGCTGATGGGGATTGCATGTCCCCTTGTATTCATGGAACTTGGGGATCGTATATCCTGGTGGGTACTTAATTTGATCATACCAGCCTGGATACGGTCGCCCAGTTCTGACGATTTGGCCAGCCGCTTCATTTGCTTAATGAGCTCTTATTTGTTGAGTAATATAATCATCAAGAGCAGCCTTGGAGATCGTTTCCTCCTTGGATGTTGATAAAGCCGGAAGAGGGTTTGATATTTCCCCTCTATTATCTTCGATGATTATCAGCGGCTCCTTGGCTGGGGGTTCTAACTAGATCATCATTCCAATCATATCCTGAAACAAGAGCGTCGTCTGCTTCATATCAGCGGCTTATTCAGCGGCTTCTTTGTCTTTTTTTTAGATCACCCTTGGCTGGAACTCTGTATCGGTCTTTTGCTCATGGCGTTGTTCGGCCTCTTTATCCGGACTTTCCTTCTGTTTGGTAAGTGCTGCATTTTGGTCAGCATTTTCTAGAGCTTTTGTTGTTACTTCTGAGCTTTTGTCAGCAACCGAGTTTGTGGTCGATGACCAAAAGAAGCACGGCTTTCTTCTTTCCCGGAAGCCATGTGGACCGTATGTACGATCATACCCCCAGCCTTGGGGTGTTTGGGTCCATCGCCTTTGGAATTTGCCGCCGCCGGTAGGATTTTCTCCAACCCCGTCCTTTTATAAGAGGTTGAAGTTGAAGGAGCCATTATAACAGGCTCCTGTGTAGAAGAAGTCCCTTGCTATATGATGGGGGAGTGGTCCTTTTCTTGCCGAGCCTTCAATTTCTTCGGCCGAGGAGAGTAATCTTTGTTGATCACAGAGTCCTGGACTTTCCGCTAAACCCTATGAATTTGCGAAGAGAGCCGCTGATGAGGCTGCTCCGGCATTGCCTGCACTGTGACTTCTGCAGGCGGGGGAGATTTCTTTAGCACCGCCGTTAGAGATTTCTTGCACACCTTCCAGCAGATCAAAGCTGTTCTCGGTTAGAACAGCAATGTCAACTTCCACCATTGGAGCTGTTGGGGTAAGTACAGAGAAGGAGTTTCCCCCAGCTTCTCTCACTCGGTGCCAGTAGCGGTCACAAGCGTGCCTTGCTGAAGGGATCGCCTCAGCTTTGGACGCGGCTTCTTTATGCCCCCGGCTTTGCTGAGGGACTGCTGTTGGCATCAGCCTTTCCAAGACCGACGTCCTTGGCAGGGTTTGAGGAGGGCCGGCCAATCTTTCAAAGACCGACTTTCTGGTAAGGGATGCACCTTTGACGACTTCACCTGTAGGAGGAGTTGGGAGGGCTATCCATTTTGGGGCAGCCTTTTCAGGTATTACGAGCTTCATTGTGGGCCCGTTCAAGCTTTTGCTCAGCCTGTTGAAGACTGAGACACCAGATTTGGACGGCCCGTTGAGAGGGGCCATTGTGGTCGCCAGTCGATCGAAGACCGACCTCTTGAGAGCTTCCTCTTGCGACGCTGAGGCACCAAAACACACTGGTGGGAGCGTGGTCCCAAAAAGAACAATCCAGTAGTGGCTTATGCTACTTGCCCCACAGGCATTGAAAAGATAGAGGCAGCGTTGGGCCCGTAGGTCACTCCTCCAGTTGGGATGGAGCGAGAGTTGCTGTTGCAAAAGGTGCAGTTGGAAGCCATCGATTTTTTTCTGCACAAGAGCAAGACACCAAATTTTAGTACCTCGAATCCAAGGGTAACCATAGTGAACCGCAATTTTGTTCGCGAAACACGACACACGAAATATGGATTGGAAAGAGGAAACGGTCCTACCGGACGTGCCAGAATCTGTTCACCGCCGAAAGACAAGGACCGAGACGTTGGGACGTCTCGCCTGAATTCTGGGGGCAGATGCTTTTTAGACATCTCCATCCACCTCTCCGAAAATACCATGTTGATTTATGACGCCATATATCGGAGGTTTGGACAGATGCAACCGTTGTAGCAGACTTTATCAGATTGCCCCTTATTTTATAAGGTTTTTTTTATTATGGGGACGCTCTTCCCTGCAGGCGCAAGCGTATGCAGTTAATTACGTTATCGCATTGCGATAACCACTTTCTCCTGCTCCGGTAGTTCACTTCATGTCGTGTTGTGTTTTTGTTTCTTTTGGTTGCCTGTGGATTGTATATGGAGACTATTTTATGTCGTCGCCTGTAGGGCGCGGATCAGTCCAAATCCGTATATTTCAGATTTTGGTTTGGTTTATTTAAGGACCATTAATCTGGTTTGAGATTAAGATCTATTTAAACATATGAACATTTGGGCCCAATTATTTTAGTTTAAGGACATCACGGTCCATTATCACCATGTTTAGGGCGAATATAAGTTTAAGGACATTTCGGTCCATTATCGCCCTGTTTGGGACAACGCGCCGTATTTGAGGTGACGCACTAGTTTAGGGACGTTTCAGTCCAACATTCCCATTTTGGGAACGTAATTTAGTTTAAGGACATTTCGGTCAAATATTCCCGTTTTGGGGACGAATATTTAGTTTAAGAACATTTCGGTCCAACATTCATATTGCGCGCACTGTTCCTCCAATATTAAAAGAGCAAAACTCTGTTGAAATTTAACAGGGCAGCGCCTCACGTGCTTCTCACGAGGGCACCAGCGCCAATATGCAAAGCACAGAAACGCTTTCTGAGTAAGAATTAAATTCTTATATGGAGTCGCACGTGCTCATCACGCGGGTGCCAATGTGCAAAGCATAGAAGCGCTTTCAGAGTAAGAATTAAATTCTTATATGGCGTCGCACTGCTGATCATGCGGGTGCCAATGTGCAAAGAACAGGAATACCCATCATAAGAACTAAATTCTTAAGCGGCGCCCATGTGCACAACACGTGAACGCCAGCGCTCAAGTTAAGATCAATAGAATTAAATTCTACATAAGAATTTGGGATACCCTCTTTTAAACAGAGCCGTGGGATCAAAAAATCCAATGAAGATGAAAAATCATTAAAATATAGAATTAAATTCTATTAGGAGAAAATATCTCCCAAATCTTTCTAAATACGAAAGATACTCTCGGTTGGATCAATGATCCAATAATAGAATAAAATTCTATTTTGCGAATAGATTCCTTCAATTTTTCTAAACAAAAAAGATTGCTCTCTGTAAAACAGAGAATCCTTGGACTAAAAATCCAATGGTGATTAAAAAATCACCATTTTACAGAATAAATTATGTATATGGGAAAATATTTCCCCAATCTTGCTAAAAACAAGAAAACATATTCTGTAAAACAGAAGTCCTTGGATCTAAGATCCAACGGTGGGTAAAATTCCCCAAATCAATTTTGAGTCCAATTAAATCAATTGGAATCTCTCGATGAGAGATTTTCTCAAAACCAATTAACAATTTGCCTCTACTATATAAAAGATCCAAGACTTCAAGTCTCACAAGAGAGACCAGAAGAGACACATAGAAAGATCTCATAAAAAATCCCCTATAAGCTTCTAAAAAAATACAGAAAGCTCGAAAAAAAACATTAGAGAATTTAATTCTCAAGGACGAAGGCTTCCTGTTGAAAAAGAGAATCGGCGTAAAGAGAACACAGAGATAAAAATATCTCTTTTAAGGGTTTAACCCTTCTCAAAGAAGTTAGTTCTTTCTCTAGATCAGAGATCCACAAAATAAGTCTCCCACAAGTTGAGAATTTAATTCTCATCGGGAAGATCTTGTTCTTGGGAATCAAAGATTCAGAAAAGAACTAGGTCTAAAAGAAAAATAAAAGGAAAAAGAACCTATAAAATAACTTAGTTCTTAAAGAAAAACTTGATCCTGGAACTTCAAAAAATGATGATCTTGGTGATTATTAATGGTTAAAATGCCATTAACAGAGATTTAATCTCTAAAAAAGGAAAAAAGACTAACGCCTCACGTGCTTCCCACGTGGTCGCCCTTTTAACAGCGTCTAGCGCCTCATATGAAAAACACGCAACCGCCCAAAGCAGAAGGCCAGCGCCTCACCTGAAATACATGTAGGCGCTGAATAAAAGTGCTTATCTCTTTATAAACAGCCAAAACTGCTAAGTGCTTGGCACTGATTGAGCAGCGCCTAGTGCCGCACGTGCTCCTTATGTGGGCGCTATATAAAAAGTTCTTAGCACTCCATAAATAGCCAAAACGGCTAAGTGCTTAGCACTAATTGGGCAGCGCCCAGTGCCGCACATACTCCTCACGTGGGCGCCATATAAAAAGTGCTTAGCACTGCATATATAGACAAAATGGCTAAGTGCGTAGCACTGATTGGGCAGCGCCCAGCACCGCATGTGCTCCTCACGTGGGCTCCATATAAAAAGTGCTTAGCACTTCATATACAGCCAAAACGGCTGAGTGCTCTGCACTGATTTGGCAGCGCCCATAATTGAATGCTTCACATGATATCCATGTAAATGTCAGAACGTCAAATAAGGGCTTAACACTTTTGCATAAAAAAGGAGCTGAACAAACAGAGCCCAAATAAGTGCTTAGTACTTTCAAACGCAAAAAAGACTGAGCAGACTAAACCCAGATTGGTTTAGTCTCTCTAAAAAGGTTTTCTTACAACTGAGCCCAAATACTCTGTTGTTGGATCTGAAATAAAAATGATCCTTAAAATTTTGCTAAGTTGATCTTAGTCTCAAATATGGCGAACGCATCCTTAGTTAAAAATAAATTGAGCCTAAATGCTCACATGTTTTTAAGTCGATCTTAATCATAAACCAGATTAATGGTCCTTAAATAAACCAAACCCAAATCTAAAATATACGGATTTGGACTAATCCGCGCCCTATAGGCGACGACATAAAATAGTCTCCGTATACAATCTACGGGTAACCAAAATAAACAAAAATACACACGACACGAAGTGAACTGCCGGAGCAGGAGAAAGTGGTTATAGCAATGCGATAACGTAATTAACTCCAGGGGCTTGCACCTATAGGGAAGAGCGTCCCCACAATCAAAAACCCATCACAAATAAGGGGGAATCTGACAAAATCTGCTACAACGGTCGTATTTGTCCAAACCTCCGATATACGGTACCATAAATCAACTTGGTATCTTTAGAGAGGTGGACGGAGAAGTCTAAATAGAATCTACCCCCAAAATTCAGGTCATACGTCCCAACGTCTCGGTCTGGTCTTTCGGCGATGAACAGATTCTGGCACGTCCGGTGGGACCTTTTACTCTTTCCACTTCACACTTCGTGTGTCGTGTTTTGCGAACAAAATCGCGGTTCGCTATGGTCGCCCTTAGATTCGAGGTACGAAAATTTGGTGTCTTGCTCATGTGCTGAAAAAATCGATGGTTTCCAACTGCACCTCTTGCAACAGCAACTCTCGCTCCACCCTAACTGGAAGAGTGACCTACAACCCCAATGTGGCCTCTATCTTTTCAATGCCAGTGGATCAAGTAGCACAAGCTACTACTGGATTGTTCTTTAAGACCATGCTCCTACCAATGAGTTTCGGAGCCTCAGCGCCGCAAGAGGAAGCTCTCAAGAGGTCGGTCTTCGATCGAATGGCGACTACAATGGCCCCTCTTAACGGGCCGTCCAAATCTGGTATCTCAGTCTTCAACAGGCTGAGCAAAAACTCGAACGGGCCGACAAAGAGGCTCGTGATACCTGAAGGGGCTGCCCTAAAACGGATAGCCCTCCTAACTCCTGCTACGAGCGAAGCCGTCAAAGGTGCTTCCCCCATCAGAAAATCGGTCTTCGAAAGATTGGCCGGCCCTCCCCAAACATCAATCAAGATGTTAGTCTTTAACAAGCTGACACCAACAGCAGCCCCTCAGCAAAGCTGGGGACATGAAGAAGCCACTTCTAAAACTGAGGCGGTCCTTTCTAGAAAACACGCTCGACGTCGCCACTGGCGCCGAGTGAGAAAAGCTGGGGGCAACTCCCCCTCTAGACTTACCCCACCAGCTCCAATGGTGGAAGCTGATGTTGTTGTTCCAACCTAGAACAGATTTGATCTGCTTAAGAACTCTCCAACGGCAGTGCTAAAGAAATCGCCCCACCTGCGGAAGTCACAGTGTAGGCGAAAACGGAGCAGCCTCATTAGCGGCTTTCCTCGCAAATTCACAGGGTCTGGCGGAAAGTCCAAGACTCTGTGATCAACAAAGATTACTCTCCTCAGCCGAAGAAATTGAAGGCTAGGCAAGAAAAGGACCACTCCCCCGTCATATAGCGAGGGACTTCTTCTACACAGGCGCCTATTACAACAGCTCCTTTAACTTCAACCTCCCACAAAAGGACGAGGCTAGAGAAAATCCCACCACCTGCGGCAAATCCCAAAGGTGATGGACCCAAACGCCCCAAGTCTGGGGGCATGATCGTACATACGGTCTACATAGTTTCCTGGAAAGAAGAAAGTCGTTCTTCCGTAGGTCATCGACCGCAAACTCGGTCGCTGACAAAAGCTCAGGAGCAACAACAAAAGCTCCAGGAAATGCTGACCAAAATGGCAGCACTTATCGGACAGAAAGAAAGTCCGGATCCAGCAGCCGAACAGCGCCAGGAGCAGGAGACCGACACAGAGTTCCTGCGAAGGGTGCTCAAAAGAAAAGACAAAGAAGCCGCTGAACAAGCTGCTAACATGAAGAGATGACGCTCTTGTTTTAGGATATGGTTGGAATGATGATCCAACCAGAACCCCCAGCCGAGGATCTGTCGATAATCATCGAGGATGATAGAGGGGAAACATCAAACCCTCTTCCGGCTTTATCAACAGCCAAGGAGGAAACGATATCCAAGGCTGCTTTTGATGATTATATTGCTCAATAAATAAGAGCTCATCAAGCAAATGAAGCGACTGACCAAATCGTCAAAACTGCCCGACCGTATCCAGGTTGGTATGATCAAATTAAGAACCCATCGGGATACACGATCCCCAAGTTCCATGTATACAAGGAGACAGGAAACCCTCATCGGCACGTCGTGCAGTTCAGAGCACTGTGCGACAACACCAGAGAATGGCATGATCACACTCGAAGAGTTCCTCAAGTATATTCTTGAGAACAAAGATAGTGACAACGATGAGGAAAATGACTTATCAGGAGATACCGGGGACCGTGTAGCAAGTTGCCACATGGTCTTCCATTCGTTGTTAAATGACGAAGAAACTCCCTTGGAGTCATAAAGCAACGCGGAGGAACTGGGTGCATAATCGGCGCTAAAATCTCCGGAACTGCCAGAAGACCCGATCGATAAGCTGTTAAACGAAGCCTTTCCAAAAAGCAAAGTTGACCAAGAACGCGAAACAACATATATGAAAAGGCTAAGCGTCAGCGTCAGGATGAAGGAGCTGCGGCAAGGATGAGTCGTAAAGTACTCCAACCAAACCAAAGCATACCTGCGACAAATAGGAGCAGGATCAAAACAGAGAAGCGGTTCGCCAAAGCCTTGTTAATGGGAATGAAGCTGCCACCTCTCGTAGGAAACACTCCCGGGGTCATATGCCTCGACGTAGAGATTCACTTCCAAACTACTGCCTATATCATCGAAGGGTTACCCACCCCACCCAAGAAATGCAGTGCCTTCAAGAAGTGGTGGCAATGATATGTTGCCCATAAAAACACTTCAAGAGGATGAAGCGCGAAACTCATCAACGGCAAAAGAGTGCGACATATGTGTGTGAAAAAACGACTGGCAACTGTCACATGGTTGATACCGGTTCAGAAGGGGGAAAATCCCAAGTTCTTACTTTCGGGAGCGATTCTGAGGACGAAACACTCCTTAGCCCTCTCTTCAAAGACTCCACCACCAAAAAAGAAGAGGAAGAGAAGAACTGCGAGAATATTCAGCTGTGTAACCACACACTGCCTGAGAATAACCTCGGACCTACAAACAAAGGTTCGAGCAAAAAAAACAAAGGGAAAGAAAAAATCTCTGAGGAAATTGCACTCGACGATGGAGTTGTCAAAGAGCTCGCAGTGAGGGACCCGCTTAAGAAAAATAAGGTGGATTACAGTGTCCTAACACATCTGAGGAAAATACCCTCGCAACTGAGCATATTGGATGCTCTCTTCCTGTCCAAAAAGGCACGAGATTATCTGATTAAGGCATTACAAGAGCCCGATCAGTTCCATGCTTTCATCGCGGAAGAGAAGATGAAAAATGAACCGGCAAAGGTCCACACGGCTGACATTACATTTAGCGATGAAAATCTCCTCCTCGATACGTACGAACATAATCGCCCATTATACGTCACCGAGTACTGCCACAACATCAAGATAAGGAAAATCCTTGTCGACAATGGATCCTCCGTCAACCTTCTCAACGTGAGAGTGCTGAAGGAGATTTGCATGAACGTTCAGCACTTGGCTCAAGATAAAATTACCATCTCCGGGTTTGACTCATAATCATCACGGACGCTTGGGTATGTAATACTGACATTACGCTTTGGACTGCTCGTCACTGACATCAAATTTCATGTCATTGACGCTAAGACTTGCTATAACGCTTTGCTCGGCAGGCCTTGGTTACATGAGTACAATGTCATCCCTTCTACACAACATCAGTGTATGAAGTATTTCAAATACGGCTTGGAATACACCGTCACAGGAGAGCTAAATCCATTCTCCATAAACGAGGTCCGAAAATATGAAGACGCAAAGTACTTCCTACCAGACTTCGAGGATACGGAAAGGTGTCATAAGCCGGAGGATAAACAGAAGTCTGTCGCCACTATCCCGATCTTTGGGAGCGATACCGAGGAAGATGAAGAAATAGTTTATTCGCGGAAACCCCAAAAAGAAAACAACAGGCCCGGACCATCTACTCATATTCTGGTCTTTGGCAGTGACTCTGAGGACGAGGCCAACGCAGTGTTCTCCATCCTCCCGTCAGTGCAAACCCTCGCCGGAGCATATCAGATTCTGCAAATGACAATGGCTCCGCCTCGGCATTACAAAGAACTTGATGCACTCGATACATACAGCGTACAAGAACTATAGACTTTCTACGTCCCTTCCAGGCGAAGAGGGGAAAAGGCGATCCTCTTCTACCAATCTACGGAGACCAAAGTAGAAAAAGAAGTCTGGCATGGTGACGATTTTGCGCTTGACAGGCTTCAACCAATCTGTCTGCCAAGATATTACATGGAGGGATTGAAAAGGCTGTTAAGATACCAAGGTGTACTCCTCGAACAAACTATGTGACAAGCCAAATTCTACAAAAAGATTTGGGATATTTCTGGGACTCAGCGAAACATACCCAACGGGAAGATGGAGATAACTGGGCTCAGATACGTTCAGTCCAATAAACGGGAGCGGTTCCACAGTTTCCATGTCATAAACAGCTCCAATGAAGGAAAAAAACGCTTTTCCAAATGGCTATAACGTTAAAACAGAGCGAAATCTCGCTCTAAGAACGTTAAGTCCGTCGCTCAAAGAACAAATAGACGAGCTAATAAAAGAAGTTTGTCAAAAGAGACGAGACAATCACAGCTGCGAAATGGCCATTTATGAAAACTCCAGGACTCAGCATCTCAATCAGCAATCTACGGAGAATGAAGACTATAATGCTCTTCATCCCCGGCCTACTGTATATCCTCGTGAAAGGGGAAAATCCTAAAATAGAGACAAAAATAGGGCGAAGAACGCAAACAATGTTCGAAAACAACGAAACAGATCGAAGAAGCCGTTCAATCGAGAAAAGATCGATTGGAACCCATCCTTTATAAAGAAGATGGGTCGGGAATACTCTTTCACCAAGACAAGACGAGGAAAATATTAAACCTTGTCATCAAGCACCAAATGATGACACTTCCGGAGTCTCGGCACCCCTAACGAATAAACGAGGTCCACCTTCCAGATTATTGCTCCTATCACCGAGTAATAGGTCATCCCCTCGAAGACTGCTTCACCTTCAAAGACTAGGTAGAAGACCAATATCGACAAGGCAGGTTCGCTTTATCCGACAGCTGGAGGGTAACCCTGCCACAAAAGCATGAGCCAAAGAGGACCTATACCATGAGGATAGGACCAGCTCAACATCAAGAGTGGAAGCGAACTCATACCTGCCATATGATAACACTCTCAAAAGAAGGAGGGCACGAGACTATGGATGGCTTCTACATGTGCTTCGCAAATGAAGACGAGCACGAGGTGATCTCCGAGTTTCCACCAGCACCAAAAGAGCTGGAAGATGGGATACACACCACGGTAGACAACCGAAGAAAAATTGACTTAGGGACGGAAAATAATCTGAGGCCGACATTCGTCAGTGAGCTACTATCTGAAAAATAGGTAGCCACGTTAAAAAATGTGCTCATACTATATAAAGACAGCTTCACGTGGAATTATTCCGAAATGCCAGGTCTAGATCCAAAGGTGGCAGTACATAAACTGGCCATATCGTCGGACATAAAACCAGTCAAACAGGCGCCAAGAAGAATGTGGCTTGAACTCAAGATGAGTATCAATGCTGAAGTCAAGAAACTAATCGACTTCCTCTTCATCTAAGAGGTTCAATATCCCAATTAGATCGCTAACATCGTTCCGGTGATGAAGAAAAATGGGACGGTGCGCATCTGCATGGACTTTTGGTACCTCAATAAAGCCTACCCAAAGGATGATTTCCCAGTACCTGTTACCAAGCTGATGATCGATAACACGTCTACCCATAAGGTCTTCTCCCTCATGGACGAATCTTCAGGATAAAATCAAATAAAAATGCATTCTGGAGACCAAAAACATATCGCCTTCCGAACTCCGTTGGGCATATTCTAATATAAGGTGATGCCCTTTGGTTTAAAGAACGCTGGCGCTACCTACCAAAAGGCCATGACAAAGATCTTCGATGACCTCATCCATGAGATTGTCGAATGCTATATTGACGACCTTGTGGTAAAGAGCAGATCTCACGAGGAGCTTTGGGAACATCTAAAAATAGTGTTCTGACATCTTCGGAAGTATAATCTGAAAATGAATCCTCTAAAATACGTGTTTGGAGTCTCCTCGGGCAAACTCCTAGGATTCATCAAACGGCACCGGGGTATCGAAATCGATCCCTAAAAAATCAAGGCGATTATGGAAATGCCCAGGCCAAGAACTATCAAAACAGTTGCGATCTCTTCAAGTAAAGCTCGCGCATATCCGGCGGTTCATAGCCAACCTCTCTGGAAAATGTCGCCCCTACAGTCATTTGATGAAGAAGGGGACCCCGTTCGTCTGGGATCAAAAGGGCCAAAATGCTCTAGACGAAATCAAGCCATACCTGCAAAATCTGTCGGTATTGACTGCTCCGTAGGGGAAACCCCTTATCCTATATACAACAACCCTTGAAGGTTCTCTGGGTGTGCTATGGGCACAAGAGAACGATCAGGGAAAAGAGAGAGCTCTGTACTGTTTGATTCGAGTTCTCCTGGGGGCAGAAAACAACTACTCCCCCATCGAAAAGTATTGCCTGGCACTGATCTTCGCAATAACGAAGCTCAGACATTACGCCTTGGCACACGAGGTCCATCTCATATCAAAGGTGGATCCTCTCAAATCTCTGATGTCAAGGGCCATACTAACAGGAAGGCTTGCCAAATAGGCCCTCCTTCTGATGGAGATCTCAATGACGTATCGACCCCTTAAAGCAATGAAAGGTCAGGCCATAGCTGACTTTCTTGCGGAGCATCCGATACCAGCTGAATCCCCATTAAATTGCAAGTTGCCAGATGAACATGCATTCGACGCAATCGAAGAAAAGAAAGAAGAAAATGATTCACAATGGGAACTCTACTTCGATGGGGCATCCTCCGTGAAGCAACGAAAGCGAAACGCCCCCATAATCAAGGCCGAGATAAGCCTTATCTTTGTGACCCCGCAAGGAGGGATATTCCGTTATGCCCTTTCCTTAACAGAGCCAAGGATTAACAACGAAGCTGAATATGAAACTTTGATAGCAGGTCTAGAGATCGCTATCGACATAGGGATCAAAGACCTCCTCATATATGGAGACTCCCAGTTGATCGTTAGCCAAGTAAATGGCGACTATCAGACATGCAAACTAAAACTGATAAAGTATGGAGAAAGAGTGCAGCAAATGTTGACACAAATCCCCTCCTACATTCTGGAGAGTATACCGCGTGCAGAAAATAGCAAGGCAGACACATTGGCCAAATTGGCTAAAGAACTGGCCGATGAAGACCTTGATAACGTAAAGATCATTGTGCAAAGCCACAGGATCCTCGCGCCAACAGATATATCTTCGGAAGACTTAATAGAGCCATTCGAAAGAAAAGAAACAACCGGACAAGTAGCCCTTCAAATAGAGGACGAAGAAAAGATCATCGACTGGAGGGAAGTCTTCATAAACTACTTCAAATTCCAACGAACGCCTAAAAATGCGTCGTCTAGACATCAGCTCATGAAACGAGCTCTGTCCTTTGCCTTCGTCAATGATACTCTGTATAAGAGATCATTTGACTATCTGTGGCTAAGATGCCTTAGACCAGAAGAAGCGAAGAGAGTCATTCAAGAAACTCACGACGGACTCTGCGGTTCTCATCAAGCCAGGCTAAAGATGAAGCTAAAGATAAAAAGAATGGGTTACTGTTGGCCCACAATGATTCGGGGCTGCCTCGAATATGCGAAGCAGTATCACTCGTGCCAAGTCCACGGGGACTTCATCCACCAACATCCAAATCCACTACACCCAATAGTGGCTAGTTGGCCGTTCGAAATGTGGGGAACCGATATAATTGGCCCCATTAAGCCGCCATCGTCCAAAGGACATCGGTTCATACTGGCAATGACCGACTATTTCTCCAAGTAGCAAGAAGCAGTACCACTAAGGGAGGTGAAGACAGAGAACATCCTCTATTTCTTCAGAACCCATATCATCTATCGGTTCGGCACTCCGCGACGAATTATCTCGGATAATGGACCAGCTTATAGAAGCCATAAAATAAGCCGCTTCACACAGCAATATAAAATAGATTGGAGATACTCTTCAGTCTATAACCCTCGGGCTAACGGTCTAGCTGAAGCTTTCAATAAGACCTTGATAAAGATTATAAAGAAAACGGTGTCCATAAACAAAAAAGACTGGCACGAAAGGCTGCACGAAGCTCTCTCGGTGTACCGAACAATGTTCAAAATGGTCACGAATACAACACCATACGCATTGGTATTTGGCACGGAAGCAGTGCTTCCACTAGAAATAGAACTCCCCTCTCTACGAGTAGCGGTTCGGTACGAGCTGACAGATGAAGAAAATACTCATCTTTGGCTTGAGGAGCTCGACGCCCTCGACGAAACTCTCCTATAGTATAGCAAAATTTAGAGGCTTATAAGGCAAGGATGATGCGGTCATACGAAAGACTGACCAGGCCGAGAACATTCCACCAAGGCGAACTCGTACTAATCGTCTAAAGACCAATGATCCCCAATCGTATAAAACGGGGAAAGTTCGAGCCAAACTATGAAGGCCTGTATATTATAGATAAAGTCTACCAAGTTGGAGCCTACCTGCTCATGGATATATATGGCGAAAGACCCTTCCGGCCAATAAACGGCTGATTCCTCAAAAAATACTACGCTTGACAAGTCATGGCTTAGGTCAATGATAGATGACGACGCTTGTGTCCGCTCGCTATCTTCCTGGGTCAGAACCCCGAAAGTAGTATCCAAAAAGCTCCGTCGCTTCAAAAATAGCAACAAAGGACTGAAATGTCCCTAAACTAATAATAGACCGAAACGTCCTTAAACTAGCGTTCGTCCCAAAAACGGGAATGTCAGACCGAGACGTCCCTAAACTAATAATGGACCGATACGTCCTTATACTAGCATTCGTCCCAAAAATGGGAATGTAGGACCGAAATGTCTCTAAACTAATAATGGACCGAAACGTCCTTAAACTAGCGTTCGTCCCAAAAACGGGAATGTCAGACTGAGACGTCCCTAAACTAATAATAGACCGAAACGTCCTTAAACCAGCGTTCGTCCCAAAAATGGGAATGTCAGACCGAGACGTCCCTAAACTAATAATGGACCAAAATTTCCTTAAACTAACATTCATCCCCAAGATGGGAATGTTGGATCGAGAAGTCCCTAAACTTAAAATTCACCTCAAACATGGTGATAATGGAGTGAAATGTCCCTAAACTAGCACATCGCCCCAAATACGGCGATATACTCCCTTGAGATCTATATTGCAACCGAAATCCCAGCGGCGAAGGTTGCAACTCAAGTCCCACTGGCTATACAGCTACTCCAGCGGTGAAGCCACCCCTAAGTCCCACCGGTAAACAGATGAGTACCTACAACGAAACTACTCTCGGGTATTCCATCATTAAAAAAACGGTATGTCCATAAGCGAAATGTGCATGGATTAAAACCCAAAAGGGCGCCGTGAGTAAAAACATCAGGACTACCGGCGAGCTTGTAAAAACCTAGAAGGGCGCAATCTTGTAAAAAAATAAATAAATAATAAAATACACTTGCATAGTCTTTTAGATCTTGTAAGGAGAAAATACCTGTATGCGATCCTTACAAATCACATAGAAGCAACACACTTAGAAATCCACACGATTTCTAAGGAGAAAATATACTTAAGAGATCCTCATGACTCGTAAGGAGAATTCCTCCTATGAAACCCTCACGGCTCATAGAATTTGAAAGTCTTAGGTTACAGGGATTTAAACATGTTCTTAAGACGTCATATCCCCCAATTTGCCCTACAAGAGGTCTAATATTGACCTTTGTATACAATCCACGGCCATGAATAAACAATTCCCCACTAAGTTCCACCAATGGCGAGAAATATCACATATAGTGAACGACACTTGTAAGTCCTCTCGACTTATAAGGAGAAAACACTCTTGTAAGATCCTTACGACTTGAAAGAGAAAACACCACTTAGGAGTCCTCATGACTTCTAAAGAGAACGTACACCTATGAGATCCTCTCGACCCGTAGGGCAAAATACCTTTATGAGACTCTTACAGCTCATAAAGTCAAAAAGCCTTAGTCGACAGGATCCTAACCCTGTTTGCTAAGCCACCTTTGTTCAAATCGACAATGGCAAATGATGATTCACTCCTGGGAATATCCCAGTTGTAGCGATGCTGATGCCTAAATAGGTATCAAATTTCAAGTTCTCGCAAAGGCAAATGATAATTCGCTCCTGGTAATATCCCAGTGGTAGCGATACTGATGCCAAAATTGATATCAGACTTCAAATCCCCAACTCAAAAAAAGGGGCCGAAATGTTCGGGCAAATCGCAATAAAAACCAGCGAGTAAAAACAAAAATAGCCGAAATGATTGGGCACCGCGATAAATAGCCGAAATGATTGGGCAATCGTGACTTTCGCAATATAAGAAGCTGAAAAGATAGAGCATCGCGGAAATAAAAAAATAAATAAAATAAAATTTCCTCCGCCCTGCAAGTACATCCATATTGACTCTGGTATACGATCCATGGGTATAAATGAAAGAAAGGAAACCGTATTTTCTTACTAGGCTCCTTCAAAGGGGAGAGCCGGATCTTGATGGCAACATCTAAAGCCTAAAGATCAACTCGACGTACTTCTTATGCCAGCAGGGTGCAGATGTGTAACAACTCTAAACTTTCTGTACAAAATTTTTGTAAAGTACAGAAATGAGTAGCTTAGCCTGAGCACAATTTGAAAGTATTTCTTGTTTAAGAACAGTAAGAAAGCACTTGTAGCTCATTGGTAAAGTCTTGCACTGCTGTGACATGGCCCCTGTGTTCAAATCCCTCCAGCCGCATATTATTTTTTAAAGATTTTTCTTTTAAACTTTTGGAAGCCTAAAAGTTTATACGTGCAATATACGTAAAAATAAAAAATCACAGAAAACAAACACGTGGAAAATGTTGTATGTACTGAGTAGGACATATGGTAAGAATCCAGACCCCAATCCCACCAAATTGACCGGCGAGATAGGCTTATGGGCCGATGCCGCCGGGCCCCTAGTGGGGAATGTTCCCAAATTTTCCCCCAACACCCTTTGGCCTCCCCCCACCACTCCTCTTCTGTTTGTTTTTCCTGCAATTAACCAGAGAATTAAAAATCACCATTAAACCAATATTTTAATGCATTTTAATTCTCATTTTTAATTCCCTAAACCCTAATTCTATCTTATAAATACCACCCCACACCCTAGCCATCTCTATTCTGAAATCTATCATCAAAACTCTCAAATTTTTCCAAGTCAATTTAGTTGTACAAGTAGAGTTAGCCCAAGGTCATCTTCCGGCGACGACTCGGGACAAATCCGGCGACACCGTGACTCCACGAAGCTCTCAAACTCTTCCTCTACCTCCCCTCTATCATCTAATCCAGTAAGTCCTCTCTTCTTTTCTCTCTTATTGACTTAAAAAGTTCTCTTCTCAAAACTCATCGGAAGCGGGGTTATTCCGACTTCTGATTCTAATTTTGTTAAAAACACATTTTTTTCTTAATAACCAAATATCCATATTGTTACATCTTATTTAGTAATCTTAAAACAAACATTTAGAACAAGTTTCAATTCAAAATATAATGTTATACAACTTTTATTTCAATTTTACGGTTAAATACCATAAAGTTTACTTGCGGCATCATTTCATCATATTTGCTCATATTACCTTTAGAAAACTCATGAGGTAATGACCTACCTCATCACAACACTCATCATGACATAGCACGATAGGTTTTGGAATAATATTTTGTGGGTAAATACAATTTTACAATAAAATACCTTAAACTAATAAAACTGTATTCTTTAAGATTGTTTTAATTAAATTCCTTGCAATTAAGCCTCTACAACCTATTTTGGGGAACCCGATTTGGATGGTGCGGCTTATCACACATCCTCGGAACTAGTAGAGCGAGATGCAGACCTCCTCACGGAGTATCCGATCTCGATGAAATTTTTAATACAATTTTCAAGAAAAACGTGAATTTCTATTTAAAAAATAAAATTTATTTTTAATAATTATATATATAATATTATCAAACTATCTATTATAAATATATAATAAATTCCATGTTTTCTAAAAAAAAGAAAATAATCACAAGTTTCAAGAAAATACCATTATCAATCCATACAATTCCAATTTACACAAAAATACCATATATTATTAAAGCTAGGTATTTATTCACTAGAATACCTCACTTTTAAAATCTACATCCATGAAAACTCTAAATACGATAAATAAATGCTTGAGGTTTATTTTGAAAGTTTATCAGAACTATTTTTTTATAAAACACCCTCAAGTTTATTAATTTACAATAAGAACCCTATTAAATATAGGTTTAAGCGGGACCAATTCTCTTGAGCCTCAAGGAGTCAGAGAAAGTGGGTACTTGCCTATTTAAGGTAGGAAACTAAACCGGGGTTATCAATACGGTAATTGGATTGGAAAAAGTCACAAATCCTGCCGTCCATGTGTAGGAGTTACCGATAATTCCAAAACCTAATTCAGGAATCAAATTCTGTTTAAGTGTCTGACTCAGACATAGTCTCAATCAAATCTGAATACAATTCCAATCTACATACAATTCAAATATAATTTCAATACATCATGAATCCATATATGCTGGACTTTGAACATGAATACCAGAATACTATCAAATATCAACATGACTCGACTGGACCGAGCCATGGATATATATTGACTTGATTACATGACTATTCGTTTATATCCTTATCCGTTTACATGAACAACTGATATCATGGTTTCAGCAAGTCTTACATCTATAAAACAACACAATATACATTACAGAGTTTTTAAAGGGGTAGACTAGTACGGAATGTGTTAAAAGTGGCACGAGATGGTCATTAAAAGACGTAACTAAACATCCATTGCCGTTGTTCCGTGGGGTTTGATGGAGCCTTGTACTACGGGTTACCTTAGTCCACGGGATAGATGAACTACTCTCATGAACACTAATATCTTCTGTACCAAGTTACAAACAACTACGTTAGTATAGCGAACATAATTTTTTATACTTTACATATTCTATTCTCTGTCTATTCTTCTCTATCTATTGGGACTTACCGAGCGATTGTTCGCTGACGACATTCCTTTTCTATTCTTTCTTTGGAATGTTGTCAGGAGGACCCGACTCTCTAGAGATCGAGCCCAGCTCAGAAGACTTGGAGCAGTTCATCGAGGACCCCGAGCTCTAGTTCACTTGTATATACTTTTACTTCAGTTCATGCCATTGTTTAAGCATTACTTTCCAGCATTTTATTTACTTTCCAGTTGTATTGTAAAGAATGTTTAATCAATAAAAAGTTGTTGTTCATTTATATCTCATGTCTTTCTTGTGTACATTTATTATATTGATTATTTACACTTAGCGTGTTTACTTCTGAGTAAATATGTCGTGGGCCTTGTCACGTCTCCTTATCCGTATACCGAGAAGCGGGGCATGACAGGTTTTGTTGGCGGCCATGCAGGTCAGTTCGGCATGATGTCATACCATGCAGGGTCAGTTCTGCATGGAAACCTAAGCAATATATCACAAGAATTATAAGAACAACAACTAAACATTCTTTACATTTCCTACTCTTTGAATCTATCCAAATCCTATTTTTTTCTTTCAAGGTTATGGATTCCCCGAACAATACGAGCACGAACGCCAATGGCAACACCACACCACCTCTTCTACCACTTACGCTTACCGTAGCAGCTCCTATCAACGAGCAGACGGTATTGCTTGAGGCAATTAAGAGCCTCTTGGAGGGACAACAGCAGCATACTGATATTTTATTGCATCGCCCAAAATCTGAGGCACCTGGAGTGAAGCAATTCCGGGCACTACATCCGAAGCAATTCTCTGGGAAAGAAAGCCCCTTGAAAGCTGAAGAATGGGCTCAGTCGATCGAAGACGATCTGGCAGCAGCACAAGTGCTGGGTAATGGTTGTGATGCTGCAATTTACCGATAACGCCCGAGTATGGTGGAAGGCGGAAGAAAGCCGTCTTGCCAGTCGATCGAATGGAGGATTTTTCGCAAGATGTTTGATGCGATATATTTCCCCGAGACTGCCCGATTCGATATGGAGCAGCAATTCATCCACTTGCAACAAGGTTCGATGTGGACCAAATCTGTAGATGGGTATGATGCTGAGTTCACTATGTTGAGCAGGTTCGCGGCACATCTCATACCGGCTACTAAGGTCAGGGCCAGATGATTTCAGCAAGGGTTGGACCAGGAAATCTAAGCTGCTTTAGCTACAGGGGATTTCCCGACCCATGACCTAGCTTTGAAGGCTGCCCGAAGATATGAGGCAGTAGTGAAGAAGAATGACATACCCCAATTTGCCGGTATAAAACGCCATGCTACTCAGATAGTAGGAGGAGCCTTTTCCAGGCCACCGTTTGTATCCAGGGGACCGGAAGTAATATTTAACCGGTCAAGTCCAGACTTTTGCTACTACTGCAAGAGGGATGGTCACCTGTTGAAGGACTGCAGGCGCGCAAATGGTATGTGCTTAGTTTGTGGCGCATCCACTCACAATATTGGGACATGTCCTCATAGAGGTAACCCAGTTCCAGTACACATCAACTATCCGCAGCGACCAACTATTCAGGCACCTGCATCTCATCTTGCTCTCCCAGCTCCACCTCCACATGAACCTCCTGCACAGCCTACTCGCCAATTCCATCAGGTACTGAGGAACATGCCTCGAGGGCAGAGGAACATACCCCAAGGACAGAGGAATGTGCCTCCAGCTCAGAGGAATGTGCCTCCAGCTAGGAGGAACATACCCCGGCATCAGGCCTACACATTAGCGGCGGTAGAAGCCGAGGCTATAGACCAAGGTAACACTGGTAATTCCCTTCAATCTTTTCAAACCCTTGCATCATCTCGTTACTTTTCATGCACTACCAGTATTTCTTTCACCACCGCTATCACCAAATTTTATTGAATCTGTTACAACTTCCTTCTATAAATTTCGAGGACGAAATTTTTATAAAGAGGGTAGAATGTAACAACCCTAAACTTTCTGTACAAAATTTTTGTAAAGTACAGAAAGGAGTACTTTAGCCTGAGCACAACTTAAAAGTATTTCTTATTTAAGAACAGTAAGAAAATACTTGTAGCTCATTGGTAAAGTCTTGCACTGCTGTGACATAGCCCCTATGTTCAAATACCCCCAGCCACATATTATTTTTTAATGATTTTTCTTTTAAACTTTTTGGAAGCCCAAAAGTTTACACGTGCAATACACATAAAAATGAAAAGTCACAGAAAACAAACATATGGAAAATGTTGTATGTACTAAGTAGGACACATGGTAAGAATCCAGACCCCAACCCCACCAAATTGACCGGTAAGATAGGCTTATGGGTGGGCGGCGCTGAGCCCCCCATATGGAATGCTCCTAAATTTTTCCCCAACACCCCTTAGTCTCCCCCCACTACTCCTCTTCTGTTTGTTTTTCCTGCAATTAACCAGATGACTAAAAATCACCTTTAAACCAATATTTTAATACATTTTAATTCTCATTTTTAATTCCCTAAACCCTAATTCTATTTTATAAATATCACCCCACACCTTAGCCTTATGTATTCTGAAATCTATCATTAAAACACTCAAATTTTTCCAAGTCAATTTAGTTGTACAAGTGGAGTTAGCCCAAGGTCATCTTCCGGCGACGACTCGGGAAAAATCTGGTGACACCGCGACTCCATAAAGCTCTCAAACTCTTCCTCTACCTCCCTTCTCTCATCTAATCTAGTAAGTCCCCTCTCTTCTTCCCTCTTATTGACTTAAAAGGTTCTCTTCTCAAAACTCATCGGAAGCGGAGTTATTCCGACTTTCAATTCTAATTTTGTTAAAAACACAACTTTTCTTTATAACCAAACATCCATATTCTTACATCTTGTTTAGTAATCTTAAAACAAATATTTAGAACAAGTTTCAATTCAAAATACAATATTATACAACTTTTATTTCAATTTTACGGTTAAATACCACAAAGTTTACTTACAGCATCATTTCATCATATTTTCTCATATTACCTTTATAAAACTCACGAGGTAATGACCTACCTCATCACAACACTCATCATGACATAGCACGATAGCTTTTGGAACAATATTTTATGGGATAAATACAATTTTACAATAAAATACCTTAAACTAATAAAACCGTATTCTTTAAGATTGTTTTAATTAAATTCGTTGCAATTAAATCTCTACAACCCATTTTAGGGAACCCGATTTGGATGGTGCGGGTTATCGCGCATCCTTGGAACTAGTAGAGCAAGATGCAGACCTCCTCACGGAGCATCCGATCACGATGGAATATTTAATACAATTTTCAAGAAAAACGTGAATTTCTATTTAATAAATAAAATTTATTTTTAATAATCATATATATAATATTATCAAACTATCTATTTTAAATATATAATAAATTCCATGTTTTCTAAATAAAATAAAAGAATCACAAGTTTCAAGAAAATACCATTATCAATCCATACAATTCCAATTTACACAAAAATACCATATATTATTAAAGCTAGGTATTTATTCACTAGAATACCTCACTTTTAAAATCTACATCCATGAAAACTCTAAATACGAATACCCTATGCTTCGGCTGTAGGCTCTATCATGTATGCAATGCTATGTACCAGACCCGATATAGCATACTCACTAAGTGTAGTGAGCAGGTATCAAGCTGATCCTGGAGAGAGTCACTGGACAGCTGTGAAGAGCATTCTCAAGTACTTGCGAAGGACTAAAGAGATGCTCTTGGTGTATGGTAACGGAGAACTCCAAATCGAGTCCTTTACCGATTCGAGCTTCCAGAGTGATAAGGACGACTCTAAGTCGCAGTCGGGATTTGTCTTTACCCTTTACGGAGGGGCAGTTAGCTGGAAGAGTTCCAAGCAGGAAACCGTGGCAGACTCGACAATGGAGGCTGAATACATCGCTGCCAACGATGCTGCCAAAGAGGCTGTCTGGATCAAGAAGTTCATTACTGAACTTGGAGTAGTTCCATCCATTGAGCATCTAATACCTTTGTATTGTGATAACAATGGAGCGGTGGCTTTAGCCAAGGAACCTAGGTCCCATCAGCGATCCAGGCATATTCTGAGGCGGTATCACCTGATCCGGGAGATAGTTGATCGCCGGGAGATCGAGGTCAGGAGGGTTGACATGAAGAACAACACGGCGGATCCACTCACGAAGGCCATTCCCCAGATACAGTTTGAGAGACTCTTCGGGATGCTCGGTATGCGATACTACAGCAGCTGGCCCTAGTGCAAGTGGGAGATTGTTAGTTGTATGTATGCCCTAGATGCCAGTATTGTACAGATGATGTATATTATATTGGATGCTTGGACATATATAGAGATGACTTTCTTGCTCGATATGATAGTATGCTATCTGGTTACTCTTTATCTTAACATGTATACTAGTCTCTTTAAACTGTCTTGTAGTTACATGTTGGTAAAGCCCTTAGGATGTGTACTTGACTACCTGGACTATGATGTGGATCATACTAGTGGGGACATGGTAGTCTATAGGTACATCCTTCAAGGTCCCTAGTCGTGGGTGTATCGAGACGGGGCATCGATATATCAGAGTAGACTAGCGTACACGCTTCTCGACCCATGAGATGGGCGATGGATGATCCCATATCCATTGGTGTTTGACATCAGAGATGGTATACGGGTGCTCAATAGAGACTGGGTACACTGGACGGACTCGCCGAGAACTCCCAGATGGTATTATACCTCACGTCAGATGGCAGTTCTCAGGTGACACTTGTGCAGGTTAGTCTGTAGACCCGAGATCGTCATAGAGTCTTGTGTGATTCCCACTGTGCTTTGATCTCCACCTTACCACGTCCATGAGGACGTGCAAAACGGTGGTTTCTGGGTACAGTCCCGATTCACATGGAGGCAATGAGCGATAGGAGGGGTTTCGTCTCTCCCGGTATTGGGGGTTGATGTTGCGCTATGCTCGATTGGCCGTAACAGGGAAGTCCCTGGCCAGGGCTGATCAGAGTTTTTGCTGGTAAGTGTTACCAGTAGTTTCTCGACCCGTTATGAGCCTCACATCGGCACGACTTATCGGTTATTGGGGTCTGACGTTTACCACCCCTAGACATGATATGCGACATATCAGACGAACAGACCGGACTGTACGGTAAGTGTTACTGGTTGGATTCACAGGAGTGTGAGCGTGCTAGCTCGTCGATCTTCTGATCGCTCAATACCCGGATGGCCGTTACGTTTAGCAGACCGCTTGCGGCTTGTGGGTGCTTGATATGATCATCATCTGCTACCGGCGTATTGACGAGTCTTTAGAGTCCTACACAGAGGTTTCCTGGCTCAAGCGAAACGAAATAGGAGCGCATATGAGATATGTGCAGGACCAAGAATAATGCGTGTATGTGATACCGTATTCCATTCTCGCGATGAATGTATCGATTGGTTATATGCGATATAACCTAGATATCGAATCAAGGATTGATTCGATAAGCCGATACATAGGATACTAGTCGGTTATATGCGATATGACCGGATCGTTAAATCAAGTGTCGATTTAATGATTTAATGTATAATTATATATTTGATATATTACTTTGCATTAACTAGTATTGGTTCACTTTAAATGGATTTTCTCACTTGATGTGCAAGTTGTATATGTGATATACTTTTGTGCACATGTTTGTATCATGTTTGATGATACTTGCTCATTTGGTTAAGTGTAAAGAATTAAACCTTGGTTAAGTAAATGGTTAGGGTTTTTATTTATTCATTCATTTATCTTTTTAATTTGGATTAAAAAGAAATTGCAAAAGAAAACAATATGGTTGCTTTCTTTCTTGAAGCTTGTTGAAGCTTCATGAAGCTTTGACCAAAGTGACCATTTTGTCTTCATGCTTAACCCTAACCATTCATCTAACCTTAGTCAATTCTCTACACCTAACCATGATTCATATTATGATAAGTATTCATTTCTTTTGCATTTTAAAAAGACTTATCATAATCATCTTCATCTTCTTCTTCTTCTTGAGTTCAAGAAAAAGCTTGCCACCATTAATGGCATCTTGAGTAAACAAGTGAGAAATCCAATTCTAAAGTGAACCCACCTCCTATTTCTTCACCCTCTACCTCTTGCCAAGTAGTATAGGGTGTTTTCTTCACAAGTTTCACAACTTGGTGAAGTTGGAGCTTGATCTTGTGTAACCTCGACGTAGATCATCTTCGGCATCGTAGCCGACGACTGTTCCGCTCATTTCTCCGATGAAGCCGATACGAGAGTCCGGGATCCGAGATGGACAGCGAGAGGACAACTACGTAGAGCTAAGGAAGTGGATAACCGGATCTACAAAGGTTGTAGTTTCCTACTTTTAGTTAAGATGTTTACTAGCTTTATGTTTCGCCTAAAATTCTAGTTAACGATCCGTATTAGAGTTTCTCGGCACCCATAAAATTTGAAATTGGCATGGTTGATGCCTTGTGAGACCTCTTGAGAGTGCCTAGGAACCCTACAAATGGGCAACCGAGCGGCTGCCCTGCTCGGTCAACTCCAGTTGGTAGCTCCCTACTCATGACGCCAGGGATCGAAGCCCTCGAAAGAGGCATCCGAGCGGCTATCCCGCTCGGTCATCCCAGGCTGGTAGTTGCCTACCCACGACGCCAGAGATCAAAGCCCTTGCTAAGAGGCAACCGCGCAGCTTCTCTGCCCGGACATCCTTAGTGGGCTTCTTACAGCCCCTTCAACGCTAAGGACCCAAAGTCCTCCCAGAGGCAGTCGAGCCCGACCCTCGCTCGACCATCCCCAGCTAGTGGTCATTGCTCGTAGCACCAGAAATCAGAAGCCCTCACCAAGGGGAAACTGAGCAGCTTCCCATCCATCCTCGACACAAATACGGCGGACAGCCATCTGCCCGTCGCAGGAAGAGGATCCGAGCCACCAACAAGGGGCATCAGGTCTATCCGAGTCTTGAGCGATCCCCCCTCAACTTCAGGGGCCATGGAGACACCTCCTTCTCAGTAGTGCTTGGTATGCTTGGCAAGTAATCGAAATCAACTCGACGAACGATCGCTAGACAAATAGTCGACCTGACATGGAAGCCCAACAGTGCAAGAAGAGAAATTTTACGAGAATTTTTCACTAACAAAATATAAAGTGCAAACCAAAGAAAGAAAAAAGTTTTATTACCGAAGGCAAAGTCTTTACAAAGGGTATTTTGGGCTCCCCGGCCTTACAAACTGCCCGGAGGCTTACAAAAATGGCGAAAGCAACAAAATAAAAGGAGGAAGACGGGGGCTTTAGGCCTCGGGGCCGGGTGCGACCTCGGGGTCCTCGATATTCGCCATGGGACGAGCAGGGTCCTCGGCAACTTCCTCGTCAGGAATCTCTTTCCCCTGCTCCTTGGCGTCCGCGAAAGGGTACTCGGCCCGGAGCTCTTCGTCGGCGAACCTCGGCATCCGGGCCTTAACGGCGTCGAGGGCCTCATGCCAGATAAGGGTTGTGGCCATGGCCAGGTCATCATAGAAGTCCTTCGACTTCTTGTAGCCCTCCACCGCCTTCACCGCCGAGAGGTCGGCCAACTTCGCCGCTCTCAGGGCCGACTTCGCCGACTCGGCCGCTGCCCCCAGCTCCTTCCAGAGGGTCTTCACCGTTTTCTTCAGGTTGCCGGCAAGCACCTGAGCGTCCTCAAGCTTGGCCTTGGCAGCCACGGCGGCCTCGCGGTACCGGGAAACCTCCCGTTTCCCAGCCTCCACCTCGCCCTCTAGGGCGGCAACCCTTGCCATCACCGCCTCCAGCTCCCGGTTGGAGCTCTCTTCCAGCGAGGCGAGCTGGCCCGCAGCCTTCATTGCCGGGGCTACCACCTCGGCCTCTATGCGTAGGGTGAGGGCAACATGCTGGAGAACCTGAAAGATAGGAAAGAGATCGGAAAAATAAAGGAGGCACCGAATCACACAAAAAACCAAACACTTACCTGCACGGACTCCTGGGAGATGGACGCCATCTGGGCCCTGAAGGTCCCCCGGGGACCCTACCCCCCGCCGATTTCTCCATCTCATGAAGCAGGCTGTCCGCGACGGATAGCCCCGAGGGCACCACGAACTGGAGGCCTCCCTCCTCCACCATGATCGGCGAGGGCGGGCCTCGGGAAGACCTCCGGGAACCCTTCTTGAGCGGCTCCGATAGAGAGCCGATCTCTTCCTCCGAGGCCGGGTCTTCCAGAATCCGAGCCCGCTTCCAGCCCGATGCTCCACTAGGCCCCGGGGCGGGATACGCCCCGGAACGCTCACGGGACACGACCACCGGAAGAGAAGGAGCTGGGGCGGGCTTCGAGCGGGAAGGGACGGCGCCTCCGGCCTTCGTGACCCTCCTCGGCTGGCGTATGGAGGCTTTGAGCTCGTCCATATCCATAGGTCCTGCGCAAAACCAAATGTAAACAAGTCAGCAACACAAGCAATATACAATCCAAAAAGAAAACCTAAAACTTACCGACGAACTCAACGGAGCTGAGCCCGGCCCAACTCAGGACCCTCTCAGATAGCAGCACGTCGAATCGGAGAATGGGCTCCCACGACACCACTCTCACCGCGATGGGGTCACTGGACTAGTTCCCCGGCAAGCATTTCTCCCTTGACCACTTTGTAGGTACGGGCCAGTCCTCACCCTCGGGAGGGGAAACGAAGAAGAACTTCTTCTTCCAGTCATGAATGGAAGAAGACGGGGCCACAACCCCTTTCCCGACGGCGCCCCCCCTCCCCCTATCTCTTTCTGAAAGAGAGGTAGACCTACCTCGGGTCGCCTGCTCGACCACCAGAGTGATTTTTGAAGACGAGGGAAGAATCAAGGAGGGAGAGGCTGAAGGGAACCGCCTGTAACTTCAGGCGGATCAGGAACCCGAGGAGAATCCTCCACGAGTTCGGCATTAACTAGCCAGGGGCTAACCCGCAAAAGTTCAACGCTTCGACAACCTCGGGAGAGAAGGGCAGGCACATTCCACCCTAAAAAGCTTCCAAATACAGGGCGATCTCCCTGCTCCGTACTTAGTCTACCCTCTTTCCCTCTTTGGCCAGATAAAGCGTATAACGTGAGGGGATGTGGAAGCGAGCCCGAGTATTGGTGAGCTCGTCCTCATGCCTTACCCAACACGAGACGCCGGGGGCAGCATCTACCGCCTCTTCCCTGGGGGCTGCCCCCGCCGCACAATCCCGGGGAGAGGATCCGACCCCTACTCCCCGAGAGGACTCAGGCTCAACTAAAGGGTCCCTAGAACCTACTCCTATGACATCTACTGACTCTACAAAGGAAGACATCTAACCTTGAGAAGAGGGATCCTCGGGAGACGAAAGCGGAAGAGAGAAGACGAGCGCTGAGCAACCAGGACTTAGAAAGGGGAAATATGAAGGAGTAAGGGCCCTAGAACGGGCCCCACCCCTATTTATCACTGCAAGAGACCTCATCCAACGGTGCCCTTCGTCTCCCGCCAAAACGCCTCCTTGCGTCCAACGGCTCCGATTGCTCTACCTGTCGTTCCCACACTGAACCGCGCCCCGTCAGACACCGCAGGTCTGCACACGTCGCGTCGGCCAACCGACGCTCGACACGTGGACCATCACTTCAGTGGCAGGATGCACGAACCGTCGCACCTTCCTTAAATGCAGAGATCTCACTCTGATTCGGTGGCAGAAAAGACAGCTAACAGCCCAGGGACGCGTCCCGACGAAACCTTAGGAGAGAGCTCACCCCGGGCGACCCAGCAGTCCACTCCTGACCTGGCCTGCTAGCTGGTTGGGACAAGAGTGGGGGGCTAATGATGATGCCCAATATTGGCAGTCTCCAAGATCAGGACACGTAGCAAATGCCGTGTCCTAGAACTCAGAAGAAAGGGCCACAGAGGCCAACCAGGCCACCCCTATACCCGACCTGCAAGCACAAGCTGGCTCACCTCAGAGCCCCCTGAAATTTGGCCTCCTCGGCCTCTCAACTCGTCCTGAGCTGCCACAAGACCGAAAACTCCTCGACCCTCGCGCTCGTTCTCGAGCTCCTTTGCCAAGGCCATCTTCCTCGGTTCCTCCGACCAACCAACTCCACCACTCGCAGGCGTAACCGCCGCTCTGCAAATCTCGGCACGTGCAGATTCTCCACCAGCAACATCCCACATTCCACGCCATCACGATCCCCATTAATGGGCGATCCGCTCTTTACGCAGGCGTGACGTCGGGAGCGTAACTGCCGGCGGGATTCTCGCGCCCGCTACTGTGTGTTGCCGACACGATATAAACCCCAATCACAGAGGGGTCAAGTAAGCCATTTTTTATTCCACTTAGCCGTTACTCTACTCGGATCTCGTACTAACATGATCGTCGGAGGGCCCTCGGTGGTACCAAACCACCCGGGACTTCTTTACAGGTACTCGGCGCTAAGCTCCTCCAAATCACCAATCTCCTCAAAACCCATTGAGATCCACACGCAACGGGGGATCACCTCCAAAATCCACCGAGAGATCGACGGAAGACAACATCTGACGGAGACCCGAAAAGGACCTCCATCAAGATGCAAATCTCCTCCAGCCGATTCAAGATGGCGTGTCTCCTTTAGAACAATTTGCTCAAATAGATTTTTGTGGTTTTCATTCATTTCCATTCTTACATTTATTACAACCACATTATATAGAAAACAAACTTCACACATCATATTGTATAAAACGATATGTATCATATGATATGTATAGTACCAAACGCATCTTATTGTATGATACAATATTTCAATGTTTTATGGTTCAATGGGTTGGGTTTTTAGATCCAAAACCCACTTGGTTGTGCTAATAACCAGTAAGTTAATCTACCCACACACCACTTAGGGGGTGTTCGGTTACTTGAAGTTGCTCCAACCATGCATTTCCAACTACATGTTGCAACAACCGTAGTTGAAGTTGCATTCTAGTGTTTGATAGGATTTCAAGTCAACTTTTTGTTTTTGTAAAACCAATTTTTGGTTTCTAGTTGTATGGATTGTTTACAATAATTAAACTTTTCTCAAATCAACAAATGAAAATTATTGCAAACCCTTTGTTACGAGAAATTACATACTTTATTATTGTTATTAAAAGACATAGAGAGCCCCAATATATAGGTGTTACAATATGTCTACTATTCTAATTTTCTTGATATGGGACTAAACTCTTTCTTATATCAAACTCTAACACTTCTCTTCACGTTGGAGTATGTATATCGTCCATACCCAACTTATTACAAATAAATTATATCCTATCACGAGCAAGTAGTTTAGTGAATATATCGGCTAACTGGTGGCTTGTGCGCACATGTCGTTCTCAATCTCTGGAGACTCCTTAGTTCCAACAACCTTATTTCGGACCACATGACAATCTATTTCGATATGTTTGGTTCGCTCATGGAACACTGGATCTGAAGCAATATGGATAGCAGCCTGATTGTCGCAATATAACCTCATCAAGTTGTGTTGAACCACACCTAATTCTTCCAGAAATCATTTGACCCATACCTTCTCACAAGTGATGTCTGTCATAGCACGGTACTTGGACTCTGCACTAGAACGTGATACCACACGTTTCTTCTTGCTCTTCCAAGTTACTAGGTTCCCACCTATGAACACACAATACCCCGTGGTGGATTTTCTAGTTATTGGACACCCTGCCCAGTCAGCATCGGAAAAACACGCTATTCTGTTGTGTCCTCCATCAGTATACAACAATTCATTTCCTAGAGAACTCTTCAGATATTGAAGAATCCTAATAGCTGCATCCCAATGACCTGTGTGGGGTGATTTCAGAAACCAACTCACAATACTAACTGAATATGAGATATCTGGTCGAGTGACAGTGACGTAGTTTAACTGACCGACCAACCTCCTGTATCTAGCTGGATCATCTAGTAACGTTTCCTGACCTAACAACTTGGAATTTGGATCCATCGGTTCATGACGGGGTGTGCGGTTCAACATTCTATTCTCAGAAAGTATTTTCAGTGCATATTTCTTCTGTGATAGATGGATTCCCTTTTTAAATCAAGCTACCTCAATTCCTAAGAAGTACTTAAGTAGGCCAAGACCTTTAGTTTGAAACTTCTTCTGAACATACGTCTTAAGATTACGAATACCTTTCTCATCATCACCGTGATAACAATGTCATTCTCATATACTACAAGAATGATTCGGCGGCCGTGTTGATGTCTATAAAACACTGTGTGATTACCATTACTTCTTATCATCCCAAAACCTCTAACACTTTTTGCAAATCGTCCAAACCAGGCCTTTAGAGATTGTTTGAGTCCATACAAAGATTTTTTCAATTGACAGACCTTCGATGACTCCTCCTGAACAATAAAACCAGGCGGCTTTATCATGTAAACCTCCTCCTTAAAAATACCATGCAAGAAGGCACTCTTGATATCAAGCCGATGCAAGGGCCAATAAAAAGTAGCGGCCAAAGAAACCAATAGGCGTACAGAAGCCATTTTCACGATGGGAGAGAAGCTATCAGTAAAATTCTATCCATAGGTCTTAGAATATGTAACAACCCTAAACTTCCTGTACAATTTTCTGTACATTTTTTTCAAAAACACAGAAAGGGGTTATTTTACCTAAGCACAAGTTATAAATTTGTTTTGTTTTTTAATAGCAAGAAGGAGCTTGTAGCTCATTGGTAAAGTCTTGCACTGCTGAACCAAAGTATCAGAGTTCAAATCCTATCACCCACATTATTTTTTAATATTGTTTTCTTTTAAATTTTTAGAATCCCAAGAGTCTATACGTGCTAAACCCGTAAAACCAAAAGTCACATATAAAACAAACTACCCCACTGTACAAACCAAACGACGAGCGACCCATTCCAGCGAGCGCCGGCCCGACTTGGCCGAATCGGCCGGCGGCGCCGGCCGATTCCGAGCCAAATCCGATTCCCCCTTCATGAAAGTTGTGTCGTTTAGCCTCTTTATAACTCCTGACATGTTTATTTAACCTGCAATTTAACAGAGCCAATAAAAACACCTATTTACTCCATTTTTAATACAATTTTTAATACATTTTCTCACACCCTTTCACCTATCCTAACCCTAATCTTTTCCTATAAATACCACCCCTAAACACACCCCCTCACTCACAAATTCTGTCCAAACTCTCAAGAAAACTCTCTAGAATTTTTGTGTACAAGTGGAGTTAGCGAAGGGCGAAACTCCGGCGAAATTCCGACGACGACCGTAGGAGCTCCCGGCGACGAAACGACGCACCGGACCTACTTCCACTCCCTCTTCCTCTCCTCTAAACCAAAAGCCAGTAAGTCCCACCTTCCCCTTCTCTATTCTATTTTTAAAACTCGTATTCCTAAAATCCGACGGAAGCGGAGTTAATCCGACTTCCAGTTCAGTTTTCCTTAAAAAGTGAAATTTCATTAAACACAACTATTCCAAACTCTCACAACTTAACTATTAAACATTAACCAAACATCATGAACAAGTTTCATAGCAAAATATTTCATATTGTAATTTTTATCGTACTTTTTCAGTAAAATACCATGTAGTTTAGTTTCGGCATTAAACATCATATTTTCTTGCTATACTTTTAAATAGATCATGAGGTAATGACCTACCTCCTCACAACACCCATATGCAACATAACACGATGCCTTTTGGGAACATATAATACGGGAATACGAATTTACAATTAAATACCTTTTACTATTAAAACCGTTTTCTACAAGATTACGTATTTTTTATAAATTTTTGCTAAGTATCGCTACAACCGATTTTGGGGAACCCGTCTGGGATAGTGTGGATTATCGCACATCCATGGACTTAGTAGTGCGAGATTCAGACCTCCGCAAGGAGTATTCGATCTCGAAGATTTTAAAATACAAATATCTTAAGAAAAATGAGATTTCTAGAAAAATAATAAATTATAATTAATTTATATAAATATATATATATATATCATCAAAATATCTATTTTTGATATAATATAAATATTCCAACTTTTTTATATCAAAAGAATCAGTTTACATGAAAATACCATGAAATTCCATACAAGTTTAATACTTTACAACTAAATACCATATATTATGAAAAATAGGTTTATCTGTCACGCCCCGCTTCTCAGTATACGACGAAGAGGACGCGACTGGTCCGCTACGTATTTACTCTGAAGTAAATACGCTAAACGTATCTAAGCAATATAAAAGTAAATGCACAAGAGACAAGTTATAATAAAACGGCAACTTTAGTCATTCACATTCTTTCTGTACAATATATGGAAAGTAAATACAACTGAAATAAAAAAAATAATGCCTAAACATGGCATAACAGAAAAGAAAAGTACTGAATGGAAAGTGTACAATGACTAGAGCTCGGGGTCTTCACTGAACTGGTCCAAGTCTTCAGTAGTGGGCTTGATCTCTGACGGGTCCAAATCACCTGACGACATTCAAAGAAGAAAGAAAAAGAATGTCATCAGCGAACAGGTCGCTCGGTAAGTCCCAAAGACAAGGGAGAAATAGAATAGACAGAATAAGAAGGTATCTTTTAAAGTTGTATTATATTGTTGTAAAGTTGTGTTAACGCTGTTGTTTGTAGCTTGGTACAAAAGGATGCCAGTGTATACGAGAGGAGTCTCGTTAGACCAGAGACTACGGTGAACTGAATATAGAGTACAAGGCTCCGTTAGAAGGCCCGGAACAACGACAATTGGATTCATGTTAGGCATCTTAAATCTTGTATTCTCGTGCCACTTTTAACACCTTCCGTACCTGTCTACCCCTTAAACCCCATAGTGTTTTGATTGTATTGTATTGTAAACTATATAGATTGTATAATTGGATGACTGACCGAAACCATGATATCTGTAACGGATGTAACCGTAGAATCATGTAAATGGATGTAAACTGGAGATCATGTAAATGGAATGTATATCCATGGTTCGGTTCAGTCAAGTTGTATAGATTAATAATTGGATTCATGGATTCATATTGGATTGTAATATTGTAGATTGTAGATTATAAATTGTAGATTGTAAATTATACTTGAATTATATTCAAGTCAGATTATAATGAGACTCAAACCTGAGTCAGACAATTAGAAAAGTAAATTGAAGTCCTGCTTGTTTTGATGTTATCGGTAACCGCTGCACATGGGCGGCAGGATTTGTGTCTTTTTCAAAGACGATTACCGTATTGATAACACCGTAGTTAAGTTGTCTACCTTAGATAGGCAAGCACCCACTTCTCCGGCTCCCTGAGCCTCAAGAGATTGGTCCCGCTTAAACCTATGTTTACTAGGGTCCTTAGGGTAATTTATAGAACTTGAGGGGGTTTTATGTAAAAATACTCTTGTATAGTTTTCAAAATACACCCCAAGTATTTATTAATCGTCTTTAGAGTTGTAATGAATGTAGATTTTATACTGTGATATTTCTAGTGAAACTATCCTATTTTCATAAATAAAGGTGTTTATTTGTAATATTGATTTGTATGGAATTCATGATATTTTAGTGTAAAATGATTCTTGTGACATTTTTAGAAAAAATGGAATATTTTTAATAATTCAAAATAGATATTTTTATGTTATATATACATATATTTATATGAAAATAATTTTAGTATATATATAATATTCTAGAAATCTCGTTTTTTTAAAATGTCGTATTTTAAATCTCTCGAGACCGAATGCTCCTTCCGGAGGTCTGCATCTCGCACTACTAAGCCTGAGGATGTGCGATAATCCGCACCATCCCGAACGGGTTCCCCAAATAGGTTGTAGCGGCGCTTTGCAAAGATTTGTATAAATACTAATCATTAAGGAAAAAACGGTTTTATTAATTATGGTATTTATTTGTAAACATGTCGAATTTCCCGTATTCTATGTTCTAGGCTCTCCTAAGTCAACTAGACTGCTCCTAACTGGTCCAAAGCGACAAGTTGTAAGATATCCCTTAAATCGCCTCTTCACCGCCAATTGTGGCCAGCTAAGTACAAGTGAAGAAAGGAGAGATCCGCTCACGAATCACCGTGAGACGGGCCTTTTAAAATTACCTTTCTCACTTGTCTAGCCTAGGCACTACAAACTCAGTTTTAGATAAACGACTGAATGCCCACAATCTTCCTCTGTCCTAATGAGCGCGACAGTCCTTAATTGGCTGAGTCTAGATATATTTTTTTTATTATTATTTGCTCAAAGGTTATTTATTTGTAATGATTTCGATTTCCCGTATTCTATGTTCTCGAGGGTGTCGTGCTATGTTGCATATGAGTGTGTGAGGAAGTAGGTCGTTATCTCGTGATCTACTTAAAGGTATAACAAATTTAATGGTTTAAATGTATAATTGAAACAATGTGGTATTTAAATGAAAAATACGATAAAGTGAAATAGCCATCATTTTATGAAATGAAACTTGATCAATTTGGTTGATTAGTGTTTAATAGTCAACATGAGAGAGTTTAAGCGTAATTGTATTAACGAGAAGTGAAGTTTTATAAGAAAACCGAATCGGAAATCGGATTTGTTCCGATTTCGTCGGGTTTTGTAAATCCGTATTTTTAGAATGGAAAAGAAAGTTAGAAATGAGACTTATGGGTTTGGACAATAACGAGAGTGAGATGGAAGGAGAGGAATCGCCGGTGCGTCACTTCATCGCCGCGAGTTCCTAGAACGATCGCTGTAAGTTCGCCGGGAATTTCGCCGTAGCTTCGCTTCGTGCTCGTTTTCAAAGTTCACAAGTTTCTTGGAAATTTTAGAGAGTTGGCTCAGAGTTTTGGGGTTAGAGGGTAGAGGGTATGGGTGGTATTTATAGGGTTAGGGTAGGTGAAGGGTTTTAATTTAAAAAAAATTGTAAAATGTATTAAAATCATTAAAAAATGGAGTAAAAGAGGATTAATTGTGTCTCTGGAAGTGGTCTGCAGATTTAAAGTATACAGGGATGTATAGAAGGTCAAGAGATACAAAAAAGATGTTGGGGACTCAGCCGTCCAGCCGAGTCCGGCCGGCAGCGCCGGCCCGAGTCGGGCCGAGTCAGGGCATGGGGAGGTGGGGGGTCTCCTGAGGTAGTCACTGGTACTTTCAGTTTTTCATGGGTAGTGGAAAATTTTGGAGTTATCTCGTGTGGACTGTTGGGCTTCTATAAAATTTAAAACAAATAAATATTAAAGTAATGTGGGGTACGGGATTTGAACTATGGTGACTTGGTTCAATAGTGCAATATATTACCAATGAGCTACAAGCTCCTTCTTGTAATTAAATAGTGAATTAATTACTTATGTCTTGTGCTCAGGTAATAAATACCCTTTTATGGATTTTGAAAAAAAAATTTGTAAAGAAAGTTGTATAGAAAAATTAGGGTTGTTACATTCTACCCTCCTTATAAAAATTTCGTCCTCAAAATTTTTAACAGGAAAGTGTAACAGATTCAAAAAAGTTTGGTGACTGAAGTAGAGATAGTGTATAACAAGATGTTGCAAGAGTTTTAAAAAGTGTGAGAAAGACTTACTGGTGTTAGCTTGACTTACAGTTTCGGCTTCTACGGCTGCTAATGTGAAAATCTGTCGCCGTGGTACATTCCTTCTAACTGGAGGCACATTCTGTATTTGGGGCCTGTTTCTTTACCCTCGAGACATGTTCCTCATTGCCTGTTGGAATTGGCGAGTAGGCTATGCAGATGGTGGAGCATGTAGTGCAAAACGATGTGCAGGAGCCTGGATAGCTGGCCGCTGCGGGTAGTTAGTGGGTATGTGAGCTAAGGTTCTATTGTAAGGACAATTTCCAATTCCGTGGTTGGATGCACCAAAAATTAGACACAGGCCTTCTGCGTGCCTACGGTCCTTCCACAAGTGTCCCTTTCTTCTGCAGTAGTAGCAGAAATCTGGACTCGACTGGTTATTGGTTTCTTCTGGTCTCCTAGGTCCAAACGATGGCCTGGAAGAGGCTCCTCCTACTATTTGAGTGGCAGGGCGTTTCAAACCGGTAGATTGGGGTCTTCCCCTCGCCTTTATCACTGCCTCATAACTGCGAGCAGCTTCCAAAGCATCTTCATGAGTCAGAAATTTCCCTGTGGCTAGTGCAGCCTGAATTTCCGTATCCAAACCCTGTTGAAATCGACGGGCTCGGATCTCGTCTGTCGGTATCAAGTGTGCCGCGAATCTGTTACGGTCTTGTGTTAGCTGTGTAGTATGTGATATTAAAATTTTGAAATACTGTGACATATCTTACCGACTGAGCATGGTGAACTCAGCATCATACTCATCTACCGATTTGATCCACATCGAATCTTGTTGTAGATGAATGAACTGTTGTTCCATGTCGAACCCGGCAGTCACAGGGAAGTACTTCGCGTCGAACTTATCGCGGAAAGTCTTCTATTCAATAGACTGATGAAGACGGCTTTCTTCCGCCTTCCACCAAACCCGTTCATTGTCCGTGAGCTATAATTTTGCCACACGAACCCAAGCTATATCTGGCACTTGTGCCGCTGCCAGATCATCTTCTATGCTCTGTGCCCATTCCTCAGCTTCAAGTGAGCTTCCCTTTCCGGAGAACTGTTTGGGATGCAAAGCTCTGAATTGCTTTATCCCAAATGTGTCAGTCTCGGGACGGTTCAAAAGCTGCTGCTGTCCCTCAAGGAGGCTGCGGATCGCCTCAAGCAGAACTGTTTGCTCGGTGGGTGGAGCAGGAACAGTAGAAACGATTGGTGGTGGTGGAGTGTTATTGAAGTTGGTGCTGGTGTTGTTTTGGGAATCCATAATCTTGAAGAAAAATTTAGGTTAAGACAGATTCAAGTACATGAAATGATAAGATTCAAGGAATATGAAATTGTAAGATTCAAGGAACATGAATTGTAAAGAATGTTTTAGTTGCTGGTTCTTGTGTTATATTGCTTAGGTTGTTCATGTAGAACAGAATTGCATGATAGGGTTTCATACAGCTCTGACCTACATGGGCCACCAACAAAACCTGTCATGCCCCGCTTCCCAGTATACGGCGAAGGGGACGTGACTGGTCCGCTACGTATTTACTCTGAAATAAATACGCTAAGCGTATCTAAGCAATATAAAAGTAAATGCACAAGAGACAAGTTATAATAAAACAGCAACTTTATTCATTCACATTCTTTCTGTACAATACATGGAAAGTAAATACAACTGAAATAAAAAGCAATGCCTAAACAATGGCATAACAGAAAAGAAAAGTACTGAATGGAAAGTGTACAATGACTAGAGCTCGGGGTCATCACTGAAATGGTCCAAGTTTTCAGCAGTGGGCTTGATCTCTGACGGGTCCAAATCACCTGACGACATTTAAAGAAGAAAGAAAGAGAATGTCGTCAGCGAACAGGTCGCTCGGTAAGTCCCAAAGAAAAGGGAGAAATAGAATAGATAGAATAAGAAAGTATCTTTTAAAGTTGTATTATATTGTTGTAATGTTGTGTTAACGCTGTTGTTTGTAGCTTGGTACAGAAAGATGCCAATGTATACGAGAGGAGTCTCGTTAGACCAGAGACTACGGTGAACTGAATATAGATTACAAGGCTCCGTTAGAAGGCCCGAAACAACGGCAATTGGATTCATGTTAGGTGTCTTAAATCTTGCAGTCTCGTGCCGCTTTTAACACCTTCCGTACCAGTCTACCCCTTAAACCCCGTAGTGTTTTGATTGTTTTGTATTGTAAACTGTATAGATTGTATAATTGGATGATTAACCGAAACCTTGATATCTGTAACGGATGTAACCGTAGAATCATGTAAATGAATGTAAACTAGAGATCATGTAAATGGAATGTATATCTATGGTTCGGTTCGGTCAAGTTGTATAGATTAATAATTGGATTCTTGGATTCATGGATTCATGTTGGATTGTAATATTGTAGATTGTAGATTATAGATTGTAAATTTTAAATTGTACTTAAATCATGTTCAAGTCAGATTATAATGAGACTCAAATCTGAGTCAGACAATTAGAAAAGTAAATTGAAGTCCTGTTTGTTTTGATGTTATCGGTAACCGCTGCACATGGGCGGCAGGATTTGTGTCTTTTTCAAAGACGATTACCGTATTGATAACACCATAGTTAAGTTGTATACCTTAGATAAGCAAGCACCCACTTCTCCGGCTCCCTGAGGCTCAAGAGATTGGTCCCGCTTAAATCTATATTTACTAAGGTCCTTAGGGTAATTTATAGAACTTGAGGGGGCTTTATGTAAAAATACTCTTGTATAGTTTTCAAAATACACTCCAAGTATTTATTAATCGTCTTTAGAGTTGTAATGAATGTAGATTTTATACTGTTATATTTCTAGTGAAACTATCCTATTTTCATAAATAAAGGTATTTATTTGTAATATTGATTTGTATGGAATTCATGGTATTTTAGTGTAAAATGATTTTTGTGACATTTTTAGAAAAAAGTGGAATATTTGTAATAATTCAAAATAGATATTTTTATGTCACATATACATATATTTATATGAAAATAATTTTAGTATATACATTATATTCTAGAAATCTCGTTTTCTTAAGATGTCGTATTTTAAATCTCTCAAGACCGAATGCTCCTTGCGGAGGTCTGCATCTTGCACTACTAAGTCCGAGGATGTGCGATAATCCGCACCATCCCGAACGGGTTCCCCAAATGGGTTGTAGCGGCGTTTTGCAAAGATTTGTATAAATACTAATCATTAAGGAAAAAACGGTTTTATTAATTATTGTATTTATTTGTAAATATGTCGAATTTCCCGTATTCTATGTTCGAGGGTCTCCTAAGTCAACTAGACTGCTCCTAACTGGTCCAAAGCGACAAGTTGTGAGATATCCCTTAAATCGCCTCTTCACCGCCAATTGTGGCCAGGTAAGTACAAGTGAAGAAAGGAGAGATCTGCTCACGAATCACCATGAGACGGGCCTTTTAAAGTTACATTTCTCACTTGTCTAGCCTAAGCACTACAAAGTCAGGTTTAGATAAACGACTGAATGCCCACAACCTTCCTCTGTCCTAATGAGCGCGACAGTCCTTAATTGGCCGAGTCTAGATATTTTTTTTATTTTTATTATTATTAGCTCAAAGATTATTTATTTGTACTGATTTCGATTTCCCGTATTCTATGTTCTCGAGGGTGTCATGCTATATTGCATATGAGTGTGTGAGGAGGTAGGTCGTTACCTCGTGATCTATTTAAAGGTATAACAAGTTTAATAGTTTAAATGTATAATTGAAACAATTTGGTATTTAAATGAAAAATACGATAAAGTGAAATAGCCATCATTTTATGAAATGAAACTTGATCAATTTGGTTGATTAGTGTTTAATAGTCAACATGAGGAAGTTTAAGCGTAATTGTATTAACGAGAATTGAAGTTTTATAAGAAAACCGAATCGGAAATCGGATTTGTTCCGATTCCGTCGGGTTTTGTAAATTCGTATTTTTAAAATGGAAAAGAAAGTTAGAAATGGGACTTACGGGTTTTGGACAATAACGAGAGTGAGATGGAAGGAGAGAAATCGTCGCCGCGAGTTCCTAGAACGGTCGCCGGAAGTTCGCCGGGAATTTCGTCGTAGCTTCGCTTCGTGCTCGTTTTCAAAGTACACAAGTTTTTTGGAAATTTTAGAGAGTTGGCTCAGAGTTTTGGGGTTAGAGGGTAGAGGGTAGGGTGGTATTTATAGGGTTAGGCTAGGGTTAGGGTAGGTGAAGGGTTTTAATTTTAAAAAAAATTGTAAAATGTATTAAAATCATTAAAAAATGGAGTAAAAGAGGATTGATTGTGCCTTTGGAAGTGGTTTGCAGATTTAAAGTATACAGGGATGTATAGAAGGCCAAGAGACACAAAAAAGATGTTGGGGACTCGGCCGTCCAGCCGAGTCCGGCCGGCGGCGCCAGCCCGAGTCGGCCGGTCCACCGGCCGACTCGGGTCGAGTCAGGGCATGGGGAGGTGGGGGGTCTCCTGAGGTAGTCATTGGTACTTTCAGTTTTTCATGGGTAGTGGGAAATTTTGGAGTTATCTCGTGTGGACTGTTGGGTTTCTATAAAATTTAAAACAAATAAATATTAAAAATAATGTAGGGTATGGGATTTGAACTCTGGTGGCTTAGTTCAGCAGTGCAAGGTATTACCAATGAGCTACAAGCTCTTTCTTGTAATTAAAGAGCGAATTAATTACTTATGTCTTGTGCCGAGGTAATAAATACCCCTTTATGGATTTTGAAAAAAAAATTGTAAAGAAAGTTGTATAGGAAAATTAGGGCTATTATATTATCTCACTAGAAATGTCACATATATAAAATCTACACATATGAAAACTCTAAAGACGATAATAAAATACTTGAGGTGTATTTTGAAAATTATACAAAATTATTTTTACATAAAACCCCCTCAAGTTTTATAAATTACAATAAGAACCCTAGTAAATATAGGTTTAAGCGGGACCAGTCTCTTGAGCCTCAGGGAGCCGGAGATATGGGTGCTTGCCTATTTAAGGTAGACAACTTAACAAACGGTGTTATCAATGTTAGTTATATGTATGCCCTAGAGGCCATTACTGTACATACGATGTATATTGTAGTGGATGCTTAGACATATATAGGGAGGACTTTCTTGCTCGACATGATAGTATGCTGTCTGGTTACTCTTTATCTTAACATGTACTCTGATTGTCTCTATGTTACATGTTGATAAAGCCCTTAGGATGAGTACTTGACTACCAGGACTATGATACAGTTCATACTAGTGGGGACAGTGTAGTCGCTAAATACATCCTTCAAATGTTCCTAGTCGTGAGAGTACCGAGACAGGGCATCGATACTCCAGAGTAGACTAGCGTATGCGCTTCTTGACCCATATGATGAGCGATGGATGATCCCATATCTATTGGTGTTTGACGTCAGAAAAGGTATACGGGTGCTCAGTGGAGACTGGGTACACTGGACGGACTCGCCGAGAACTCCCAGATGGTATTGTATCTCACGTCAGATGACAGTTCTCTGGTGACACTGGTACAGGTTAGTCTGTAGACCCGAGATCGTCATAAAATCTTGTGTGATTCCCACTGTGCTTTGATTTCCATCATACCACGTCCAAGAGGGCATGCAAAATGGTGGCTTTTGGGTACAGTCCTGAATCACATGGAGGCAATGAGCGATAGGTGGGGTTTCGTCTCTCCCGGTATAGGGAGTTGATGTTGCGCTGTGTTCGATTGGCTATAACTAGAAATCCTTGACCATGATTGCTGAGATTTACTGGTAAGTGTTATCAGTAGTTTCTCGAACTGTTATGGATCTCATATCGACACGACTTATCAAGCTACTGGGGTCTGACGTTTACCACCCCTAGGCGAGATATGCGACATATCTGACGAAGAGACCGGACTGTACGGGAGTGTTACTGATTGGATTCGCAGGAGAATATACAGGCTTGCTTGTTGATCTTCTGATCGCTCAATACCTGGGTAGCTATTACGTTTAGCTGACCGCTTGCAGCTTGTGGGTGTTTGATATGATTATCACCTACTGCCGGCGTATTGACGACTCTTTAGAGTCCTACACAGAGGTTTCCTGGCTCAGGCAAAATGGAGTAGGAGCACATATGTGATATGTGCGGAACCGAGAACAATACGTATATGTGATACCGTATTAGATTCTCGCGATATATGATATCGGCCGGGTATATGTGATATAGCCGGGTCATCGGATCAAGTGTTGATTCGATGAACTGATACAGATTATATTAGTCGGTTATTTATGAAATAGACGGATTATCAGATCAAGTGTTGATTCGATAATTTAATGTATAATTATATATTTAATATATTATATTATATTAACTAATATTAGCTTACTTAAAAATTCTTTTTCTCACTTGAATAATACATTGATATATATGTGATATATGTTAATTGTATTATTTTATTTTGTTATAATAAATATTGTATATGTGATATATAATATTGTAACATGTTATGGTTAAAAATGCAACATGTTTTGTGAAGTTTAAATGTGGTTAGTATTTGGATTAGGGTTAAGCTTGCATGAAGCTTTCAAGAAGCTTCTTGAAGTTTTGACTTTGACTATGATATTTTGTGTAGATATTTATTAACCTAACCCAAACCCTTTACCATAGTTAATTCTTTACAAGGGTTAAGTCTAGATTCTTAACCCATGGTTGCAATTCTAACCTCACACAAGATTTCATTATTCATCACAAATAGATTTCTTCTTCTTCTTCTCCTTGAAGCTTTCTAGCTTTTTGACATGTGATGAAAATGAGTGAGAAATTGAAAACAAAAGAGAGCTAAATTCCTACTTCATCATCCTCATCTATTCTAGCCACTTAGATTAGGGTGTTTGCTTTGCTAATACTTGATTAGCAAAGCAAGACTTAGGTATGAGTTTCTTCAAGGTAGATCATCTTAGTTATTGAAGATCGGAAGCTAGCTTGCATCTTTCTCTTCACGGAGCCTCTCTAGAGTTTGGGTACTTGATGATCACAGTGAAGGGACCTCAACACGGAGCTTATGAAGCGAAGGAATGGACTACAAAGGTTGTAATCCCTAACTCTTAGATGTTAAAGTGTTTAACATGCTTGTTTGCTTAATTCTCTAGTTAAGATCTTGGTTAGGATTTGTTTAGCACCCCAAAAATTTCAATATGGCATGTGTGATGCCTTCTTAAACCTTGCTAAGGTGCTATACTAACCCTACAATGGTATCAGAGCCAAGCTAGAACTTTAGCCGTTGTCTGGACGAAGTTTGAAGTCCGATTGAACCCCGAAACCCCGATACAAACCCCTTCTCTGGAAATTTTTTCAAAAGTTGAAATTTTTCATGTTAAAAATACTCAGAAAATCATGCAGGGAATTCTAAGAATTACTGTGAAGTACGAAACCATAACTCCCTTAAGAGACCGCGGAACCGTGGCCAAACCATGCGTTTGGCGGCAGTTCCGCGACCATCTTTGGGTGTTAGGGGCTAATACTTCAGGGATTTATTCTTGGGTACTTTTTCATGCTTCTGGGAATTTTTAATTCTACTCAAGTGTTGAGCTTTTTGGGACATATTGGGAACTCGTTAATTCGATTGGAAAGTTTAACTTCGTTTAAGTTTTTCTGGGTAATTTTGTTGGATATAGTGCCCTCGGAGTCAATTATTAGATCACAGACACGTGATTGCAATGATTAAGGGAGGACCTATGCCGGTAGGACAGTCTTACTCAAGATGATAGTATGCTATCTGGTTTATCTTTATCATCGTGTACTGCTTTAGGTGACATTACTGATCACTATTGCACGTTGATAGAGCCCCTAGGATTCTTGCTTGACTGCCAGCAGTATGATGGCGATCATATACGTGGGAGCTGGGGTCTATAAGCACATCCTTAAAAGGTCCCTAGTCGTGGGAGTTTCGAGACAGGGCATCGATACTCCAGAGTAGACTAGTGTATACAGTCGAGACCCCGACGAGAGGCGGTGGCCGGTCTCACAAGCCACTGGTGTCAGTTGGTTCACCTAAGATGTATACAGGTGCTCATTAGGTAATGAATACACCGGACAGGACTCGCCGGGAACATGCTAGTTGGTCTTATACCTGACGTCAGATAGCAGTTCCCTGGTGACATGTGTACAGGTTAGTTCATCGACCTGAGATCGTCATTTGTCTCGTGTGAGTTCCCACTGTACTTTGATTACTACCCTACCATGGCTCAAAAGAGTTGTGCAAACAGGTTTTAGTTGGGTACAGTCCCGAGCCACATGGAGGCGGTGAGCGGATCGGCAGGGGTTCGTCTCTCCCGGTATTGGGGGTGAGATCGCGCTGTGTCTAGGAGAGCTATTACACAAAGCCTTCGGTCGAGGCAGGAGATTTACTGGTAGGTATTCCAGTAGTATCTCAGGGTGTTCTGGACTACACTCCGACACGACTTGTACCGCTTTTGGGGGTCTGACTTTTACCAACCCCCTAGGCCCACCATGCGATACTCATAGATGAATGGACCGAACTGTACGGATATTGTCACTGACAGGCTCAGTAGGGTGTCAGGATGAGTTCACTCACAGACGTCCCTTTTTTGGTCAATAGCTGGTAGCCCGTCACGTATGGCTAATACCTCTGACGTGCTAGTGGTTAAATCCACAGCCAAAGTATTGATGAGTCTTTAGAGTTCCCCACAGACAGTTTCTCAAGTTTCGGGCGAAATGCTGTAGAGGCCATATGGAGATATGGCAGGGTTCGATCTTATACGTGCGGTATTGCACGGATCAAGATCGGACGGATAATACTAGCGGGCTTTGGTTTAAACCGGATCCTAGTATTGTACAGTGTAGATTTTGTCTCATTACATTTATATTCGGTCGGAATACAAATGCGGGTATGTATATACAGTCGCGGGGTTTTCCTGTAATTTATTACGGGATCAGTTTTTGAAGTTGCCAGTTTGCATTCCGTTTCGGCCATATTTCCTTTGTTCCTTCATGGCCGGATTTTCCTGATGGAGGGGCTAATTTGAAAATATGCAAATTAGCAATTGTGGAGGGGTTAATTGTGATATGAGAGATTATGATGATAATAGCATCTTTGATTCTCTTGTGATCTTTTCTTTTGCTTTAATGAGATGGGATTTGGATATGAAAGGTGGTGACTAAATTTCCTAGTATTCTTCACATCTCTTATGGTTACCCTCCTCTCTCTTGTGCTCACCCATTGACCTAGCTTATGCTCACCCCCCTTTCATATTCCCTTTACTAAGAAGAGGCCGGCCACACATTTTTTGAGAGGGAGAAAGGTTCATTTTTGGTGTGGGGAAATTGTTCATCTCATATTATTTTGCTTACACCAAAATTCCCAAGTTCATCTCCATTGTTCATTCCTCCACCTACATCATTATGGCAACTTCATACCCGCTAGAGACAAACTATTCTACACTAGCCTACAGCATTCTTGGACACGTCGACTCACCAACTTCGTGCCCGAGTTGCCTCGGTCCAGAGGTGGGAGCCCGTAAAAGAACCCGGCGATGTGGTGCCCGTTTCGACGAGGAGATGAAGACCGGAGATTCCGCGAGGAGATCGGGATGGAGGCCGAAGACCGAAGGACACGGATCGCTCGGTATAGCTTTCTACCCTTTCTCTAGTTTGCTAGTAGTAGGTTAATGGTTTGATCCGGGATTTAAGCATACGATAGCGTCGGTTTCCAAGTTAAGAAAAATTTTCGTTTCCGCATTTTGGCCTCGAAAAGACGGCCGGGGCGCTACCGTAGTCTTACATGGTATCAGAGCCACGCCATTAACCTAGTCTAGCTTGCTCTGACGTGTTTACAAGTTCGATCGAACAGATTTTCCAGAAACCGCGTTTTCTTTTCATCAGTTTCTGTCGATTTTTTCTGTGCTCTAAAAATTATTTGGAGTATTTCAAAAAATCGGGCAGGGTTTTGTAGGGTCACTGCAGAAATTTGGTTGTCTAATCTTTCAGGACCGCCGCGGAACCGCGGCCAAACCCCAGTTTTGGCCGTGGTTCCGCCGCCATTATAACTATTCATTGGACCAAATTTCTACAGTGGCTCTCTGATAGGGAAATGGGGTTTTTGGAATGTTCTGTTTGGGCCCAGATTTATTTGAGTGCTACAGTAGTGCTTGGGGCCCACTTCGGGAAATTTAGTCGATCGAAAATTTTAAACATGTTAGTTCACAGTATTTACATTATATTTGCGACCGTGAATGTCATTTGATCGGTAAATCCTGTCTAACTACTATAGCCCTTTTAGACGGATTTGCGAACGTGACATTCACGTTGATGTTCTGTGTTGTGCTGTGATGTTGCGGATTTGTCATGGTGGATAGCCTGGATGCAATGTTAGTACAGTTTAGTTGTATATGTACATTTGATATTGCGGGGCGAGCGTCCGACATGTGGACTGCCGTCACTGCCTGTTTGTATATTATTATTTTTGGGGCACGACCGGACTGAGGTCGATGTATCCGTTGTATATTTTACTTTCTGTACTAGGATTACCCTGCGGAGGGATGCACGGGTAGCCGGGTTCTAGAGGGCAACGGGCCCGCATCTCATGGCGTTGAGACGAAGGGGGCTTCACTCTAGAATTGGCGGGCTATTCGCCGCACTCGTAGGGGATACAGGTTGACCCAAGGAGGGGTGCCCAAGTTACCGGATTCCGTGAAGTGCTGGGTGGTCCATTTGTTGGAGATAGTGCCCTCAGAGTCAATTATTGGATCACAGGCACGTGATTGCAATGATTGAGGGAGGACCTATCCCGGTACGACAGTCTTACTCGAGATGATAGTTTGCTATCTGGTTTACCTTTATCATCGTGTACTGCTTTAGGTGACCTGACAGGTCGCTATTGCACGTTGATAGAGCCCCTAGGATTCTTGCTTGACTGCCAGCAGTATGAGGGCGATCATATAAGTGAGAGCTGGATTCTATAAGCACATCCTTAAAAGGTCCCTAGTCGTGGGAGTTTCGAGACAGGGCATCGATTCTCCAGAGTAGACTAGTGTATACAGTCGAGACCCCGACGAGGGGCGGTGGCCGGTCTCACAGGCCACTGGTGTCAGTTGGATCACCTAAGATGTATACAGGTGCTCATTGGGTTATGAGTACACCGGACAGGACTCGCCGGGAACATGCTAGTTGGTCTTATACCTGACGTCAGATAGCAGTTCCCTGGTGACATGTGTACAGGTTAGTTCATCGACCTGGGGATCGTCATTTGTCTCGTGTGAGTTCCCACTGTACTTTGATTACTACCCTACCACGGCTCAAAGGAGTCGTGCAAACAGGTTTTAGTTGGGTACAGTCCCGAGCCACATGGAGGCAGTGAGCGGATCTTCGGGGGTTCGTCTCTCCCGGTATTGGGGGTGAGGTCACGCTGTGTCTAGGAGAGCCATTACACGAAGTCCTTGGCCAAGGCAGGAGATTTACTGGTAGGTATTCCAGTAGTATCTCAAGGTGTTCTGGGCTACACTCCGACACGACTTGTACCGCTTTTGGGGGTCTGACTTTTACCAACCCCCTAGGCCCGACATGCGATGCTCATAGACGAACGGACCGGACTGTACGGATATTGTCACTGACAGGCTCAGTAGGGTGTCAGGATGAGTTCGCTCATCGACGTCCCTTTTAGTCAATAGCTGGTGGCCCGTCACGTATTGGCTTATATCTCTGACGTGCTAGTGGTTAAATCCACAGCCATAGTATTGACGAGTCTTTAGAGTCCACCACACTTTCAGTTACTCAGCTTTCGGGCGAAACGCTGTAGAGGCCGTATGGAGATATGGCAGGGTTCGATCAGATACGTGCGGTATTGCACAGATCGTGATCGGACAGTTTTTACTAGCCGGCTTTGGCTTAAGCTGGATCTTAGTATTTGATAGTGTAGTCTTGTCTCTTTGCATTTGTATCCGGACGGAATACAGATGCGGGTGTGTATGCACAGTATCGGGGTTTTCCTGTAATTTATTACGGGACCAGTTTTCTGGGGTTGCCAGTTTGCATTCCGTTCCGGCCGGTTTTCTCTTTTTCCTTCCCGGTCGGACTTTTCGTTGGAGGGTGTTAATTGCAAGTTTGCAATTAACATTTTGTGGAGGGGGTTTATTGCAAAAGAATTGATTATCATATCTTCTTTGCTATTCATGCATTAATTAAGGTAAGGTTGGGTATGGGTTTTGAATGTGAATTTTGTGTTGGAAATTGGAATTGGGGGCCGGCCACTGTTGGGGATTGGGGTGAGGTTTAATTATGTATAGTGGTTTTATTTCTTTAGTAAGGAATGGATATTAATTGGGGTTGCTGGAATTGTTTTTTGAGTGCTGAGGATTTTAATTGAAGCATGTTATTAATCATTTGACTTCACCCATGCACACTTCTGACTTCATTTTCCAGTGAGCAAAATGTGTGGTTGCTTCATTGTTCTTCAAGGGAGCTTAATTTTTGTTGGCTGGCCGAGCCCAAATTTTGAGATTGCATGCTCATTTTCTCTTAGCATCCACCCATGAAAATCATTGTGCTCAAATTCCTCCATCTTGGCAACCTCATTAACCCCAAAGAGACAACGATTCTATATTATTCTACAGCAAATCTTGGGCGCGTCGGCTAGCCAACTTCGCGCCCGAGTTGCCTCGGTATTGAGGTGGGAGCCCGTAAAAGAATCCGGCTACGTGGTGCCCTTCCGGCGAGGAGGCGACCACCGGAGTTTCCGCAGGAGATCGGGACGGCGACGAGAAGACCGGAGGACTCGGATCACTCGGTATATCTCTTCCCCATCTTGTAGTTAGCTAGATCTAGTTTAATGGCCCGATCCGGGGTTTAGTGCGCGGTGGTGCCGGTTTGCTAAGTTCGCAAAATTAAAGTTTATCACCGCTTCCGCATTTGGCCGTCGGGTTGACGGCCGGGGCGCCGCCGTGCACTTACAGTGGTATCAGAGCCTCGCCATTAACTTCGTCTAGCTTCGTTTGATGTGTTTTGCATTTCCGATCGACCAAAATTCCAAAATCTACATTTTTGCTAGCGACAGTTTTCTGTAGAAATTTTTTGGTCTCCAAAAATTTTTCAGGTTGTATAAAAGTACTGTGCTAGAAGACCTAAGACTACTGTAGAAATTCGAGACACTGATCTTTTCAGACGAGCGCGGAACCGCGGCAAAACCCTACTTGTTGCCGCGGTTCCGCCGTAGTATTGATGGATCAGTGTGTACAATTTTTCCAGTAGGCCTTTTGGGTGAAAATTGGGGTTTTGGAATATTAATATTGGGCCCAGAATTTCTTGATCTCCTACAGTAATGCTTGGGGGCCCACTTGTTAATTTTTGATCGATCGGATATTTTAAACACATTATTTCACAGTATTTACATTATATCTGCGACCGTGAATGTCACTCGATCGGTAAATCCGGTCTAACTGCTATAGCCCGGTTAGACGGATTTACGAACGTGACTTTCACGTTGATGTTCTGTGTTTTGCTGTGATGTTGCGGATCGGTCGTGGGGGATAGCCTGGATGCAATGCTAGTACAGTTTCTGCTGTATTATGTACATTTGATATTGCGGGGCGAGCGTCCGACATGTGGACTGCCGTCACTGCCCGATTGTATTATTATTTTGGGGCACGACCTGGTTGCGGTCGATGTACCCGTTGTATGTATATTTTACTTTCTGTACTAGGATTACCCCGCGGAGGGGTGCACGGATAGCCAGGTTCTAGATGGCAACAAGCCCGCATCTCATGGCATTGGGACGGAAGGGGCTTCACTCCAGGATTGGCTGGCTATTCGCCGCACTCGTAGGGGGTATAGGATTTCATTGCATAGGCTATCCACACGACCAGGGGAACGTCGGGTTTCAGTAAGTGGCTCTGTGAAACCCGGGGATCCCAGATATCTGTATTGTTCTGTGATGCTGTACATTTCTGTGATGTTGCATTTTATTCACGCCTTGAGCGAAATACTATATATTGGTATATATATTAGTAGATGTTGTATATGTTTTTCATCCGCGCTAGTCCAGTCCCCGCTCTGCCGTTAGTTAGCTAACCTAACGGGTGATGACGGGACCCAGTGGCGAATGCGGATGGCATATACGTACGTCAGTATATTTTCGTTCTTTGTGGTGTGATCAATTGATGGGACTGCATTGATTCGGATCAATGCAAGATAAACAAACCTAATCTGATGTTGTTGGAACATTTTTCAAAAAGCTGTTATTGCCAGGACGTTCACTTTTGTTTTGCATCGTGGTATTCATTTGGAATATCCTGCTCCTCAGTCGACGAGGCAAGGGCCGAGATCCCTTCACCGGGAGTGACCCCTTGGACAGAAGTTTACGTCAGGGCATTAACTTCACTATAGCCGATTGCTTTTGCTTTGCATCATGATATTCGGTTATGAATATCCAGCACCCCATTCTACGGGGAAAGAGCCGAGATCCCTTCACCGGGAGTGACCTCTTTAGTAAAGGTTTTCGTCACTATATTTTCTAAAAAGCTATCCGTTCCTTCAACGATATCAAGTTCATTACGTTAAAGGTTTTCGCCAGAAACCATTCGTAGCCCTCCGTCGTTTCATATGGGTAGTCAATAGTATTCAAGCTGTGTTTGTTGGCCTTAGTCAAGGCACGGTGTTTGGTAGCTATTGGGTATTCATATGCTGCATAGATAGATGCGTTGGTTTGGGACAGTCGTATAGCCTTGTTGGCCTTAGTCAAGGGCTTGTACGGATGGGTTCAAATCAACCTGGACAATGACGGGTAGAACTTGACATGTGACTTATGATTTGTTGGCCTTAGTCAAGGTCATAAGAGCATGGGGCAGAAATCACATCGGGAGTTTCAAAAGAACTGAAACTTGCCAGATATGCGCATACCTTCTGGAGTGTGATACCGTGAGCGGATTCCGTCACGTTATCATGCGATGAGAGTTGGATCCCGATTCCCACTGATGAGTTAGTTTACTCTTCGGGTGACCCCGACTAATTCTTCTTTCAGGTTTGGAGGAGAATTTGAGGTACAGTGGGAGGTTTCCAGATTAGATAAATTGGTAACCATTCTGATCAGGGTTAGAGTGCACGCTGAGTGTTTCTTTTCTCTCTCTCTTTGGCAGCGACCATTGACCCGACCCTAAAACTACGACTCAGTGACCAAGTTGACCGAACCTTCTTAACACTGGCTTTTGGATTGTCAGAGTTGCAGACCTCATTGCCACTCCTACTTTTACCCTTTTCTCCAGGACACCCCGTATTACTACGAACGTCCACTTCCATTGGACAAAACCATCGTATGGTTAGATACGAACTCGAAGGAATTCGAGGATGGTTTCCGGTTCTGGAGAAAACGGATAGGATTATTCAGTTGTCTTTTCCTTTTTGCCTTCTCTCAAGTTACGAGTACTCCTTAGTTTAGGAGATAGTACACCTATTACGCAAATTGGATAGTCTTCTTCCAAACTTTAGGCTGGTGCCGAACAGTGGGGAATGAAGAAAACCAATTAGCATAACGATGGTGTGCAGAAGGTATTAAAAATAAGACAAAACAAGGGATTAGTAAGAGGGCAAAGTAAATTGCGACTGATATTCACGACCAAACCAAGTATTTCTTCGCCAATCCTAAATCACCTTTGTATTTCTCCAGGACACTCCGTATCACTACGAAGATCCACAGTTTATTGGATACTCCATCGTATGGTTATATACGAACTCGAAAGGAACTTGTTCCAGTTCGGGGATGGATTCCGGTCCAGGAGAAATAGGAATAAGGTTTATTTGGTTGTCTTTTATTTTCACCTTCTCTCGCATTGCGAGTGTTCCTAGGACTAGGACAGTACACCCATTATGCTTATTGGATAGTCTTCTTCCAAACCATAGGCTGGTGCCGAACGGTAGGGAAGGAAGAAAACCATTTGGCCTAAGGGGTGTGCAGAAGGTAACGACTAAAGACATATAAAGGGATTTGGAGAGGTGGCAAAGAATTATGCAGTTATAGTTGTGAATCTGGATAATGGTAGAGGCATTACTAGGAATACCAGGATACCCCATCGAAACATTTCAATGTTTCAGTTCACTGTGTACTGTTAAAAGAAAACTGATTTCCCGATTAGACACTTGCTCCAGGGTATGTATTTACCAGGTTTGATTCTCACATCTGTATGGTTTTACAGATGATGAGTGGGAGTAAATTATTGGGAATTAGGTGACCATCCTCATTATATCGGGATTCTTTGTAATTGGTGATATTTGAGGAAGCCACCTGGGTTGTTTGCCGGTCGGCAAATATTTGGTTTTGAATATCCGCTGTTGTGCACCAATTTCAAATTGATATATCTGTACGTCTATTTTCATAGAGTGAGATATACCTTTTGATATTATGTCGATGACATTTACCTATATCAGTGGATGGTTAGGTAAGGAGCATTAAACAGCGGTGTAATTCTTCTTAACCATAAGTACAGTTTTCAACCTACGACGCACAGTGAAAGAGTTGTTAGACTCGGCGGACTTATACAGAGTATTGTATGTTGTCCAGTGTCCATTAGGACAGAGGGGTTGGTCCTCATACTATATTCTGTTTACTTTTAACTTCTCTAATTCTTAGACATGTGTTTCGTAGAAACACAGGGTCTAAGTTTTGAGGAGTTATAGGTATTTGAATAGAGTAGAGAACCAGGTGTAGCAAGTATCGGGATTCTTCAAAGTGATCGAAGATGTACATGCTTGTGTATGGTATTCAGTTGATAGTAATGATAAAGAGAAATTGCTTCTCTTTCAGGTTACTCATAATTGGAAGCATTCCTAAGTTGAGTAACGCTGATCGGCCTCTCTCCATTTTGTTGACATGCACTGGAGACAGATGCATGATTTGAATCTGGTTAAATTAAATCAGTGCCTCTGGTTCTATATTGGATATAGTACAGTTCATATCTTAACATTGTTAAGGTACGGGGAGTTGTCCGGCTTATGATTAAAACCAGACTCTGGATAACTCAAGGCACGTTTCTGTAATGGCTGTTTGTGGGTTGACCCAGGCTATGACGAGGGTTGATTTTCTACCATCTAGAAGATCAATAGTGATATTGTTCTTAACTCGCCACATTTTAAAAAGAAATGGTTATTTTTCAGAAAACAGAAGTGGGAGTATGGTAGAACTGGAAGCGATTCCAGAACCGCAAACGATTACTGAAGATTTGATAAGGAACCTAAAGATTCAATCTGATTTGACATTCCATTGGCCACTCCGCAGATAAGGTGGGTAACTTCAGGCACCCGAGAGGTACTCCGGTAGCCTCAAGGACGGTGACAGGGAAGTTCTTGTTTACCCACACTTGCCATTGTTGTTGTTCCAGGCTGCGAGACCCGGCAGGAGGATGAGTATAGCGTCGTTCTAAACTAGCTTTAGAAGTGCGCGTCTATATGACTCTGCCAGAGGGTTGTCGTAGTCGGTGGGAGCAGCGGAAGCATTGGTGGACATCAGGCTTATGTCTATTTATAGACTAAAGCAGATATAGCGGAGATAGATCATCTATTTCTGATGTGACAGTCATAGTTTTGACGTCATCAGAATAGGGGATGGATCTGTTAAGAAGGTAGTAGGGTGTGATATCCGGGTTTTGGATGACAAACACAAAGTAGGAAAGGAAACTCCTATACTACGATCGGTTATACTTTGGTCGTCACACAGTGGTTTCTCCACAAGGGACTTGGACACAATATCAGACATACTGGTTACTAGATCTGTGGTTTTAGATCTAGATTTGGGTGGTTTCCCAATCAGGGTACTTTGACAGCATTCTAAGAGTGTTTAGAATGGACGACTCTTGGCACGGTAGTATACCTGCAGGTGATGGAGTCACCCTCTCTAAAGGTGTCTTATAGACTAAGGTAGAGAGGGATGCGCATGATTGGCAGATCACTTGCTTAAGCAATTGAGTCAATCATGAGATGTCAAGTACCACACCAGATGTTGTTCTTGCACTAGATGCAATAAGTTGATATTGATCCAATCTTGGAGGAACAGTCGGAAGCAGTTTTAGAACATAAGTGAATGTTCTAGGGATATGATAACGGCTGCCTCCTTTAGGAGACGGTTATCACTTCAGGCTTCCAAGGTGACATGGACGACAAGGAGGTTGTCAGAGTTATAGTTTTCCCTCTGACGAGGGGCAGTATTTTGGACAGGTGGTCCAAGGCAATACTGAGGGAGGCATGGCGCAGGATACTGATTAAGTTCAGTTGACGATACAGTCTAAGAAGTTTGGATTTGTAGTTCATTTATGAGCTCGGTCCCATCAGACATCCAGACACTCTAAGACAGGTATTGCTCATTTCGGGAGATGGTTTTCTCTGCGAACTTGAGATATAGAGGGACATAGAAAGAAACTTCAAGGCGGATCCACTCACTGAGGCTATTCCTCGAACGCAATAGTCTTCCAAACAGGCTTTGTGAGACTGACTAGTAGAGGAGTTGGGTGTTCGGTATCACACGGGCTGTGAGTATGCGACATCGCAATAATTAGCCTTGAGTGCAAGTGGGAGATTGTTGGAGATAGTGCCCTCAGAGTCAATTATTGGATCACAGGCACGTGATTGCAATGATTGAGGGAGGACCTATCCCGGTACGACAGTCTTACTCGAGATGATAGTTTGCTATCTGGTTTACCTTTATCATCGTGTACTGCTTTAGGTGACCTGACAGGTCGCTATTGCACGTTGATAGAGCCCCTAGGATTCTTGCTTGACTGCCAGCAGTATGAGGGCGATCATATAAGTGAGAGCTGGAGTCTATAAGCACATCCTTAAAAGGTCCCTAGTCGTGGGAGTTTCGAGACAGGGCATCGATTCTCCAGAGTAGACTAGTGTATACAGTCGAGACCCCGACGAGGGGCGGTGGCCGGTCTCACAGGCCACTGGTGTCAGTTGGATCACCTAAGATGTATACAGGTGCTCATTGGGTTATGAGTACACCGGACAGGACTCGCCGGGAACATGCTAGTTGGTCTTATACCTGACGTCAGATAGCAGTTCCCTGGTGACATGTGTACAGGTTAGTTCATCGACCTGGGGATCGTCATTTGTCTCGTGTGAGTTCCCACTGTACTTTGATTACTACCCTACCACGGCTCAAAGGAGTCTTGCAAACAGGTTTTAGTTGGGTACAGTCCCGAGCCACATGGAGGCAGTGAGTGGATCTTCGGGGGTTCGTCTCTCCCGGTATTGGGGGTGAGGTCACGCTGTGTCTAGGAAAGCCATTACACGAAGTCCTTGGCCAAGGCAGGAGATTTACTGGTAGGTATTCCAGTAGTATCTCAGGGTGTTCTGGGCTACACTCCGACACGACTTGTACCGCTTTTGGGGGTCTGACTTTTACCAACCCCCTAGGCCCGACATGCGATGCTCATAGACGAACGGACCGGACTGTACGGATATTGTCACTGACAGGCTCAGTAGGGTGTCAGGATGAGTTCGCTCATCGACGTCCCTTTTAGTCAATAGCTGGTGGCCCGTCACGTATTGGCTTATATCTCTGACGTGCTAGTGGTTAAATCCACAGCCATAGTATTGACGAGTCTTTAGAGTCCACCACACTTTCAGTTACTCAGCTTTTGGGCGAAACGCTGTAGAGGCCGTATGGAGATATGGCAGGGTTCGATCAGATACGTGCGGTATTGCACAGATCGTGATCGGACAGTTTTTACTAGCCGGCTTTGGCTTAAGCTGGATCTTAGTATTTGATAGTGTAGTCTTGTCTCTTTGCATTTGTATCCGGACGGAATACAGATGCGGGTGTGTATGCACAGTATCGGGGTTTTCCTGTAATTTATTACGGGACCAGTTTTCTGGGGTTGCCAGTTTGCATTCCGTTCCGGCCGGTTTTCTCTTTTTCCTTCCCGGTCGGACTTTTCGTTGGAGGGTGTTAATTGCAAGTTTGCAATTAACATTTTGTGGAGGGGGTTTATTGCAAAAGAATTGATTATCATATCTTCTTTGCTATTCATGCATTAATTAAGGTAAGGTTGGGTATGGGTTTTGAATGTGAATTTTGTGTTGGAAATTGGAATTGGGGGCCGGCCACTGTTGGGGATTGGGGTGAGGTTTAATTATGTATAGTGGTTTTATTTCTTTAGTAAGGAATGGATATTAATTGGGGTTGCTGGAATTGTTTTTTGAGTGCTGAGGATTTTAATTGAAGCATGTTATTAATCATTTGACTTCACCCATGCACACTTCTGACTTCATTTTCCAGTGAGCAAAATGTGTGGTTGCTTCATTGTTCTTCAAGGGAGCATAATTTTTGTTGGCTGGCCGAGCCCAAATTTTGAGATTGCATGCTCATTTTCTCTTAGCATCCACCCATGAAAATCATTGTGCTCAAATTCCTCCATCTTGGCAACCTCATTAACCCCAAAGAGACAACGATTCTACATTATTCTACAGCAAATCTTGGGCGCGTCGGCTAGCCAACTTCGCGCCCGAGTTGCCTCGGTATTGAGGTGGGAGCCCGTAAAAGAATCCGGCTACGTGGTGCCCTTCCGGCGAGGAGGCGACCACCGGAGTTTCCGCAGGAGATCGGGACGGCGACGAGAAGACCGGAGGACTCGGATCACTCGGTATATCTCTTCCCCATCTTGTAGTTAGCTAGATCTAGTTTAATGGCCCGATCCGGGGTTTAGTGCGCGGTGGTGCCGGTTTGCTAAGTTCGCAAAATTAAAGTTTATCACCGCTTCCGCATTTGGCCGTCGGGTTGACGGCCGGGGCGCCGCCGTGCACTTACACCATTCACGTTGTTGAAGGGGGCTGCCTCTCTTCAGGTTTTGGCGGGTAACTTGCCGTGCACGTAGGGGTCTAGGATTTCATTGCACAGGCTATCCACACGACCAGGGGAACGTCGGGTTTCAGTAGCGGCTCTATGAAACCCTGGGATCCCAGATATCTGTATTGTTCTGTGATGCTTATTACATTTCTGTGATGTTGCATTTTATCACGCCTTGAGCGAATATTATATATTAATATATATACTAATAGATGTTGTATATGTTTTGCATCCGCGCTAGTCCAGTCCTTGCTCTGTCGTTAGTTAAGTAACCTAACGGGTGATGATGGGACCCAGTGGCGAATGCGGATGGCATATACGTACATCGTATTTTCGTTCTTTTGTGGTGTGATCAATTGATGGGACTGCGTTGATTCGGATCAATGCAAGCTAAACAAACCTATTCTGATGTTGTTGGAACAATTTTTCAAAAAGCCGTTATTGCAAGGACGTTCTCTTTTGTTTTGCACAGTGGTATTCGGTTATGAATATCCAGCACCTCAGTCGACGAGGCAAGGACCGAGGTCTCTTCACCGAGAGTGACCCCTTGGACAGAAGTTTGCGTCAGGGTAATAACTTCACTATAGCCGATTTCCTTTTGCTTTGCATCATGGTATTCAGTTGGAATATCCTGCACTTCATTCTACGGGGAAAGAGCCGAGATCCCTTCACCGGGAGTGACCTCTTTAGCAAAGGTTTTTGCCACTATATTTTTTATAAAAAGCTATCCGGTTCCTTCAACGATACCAAGTTCATTACGTTAAAGGTTTTTCGCCAAAAACCAACCGTAGCCCTCCGTCATTTCAGATTAGTATTGCTTAGTATTCGTGCTACGTATGTCGTGCTCAGCTGAGGCGTAGTGTGCGGTAGCTCTGTAATGCTTTTCTGTCTTATGGATATGTGATTAGTTAGGACAGTTGTACGGTCATTTTGGCTCAGTCAAGGACTTGTGCGGGTGGGTCTAATGCAATCAAGATAATGACGGGTTGAACTTGGCTAGAATCCTTTGATATGTTGGCTCAGTCAAGGTCACTTGGGTCCTAAGGGTAAAAACACACATCGGGAGTTTCTAAAGAAAATGAAACTTGCCAGGCATGCGCATACCTTCTGAAGTGTGATAACGTGAGTAGATTCCGTCACGTTATCATGCGATGATAGTTGAATCCCGATTCCCACTGATAAGTTGGTTTACTCCTCGGGTGATCCCGACTAATTCTTCTTTTAGGTTTGGAGGAGAATTTGAGGTTACAGTGGGAGATTTCCTGATTAGATAAATTGATAACCATTCTGATTTAGGTTAGAGTGCACGCTGAGTATTTCTTTTCTCTCTCTTTGGCAGCGACCATGACCCGACCCTTGACTATGACTCAGTGACCAAGATTAACCGAACCTTCTTATAACACTGGCTTTTGAATTGTCAGAGTTGCATACCTCATTGCCACTCCTACTTTTACCCTTTTCTCCAGAACACCCCGTATTACTACGAACGTCCACTTCCATTAGATAAAACCATCGTATGGTTATATACGAACTCGAAGGAGTTTATTCGAGGATGGTTTCCGGTTCTGGAGAAAACGAATAGGACTATTCAGTTGTCTTTTCCTTTTACCTTCTCTCAGGTTGCGAGTGCTCCTTGGATTAGGGGATAGTACACCTGTTATGCTTATTGGATAGTCTTCTTCCAAACCATAGGTAGGTGCTGAACGGTAGGGAATGAAGAAAACCAATTAGCCTAACGAAGGTGTACAGAAGGTATTATGTAAAGACAAATAAAGGGATTAGTAAGAGGGCAAAGTAAACTGCGACTGCTATTCACGACCAAACCAAGTATTTCATTACCACTCCCACTTCACCTTTGTATTTCTCCAGAACACTCCGTATCACTACGAAGATTAACAGTTATTTGGATACTCCATCGTATGGTTATATACGAACTCGAAAGGAACTTGTTCCAGTTCGGGGATGGATTCTGGTTTAGGAGAAATAGGAATAAGTTTTATTCAGGTGTCTTTTATCTTTACCTTCTCTCGTGTTGCGAGTGCTCATAGGATTAGGACAGTACACCCATTATGCTTATTGGATAGTCTTCTTCCAAACCATAGGCTGGTGCCAAACGGTAGGGAAAGAAGAAAACCATTTAGCCTAAGAGGGTGTACAGAAGGTAATGACTAAAGACAAATAAAGGGATTTGGAGATGGCAAAGAAATATACGGTTACAGTTGTGAATCTGATAATGGAAGAGGCATTACTAGGAATACCCGGATACCCCTTCGAAACATTTACATGTTTCAGTTTCACTGTGTACTGTTAAAAGAAAACTGATTTCCCAATTAGACACTTGCTCCAGAGTATGTATTTACCAGGTATGATTTTCACATCTGTATGGTTTTACAGATGATGAGTGGGAGTAAGTTATTGGGAATTGGGTGATCATCCTCATTATATCGGAATTCGTTGTAATTAGTGATATTTTGAGGAAATCGTCTGGGTTGTTTGCCAGATAGCAAATATTTGGTTTTGAATATCCGTTGTTATGCACCAATTTCAAATTGACATATCTGTACGTCTATTTTTATAGAGTGAGATATAACTTTTTGAAATTATGTCTATGACATTTACCTATACCAGTGGATGGTTAGGTAAGGAGTATTAAACAATAGTGTAATTCTTCTTAACCATAAGTACAGTTTTCAACCTACGACACACAGGGATTGAGTTATTAAACTCAGGGGACTTATACAGAGTATTGTATGTTGTCCAGTATCCATCAGGACAGAGGGGATGGTACTCGTACTATATTCTGTTTACATATGGCTTCTCTAGTTCTTAGATATGTGTTTCGTAGAAATACAAGGTCTGAGTTTTGAGAAATTATAGGTATAAGAGTAAAGTAGAGAACCAGGTATTGCAAGTATCAGGATTCTTCAAGGAGATCGAAGATGTAGATACTTGTGTATGGTATTCAGTTAATAGTAATGATTAAGAGAACTTGCTTCTCTTTCAGATTACTCATAATTGGAAGCACTCCTAAGTTGAGTAATGTTGATCGGCCTCTTTCAATTTAGTTGACATGCACTGGAGACAGTTGCATGATTTGAATCTGGTTCAATTAAATCAGTGCCTCTGTTTCTGTATTGGATATAGAACAGTTCATATCTTGACATTGTTAAGGTACGGGGAGTTGTCCAGCTTATGCTTAAAACCAGACACTGGACAACTCAAGGCACGTTTCTGTAATGCCTGTTTGTGGGTTGACCCGGGTTATGACGAGGGTTGACTTTCTACCATCTGGAAGATCAATAGTGATATTGTTCTAAACTCGCCACAGTTTTAATAAAAATGGATTTTTTTCAGAAAACAGTAGTGGGAGTATGGTAGAACTGGAAGTGATTTCAGAACCGCAAATGATTACTGAAAATTTGATAAGAACCTAAAGATTCAATCTGGTTTTACATTCCATTAGCCACTCCGCAGATATGGTGGGTAACCTCAGGCACCCGAGAGGTACTCCGGTAGCCTCAAGGACGGTGACAGGGAGGTTCTTGTTTACCCAGACTTGCCATTGCTGTTGCTCCAGGCTGTGAGACCCGGCAGGAGGATGAGTATAGCGTCGTTCTAAACTAGCTTTAGAAGTGTGCGTCTATATAACTCTGCCAGAGGGTTGTCGTAATCAGTGGGAGCAGCGGAAGCATAGTGGACAAGTGGCTTATGTTTATTTATAGACTAAAGCAGATACAGCGGAGATAGATCATCTATTTCTGATGTGACAGTCATAGGTTTGACTTCATCAGAATAGGGAATGGATCTGTTAAGAAGGTAGTAGGGTGTGATGTCCTGGTATTTGGATGACATACACAGAGTAGGAAGTGAAATTCCTATACTACGATCGGTTATACTTTAGTTGTCACACAGTAGTTTCTCCACATAGGACTTGGATATTATATCAGACATTCTGGTTGCTAGATCTATGGTTTTAAATCTAGATTTGGGTAGTTTCCCAATCAGGGTACTTAGACAGCATTCTAAGAGTATTTAGAATGGATGACTCCAGGCACTATAGTGTACCTGGAGGTGATGGAGTCACCCTCTCTAAAGGTGTCTTATAGACTAAAGGGGAGAGGGATGTGCATGATTGGCAGATCACTTGCTTAGGCAATTGAGTCAATCATGAGGTCAAGTACCACACCAGATATTTTTACACTAGATGCAATAAAGTGATATTGATCCAATCCTGGAGAAATATTCGGAAGCAGTTTTAGAACATAAATGAGTGTTCTAGGGATTTGATAACGGCAGCCTCCTTTGGGAGACGGTTATCATTCCAGGCTTCCAAGGTAACCTGGATGACAGAGTGACTGTCAGAGTTATAGTTTTCCCTCTGACGAGGGGCAGTATTTTGGACAGGTGTTCCAAGCGGATATTGAGGGAGGCATGGCGCAGGATACTGATTGGTTTCAGTTGACGATACAGTCTAAGAAGTTTGGATTTGGAGTTCATTTATGAACTAGGTCCCATCAGACATCCAGACATATTCTAAGACAGGTATTGCTCATTTCGGGAGATGGCTTTCTCCGCGAACTTGAGATAAAGAGAGACATAGAAAGAAACATCAGAGCGGATCCACTCACTGAAGCTATTCCTCGAACACAGTAGTTTCGCAAACAGACTTTGTGAGACTGATTAGTAGAGGAGTTGGGTGTTCGGTATCACACGGGTTGTGAGTATGCGACATCGCAATAATTAGCCTTGAGTGCAAGTGGGAGATTGTTGGATATAGTGCCCTCAGAGTCAATTATTGGATCACAGACACGTGATTGCAATGATTAAGGGAGGACCTATGCCGGTAGGACAGTCTTACTCAAGATGATATTATGCTATCTGGTTTATCTTTATCATCGTGTACTGCTTTAGGTGACATTACTGATCACTATTGCACATTGATAGAGCCCCTAGGATTCTTGCTTGACTGCCAGAAGTATGATTGCGATCATATACGTGGGAGCTGGGGTCTATAAGCACATCCTTAAAAGGTCCCTAGTCGTGGGAGTTTCGAGACAGGGCATCGATACTCCAGAGTAAACTAGTGTATACAGTCGAGACCCCGACGAGGGGCGGTGGTCGGTCTCACAAGCTACTGGTGTCAGTTGGTTCACCTAAGATATATACAGGTGCTCATTAGGTTATGAGTACACCGGACAGGACTCACCGGGGACATGCTAGTTGGTCTTATACCTGACGTCAGATAGCAGTTCCCTGGTGACATGTGTACAGGTTAGTTCATCGACCTGAGATCGTCATTTGTCTCGTGTGAGTTCCCACTGTACTTTGATTATTACCCTACCACGGCTCAAAGGAGTCGTGCAAACAGGTTTTAGTTGGGTACAGTCCCGAGCCACATGGAGGCAGTGAGTGGATCGGCAGGGGTTCGTCTCTCCCGGTATTGGGGGTGAGATCGCGCTGTGTCTAGGAGAGCCATTACACAAAGCTCTCGACCGAGGCAGGAGATTTACTGGTAGGTATTCCAGTAGTATCTCAGGGTGTTCTGGACTACACTCCGACACGACTTGTATCTCTTTTGGGGGTCTGACTTTTACCAACCCCCTAGGCCCGCCATGCGATACTCATAGACGAACGGACCGGACTGTATGGATATTGTCACTGACAGGCTCAGTAGGATGTCAGGATGAGTTCGCTCACAGACGTCCCTTTTAGTCAATAGCTAGTAGCCCGTCACGTATGGCTAATACCTCTGACGTGCTAGTGGTTAAATCCACAGCCAAAATATTGACGAGTCTTTAGAGTTCCCCACAGAAAGTTTCTCAAGTTTCGGGCAAAACACTGTAGAGGCCGTATGGAGATATGGCAGAGTTCGATCTTATACGTGCGGTATTGCACGGATCAAGATCAGACGGATAATACTAGCGGGCTTTGGTTTAAGCCGGATCCTAGTATTGTACAGTGTAGATTTTGTCTCATTGCATTTGTATTCGGTCGGAATACAAATGCGGGTATGTATATACAGTCGTGGGGTTTTCCTGTAATTTATTACGGGATCAGTTTTTGAAGTTGCCAATTTGCATTCCGTTTCGGCCATATTTCCTTTGTTCCTTCATGGCCGGATTTTTCTGATGGAGGGACTAATTTGCAAATATGCAAATTAGCAATTGTGGAGGGGTTAATTGTGATATGAGAGATTATGATGATAATAGCATCTTTGATTCTCTTGTGATCTTTTCTTTTGCTTTAATGAGATGGGATTTGGATATGAAAGGTGGTGACTAAATTTCCTAGTATTCTTCACATCTCTTATGGTTACCCTCCTCTCTCTTGTGCTCACCCATTGACCTAGCTTATGCTCACCCCCCTTTCATATTCCCTTTGCTAAGAAGAGGCCGGCCACACATTTTTTGAGAGGGAGAGAGGTTCATTTTTGGTGTGGGGAAATTGTTCATCTCATATTATTTTGCTTACACCAAAATTCCCAAGTTCATCTCCATTGTTCATTCCTCCACCTACATCATTATGGAAACTTCATACCCGCTAGAGACAAACTATTCTACACTAGCCTACAGCATTCTTGGACACGTCGACTCGCCAACTTCGTGCCCGAGTTGCCTCGGTCCAGAGGTGGGAGCCCGTAAAAGAACCCGGCGATGTGGTGCCCGTTTCGACGAGGAGATGAAGACCGAAGATTCCGCGAGGCGGTCGAGATGGAGACCGAAGACCGAAGGACACGGATCGCTCGGTATAGTTTTTTACCCTTTCTCTAGTTTGCTAGTAGTAGGTTAATGGTTCGATCCGGGATTTAAGCATACGATAGCGTCGGTTTTCAAGTTAAGAAAAATTTTCGTTTCCGCATTTTTGGCCTCGGAAAGACGGCCGGGGCGCTACCGTAGTCTTACAAATTTAGAACGTGTTAAAAAGTTCAAACGGATATCAATAACTCACTTTTTCCCCTGTCGGAAAACTTTCAAGTGTTGGATTTTTCCACGAGTTTAAAACTTTCGGGAAATCATGCAAGCGTATCTGTGGACCCTCTAGAAGAACGTAACCTTAACTCGATTATGTGACCGTCAAAATCGCCACTAGAACCCTAGGGTTTGTGGTAGTTTAGCGTTGCCACATGTGAGACGTTGGTTTGACCCTTTTACGGCTGGTTCATTGGGGCTGTGACATGTTCTGATATTTTTGAATTCCGCTCAAGTGTTGAGTTATTTGAGAAATTTTAGATGTTTGATTATTCGATCGGAAAGTTTAACATTGTCTATTTATCTGAAATATGATACAATATTTGGAATCCACAAGTAGTTATGAGATAACTAGATTGAATGTTATAAATCTATTAGTTTTTAGTCTCATTTGATCGGTTGCCATGGGATTTTTATGTGATCAAAAGTCCGTCGCAATCACGTAGCGTACGCGGATACTCGCTGGGTAAACTTAATAGATAGCCACACCCTAAGCCCCGACCAAGTGACTGTAAGAGAACCCCGTTGCCAAAAGCATCCGTTCGGGTGCTCGCGGCAGCGGTGTTCCGTCTTAGTGCACTTCATCGACGGCATCGGGGGGTGCGGCCGTCTACTAAAGTTTCCGACGAGCATTTGATCAGGATGTCGGGAATCTTGTTGAATTGCCCGACTTGATATTGAAAAGAGTTTTCGATATTGAGACTAAAATGCGGGGTTTATAATTATTAGGCATGCGATGTCTAAGGAATTCATTTGGTTAGGCATGAGATGTCTAAGGAGGTTGTGGATTCCAACTGTTGTAGTTTTACACTTTCTTTTCTGTGACCATAAGCGTAGTATGTAGTGTATCGCCAGCTTCGTTGCTATACATCAACTGTAAGTCTACGGTAGTGCCCCGGCCGTCTAACGGACGCCAAATGCGGAACAAAAACTTTTAACTGGCGCTATCATATACTATAACCCGGATCTGCCATTATTGCTAAACTAACAAACTACAAACTGGGTAGAAATGTTATACTGAACAATCCGAGTCCTTCATTCTTTAACCATCATCCCACGCTTTGTTGCGGCTGCTCCGATCTCGCACGATCTCCGGTCTCCTCGTCCAGGTGGCACCACGTCAACGGTTCTTTAAACGGGCTCCCACCTCTGACCCGAGGCAACTCGGTCATCAAGTTTGCTAAAAGAGATGACCAAGATTGATGTAGAGAATGAGTAGAACACTTTGTCTCACTTCGTCCAAAGCTATGGACAAACGGTTAATGAAGTTGCCATTTTGTAATTGTGATGGAATAAAATGAGCTATGAAATTTCCATACACCAAAACTATAATCTTTTTTCCAAATCAATCAATTTCCATATCAAGAATGGGCCGGCCACTTATATGAGGAGGTGGGGGTGAGTGTAGGAGCAAGTGGTGACCATTAGAAAAGTTTCTCACAAAATATCATAACTAAATATCCTAAGCATTACAAAACCTCATTAATGCAAATCAATGAGTCACAATAACACCTTGCAAATCATTAAATGCAAACTATGAGTCACTAAACCTAGTCACCTCTTCTAGAAGCTTCTAGAACCTTCCACACTCATGACTCACCCTCAAGAAAAGATAAATCTGCATTAAACCGAATGTTTAATATGGCCGATAGGAAACTGGAAACTGGCAACTTCCAAAAGCGATCCCGAAACGAATTTCAGGATAACCCCGTAACAGTATAAACATACCCACATTTGTATTACGACCGAATACAAATGCGACCGAGACAAAGATATTATATCTACAAAGTATAATACATGGATCCGGCTTAAACCAAAGCCCACCAGTATTATCTGCCCGAAATATGACACGTGCGTAAACGCACGTGCATTTTCCGAACCCTGCCATAAAACCATACGGCCTCTACAACGTTTCGTCCGAACTTTGGAAACTATCTGTGGGGGACTCTAATAACTCATCAGTACCCTGGCAGTGGGTTTAACCACAAGCCGTCAGCGGCACTAGCTGTGCGTAACGGCTGCCCATGCACTGACCTCAAGGGAAGCGATGAGCAAACTCATCCTGGAACCCTACTGAGCCTAACAGTGACAATATACATACAGTCCGGTCCGTTCATCTATGAGTATTGCATATCGGCCTAGGGGGCTGGTAACGTCAGACCCTCAATAGCGGTATAAGTCGTGTTGGAGTGTAGCCCAGAACACCATAAGATATTACTGGAGTACCTACCAGTAAATCTCCTACCTCGGCCGAGGATTTGTGTAATGGCTCTCCTAGACACAGCGCGATCTCACCCCCAATACCGGGAGAGACGAATCCCCTGCTGATCCGCTCACTTGCCTCCATGTGGCTCGGGACTGTACCCAAAAAAGACATGTTTGCACAACTCCTTTGAGCCGTGGTAGGGTAGAAATCAAAACACAGTGGGAACTCACACGAGACAAATGACGATCTCAGGTCGATGAACTAACCTGTACACATGTCACCAGGGAACTGCTATCTGACGATAGGTATAATACCAACTAGCAGGTTCCCGGCGAGTCCTGTCCGGTGTACTCATAACCCAATGAGCACCTGTATACATCTTAAGTGATCCAACTGACACCAGTGGCTTGTGAGACCGGCCACCGCCCCTCGTCGGGGTCTCGACTGTATACACTAGTCTACTACGGAGAATCGATGCCCTGTCTCGAAACTCCCATGACTAGGGACCACAATTAAGGATGTGCTTATAGACTACCCTACTCCCATGTATATGATCGCCATCATACTGTTGGTAGTCAAGCAAGATCCTAAGGGCTCTATCAACGTGTAATAGTGATCAGTCACCTGAACCTGTACACGACTGATAAAGGCAAACCAGATAGCATACTATCATCTCGAGTAAGACTGTCCTACCGGTATAGGTCCTCCTCAATCATTGCAATCACGTGCCTGCGATCCAATAATTGACTTTGAGGGCACTATGTCCAACAATCTCCCACTTGCACTTAAGGCTAATTATTGCGATATCGCATACTCACAGCCCGTGTAATACCGAACACCCAACTCCTCTACTAATCAGTTTCACAAAGCTCGTTTGTAAAACTATTATGTTCGAGAAATAGCCTCAGTGAGTGGATCCGCTCTGACGTTTCTTTCCATGTCTCTCTTAATCTCAAGTTCGCGGAGAAAGCCATCTCCCGAATTGAGTAATACCTGTCTTAGAATATGTCTGGATATCTGATGGGACCTAGTTCATAAATGAACTCCAAATCCAAACTTCTTAGACTATATCGATAACTGAACCTAATCAGTATCCTGCACCATACCTCCCACAGCATCCTCTTGGACCACCTGTCCATAATACTGTCCCTCGTCAGAGGGAAAACTATAACTCTGACAATCACTCTGTCATCTATGTCACCTTTGAAGCCTGGAATGATAACCGTCTCCTGAAGGAGGCTGCCGTCATCTATTCCGTAGAACATTCACTTATGTTCTAAAACCGCTTCCTTATGTTTCTTCAGGATTGGATTAATACAAACTTATTGTATCTAGTGCAAAAACAACATCTGGTGTGGTACTTGACATCTCACGATTGACTCAATTGCCTAAGCAAGTGATCTGCCAATCATGCACATCCCTCTCCCCTTTAGTCTGTAAGACACCTTTAGAGAGGGTGACTCCATCATCTACAGGTACATCACCATGCCAGGAGTCATCTATCCTAAATACCTTTAGAATATTGTCAAAGTACCCACATTGGGAAACTACCCAAATCTGGATCTAAAACCATAGATCTAGTAACCAGAATGTCTCATATTATATCCATATCCTGTGTGAAGAAACAACTGTGTGACGACCACAGTATAACCGATTGTAGTATAGGAATTTTACTTCCTATTCTGTGTATGTCATCCAAATACCAGGACATCACACCCTACTACCTTTTTAACAGATCCATCCGCTATTCTGATGAAGTCAAACCCATGACTTTCACATCAAAAATAGATGATCTATCTCCTCTATATCTGCTTAAATCTATAAATAGACATAAGCTACTTGCCCACTATGCTTCCGCTGCTCCCACTGACCATAACAACCCTCTGGCAGAATAATATATACGTGCACTTCTAAAGCTAGTTTAGAACGACGCTATACTTAACCTCCTGCCGGGTCTCATAGCCTGGAACAACAGTAGTGTCAAGTCTGGGTAAACAAGAATCTCCCTGTCACCGTCCTTGAGTCTACCGGAGTACCTCTCGGGTGTCTGAGGTTACCCACCATATCTGCGGAGTGGCTAATGGAATGTCAAACCTGATTGAATCTGTAGGTCCTATTGAATTTTCCGTAATCGTTTGCGGTTCTGGAATTACTTCCAGTTCTACCATACTCCCACTATTATTTTTTGAAAAAATCCATTTTACTAAAACTGTGGCGAGTCATGAATAATATCACTATTGATCTTCCAGATGGTAGAAAGTTAACCCTCGACATAGCCTGGGCCAACCCACAAACTGCCATTACAGAAACGTGCCTTGAGTTATCCAGAGTCTGGTTTTAAGCATAAGCCGGACTACTCCCCGTACCTTAACATCGTTAAGATATGAACCATTCTATATCCAATATAGAAACTTTGGCACTTATTTAATTGGAACTAGATTCAAATCATGCAGCTGTCTCCAGTGCATATCAACTTAATGGAGAGAGGCTAATCAGCATTACTCAACTTAGGAATCCATCCAATTATGAGTAACCTGAAAGAGAAACAAGTTTATCAAAACCATTACTATCATCTGAATACCAATCACAAGAATCTACATCTTCGATCTCTTTGAAGAATCCCGATACTTGCGATACCTGGTTCTCTACTTTATTCTTATACCCACAACTTCTCAAAACTTAGACCTTGTATTTCTGCGAAACACTTGTCTAAAAAACTAGAGAAGTCATAAGTAAACAGAACATAGTACGAGGACCAGCCCCTTTGTCCTGACGGACACTAGACAACATACAATACTCTGTATAAGTTCGCTGAGTTGAATAACTCAAAACCTGTGCGTCGTAGGTTGAAAACTGTACCCAAGCGATTTCCTCAAATATCACCAATTACAACGAATTCCGATATAATGAGGATGATCACCTAATTCCCAATAACTTACTCTCACTCATCATCTGTAAAACCATACAGATGTGAGAATCATACCTGGTAAATACATATCCTGGAGTAAGTATCTAATCGGGAAAACAGTTTTCCTTTAACAATGCACTGAAACATGAAAATATTTCGTAGGGGTATCCTGGTATTCCTAGTAATGCCTTTTCCATAATCCAATTCATGACTATAACCGTATATTTCTTTGCCATCTCTCCAAATCCCTTTATTTGTCTTTATTCATTACCTTCTGTACACCCATTTAGGCTAAGTGGTTTCTTCCTTCCCTACCGTTCGGCACCAGCCTATGGTTTGGAAGAAGACTATCCAGTAAGCATAATAGGTGTACTCTCCTAAACCAAGGAGTACTCGCAACTTGAGAGAAGGTGATGATAAAAGACAACTGAATAATACCTTATTCTATTTCTCCCGAACTGGGGAAAAAAGCAAAGGTGAAACAGGAGTGGCGATGAAGTACGCGGTTTGGTCGTGAATGATAACAGTCGCAATTTATTTTGCCCTCTTTTTAATCCCTTTATTTTGTCTTTAGTTATTACCTTCTGTACACCCTACTTAGGCTAATTGGTTTTCTTCATTCCCTACCTTTCGGCACCTGCCTATGCTTTGGAATAAGACTATCCAATAAGCGTAATAGGTGTACTCTCCTAAACTAAGGAGTACTCGCAACTTAAGAGAATGTGATAATAAAAGACAACTGAATAAACCAATTCTATTTCTCCTGAACCTGGATCCATCCTCGAAGAAGTCTCTCCGAGTTCGTATATAACCATACGATGGATCTATCCAATGGAAGTGGATGTCTGTAGTAATACGGGGTGTTCTGAGAAATGCAAAGGGTAAAAGAAAGAGCGGTAATGACTTATGCAACTCGGACAATCCAAAAGCCAGTATTTTAATAAGGTTCGGTCAACTTGGTCACTGAGTCATAGTCTAGGGTCGGTCAATGATCGCTGCCAAAGAGAGAGAGAAAAGAAACACTCTGCGTGCACTCTAACCTAGATCAGAATGGTTATCACTTTATCTAATCAGGAAACCTCCCACTGTACTGTCAAATTCTCCTCCAAACCTAAAAGAAAAATCAATCGGGATCACCCGAAGAGTAAACTAATTCATCAGTGGGAATCGGGATCCAACTCTCATCGCATGATAACGTGAAGGTATCCACTCATGTTATCACACTCCAGAAGGTATGTGCATACTTGGCAAGTTTCAGTTTCTTTAGAAACTCCCGATATGATTTTTGCCCCATGCTCTTATGACCTTGGCGTTGGTCAAAATGTCATAAGTCACATGCCAAGTTCTACCCGTCACTATCTTGTCAATTTGAACCTACCTGTACATGCCCTTGACGTTGTCCAAAATGGCAGAACGACTGTCCCAAACCAACTCATCTATCTATGCAACAAATGAATACCCAGCAGCTACCAAACACTATGCCTTGACGTTGGTCAAAATACATAGCTTGAATACTACTGAATACCCAAAAGAAATGACGGAGGGCTACGACTGGTTTTTGGCGAAAAACCTTTAACGTAATGAACTTGATATCTCTGAAGGAACCTGATAGCTTTTTATAAAAATATAGTGGCGAAAACCTTTGCTAAAGAGGTCACTCCTGGTGAAGGGATCTCGGCTCTTTCCTCGTGGAATGAGGTGCGGGATATTCCAACTGAATACCGCGATGCAAAGCAACTTGTAATCGACTATAGTGAAGTTATTACCCTAACGCAAACTTCTGCCCAAGGGGTCATTCCCGGTGAAGAGATATCGGCCCTTGCCTCGTCGAATGAGGTGCAGGATATTCCAACCGAATACCACTATGCAAAACAAAAGGAAACGTCTTTGTAATAACACTTTTTAAAACTGTTCCAACAACTGCCAAATAGGTTTGTTTTCCTTTGCATTGATCAGAATCAACGCAGTCCCATCAATTAATCACACCAGAAAAGAACAAAAATAAAATGTACGTATATGCCATCCGCATTCGTCACTGGGTCCCGTCATCACCCGTTAGGTTACTTAACTAACGACAGAGCGGAGACTGGACTAGCGCGGGTGTAAAACATATACAATATCTACTAGTATATATACTAATATACAATAATCGCTCCAGGCATAATAATATGCAACATTACAGAAAAGTAATAGGCATCACAGAACAATACAGATAATCTGGGATCCCCGGGTTTCATAGAGCCGCTACTGAAACCCGACGTTCCCCTGGTCGTGTGGATAGCCTGTGCACTGAAACCTAGACCCCTACGGGTGCGGCAAGTCACCCGCCAAAACCTGAAGCGAGGCAGCCCCCTTACAGCATAGTGAATGGACCACCCTTCACTTCGCGGAATCCGGTAGCTTGGGCACCCCTCCTTGGGCCAACCTGTAACCCCTATGAGTGCGGCGAATAGTCTTCCAATTCTAGAGTGAGGCCCCTCTGCCTCTCAAAGCCATGAGATGCGGACCCGTTGCCCTCCACAACCCGGCTATCCGTGCACTCCGTCACGGGGTAAAACCTAGAACAGAAATGAAAAATATGTACAACGGGTACATCGACCTCAGCCCAGTCGTGCCCCAAAAGAATATTATACAAACAGGCAATGACGGCAGTCCACATATTGGACGCTCTGTTGGAGATAGTGCCCTCAGAGTCAATTATTGGATCACAGGCACGTGATTACAATGATTGAGGGAGGACCTATCCCGGTAGGACAGTCTTACTCGAGATGATAGTTTGCTATCTGGTTTATCTTTATCATCGTGTACTGCTTTAGGTGACCTGACATGTCGCTATTACACGTTGATAGAGCCCCTAGGATTCTTGCTTGACCACCAGCAGTATGAGGGCGATCATATAAGTGGGAGCTGGGGTCTATAAGCACATCCTTAAAAGGTCCCTAGTCGTGGGAGTTTCGAGACAAGGCATCGATACTCCAGAGTAGACTAGTGTATGCAGTCGAGACCCCGACGAGGGGAGGTGGCCGGTCTCACAAGCCATTGGTGTCAGTTGGTTCACCTAAGATGTATACAGGTGCTCATTGAGTGATGAGTATACCGGACAGGACTCGCCGGGAACATGCTAGTTGGTCTTATACCTGACGTCAGATGGCAGTTCCCTGGTGACATGTGTACAGGTTAGTTCATCGACCTGAGGATCGTCATTTGTCTCGTGTGAGTTCCCACTGTACTTTGATTACTATCCTACCACGCTCAAAGGAGACGTGCAAACAGGTTTTAGTTGGGTACAGTCCCGAGCCACATGGAGGCAGTGAGCAGATCTGCAGGGGTTCGTCTCTCCCGGTATTGGGGGTGAGGTCGCGCTGTGTCTAGGAGAGCCATTACACAAAGCCCTCGGCCGAGGCAGGAGATTTACTGGTAGGTATTCCAGTAGTATCTCAGGGTGTTCTGGGCTACACTCCGACACGACTTGTACCGCTTTTGGAGGTCTGACTTTTACCAATCCCCTAGGCCCGCCATGCGATGCTCATAGACGAACGGACCGGACTGTACGGATATTGTCACTGACAGGCTCAGTAGGGTGTCAGGATGAGTTCGCTCATCGATGTCCCTTTTGGTCAATAGCTGGTGGCCCGTCACGTATGGCTAATACCTCTGACGTGCTAGTGGTTAAATCCACAGCCATAGTATTGACGAGTTTTCAGAGTCCACCACACACTTAGTTACTCAAGTTTCGGGCGAAATGCTGTAGAGGCCGTATGGAGATATGGCAGGGTTCGATCAGATACGTGCGGTATTGCACGGATCGTGATCGGACGGTTTTTACTAGCCGGCTTTGGCTTAAGCCGGATCCTAGTATTAGATTGTGTAGATTTTGTCTCTTTGCATTTGTGTTCAGTGGGAATACAAATGCGGGCATGTATATGCAGTAGCGGGGTTTTTCCTGTAATTTATTACGGGATCAGTTTTCTGAAGTTGCCAGTTTATATTCCATTCCGGCCGGTTTTCCTTTGTTCCTTCCCGGCCGGACTTTCCGTTGGAGGGGGTTATTTGCAAGTTTGCAAATAACTTGTTGTGGAGGGGTTTCTTGCATTTGTGGCATTATGAAAGGTTAAGCATCTTTGCTTTTTCATGATGGCTTGCTTTTTTGTGATTAGAGTTGATTTGAGTTGATTTGATATAGTTATCATAACCTTTTGTTGTGGTCACCTCTTGGAGTTTCCTACACTTACCTCCCTTCATGGTTTCATTAGTATTCCCTCCACCATTTCATTTGAAGGGGGGCCGGCCACAATTTTTGGGGAGAGAATGAGAGAGAGTTTCATTTGGTATGTGGCATATTTTCCTTCATCTCATTTCTTGCTAGGAAAAATGAAAGCACCATTTTTCCTTATCTTCATTCCTCCACATCCATGGCAACTTCACCCCAAGAGACAACCATTCTACACTAAACCTACAGTACCCTTGTGTAGGGTTCCTAGGCACACTAATGAGGTCTCACAAGGCATCAACCATGCCAATTTCAAATTTTACAAGTGCCGAGAAACCCTAATACGGATCGTTAACTAGAATTTTAGGCGAAACATGCAACTAGTTAACAACTTAACTAAGTGAACGGAAATACAACCTTTGTAGATCCGGTTCTCCACCACCATAGCTCCATGATGAAGTCTCCTTGCTGTCCAAATCAAATCCCGGGCTCTAGCGTCGGCTTCATCGGAGAAATGGGCGGGCTAGGTCATCGACTACGATGCCGAAGATGATCTACGTCGAAGCATCACAAGATCAAGCTCCCACTTCACCAAGTCATGAAACCTGTGAAGAAAACACCCTATACTACTTGGCAAGAGGTAGAGGATGAATAAATAGGAGGTGGGTTCACTTTAGAATTGGATTTCTCACTCATTTTCACTAGTTGCCATTGATGGTAGCTAGCTTTTTCTTCTTGAAGAAGAAGAAGAAGAAGATGATAATGATATGATAAGAATAATAAAATAGAAAAGAAAAATCAATTCTTATCATATACAAACCATGGTTTAGTGTAGAGATTTAACTAAGGTTAGATGGAGTGGTTAGGGTTAAGCATGAGACAAAATGGTCACTTAGTCAAAGCTTCATGAAGCTTCAAGATGCAAACAAAGAAAGCCACCATTTTTCTCATTATGCCATTTATTTTCCAAAAGGAATAAATAAATAAATAAATGAATAAGAAAACAAAACCCTAACCATTCATATAACCATGGTTTAATCTTTACACAAACCTAAGAAAATATGCATCATCAAACATGATACAATCAAGTGCACAAAAGTATATCACATATACAACTTGTGCAATGAAAGTGAGAAAATCCATTTAAAGTGAACCAATACTAGTTAATGCAAAGTAATATATCAAATATATAATTATGCATTAAATCATTAAATCAACACTTGATTTAACGATCCGGTCATATCGCATATAACCGACTAGTATCCTATGTATCGGCTTACCGAATCAATCCATGATTCGATAACTAGGTTATATCGCATACAACCATTCGATACATTCATCGCGAGAATGAAATACGGTATCACATACGCGCAGTATTCTCGGTCCCGCACATATCTCATATGCGCTCCTATTTCGTTTCGCTTGAGCCAGGAAACCTCTGTGTAGGACTCTAAAGACTCGTCAATACGCCGGCAGCAGGTGATGATCATATCAAACACCCACAAGCCGCAAGCGGTCTGCTAAACGTAACGGCCACCCGGGTATTGAGCGATCAGAAGATCGACGAGCAAGCCCGCTCACACTCCTGTGAATCCAACCAGTAACACTTACCGTACAGTCCGGTCTCGTCGTCTGATATGTCGCATATCTCGCCTAGGGGTGGTAAACGTCAGACCCCAATAGCTCGATAAGTCGTGTCGATATGAGGTCTATAACAGTTCGAGAAACTACTGGTAACACTTACCAGTAAATCTCAGCAACCCTGGCCAGGGATTTCCGGTTATAGCCAATCGAACACAGCGCAACATCAACTCCCTATACCGGGAGAGACGAATCCCCTCCTATCGCTCATTGCCTCCATGTGATTCGGGACTGTACCCAAAAACCACCGTTTTGCACGCCCTCTTGGACGTGGTAAGGTGGAAATCAAAGCACAGTGGGAACCACACAAGACTCTATGACGATCTCGGGTCAACAGACTACTCTGTACCAGTGTCACCAGAGAACTGCCATCTGACGTAAGGTATAATACCATCTGGGAGTTCTCGGTGAGTCCGTCCAGTGTACCCAGTCTCCACTGAGCACCCGTATATCATCTCTGATGTCAAACACCAATGGATATGGGATCATCCATCGCCCATCTGTATGGGTCGAGAAGGTATACGCTAGTCTACTCTGGTATATCGATGCCCCGTCTCGATATACCCACGACTAGGGACTTTAAAGGATGTACTTATGGACTACCATGTCCCCACTAGTATGATCCGCATCATAGTCCAGGTAGTCAAGTACACATCCTAAGGGCTTTATCAATATGTAACAGAGAGACAATCAGTGTACATGTTAAGGTAAAGATCAACCAGATAGCATACTATCATGTCGAGCAAGAAAGTCCTCCCTATATATGTCCAAGCACCCACTACAATATACATCCTATGTATAGTAATGGCCTCTAGGGCATACATATAACTAACAATCTCCCACTTGCACTAGGGCCATCTGATAGCAGTGGTTGTAGTATCTCATACTCAACCATCCCATAAATGTCTCTCTCTGGGAAAAGGCCTTTGTGAGTGGATCCGCCGTGTTGTCCTCTGCGTCTACTCTCCTAACCTCGATCCCTTTGAGATCAAACATCTCCATGATCAGGTGATACTGCCTTAGAATATGTCTGGATCACTGATGAGACGAACGTTCCTTAGCATAAGCCACAACTCCATTGTCACACAATGGAAGGAACTAAGTTCATCTCATGAACAAATATACATCCAGACTGTCTCTTTGGTAGCATCTTTAGTAGCGATGTATCGAGCCTTTATCGTCTAGTATGCCACAGTATCTAGCTTGGAACTCTTCCAACATACCGTCCCTTTACTGAGGGTAAAGACAATGCCTATGACTGACATTCAGTCGTCCTTATCACCCTGGAACCTTTCCAGTGATTCTCCCCAGGATTGATTGATACCATCTCACTACAACTAGTGAGAATCCTAACATCCAATTAGATCTATCTCATAGATCCAAAACCCAGGATTTAGGAGGTATAACTTTGATCCTATATGGAGAATCATTGTGATAAGCGGAGATTGACCGAGCGTAGCATAGGAAACTCCTTCCCTATCAAGAGTATGTCATCCACGTACTCTACGAGGATCATCACCATACTCCCTACTACCTTTTTGTTTATACAAGGTTCATCTACCATTTTGATGATGTCAAACTCTTTGACTAACACATCAAAACAGATGTTCCAACTCCGCGATGCCTGCTTTATTCTATAAAGCATCTTGTACACGTTTCCGCTGCTCCCACTGTCTACGAAGCCCTCTGGCTGTGTACTTATAGACGTCCTCTTCTAAAACATCATTTAGAAAAGCAGTCATGGCACCCAACCGCCAGATATCGTAGTCATGGTATGTAGCCGTGGCAAGTAGGACCTGGATGGACTTAAGCATAGCCACTTGAAAAAGTTTCATCATTATCCATGCCTGGTTGATGACGAAAAGCTTTAACAAGTCTAGCTTTGAAAGTCTCAACTTTTCCATCTACACCAAGTAATCTTCTCAAGATATACTTGCTCCTGATAGGGATTTAACCCTTCAGATATAGCAACCAAAGTCCATACTTTGTTGGTGTATATGGATTCCATCTCAGATCGCTAAGCATCCAGCCATTCTTACAGAGTCCCACTCCTGATGGCCAGCTCGAAACTAGTTGGGTCATCATCTCATGATGCAATCCTCGCTCCCACTGTCATAGAGTAACCGAAGTATCTCTCAGGTAGGTGAGGAACCCTACTAGATCTGCGGAGAGGCTGAGGTTCGTTGGTAACTATTGAATCCTTTGGTTTTATTAAATCATCTACTGTAGTTTGTATAGCTGGAACCTTTCCAGTTCTACATTAGAGACCTTGCCTCGGGCTTGTCCGGATTTTGCTTTTAGACATAGCCCGGACAACCCCAAATCTTAACTAACTTAAGAGATGGGCTCTTCCCTTATCATATCAAATATGAAGTGGTAGGCAACTGATTTGATTTGAACCCTATTCAATAGGTATGCAGCTTCTCAAGAGCATAACTCCCAAAAGGAAACAGGTAACTCAGTAGTACTCATCATAGAGCACACCTTATCATATAGGGTGTAATTGCTCCGCCCCGATATACCATCGTGCTATGGTGTATACGGAGGAGTAATGCTGAGAGAGAATCTCATTCTCCTTTAGAAAAGTCCAAGAATTTCGTGCTCAAGTATTCTCCTCCTTGATCTCATCAAAGGACATAATACTTATACCCGTATTGGTTCTCTACTTCTAACTTATATTCTGTGAATATCTCAAAAGGTTCTGACTTATGTTTCAACAGAAACATATGTCTGAATCTTGAGAGATTATCAGAGAATGTAACGAAGTACAAGGAACCGGTCTTGGCATATGTAGACAGGGGACTTTACATACATCAACATGTATCAATCCCAAGAGTTCACTAACTCTTTCTCTGTTTCCAGTAAACGGAGCTATGGTCATCTTATCTCTGTGACATGACTGGCAAGTTTCACAAGATGTAAATTCAAACTGATTTAAATATGCATCTAAAATGTAACTTCAGCCAGTCGGATCGCATTGATATGACCTAGTCTACAATGCCTCAAGAAGGATTCGTTCATTTCTGAACTCTTTCTCTTTTGTGTGTTGAATATACTAAAGAACTGTAGTTTGATTTAGAACATCAATGCTTTTAGATAACGTGCCTGAACCGATCAACTTTTGATATAGGAAATGTTCAAAACATTATCCAACTATACAAAATTTTATCATTTCTTTACTAATAAAGAGATAGATATGATTTTGTATATCAGGTTCGGTATCTAATAACATTCATTCAGAATCAATGTATTTGTAATACAGGGTGACAGTGACCAACAGACTTGGCTGCAACTCTTGCCCCGTTTTCTGCCTCATGAAACTTATCACCCGTTCTCAGTTCTCTACCTAGCTGTAGCCCTATGTAACAGATTACACATCTGGGATCCTGATCTGGTATCATATACCCAGGACGTAGAGAATATAGAGAAACAGTTCTGTGTAACGAACACACCCGAAAATGATGCATCAGCATGCACTCTCTTCGTTTGGGCGGCACGGAAAATCTGATATTCCCCAATTTCCTGCTCTGTCTTATAACAATTATAAGTTGGAGCGGGACCAACGTTCCCCAGCTCAGTATAACAAGCGGGTTCGGTCAATAATCCGTATTATTATCTTGATTAAGGCGTGATATGGTCGCTACCTGGAGAGAGAGAGAAGAAAACACTCAGCGTGCGCTCTTACAAGAATAGATTGGTTATTATTTTATCTAATCAGGATGGCTCCCACTGTTTTTATCAAATCTTCCTTCAAACCCTAAAAGGAAAGACTAGCCGGGATTAATTACACACTACAAGTTCGCCAATCTTTCAGCCAGGCCAGTGTCGGTACTTTGAGGGAGGTCCCCCGTGCTTTCGCACGAACCTAATTAATGTAAACCTCGTTTTCCCAGAGGCGCAACCTCGTTAACACCTTTCTAGACACCTACTTGATCGGCTAATTGTAATGTATAAAACCCTCCCGGGAGTAACAATTACTCGCAGCGGGTATCGGGATCCAACTATCTCATAGAAGGTATGCAATCCCATTGCAAATTTCAACACTTGAAATTCCCGATAATATTTTGCCCCGAACGATCTATGACCTTGACAAGGTCAACAAACCATAGACCGCAGGTCAAGTTCAACCCGTCATTTCTTGATTGAATCAAACCCACCCGCACGACCCTTGACAAGGTCAACAAGGCCGCACGACTACCCTAACCCAATCTGCATCATATGCATAAGCAGATAAATACTGGTTAGCTACCGCACACTGTGCCTTGACAAGGTCAACAAACGCAGCACGAATACTAAACAGGACTTATCTGAAATGACGGAGGGCTACGACAGGTTTTTCTGAAAACCTATTGCGTAATGAACTTGATATCGTTGTAGAATCAAATGTTTGTAAAATGGAGTGTTTTTTAGGCTTTTCTAGTTTTGCTAAAGGGGTCACTCCCGGTGAAGGGATCGTGGGCCATTTCCTCTTCGAATGAGGTGCGGGATATATCATATATATCACTGTGCAAAGCAAAAAACTCTTAAAAGCAATCAAAAGACAAACCGAGTGTGTAGCATCTGCCGGTTATTGCTAAAGGAGTCACTCCCGGTGAAGGGATCTCGGTCCTTTCCTCATCGAATAAGGTGCAGGATATATCACATATACCGCTGTGCAAAACAAGAACTGTAGCTACCTGTTTTATTTTGAAATTCGATTCTACAACATCTCTAGGTTTCTTTTATTTCATTAATCACATTAATGAAGTCCCATCATTTAAGTACCTAAACATCACAGATAAATACGACGTACACTTATGCCATCCGCATTCGCCTCGATGTCCCCTCATGCACCGTTAGGTTAGGTAACTAACGGCAGAGCGGGGCAGGGCTAGCGCGGGTGTAAAACATAAGTAACGCCTATATAATATATCATATATACTATATATAGTATCTATCACAGAACATCACATGATCACATCACAGATATCGCAGTAGAAGAATCATATGAAATATTGGATATACTAGGGCGTCCGTGTTTTCAATACGAGCCAGTATAAAACACGGATTCCACGGTCACGATGAATAGCCAAACCTACACCCCTAGACCCCTACGAGAGCGGCAAGCAACCCTACCAATTCTAGAGTTAGGAGACCCGGATTCGACTCCTCGAGTTGGTCTCCCACTGGACTCCAGAACCCGGTTACTTGTGCCCTCCTCCTTGGGTCTATCCTAGTGCGGAAAAGTAAATAATATACAAAGGGCGACATCTTCCGCAACCTGGAAGTGCCCCAATAAAAGAATATTACATACAAGTTTTTACATGAATGAAAATGAAAAACACTCATCTCACATAAAAACCCCCGGCTATTCAAACACGACGATCCAATATAACATATCCAGCAACACATAACATCACATAACATCAACGTAAGTAAATATGCGCATCCCAATTGTCGTTAACATATAGCAACGAAACCGGCGATATCACATATTACACTTACGGTCACAGAAAAGAAAGTGTAAAACTACAACAGTTGGAATCCGCAACCTGCATAGACATCGCATGCCTAATCAAATGAATTCCTTAGACATCGCATGCCTAACAATTATAAACTCCGCATTTTAGTCTCATTATCGAAAACACTTTTCAATATCAAGTCGGGCAATTCAACAAGATTCCCGACATCCTGATTGAATGCTCGTCGCAAACTTTAGTAGGCGGCCGCACCCCTGATACCGTCGACGAAGTGCACCAAGGCGGAACACTGCTACCGCTAGCACCCGAACGGATGCTTTCGGCGACGGGGTTCTCCTACAGTCACTTGGTCGGGGCTACGGAGCGAGGCTGTCTATTAAGTTTACCCGGCGAGTATCCGCGTACGCTACGTGATTGCGACGGACTTTTGATCACATCAAAATTCCGTGGCAACCGATCAAGTAAGACTAAACCGCTAGATTTATAACATTCATTCAGTTATCTCATAACTTATTGTGAATTCCAATTGTTGTATCACATTCCAGATAAATAGAAAATGTTAAACTTTCCGATCGAACATTCAAACACCCAAGTTTTCCCGATACAGCTCAACACATGAAACAAGTTCAAAGACATTCACTTCGTGCCTCAGTACCAACGGTCCAGCCGTAGAAGGGTCAAGCCAACGCCTCACATATGGCACGCCGTACTGCCCCAAACCCGAAGGTTCAAAGGGCAGTTCAAGACGGTCACATAATCGAGTTAAGGTTTGTTGTCTTCTAGAGGGACCATCGCGTTACTTGCACTACTTAGAACTTCTTTAAACCACGGAAAAATCCAATACTTGGAAATTTTCCGGCAGGGGAAAGATTGGGTATTTACATCCGGTCGAACTTTTTAACATATTCCAAAATATCCGGAAAAACATATAGACGAAGTCTAACAATCCGATCGAATCTACGAACTCCCAATACAACCCAAAATACTCAACTCTTGAGTTAATATTAAAAATTCCCATAAAACTCAGCACCAGACAATATGAATTACTGTGCAAAAATTAGAGGCATATCCCTTCATTTGGCCGCGGAACCGCCGCAGAAGCCATGCTTCTGCCGCGGTTCCGCCGCGTAATTGACACATCATCATGAAATTTTTGCACCGTAATTCTTGTAATTCCCTGCTGAATTTTTTAAGCATTTTTAATCTGGAAAAAACCAAGTTTTTGAAAAATGTCCAGAGAGCAACTTGGGTTTAGGGTTTCGGTTCGATTCGGATTTCAAACGTCGTCTAAGAATCGCCTAAGGCTCTAGCTAGGCTCTGATACCACTGTAGGGTTCCTAGGCACACTAATGAGGTCTCACAAGGTATCAACCATGCCAATTTCAAATTTTACAAGTGCCGAGAAACCCTAATACGGATCGTTAACTAGAATTTTAGGCGAAACATGCAACTAGTTAACAACTTAACTAAGTGAACGGAAATACAACCTTTGTAGATCCGGTTCTCCACCTCCATAGCTCCATGATGAAGTCTCCTTGCTGTCCAAATCAAATCCCGGGCTCTAGCGTCGGCTTCATCGGAGAAATGGGCGGGCTAGGTCATCGACTACGATGCCGAAGATGATCTACGTCGAAGCATCACAAGATCAAGCTCCCACTTCACCAAGTCATGAAACCTGTGAAGAAAACACCCTATACTACTTGGCAAGAGGTAGAGGATGAATAAATAGGAGGTGGGTTCACTTTAGAATTGGATTTCTCACTCATTTTCACTAGTTGCCATTGATGGTAGCTAGCTTTTTCTTCTTGAAGAAGAAGAAGAAGAAGATGATAATGATATGATAAGAATAATAAAATAGAAAAGAAAAATCAATTCTTATCATATACAAACCATGGTTTAGTGTAGAGATTTAACTAAGGTTAGATGGAGTGGTTAGGGTTAAGCATGAGACAAAATGGTCACTTAGTCAAAGCTTCATGAAGCTTCAAGATGCAAACAAAGAAAGCCACCATTTTTCTCATTATGCCATTTATTTTCCAAAAGGAATAAATAAATAAATAAATGAATAAGAAAACAAAACCCTAACCATTCATATAACCATGGTTTAATCTTTACACAAACCCAAGAAAACATGCATCATCAAACATGATACAATCAAGTGCACAAAAGTATATCACATATACAACTTGTGCAATGCAAGTGAGAAAATCCATTTAAAGTGAACCAATACTAGTTAATGCAAAGTAATATATCAAATATATAATTATGCATTAAATCATTAAATCAACACTTGATTTAACGATCCGGTCATATCGCATATAACCGACTAGTATCCTATGTATCAGCTTACCGAATCAATCCATGATTCGATAACTAGGTTATATCGCATACAACCATTCGATACATTCATCGCGAGAATGAAATACGGTATCACATACACGCATTATTCTCGGTCCCGCACATATCTCATATGCGCTCCTATTTCGTTTCGCTTGAGCCAGGAAACCTCTGTGTAGGACTCTAAAGACTCGTCAATACGCCGGCAGCAGGTGATGATCATATCAAACACCCACAAGCCGCAAGCGGTCTGCTAAACGTAACGGCCACCCGGGTATTGAGCGATCAGAAGATCGACGAGCAAGCCCGCTCACACTCCTGTGAATCCAACCAGTAACACTTACCGTACAGTCCGGTCTCGTCGTCTGATATGTCGCATATCTCGCCTAGGGGTGGTAAACGTCAGACCCCAATAGCTCGATAAGTCGTGTCGATATGAGGTCTATAACAGTTCGAGAAACTACTGGTAACACTTACCAGTAAATCTCAGCAACCCTGGCCAGGGATTTCCGGTTATAGCCAATCGAACACAGCGCAACATCAACTCCCTATACCGGGAGAGACGAATCCCCTCCTATCGCTCATTGCCTCCATGTGATTCGGAACTGTACCCAAAAACCACCGTTTTGCACGCCCTCTTGAACGTGGTAAGGTGGAAATCAAAGCACAGTGGGAACCACACAAGACTCTATGACGATCTCGGGTCAACAGACTACTCTGTACCAGTGTTACCAGAGAACTGCCATCTGACGTAAGGTATAATACCATCTGGGAGTTCTCGGCGAGTCCGTCCAGTGTACCCAGTCTCTACTGAGCACCCGTATATCATCTCTGATGTCAAACACCAATGGATATGGGATCATCCATCGCCCATCTGTATGGGTCGAGAAGGTATACGCTAGTCTACTCTGGTATATCGATGCCCCGTCTCGATATACCCACGACTAGGGACTTTGAAAGATGTACTTATGGACTACCATGTCCCCACTAGTATGATCCGCATCATAGTCCAGGTAGTCAAGTACACATCCTAAGGGCTTTACCAATATGTAACAGAGAGACAATCAGTGTACATTTTAAGGTAAAGATCAACCAGATAGCATACTATCATGTCGAGCAAGAAAGTCCTCCCTATATATGTCCAAGCACCCACTACAATATACATCCTATGTATAGTAATGGCCTCTAGGGCATACATATAACTAACACCTTGGACGCGTCGGCTGGCCAACTTCGCGTCCGAGTTGCCTCGGTCCAGAGGTGGGAGCCCGTAAAAGAATCCGGCTACGTGGTGCCCCTTCCGGCGAGGAGAGGAAGACCGAAGATTCCGCGGGAGATCGGGACGACGACGAGAAGACCGGAGGACACGGATCGCTCGGTATATCTCTTCCCCATCTTGTAGTTTGCTAGGACTAGTTAATGGTTCGATCCGGGTTTTAGTGCGCGGTGGTGCCGGTTTAAGAAAAATTAAAGTTAACCATCGCTTCCGCATTTGGCCTCGGGATGGAGGCCGGGGCGCCGCCGTGCACTTACACGCTCGCCCCGCAATATCAAATGTACAAATAAATCCAAACTGCACTACCATTGCACACTGCTATCCACCACGACAAATCCGCAACATCACAGCACAACACAAAACATCAACGCGAATGTCACGTTCGCAAATCCGTCTAAAAGAACTATAGCAATTAGACGCAATTTACCGCTCAAATGACATTCCCGGTTGGAGATATAATGTAAGCACTGCAAACTAACAAGTTTAAAATTTCGATCGACAAAACTTACCGAAGTGGGCCCCTCGTACATCTGCTGTACAGTAACAAAATATGGGCCCAAAAGAAATATTCCAGAAACCACAATTTTCAATGTAGAACCTAATGTAGAAAAATGGTTCACTGTAGCTCTAAAACGGCCGCGGAACCGCGGCCAAACTAGGGTTTGTGCGGCGGTTCCGCGGCGCTTTGGAGTCAACAGTTGACCAAATTTCACCAGTATTCTTAAAAAAGCCTGCACGATTTTCTGAGATGCTCAAAATAATTTTTAGACCTGATTAAAAATTCGACAGAAACTTTTCACAGAAAATTGCGATTTTTGAAATTCCGTTCGATCGATAATTTAAACGCGTTAGAACAATTTAGTAAAGCTTAATGGCGTGGCTCTGATATCACTGTAAGTCTACGGTAGCGCCCCGGCCGTCTAACAGACACCAAATGCGGAACAAAAACTTTTAACTGGCACTATCGTATACTATAACCCGGATCTGCCATTATTGCTAAACTAACATACTACAAAGTGGGTAGAAATATTATACCGAACGATCCGAGTCCTTCGTTCTTTAACCATCATCCCACGCTTTGTTGCGGCTGCTCCGATCTCGCACGATCTCCGGTCTCCTCGTCCAGGTGGCACCACGTCAACGGTTCTTTAAACGGGCTTCCGCCTCTGACCCGAGGCAACTCAGTCATCAAGTTTGCTAAAAGAGATGACCAAGATTGATGTAGAGAATGAGTAGAACACTTTGTCTCACTTCGTCCAAAGCTATGGACGAACGGTTAATGAAGTTTCCATTTTGGAATTGTGATGGAATAAAATGAGCTATGAAATTTACATATACCAAAACTATAATCTTTTTTCCAAATCAATCAATTTCCCTATCAAGAATGGGCTGGCCACTTATATGAGGAGGTGGGGGTGAGTGTAGGAGCAAGTGGTGACCATTAGAAAAGCTTCTCACAAAATATCACAACTAAATATCCTAAGCATTACAAAACCTCATTAATGCAAATCAATGAGTCACAATAACACCTTGCAAATCATTAAATGCAAACTATGAGTCACTAAACCTAGTCACCTCTTCTAGAAGCTTCTAGAACCTTCCACACTCATGACTCACCCTCAAGAAAAGATAAATCCGCATTAAACCGAATGTTTAATACAACCGATAGGAAACTGGAAACTGGCAACTTCCAAAAGCGATCCCGAAATGAATTTCAGGATAACCCCGTAACAGTATAAACATACCCGCATTTGTATTACGACCGAATACAAATACGACTGAGACAAAGATATTATATCTACAAAGTATAATACATGGATCCGGCTTAAACCAAAGCCCACCAGTATTATCTGCCCGAAATATGACACGTGCGTAAACGCACGTGCATTTTCCGAACCCTGCCATAAAACCATACGGCCTCTACAACGTTTCGCCCGAACTTTAGAAACTATCTGTGGGGGACTCTAATAACTCATCAGTACCCTGGCAGTGGGTTTAACCACAAGCCGTCAGCGGCACTAGCTGTGCGTAACGGCTGCCCATGCACTGACCTCAAGGGAAGCGATGAGCGAACTCATCCTGGAACCCTACTGAGCCTAACAGTGACAATATACATACAGTCCGGTCCGTTCATCTATGAGTATCGCATATCGGCCTAGGGGGATGGTAACGTCAGACCCCCAATAGCGGTATAAGTCGTGTTGGAGTGTAGCCCAGAACACCCTGAGATACTACTGGAGTACCTACCAATAAATCTCCTAGCTTGGCCGAGGATTTAGGTAATGGCTCTCCTAGACACAGCGCGATCTCACCCCCAATACCGGGATAGACGAATCCCCTGCCGGTCCGCTCACTTGCCTCCATGTGGCTCGGGACTGTACCCAAAAAAGATCTGTTTGCACGACTCCTTTGAGACGTGGTAGGGTAGAAATCAAAGCACAATGGGAACTCACACGAGAAAAATGACGACCTCAGGTCGATGAACTAACCTGTACACATGTCACCAAAGAACTACTATCTGACGATAGGTATAATACCAAATAGCAGGTTCCCGGCGAGTCCTGTCCAGTGTACTCATAACCCAATGAGCACCTGTATACATCTTAGGTGATCCAACTGACACCAGTGGCTTGTGAGACCGGCTATCGCCCCTCGTCGGGGTCTCGACTGTATACACTAGTCTACTCCGAAGAATCGATGCCCTGTCTCGAAAATCCCACGACTAGGGACCACAATTAAGGATGTGCTTATAAACTACCCAACTCTCACGTATATGATCGCCATCATACTGTTGGTAGTCAAGCAAGATCCTAAGGGCTCTATCAATGTGTAACAGTGATCAGTCACCTGAACCTGTACACGACTGATAAAGGCAAACCAGATAGCATACTATCATCTCGAGTAAGACTGTCCTACCGATATAGGTCCTCCTCAATCATTGCAATCACGTGCCTGCTATCCAATAATTGACTTTGAGGGCACTATGTCCAACATCAACGACAATCGGGATACGCATACTTGCTTACGTTGATGGTATGAGATATTATGTGTTGCTGTGATATGTTATATTGGATCGTCGTGTTTTGAATAGCCGGGGGTTTTATGTGAGATGAGAGTTTTTTTTCATTCATGTAAAATTCTTTTGTATGTAATATTCTTTTATTGGGGCACTTCCAGGTTGAGGATGATGTCACCATTGTATATTATTTACTTTTCCGCATTAGGATAAACCCAAGGCGGGGAGCACAAGTAACCGGGTTCTAGGGTCCAGTGGGAGACCATCTCGAGGAGTCGAGACCGGGTCTCTTAACCCTAGAATTGGCAGTGTTGCTTGCTACTCTCGTAGGGGTCTAGGGATGTGGGTTTGGCTATTCATCGCGACCGTGGAATCCGTGTTTTATACTGGCTTGATATAAAACACGGAGATCCTAGTATATCCAATATTTCATATATGTTCTTCTGCTGCAATGTTCTGTGATGAGATCATATTACTGCCTGAGATGAATGTTTATATTATATATATGTGATATATATTATATATTGTTGATTTCGTTTCATATCTGATTCTTGGGAAGCATATTAAAATGGGACTTCATTAATGAGATTAATGGAATAAAAGAAACCTAAAGATATTGTAGAAACTTGTTTAAAAACTGGTATCTCTAGTTCTTGCTTTGCATAGCGGTGTTCCTTGTAGAACATCCAGCACCTTATTCGATAAGGAAAGAGCCGAGATCCCTTCACCGGGAATGACCTCTTTAGTGAAAACTAGCAGATACTACAAACACGGTTTGTCTTTTGATTGCTTTTATAGTTTTTTTTTTGCATAGCGGTATTTGTGAAATATCTTGCACCTTATTCGAAAAGGAAAGAGCCGAGATCCTTTCACCAGGAGTGATCACTTTAAGGAAACTAGAAAAGCCTCAAAAACACTCCTTTTCATAATCACTTGTTTCTACAACGATATATTAATTACCAATCTAATCTTACAAGAGCATACGCTGAGTGTTTTCTTCTCTCTCTTTCTAGGCAGCGACCATGTCACGCCATAATCAAGATAATAATACGGATGTATTGACCGAACCCGCTTATTATACTGAGCCAGGGAACGTTGGTCCCGCTCCAACTTATAAATGTTATAAGATCAAGCAGGAAATAGGGGATTACCAGAATTCCTGTAACATTTTAAAAATAATTAAATAATTAATTAAATAAATAAAATCGTTTAAGTGAATTTTATAATTTTCGGTAAAGTAAAACGTAGTTTTCATAAAACTAAACCGTAATTATTTTTCACTATAAATTTAAAAATACATATTTTAATTATTTTATTACTAGTAAATAGTGTTTATTTAGCCACTTATAAATTTTTAGTTTAATAAAATATTTTTCTTAAATTAATTATTTTAAATATTAACATAAGCTTTATTTTTACACTAAATTAGTGTAAATTACAAATTTGAATGGGTTTAATTAGCAAAAGTAAACCATTACATATTAGAATCAAGTGTGTTTCATGCAAAATTTATTTTCAAAATTTTACAATGGTTTTAGACCATTCTAGGTCAAATGGAGTGAAGAAAATAAAGAATTTTTAAATAAATTCATGAAAAGACTTAATTGTGTGATATTTTTGTGAAACCTTCTATACTTTTCTTCACCTTTTCTCACTCTCCTCTCTTTTTCTAACCTCATGGCCGGCCTCACCACCATGGGCAGCCCTAAAATTCCCCCCCCCCCATCATTTTTGTATTAAAAATCATCAAAATTCATCAAAAATTCAATAAAAAACCCACAAAATCCTAATTAATTCCTACCCTCTATTCTTTGCTCATCTTTACATGGATTTTGGAGATGGAAAGCATTCATTTTGGAGGCTTATTTTCATGTTTGGATTTCATGTTGTGGAGGTATAAATCTTCTTCTTTTGATTTATTGTTATTAGATGTTTCATTTAAGCATAATTAGATTTAATAAATAATTTCTATCTACAAGTTTTAAAATTCAAGTTAAGGTTTATAAAATTAAGTTATGGTTTTTATTAATTAAGTAGGGTTATAATAACTCGTTTAACATTTTTAGAAGTGGAAAATCTTGTGTGGATGATATATTGTAAATTGTTTATCCAAAATTGTTTAAATTAATCCATTTTGCAAACTAGATTTCTATATATTGTATATATTGGTGAGATAAAATTCCAATTAATGTTTGTAACACTAGATTATGGTTTTAATGAGGATATTAACTTGTTGGTGGAATGAAAAACTTAAATTGGTTACTAGTTTCTATTGATAATTGAAAAATACTAATAAAAATGCGATTTTGCTAACTAGATTTTGGAAATTCTTAAATAAATGAAATTTAAAATATAATTTATTGTTTCATTATATCATTATCATCATGAATTGTAGTTTAATGCATTAATTTATGCAAAATCCAGTTTAGATGTGATATTGTGAAATTTTCCTTAAAAGTATCGAAATCGGGCAAGTTTGCAAACTAGAATTTTCAAACTAATATAAATTAGGGTGTTAAAAATATAGTGATAGTTTATATAGTCTAGTTATACTAATTAATGAATATTATGACCATTAGTTTCTTTTAAACATCAAGTTTTGAAGTAAAACGGTAAATTGGTGTTTTCAGGTTTTACGGAATCGGACGATTTGATCGATTTTTAGGGTTTCGATGGATTAAATCATGTTTTATATTATAAGTAATGAGTTTTTAAACTACAAGTTGTTTGCTGATGTTTATCTCGATCAATCGGCGTTTGTACGCCGACATCGAGCGATATTTGGTTCTTTTGCATGAGCGGGACATAAATTTTAACCTATGCGCGTTCCGTGCGTCGTTTTGACTTTTGTCCGTGATTCAGTTTACGATACTATATATATGTTTGCGTATAGGTACCCTTCACGTGGACTGCGGGCGATGAAGAAGAGGATGGCGACATCATTTTCGGCAGACAAGGACCAGGTGAGTAGATGTATATCTACGGGGGGAAGTCGAGTGGATGGCGTTTAGCACCCCCGCAAACGTAGAATAGGAATAGGTACTTATTGTCTTTAGGAAACCAGACGTGACCTTAGAATTTCGGTGAGTAGGACCCTAGTAGAGACCTTAGGTTGGACTAGATTGATTTAGGAAGACCTTACCCGAGGATGAATATCATGGAGGAGTGTTTCGCCCAATCAGAGCAAAGCTCTGTTGAAATTCAAAATTCAAAATTCTGAAGCAACGCTTCAAGTTTCGGGCGCAACGCGCCACATGTCAGGCGCTGATACATCAGCGCAGCACCCAAGAAGGCGCACCCAATCAGAGCAAAGCTCTATTAAAGGAAGCAACGCTTCAATTGCGCAAGCACTGCGCTGCGCGACACGTGTCAGCACAGATGCGCTAGCGCAGTTGCGCTGCGCTGTGCGCTGCGCGACATGTGTCACGCGCTGCGGCATCTGCGCCAAACAAAATTAAATTTCTAAGAAATCTTTTCTGTTCTTGTTAAAACAAGAAGATTTTCTTCTGCAAAGCAGAAGCCCTTGGATCAAAAATCCAACGGTGGGGAAAATTCCCCAAATCACTCAGAGAAGCATCTCTTTAACAAATTTAACTAATTTATGAGCACTATAAAAAGGACCCCAAGCCTCAATTCAAAGGTATCAACATTTTTCTAAAAAAAAAAGAGAGAAAGAGAACTGTAAAGAACTCCTCAAGAAAAAAAAAAGGTAAAGACCTTCAAGAGAGAAAAGAAATCTCTTTTAATAAATCATTGATCTAAAAAAAAAACAGATCAATGTTCTTCACCTAATAAACAGTGCTTTGCACTTCTCATGAACCTCTGGTTCTTTAAAAGACAAGAAAACAACAAAATAAAAATGGTGCTTTGCACCTTTATGAACCTTTGGTTCTTGAAACAAAAAGAAAAATTTTATTTTTCTTTGATCTAATTTAGATCAAGAGATCAAATAGTGCTTTGCACTTCTGTTCTTGAATCTAAAAGATTCTTAGTGCTCTGCACTTCCAAACTGCGCTGTTGCGCTCTTAAGAGAGCGTCACGTGTCAGCTATAGAACCACTTGCGCTACGCGCTCTTGAAAAAGAGCTTTGCTATCTGGAATTGGTGCAACTCACCAGAGCGCGCCACGTGTCAGCAGCGCAACAGCGCAGCGCACTGCGCTGTTGCGCTTGCGCTCACCAGAGCATGACACGTGTCCTCACCACAAGCGCTTCCGCTCAGTAACTGACGCAAAGCACCAGACAAATGCAATGCATTTCTTTTCCTGAAGGGTCGGGCCCAATTAAAAGACCAAGCAGGCCTAATTAAATTGATGCTCTGCATCATTTATAAATGGGCAGAGCCCAAACAAAATAATAAAAATGCTATGCATTTATAAAGGGGGCAAAGCCCAGACAAAACAGATGCCTTGCATCATTTATAAATGAGCAGAGCCCAGGATAAATTGATGCTCTGCATTTTTATGGGCAAAGCCCAAACAAAAAAATGGAAGAAATGCAATGCATAAAAATGTCGAACATTTTCAACTGGACTTAGCCCAATTCTGGCCGTAAGTCCTTAAATTAAATTGAATTGGGCACAAATGCCCCTTCAAATCAATTTATATCCGGTTCGAGGGTACATCTCCGAGCTCCTCTGACACTTCTCGTTGTAATCCTTCAACGACGTCAGAGAGGCGACGGGTCCCAACGACCACACATGAATATGGACTGCGGGGTCCTTAAACTCGTGGACCGGAACGTCCTTAAACTAATATCGGACCGGAACGTCCTTAAACTAATATCAGACCGAAACGTCCTTAAACTAATATCGGACCGAAACGTCCCTAAACTAATATCGGACCGAAACGTCTTTAAACTACCTATGGACCACTATGTCCCTAAACTGGAACAATAGGGCCTCCAAATGCTCTTTTGCCGGATCTAAACGATCCCGTTTAAGTTGATCTTAGCCCCAAACACGGCTAACGTATCCTTAAACATTCAAACAGACTATAAAACTCCAAATCAATCTTGGTTCAAGGGTACATCTCTGAACTCCTCTGACATCTGCCGTTGTAATCTTTCAACGACGTTAGAGAGGTGACGAGTCCCGATGGCCAGATATTAAATGGATTATCCCGTTAAGTTGATCTTAGTCTCAAAACAGGACTAACGTATCCTTAACGAATGTTTAAGTTGATCTTAGCCGCAACGCGACTAATGCATCCTTAAACTAAAAACACCAAACCCAAATCTAAGTAAATATGGATTTGGACTAGTCCACGTCCTACGGGCGACAACATTACTCCGTCTCCGTATACAATCCACGGGCAACCACAAATCAAACAAACACACACGACACGAAGTGAAATTCGGGAGAAGGAGAAAGTTGTTACCGCGATGCGGTAGCGTAATTAACTGCAAGGGCTTGCACCTGCAGGAAAGAGCGTCCCCACAATCAAAAACCCCTCAAGCGAGGGGGAATCTGACGAAGTCTGCTACATCGGTCGCATCCGTCTAAACCTCCGATACACGGTGCCATAAATCAACTTGGCATCTTCGGAGAGGTGGACGGATAAAACAAAATAGCATCTGCCCCGAATCTCAGCGTCAGGACATCGCGGTCCTGTGCGCCGTCTTTCGGAGGGGAACAGATTCTGGCACGCCTGGTGGGACCTATTCCTCTTTCCACTCCACACTTCATGTGTCGTCTTCGCGAACCAATCGCGGTTTGTTAAATGGTTGCCTTCGGATTTCAAGTTACTAAGATTTGGTCTTTTGCCTAGCGCAGAACTCAAGATTCAATGGCCTCTAATTGCACCAACTGCTCGAAGTGCCAATGCAACAAACGCTCCGCCTCACCTGGAGGTGTAGCATATGGGCCCCAAGCGGCTTCCTTCCTCGCTCTGCCGATAGACCAGGTGACCCAGGCCACCACTGGCCTGTTCTTCGGGACCATGATCCCACCTACAAGCATCTCTGAGCCAATACTTGCACCGGAAGTGAACAAAAAGTCGGTCTTTGACTGGCTCACTGCTACGACGGCCCATGTCGACGGGTCGCCCGCTACCAAACCGACAGCCTCTGTTTTCACCAGGCTAAATCAGAACTCTAAATTGGCTGTCCCGAGGAAGGTAATAACTGCTGCCCCAGAAGTCGTCAAGGCGGCTTCCCCTGTCAAAGAGTCAGTCTTTTCAAGACTGACGATTCCTGCTCCTGCCCCTGCTCAAGGATCCGTCTTCGGCGGGTTGAATATCACCCCTCAGAAGACAACCTCAGTCTTTAAGAGGTTAACACCGGCGGCACCTCATTCAGACAGGGGGAAAAAAGAAACTATCTCAATCTCTGAGCCAATCCCAAAGGCTCGCCGTGCTCGACGTCGCCATTGGCAACGAGTGAGGAAGGCAGGGGGCAACTCTCCCTCAGGGCTAACTCCACCGGCTCCAGTGGTGGAAGTCAACGCTACTGTCCCAACTGGGAACAGCTTTGAACTGCTGAGGAGGGTACGGAAAAACTCTCCAACCGCTACACTGAAGAGATCTCCTCCACCTGCGGAGAGCGTTCCAGAAACGAAGCAAGAACAGCCCCCTCAACGGCTATCCTTAAGAATTTATAAAGTTTGGCGGAGGGTTCAAGACTCCGTAATTGACCCAGGTCACTCTCGTCACCAGAAAAGGGCGAAAGTGCAAAAAGGAAAAGACCATCCTATTGAACAGCAGGGGACAGCAGCTGCAAGGCTGCCCCCTTCAACGGTTCCTTCAACCTCAACGGCCCACAAAAGAAGGAGGCCAGAGAAAACTCCCGCGTCAGCGGCAAAAGTTAAAAATGGTGAACCTAAACGCCCCAAGTCAGGGGGCATAACAGTTCATACGATTTATATGGCGTCGGGAAAAGAAGATTGCCGCATATCAACAGGTTATAGACCGCACACGAGGTCAGTGACCAAGGCTCAGGAGCAGCAGCAGAAGCTCCAAGAGATGATGAACGCTATGGCCGCACTTACAGGGCCAAAAGAAACCCCTGAAACATCCTCGGACGAGCGTCAAGAACAAGAAACGGACGCAGAATTTCTTCGTCGCGTACTGGAGAAGAAGGATAAAGAAGCTGCGGAGCAGGCAGCCAACATAAAGAAAATGGCCCTCCTGTTCCAGGATATGGTGGGTATGATGATTCAACAAGATCCACCTGCTGAAGATCCCCCGATCATCCTTGAAGACGATAGGGGAGAGACGTCGAATCCTCCACCAGCTCTGTCCACTGCTAAAGAGGATACAATCTCCAAAGCTGATTTGGATGAGTACATCGCCCAACAAATACGGGTTCATCATGCAACCGAAACAGCCGGCCAGGTCGTGAAAACGGGGAGGCCATATCCGAGTTGGTATGATCAAATCAAGTACCCGCCAGGTTATACGATTCCCAAGTTCCATGTCTACAAGGGGACGGGCAATCCTCACCAGCATGTTGCCCAGTTCAGGGCACTCTACGGCAATACCGGTGGTGATGACAAGCTTTTACTTCGCCAGTTTGTTGGAAGTTTATCGGATACGGCGTTCGAGTGGTACTCTGAACTCCCGAACGACTCTATCAAAACCTTCGCGGAAATGGAGCTGCTGTTTACTCAGCGTTTTGCAAGCGCCAGTGAACGTACCCCGATGACGGCACTGATTAACGCCAGGGTAAAACCCGGCGAGACGTGGGTTCAGTACGCTATACGATGGCGGAACTTATGGTCAAAGTGTGAGCAGCACATTGAAGAAGCTCCCGCAGTGGGTATGTTTGTGGGAACCCTCGATCCACAAGCAACCATCTCGCAGTTTATGATGTTTTTCAAGCCGACTACCTTCCAGGCCTTGATTGACAAACTAGCGCAAATGGATCAAATGGGCCATAAACCCCCTCTTCCAAGGCCAGACACCCGAAATGACAAAGGGAAGGGAAAAGCAATCGTCGTCGCTAATGCTCAACAACAACCGAGCGACTCGAAGCCAGCTGCTCGTCAAAGTAATATACGCCCCTAGTGCCCCTTGAGGATAGGATGGGACGTCCTTATTCCTTTCCCCGCGATAAAACGAGGAGGTTATTCGAGCTGGCGTTGCGCAACAGACTCATAAATCTGCCGGATCCAAAACGTCCGTTGCAACCAAATGACGTCAACGAGCCCAACTACTGTCCTTATCATCGAGTACTAGGCCATCCGATCGAAGATTGCTACGTTTTCAAGAATTGGCTTGAAAACCAGTACCGACAGGGCAAGTTCGCGTTATCTGACAAATGGAAGGTGAATCCCCCGTAGCCCCACACCTCTAAGGGGACGAATATGCCGGGGGCAACATGCTCCGTCATTGAAGAAGCTCCTTGGGAGGTTGTATTATCAGCCAAGACAAAGAGGATGCTAAACGATCTTCAGACATGTCCAGCGATCAAGTGGAAGAATCCGTTGGAACCGCAGGTCATTGAAGGGATGTTGAAGCCACGTCCAACTCCAAAGACCGATGGTGGCGGTTCAAGCACTTGCAGCCAGCCGTCAAAATCTTCGAAAAAGAAGAAGAAGAAATCTAAGAAGCCCGTGAAGCCTGGCGGCAAACGCACGGACTTACAAAAGCAAATTGACGTGTTGGAAGAATACAACCAAAAGGCGCAGACTCCCATTACGCTCCAAGAGTTCCTCGATCATGTTTTTCAAGAAAAAGATGAGGGAGAAAGTTCATCAGATGAATCCGAGGAATATGTGGCGAGCTGTCATATGATTTCCCATTCGATCACGAACGATGAGGAGACTCCTTGCACCGAAAAGCTGGGGGCAGATCCTGAACCAAAAGTCCTTGGGCCACCAGATGAAGTAATCGACGCATTCCTTAATGAAGCTCGGTTGAAAAGTAAAGCTGATCGGGAACGCGGGGCGGCTATATTTGAAAGGGCCAAGCGCCAGCGACTTGATGAAGAAGCTGAGACGATCCCGGTGGAGCTAAACACCTCCGCTACCGACAAAAGCCAATTCAAGATGAGAAAGAAGTTTGCTAAGGCCATATCAATGAGCATGAAGCTACCACCCTCCGAAGAAGAAATTGCTGGTGAAGCAAAAATGCACCCGTCTTATTGCTTATATCATCAGAAAGTTTCGCACCCCACTCAGGAGTGCAAAGCTTTCGATAGATGGTGGCAAGGATACGTTGCTCATCGACAACGCTTTAACCGGGAAAAACGTAAAACTCGTCGAGAGCAAAGAAATACGACCGAAGGGCTTAAAAGAACTGCTGGCGATTGTTGCATGGTTAACACCGGTAGATCACAAGTGCCCACATTCGGGAGTGATTCTGATGAAGAGCTAGAACTTTCCCCTCTCTTTAAAGAGTCCGCTTCGAGAAAAGAAGAAGAACCGAAGGTTTGCGAAAATATCCGGCTACGTAATCGCACGCTACCCGAAAAGAACCTCGGACCCTCGAACAAAAAAGAAAAGGGAAAGAAAATGCCACTGAAGATATCGTCTTAGATGACCAAGTGGTGGAAGAGCTAGCTGCCAAAGACCCACCAAAGAAGAATAAGGTGGATTACAACGTCTTAGCACATCTGAGGAAGCTGCCCTCACAGCTCAGCATTCTTGACGCCCTTTTGCTATCAAAAGAGGCGAGAGATTCGTTGATTAAGGCGCTCCAAGACCCGGAACAATTCCAAGCATGCCTGGCCGAGGAAAAGATGAAAGATGAATTGGAGGAAGTGCACACGGCCGATGTTACTTTTGGCGATGAAGACCTTCTACTTGGGACGTGCGAACACAATCGCCCTCTCTATGTCTCGGGATACTGCCATGATATAAAGATAGGCAAAATCCTGATCGATAACGGGTCGTCTGTTAACCTACTCAACGTCCGGGTGTTGAAGGAAATCTGCATGAGCGTCCAGCACCTTGCTCGGGACAAGATCACCATCTCCGGGTTCGACTCCTAATCGTCAAAGACTCTTGGATCTGTGATACTGACGCTACGCTTCGGGCTACTCGTCACGGACATTAAGTTCCACGTCATAGACGCCAAGACATGCTACAACGCTTTGCTCGGCCGACCATGGTTACACGAGTACAACATCATCCCTTCTACACAACATCAGTGTATGAAGTATTTTAAGGATGGTTTCGAGTATACCGTGACGGGAGAACTGAACCCGTTCTCTGTGAACGAGGTCCGCAAATATGAAGATGCCAAATACTTCTTACCGGATTTCGAAGACACGGAGAAGTGTCACAAGCCGGAGAACAAAGCCAACGCCACCACCCCTGTCTTCGGCAGTGATACTGAGGAGGAAGAGGAGATAGTTTATTCGGATCCGCCCCAACACAACAATCCGGGACCATCGGCTCCTACATTGATCTTTGGTAGCGACTCGGAAGATGAGATCCGTGTTGTATTCTCTGCTCGACCTTCAATACGAACGTCCGCTGACAAAGAGCAAAGTCTACAAGTCGCCATGGTGCCGCTTAAACACCATAAAGAACTGGATACACTTAATATTTACAACGTAGAGGAGCTACAAACATTCTATATCCCTCCCAGGCGAGAAAGCGAGAAAGCAATTCTGTTCTACCGCTCTGAAGAAACCAAGGTGAAAAAAGAAATCTGGCATGGCGCGGATCCTGCGCTCGACAGGCTTCAGCCTATCCGTCTTCCCAGATATTATACAGAGGGTTTGAAGAAGCTGCTGAAACGCCAGGGGATATCCTTCAAACAGACCGTTAGAAAGGCCAAATTCTATGACAGGGGCTGGAACGTTCCCGGGACTCAACGCAAACTGCCTAACGGGAGAATGGAAATAAAAGGGCTTGGATACATCCGGTCAAAGAAACGAGAGTTACTGCCCAGCTGTTACGTCGTGTATGACCTCGATGAAGAAGCGGATGCTCAATGGGAGGACGCTAATCCTAAGCCAGTGAAAGTTCCAGATGCAAAAGAGCCCAGTCCGTCGTTCGAGGAACAAATGGACAAACTTATAAAGAAAGCTGGTCAAAAAGTCCGAGATGATCACAACCGTGAGACTGCCATCTATGAGAAAGCCAAGACGCAACGCCTTCTCCAACAGGCCGTAAAGGATGAAAATACCGCTCCTTGTCAACCTGTTATAAAGAAAGCTCGGCGCAAAAGCAGAAATAAGTCGAAAGGCCAAAAAGACGCTCAACAACAACAAGACGGGGCTAAGAAACCACGCAAACGGAAGGCGAGCATTATTGATCTATCCCTCATGAAGAAAATGGGTCGAGCATACTCTTTTCCTCGGGACAAGACGAAGAAGATACTTGATCTTGCTCTAAAACATCAAATACTTACACTGCCGGAGTCCAAAAACCCCGAACAGGCAGGCGAAGTCTCTCACCCGGACTATTGCCCTTATCACCGAGTTATAGGGCATCCTCTTGAAGATTGCTTCACCTTCAAAAATTAGGTCGAAGATCAGTATCAGCTTGGCAAGTTCGCTCTATCCGACAACTGGAGGGTAGCACCGCCACAGAAGCACGAGCCCAAGGCCACGAACGGAGAACCGGTTCCACATTGGGATTGGAAGCGAATTCACACCTGTCACATGATTACAATATTAAAAGAAGAGCCCGAGGACATAGAGGAGCTCCCTTGGTGCTTCGAAAGCAGCAGCGACGAGATAATCTCAGAATTCCCACCAGCGCCAAAAGAGCTGGAAGATGGAATCCATACCACTGCAGATAACCTTAAGAAAATTGAGTTGGGATCGGCAGACGATCCGCGACCGACATTCATCAGCGAGCTGCTATCTGAAGAAAGGGTGGCTGCGTTAAAAGACGTGCTTCTACAGCATAGAGATTGCTTCGCGTGGAACTATTCCGAAATGCCGGGACTAAACCCAGAAATTGCTGTGCACAAATTGGAAATATCCCCGGACGTCAAGCCAGTCAAACAGGCGCCGAGAAGAATGCGGCTTGAGCTTGAGATGAGCATCAATGCTGAGGTCAAGAAGCTGATCGACTCTGGCTTCATCCAGGAAGTTCAATACCCTGAATGGATCGCCAACATCGTCCCGGTGATGAAGAAAAATGGGACTGTGCGCAAATACGTGGATTTTCGGGATCTCAATAAAGCCTGCCCGAAGGATGATTTCCCGGTGCCAGTCACCGAACTAATGATAGACAACACGTCTACGCATGAGATTTTCTCTTTTATGGACGGCTCATCGGGGTATAACCAGATAAAGATGCATCCCGAAGACCAGAAGCACACCGCCTTCAGGACTCCTCTAGGTATATTCTGTTATAAAGTGATGCCCTTCGGTTTAAAGAATGCCGGTGCCACTTATCAAAGGGCCATGACAAAGATCTTCGATGACCTTATACACGAAATCGTCGAATGCTATATCGACGATCTTGTGGTTAAAAGCAAATCATACGAGGAACATCTCGAACGTTTGAAGACCGTATTTCAACGCCTTCGATAATACAACTTGAAGATGAACCCTCTTAAGTGTGCATTCGGAGTTTCCTCGGGCAAATTTTTAGGATTCATCGTCCGACACCGGGGTATCGAAATAGATCCGTCCAAGATCAAGGCGATCATGGAAATGCCTCCGCCAAGGACTCTCAAACAGTTGCGATCTCTCCAAGGAAAGCTCGCATATATTCGGCGATTTATAGCCAACCTCTCTGGCAAATGCCGTCCCTATAGCCACCTGATGAAGAAGGGAACCCCATTTGTCTGGGATCACAAATGCCAAGGCGCACTGGACGAGATCAAGCAGTACCTGCAGAACCCTCCAGTATTGGCTGCTCCAGTTAAGGGAAAGCCTCTCATTCTTTACACGACCGCCCTTGAAGGTTCTTTAGGCGCGTTATGGGCACAAGAAAACGACCAAGGGAAAGAAAGAGCACTCTACTACTTAAGTCGAGTTCTACTGGGGGCAGAAAGCAACTACTCCCGCATTGAAAAACACTGCCTGGCGTTGATCTTCGCAATAACAAAGCTTAGACATTACGCGTTAGCACATGAAGTCCGTCTCATTTCGAAGGTGGACCCTCTCAAATATCTAATGTCAAAGGCTATATTGACGGGACGACTTGCTAAATGGACCCTGCTCTTGATGGAGTTCTCGATAATATATCAACCTCTCAAGGCAGTAAAAGGCCAGGCCATCGCCGACTTCCTCGCTGAGCATCCGATACCGGCCGATTCTCCTTTAAACTGCGATCTTCCAGACGAACATGCGTTTGATACGGTCAACGGTGATGATATTCGATGGGAGCTTTATTTCGATGGCGCATCTTCCATGAAGAAGCGCAAACAAAGCACCCCTATAATTAAATCGGGCGTAGAGCTCATCTTTGTAACTCCACAAGGAGGGATAATGCGCTTTGCTTTCTCCCTAACAGAGCCGAGGACAAACAATGAAACCGAATACGAAGCTTTGATAGCAGGTCTTGAGATCGCCATTGACATGGGAATTGAAAACCTCCTCATATACGGGGATTCTCAACTGGTCGTTAGTCAAGTAAACGGCGACTACCAAACATGCAAGCCAGAACTGGTGAAGTACGGCGAAAAAGTGCAACAACTATTGACTCAAATTCCCTCCTATACTTTGGAAAACATACCGCGCGCGGAAAACAGCAAAGCAGACGAATTGGCCACACTTGCTAAAGAACTGGCTGACGAGAACCTCGATGACGTTAGAATCGTGGTGCAAAGCCGTCGGGTGCTTGCCCCAGCAGAAATATCTCCGGAATCATCCGAAGAAAAAGGAGCGAGCGAGCAGATGACCCTGCAAGTAAAAGACTGGGAAAATACCGAGGATTGGAGAGAAGTCTTCGTAGATTACTTCAAGTCCCGCCGATTGCCTGAAGAAGCGTCCACAAGACATCAGCTTATGAAACGAGCTCTGTCTTTCGCCTTTGTCAATGATACTCTGTACAAGAGGTCGTTTGATTCTCTGTGGCTGAGATGTTTAGGACCTGACGAAGCAAAAAAAGTCGTCCGGGAAGTTCACGACGGACTCTGCGGTTCTCACCAAGCGGGCCCAAAGATGAAGATAAAGATCAAACGGATGGGCTATTATTGGCCCACGATGGGCCAGGACTGCCTCGAATATGCGAAGCAATGCCACTCATGCCAAATTCATGGGGATTTCATCCATCAACATCCGAATCCACTACATCTAACGGTGGCTAGCTGGCCATTCGAAATGTGGGGGACTGATATAGTCGGCCCCATCGAACCAGCATCGTCTAGAGGACATCGTTTCATCCTAGCGACGACCGATTACTTCTCTAAGTGGGCAGAAGCGGTACCGCTGAGGGAAGTAAAGACGGAGAATATTCTCCATTTCTTCAAGACGCATGTCATATATCGGTTTGGAACGCCAAGACGGATCATCTCCGATAACGGGCCAGCCTACAGAAGCCACAAGATCAGTCGCTTCGCGCAGCAACACAATATAGATTGGAGATATTCCTCGGTTTATAATCCGCGAGCTAACGGTCTAGCTGAGGCCTTCAACAAGACCTTGACGAAGATCATGAAGAAAACAGTGTCGCGAAATAAAAAAGACTAGCACGAAAGACTGCAAGAGGCTCTCTGGGCATATCGAACTACGTTTAAAACGGCCACAAACGCAACACCATATGCGTTAGTATTCGGGACAGAAGCAGTACTCCCCCTCGAGATAGAGTTACCCTCTCTACGAGTGGCAGTCCATTACGAGCTGGCAGATGAAGAAAATGCTCACCTTCGGCTTGAGGAGCTAGACGCCCTTGATGAAACCCGGCTCATAGCACAGCAAAATCTGGAAGCTTATAAAGCAAAGATGACGCGCTCATATGAAAGATTGACCCGACCGAGGACATTCCGCCAAGGCGAACTTGTGCTAGTGGTCAAAAGGCCTATGATTCCCAATCGCGCCAAGCGAGGAAAATTCGAGCCAAACTATGAAGGCCCATACATCATAGATAAGGTCTACCAGGGTGGGGCCTATCTACTCATGGACATGCACGGTGAAAGGCCTTTCAGGCCAATAAACGGTCGCTTCCTAAAGAGATACTACGCTTAATAAGCCACAACCTAGGTCAATGATAGATGACGACGACTATATCCGCTCGCTATCTTCCAAAGCTCAAACTCTATCAGCAGTAACCAGCCTTCTCAAAGTCGGACCGAAACGTCCTTAAACTAATAGCGGACCGAAACGTCCTTAAACTACTACCGCAGCATCTTTAGGCTGACGAGATATAAAAAAAAACATATTAAAAAAAACGGTATGTCCATAAGCAAAAAGGGCACGGATGAAAACCCGAAAGGGCTCCGTGAGTAAAAACAGCAGGGCTACCGGCGAGTGCTCGTGAAAACCCGAAAGGGCGCGACCTCGTAAAAAAAAAGAGAAAAAAAATATATATATATATATATATAAATACAAAGAATTAAAAAAAATGGTATGTCCATAAGCAAAATGGGCACGGATGAAAACCCGAAAGGGCTCCGTGAGTAAAAACAGCAGGGCTACCGGCGAGTGTTTGTGAAAACCTGAAAGGGCGCAACCTTGTTAAAGAACACTTACAAGATCCTCTCGACCTTGTAGGGAGAAACCACCTGCGTGAGATCCTTACGACTCACGAGGGAGCAACACACTTAGGGATCCCCACGATTCCTAAGGAGAAAATACACTTGCGAGATCCTCACGACTCGTAAGGAGAACTCTCTTATGGGACCCTCACGGCTCATAAGAGTTGAAAGTCTTAAGTTACAGAGACCTAAACCTGTGCTTAAGCAACCCCCACAACTTCCGATATTGCCCTACAAGTGGCTCAATACTGACCCTTGTATACAATCCACGGGCGCGAATAAACATTTCCCTAATCAAGTCTTATCCGAGACTGGGGATATGTTCGCATGATGAACAACCCTTATAAGTCCTCTCGACTTACAAGGAGAAAACCCTCTGGTAGGATCCTTACGACTTATAAAGGAACATACACTCAGGAATCCTCATGATTCCTAAGGAGAAAATACATCTACAAGATCCTCACGACTTGTAGGGAGAAATACCTTTCTGAGACCCTTACGGCTCATGAAGTTAAAAGCCTTAGACGACAGGACCCTAACCCTGTTCGCTAAGCTACCTTTGTTCAACATCGACAGAGGCAGATGATGATTCGCTCCTGGTAATATCCCAGTTGTAGCGGTGCTGATGCCGAAATTGGCTTACGGCGAAAAGCCAGTAGGCCGCACATGCATACAAAATAGCCGAAATGATGGGGCAACTTGCAATAAAAAGCAGCAAGTAAAAATGTATGCATGTAAAATAGCCGAAATGATTGGGCAGCTCGCAATAAAAAGCAGCGAGTAAAAATAAAAAAATAAAATAGCCGAAATGATTGGGCAACTCGCGATAAAAAGCAGCGGGTAAAAATAAAATAAATAGCCGAAATGATTGGGCAATCGCGACCTTCGCGATATAAAAGCTGAAATGATAGAGCATCGCGGAAATAAAACAAAAAATGATGATAAAACTTTGGCCCTACAGTTAAGATCACATCGATCCCTGTATACAATCCAAGGGCGTAAACAAAGAGGGAACCATACTTTCCCAACAGGCTCCGCCAGAAGACGAAGCCAAATATCGACGGTTCAGTCCAACTCCGAAGAAACAAATGTCTTCAGCAAATTCCTCGACTCACGGATACAAACACTCCTTGACGAGAGCCTCCTGATCCGCGTCGACTCGCAGAGCCACCAGTGCCTCCGTGGGAAATTCTTGACTAGTTTCAAACCCCAAGGAAACAAATAATCCTTGGCGCTTGGGAAATAAATAATCCCTAGCAAATTCCTCGACTCACGGATACAAACACTCCTTGATGAGAGCCTCCTGATCCGCGTCGACTCGCAGAGCCACCAGTGCCTCCGTAGGAAATTCTCGACTCGTTTCAAACCCCAAGGAAACAAATAATCCTTGGCGCTTGGGAAACAAATAATCCCTAGAAAATTCCTCGACTCACGGATACAAACACTCCTTGACGAGAGCCTCCTGATCCGCGTCGACTCGCAGAGCCACCAGCGCCTCCGTGGGAAATCCTCGACTCGTTTCAAACCCCAAGGAAACAAATAATCCTTGGCGCTTGGGAAACAAATAATCCCTAGCAAATTCCTCGACTCACGGATACAAACACTCCTTGATAAGAGCCTCCTGATCCACGTCGACTCGCAGAGCCACCAGTGCCTCCGTGGGAAATTCTCGACTCGTTTCAAACCCCAAGGAAACAAATAATCCTTGGCGCTTGGGAAACAAATAATCCCTAGCAAACTCCTCGACTCACGGATACAAACACTCCTTGACGAGCGCCTCCTGATTCGCGTCGGCTCGCAGAGGAACTGTGACTCCGCGGGAAATTCCCGATTCGTCTCAACATGCAAATGAAGCCTCAGGCAGCAGGGACTAAAAACTTGCTTCCTGAACAATGGGACCCTGCAAGTCAATCCAAAATGGTCTCTTGCATACTATTCACGGGTCTCACTCTCCAAAGTCGAATTTCGACGAGGAGGGAAACAACCGCTTGTGGGTCCTCTCGACTCATGAGAGGGAAAAATTCTCTTATAGGATCCTTACGACTTATAAGAGAAAACCACACTTAGGAATCCTCACGATTCCTAAGGAGAAAACCCACCTACGAGATCCTCTCGATCCGTAGGGAGAAAAGTCTCTATGAGACCCTCACGGCTTATAGAGTTGAAAAGTCTTAGGCAGCAGATCTGAACCTGCGGCCTAAGCCATTGCTATTTCTTAAGAAAGTCAAGATGCGTGCTCTATTATCCGTCAACCATGGTTATTAAGATAGCATGCCGATAATAAGAGAAAGAAGAAATTTACAGAAAGAACATCCGATTTACATTTGATCAGGCGTTCAAAACGCATTCATTTATGCATGGGCATAAGACTCAGGATAAGAAATAAGACAAGCTGAAATAAAAAAAAAAGAGGAGGGTTTCCATTCATATTGCTAAAAAATTCTTACAATCACAAGAGCAATGAATAAGAAACATTATTCAAATTATTACAACGGTATAACCTCAGATCCGGGGCACGGATTGAGGAATTCAAAAGTAAGGCCATCCAGAGTTCTTCTGGCCTTTCTAATTATTCTTATGCGTAGCCTCTCGCGCTCCTATGTGTCAAGATCCTCGGCAAGCCCTCCCGGCCTTCGATAAGCAGCAACTATCGTCGTCTGCTGGAAGATTTGGTGTAGGATGTCAATGAGGCTGTCCCGCCGTTTCTTTGAGATCAGTCCCGTCAGGTACACTGAATGCACCTTGTCCTCGGCATCATCCAGCGCATTGAGCGGCAGGGCCTCATGAAGACCCGGAAGTGCTCTCCATATTACTCCCAGTACGACTTCTAAAAGAGCCGAACGACGGGGTAGCAGCCAACCACCGCTTGCGTTCAGATGACCCATGATGTAACACCTGAGGTTAGGGTTAGTAGTAATTAAGTGTTAATTTGGGGTTTTTGGTAAAAAGTTTACCAAAACGGGATTCTAGTAAATTATCTGGTTTTTTGATTATTTTTGTGGAATCTTATCTCAACCGCACACACTTGTGCACGTTAGCCAGGGTTAAGATTAGGGCTTGCCACATATTTGAGTTGTGGGTTAGTCAGGTTTAAGTTAACCTTGGAGGGTTAGGTCCTTAGTTAAGTTAATAGTGTTGTTTAGAGCTAATTAGCTTTAGCTGAAGATGGTTGGCTTTGACCATGGGTTTTTGGAGAGTTTAAGGTTGACTTGAGAGAGAGAGAGGGGAGGTGTGATGTGTCATGATGGTTAAGGATTTGTCACCCTCTTTCACCTCAAACTTGGCAAGTCTTCTCACACTCAATCCCTCTCTCACTCACACTTCAGATCAGCCAAAAAAGCTGCACCAATTCAGCCCCCAAACCATCACGTTGTGCTGCTACAGCAGCTGGTGATGCACTTCAGCCATTCTCAGCCCCTCCCCTTCACACTCCAACCCTTTAACTGCTGCACAAAACAGCCCTTCAGCACCAACCATCATTACAAGCAACCACCCTCAAATCTCTCTCTCACACACTCACATCAGCCTACAAATCAGCATCAGCTAATGTATCAAAACATCAGCAGCAGCAGCTGCTACATCAGTCCCAACTTCTTACAAAACACCCCCTCTAAACACTCAAGCCTTCCCTCAACTTCACCCCAGCCCCTGCTGCTGCTACCACTTCAAAACAACACCAGCAACACCACCGCAAACTTTCAGCATCAGCAGTTGCAGCATCAGCCAGAATCTAAACTGCAGCACCAGCATCAGCCCACACACCATACCACGCACCATACCGCACCAGCTCAGCCCACACCACACCATACCACACACCATACCACACCACATCAGCCCGAACCACCTCAGCTCAGCCCCACCTCATAGCAACAGCCCCACCATCACCAGTAACAGCAACAACAACATTTCAGCATCAGCTCCGGTGAAGCTCAGCTCATTCCAGCCACGTTTTGCAGCACATGCTCCTTCCTCTTCTCCATCCTAGGTTCCTAGAGGGTATAACTCCTAAACTCCTCCCAATTTATATAGCTTATGTGCTCGATTAGCTAGTATAGTGTCTTATCGCAATTTTAGTGCTAGAATGGTGTAGTGATGCTAGATTTAGTCATTTTAGAGTGCTTGTAGTTTTATGAATCCTTTTTGGTGTTAACTAATCTGTTTAAGCCTAGTAGTGTCATTAAAATTAGATGGTTAGCCTTAAATCGCAAAAATTATGGTAATCTAGCTCGATTAGTGATTATTTCTTGCTTAGTTGTGGTTTTTGGGTGATTTAAGGGAATTTTGACAAAGTGAGAGTTGCGTTAGTTAGAATAACCCTCTTAGGTGCTAGTGAGGCCAGTCAACCAAAGAAATTCCCCAGACTCCATAAAGACACCCGATTTACCCGACTTGGCGTATTTTGGCAGTTTTAGTGACTTTTTAACCTCTATAGGATCTGCTGTTGATCTGAACCCTTCAGAATAAAATTGGTAAGACTGTAGCATGGTGAGACTAGTAGACACACACACACAGAGCACGGGGAGCCAACTCCCCCTCGAGGCCGCCGGTTTATTCATTCTGGCCGCAATTTGTGGCCAGAGTAGGGAGTGGGGTGTGGAGATTTTGGGGGTAGGGTACTTCTGGGTAGGATAGTGTGTTGGTATCTGTAACTTTTCATTTTGGGTCCAGAGGCAAAATCTGGAGCTAGTTGTGTGTTTTCGACGTTTTAAGTCTTGTGCGACACGCGCGTGATACACGTGGTTCTGTGGCGCACTGCGCGACACAGCGTGTTAGCTTAGGTTCTGGTGGGTTCGTGCGCGTTGCGCCGTGTCGTGTGCACACGCGTTTAGTTTCACGCACGTGTTTCCTTTTATCGATATATCGCGTTTTGCAGGATTTTTCCTTATATGGTGACTCTTTGTAAATTCTAGGTTCGCCGGCGGGGACTTCGAGCGCAGCAGAGAAAGGCAAGCAGGTGGTCAGACACACTTAGCACGGGATCACGGGTGAGTAGATTTAACATCTACGGGGGACGATCGTTTGGATGGCGCGAGTCGCCCGATAGATAAAGTAGACATAATATTCTTGTGACATTATGATGAAAAATACTTGCATGATAACTGCTGTAGTTAGTATCTATATGATGTTCCATATACGCAGATTCATTATAGGACACATGCACCATTACCAGGTTTTATATGCAGCACGAGCACTATTCATGTGGACACACACACCCTGGTAATTGCCATGTCACGACACTAGATAACCTTAACCTGAAACATGTTAATTGCCTAGAAATATGATATTGCATTAAATATTTAAAATGAAACCATAAGAATTACCATACCTGTGCATATGTATTATCATATCATCTGCTCATGCTTAGTGCAAATCATACATTGCAAATTGGTACCATAAGCATCCATAGTCATAGACATATGCATTTTTGATGATTTCATGGGATTTATGATATTTCTGGATTTTTGGAGGGAAGCCGCAAGATTTCAACTGATAACTGTTTAAAAATATAAAAGTTGCGGTTTTCTAGTGATGTAAAGTGTCGTCCACCATGAGTTTGCTGTGGTTTTCGAGATCTTTGTCGAGAAGTGGAGGAACCGTCACGGATGCATGGTGGACCCGGTACGGTACCCCGGGGCAAGAAGATCGCAGGAGATGGCGTTGAGCCTGGCAGGGAACGGATTACCTACCGGTGACTTCATTTGGCACGGCAAATACCCAGAGGGTACCGACCGTGGTCGCTGGATTAAGATATGGATATTGTTATGGATCAGCCGGATGGCTGAGGCCAGAGATACTGGACATGGATATATGGGATTTGGACAGTTTTGAGGTGTCGTTGCTGGACACGGTTTTTACTGAGTTCTTGGATATTATGCTGATGTTTAAAGGGGAAAGTTTCAAAACAAAGGATAGAATAATTCTCATACATACTAGATAGTACTTTCATGTGGCATACATACCCGTACTACATCCATGTGACATATATATGTACTTGCTTGCATACTGTTGATGCATACTTACCTGCTAGAACATGTTGCCATACCTGCTTTAGGGATGCCAGGACACTTGTGTGCATGCATACGATAGCCTTAGTAAATGTTATTTATTACTCATGAGCTGGCAACTCACCCCCGTTGTGCCACAGCTTTTCTGCAGGTCCACTCCGTCAGCACTGTAGCGGCGGATACTTTTGCTTCTTTTGCACTTTTTGCCTGGACTCGAGGCTTTTTCTCATAGGTGGGTTATTATCAGTTGTACCACCTTATTTATTTGTTGTATCTAGAACACTCCATCTACTGCTACTGTCATTTCAGTTGTACCTGTTTTATTTGGATTACTGTATATTGACCTAGATATGAGATTGTGAGACTTGGGGATTTATTTTATGATATATCGGGGTCGAGCTCACTTGAGTCGACATGCTATTTCTTATGCACTGTTATTCATTTATATTCTGCTTGTACCGTTGGGGCTGATTTTACAAGTGAAATTCTGCTGGAATTTTGTGAAAAAGAAAAGTTATTTTAAAAAGGCAATTTGATTAGGTAATAAAATAAATGCTTAAATAATATGGTTTTCCTTCACTCTAAAAATCTTAATTGGGTTTTGTGTTCTGGGCTTCGGCTTACTTATTTTACGGACTCCTTGAGACGTTCGTAATCTAAGTGCCGGTCGCGTTCCGTACCTTGCGGGTCGTGACAAAGTTGGTATCAGAGCGATAGGTTTCACCTTCCTGAGTGTAGGATGACCCTTAGTAGATGGAGTTAGTGACTTAAGCAGAGTAGCGTAGCGTACGTATGTCCACGGCATACTTGCGATGCGATACTCCGCCTAGGTGACTTTAGGAGATACTTGCTTGAAATTCCTTCTTCGATTCCGTGTATCCTTGATTCTATTGCACCGTTCTTATTGTCCTGTTTCCTGTACCAGTCACTATGCCACAGAGGGCTACCAGAGTACAGAGGGCAGCCGCCCGAGATGAGATTCGAGCTGGCTCATCTGAGACGAGGACTGATCCGAGTAGTACCCTTGTTGTGCCAGGACAGATTGCTTCCCCTACGCCATCTCAGATTGCTAGACTAGTGGTGGAGATGCAGGGCTTGCGCCAGACCATGAGCTCATTGGTGGAGGTCGTTCGAGCACAGCGACAGGTGGTTGTCACCCCTGTTACCCAGTTGTTCCTTACGATCGTCATGCAGTATTCCATCCCCTACATAGCACCGGTGGGGATAGCCCCAGTTTACTAGACACGTCTTCCAGAGACCGTGAGAGTTTCGGAACAGTTGAGGGGTCATGCTGGTGTACCGGCCCAGAGCAGAGGCTTAGGACGAGGACGGTGGTTTGGCTCTCACCCCCAGGGAGGACGGCAGTCAGCGCGTAGATGTTTACGATGCGGAAGCCTTCAACACCTCATCAGGCAGTGTTCCTTCACACCACGTCAGGGTCGTATTCTGAGACGTCGTGGACGCGGAGGGTTCGCGCAGAGGGGTCAGGTTAGTAGAGGAAGAGTTCGGTCAGTCGCAGATGAAGGACAGGCACAAGTTTTCGCTTCGACGCATCGGGACGCGAGGGCGTCCAACGCAGAGCTTTCAGGTACTTTTTCAGTATGCTCTGTAGACGCACACGTGTTGTTTAATCCCGGATCCACGCACTCTTACGTTTCCACACACTTCGTGCCGAGTTTGGGTAGAGAGTCCGGTTTGCTTGACCAGCCGCTGGTTGTGACCACTCCGGTGGGAGAGTCTTTTGTTGCTAGGCACGTGTTCCGATCCTGTACCGTTCGTATTGGCGAGTGAGAGCTGCCTGTCGACTTGATCCTTCTGGAGATGTTGGACTTCGAAATTCTTTTGGGCATGGATTGGTTAGCCACGTGCTATGCGACGGTGGACTGCCGCGAGAAAACAGTTAGGTTTTGTTTTCCCGGCGAGTCGGCTCTTATTGTGCAGGGGGACCGTGGTGCCGCCCCTCACATTTTGATTTCTTCCCTTCGCGCTGGTCAGCTGATGAGGAAGGGATGTCGGGGATTTCTAGCCTGTGTATGCGATACTAGAGCTACGGATGTTCCATTGGACCAGGTTCCGATTGCATGTGAGTTCCCCGATGTTTTCCCTGACGAGCTGCCAGGGCTGCCACCTGAGCGTGATGTCGAGTTCTGTATTGATTTGATTCCTGGCTCGGGGCCTATTTCTATACCGCCTTATCGGATGGCCCCGGCGGAGCTTGGAGAGTTGAAGGTTCAGCTGCAAGATTTGCTAGATAAGGGACTTGTTCGACCCAGTGTTTCTCCATGGAGTGCTCCGGTCCTGTTTGTCAAGAAGAAGGACGGGAGTTTGCGCTTATGTATCGACTACCGCCAGCTGAACAAGGTGACCGTTCGGAACGGATATCCGTTGCCACGCATTGATGATTTGTTCGACCAGCTCCAGGGTGCGGGTTATTGTTCGTGGATCGACTTACGATCAGGGTACCACCAGCTGCGAGTCCGGTAGGAGGATATACCGAAAACAGCCTTCCGTACACGCTATGGCCACTATTAGTTTCTGGTGATGTCGTTCGGACTCATCAACGCCCCCGCAGCATTTAGGGATTTGATAAACCGTATCTTCAGGCCATATCTTGACTTGTTCATCATCGTGTTCATCGACGATATTTTGGTGTACTCCCGGAGCCGAGAGGAGCACGAGCAGCACCTGCGGATTACATTACAGACTCTGAGGGAGCACCAGCTGTTCGCAAAGTTCTCCAAGTGCGCATTCTGGCTGGACAGCGTCGGATTCTTGGGTCACGTGATTACGAGAGATGGCATATGTGTGGACCCGAAGAAAATTGAGGCTGTTCGGCAGTGGCCCTGACCTACATCGGTTACCAAGATCCGTAGTTTTCTAGGCCTGGCAGGCTACTACAGGCGTTTTGTTCAGGACTTCTCCCGTATAGCTGCACCCTTAACCAGTTTGACTCGGAAAGGAGTTCCTTTCATTTGGACGGAGGAGTGCGAGCGCAGTTTTCAGCAGCTGCGGACGTGTTTGACTACGGCGCCGGTATTATCTTTGCCTTCGGGATCAGGCGGATTTGTGGTCTACTGTGATGCTTCGCGAGTAGGGTTAGAATGCGTGTTGATGCAGCATGGCCGGGTGATCGCTTATGCTTCTCGGCAGTTGAAGAAGCACGAATAGAACTACCCTACTCACGATTTGGAGATGGCTGCAGTGGTCTTTGCACTGAAGATATGGCGACATTACCTATATGGCGAGTCGTGCCAAATATTCACAGACCACAAGAGCTTAAAATACATATTTCAGCAGCGAGACCTGAACCTCAGACAGCGTCGTTGGATGGAGTTGGTGAAGGACTACGACTGTGAGATCTTATACCACCCGGGCAAGGCGAATGTAGTAGCGGATGCTTTGAGCAGGAGGCCCGAGGCTAGTCTATCCTGTTTGCGCGCGGTGCAGAGGCAGACGTCAGCGGATTGGCAGATTCTATGCGACAGCCGAGTCGAGTTCGAGTTCACTCCGACAGGAGGATAGCTCGCGCATGTTCGTGCGCGCCCACAGTTGCTTGACCGTATATATGAGGCACAGCGCAGAGATGACCGTTGCTCAGAGATCATGACACAGCTGGGACATGGCAGATTTTCCGAGTTCATGGTTGACGATCAGGGGATATTACGATTTGGATCCAGACTGTGTGTACCAGATGCTGGTGGATTGCGGCGCGACATTCTTGAGGAGGCACACCGATCGGTGTATAATGAAACCCCGGTTCCACCAAGATGTACCATGATATGAGAGAAACCTATTGGTGGGACGGAATGAAGAGGGACATAGCGGAGTTCGTATCGAGATGCCTGACTTGTCAGCAAGTCAAGGCCGAGCACCAGAGGCCCGCAGGAGAGCTACAGCCGTTACCCATTCCAGAGTGGAAATGGGAGCAGATTTCGATGGACTTCGTGGTGGGTCTACCCAGGAGCAGTCGAGGGTATGACTCCATCTGGGTGATCGTGGATAGATTGACGAAAGCGGCTCACTTCCTGCCAGTGAAGACCACTTTCAGCTTCGCTCAGTATGCCCAGCTTTATATCGACGAGATCGTGCGGTTGCATGGCGTACCGACTTGTATCGTGTCAGATCGAGGCACCCAGTTCACCAGCCGGCTTTGGCAGAGACTTCAGGAGGCTTTGGGCACTCGTTTGAGCTTCAGCACAGTATTTCATCCGCAGACCGACGGACAGTCAGAGCGGACCATTCAGACTCTCGAGGACATGCTCAGAGCGTGCGTTTTAGACTTCGGCGGTAGCTGGGACCGTCATTTACCTCTAGTGGAGTTCTCCTACAATAACAGCTTCCAGGATACTATCCAGATGGCACCTTTCGAGGCATTGTATGGGAGGAGATGTAGATCGCCCATTTGTTGGACCGAGTTGAGCGAGAGCAGTATCTTCGGACCGCAGATCGTGCAGGAGACGACCGAAAAAGTACAGTTGATTCGAGACCGGATGAGAGCAGCTCAGAGCAGACAGAAATCCTATGCAGACAGGCGCCGTCGCAGATTAGAGTTCGCAGTTGGCGGCCATGTTTTTCTGAAAGTCTCTCCGATGAAGGGCGTGATGCGTTTTGGGCGAAAGGGAAAGCTTAGCCCTAGATTCGTAGGTCCCTTCGAGGTCCTCGAGCGTGTCGGCGCTGTTGCGTATCATTTGGCTCTTCCACCCAGTTTTTCAGATGTTCATCCCGTCTTCCACGTATCGATGCTACGCCGTTATCTTCATGACCCTTCCCACACGATTCAACATCAGACAATTCAGCTCGAGCCCGACCATTCGTTCTCAGTGCAGCCAGTCGAGATATTAGATCGGCAAGTGAAGGAACTTCGATCAAAGGTCCTGCCGTCCGTGAAAGTTCTTTGGCGCAGCCCGAGCAGTGAAGAGATCACTTGGGAAGCCGAGGGAGAGATGCGGAAGAAATTCCCTCATCTTTTGATGATACGCGTAGTTGCATATTTTAAAATTCGGGGACGAATTTTCTTAAGGGGGAAGACTATAACACCTGAGGTTAGGGTTAGTAGTAATTAAGTGTTAATTTGGGGTTTTTGGTAAAAAGTTTACCAAAACGGGATTCTAGTAAATTATCTGGTTTTGTGGTTATTTTTGTGGAATTTTATCTCAACCGCACACACTTGTGCACGTTAGCCAGGGTTAAGATTAGGGTTTGCCACATATTTGAGTTGTGGGTTAGTCATGTTTAAGTTAACCTTGGAGGGTTAGGTCCTTAGTTAAGTTAATGGTGTTGTTTAGAGCTAATTAGCTTTAGTTGAAGATGGTTGGCTTTGACCATAGGTTTTTGGAGAGTTTAAGGTTGACTTGAGAGAGAGAGAGGGGAGGTGTGATGTGTCATGATGGTTAAGGATTTGTCACCCTCTTTCACCTCAAACTTGGCAAGTCTTCTCACACTCAATCCCTCTCTCACTCACACTTCAGATCAGCCAAAAAAGCTGCACCAATTCAGCCCCCAAACCATCACATTGTGCTGCTACAGCAGCTGGTGATGCACTTCAGCCATTCTCAGCCCTTCCCCTTCACACTCCAACCCTTTAACTGCTGCACAAAACAGCCCTTCAGCACCAACCATCATTACAAGCAGCCACCCTCAAATCTCTCTCTCACACACTCACATCAGCCTACAAACCAGCATCAGCTAATGTATCAAAACATCAGCAGCAGCAGCTGCTACATCAGTCCCAACTTCTTACAAAACACCCCCTCTAAACACTCAAGCCTTCCCTCAACTTCACCCCAGCCCCTGCTGCTGCTACCACTTCAAAACAACACCAGCAACACCACCGCAAACTTTCAGCATCAGCAGTTGCAACATCAGCCAGAATCTAAACTGCAGCACCAGCATCAGCCCACACACCATACCACGCACCATACCGCACCAGCATCAGCCTACACCACACCATACCACACACCATACCACACCACATCAGCCCATACCACCTCAGCTCAGCCCCACCTCATAGCAACAGCCCCACCATCACCAGTAACAGCAACAACAACATTTCAGCATCAGCTCCGGTGAAGCTCAGCTCATTCCAGCCACGTTTTGCAGCACCTGCTCCTTCCTCTTCTCCATCCTAGGTTCCTAGAGGGTATAACTCCTAAACTCCTCCCAATTTATATAGCTTATGTGCTCGATTAGCTAGTATAGTGTCTTATCGCAATTTTAGTGCTAGAATGGTGTAGTGATGCTAGATTTAGTCATTTTAGAGTGCTTGTAGTTTTATGAACCCTTTTTGGTGTTAACTAATCTGTTTAAGCCTAGTAGTGTCATTAAAATTAGATGGTTAGCCTTAAATCGCAAAAATTATGGTAATCTAGCTCGATTAGTGATTATTTCTTGCTTAGTTGTGGTTTTTGGGTGATTTAAGGGAATTTTGACAAAGTAAGAGTTGCGTTAGTTAGAATAACCCTCTTAGGTGCTAGTGAGGCCAGTCAACCAAAGAAATTCCCCAGACTCCATAAAGACACCCGATTTACCCGACTTGGCGTATTTTGGCAGTTTTAGTGACTTTTTAACCTCTATAGGATCTGCTGTTGACCTGAACCCTTCAGAATAAAATTAGGAAGACTGTAGCATGGTGAGACTAGTAGACACACACACAGAGCACGGGGATCCAACTCCCCCTCGAGGCCGCCGGTTTATTCATTCTGGCCGCAATTTGCGGCCAGAGTAGGGAGTGGGGTGTGGAGATTTTGGGGGTAGGGTACTTCTGGGTAGGATAGTGTGTTGGTATCTGTAACTTTTCATTTTGGGTCCAGAGGCAAAAGCTGGAGCTAGTTGTGTGTTTTCGACGTTTTAAGTCTTGTGCGACACGCGCGTGATACGCATGGTTCTGTGGCGCACTGCGCGACACAGCGTGTCAGCTTAGGTTCTGGTGGGTTCGTGCGCGTTGCGCCGTGTCGTGTGCACACGCGTTTAGTTTCACGAACGTGTTTCCTTTTATCGATATATCGCGTTTTGCAGGATTTTTCCTTATATGGCGACTCTTTGTAAATTCTAGGTTCGCCGGCGGGGACTTCGAGCGCAGCAGAGAAAGGCAAGCAGGTGGTCGGACACACTTAGCACGGGATCACGGGTGAGTAGATTTAACATCTACGGGGGACGATCGTTTGGATGGCGCGAGTCGCCCGATAGATAAAGTAGACATAATATTCTTGTGACATTATGATGAAAAATACTTGCATGATAACTGCTGTAGTTAGTATCTATATGATGTTCCATATACGCAGATTCATTATAGGACACATGCACCATTACCAGGTTTTATATGCAGCACGAGCACTATTCATGTGGACACACACCCCCTGGTAATTGCCATGTCACGACACTAGATAACCTTAACCTGAAACATGTTAATTGCCTAGAAATATGATATTGCATTAAATATTTAAAATGAAACCATAAGAATTACCATACCTGTGCATATGTATTATCATATCATCTGCTCATGCTTAGTGCAAATCATACATTGCAAATTGGTACCATAAGCATCCATAGTCATAGACATATGCATTTTTGATGATTTCATGGGATTTATGATATTTCTGGATTTTTGGAGGGAAGCCGCAAGATTTCAACTGATAACTGTTTAAAAATATAAAAGTTGCGGTTTTCTAGTGATGTAAAGTGTCGTCCACCATGAGTTTGCTCTGGTTTTCGAGATCCGTGTCGAGGAGTGGAGGAACCGTCACGGATGCATGGTGGGCCCGGTACGGTACCCCGGGACAAGAAGATCGCAGGAGATGGCGTTGAGCCTGGCAGGAGACGGATTACCTACCGGTGACTTCATTTGGCGCGGCGGATACCCAGAGGGTACCGACCGTGGTCGCTGGATTAAGATATGGATATTGTTATGGATCAGCCGGATGGCTGAGGCCAGAGATACTGGACATGGATATATGGGATTTGGACAGTTTTGAGGTGTCGTTGCTGGACACGGTTTTTACTGAGTTCTTGGATATTATGCTGATGTTTAAAGGGGAATGTTTCAAAACAAAGGATAGAATAATTCTCATACATACTAGATAGTACTTTCATGTGGCATACATACCCGTACTACATCCATGTGACATATATATGTACTTGCTTGCATACTGTTGATGCATACTTACCTGCTAGAACATGTAGCCATACCTGCTTTAGGGATGCCAGGACACTTGTGTGCATGCATACGATAGCCTTAGTAAATGTTATTTATTACTCACGAGCTGGCAACTCACCCCCGTTGTGCCACAGCTTTTCTGCAGGTCCACTCCGTCAGCACTGTAGCGGCGGATACTTTTGCTTCTTTTGCACTTTTTGCCTGGACTCGAGGCTTTTGCTCATAGGTGGGTTATTATCAGTTGTACCACCTTATTTATTTGTTGTATCTAGAACACTCCATCTACTGCTACTATCATTTCAATTGTACCTGTTTTATTTGGATTACTGTATATTGACCTAGATGTGAGATTGTGAGACTTGGGGATTTATTTTATGATATATCGGGGTCGAGCTCACTTGAGTCGACATGCTATTTCTTATGCACTGTTATTCATTTATATTCTGCTTGTACCGTTAGGGCTGATTTTACAAGTGAAATTCTGCTGGAATTTTGTGAAAAAGAAAAGTTATTTTAAAAAGGCAATTTGATTAGGTAATAAAGTAAATGCTTAAATAATGTGGTTTTCCTTCACTCTAAAAATCTTAATTGGTTTTTGTGTTCTGGGCTTCGGCTTACTTATTTTACGGACGCCTTGAGACGTTCATAATCTAAGTGTCGGTCGCATTCCGTACCTTGCGGGTCGTGACACATGACCTCTGCACATTGAGCGTCTGTAAACTCCTGGTTTTGTTGACGACCCTGTGCGCGGATATCGTCATAGGTGATGAACTCGTGCAAACTGTATAGATGCACCGCCATTATGCCTGGAGGAAATACCACAGGAAGATTAGCGATAGAAGAAAAATAATATACATAGAGGGCTAAATTCCTAGAGAGCAAAGCTCTGTTCAGGGATTAAAACCCATGAACAAAAGCTTAATGAAACCCCAATGGGGATCTCTTTAGATCAAAACATCTGTGAGAGCAAAGCTCTTTGACTGAGATTAATTTAAATTAATTTGATTTACATTAATTTTACCTAAAGTTTTTAACTTTGAAAATGAGCAAAGCTCTGCTAGTGAAACCCCAATGGGGATCTCTTTAGATCAAAAGATCTATGAGAGCAAAGTTCTGTTGGTTAAGATTAATTAAAATTAATTTAATCAAAGAATCAATTTTACCTAAAGTTTTTCTAAAAACTTTGGAAAGGAGAGCAAAGCTCTGAAGTTTTTTGAAAATAAAAATCTGAAAGATGATAAGCATCTGTGGGGGACCAAAGGTCCTATTTATAGGCATCAAGTGCCTCTTCGACTTCCGAAAGTTGTCACGGCGGTTGGAATTCCGCCACCGTTGCGCTCACGTTTGGGGCCACGTAAGCGCAACGGTGGGGGGGGCATTTGTTTTGCCCAATCAGAGCAAAGCTCTGTTGAAATTCAAAATTCAAAATTCTGAAGCAACGCTTCAAGTCTCGGGCGCAACGCGCCACATGTCAGGCGCTGATACATCAGCGCAGCGCCCAAGAAGGCGCACCCAATCAGAGCAAAGCTCTATTAAAGGAAGCAACGCTTCAGTTGCGCAAGCACTGCGCTGCGCGACACGTGTCAGCGCAGTTGCGCAAGCACTGCGCTGCGCGACACGTGTCAGCGCAGATGCTCCTGCGCAGTTGCGCTGCGCGACACATGTCAGCGCAGATGCGCTGCGCTGTGCGCTGCGCGACACGTGTCACGCGCTGGGGCATCTGCGCCAAACAAAATTAAATTTCTAAGAAATCTTTTCTGTTCTTGTTAAAACAAGAAGATTTTCTTCTGCAAAGCAGAAGCCCTTGGATCAAAAATCCAACGGTTGGGAAAATTCCCCAAATCACTCAGAGAAGGATCTCTTTAACAAATTTAACTAATTTATGTGCACTATAAAAAGGACCCCAAGCCTCAATTCAAAGGTATCAACATTTTTCTAAAAAAAGAAAAAGAGAGAAAGAGAAATCTGAAGAACTCCTCAAGAAAAAAAAAAGGTAAAGACCTTCAAGAGAGAAAAGAAATCTCTTTTAATAAATCATGGATCTAAAAAAAAAACCAGATCAATGTTCTTCACATAATAAACAGTGCTTTGCACTTCTCATGAACCTCTGGTTCTTTAAAAGACAAGAAAACAACAAAATAAAAATGGTGCTTTGCACCTTTATGAACCTCTGGTTCTTGAAACAAAAAGAAAAATTTTATTTTTCTTTGATCTAATTTAGATCAAGAGATCAAATAGTGCTTTGCACTTCTGTTCTTGAATCTAAAAGATTCTTAGTGCTCTGCACTTCCAAACTGCGCTGTTGCGCTCTTAAGAGAGCGCCACGTGTCAGCTATAGAACCACTTGCGCTACGCGCTCTTGAAAAAGAGCTTTGCTCTCTGGAATTGGCGTAACTCACCAGAGCGCGCCACGTGTCAGCAGCGCAACAGCGCAGCGCACTGCGCTGTTGCGCTTGCGCTCACCAGAGCATGACACGTGTCCTCACCACAAGCGCTTGCGCTCAGTAACTGGCGCAAAGCGCCAGACAAATGCAATGCATTTCTTTTCCTGAAGGGCCGGGCCCAATTAAAAGACCAAGCAGGCCTAATTAAATTGATGCTCTGCATCATTTATAAATGGGCAGAGCCCAAACAAAATAATAAAAATGCTATGCGTTTATAAAGGGGGCAAAGCCCAGACAAAACAGATGCCTTGCATCATTTATAAATGAGCAGAGCTCAGGATAAATTGATGCTCTGCATTTTTATGGGTAAAGCCCAAACAAAAAAATGGAAGAAATGCAATGCATAAAAATGTCGAACATTTTCAACTGGACTTAGCCCAATTCTGGCCGTAAGTCCTTAAATTAAATTGAATTGGGCATAAATGCCCCTTCAAATCAATTTATATCCGGTTCGAGGGTACATCTCCGAGCTCCTCTGACACTTCTCGTTGTAATCCTTCAACGACGTCAGAGAGGCGACGGGTCCCAACGACCACACATGAATATGGACTGCGGGGTCCTTAAACTCGTGGACCGGAACGTCCTTAAACTAATATCGGACCGGAACGTCCTTAAACTAATATCGGACCGCAACGTCCTTAAACTAATGTGGGACCGAAACGTCCTTAAACTAATATCGGACCGCAACGTCCCTAAACTAATATCGGACCGAAACGTCCCTAAACTAATATCGGACTGAAACGTCTTTAAACTACCTATGGACCACTATGTCCCTAAACTGGAACAATAGGGCCTCCAAACGCTCTTTTGCCGGATCAAAACGATCCCGTTTAAGTTGATCTTAGCCCCAAACACGGCTAACGTATCCTTAAACATTCAAACGGACTATAAAACTCCAAATCAACCTTGGTTTAAGGGTACATCTCTGAACTCCTCTGACATCTGCCGTTGTAATCCTTCAACGACGTTAGAGAGGTGACGAGTCCCGATGGCCAGATATTAAATGGATTATCCCGTTAAGTTGATCTTAGTCTCAAAACAGGACTAACGTATCCTTAACGAATGCTTAAGTTGATCTTAGCCGCAACGCGACTAATGCATCCTTAAACTAAAAACACCAAACCCAAATCTAAGTAAATACGGATTTGGACTAGTCCACGTCCTACGGGCGATGGCATTACTCAGTCTCCGTATACAATCCACGGGCAACCACAAATCAAACAAACACACACGACACGAAGTGAAATTCTGGAGAAGGAGAAAGTTGTTACCGCGATGCGGTAGCGTAATTAACTGCAGGGGCTTGCGTCTGCAGGGAAGAGCGTCCCCACAATCAAAAACCCCTCAAGCGAGGGGGAATCTGACGAAGTATGCTACATCGGTCGCATCCGTCTAAACCTCCGTTACACGGTGCCATAAATCAACTTGGCATCTTCGGAGAGGTGGACGGATAAAACCAAATAGCATCTGCCCCGAATCTTAGCGTCAGGACATCGCGGTCCTGTGCGCCGTCTTTCGGAGGGGAACAAAGAGATTCGTAGGTTTCAGGTAGATACACACACGCATACACACTGAAACTCGACGTGGTGTATACGTGTAGGTGTATGTATATATAGGACTAGGTGTAGGTATATATATACACAATACGTATATGTGATACAAGGATGTGATATGATACACGGGGATGAAACAATATAACTGGGCTTGATGCCGTGATTCTTGGCTATACAGTCGTGTTATGATATTAGCGGATCATTAGAAAATGAGATAATGGATTTTTATACATGAACAATAATAAAGGGTGGTGATGATATTGAAGTATACGGGACTCTAAAATAGACCCCGGACCGTAACCTATGCTTGAAAGTCTGATATGATATATGTGTGACTTGATTACGATATCATATAGGTGTTACTTGATTACGATATGATATATACATATATGTGACTTAATCACGATTTGACATATGTGACTTGATCAAGAAATGATATATGTGACATGACATTTCTGAGGATAAATTAACGATGTATATTTATGCTGGCAATGATATATGATTGATGTATGCGATTACAGTATAGCACCTTGAGCATGACATGTGTTGATAATGATATTATACGAATGATGAGACACGTAGATGATACTTGACCCGTACCCCGATATTGGGATGCCGTACGATGGACTTTACCGTACGAAGCATAGATATGATGATTGATCCGCACTCTTGATTCGAGGAAGCCGTACTACGTACGTGACGCTATTGAGACTGGATCGCCGACTATTAGAGATATGGATTCAGACCTTAGGTAGACTCTTATTTCTTATTGACTAGTTTCTTAGGTTTAGTTCCTTAGGAGGTTAAATGAACACTAGTTTAGGCTCGAGTCATATAGTTGTAATTATACTTGTATATCACAGATGAGTGGTTATTACACATCCGTCTTTACATTCATACCGTAATCATAATGGTACATGTTCATTCATATGTTTCTATAATCAGAATAAAACTTTGCCTGTTAGGACACCGGCACCATTACCGATGATGCGCATATTCCACGCACACTTATTTGCCGGCTCACACACATCATCATCGGTAATTGCTATGTCACGTACACTTTAAATCATATTATCTTTTATTGATACAATCAGCTAACAGCTAGATCGATATAATATTGTGATTACTCTCTGGTGTTAGTATAGACATGGTATTTATTACTTAGACATTTCATGCATTCGCATTTTCATGTTATCATGCAGTATTGTGGGGCATATGCCGACACTTATCATATACTTACTCATGATTTTGGGATTTTGGATTTCTATGAGATTTCTGGATTTTTAGGGAAAACCGCAAGAATATATAAAAACTTCTCTCTCTCTCTCTCCTCCTCTCTTTTTAAAATATAAGATGCGGTTTTCTCGTGATGTATGTGTCGTCCACCATGAGATTTCATATTTTCTGTTGGATTTCGAGACCCGATTCGAGGAGTGGATGAACCGTCTCGGGTACATGGTGGGCCCGGTATGGTACCCCAGGGCAAGATGATCGAGTTGTAGACGATGAGCCTGGCAGGGGAGGACTACCTACCAGTGATATCTGGCGCGGCGGATATCCGGAGGATACCGACCGTTGTCGTGAGATTTGATGATATGGGCCGATCCGGACTGACGGAGCCCGAGATATTGAGACTATGAGATATTGAGATTATGAGGTATTGAGACTTGAGATTTACATATTTTGTGTCGATGCTTGACACGGATTTCCATGGATTTCATCGTTGATATTTCAGATTTCTATACACATTTTACCATGATAAAAGTTAAAGATTTCTTATACAGATATATCTATATTTCAGGATTGGTTATTTCACATTCATGGTGCATGCATACTCATTCACATGACATAGTTCTATATGAGGCACTGATACGAGCACGGAACATTTGCACTTACACGTAGCTTATTATCCTGTCTTTACTTGATGACTAATAGTATATTAGTATATTATTATGACCTAGGACAGCGTCGTGCATTCGATTTCTTTTCGCAGATATTTTCTACTCACGAGTTGGCAACTCACCCCCCGTTGTGCAAAATTTTATTACAGGTTCGATGTACAGGTTTACCTGGTAGCTTGCTGGCACATCTATTCATTCAGGGTGATTTGCACGGTAGGTTGGTTCATTTGTATCTGGACCACCATTGTACTTTTATTATTTCATTTGTATCTAGAAATCTCCATCAACCAAATTTGTATTACTTGATAGTTTACTGGACCATTTATTTTTTCGACCTTAGAGTCGCGCTTGTATTATTATAATATCTGGTGGTTTTGTTTTCTTTTGAGTTTTGAGCCTCGCCCTTCGGCGTTGTATACTATTGTGCATTGGTGTGGTTGTTTCCGCCTTTTGGCGTAGAGCTAGCTCCCGTTTGGGGATTCTTTTTATTGTTTGTGTATATTATACTTGTTGTACCCGTTTGGGGCCAGTTTTTACAAAGGAGACTCTGCCGAAATTTTTGGGAAAATTGGATGTTGCTTTTAAACTTGTTTTCTACATGTTTTCCTTTACTTCTTCTTTTTATGGTTTAGATTTCTGGGCTTCGGCTTACTTAGGTTACGTTGCACCTCTAGACGCTTCGTAATCTAAGTGCCGGTCACGTTCCGTACTTTCGGGTCGTGACAAAGTTGGTATCAGAGCGCTAGGTTTAACCTTGTATATGTCTAGGGGTGAGCCTTGGTTGATGGAGTAGGCGACTTAGATAGAGTGACGTACCGTGGGTATGATCCGCGGCATACTTACAATACGCTACTCTTCTTAAGTAGCCTTAGGATGTACATTTGTGTGCACCGCATTTCATTCGTTCCTTTGATCTATCTTCGTCGATATCGGAGGGTGGTTTCTGTTACCACGGGCGCACGGGAAGAGGGAGCTGCGACTCGAATGCGATAACCATTAGGGTATTGGTTATTCTTAAGGAGTGAAGCATTGTTTAGCGTGCGGACGAAGGGTATTCACATGCCGTCCAGACGAAGTTTAAGGATTCGAACGATTGTCAGAAACCCATTTTCCTAAGTTTAAAATATTCGGAAGAACATGCAGGTATTTCGATGGACCCTCTAGAAGAATGAAACCCTAACTCGACATAATGACCACGAGAACGCCCATGAACCTTAGGGTTTACGGCAGTTCCGCGGTGCCATTAGTGAGGCTTAGGTTTGCCCTTCTACGGCTGGACCATCAATACTGGGGTATGTACTAGATATTTTTAAACTGTACTTGAGTGTTGAGCTCTCGGGGAATTATGGGATTTTGATAGATCGATCGAAAAGTTTAATGTAGTCCGGATATCAGGTGAAGGGATCGACTACGTGGGAGACTCTAGATATGAGTATTGTTGTTGGTAGCGCAGTCAGCACACCTATGAAGAGACGAGTTCGAAGCAGTCGACACCAGAGGAAAGGGGGAAAGAGGTGCACATTGACGATAGTGTTTACGATTGTGATTTGGTGATTTGAATTTCATATTTTCGTTGATTGGATTTTGGTATTTTGAGGACTTTGTTCTACGATTGGTATTTCTTATGTGTACTTTCATTACATTCTATTTGTGTTTCCTATATCAGTTGTATTGATGTTGTTTAGTATATACCCAGTGCACTTGATTTGGTTTTAATATATTTTGAGATTTTGATTTGATTTCGTGCATATGGTTACACATGATTTTGACACATGCTTCGACCTAGTTTTCATGCATTTTCGTACTGTGATTTCGATTTTGATATTCAGTGTATGATTTCGTGCACCATGTGCACCTGATTGAGATTCTTGTGCACACTTGGCGCACTTGATGCGATTTTATGCACACCAGATGCACTAAATCGGGGTTTTGTGCAGATTAGATGCACCTGATATTGAGTCGTGCACGCCCGTTGCACTTGACAGATGTTTTTGGTGCACACCTGTTGCACTTAATTTTGTTTTTGTGTGTATTCGTGGTATCTATATTTGGTTTCGATTTCAGTGCGCACCGGACGCACATGATATTTTTATGATATGATTGGGATTGATTTCAGTTTGAGCAGTATGTTTTTATAATCATTACTATTTGATTTAGTAATCAGGCGGGACGTGTATGTTAAATAAAAAAATACACATATATATAGCTAATTTTTAAAAAAAAATAAACGTCCGCTACTTATGCCGTGACACGTGTATCACACGGCGATTTTCAAAAGGGGTTCTTGCATACTTCTTTATCCAGATGTTTGGACGATTTTACTATGATGCGCACTATATATAAGTTGTAGTTTTGATGTATATTATGTTGGTTTTCGTATTGGGTTTTGGTATTTTATTTTCGTCATAACTCCGATGATTGTGTTATGCTTGACGGAGTTGATTTTAGTTTTGTATTGATGATTTCGGAGCCCCGACGATTTGAGTATTTTGGCTGAATGTTTTAGTAATTTGGGGGATTTTTAATTTAAATTCGGGGACCGAATTTCTTAAAGGGGTAAAGATTGTAACATTTTAAAAATAATTAAATAATTAATTAAATAAATAAAATCGTTTAAGTGAATTTTATAATTTTCGGTAAAGTAAAACGTAGTTTTCATAAAACTAAACCGTAATTATTTTTCACTATAAATTTAAAAATACCTATTTTAATTATGTTATTACTAGTAAATGGTGTTTATTTAGCCACTTATAAATTTTTAGTTTAATTAAATATTTTTCTTAAATTAATTATTTAAATATTAACATAAGCTTTATTTTTACACTAAATTAGTGTAAATTACAAATTTGAATGGGTTTAATTAGCAAAAGCGAACCATTACATATTAGAATCAAGTGTGTTTCATGCAAAATTTATTTTCAAAATTTTACAATGGTTCTAGACCATTCTAGGTCAAATGGAGTGAAGAAAATAAAGAATTTTTAAATAAATTCATGAAAAGACTTAATTGTGTGATATTTTTGTGAAACCTTCTACACTTTTCTTCACCTTTTCTCACTCTCCTCTCTTTTCCTCACCTCATGGCCGGCCTCACCACCATGGGCAGCCCCAAAATTTTTCCCCCGTCATTTTTGTATTAAAAATCATCAAAATTCATCAAAAATTCAATAAAAAAAACCCACAAAATCCTAATTAATTCCTACCCTCTATTCTTTGCTCATCTTTACATGGATTTTGGAGATGGAAAGCATTCATTTTGGAGGCTTATTTTCATGTTTGGATTTCATGTTGTGGAGGTATAAATCTTCTTCTTTTGATTTATTGTTATTAGATGTTTCATTTAAGCATAATTAGAATTAATAAATAATTTCTATCTACAAGTTTTAAAATTCAAGTTAGAATTTATAACATTAAGTTATGGTTTTTATTAATTAAGTAGAGTTATAATAACTAGTTTAACATTTTTAGAAGTGGAAAATCTTGTATGGATGATATATTGTAAATTGTTTATCCAAAATTGTTTAAATTAATCCATTTTGCAAACTAGATTTCTATATATTGTATATATTGGTGAGATAAAATTCCAAATAATTTTTGTAATACTAGATTGTGGTTTTAATGAGGATATTAACTTGTTGGTGGAATGAAAAACTTAAATTGGTTACTAGTTTCTATTGATAATTGAAAAATACTAATAAAAATGCGATTTTGCTAACTAGATTTTGGAAATTCTTAAATAAATGAAATTTAAAATATAATTTATGGTTTCATTATATCATTATCATCATGAATTGTAGTTTAATGCATTAATTCATGCAAAATCCAGTTTAGATGTGATATTGTGAAATTTTCCTTAAAAGTATCGAAATCGGGCAAGTTTGCAAACTAGAATTTTCAAACTAATATAAATTAGGGTGTTAAAAATATAGTGATGGTTTATATAGTCTAGTTATGCTAATTAATGAATATTATGATCATTAGTTTCTTTTAAACATCAAGTTTTGAAGTAAAACGGTAAATTGGTGTTTTCAGGTTTTACGGAATCGGACGATTTGATCGATTTTTAGGGTTTCGATGGATTAAATCATGTTTTATATTATAAGTAATGAGTTTTTAAACTACAAGTTGTTTGCTGATGTTTATCTCAATCAATCAGCGTTTGTACGCCGACATCGAGCGATATTTGGTTCTTTTGCATGAGCGGGACATAAGTTTTAACCTATGCGTGTTCCGTGCGTCGTTTTGACTTTTGTCCGTGATTCAGTTTACGATACTATATATATGTTTGCGTGTAGGTACCCCTCACATGGACTGCGGGCGATGAAGAAGAGGATGGAGACATCATTTTCGGCAGACAAGGACTAGGTGAGTAGATGTATATCTACGGGGGGAAGTCGGGTGGATGGCGTTTAGCACCCCCGCAAACGTAGAATAGGAATAGGTACTTATTGTCTTTAGGAAGCCAGACGTGACCTTAGAATTTCGGTGAGTAGGACCCTAGTAGCGACCTTAGGTTGGACTAGATTGATTTAGGAAGACCTTACCCGAGGATGAATATCATGGAGGAGATTCGTAGGTTTCAGGTAGATACACACACACGCACACACTGAAACTCGACGTGGTGTATACGTGTAGGTGTATATATATAGGACTAGGTGTAGGTATATATATATACACAATACGTATATGTGATACAAGGATGTGATATGATACACGGGGATGAAACAATATAACTGGGCTTGATGCCGTGATTCTTGGCTATACGATCGTGTTATGATGTTAGCGGATCATTAGAAAATGAGATAATGGATTTGTATACATGAACAATAATAAAGGGTGGTGATGATATTGAAGTATACGGGACTCTAAAATAGAACCCGGATCGTAACCTATGCCTGAAAGTCTGATATGATATATGTGTGACTTGATTACGATATCATATAGGTGTTACTTGATTACGATATGATATATACATATATGTGACTTAATCACGATTTGACATATATGACTTGATTAAGATATGATATATGTGACATGACATTTCTGAGGATAAATTAACGATGTATATTTATGCTGGCAATGATATATGATTGATGTATGCGATTACAGTATAGCACCTTGAGCATGACATGTGTTGATAATGATATTATACGAATGATGAGACACGTAGGTGATACTTGACCCGTACCCCGATATTGGGATGCCGTACGATGGACTTTATCGTACGAAGCATAGATATGATGATTGATCCGCACTCTTGATTCGAGAAAGCCGTACTACGTACGTGACGCTATTGAGGCTGGATCGCCGACTATTAGAGATATGGATTCAGACCTTAGGTGGACTCTTATTTCTTATTGACTAGTTTCTTAGGTTTAGTTCCTTAGGAGGTTAAATGAGCACTAGTTTAGGCTCGAGTCATATAGTTGTAGTTATACTTGTATATCACAGATGAGTGGTTATTACACATCCGTCTTTACATTCATACCGTAATCATAATGGTGCATGTTCATTCATATGTTTCTATAATCAGAATAAAACTTTGCCCGTTAGGACACCGGCACCATTACCGATGATGCGCATATTCCATGCACACTTATTTGCCGGCTCACACATATCATCATCGGTAATTGCTATGTCACGTACACTTTAGATCATATTATCTTTTATTGATACAATCAGCTAACAGCTAGATCGATATAATATTGTGATTACTCTCTGATGTTAGTATAGACATGGTATTTATTACTTAGACATTTCATGCATTCGCATTTTCATGTTATCATGCAGTATTATGGGGCATATGCCGACACTTATCATATACTTACTCATGATTTTGGGATTTTGGATTTCTATGAGATTTCTGGATTTTTGGGGAAAACCGCAAGAATATATAAAAACTTCTCTCTTTCTCCTCCTCTCTTTTTAAAACATAAGATGCAGTTTTCTCGTGATGTATGTGTCGTCCACCATGAGATTTCATGTTTTCTGTTGGATTTCGAGACCCGATTCGAGAAGTGGATGAACCGTCTCGGGTACATGGTGGGCCCGGTATGGTACCCCGGGGCAAGATGATCGAGTTGTAGACGATGAGCCTGGCAGGGGAGGACTACCTACCGGTGATGTCTGGCGCGGCGGATATCCGGAGGATACCGACCGTTGTCGTGAGATTTGATGATATGGGCCGATCCGGACTGACGGAGCCCGAGATATTGAGACTATGAGACATTGTGATTATGAGGTATTGAGACTTGAGATTTACATGTTTTGTGTCGATGCTTGACACGGATTTCCATGGATTTCATCGTTGATATTTCAGATTTCTTTACACATTTTACCATGATAAAAGTTAAACATTTCTTATACAGATATATCTAGATTTCAGGATTGGTTATTTCACATTCATGGTGCATGCATACTCATTCACATGACATAGTTCTATATGAGGCACTGATACGAGCACGGAGCATTTGCACTTACACGTAGCTTATTATCCTGTCTTTACTTAATGACTAGTAGTATATTAGTATATTATTATGACCTAGGACAGCGTCGTGCATTCGATTTCTTTTCGCAGATATCTTCTACTCACGAGTTGGCAACTCACCCCCGTTGTGCCAAATTTTATTACAGGTTCGATGTACAGGTTTTCCTGGTAGCTTGCTGGCACATCTATTCATTCAGGGTGATTTGCACGGTGGGTTGGTTCATTTGTATCTGGACCGCCATTGTACTTTTATTATTTCATTTGTATCTAGAAAACTCCATCAACCAAACTTGTATTACTTGATAGTTTACCGGACCATTTATTTGTTTCGACCTTAGAGTCGCGCTTGTATTATTATGATATCTGGTGGTTTTGTTTTCTTTTGAGTTTTGAGCCTCGCCCTTCGGCGTTGTATACTATTGTGCATTGGTATGGTTGTTTCCGCCTTTTGGCGTAGAGCTAGCTCCCGTTTGGGGATGCTTTTTATTGTTTGTGTATATTATACTTGTTGTACCCGTTTGGGGCCAGTTTTTACAAAGGAGACTCTGCCGAAATTTTTGGGAAAATTGGATATTGCTTTTAAACTTGTTTTCTACATGTTTTCCTTTACTTCTTCTTCTTTTTATGTTTTAGATTTCTGGGCTTCGGCTTACTTAGGTTACGTTGCGCCTCTAGACGCTTCGTAATCTAAGTGCCGGTCACGTTCCGTACTTTCGGGTCGTGACAATTCCCGTGCCGCCCAAACGAAGAAAGTGCATGTTGATGCATCATCTTCGGGTGTGTTCATTACCGAGAACTGTTTCTCAGTATTCTTTACATCCTGGGTATGATATGCCGGATCAGGATCCCGCAAATGTAATTTGTTACATGGGCTACAGATAGGTAGAGAACTGAGAACGGGTGATATGTTTCAAGAGTTTGAAATGATGCAAGTTTTGCAGCCAAGTCTGTTGGCAGTTATCACCCTGTCTTACCAAAATACATTGATTCTGAACGAATGTTATTAGATACCGAACCTGATATACAACATCATATCAGTCTCTTTATTAGTAAAGAAGGATATAATTTTGTATTGTTGGATAATGTTTTGAACATTTCCTATATCAAGAGTTGATCGGTTCAGGCATGTTATTTAAAAGTATAGACGTTCTAAATCAAACTACAGTTCTTAATATACAGAACACACACAAGAGGAAGAGTTCGGAAATGAACGAATCCTTCTTGAGGCATTGTAGACTAGGTCATATCAATGCGACCCGACTAGCTGAAGTTACATAAAGATGCATATTTAAATTAGTTTGGATTTACATCTTGTAAAACTTGCCAGTCATGTCACAAAGATAAGATGACCACAGCTCCGTTTATTAGAAACAGAGAAAGAGTTAGTGAACTCTTGGGATTGATACATGATGATGTATGTAAAGGTCCCCTGTCTACACATGCCAGGACCGGTTCTTTGTACTTCATTACATTCACTGATTATCTCTCAAGATCCGGACATATGTTCCTGTTGAAACACAAGTCTGAAGCTTTTGAGAAATTCAATGAATATAAGTTAGAAGTAGAGAACCAAAACAGGTATTAGTATTATGTCCTTTGATGTGATCAAGAAGGAGAATACTAGAGCACGGAATTCCTGGACTATTCTGAAGGAGAAAGAGATTCTCTCTCAGCATTACTCCTCCGTATCCACCACAGCATATCGGTGTATCGGAGTGGAGCAATCACACCCTATGTGATATGGTGTGCTCTATGATAAGTACTACTGAGTAGCCTATTTCCTTTTAGGGGTTATGCACTTGAGAAGCTGCATACCTATTGAATAGGGTTCCAACCAAATCATATGCCTACCACTCCATATGTGATATGGTATGGGAAGAGCTCATCTCTTAAAAATGTTAAGATTTGGGGTTATCCGGCCTATGTCAAAAGCAAAATCCGGACAAGCTCGAGGCAAGGTCAGTTCTATGGAAGTTTATTGGATATCCCAAGCATTCGCAAGGGAATATCTTCTACCAAACTGAGGAACAAAAGATGTTCTGTTTTCTCAGCATGCCACCTTTTGGAAAGGGAATTTCTTGTGAAGAAATTAGTGGTCATGATGTAAAACTGGAAGTAGTTCCAGCTAAAACAAACTGCAGCTGATGATTTGGTAGAACCGGAGGATTCAATAGTTTCCAACGAAGCTCAGCCTCTCCGCCGATCTGGTAGGGTTCCTCATCCACCTGAGAGATACTTCGGTTTCTCTATGACAGTAGGAGCGAGAATTGCATCATGAGATGATGACCCAACTAGTTTCGAGCAGGCCATCAGGAGTGGGGACTCTGTGAGAATGGCTGGATGCTTAGCGATCTGAGATGGAATCCTTATACACCAACAAAGTATAGACTTTGGTTGCTTTATCTGAAGGGTTAAATCCCCATCAGAAGCAAGTATATCTTGAGAAGATTACTTGGTGTACATGGAAAAGTTGAGACTTTCAAAACTATGCTTAAGTCCATCCAGATCCTACTGCCACTGCTACATACCATGACTATGATATCTAGCGGTTGGGTGTCATGACTGCTTTTCTAAATAATGATTTAGAAGAGAGCGCCTATAAGTACAAAGCCAGAGGGCTTCGTAGACAGTGGGAGCAGCGAAAACGTGTTCAAGATGTTTTATGTGATAAATCAGGCATCGCGGAGTTGGAACGTCTGTTTTGGTGTAGTAGTCAAAGAGTTTGACTTCATCAAAATGGTAGATGAACCAAGTACATACAAAAAGGTAGTAGGGAGTATGGTGGTGATCCTCGTATATTACGTGAATGACATACTCTTGATAGGGAAGGAGTTTCCTATGCTACGCATGGTCAATCTTCTCTTATCACATGGATTCTCCATATAGGATCAAGATGATACCTCCTAAATCCTGGATTATGGATCTATGGGATAGATCTAATTGGATGTTAGGATTCTCACTAGTCATAGTGAGATTGTATCAATCGATCCTGGGGAGAATCACTGGAAAGGTTCCAGGGTGATAAAAACGACTGAATGTCAGTCGCAGGCATTATCTTTACCCTCAGTGGAGGGACGGTATGTTGGAAGAGTTCCAAGCTATATACCGTGACATACTAGAAAATTAAAGGAAAGATACATCGTTACCAAGGATGCTACCAAAAAGGCAGTCTGGATATATTTTAGTCCATGAGATGAACTTTGTTCCTGCCATTGTGTGACAATGGAGTTGTGGTTTATGCCTAGGAAGCCCCGTCCCATCAGAAATCCGGACATATTCTTAAGCAGTATCGCCTGATCATGGAGATGGTTGATCTCCAGGGAGATCGAGGTTAGGAGAGTAGACACAGAGTACAACAGCGCGGATCCACTCATAAAGGCATATTTCCCAGTAGAGACTTTTATAGGATGGTTGAGTATGAGATACTTCAACCACAGCTGATTGTTGGGTATTCGATACCACAACAGATGGCCCTGGTGCAAGTGAAAGATTGTTAGTTATATGTATGCCCTAGAGGCCATTACTGTACATACGATGTATATTGTAGTGGATGCTTGGACATATATAGGGAGGACTTTCTTGCTCGACATGATAGTATGCTGTCTGGTTACTCTTTATCTTAACATGTACTATGATTGTCTCTATGTTACATGTTGATAAAGCCCTTAAGATGAGTACTTGACTACCAGGACTATGATGCAGTTCATACTAGTGGGGACAGTGTAGTCGCTAAGTACATCCTTCAAATGTTCCTAGTCGTGGGAGTACCGAGACAGGGCATCGATACTCTAGAGTAGACTAGCGTATGCGCTTCTTGACTCATATGATGGGCGATGGATGATCCCATATCCATTGGTGTTTGACATCAGAGAAGGTATACGGGTGCTCAGTGGAGACTGGGTACACTGGACGGACTCGCCGAGAACTCCCAGATGGTATTGTACCTCATGTCAAATGGCAGTTCTCTTGTGACACTGGTACAGGTTAGTCTGCAGACCCGAGATCGTCATAAAGTCTTGTGTGATTCCTACTGTGCTTTGATTTCCATCATACCACATCCAAGAGGGCGTGCAAAACGGTGGCTTTTGGGTACAGTCCCGAATCACATGGAGGCAATGAGCGATAGGAAGGGTTTCGTCTCTCCCGGTATAGGGAGTTGATGTTGCGCTGTGTTCGATTGGCTATAACTGGAAATCCCTGGCCAGGGTTGCTGAGATTTACTGGTAAGTGTTATCAGTAGTTTCTCGAACTATTGTGGAGCTCATATCGACACGACTTATCAAGCTACCGGGGTCTGACATTTACCACCCCTAGGCGAGATATGCGACATATCTGACGAAGAGACCGGACTGTACGGGAGTGTTACTGATTGGATTCGCATGAGAATGTACAGGCTTGCTTGTTGATCTTCTGATCACTCAATACCTGGGTGGCTGTTACGTTTAGCTGACCGCTTGCAGCTTGTGGATGTTTGATATGATCATCACCTACTGCCGGCGTATTGACGACTCTTTAGAGTCCTACACAGAGGTTTCCTGGCTCAGGAAAAATGGAGTAGGAGCACATATATGATATGTGCGGGACCGAGAACAGTACGTGTATGTGATACCGTATTAGATTCTCGCGATATGTGATATCGGCCGGGTACATATGACATAGCCGGGTCATCGGATCAAGTGTTGATTCGATGAACTGATACAGATTATATTAGTCGGTTATTTGTGAAATAGACGGATTATCGGATCAAGTGTTGATTCGATAATTTAATGTATAATTATATATTTGATATATTATATTACATTAACTAATATTAGCTCACTTAAAGATTCTTTTTTCACTTGAATAATACATTGATATATATGTGATATATGTTAATTGTATTATTTTATTTTGTTACAATAAATATTGTATATGTGATATATAATATTGTAACATGTTATGGTTACAAATGCAACATGTTTTGTGGAGTTTAAATGTGGTTAGGGTTTGGATTAGGGTTAAGCTTGCATGAAGCTTTCAAGAAGCTTCTTGAAGCTTTGACTTTAACTATGATATTTTGTGTAGATATTTATTAACCCAACCCAAACCCTTTACCATAGTTAATTCTCTACAAGGGTTAAGTCTAGATTCTTAACCCATGGTTGCAATTCTAACCTCACACAAGATTTCATTATTCATCACAAATAGATTTCTTCTTCTTCTCCTCCTTGAAAAGCTTTCTAGTTTTTTGACATGTGATGAAAATGAGTGAGAAATTGAAAACAAAAGAGAGCTAAATTCCTACTTCATCATCCTCATCTATTCTAGCCACTTAGATTAGGGTGTTTGCTTTTCTAATACTTTATTAGCAAAGCAAGAGCTTGGGTTTGAGTTTCTTCAAGATAGATCATCTTACTTATTGAAGATCGGAAGCTGGCTTGCATCTTTCTCTTCATGGAGCCTCTCTAGAGTCCGGGTACTTGATGATCGCAGTGAAGAGACCTCAACACGGAGCTTATGAAGCGAAGGAACGGACTACAAAGGTTGTAATTCCTAACTCTTAGATGTTAAAGTGTTTAACATACTTGTTTGCTTAATTCTCTAGTTAAGATCTTAGTTAGGGTTTGTTTAGCACCCTAAAAATTTCAATATGGCATGTGTGATGCCTTCCTAAACCTTGCTAAGGTGCTATACTAACCCTATAATCAACACGGTAATCGTCTTTGAAAAAGACACAAATCCTGCCGCCCATATGCAGCGGTTACCAATAACATCAAAACCTGATTCATGACTTCAATTTCTTTTCTTATTGTCTGACTCAGACTGAGTCTCATTATAAATAATCTGACTTGAATATGATTCAAGTACAATCTACAATACTACAATTCAATATGAATCCACATATTCAATCTGTTTAATCTATCAATCTATACAACTTGACTTAACCGAACTATGGATATACATCCATCTACATGATTATCCAGTACATCCATTTCCATTTATACGATATCATAGTTTCGGCAAGTCTTCCATTTACAACACAAGATCCTCCAAACCAACTAAATCAGGGAAGCTGAAGCGGAAATGAAATTGTAGGGTGAGGGCATCCATCTATATACAATATATAATTCAAACAATACAACAATACAAACAAAATATCGCGGGGTTTATAAAGGGGCAGACTGGTACAGAATATGTTAAAGGTGGCACGAGGTGGTCACTTAAGACGTAATTACATTCATGTCGTTGTTCCGTGGTATTATCAACGGAGCCTTGTATTCCATTTGCCTTAAGTCTCTGGCATATAGAGACTCCTCTCGTATACACTGGCCTCTTCTGTACCAAGCTACAAATAACAGCGTTAACCATATAATACAACTTTAAAAGTTACACTTTCTCTCTCTGTCTATTCTATTACTCCCTTATTTTTGGGACTTACCGAGCGATTTGTTCGCTGACGACATTCTCTTTCTTCTTCTTTGAATGTCGTCAGGTGATTCGGACCTTCCAGAGATCGAGCCTAGCACTGAAAACTTGAACCAGTTATTGAAAATCCCGAGCTGTAGTTACACTTGTACATTTTCTTTACATTCTGTATTTTTCCATTTCTGTTATGCCACTATTTAGGCATCGCTTTATTTCATGTATTTACTTTTCCATGTATTGTAAAAAGAATGTTAATAAATAAAGTTGTTGTTCATTACATTTGTCTCTTGTATACATTTACTTTTATATTGCTTAGATACGCTTAGCGTGTTTACTTCAGAGTAAATACGTAGCGGTCTCGTCGCGGCCTCTGTCCGTACGCTGGGAAGCGGGGCGTGACAGAATATCCTTGTCACGACCCGAAAGTACGGAACGCGACTGGCACTTAGATTACGAGACGTCTAAAGGCGTACCGTAACCTAAGTCAGCCAAAGCCCAGAAGAATCTAAACCAAAATCAAAAGAGAGTGAAGGAAAACCTTTAATGAAAAATGGTTTTTAAAAATCGTTTAAGTTGCAAAGAATCCCTTTTTTAAAACATCAAAAATTTCTGAAAATTTCGGCAGAGTCTCCCCTGTATTTTCTACCCACCAAAATGGGTACAACAAGATAATAAACCTGTAATCATAAAATGGCATCCCCAAGCGGGAGCTAGCTCTTCGCCCAAGGCGGATCACAACCACATACAATATAATAGCAATATCAAGAAAAGAGCATGAAAGAAACGCAAAATATCCGAAAACACAACGCCGGCTCAAGTGAGCTCGACCCAAAAGAACCACAAATATACAAATCTCTCAGTCTCATCACTAGGTCGCATATACAATATAAAGTGGTAGATGGAGAATACTAGATACAAAGATAAAGCAAAAAAAAATAAAGTGTGCTCGCAACCCACCTACGGGCGATGTCGCGAGTCTGAGCAAAATGAGCTGATGATAAGATAGTCCGCCGCTACAAGGGTGACGGGTCCGACCTGCAAGACACTGTGGCACAACGGGGGTGAGTTGCCAGCTCGTGAGTAGAATATAACATCTAATAAGGCAATCGTAAGAATGCACGCAATGCACCACAACATGCATGTCCATATGTGATATAATATCTCTAGTATGCATGCACAGGTATGCAATGTCATTATTAAGTCTTTAAGTGTTTTAAAATGCTAAGGGTATTAAATTCTTAACTTTAGAACATGAATATCTGTATAATAGCTAAATACCATCAAGAAATCATCTGCAAACCCGTGTCAAGCATCGACACCAAAAAGGAATCATATCTGTCTCAATATCGGGCTCCGTCAGTCCGGATCGGCCCATATCATAAATCTCACGACAACGGTCGGTATCCTCCGGATATCCGCCGCGCCAGATATCACCGGTAGGTAGTCTTCCCCTGCCAGGCTCATCGTCTACAACTCGATCTTCTTGCCCCGGGGTACCATACCGGGCCCACCGTGTACCCGAGACGGTTCATCCACTCCTCGAATCGGGTCTCGAAATCCAACAGAAAACATGAAAACTCATGGTGGACGACACATACATCATGAGAAAACCGCAACTTTGTTTTGAAAATGATGAATATAAGGTTTTGTTAAATTCTTGCGGTTTTCCCCAAAAATCCAGAAATCGCAGCAATACTGAAATCCTCAAGAAAATCATAATTTCCACATGTTATATATGATAAATGTCTATGATATCAATGCATACGATGTGAATTTTGCTAGAAATCTATATAAATATGATGATGATGCGAGGTATACGTATGCTATGCAATTTCATATATCAAGTATGAATGCAAGTGGCGATATTATGATAAACAGGTTCTATAGTGCACGTGGCATGGCAATTACCAAAGGAGTGTGTGTCACATGAATAGTGCGCGTGCAACAGATGCCAATGGTAATGGTGTTCGTGTCCTACAAAGTGATATCGCATAAGTATGGATGAATGTCCATGCAATCTAATATACTGTTCGCTATAAGGGTATGCAGTGTACATGAATGGATAAGCTAGCTAACAATATGAATCTTGCAAAAAGTAGGGTAATCCTAACTAGAGGGGGGCGCCTCGCGCCATTCAGACGATTCCCCCATAGATGAATACATCTACTCACCTGAAATCCCCGCTAATCCGTTCCGGCCACCGCCTTGCCTTTTCGCGCCGTGTCCGAAGTTTCCCCGACCGATCCTATATTTGCACAATATCAAGCATAAGATTACAAAACCTAACACAATGCAAGTCACAACATACAATTATCCACGCTCTCGTATTAATCATAGCATGCACTCGGTGCGCGGAAAAACGCACGAAAATCGCAATCCTTTAACTAGAATCGTCATTTCGGGAAAATCGACTAAACTACAACCCGACTAGATGAAACCCCGCGTTAGCGCACTCTAATAGTCCTATATGAAGCTAATTATATCACTAACATAACGCATTTCGGTCGCATTCTAATTTCTACAAAAATCTAGTAAGCGATTTTCTAGCCGATTCGATACAAACATCGTAATTTGTCGATTTAGCAAGCGTATCATTACACAATTAACCATTCTAATCAATTATATAACCAAAACCCTAACTTAATTTTTACAACCATGTTTCAAACCCTAACTCAATATCAAAACCCATTCTTGAATTTTCAAGACAACCCATTATAATGAAATTAACACTTTAAACATCTAATTTAGCATAAACAAACTACAAATTAGCAACTAGTTTAGGATTTTACCTCACCAATTGAATCCTAGCATGATCAAGTCACCAAGAAAGCCTCCTTTAACCATGTTTTTGAACAAATTTGGGTTGAGAGAGAGTGGATTAGGGTTTAGATTTGAATGGTTTAATGAAATTGTGGATTTTTATTGAATTTTTGCATGAAAATGAAGAAAAAAAGAAGTGAGAAGAGGGGGAAATCTGCAGGTGAGGGGTCGGCTGCAGCAAGGGAGGGATATGAGGGAATTTTGGAGAAGTTTCTAGTTCAATACAACATCATATGTTATCATTTCATGCTTTCATGTCAACTTTTTTACAAAAAAACCCATTTTTATTTCATTTTTTCACAAATTTTCCCACCCTAAAACCAAAAGTTTGCAAGACATGATGTAATTTTATTAACACCATATTTTAGCTTATAAAGACTCCTAATTATGAAATTTACCTAATTACACTTGTATTTATCACTAATTTAATGTATTTAAGGCTTAAAATAATAAAAAAAATAATTAATTACGAATTTTTTTTTATTTAACTAGATAATTATAAGTGACATTTTAGTGACAAAATTAAAGTAATATCTTATCTAAATTTTGTGTAATTGGGTCTACAATGAAAAATAGCTATTTCGACTTTTTACGGAAAAAGCCGAAAAATTAGCCGATTACCGAAAAACTGCTTAAACGATTTTCGAAGGGTTACAATCCTTTGGCTACTAATCGAGATTAACCGAGCGAGGAAACCATCAGATTTGAGCTTGACAGAGAATGCCCATCGACAACCAACATCAACTTTTCAAGTGGAAGCAAAACTGGATCCCAAGTATCATTCTGCCGAATAGCAGTCAATTCCTCAATCATAGATTGTTTCCTGCTAGGATGTGCAAGAGCCTCAGATACATTCGTGGGAATGGTATATTTATCCATAGATGAAACGAAAACACTGTGTGGAGAAGACAAATGAGTATAGGAAACGGAACGACAAAGTGGATTAGCAGTGGAATGAGGTGCTTTGCGTATCGCGATGGGAACATCTAGGTCAGAAGGTGCAGCTGGTGTGGGTTCAAAAATTGGATCAGGAGTAGGCTCAGGGGTTAGTATAACAGGAGTTAGGGTCAGAGGAATATCTTGGTTCGGTGGAGGCGTCTCAGGTGCTGAAGTAGTAGTAGTGTCCAAAGATGGGTTGCAAGCTTGAGTGAGAACAGTCTTGTCTTGTGGAATGTCGGGGTATTCAAGAAATACCATGCCACTGGTGTCATTTGGGGATAAACTCACGAGAAAGAAAGACTGCGACTCAAGATAGATTATATCGGCCGAGATAAAGCAATGACGAAGGGTGGGATCATAACAGCGATACCCTTTCTGGAAGTGAGCGTATTCTAAAAAGACGCACCAAATGGATTGAGGATTCAACTTAGTTCGACCAGGTCTATATTTATGGACAAAGCACAAACAACCGAAAATTCGAGAAAATACATAAAAACAGAGGGTCATTAGGGAATAAGATAGAAAAAGGCGTTTGAGCATCAAATACATAGGAGGGCATACGATTAATGAGATAAGTGGCCGTAAGAACCGCATCCCCCCAGAAATAATGAGGAACCTATCGATGAATGATTAGTGTTCGGGCGACCTCCAGTAGAGGACGATTTTTGCGCTCAATAATATTGTTCTGTTGGGGGTATAGGAACAAGAGGACTCATGAAGAATACCGGATACAGATATAAAATTCTGGAACTCAGAAGAAAAATATTCTTTCGCATTATCACTACGGAGTATTTTCACAGAAACATCAAATTGCGTTTTAATTTTAGCACAAAATTTGCGAAATACGAAAAAAACTTCATAGCGAGATTTTATTAAATACAACCAAGTTGCACGGGAAAAATCATCAACAAATTTGACAAAGTACCGATAACCAAATAACGACTCAATGGGACATGGTCTTTATATATCGGAATGAACTAAACTAAATGAAGTGCTAACTCGCTTATTTATTCGAAGAGGGTAAGATATATGGTGGTGCTTACCTAACTGACAAGACTCACACAATAACTCAGTAGTCACAGAAGATTCTGGATGTAACTTTTTTAGGTTTTGTAATGATGGATGTCCCAACTGACAATGCAAATCTAAGACGGTAGAATCACTCAAGCATGCAACCGACTCTGAAAACTACTTATCTGATACAGACCATCAGACACATGTCCGGTGTCAATCGTCTTTCTCGTTACTAGTTCCTGAAATACACAATGGTTACGATAAAAAGATAGCACAACAGTTTAGAAATTTTATGAGTTGACTAATAGAAAGAAAATTGAAAGGAAAGCGAGACATATATAAAACTGAGTGTAAAAGCATAGACAAATTTAAATCACTGAACCTATATCACTAACAGGTAAAATATAACCATCAGCTAGTTTGACATGTGTGTGAGAAATATGTAAGAAATTGGACAATATACTTGAATCCCTAGTCATGTGATCTGACACTCCTGAGTCAATCACCCATGACGTAGGAGCTACTGAGGATACACAAGCAGTAGAGTTATCTGTTTTAGCAAATGTAGCACTGGAGGCTGACTGCGACTGAGAGAGTTGAAACTGTTGAAACAATCTGAAACTTTCCAACGTCTCCGCATCCATAGAATTAATGGCACAGTTGTACCGGAAGCAACATGAGCTATAGAACTGTTACTTTTTTCGGGCAATCATACTTCATATGTCCAAATTCATGACAATAATTACACTCAACCTTTTTTCGACTACCACCAGGTCTTCTCCTGAGTAATTACCTCGGCTACTATCCACACTAACTCCTCTTCCATAATAACTGTCATGATCTCCTCCTCGATCTGAACGACCCTTGCCTCGACTGAAGCCGCCTCTCTGTGGCATAGCGACCAATGCAAAGTTTTCTGCGACTGATTCCACATTCGGGTGAGTTGGAAACATCTCTCGGATCATATGGAACGCCTCCTAAAGATTCTTTGACGACTCACTATCAATTACTAGTGGCCATACTGCATCATACGCAGAATTCAGACTTCCTAGGAAGATCAATACATCAAGATTATCTTGGCGTGTCTTCATTTTCTCCAAATCAGCTTATAAATGGAAAATAACCCGTAACTCATCATATACCTTCTTGAAGGCAGCATAGTGTTCTTCCAACGTCCGACTCCCCCGATCTGATTCAGAATAAGTCCGAGAGATAGAGTAATTCTGGGACATGTTACTCTTCCCTGAATAAGTGGACTGCAACAATTTCCACATTTCCTTCGCAGTAGACCAAGTAAGACCATATCTATCATCTCCTGCTCCATGACCTCCCATAAGAGACCTTTCATCAAACTGTCATCTTTTATCCAAACAGCAGTTTTCGGGTTTGGGACATTATTGGTGAGATGATCTTTACCCTTTCCAGTCAAATTCGTCATCACAATAATCAGCCATTGTTGCCAAGTCGAACCATTGAGTTTCTGATCTGACAACTTAACAGAAGCCAAGGTTGGTTCTACAACAAATCGCTCGACAACCTCCTTCTCAGCGTCACCCATGATAATAATAACAGAGTCAAAGCATGAAAACTTCTAGCACCATCCTACCTCCCAATCAACCAAATGAATCCGAACGGATGATTCACGACCGGATCTAAACAGACCTCCAACCGAACAGATGATCGACGACTGGATCTAAATCGAGCAGATGATCCAGAAAAAAAGAAGGGAAGTGATAGTCACATCAGCGAGGGCGTGATGATTGATTTGGTGGCGTCGACGGTTGATGGTGCTGACGAGAAGCAACGAGGGCTAGTGATTTGGTGGCATGGCTTTGGGAGATGAGGGGTGATGGTGGCAGTGGGTGGAGATGACGTCAGCGGCTTAGGACAGAGGGAACAATGGCAGTGTTGGCGGCATGGGTGATCCCCAGTGATGGCGTCGGCAGTGATGGCAGCGGGCGGTGATGGCGTCGGCAGCTTGGGGCAGCGGCGGCGGTGATCGACAGTGATGGCAGTGATAGTGTCGGCGGTTTGAGGAGAAGGCTAAGGTTGGGTTTTTTTATTTTAAGAGGAAGCTAGGATTAGGGTCTCTAATTTCTGTATCCTGGCTCTGATACCATGTTACAAAAAATTAAATATTTTATTATTATTATCAAAAGACATAAAAAAAAAAAACCTTTATATATAGGTGTTACAATATATCTACTCTCATAATTTTCCGGATGTGGGACTAAACTCTTTCTTATATCAAACTGTAGCACCTATCATAACAAAAATATAAAAATGTTTAAATAACTATCAAATAGATAAATATTTATCATATATAATTTCTTGCATAAATCTAACATTAGACTAATAAAAATAATGATTCATTGATTACCATGTAAATCAAAATCCTCAAAAGTGATGCGGCCTGGAGATATGGAACACAACCACTAAAGTTTGGGTTTAAGTGCTAAATGCCAGGATTCCTTCATTAAACGCCTCTTAAATGGGCGTTGCAAAGCTTGGCGTTGGAACTGTGCTCGTTTTGAGCGCAGCTCCAACTACGTGCCACGTCAACGATTTTGTTTTCAGAATACCATCTTGTGAACCAAATCCATCATACCAAACACGACTTTACTTACTCATGTAGTTGGAGCAATATGGTTCTCCATCTGCATACAACCAAACACACCTTTAAAGACTCCGCCTCCCGATTCCTCTCTCTAATCTATGTGCCCTAACATTCTCTCTCCTCTTCATGTGAAATTTGGTAAAACAATCCTCATTCACTGGTTCCCTCCAAATCTCTGATGCCCTACATTCCTCTTTCTGGTTCTTGTGAATCTTTGATTGCCATCTAGATTATCTCGCTCGATTCTCACTATTATAACATATGGTGTATTATGATATAATGAACGGTAAAATTGTAACATGGATAAATGTGTTCACATCTATATAAAGGAGAAGATAGCTCGTGCTTTTTTAACCAACATAATTGTTTCCGATTCTATTCTTTTAGGGGCTGTTTGGTTGCAGGATTATGGAATTTGGATTCCAAAATAGTACGGTTGAAATTTCTGGATTTGGTAATTTGTTGGATTTGTAGATCCTTGTAATCTTTGTTTGTTTGGTGAAAAAAGGTAGGATTTGGATTTGAGGATTTTAGAGAGAGATAGAGAGAGAGAGGATTGTTAAATAAATAAAGTGCATGGGCCCCATCTAAAAGTACAATGAATAGTGCCAAATCCTTGAAAATCCTTGAAAATTTTTAGAATTCCATAATCCTTGTTTTGTGGTGGGCCCTCCATAAAAAACAAAGAAATCTTAGAAATCCTAATCTTGCAACCAAACACAAAATTATGGAATCCTAGGATTCCACAATCCAAAATCCAAATCCAAACTCATAATCCTGCAACCAGGCCCTCATGGAATCAGAGCCATCACCTCTTCTCTCTTCTTCTTCATAACCGTTCATAACCAAGACCACCACCACCACATCGACACCAACACCACAAGCCGCCGCCGCCGCTCACCGTCGCCACCTCACTAGCATCTTCGACTCCACTCAGATCTAGTTTGAGGCCGCTGCTGCTCGACCCTAATCTCGACTTCGATCTCAGATCCACTCGAGATCCAGATCGAGGCCGCCACCACAAACCTCCGCCGCCGCCATGCAGAGCTCTCGACGTTGACTCCAGCTACGAGGCCACCCGAGGCTGATATGATCTGATTGAGATCTTTTCTCCGACTTCGAGGCCACCCGAGGCTTTTGTCTTCTTCGATCTCGAGATCGACTCTGGTAAAATCCGAGAAACCCTAACCTGAGCAAATCCTCTTCTTTTACTCACCAAACCTCTTCATCCTTGTGAAAGTTTCAATCAGATTTTGTGGGTTTCGCTGCAGGTAGTCTTTCATCCTGTTGGCTTCAAGTTTCAATCTTTTGTAGGTTTTCTCTTCTCTGTAAGTCTCAATATGATTTTTTTTTAAAAATTACATTTGTTCAATATGCTGCTGAATATGAAAATGCTGCTGACTTTTTAATGATTTTTTTTGGGATATGCTGCCTGTATTCATTTTAATTTTTATGAATTTCCAACTTTCTGTTGAATATGTTGCTGGTTTATTTTTGGTAATTTGCTGAATTTTCAAGGGAATACGCCGCTTTTCGACTGAATATGTTTCTGATTCGTTCTGATTAATTTCGACTGAATATGTTACTGATTTTTTATTAATCTCTGATCATTTGATGATCTTTCTGAATTTCATGAAGAATGAAAGTGAAGGAGATGGGCATAATGAAGATATCACTCTTGGAGATTATAGCAATGGATCAATGGAAGAGAATTTATTATTTAGTAGAATTGTCTTTTTAACTTTTGGAGGAATGGTTTATAAACTTGGTTGGAATGTATTTATTCCTTAAAGTTATTATGTTTATGTTTATGTCATATGGTTAAATTTTGGTATCATTTTAATTATAATTTACATGAGTTTGTGTGATTTATATATTTGTGTCTGCATTGTTGCAGCTTTTAAATTTTGCTTTAGTTCTATATTTCGCTATGCTGCTAATTTGATCTTATTCTATTAAGTACACACACACACAGACAGAATTGTTTTAATATAAAGATGCGAGTCGTGTGACACATAACAGGGTCACCCCCTTCCATATAAATAGGTTTCATCTCCTTTCCTTATATTAATTGCATGCCTTGCACTTGTAACCTCCTTGTTACAATTCCTATGACCTAACAATTGTATATTTGCTTCATTATTGCACAAGGGAAAAAATTATCAAACAGTAGATGATAAGATGCAATACGAGATACAATATCTAAAAAAACTATGTGATATGTATCGAGATTCAACAATTTCTAGTGTATCTACCTTTCTTCATAAAATTAGTTATCTACCATCACTTGTGCATTCTTGATGGACTATTATTCATCAATTATTTAATGGTTAAGCTACATAGCTTCCGAATGTGCAACCTAGCATTGAAGAACGTACAGCCACAAGTCTTGTTCATCTTGAAGTAGTCCTCACGGCATGTTCCCTAGTTGAACCAAGATTTCATTTTCTTAGAATGCCAACTTTCTTCCGTTTATTTGCTCCTCCTTTCAGATAAGCACTAAATTTCATTTTATTCTTTTTCCCCATAAGAAATATCGAGGCCCAGGTCTGATATTAGTCATAAGTCAAGATATATGAAAAGAGTGCAATACTTACCCAGTATGCTGCTGAGGATACACTTAAATTTGTCCGTCAAACAAACTTGTTAATTTTAGTAATGTGTCAAGAAATGGAACAGCCTTTTGACGAACAACCATTCAATGAATTTAGGAATAATGAATAATTTCATTGATTTAATTTTAGTTATCATGGGCATTGGAGTTCTCTGAATTCTGTAAAGCTGAATTTGAATTGCGTATGTATTTGGACAGGATCCAATGTAAATTGTTTGATATCAAATACATCATGGACCAGGTGATATAGGAATTTTCTAAAGTAGTACCAATCCAGATCAAATTTATCACATGCGTTTAAACTGCAACCTTTTAAAGCCGTGCCTATACAACAAAAAAAAAAACTGGTACTTTGTTTATATACCCTAAATCTTGTTATTGACATTAAATTGCAATATGTGCTTCTTTAGTTGTCTTTCAAGAGTTTGAACATTATTTATTAATTAGAGAGAGTTCAATCGCAGAATACAGGATGCACGTATTTGGTACAAATGTTTGGTTTCCAAAAACCTGTCCAAAGAGATAATATTTGTTGGGATGTGGGCCGGTTGTCTATATCTCTTAATTTTCATTTTTAGACAATTTTTTTGGCCATCTTCAACTCAACTAAACAAAGAAATCTGTTCTTTTAATTTTTCTAAACGTAATTATGCATTATAGGCAGCAATGGCAAGTCTTGATCCAATGCCAGAAAACCTTATGCACGAGAACATGCAGCCTGCTAAGCCGCGGATTCTATTGGCTGCTTCTGGAAGTGTTGCTGCTATTAAGTTCGAGACTCTTTGCCGTACTTTCTCTGAGTGGGGTGAAGTCAAAGCTGTTGCCACCAAGTCATCCTTGCATTTTATAGATAGATCGTCGCTACCGAGTGATGTAACTCTTTACACAGACGACGAGGAATGGTCGAGTTGGAAGAAGATCGGAGATGTGGTACTGCATATAGAGTTGCGGAAGTGGGCGGATGTGATGGTAATTGCCCCATTATCAGCAAATACGCTCGCCAAGGTACACATTTTATATGTTATTCTTATTTGGATACGATTCACCCTTATTTAAAAAAAAAACTGGCCTATTTTATTTGTATTTTTATAGTTTTGGTCAACTTCAAATTGAAATTTTGAGTGTGTTCTCTTAGCAACTTCTAGTAGTTTACATGTGAAGATTTAGCAGCAACATTGATTGGCCTGATGACAGATTAATAATTGAGCAAAAGAAAATATGAAGCCGGTGAAGATATTTTTGAGGCTGAAATACTATAGTACAGAGAGAGATAAAGGGGTGTTATAAATTAAGGAAGTGCTTGGATTGTGATATATATTTAAAAACTTGATTCTTTTGTTTCTAACTACAACTTGCTTATAATATTGAACTGCATATAATATATTATAGAAAATCTGAACGAAAGTTGCTTTCAACTACCCCTGAGATAATGAACTACTCGGAATATAGTCCATTAGTCAACTGTCAATATACTGTACAAAATATTCGCATTTATGCTTTCACAATTTCTACATGCGTCAAGGGCTCGGAGTAGCCTATCGGTAGGGCTTGAAGTAGCCCATGGGGGAGACCCGGGATCAAGCCCGGATAATGGGTGGCTAATTTATCCCACCTATTATCTCAAAAAAAATTCTACATGCGTCATAGTTTTGTAGTCGTTCGCCACCATAAATGTTTATTATCAGTGGTTAACCTGCTGAAAGCCTTTGCGGTTTAGTACCAAATCTCTGGCTAAACTAAACTAACGAGCAAGGAATTAGCTTGCCATAAATTATACAAGGCTATTGGTGGGCAGTGTTAGGTAAATGCATCCTCTCTTTTCTAGACTCTAGAAAAGGAATATTTGTAAGCTAATATCTTAATTGGAATGTGGTATGTGATGTAATTCTCAGTAGGAAAACTATCATATTTCCCATCATATTTCTTTTAACAATCTAGAGAATTTTGACATAAGGACATCAATGTTTACAGCCAGTTTTACAGCTTTATCAAAAAAATTAATGGAGCCTTGTTCTCATAACCGACCCCATTTTGGTGATGTATATAGCCACGTCCTTAAACCTACATAAATACCTTATCAGCAATAACCTCATGGTTATATACATTCAAGTTCTTAAACCTACATGAATTATATAATTGAACTAAATAATGTCTCTCTTATCACTTAGATCGCAGGGGGTTTGTGCGATAATCTTCTAACGTGCATCATTCGAGCATGGGACTACAAGAAGCCTTTGTATGTGGCCCCTGCCATGAACACATTCATGTGGAACAACCCTTTTATGAAGCTCCATCTTGATACCATCAACAAACTCGGCGTAGCCCTAATTCCTCCTGTCACAAAGAGGCTGGCTTGTGGAGATTTCGGAAATGGCGCCATGGCCGAGCCTTCTGTGATTTATAACACAGTGAGGCTAGCGTTGAATTCAAGGCCTGTAAATGCCTCTAGTTAAAGATTAATGCAATGGATGTGCGTTTTTCTCTTAAAGCTATCTGTGTTTGTGTGTATATTGAGCTAATTGTTGTTGTTCTTCTTCTTCTTTCAGTAGAACTGCATTTGTGAGTGATTATTCCTTTATATTTGTACAATAGTTTAATTCTTGATTTATTATCTTCTTGTTGAAGATGGGGTAATCTTTTATGTTTTAATTGCATATAACACCATTGTTTTTGTTTGTGAACAGAGATGGTGTTTCGTGCTAATACATAAATTACATGTTTGTTTTATGCAACTAGCCCTTCTCATTGATTATGATACTTCATCTTTTAGTCATTGTCCCATTTCCACTAAAATAGACTTAAAAAGAATAAAAGAGAAGCTCAAACGTGTTTTGCTGGAAGTGGACTTGAAAAGATTGTTGGATTTTGATATGACGAGACTCCAATAAAGCATACTGATGGTTGTTTCCGGATTGGGATTTTTTATTTTGAGCTGACCCGTAAGTTAACCCATACACACGGCATCCACATACACATAGCACGTCTATACACGCGTGCACCAGAAACTTTTGAAATGCATGTGTTTCCTTTTCATTTAGGAACAACGTAAATCGTGATTGTCTTAGCTTCCATCTTATACTTCTGAGGTTTTCCATTATATGTCCCTCAATTAATAACTAGCTGTTTGGCACGTGATAGGTATGTGATTAAATCAATATGATAGGCAAAATCAAATTGAATTTTTTTTATTTTGTATGTCTAAGTTTATAAGTTTAATTTGTTATTAATTTAGATTTGAGATCATAGTTATATAATATATTTTTACTTTTTGTAACTCTTTTACATTTTAAGTTCGTTGATGAAAGATATTATATTATGTTTTAAGTGATATTAATTCTAAAAGATTTCTCTCATCAATGGAGTCGATGATTTGGACCAGAATTTTTGGAATATTTAATTTAAACTAATATGAGAGCGTCACGCACCCCTCATCTTCTAGTTATAATAGCAGATATAGAGATTAATATAACCCTGAATTTTCATTGTCTTTTGGGTAAGTGCAGAAATATGTATAGTCCTCTTAAAAGAGCAATACTTTATCTACCGGGCTTAAAATCCTACCATAATCCACCCAAGAGACAAAATGGTGGAACCTATAACACCTAGATACCAGTGCCAAACAAGCGGGCCCGTGATTTCTGTCTCTTGGATAGATTGTGATGGAGCTCCTTTTCGGGCCCCCGTCAAATGTTGTCTTCCGTAGATCTCGAGGTGAACTGGGTTGATTGTCATTCGTTGCGTGTGGGTCACAATGGGTTTTGAGAGGACAAAGTGGGATGAGGAGGCTGCCGCCGTATACCTGCAAAGAAGTCCCGGGGTGGTTTGGTACCACCGAGGACCCTCCGACGCTCAAGTCAGTGACAAGATCCGAGCAGAGTAACGGCGTAAGTGTAGAGAATGGCTTACTTGTCCCCTCTGTGGTGGGGGTTTATATAGCGGTGGTGGCACGCAGCAGCAGGCGTGAGAATCTCGCCGGCAGTTACGCTTCCGACGCCACGCCCGAGCGGATCGCCCATTAACGGGGATCGTGATGGCGTGGAACGTGGGATGTTGTTGGCGTAGAATCTGCGCACGACGAGATTCGCGGAGATGCGGTTACGCCTGTGAGTGGTGGAGTTGGTCGGAGGGCCGAGGAAGACGGCCTCGGCCGGGAGGTCGGGGACAAGCGAGGAGGCCGAGGAGTCTTGGTCCTGTAGCAGCTCGGGTCGAGCTAAGGGCCGAGGAGGCTAATTTGCAGGGGGCCCCGAGGAGGGCCAGCTTGTGCTTGCAGGTCGGGCACAGGGCTGCCTGGTCGGCCCCTACGGGCCCTTTCTTCTGAGTCTTGGAACACGTCATCTGCCACGTGTCATGATCTGAGCAAGATCGCCAATATTGAGCATCATCATTAGCCCCCCACTCTTGTCTAGACCAGCTAGCGGGTCGGATCAGGAGTGGACTGCCGGGCCGCCCAGGGTAAGCTCCATCCTAAGGTTTCGTCGGGACGTGTCCCCGGGTTGTCAGCTGTCTTTTCTGCCAGCGAATTAGGGGGAGATCTCTGCATTTAAGGAAGGTGCGCCGGTTCATGCATCCTGCCACTGAAGCGACGGTCTGCGTGTCAAGCGTCGGTTGGCCGACGCGACGTGTGCCGACCTGTGGCGTCTGATGGGGCGCGGTCCAGTGCAGGAACAACAAGTGGAGCAATCGGTCGTCGAGTTGATCTCGATCACCTGATGTCTTTTGTTGGGGCTTCGGGTCCGCTGCGGGGGATGACCGAGTAGGGAAGCTGCTCGGTTGATCTTGGCGACGGCCTTGATCCCTGGCGTTGCGAGTAGGGAAGCTACTAGCCAGGGATAGCCGAGCAGGGAAGCAGCTCGGCTGTCTCTGGGAGGACTTTGATCCTTAGCGTTGGAGGGGTCATAGGAGGCCTGCTAAGGATAACCGGGTAGTGAAGCTGCGCGGTTGCCTCTTGGCGAGGGCTTTGATCCCTGGCGTTGCGAGCAGGGAAGCTACCGGCCGGGGATAGCCGAGCAGGGAAGCCGCTCGGCTGCCTCTAAAGAGGACTTTGATCCTTATCTCTGTTGGGTAGGAAGCTACCCGCTGGGATGCGCCGAGCAGAAAGGGGCTCGGCGGCCTCGTGAAGAGGGCTTCAGATCCTCAGCGTCTGATGGACAGGAGGATGCCCTCTGGGATGCGCCGAGCAAGAAGGATCTCGACGGCCTCGCGATGAGGGCTTCAGACCTTCAGCGTCTGATGGGCATGAGGACACCCGCTGGGGATGCGCCGAGCAGGGAGGAACTCGGCGGCCTCGCGGTGAGGGCTTGATATCCTCCGCATCTGATGGGCAGGAGGATGCCCGCTAGGGATGCGCCGAGCAGGAAGGAACTCGACGGCCTTACGATGAGGGCTTCAGACCATCAGCGTCTGATGGGCAGGAGGATGTCCGCTGGGGATGCGCGGAGCAAGAAGGAATTCGGCGGCCTCACGATGAGGGCTTGAGATCCTCAGCATCTGATGGGCAGGAGGATGCCCGCTGAGGATGCGCCGAGCAGGAAGGAACTCGGCGGCCTCGCGATGAGGGCTTCAGACCATCAGCGTCGAAGGGGACGTGGGAGGCCTGCTAAGGATGGCCGGGCAGGAAGGAACTCGGCGGCCTCACGATGAGGGCTTGAGATCCACAGCATCTGATGGGCAGGAGGATGCCCGCTGAGGATGCGCCGAGCAGGAAGGAACTCGGCAGCCTCGCGATGAGGGCTTCAGACCATGAGCGTCTGATGGGCAGGAGGATGCCCGTTGAGGATGCGCCGAGCAGGGAGGAACTCGGTGGCCTCGCGTTGAGGGCTTGAGATCCTCAGCATCTGATGGGCAGGAGGATGCCCGCTGGGGATGCGCCGAGCAGGAAGGAACTCGGCGGCCTCGCGATGAGGGCTTCAGACCATCAGCGTCTGATGGGCAGGAGGATGCCCGCTGGGGATGCGCCGAGCAGGAAGGAACTCGGCGGCCTCGCGATGAGGGCTTCAGACCATCAGCGTCTGATGGGCAGGAGGATGCCCGCTGGGATGCGCCGAGCAGGAAGGAACTCGGCGGCCTCGCGGTGAGGGCTTGATCCCTGGCATTGTGGGGGTAGGGAAGATACCAGCCAGGGATAGTCGAGCAGGATAGCTGCTCGGTGCCTTTTGGCGAAGGCTTTGATCCTTGACGCTGGAGAGGCCGTGAGAGGCCTGCGAAGGATGGCTGAGCAGCACTGGAGGGGCCGTTTGAGGCCTACGAAGGATGGCCGAGCAGGGTAGCTGCTCGGTGCCTCTTCGCGAGGGCTTTTCTGATCCCTGGCGTTGCGGTAGGGAAGCTACCCGCCATGGATAGCCGAGCGAGGGATCCTCACGCTCGACTGCCTCTGGGAGGGCTTTCTGATCCCTGGCATTGCGGTAGGGAAGCTACCCGCCAGGGATAGCCGAGCGAGGGATCCTCGGGCTCGACTGCCTCTGGGAGGACTTTCTAATCCCCGGCGTTGCGGTAGGGAAGCTACCCGCCAGGGATAGCCGAGCGAGGGATCCTCGAGCTCGACTGCCTCTGGGAGGACTTTTGATCCTTCAGGACGAGGACCGAGCAGGGTTACTGCCCAGTGCCTCTTGGCGAGGACTTTGATCCCTGTCGGTTGTGGAAGGAAGCTACCAGCCGGGGATAGCCGAGCAAGAACCCGACTGCCTCTGGGAGGACTTTGGTTCTTGGCGCGGGAAGAGCTATAGGGCTGTAAGAAGCCTACCAAGGACCCTTGGCCGGGCAAGGTTACTGCCCGGTGCCTCTTGGCGAGGGCTTTTGTCCTGAAGGATAGCCGAGCGAGGGATCCTCGGGCTCGACTGCCTCTGGGAGGGCTTTCTGATCCCTAGCGTTGCGGTAGGGAAGCTACCCGCCAGCGATAGCCGAGCGAGAGATCCTCGGGCTCGACTGCCTCTGGGAAAGCTTTCTGATCCCTGGCGTTGCGGTAGGGAAGCTACCCGCCAGGGATAGCCGAGCGAGGGATCCTCGGGCTCGACTGCCTCTGGGAGGGCTTTCTGATCCCTGGCGTTGCGGTTGGGAAGCTACCCGCCAGGGATAGCCGAGCGAGGGATTTGTTAGTTATATGTATGCCCTAGAGGCCATTACTGTACATTGGATGTATATTGTAGTGGATGCTTGGACATATATAGGGAGGACTTTCTTGCTCGACATGATAGTATGCTATCTGGTTGCTCTTTATCTTAACGTGTATGCTGATTGTCTCTCTGTTACATGTTGGTAAAGCCCTTAAGATGTGTACTTGACTACCTGGACTATGATGCGGATCATACTAGTGGGGACATGGTAGTCCATAAGTACATCCTTCAAGGTCCCTAGTCGTGGGTGTATCGAGACAGGGCATCGATATACCAGAGTAGACTAGCGTATACCTTCTCGACCCATACAGATGGGCGATGGATGATCCCATATCCATTAGTGTTTGACATCAGAGATGATATACGGGTGCTCAGTGGAGACTGGGTACATTGGACGGACTCGCCGAGAACTCCCAGATGGTATTATACCTTACGTCAGATGGCAGTTCTCTGGTGACACTGGTACAGAATAGTCTGTTGACCCGAGATCGTCATAAAGTCTTGTGTGATTCCCACTGTGCTTTGATTTCCACCTTACCACGTCCAAGAGGGCGTGCAAAACGGTGGTTTTGGGGTACAGTCCCGAATCACACGGAGGCAATGAGCGATAGGAGGGGATTCTTCTCTCCCGGTATAGGGAGTTGATGTTGCGCTGTGTTCGATTGGCTATAACCGGAAATCCCTGACCAGGGTTGCTGAGATTTACTGGTAAGTGTTACCAGCAATTTCTCGAACTGTTATAGACCTCATATCGACACGACTTATCGAGCTACTGGGGTCTGACGTTTACCACCCCTAGGCAAGATATGCGACATATCAGACGAACAGACCGGACTGTACGGTAAGTGTTACTAGTTGGATTCACAGGAGTGTGAGCGGGCTTGCTCGTTGATCTTCTGATCGCTCAATACCCGGGTGGCCGTTACGTTTAGCAGACCGCTTGCGGCTTGTGGGTGTTTGATATGATCATCACCTGCTGCCGGCGTATTGACGAGTGTTTAGAGTCCTACACAGAGGTTTCCTGGCTCAGGCGAAACAAAATAGGAGCGCATATGAGATATGTGCGGAACCGAGAATAATGCGTGTATGTGATACCATATTCTATTCTCGCGATGAATGTATCGATTGGTTGTATGCGATATGACCTAGTTATCGAATCGAGGATTGATTCGATAAGTCGATACATTGGATATTAGTCGGTCATATGCTATATGACCGGATCGTTAAATCAAGTGTTGATATAATGATTTAATGTATAATTATATATTTGATATATTACTTTGCATTAACTAGTATTGGTTCACTTAAGATGGATTTTCTCACTTGATGTGCACATTGTATATATGATATAGTTTTGTGCACTAGTTTGTATCATGTTTGATGATACATGCAAACTTGGGTGTATGTTTATGTTAAACCATGTTTAGGTTAATGGTTAGTTTTTATATTTGTTTTATTTATTTTCTTTAAATTCTTTTTTGGAAAGATAAAAGAAATGGTTGCTTGCTTTGTTCTTTTCTTGAAACTTCATGAAGCTTTGACCATTTTTGTTTCTTTGCTAAACCTAACCATTCACCTAACCCTAGTTTATTCTCTACACTTAACCAAGGCTGCATTATGATAAGAATGACTTGGATTTTCTTTTTTAAGATAATCCATTTTTATTCTTTCATCTTCTTCAAGCTTCATGAAAGCTTGCCAGCTTCAATGGTGCCTTGAGAAAAAGAGTGAGAAATCCAATTCTAAAGTGAACCCACTTCCTATTTCTTCATCCTCTACCACTTGCCATGTAGTATAGGGTGTTTTCTTCACAAGTTTTATGACTTGGTGAAGTTGGAGCTTGATCTTGAGTTGCCTCGACGTAGATCATCTTCGGCATCGAAGTCGACGACCTAGCCCGATCATTTCTTCGACGAAACCATCGCTAGAGTCCGGGATCCGATGATCGCAGCGGAGGAACATCATCATGGAGCTAAGGAAGTGGAGGACCGGATCTACAAAGGTTTTATTTCCATTCACTTAGCAGTTAAGTTGTTAACTAGTTGTAGTTTCGCCTTAAACTCTAGTCAATGATCGCATTAGGGTTTCTCGGCACCGGAATTTTTTGAATTTGGCATGGTCGATGCCTTCTGAGACCTCATTGGTGTACCTAGGAACCCTACAGGATCCTCAGGCTCAACTGCCTCTGAGAGGGCTTTCTGATCCCAGGCGTTGCGGTAGGGAAGCTACCCGCCAGGGATAGCCGATCGAGGGATCCTCGGACTCGACTGCCTCTGGGAGGACTTTCTGATCCCTGGCGTTGCGGTAGGGAAGCTACCCGCCAGGGATAGCCGAGCGAGGGATCCTCGGGCTCGACTGCCTCTGGGAGGACTTTCTGATCCCTGGCGTTGCGGTAGGGAAGCTACCCGCAAGGGATAGCCGAGCAGGGTAGCTGCTAGGCCACCTCTTAGTGAGGGCTTAGATCTTTGAGTGAGGTGGCCTTTGAGCTGCCATGGTGAGCCCCCTCTGTGCGACCTCGTCAAGGGAGAGGGTGTCGGTCTATTCGGCCGGCGAGGGTGTTGATGGCGTTCGCCGGAAGAGGTTCACCCGCGCCTCCGGTGAGGGGGAGGCGGCGGCTGGTATCTGGATCTTCAGGGTGACCGCTTGCCATGGGGATGGAGATCTGAAGGCCAACTTTGTTTTTTATGGAGTTTCGTTTCCCACAGACGGCGCCAACTGATGGAGCTCCTTTTCGGGCCCCGTCAGATGTCGTCTTCCGTAGATCTCGAGGTGAATTGGGTTGATTGTCCTTCGTTACGTGTGGGTCACAATGGGTTTTGAGAGGACAAAGTGGGATGAGGAGGCTGCCGCCGTATACCTGCAAAGAAGTCCTGGGATGGTTTGGTACCACCGAGGACCCTCCGACGCTCAAGTCAGTGACAAGATCCGAGCAGAGTAACGGCGTAAGTGTAAAGAATGGCTTATTTGTCCCCTCTGTGATGGGGTTTATATAGAGGTGGTGGCACGCAGTAGCAGGCGCGAGAATCTCGCCGGCAGTTACGCTCCCGACGTCACGCTCGCGTAATGAGCGGATCGCCCATTAACGGGGATCGTGATGGCGTGGAACGTAGGATGTTGTTGGCGTAGAATCTGCGCACGGCGAGATTCGCGGAGAGACGGTTACGCCTGTGAGTGGTGGAGTTGGTCGGAGGGCCGAGGATGACGGCCTCGGCCGGGAGCTCGGGGACGAGCGAGGAGGCCGAGGAGTCTTAGTCCTGTAGCAGCTCGGGACGAGCTGAGGGCCGAGGAGGCTAATTTGCAGGGGGCCCCGAGGAGGGCCAGCTTGTGCTTGCAGGTCGGGCACATGGCGGCCTGGTCGGACCCTGCGGACCCTTTTTTCTGAGTCTTGGGACACGTCATCTGCCATGTGTCATGATCTGAGCGAGATCGCCAATATTGAGCATCATCAGATTGGGATAAATTTCAAGCTCGGTAAGTTGAGCACTGACATTCGGATAGCGTGAGGCCATCCAATTTACTCAATGACATGCCAAACACAAACGTTGGATAAAGAAAACAACGGATATCATTTTGAGAAGAGCAATACTTTTCTTACCGATACGGTGGAATCCAAATAGTCTATCAAGACTTTCATTGGATACAAAATGGACCATATTATCCACGATCTAGCTTCTTGTAATATATACCCTACATTTGAGACATTAAGCCACATAAACTTGCACAACAGCCTGGTTCGTACAACCCCCAAACTTGACCAGATACCCCATGCATCTACGCCATATCCTATCCACATTCAAATTTCATTTTGGTCCAATCCTATCCATCCTTTTCAGAAACCTCATCATCCTTTTGTTCCAGTTCTTTTCCTGGGAGTTATTCGCAAAAATTGGCAATTTAACCGCAATTTGTGGAGTCGCCTCTCCTCTTATTACTAACTAACAAGCTTGGCACTTTCGCTCTCATTTTCTCTTCTCATCTCTTCAACCCTAAGATCAAAAAGAGGGGAAAAGAAAAGAAAAGAAAAAAATGGGTTCATGGAATTCAATAGCAATGAAGGTTTTGTATGAAGTGCTTGGTTGGATGGCCTTCTTCTCATGGTCCTTCAGCTTCTATCCTCAAGCCATCCTCAATTTCAGGAGGAAAAGGTGATCTTTTTTCTTTGAATCGTTTGAACTGGTCTCATGAATCCCTCCCAAGATCAGATTTTTGATTGATTTCTTTGCTTGGTAGAGTATTTTGATATTTGGGTCTCCTTTGTACTGGCATGATAATTAAAAGGAGGGATTTTGACTATAGTTTTGTGCATCTTGTTATGGTAATTGATTGGGAATTTACTGGATTAATGAATTGTTTTGAATTAATTAACCTTGAGTGAAGTCTAAAGGGGGTTGAAGTACTAATTTTTGATCTATGATAAAAAAAATTTGGGTAGGATTTTGTGCTTGTAGTGCTATTTTGAGTCTGAGATATTGTTGAATTTAGTAGCTTTATACTTAGATTTTTCAATTTAAAGCAAGAAGAATCTTCATGAAATAAATGACAAAAAGTAACATTGAAATAATGTATGTAAAAAGAAAACATGTAAAGAAAGCTGGATGTCTTAAATTGGTCATTCTTATGCTATTGAAAACTCTTGGTTTTCATCCTGACATGATTTTCTGGTTGCTTGAAGTGTGATAGGGTTGAACTTTGATTTCTTGGTGCTCAACATCACAAAGCATTCATCTTATCTTATATACAACGCTGCACTATACTTTAGTCCTGTTATTCAGAAGCAATATCATGAGAAATATGGATATGATGAGGTTAGTATTGCCTGTTTTGGGTTTTCTCTAAATATTTTTTGACAATCGTTTTAATTGCAATTCTAGAATTGTATATATTATTTCTTTCTCTGTTGCAGATGATTCCTGTAGCAGCAAATGATGTTGCGTTCTCAACACATGCTGTTCTATTGACAGCTTTTACATTGTCTCAAGTTCTAATCTATGACGTGAGTGAATTTATCTTCTGAAATAGTTTGCGATATTCTTTAATCTCTTGAGCATATACTTAGACTTATTAGCTTGTAATATTGCAAGTATAGAGAGGGACTCAAAAGGTTTCAAAGGCATGCGTTGGAATTTCTTTGGTGGTATGGGCTACTGCTCTGGTTTGTTTGATCATCTCTTGGCCAAAGCATTCTTGGCTCTGGCTTATCTCAGTGTTTAAGTAAGCCTCTTATCTTCGAAAATTTTAAATATCCTGGTTGTGTGTGTGTGTGTGTGTGTGTGAGAGAGAGAGAGAGAGAGAGAGAGGTCCCACAAAGCCACCTTAAATTAATTCTCTTTCTCTCTCTTGCCTGGGTGCATTGCACCCGATACACCCAAATAATTTCTCTTCCTGCCTTCTGAAAGAATAATTCATAATTAATAGCACTCTAGGTGTATAACGGGCCACTCGCTCTTTTCAAAATATGCACTGGTTAGCAATTTTCCCCCAAAACACCCCTGATTTGATTTGTGTCATTTTTCTTCCATTTTTTTTATTTATTAAGATTGCATATTTGGTACTTCATTGAGGGGGATATTTTTTGAATAAAACTTTGCATAAAAAGAAAGAATACAATTGCATCTCTAATTACTTTTGATCTTTCTAGAGGCATATTGAGCACTGCTTCTTTGATTACAGCAACAATAACGTCATCAATATGAGCATATCGGTGATTACCAACTCCTATGATTCGAATATGTAGGCTAACGATGATGTATGACCAGATCTTGGATATCTCCGTGGATTCAGATTCATTGGAGAATCAACACAAATACAACGGAAGTAAATAAGTAACTTGTGGCCTACACGAACACTAGGATCTTGCAAACCTTAGCGGGGTAAAAGATCTCCCCTATTGATTAGTGGATCTCTGGTCTTTATTTCTTGCACGTTCTCCTTTCCTCTTCGCAATGGTCGGCGAGAGACGATCACAACGTTGGTCGGAAAGCTTTTGTTCACCGCAGCTGCTACCATGTGGAAGAACCTAGAAAACCCTAGTTTTCTCTATTGTTTCTCTATATCATATGTCACCCTTGATATATGATTTATTACAAATCTTAGACTTTGCATGCATATATATAGCAAAGGGAAAGACAACGGACAACCTAGATTACATTTAGGGAGCCAAGTTCTAATAGGACTTACTTTTCATTAATAGGCAAACCCCACCCCTAAACCGACTCTCTATAGGAGCCGACCCCAATATGACCGACCCCTACATGAGCCAGAGCCCGACTTAGGCTTGGCTCTAGTCGAGTCGGCCCACCCACTCAATTGGGCGAGCCCAATGCCAACATGCTCTCACTTATACAATCGAGCGGGCGCCGTCATGTTATTCGGGTTTTCACTGGTTTCCTTTCATCAATTCTTCTCTATACTAAATATAGCGCCGTCATGTGACCATCGATACCTGCAAGCGGGTAGCCTTACAGTCAGATCCGTTAGGACTGGCACAATGATCTCCCTAACGAACAAATGAAGTTATTCGATAACTCGGATATCATGCACTCCATATCCAATCAGCAAATCACGTCTTGTTTGAATATCTTCAATCCCTCAAGAAGCATATTTAACAACCACGGAAACCCTTTGATTCACCATATTCTAATGACGCCTTTTCTGGCTCATTTAAGAGTTGTGTAAGTAGTGCAATCAAGAAGACATGTCTGATTGATCCTTTCAACTCATCAAGGTGGGTTTACCACTTACCCGCTTTCCTGACACTACCCACTATGTACGGTATGATAATCATCGTATTAATGTGATAGCAGCCAAAGTAGCAGACGCTCACAGATTTTCTTTCTTGACAGTTTAAGTTACTAAGGGTATGTTTAATCAGGTCATTCACCACGGGATGCCGATAATGAGGGCTCACACAATCAGGGAGATGGGATCGACCCCTAAGCCTCCTCTAGGTCGTCAACATGCGTCATACGGAAAAACGCACTATTGGTCCAAGTTCTTTCTTACGAGAGCTCTACGCGTATTGGTACCATATAGATTCCAAGCTACGTCGCTTAGCGACTTACTTGATAGCCACACTCCAAATGTGCCCGAATCCATATCATTAAGATCGAGTCTTGGCCCGATTTTGTGAGATCCAAAATCTGGCTTCTCAAAAGATATCTAGATAATGGAATGTGGGGAAATTCCATTACGCTGAAGACTGTGCTAAGTCTTCGGCTCATCCTTCTCACCTGATAAGGGTCGTTCGAATACTCCCACTGCCGCGCATATCCTAGCGCTGAGTCGGTGTACAGTCGCTAGCTTTGAGCCAGCACCGAAAAGAAACAAACGTTCGTACCTCGCATGCCTCCAAGTATCGAAGGGATCGCTTGTGCAAGGGAGCCAATCCCACCTGTCGAAGTATCTTTCTTCTAATAAAATGCAAATAAATATGTCTAAACACATCTGCTATTATTATTTCATGCTTGGGAATCAAACCATCAAATACAACACTCGTCCCAAAAATAAAATAATTGATCATCAATAAATAAATATCAATAACCAATCATGGAATGCAAGTAAGCCGCAATCTATAAACTAGTGTCTAAAAAATAAATATCAAGTTCAAGCTAATATAGTGTACCGTCACTATAGACGTTGACTTTACGCTCTCACGTTCCGAACAGAGCGATACTCGGTCACTCTCTCAGTTAGTGGATCCTAAATCACCTGACTCTTAGAGAGACTCTAGTTCGATCTTCTGCTTTCAATTGTTTCTCAATTAAATGGTAGTAGATTTCCATGTGTAGCAACCCTCTCATTATATATGGGGTAGGCTGAATATGCTATCGCCGACCAACTGTCGTAATAGGGAGAAAAAATTCTCTCGCGTGTACATCACGCGCACATTCCCATTGGATCTCATCAGCTATAACAGTCTACTTGATCGTTTCTGAGGAAGCTACATATTTCAGCCTATATGGCGAAATTGGTCATATAGGCCTGCCTTTCATTGCTCAATATAATGGCCATATCATGGAGCAAGAAAGCATGTCCTAGATGACACTCGTCTTTCTCGATCGCCAAGTCATTTGGCATTCAATAACTATCACGAGCGGGCATTTGATCATTCTTAGCACTAGGTCTTGTGGGTCATTCCATATACTGTAAGATCCCTTCACTTCATCCTAACTAGACAAGTATACAATGGATATTAAGTCCAATGACAAAGGACATATCATATTAAGTATATACTAAATACACAAGACAACCGACTATACAAAATGAAACTAACAATATTTGTCTCTATGGAGTGAATCATTTGAGAAAATATAAAGGCTATAAATATGACAATTTGATTATTGAGACAAAGAACTAAGAGTGATCGTGCGGGTCAAACTGCTCTAAAACACATACACGCAAGTCTACGGAGACAAACATATAATGTTCTTATTTGCTCAAAAACTAGATTTCCAAGCACAATCCAACATCTCTCATGTCCTCACACATGATAGTAGAGGACGACCACATCCCATAGTGGTATTATGTCTCTAAGTCACTGCAATATCGTTCACATAATAAGATCACAGAACTTATAGTTGTCTCATTCAATATCGTTAATTCATAACTATATATACGGATAGACAATATTGAATATTCAACCACTTGGATAACTGTTTCAAGTCATAATTTGGTTATGAAATACCTCAGGCAGATCTCATAGATTTCCTTATCCAAGCCTTCTAGAGAAATGCAGTCTAAGTCCACTTAGACCGGTTTAAGATCCTTAAATGTAAAGATTCATTATAAAAGAAAAATAGACATAGTCATCGCTTCAAGAGAGAATGTCTACTCCTAATCTGTCCATTCTTGGAAAGATCCTTTTACCATAAAACATGCCCTTGCATCTTTAGACATCATTCTTTCGTGTGATTTCGGAAAAACTAATTTTCAACGAAGTCTTGCGTCCGACAGGAAAGTCGATCAAGTCTCAGACTTGATTCTCTACATTAACTCTTTCATTTATCCATCGTTATTACTCACTCGCTTAGTAATAGGCCTATAAGTAGCGTCATTGACTTGGATTCCACAATACATGCGATACCATCATGAATACTTCCACTTCGATATTAAAATATTTCTGAGATGCTATTCCAAGGAATTTATGAGGTTTGGGTTTCTGTGATTAGCTCAAAGTTATCACCAAGAATCTTTCCACCATTGTCCTTAGCTGCTGGAGAAAAACCGATTTCTCTTACGCTAACCGATGAAAGCTCTCACTGTCCCTAACCGCCGGAGAAAACTAATTTCTTCTACGCTATGAAACAAGGAGTGTCCTATAAGTCTCCAATCGTTAAAGAAAACTATTTCTCCCGCGCTAGTTGACTAATAGGGCTCCTACTGTTTCCAGTCGTTGGAAGAAAATATAATCTCGCGCCAGTGGAATAGGAAGTCTATATACCTCATAAGAACCCAAATCTTGACCTATGTTGCCTTTTGCGGTAGTTCCTTATGAGGAATCGAAATTCACACAACCTATTGCAGCCACTCCAAACATACTAGCCTACAAATACGTGTCCCTTCGAGTTACTTCAAAGGCCAAACTTCTCATACGAATGCGAAGTGGTAAATGTATTAAGACAGTATGTAATATGGGTGCAAGTGACCCTTTTGGTCTCGCGTTCGTCCATATCTAATAGATGCTGACAATACTAAATTGTGAAGATACACGGTTAAGTAACATGAGCAGCTCCCTAGAGCATATCTTCCCAAAAATGATATAAGAAAATCGGTGCTGGCAATACTAAATTGTGAAGATACACGGTTAAATTCTGTTTTTCTTAACTCAAATGAAGTTTATGTGCGTTTAAGACACAAATCCTTACGTATTGAATACTTCATCAGTATGTTAGTAGCGTTCTTAGCTTATCGTCCACAGTGGCGTAACCATAAGCTTAAGTTATCCAAATCCAAACCTATAGGCAAACATCATTACTCACTTTTCGGATAGCTAATTGTTTGGATAGAAAAACATACATAATTACTTATTATTGTTGCTCGATAAATAGACCGGAGCAGTACGACTGCTCAACAGGGAAACTAGAACACATGCTTCACTCAACAGACAAGCTGGAGTAGCATTGTTTGCTCAACAGACAAACTGGAGCTTAAATTAAAAGTAATTTATTTGGATGGAAAAACAAATAATTTATACGTTGTTACCACACGACACATCTCGCAATTTGCTTAGCACTTAAACAACATAGTATTTAGTGCACAACATATTGCTTCGCAAGCACGCGGTCGTTTGGTGCGTAGATAATCGTATACCTATTGCACTCGTACACCGTGTTGGTTTAGCAATCAAGAAAAGAAATCCAACGACTACTAATGACTTCGTTTTGTAAAACGACTTTGATACGTCAAGTCTTCAATGGCTGCTGCATCTTAGCGGTGCTGCATCATGGATCACTGCCACCTCCTCACTAGCATATGGTCCTTTAACTTATCTATGAAACACTGACAAAAACATCTATTTAGGCATTTTATAGATTCATTAAGATTCTAAGTATTTTAATTCGGAGTAATATGCAACAATTCTAAAATCCCAATATTTAACAAAAGGTAATAGCAACAAAATCATTTCTATATTTAAGAAAAGAGAAGCTAGGTGATTCTAGAACTACATTCCATAAAATATAAAAATAAAAATGTCCTATATGTATTTGTTAAATACTATGGAATCTCAATCTCAAAGCTAAATGTAAAGGTTATTACATCTATTTTGCCCGCAATCTCCACTTGAAATATTTAGTGTTAGAAAATCTTACGCTAATTATTTCATCTAGATGATTAACCATCCAAAATCAAATTTAAGGTGTTAAAAGTTTTCTTGAACCGTCTTGCGCATTTAGAAGCTCTCCCACTTAAATTAACTATTCTATGCACCCCTAGAATACTTAGGATTTAAAAGAACTTGTTTCGGCCATTAAATTATTTAGCGCGGCCCCCACTTGAGTCAAGATGTTTCAAAAACCCCAAATAAATTCTAAAATTAAAAAATAATTTTTCTGGAATTTTTCTGCTATTTTATTTCAAAATAAAACTAAAATTCAGAAAAAAAAAATTAAAAGGAATAAAACTAGTCCCAAGGGCCCAGGCTTACTTGGTCTCAGGCCTAGCCAGGCTCGAGTTCGGCTCAAGCCAAGCAGCCAGCTTCGAGCCGTCGGCTCAAGCATGGCTCAGACCGAGTTGCTGCCCCTTTTGACCTTTTTAATTAATTTTAAAAAAAAAATTGGAATTTTTCTAAAATATTTTATTATCACAAAAAAAAAAATTCTCAACTTAAAATTTTTTTCTTACCAAAGAAAATATTTTTTGTTGTATCTTTTGAGAAAAATCTTTTGGAAAAAAGGATCAAAATAATATAGGGAAAAAATTCCCATTTTAGCATATCAACAAAAATAAATTTTCAAAATTAAGGTTAGGTTTTTTCAAGCATGGTAGCCGCCATCGATGCAAAATCGCGGCGCCATTCTCTAACTTGAAAAGAACAATTTTTGATCTCGACAAAAATTAATAACAATGCCAAATTTAATTTTACAATAATTCTTAAAACAAAATTATCAACTTTTAAAATCCCAGGTTAAATTAATTTAGGACGATCACAAGAAAGTTTCTAAAAATATCATGCATCCTTTTAGATCATAAAAATAAAATAAAATATTTATTTTTAACATAGATCATCAAAAAGCTTAAAGGGTCTTCTTTTAGATCTAATTAAAAATAAAAACTTTAATGATCTAAGACACCTAAACATGATAATCTTATAGAAAGACATGATAATCTTATAGAGAGATATCAAAAACCCTTAAGGGGCTCTGATACCAATGTAGGCCAACGATGATGTATGACTAGATCTTGGATCTCTCCATGGATTCAGATCTATTAGAGGATCAACACAAATACAACGGAAGCAAATAAGTAACTAGTGCCCTACACGAACACTGGGATCTTTCAAATCTTAGTGGGATAGAAGATCTCCCTTATCGATTGGTGGATATTTAATCTTTATTTCATACACGTTCTGCTTTCCTCCTCACGATGGTTGGCGAGAAGCGATCACAACGTTGATGGGAAAGCCCTCTTGTTCACCGCGGCTGCTACTATGTGGAAGAAGATGAAGAACCTAGAAAATCCTAGTTTTCTCTCGTGTTTCTCTATCTCATATGACACCCTTGATATATGATTGATTACAATCTCTAGCCTTTGCATGCATATATATAGCAAAGGGTAAGATAACGGACGATCTAGATTACATCTAAGGAACCGAGTTCTAATAGAACTTTCTCTTCATTAATAGGAAGATCCCGCCCTTAAACCGACTCCCTATAGGCGCCGGCCTCAATATGACCGACCTCTACATGAGCCTGAGCCCGACTTGGGCTCGGCTCTAGTCGGGTCGGGTCGGGTCGGCCCACCCACTCGATTGGGTGGGCCCATTGCCAATAGAATACAGATTAATTCTCGAGCTCCGCTGTTATCTGAAAAAACTAGTGTATGTTAAAGAAGTGGGTAACGAAATAGCTATTAGAAAAGTGGGTGGTAACATTCTGTCTGAGCATGATGGGGGTTTCTTGCAATTTACCATATATTCAAATGAATTGTGTGGTTGATTTATTATTACTAGTATTTTAATGGGCCTAATACCATAACTACGTATATTTTGTTTATATATTCTTTGCCATAATTTGGTATAATCTGATATAGAAGTTGCCTGTTTCTCCAGCAATATACAAGTTGTCATGACAGCAATCAAGTACATTCCTCAGGTTAGTTGCATCATATTCTCTTGCGACATATTTTTATCTATTACCTTGATTGTTTAATTTGTACCTCTGTAGAGTATTCTTAAGTTAATCCTTAGGGCTAATTAAGGATATGCAGATATAGATAAACATGAGCAGTAATATTTGTAGTGATATTTTCTAGCAGTTAATTTGTATTGGTTTATGTTATTTGGCTTAACGTTGCGCAAGTAAAATGCTAAAAAATTCTGTAACAATATAGACCTCTTGGTATCGAGTTATTAACATTTTGGTTTGGACGATCCTAGGTATTTTCATTGGGAAGGATAGGCAAATGAAGAATTTGGATTGGTGTAATTATTTGATATAGTTTTATTTTTCAGCGGGCTTGAATTAGATGGATCATAACATATCTAATGACCTCAAATCTATACTCACTCTCGTTTGAAATGCTTTTTGACACTACTTCTACAACCAGCATAGATTATAATAAAAATAATCTCGTTTACAAGAATAATCTTCGAACGGAAAACTCATATATTTCTTGACATTTCATTTTTGTAGGCTGTCATGAACTTTAGGCGAAAGAGTACAATTGGGTGGAGCATTGGAAATATCATACTTGATCTGACAGGAGCCATACTGAACTTTGCTCAAATGGGTGTTCAATCTATAGATCAGGGTCTGTTGCATGCTTGCATGATTCCTTCACAAAACGTTCTGTGTATTTTTACTCATTTCATGTTTTAATGTCTTGTTTGCTTGATCAAACTTATTGTAATGCAGGTACATGGGTGAATTTCTATGGTAATATTGGGAAGACCTTACTTTCTTTGGTACGCATTGAATCTCAATTTCAATCTTACTTGACTTGAAAACCGATATATGTTTGTTGATAGCTCTCTTTTTTCAACTATTGTATTTACAAATTCTATAACATTTCATGAAAACAGTATCTTGAATCTGTTTTGAGCTGGTCCCCTAAAAATACTCGCATGAATCCGAACATTTCGTGAAAACAATATCTTGAATCTGTTTCGAATTGGTCCCCTAAAAATACTCACATGAATCCGGCAATACTATGATTTTGGAACTGAAGACATCAACTCATTCTTTATGAAGCATTTCATCTTATTGGCTTTTGAATTTCTTATTAAGATACATAATTGTTTGTCCTCTGTGCATGACACCGACATGTGAAATTTGAAAATTCATTTATGGTTTTTTGAACCTTATTAGATCTTTAAGAAATCTCTACTGATGTATCTAAATATTTTCAAATATCTTCTCAAATCTTTTTAACATATGTCTACGTGAATTGCACATGCACAATACTAGTCAGAATAAACGAGAAAGGAGGCATAATGCGACTCAATAAATCTAATTCAGTCCTTGATGTTCCTATAGATTGTGAATATGTATTTTGCTTGATTATCAAATTCTTTCGCAGGAAGTGGTGTTTTTCGACCTTGTATTTATATTTCAACACTACGTGTTGTATCGTGGGAAGAAGGAAGTGACGGATCAAACCATTATCGAAGAAAGGAATGCTCCGCTTATAAAACCTGCAAGCACTTCTCAAATAGGTACTGCTAAAGAGACTAGCCTAGATGTCTAGCAAAAGATTGCTTTCATTCTTCAGTCTCATAGAGCATTATCTGCATTCTGCCACCCAATGAAAATATTGTGTAAAATAGAATGAAAAATTTGAACATCATGACTGGATTTTAAGTTGGTAGTTTATCTTTTAAGTTGGTTGTTTAATTTGAGCAGTTAAAAGGGTTTAATGCATGACTTGTTTGTTTCAGAGTAAAGCCATTTGATAGTGTATGTGTTGTTTTGTAAGTTGGTAGTTCAATTGCAGAAATGAAATTTTCATAACCATGTCTCTTGTTTCTGCCTGCGTTGTGTACAACTTCAGTAAATTTTCATCATTGAATCTTATCTTTAGTTTTTTGTTTGTTGCCAGTCGATTTATCGTATGTTCATTGATGATATTATTTTAGTTGGTTAGTATGAAAAAAGTTATAATTTTCCACCTCAACAATAAAGTAAATAAATTGCTGAGTGAAAATGTCGAGAATAATTAAGGCATCATAATTTCTTTCTTTCTGCTTGATTGTGTTGATCATGTATACCAGAAACTTCTTTCCGTGGATTTTTTTCTTTTAAAAAATATTTCAATCTTTTTCGTTGCTCCGAACAAAGAAAATTAAAGAAGAAAATCACAAATTTGAGACTTGTAGGATAATTCAAGTACCGATGCATCTTTATCAAGAAATTGACAGAAACCGAATTTACCCGGTTATCTACATTATTTCTAAATTTTCTTTCCATGGGACATCATATGGTCTTGATTTATCAATTTATTCCAACATTTCATATAAAAAACTGGAAACATAAAAACATACAACACTGTATTCCCAAAAGCTAAATTGAAGGATCGCATATATAAATAAATATACTTAAAGCTGTTATTAACATCATATTTTTTAAACCACAGTACGGTAGAACATGAAATCAGTGATCGCATGAAGTCACAACATATGAATGAAACCTAAGAGAGATTATGGTTCATAATTTCTATTTTTAAAAATAAAAATCAGGTACAGGGAAGTGAGCATTTAGCTTGCATGACGTATTTAGCAGATTGCAGAAGATATTGAATATTGATTCTATTTCAAAAAATAAAATTAAAAAAATCAACATGTCAATAGTTGGTTCTCCCTTTACTAAGGATAAACACAAATTAAATTATCATGCACAGAAAACTCTGAGATTATCAAACATTCTAAATTAAGTTATAGAAACCTCAAAAATTATCATAGCACAGGAAACTGATCTCAAGTACATATTCCTTCATGCCATCATCATTATCACCTAGTTCGAGAAATGAAAAATGTAATTCCTCAGAACACTACATTCATCATCCACAAACAAACTCGATAGAAAAAAATGAGATAATTTCTAGCTGATCCCAAAACTAATCATAAAAAACACGCCTTTAGCTCATTCTCTGAGCAGCTTCCTTTGCTAAAAGCCTTTCCTTAGCTTTAGTTTTCGCCTGAGATTTAGAGCCCATTATCCCTCTGCCCCATTTCTTTCTAACCTTGTCAAACTTGTCGTTGAAATCTGCCCGAAAAATTTCAAATTTCAAATTTAAATCATTATCTTTTATAAAATAGTATATAGCCATCGATTAATACATAGTTTCAGTATCTTGGCCTTGATAGCTTCCAAGACTTTGCTAAATTCTAGTTTATTCTCGTTCTTCACGGTGATCAAGCACAATACAGATGCAGTCTTCTTATGATCTAAAAATACTGCATTGAGTACGGATTTTAGGAGTAGATTCAAACCTATAAACTAATAAAAACATGAATACTTAATAGGTTAGTTTTCTTAGTCATATCTGAACTCATTCTTATGATTATTTTTACTTGCTTAAACTTTTCCATTATTAAAATAAAAAAGAAAATTTATAAATATACAATGACGAGAATTCTACAAAAGTTTATAAACATCTGATAGGAAATTGAACTTATGCCAATCGACCACAAGAATTCGAAAGATATATGGTTGGGATTTGGCTGTTGTTCCTGTATGGGGGGAAAACATCAGATGTTGCATGATAAAATGATAAGACCCCAGTCAACCAACAACAAAGCACCATATATAAGCATCGCGCGTGGTAACTTTATATGCAAATGCATAAAATACTTTATGATCTGTATGCACAAGTTACCTTAAAGCGCATGAATTTTGTATGAAATTATTATCTCATTTTTCTAAACAAGATCGCGCATGGTAACTTTAGGATATGAAAGTACACGTACAATCAGTACTCTTTCAGGATATAATTATCAGATGTTAAATATTGCATTACAGAAAGAAGAAAGTATCTTTTCATTTTTTTAAAAATGCCACAATAATAAAAATTAGATGTGTAGTATCTATACCTGTCCAATAAGGTATGTGACATGATTAAGTCCGTATTTGACAGCATTAGGCTTCTTAGATTCAACCGATTTCCCTTCAGCCTCCGCCTGCGCCCTATTCAAAAGCCTTTCCTTCTTTGCAGCTTTGTCTTCAGGCCTGTACTTGAGGAACATCTTAAAGAGGCTTCTTGCTGCGAAAAAAAGAAGACGACATTCAGCACAAGAGCTTTATCTATGAATGTATTTGAAAAATAGAAATAAAAAAGGGACACAAAAGTGAGAAACTATAAAGGATAAACATTAGCCAGGAATGAAATTAAGCACCAACAAAGTAATAGTGTTAAAAAGAAGTTTACCCGACCCCCTAGACTAAAATGACGGCCCCACATTCAGGTTAGGCGTTGGAATTAAACGGTTAAAGCGCCTAGCCCAGGTTGAAGTGGATCAAACCGCCTAGGTGGTAGTTATGTGCCTTTTCGGCATTTTATGCAGTAACATTTGTTAAATCAACGGCTGTTAACTATTATTCACATATTAAATCATAGCTTGCATTATTGTATGTATAGAGTCTATAGACACCATAGTTTTAAATTATATTTCTCATATTTTATCAACCTATTCGTAAATACTCACTTTTTCCGAGCTAATTTTGCATATACACATACATTTTTTTTAAAAAAAGGGCACAACCGCCTAGTCAGTGTTTAGTAAGCACCTAAGCGCTAGGCAGTACCCTACCGTCTACCCTTTTCTTCAGACAAACTAAGATATATATTAACAATAATAATAGTAAGAAAGAGCAACCACTTCAAACATTCTTGGTAATATAATATATATATAGACATGGAATTACAAATTTATGTCATAAATATGTTACCTTAAGCAGTTCAAGATTGACATATTGAAGATTAGATCTAGAGTAAGAACAATCATGTTGACTCAATAGTTACCGATGAAGGGATAAAAGCCTAGCCCATGTGCTCGGGATAAAAGGCTCAGTTGTTGTGTAGTTACCGATGAAAACTTGAAATGGCCAACCACCAAAACTTTTCTTACAGTCTGAAAGTAAAAAAGTTAAGCGTGAAAGCATCCAGAGCAGCAAAACAAAAAACAAAAAACCAAACGATAAAACAATCCAAAACTAAGATGTTAAATCTTGTGAGAGAGTATGAAAAACTCACCTGCTATAGCACTGGCACATGCAAGATATTAAGAAAACTAAAGAAAGCAAAGGAAATAGGTAAAGGAAAAAATTAAGGGTACCCAAGAAATTTAGCAAGAGTGATGCCTAATATGAACATAGGTTATAAAGCAAAAAAAGACCTAGAGTAGACCATGGTCCAAAACAAAACTTGCATTAAGGCAATATAAAAAGCTATTTACTTTACAAGAAATAAACTAAAAGGAACTAGAATTGAGACAGAAAGTTATAATTTAACAGATGAAATAGCCTTAAGATTGCAGGAGAAAAATTATTCATCCAGTGATACTTAAGATTTTGATAAAGGTTATTCTCATTCTTGTTCTATCTATTTAATAAAGGTGCCATAAGATATAGAGGTGTCACAAGGTGATGTGTCCTTTAGATTGAGTCAACGCAAATAAAATTAATATTTGATTTTATACTTATGAACAACCAGCAGAGATGATAAAGTCCACAAGCACAAGAAGATCTAGAGGTCAAGAAAGAGGTTATGTTTAGAATTATAAGTAAAATTACCGAGAAATGATCAAGTGCTGACAGTTAAGTTTTGAGCTGTGCAATCTGATATTATTCATCCCCTCAACAAACAAAGACAAAGATGTCTACAAAGGTTGAGATGGAAGTTTTTTTTAGCAAGTCTAGGAATTCAAGTGCATGTCGGAAAAAGATGCATGTCGATATAAAAAAGATGCATAAAAGTGAACTTCATTGGATGTTATAGGATATTTTAAAAAAGAGATTAATTGTTTGAATATGTTCAAATTGGACAATCCAGCCACCGACTATCATGAATCACCAGTAATGACATTTTGTTCTAGGGGGTAAAGGTTATGACAATACATTAGAATAACCTAAAGCTATTTTCATAACATAAAGCTTAAGTTACCAGATTAAATTTGAAGAAGATTCCGAAACGCATGAAACAAAAAGAGTCCGAAGAAAATAACCAGATTCTTGTCCAAAGTCTTAGTGAATTGGTTCAAGGCTGGCGGAACTTTCAACCTCTGCTTGAGAATCCTCCTCTGCCTTTGGATACGGACCACCTTCGGCCATTTCACAAACCGATGCGGATTCGTCTTTGGTGGCAAAGCCCCTCCAATCCCAAACTGCTTCGGCCGCTTCTCAAAGAGAGGGTTTACAGCCTTCTCCTGCAAATAGAAAAACTCCCTCCAATAAAACATAATATCGCAACAACCATTCTTCCACAGAACAAAGAAAGCAAAAGAAGACATACCGCCTTTTTCTTTGTCTGGGAGTTGGGCTTAACTCTAAGAACCCTGGATTCTGAAATACCAATTTATTAAAGTTATGAGATCTTAAGCAAGGAAATTTACACCCAATGAAGGATAGCGGCACAAGAGCTCTCCACTTTGCACTTACGTTATGTGTCTGCCTGAGTTAAGCGGTTTTGGTGCTTAAGCGGGTTGGGCCGTCTAGGTGGGGTCATGTAGTTGGCCAAACCAACTTAATCATTTGAGTTCTTTTTATTATAAATGATCGGAATTGTATTTTTTTTTTTTTGCTCTCCCTTTAACAATAAGTGCATCTGAAACCCAATTAAATCCCCAAATCAATCATTTTCCTTCCACCCTGAATGTTTTTAACTAAAGATACAAAAACCATCCTGCCCAGGCGGCAGAACGCTAGGCGGTACCCCAATCGCCTAGCACTGGCCTAGCGCTTTTTGCTATCTTTTGCACAAACAACAACCTCGCAAAGATTACATCGCTATACTAATGAGAGATTGAAACGGGTTCAAATTGCATGTTAAGGTTGATGATCCCTAATTCACAGAAGAGTTAACCATACATGGAACCAAAATGACTGCATTTTGATCAAAATGAGGCCTTCAGTCCTAAATGCCTTTAGCTAAATAAATAAATTATAATGATAATAATAATAATAATAATAATAATAATAATAATAATAATCATCTTGTATTGCATTTTGTGGTACAATGAAATAGAATAACCATGCAAACTCGTGACTTCACTGTCATTTTAAGTAAATGGATGCAGCTAAAAATTGAACGTTAGATCTCAAAAACAATTTCAATCACAAAATAAGAAAGAGAGATTGAATGAAGTGAAGATTACTACCTGATGGAGGCTAAGATATCCTTCAGATGTTGTCCTCCGTCGATCCTGTGATGGCGGTCTTTGACGGCTGAGATTTGTTTTGATTGTTATGTGTGGATCTCAATGGGTTGGTATTTGACGCCGAGCTACCTGCAAAGAAGTTCCGGGTTGGATGACCACCGCAGCACCCTCCGACGTTCAAGTTAGTGCCGAGGTATAAGTGCAGAATAACGGCGTATTGGAAATGAGTTCGAATTACCTCAGTCGTCTGAGAGGGGTTTATATAGGGGTCGTGTAGAGTGAGCAGGTGCGAGATCTTCGCTGTCAGTTACCCCCGGCGTTATCCTCGTCTTGAATGGCGGGATGCGCCCATTAATGGGGGGATACGCCTATTAATGAGGGGATGCGCTAGCGTGGGATGCGGATCATGGGGAGGCGGATATCTCGTCCTGGTGATATACGCGGAGCCGTTGCGGGGTACATAGGATCCATGCTCTTGATTGATCGGGAGGAAACCGAGGAAGCTGGGCATGTCAGGAGCTCGGAAACAAGCCGGGTGGCCGAGAAAGCTCGGCATGTCAGACGGTTCGGAGACGAGCAAGAAGACTGAGGAAGCTCGGAGACGAGCTGTTGGTAGTTTCCTAGGTGAAGGTGGAATGTATTTAGGGAGGTCTTTTGAAAGGTCAGATATGTTTCTGGAGAAGGAGATCCCGATAAATATCCCTGATACAACTCATTTATTCCACCCCCATAGCCTTCGGGACAAGTCATCCGCCATGTGTCGTAATCTGGGGAGATACTGTTTTCTGATTAAAAAATCAGGAATTACCTCAATGAGATATCACGTGTTCACACGTGACCAATGGTCACGTGATGACATGTGATGGTTAAAACTTCATCAAACAGAAACGAAAACAAACTGCTGAAAAATAACTCAATTGAGGGTCACGTGCTCACACGTGACCAAGGGTCACGTGCCAGCACGTGACAGGTTTTGAAAGCCTTACAGCTTAAAAGAATTTAATTCTAAAGGTCAGAAAAAATACCTCAACGAGGTATCACGTGCTCACACGTGACCAATGGTCACGTGTTGATACGTGATGGTTAAAACAACAACATAAACAAGCGGCTGTTAAAGGACTCAATTGGGGGTCACGTGCTCACACGTGACCAAGCACGTGACTGGCTTCGAAAGCCTTACAGTTAATAGAATTAAATTCTAAAAACTTCTAAATCTTTCCAAATGGAAAAGGATTATTGGGACCGTTGGATTAAAGATCCAAGGGTGATTAAAAATCACCAATTTATGGAAAAATCGATAAGGAAAGATTTCCCCTAAATCTCACCAGAAATAACAAACAGAATATCTTTGGATTTAAAATCCAACGATGAATAAAATTCACTGTATAATCTAAAGGCTCATATTAATTATGAAAAACAATCAAATCTTTCGATGAAAGATTTACTAAACAAATTGATTCTTTTCCTCCACCTATAAATAGGAGTTGAGAGGAGAGGGATGAGAGAATTTTTTAAAAAGAGAAAACTTTAGAGAGAATTTTGGCATCTTGAGAATTCAGAAAGAAAACCCTAGGTGAGAAAAAGAAACGGGATCAAGACTTCAGAAAAAGAGAATTTAATTCTCAGAAATCTAAGAGTTTAACTCTTTAAAAAGTAACTTAGTTCTTTCTCTTGTTGAGAGTCTGCACAGAGCACATCTCCCCATAAATTGGGAATTTATTTCTCATCGGGTTGAGATCCTGCCATGCAGATCCAAAACTTAGAGGGGGAATTGAGTTTAGAGAATTTAATTCTCCCAAAATAAAACTAGGGTTTAACCTTACATGAGAATTTAATTCTCCCAAAGTTACAAGAATTTAATTTCTTCAAGATGGACAGAATCAGGGTTTAACCCTAATTGAGAATTTAATTCTCTCAAATTCACAGGAATTTAATTCCTCTTAAAAAATGAAGTTAGGGTTTCACCCTATATAAGAATCTAATTCTTTTACATATATGGGAATTTAATTCCTTTAAAAGAAATTAGGGTTTAACCCTACATAAGAATTTAATTCTTTCACAACAGAAATTTAATTCCTCCAAAGTCATAATTAGGGTTTAACCCTACAGAGAATTTAATTCTCAGAATAAAATAAGGAGACTTAAAAGATTTCTGTGCATGAAAAGAACCAGGGTCACGTGTCCCCACGTGACCCCTGAAAAGATCCCCAGAAATGAGAAGGAAAGAGCTTAGAGGGAACGCCTCACGTGCTCCACGTTACCCCCGAAACACAGAAAGAAAAAGTAAAAAAAATAAAGGCCTTGGGCGCTCTCACGTACTCCCACGTGACCCTTTGGCGGACGCTTTAATGATCAGTGCATGAATCCTCCTCACGTGCCAGAACGTGATGCTCCAAAATAAAATATAAAAAGTGTTTAACACTTAATTGCAGAACGAAGAAAAGGAATCTGGTCCTACCTTTGGACACCCTCACGTATCTCCACGTGACCCTTTTTCCTTTAGTGTGTAACACTAATTCGAAGAGCTTTATTCCCAGTGTTTAACACTGATCATCTTTTAGTGTTTAACACTAATTTAAAACTCTTACTTCCAGTGTTTAACACTGATTATCTTTTAGTGTTTAACACTAATTCGAGAATCCTATTTCCAGTGTTTAACACTGTTATCCTCTAGTGTTTAACACTAATTTGAGATCTATATTTCCAGTGTTTAACATTGTTGGTCTTTTGGTGTTTAACACTAATTTGAGAGTTCTGTTTCCAAAGTTTAACATTGTTGTTCTTTAGTGTTTAACACTACTTTCAGCCAAGTTGGCTGATTTTCCAGAGGCAAAAATCCCTCCTCCAAATGAATCTCAAAATTGAGGAACTTAAAGATTGAAAATGTTTAGCATTGCTAAATAATGTGGGATTGAACCCAGATAAGCAAAGGGCCAATATGTCAAACTTAATTGGATTTAGCCTAAATTGGCCATAAGTCCTCAATCCAGACTTAACTGAGCCAATGTGCTTATAATATAATTAATTGGTCTTGCTTCCAAATTGGGATACAGATCATTTAATCCATCTTGGTTCAAGAGACATCTCTTCACTCCTTTGATATTTGTCGTTGTAATTCCTCAACGTCTTCAAAGAGGCGACGGGTCCCAACAACCATACATTTCATGGACCGTGGGGTCCTTAAACTCACGGACTATGATATCCTTAACCTTGACCGTGATGTCTTAAAACTAATAATGGACTGTGGGGTCCTTAAACTCATGGACTATGATGTCCTTAACCTTGACCGTGATGTCTTAAAACTAACATTGACTGTGGAGTCCTTAAATCTATGGACTATGATGTCCTTAACCTTGACCGCGGTGTCTTAAAACTAACATTGGACCATAATGTCCTTAAACTAATTATCGACCGCAATGTCACTAAACTAAACAATAGAGCCCACCCCCTAATTGCTCTTTTGTCGGATCTAAACGATCCCGTTAAGTCGATCTTAGTCTAAAAATAGACTAACGTATCCTTAACAAACGTTTAAGTTGATCTTAGCCTCAAATAAGGCTAACGTATCCTTAAACCCAAACCCCCAAACCCAAATCTAAGAAAGATACGGATTTGGACTAGTCCACACCCTACGGGCGACAACATAACTTAGTCTCCGTATACAATCTACGGGCAACCGAACACAAAACAAGCACCCACGACATGAAGTGACCATATGAAGAAGGAGAAAGTTGTTACCGTGATGCGGTAGCGTAATTAACTGCAGGGGCTTGCGCCTGCAGGGAAGAGCGTTCCCACAATCAAAAACCCCTCAAACGAGGGGGAATCTGACGAAGTCTGCTACATCGGCCGTATCCGTTTAAACCTTCGATACATGGTGCCATAAATCAACTTGGCATCTTCGGAGAGGTGGACGGATAGCACCAATTAGCATCTGTCCCGAATTTCAGGCAAGACGTCTGTCTTGTGTGTCTTTCGGAGGGGAACAGATTCTGGCACGCCCGGTGGGACCTTTTCCTCTTTCCACTCCACGTTTCGTGTGTCGTGTTCGCCAATGAATTGCGGTTTGCTAATGGTTGCCCTTGGGTTTTGAGGTACTAAGATTTGGCGTTTCGCTTGGTGCAGAAAGCAAAGGATCAATGGCATTCACCTGCTCAAAATGTTCCACATGCAACTGCAACCCACGTCCTGCCTCAACAGGGGGCATAGCCTACGGGCCCCAAGCTGCTTCCCTGTTCACGATACCCGTGGAACAGGTTACTCAAGCCACCCCAGGACTGTTTTTCGGAACCATGCTTCCGCCGAAAAGCTTCAGCACCCCAGTGCCCGTACCGGAAGCTCCCAAGAAGTCGGTCTTCGATCGGCTGACAGCTAATGTGGCCCTTCTCAACGGGTCGTCCAGTTCCAGTGCTTCGGTCTTCTCCAGACTGGGCCAAAATTCATGCGGGCCCACAATAAAGCTTGCAGTCCCAGAGAAGGTTATTCCGAAGAGAGTAACCAACCCTGCTCCCGAAGTCGTCAAGACGGCTTCTCCTGCCAAGGGGTCGGTCTTTACAAGACTGACCGTCCCAACTCCAACTCCTGCTCCTGCTACTCAAAAGACATCAGTCTTTAATAGGCTGACACCGGCAGCGGCCCCTCACCTGAACAGGGGGAAAGACAAGGCCATCCCCATCACCGAGCCAATTCCATCAGCGCGACATGCTCGACGTCGCCACTGGCGCCGAGTGAGGAAGTCAGGAGGCAACTCCCCTTCTGGGCTAACTCCACCAGCCCCGACGGCGGAAATTAATGCTGTTGTTCCAACTGGGAACAGTTTTGAGCTGTTGAATAAGGTGTGTAGGAATTCTCCTACCGCCGTACTGAAAAGGTCTCCTCCTCCACTCGAGAAGGTTGCGAAAACAAAGCCGGAACAGTCCCCTCAACGGCTGTCTTCCAAGATCTATAAAGTTTGGCGGCAGGTCCGGAACTCGGTGATTGATCCAAATTTCTCCCGTCAGCACAAGAACCGAAGGTCTGACAGGAAGAAAGCCATCCTGCCAAGCCACGGAAAGCTATCTGGGTGCCCATTGCGGCAACCCCTTCAACTTCGACCGCCCATAAGAAAAGAAGGCCGGAGAAGACCCCCATGTCTGCGACAAATGTCAAAGGCACTGAGCCCAAACGCCCTAAGTCTGGGGGCATAACGGTCCATACCGTTTACATGGTATCTGGGAAGGAAGATAGTCGCGCTTCTACGGGCCACCGACCACTCACCCGATCCATTACAAGAGCCCAGGAACAACAGCAGCAGAAGCTCCAAGAGATGCTGACTGCGATGGCCGCGCTCACCGGAGCAAAAGAAAGCCCGGAGGCGTCCTCGGAGCAGCGCCGCGAATACGAAACTGACGCTGAATTCCTTCAAAGAATGGTTGAGAAGAAGGAAAAGGAGGCTGCGGAACAAGCGGCCAATATAAAGCAAATGGCTCTCCTGTTCCAAGACATGGTCGGGATGATGATACAGCCGGATCCTCCAGCCGAAGATCCTCCGATTATCCTCGAAGACGACAGAGGAGAAACGTCAAATCCACCTCCGGCTCTTTCAACAGCCAAAGAGGAAACAATCTCTAAGGCCGCCCTAGATGATTATATTGCTCAACAAATACGAGTTCACCAGGCAAATGAAACGTCCGGCTAAGTCGTCAAAATGGGGCGACCATATCCGGGCTGGTATGGTCAGATAAAATACCCGCCGGGCTACACGATCCCGAAATTCCATGTCTACAAGGGTACAGGCAATCCCCATCAACATGTTGCCCAGTTCAGAGCTCTGTGTGGCAACACCGGTGGTGATGACAAGCTTTTGCTCCGCCAATTCGTCGGTAGCTTATCAGAAACGGCGTTTGAGTAGTACTCCGAACTGCTAAACGACTCCGTCAAAACTTTCGCAGAGATGGAGTTGCTATTCACTCAGCGATTCGCGAGCGCCAGTGAACGCACCCTAATAACGGCGTTAATTAATGCAAGGGTGAAGCCGGGCGAAACTTGGGTTCAGTACGCAATCCGATGGCGGAATTTGTGGTCGAAGTGCGAACAGCGCATCGAAGAAGCCCCAGCGGCGGGCATGTTCATGGGCACCCTAGACCCTCATGCAACTATTTCACATTTCATGATGTTCTTCAAACTGACCACCTTCTAGGCTTTAATCGATAAGCTAGCCCAGATGGATCAGATGGGTCACAGACCGTCTCCCCCAAAGCCAGAACCGCGGAACGAAAAGGGTAAAGGGAAGGCGATCTTCGTTGCGAACACCCAACAGTAGCCCAGTACCCCAAAGCTAGCGGATCAACTGAAAGAGAGACGGCGGTATTATAATGAGAAAATGAAGCGCCCTTACTCATTCCCGCGGGATAAAACGAAGAGGCTGTTCGAACTGGCGATGCGCAACAGGCTTATCAACTTGCCAAATCCAAGGCGACCACCGCAACCCAGCGAAGTGAATAATCCCAATTACTGTCCCTACCACCGATCGAGGATTGCTTCGTCTTTAAAGGATGGATCGAAGATTAGTACCTACAAGGCAAGTTTGCGTTGTCTGAGAAGTGGAAAGTAAACCCACCACAACCGCACACTCCTAAGAAGACGGGGCAATGTGCTCTTTTGTTGAAGAAGCCCCATGGCAAGTCGTTCTTTCAGCCAAAACCAAAAGGATGCTGAATGATCTTCAGACATGTCCGGCGATCAGCTGGAAGAATCCGCTGGAACCCCAGATCGTCGAAGGGATGCTAAAGCCGCACCCAACTCCAAAGATCAGTGGCGATGCCCAAAGCTCGCATACCCAGCCGTCGAAATTCTCGACGAAGAAAAAGAAAACCAAGAAGACCGTGAAGCCTGGTGACAAGCGCACGGACTTATAGAAACAGATCAACGCGCTGGAAGAGTACAACCAGAAGGTGCGGGCTCCGATCACGCTCCAAGAATTTCTCAGTCACGTCCTTGAGAACGGAGATGATGGAGGAGACTCATCAAATGGATCTGAGGACTGCGTAGCAAGTTGTTATGTGATCTCTCACTCGTCGATAGACGACGAAGAGACTCCTTGTACAAAGAAACTGGGGGCAGGTCCTGAACCAGAACTTCTATGGCCGTCAGACGAGATGATCGACGCCTTCCTGAATGAAATTCATCATAAAAGCAAAACCAATCGGGAGTGTGAGACGGCCATATTTGAGAGAGCCAAACGCCGACGACTAGACGAAAGAGTCAAGACACTCCCGCTAAATCAAAAGACATCCGTTGCGGATAAAAACAAATTCAGGACGAGGAAAAGGTTCATTAAAGCCATATCAATGGGAATGAAGCCACCACCCTCCGAAGGAAACACTGTCGGTGAAGCAGAGATGCATCCTAGCTACTGCCTATATCATCGAATGATTTCGCACCCTACCGAAGAGTGTGACGCTTTTAAAAGATGGTGGCAGAGATATGTTGCTCACCGGCAACATTTTAAGCGGATGAAACGCAAAATCCGTCGAGAGCAAAGAAGAGCGACCGAGGAGCATAAAAGAACTACCGGTAACTGTCGCATGGTCAACACCGGGGGATCGCAGGTTTTCACTTTCGGAAGCGACTCTGACGAAGAGATGGCTCTTGGCCCTCTCTTTAAAGAATCCACCTTGGGGAAGGAGGAAGAACCGAAGGCCTGTGAAAACATTCAGTTGTGCAACCGTACGCTTCTAGAAAAGAATCTCGGACCCACGAATAGAAAGGATAAAGGAAAAGAAAAGGTCTCTGAGGATATTGCCTTAGATGACCAAGTCATGAAAGAGCTGACCGCCAAGGACCCGCCAAAGAAAAGTAAAGTGGACTACAATGTTTAGGCGCACTTGAAGAAGTTACCCTCCCAGCTCAGTATTCTCGACGCCCTTTTACTATCCAAAGAAGCAAGAGATTCATTGATCAAGGCGCTACAAGAGCCAGAGCAATTCCAAGCTTTTCTTGCCGAAGAAAAGATGAAGGACAAGCTGGAGGAAGTGCACACAGCCGATGTCTCCTTCGGCGACGAAGATCTCCTACTTGGGACATGTGAGCACAACCGTCCCCTCTGTATCTCAGGATACTGCCACGATATAAAGATAGGCAAAATCCTGGTCGACAATGGGTCTTCCGTCAATCTCCTCAATGTGCGAGTGTTGAAGGAAATCTGCATGAGCGTTCAACACCTCACTCGTGATAAGATCACCATCTCCGGGTTTGACTCCCAGTCATCACGGACCCTCGGGTCTGTAATACTGACGCTGCGCTTCAGACTACTCGTCACGGATATTAAGTTTCACGTCATTGACGCCAAGACCTGCTACAATGCTTTGCTCGGTCGTCCCTGATTACACGAGTACAACATCATCCCTTCTACGCAACATCAGTGTATGCAGTATTTCAAGGATGGTCTCGAGTATACCGTAACAGGAGAGCTGAACCCATTCTCCGTGAACGAAGTCCGCAAGTACGAAGATACAAAATACTTTTTACCAGATTTCGAGGACACGGAGAGATGTCACAAACCGGAGAACAAAGCTGTCACCACCATTCCTGTCTTCGGGAGTGATACCGAGGAAGAAGAAGAGATAGTTTATTCTGGGCCGTCTCAACGCAACAACCCGGGACCGTCCGCCCCCATGTTGATCTTCGGCAGCGACTCGGAAGACGAGGTTAATGCTGTATTATCCGTTCGGCCGTCAATACAAGCATTCGCTGGTGATAATCAGAGTTTGCAAATTACCATGATTCCGCGGGAGCACTATAAAGATCTCGATGCACTTGAAGCTTATAGTGTGCAAGACCTGCAGACATTTTACGTCCCTCCCAGGCGAAAGGGTGAAAAGGCGATCCTATTCTACCGGTCCACGGAAACAAGAGTGGAGAAAGAAATCTGGCATGGCGCGGATTCTACACTTGACAGGCTCCAGCCCATCCATTTGCCCAGATATTACACGAACGGACTAAAAAGGCTCTTGAAGCGCCAAGGAGTACCTTTCAAACAGACCATTCGACAAGCTCGGTTCTACAATAGGATTTGGGATGTCCCTGTAACTCAGCACAAGCTGCCCAACGGGAGAATGGAAACGCTCGAGCTTGGATATGTGAAATCCGGGAAACGGGAACGAGTCCATGGTAGCTACGTCATATATGACTTCGATGAAGAAGAGGACGCCCTGTCAGAAAACGCTGACCCCGAACCAAAACGAGATCCTGCGATCAAAATGCCGAGTCCCCCATTTGAAGAACGAATGGACAAGTTTATCAGGGAAGTGGGTCAAAAGGTTCGAGACGACCATAATCGCGAAATGGCCATCTACGAGAAATCCAGGACGCAACGACTTCTTCGGTAAGCTGCGAAAGACGAAAATGCTCCTCCCTGTCAATCTGTTGTGCAAAAGGCCCGACGCAGAGGCAGAAACAAGTCAAAGAGCGGAAAAGGCGTTCGACAGCAACAAAGCGGGACCAAGAAGCTACGAGATCGGGAATCGAGCAATCCGGATTCGTCCCTTACGAAGAAGATGAGTCGGGCATACTCTTTTCCTCAGAACAAAACATGGAAGATACTTGATCTCGCTATAAAACATTAAATGATCTCACTCCCGAAGTCCAAACACCCCGAGCAAGTCAACGAGACCTCCCACCCGGACTACTGCTCTTATCACCAAGCAATAAGACACCCTCTCGAAGATTGCTTCACCTTCAAGAACTGGGTCGAAGATCAATATCAGCTCGGCAAGTTCGCTCTATCCAGCAGTTGGAGGATAACTCCGCTGCTGAGGCACGAACCAAAAGCCGCGCATACAGCGAGAGTGGAACCAGATCAACATCGGTCGTGAAAGCGAGCTCGTACTTGTCATATGATAACACTATCAAAAGAAGAGCCTGGAGATAGAGGTGACCTCCCTTGGTACTTCGAAAACGATGATGACGAGGTTGTTAGGGTCAAAATTTGCACCACTGGTTGACCGAGTCAAAGTCAAGGTCAACCCCAAGCCAGGTGGGCCCAAGCCCAGGTCAAGCGCGTCCATGCCCAAGTCAAGCCCGCGGCCAGCCTCCCCATGCCAACATAAAAAATCATGTAACAAATAATTTTGATGTAATTTTTTGTACATGAATGTAAGCAAGATAGGCATAAAGCCAAATTTTTGTAAGCCCGTGGCTTATGTGCAAAAAAAAATGGCACATGAGCCATAGGATGGGCAAAATGCCATTTTGAAAAGCCCAAGGGGCTATATGTAAATATGTAAACCTATATAAGGCAACATGATGATGAATAGAGCATAACTTTTCATTCCTCTCAAAAAAAAAATCTAGGGTTCTTTGTGCCTCCTGCTCCTTCTCCAAGGTTCTAAACCTTCTCACTTCTTTTGAATTAAATCAAGAGTTTTACTCTTCCTTTTTCAATACAAAATAGTTTTTTACCACAAAACCCACAAAGGGGAACTCAGATCTGCCATCAGATCTCAGAAAGGAGAGATTTTTAGATCTCACATCTCTTGATCTTCAAGATCCGGCCAACAAAGGAAGAAGAAGGAGACCCATCTCCAGAAACCACACTTTGGGGAAGAACTAGGGCTCAAGGGGAGAAGCCCTTCATCAGCTTCAAAACATCTTAGGAGTTTAACTCCTCATATATATATATATACAGAATAATAAGTGCTCTTTTCTGGGAGTACAACTCCCATTGCAGGGACCAAGTCTCTTTTGCTGCTCGAGCGCCCACGTGCTGACACGTGGTGCGCTAGCGCTCTTGCGCCCAGAGCGCTAGCACCCGAGTGTCCACGTGCTGACACGTGGAGCGCTAGCGCACTTGCGCTCAGAGCGCTAGCGCCTAAAGCGCTAGCGCTCGAGCGCCGACGTGTTGACACGTGGCCCGACGTGTTGACACGTGGTGCGCTAGCACTCTTGCGCTCAGAACGCTAGTGTCTGAACGCCCACATGCTGACACGTGGTGCGCTAGCGCTCAGTGCGCTAGCGCTCTTGCGCTCAGAGTGCTAGCGCCTAAAGCGCTAGCGCCCGAGCGCCCATGTGCTGACACGTGGCGCGCTAGCGCCCGATCGCCCACGTGCTGACACGTGGCGTGCTAGCGCTAGCGCCCGAGCGTCCACGTGCTGACACGTGGCGCGCTAGCGCTCAGTGCGCTAGCGCCCGAGCGCCCACGTGCTGACACGTGGCGCGCTAGCGCTCAGTACGCTAGCGCGCTTGCGCTCAGAGCGCTAGCGCCCACGTGCTGACACGTGGTGCGCTAGCGCTAAAAGCGCTGGCGCTGGTCCCACGTATCTTTTGGATGCCCTTTCCCTTTTTTTTATATATATATATATATGTATATACACACACACACACACATACTCTACACCACTGTCCCTCCCAAAAAAAATTGGGCCGGGGCGTTGCCCCACACCCCGTAAGGGGGCCGCTAGCCCCCTTGACCCCCAGCCCGCTATCCGAGTAGCGGGACCCCCGTAAAAACTCGTCGTGGCTCCCGATATATCCATATCCCCTTTTCAAAACACAACACACGTACACTGCACGTTTAGTTCGCATGACCAGTTTAACCCGTCAATCGAAGGTTCCCTCACTCCAAAAGCGAGGGGTAATTAACGGCAGCTTAGTCCGCGGCTGCCGGAGATTCAGATCCCCACAATCAATAAACCCCGGCTTACCCTAGGCGGGGGGAATCTGTAGTACGCCTGACAAGCGCGCGCGTATTCCCATCTCAATGGGGTAACGAAAAACACCCTACAGATTCTGGCACGCCCGGTGGGACCAATTTCTCCTCCTATATTTCGGGTTAAACGTTCATGCGAACTCAATCAATATACATATCTATATTTATACTAAAATAATGCTCTTTCATGCAGGATTTTCAAGCAATCACCTTTCAACAATGTCTCCGAAGATGAACTCAGCTCCCATCTTCTACACGATGAAGATGGACGCCAGGACGGTCCTTCCGGCCAGTCTCGGGCGACAATGGGAAGAGCCGCTGCTACCATTCGGCTCTGTCCTGTTTGTCTCGGCTAATGCCATTGTTCCCCTCCGAACGGCGGCCTAGACTTTGCGTCTGTGCCTGGGGTTCGGGGCAGATGCTATTTAGTTTTATACGTCTATCTCTCCGAAGATGCCAAGTTGATTTATGGCACCGTGTATCGGAGGTTTAGACGGATGCGGCCGATGTAGCAGACTTCGTCAGATTCCCCCTCAGGGTGAGGGGTTTTTGATTGTGGGGACGCTCTTCCCTGCAGGCGCAAGCCCCTGCAGTTAATTACGCTACCGCGTCGCGGTAACAACTTTATCCTTCTCCAGAATTTCACTTCGTGTCGTGTGTGTTTGTTTTATTTGTGGTTGCCCGTGGATTGTATACGGAGACTGAGTAATGCCGTCGCCCGTAGGACGTGGATTGGTCCAAATCCGTATTTACTTAGACTTGGGTTTGGTGTTTTTAGTTTAAGGATGCATTAGTCGCGTTGCGGCTAAGATCAACTTAAACGTTCGTTAAGGATACGTTAGTCCTGTTTTAGACTGAGATCCACTTAACGTAGTGATTAACTTAATGTATGGCCATCGGGACTCGTCACCTCTCTGACGTCGTTGAAGGATTACAACGACATGTATCAGAGGAGTTCGGAGATGTACCCTCGAACCAGAGTTAATTGGGAGTTTTATAATCCATTTGAATGTTTAAGGATACGTTAGCCATGTTTGGGGCTAAGATCAACTTAAACGGGACCGTTTAGGTCCGACAAAAGAGCATTTGGGCTCTATTGTGCCAGTTTAGGGACGTGGTGGTCCACATTCCAGTTTAGGGACGTGGTGGTCCAATATTAGTTTAGGGACGTCTCGGTCCGATATTAGTTTAAGGACGTCTCGGTCCAATATTAGTTTAGGGACGTCTCGGTCCAATATTAGTTTAGGGACGTCTCGGTCCAATATTAGTTTAGGGACGTCTCGGTCCACGAGTTTAAGGACCCCGCAGTTCATATCCATGTGTGGTCGTTGGGACCCGTCACCTCTCTGATATCGTTGAAGGATTACAACGATAGGTGTCAGAGGAGCTCGGAGATGTACCCTCGAACCGGATATAGATTGATTTAAGAGAGCAATCTTTGCTCAACCGATTTAATTTAAGGACTTACGGCCAAAATTGGGCTAAGTCCAGTTGAAAATGTTCAACACCCTTATTTATTTTTGGTCTATTAGACCTGTGCTAGGGCTTTGCCCCCACTTAAATAATGCATTGCATTACTTCAGGTCATTTATGCCTATTTTGACTGGGCTCTGCCCTTTTTATTATGATGCAGATCATTTGTTTTGGTCCATTGGACCTTTCAGTTGGGCACTGCCCTTTCAAACAATGCACAGCATTTTATTTGTTAGGACTGTTAAGCCTTTTAATTGGGCCTGGCCCTTCAGGAAGTGAAATGCCTTGCATTTGTCAGACGCTTTGCGTCTATTACTGAGCGCAAGCGCTTGTGGTGAAGACACGTGTCATGCTCTGGCGAGCGCAAGCGCACTAGCGCAGTGCGCTGCGCTGTTGCGCTGGCGACACGTGGCGCGCTCTCAGCGAGTTGCGCCAATTCCAAAGAGCAAAGCTCTATCTTAAGGGCGCTTAGCGCAAGTGGTTCTATAGCCGACACGTGGCGCTCTCTTAAGAGCGCAACGACGCAGTTTGGAAGTGCAAAGCACTAAAAAAAATTTTAGATTCAAGAAGGGAAGTGCAAAGCACTGTTTAATTTCTTGATCTAAATTAGATCAAAGAAAAAAAGTTTTTTCTTTGTTTGAAGAACCAGAGGTTCATAAAAGTGCAAAGCACTATTATTATTATTTTTTATTTTTATTGTTTTTAAAGAACCGGAGGTTCACAAGAAGTGCAAAGCACTGTTTATTATGTAGAGATCATTGATCTTGTTTTTAGATCAATGATCTATTAGAAGGAATTTCTTCTAATTCATGAAGGTTCTTTACCTTTTTCTTGAAATCTTCTCAGAATTCGCTCTGTTTAAAGTTCTTGAGTTTTCAAGAAAAATGTTCATGCCTTTGAATTGAGGCTTAGGGTCCTTTTTATAGTGCTCACAAATTAGTTAAATTTGTTAAAGAGATCATTCTCTGAGTGATCTGGGGAATTTTCCCCACCGTTGGATCTTTAATCCAAGGGCTTCTGCTTTGCAGAAGAAAATCTTCTTGTTTTAATAAGAACAGAAAAGATTTCTTAAAATCTTAATTTAATTTGGCGCAGATGCCCCAGCGCGTGTAACTGCGCTAGCGCATCTGCGCTGACACGTGTCGCACAGCGCAGAGCGCAGCGCAACTGAAGCGTTGCTTCAGACAAATAGAGCTCCGCTCTGATTGGGCGCGCCTTCTTGGGCGTTGCGCTGACGTATTAGCGCCTGACGCGTGGCGCGTTGCGCCCGAGACTTGAAGCGTTGCTTCAAAATTTTGAATTTTGAAATTGAACAGAGCTTTGCTCTGATTGGGCGAAACAAATGCCCCCCCACCGTTGCGCTCACGTGGCGCACACGTGAGTGCAGCGGTGGCAACCCCCCTGACCGTTAGATCAAGGGGGTGAGCTCAAGAGGCGCAAGCGCCTTATAAATAGGGCCTCTGGCACTTAGAAAACTCTCCACCATTTTCTAGATTTAGATTTTCAGAGCTCTGCTCTTGCTTAAGAATTTCAGAGCTTTGCTCTTGCTTTCAGAACTCTAGAGCTTTGCTCTCATTTCCGAAAGTTTAGAAAACTTTAGGTAATAATTAATTTAAAATTAAGTTAAATTAATTTAAATCAATTTTAACCAACAGAGCTTTGCTCTCATAGATCTTTTGATCTAAAGAAATTCCCTTTGGGGTTTCATCAACAGAGCTTTGCTCTCACAAATCCATAGATCTACAGAGATCTTGTTCATGGGTTCTAACCCATGAACAGAGCTTTGCTCTTGAATCAAATGTAGATCTTTTAGATCTGAAAAATGAAGAATTTTTTTTTTATAAATTTTTTTTTATAAGCTTTCATGAATCTTTTTTTTTTTAGGATTCCAGAAATTTTAATTTTAAATTTCTTTTCAAAAACTTTCTTTTTGATGGAATATCATAAAGCGAAGCTCTTTTTTAAGGAATTTTATTCTTTTGAGACCAGAATTTGACAAGTGTCATTTTGTGACAGAGCTTTGCTCTGAAAGAGGAGATTTTCTCCATGTCTCTAGGGATTCTTTCCCCCCCTTTTTTTAATGGGAATGTTCCCCCCAGGGACCAACTGACAATCTCATCCAATGATGAGTTTGTCTTATTAACTGACGTATTGTCATTTAGATTTTGTGGGTCCCTCTTTGGTCCCCTACTCACTGCACTGTGGTGCGGTGTAATTAATTAATTTTGATTTTAATTTAATTAATGCATTTTCTTCTTTGAATGCCAAACGTTGGGATTACAACACTAACGGCTACATTGCTCTTTTGCAGCGATCATGTCTGAAGACACTTCATTCCCGTTCGTCCGCTCAGAGGAGGGATTTCCAGAGGCGCCTTTGGACCGTGAGGTCCTGGCCATGATCAAGGCATACGACCCGGAGTACAAGAGTCTCCACCTTTGGGGGTCATGGTACAATCAGATCATTATGGGTCGACGCAGCTTCACATGCGCGGTGCCGTCCGAGCACATCACGGCGATTCATTATGCTACCCCACCCTCGGTGCAGTATGCCGTGGAGTTGGCGGACTGGACATCGAAAGGCTTTCTACATCCCGCTATAGATGCGATACCGGTTCAGCGTCCTATGGTTTTGGACATCCTAGGATGTCGTATCTGTCAAGGTGAAGCGCGACCTTGGGGGCAATCGTATAACCTTGGTCTGATTCCCCGCCACCCGATTGGCTATCTGCCGTGGGCCCGGTATATCCTGTCGACGAAGAAGTCACGGTTGATAAGATTAGGACTGTACACCGCGGTCTATGTCTCTCTCTTCCAGTATCCCACGCTTCCCACCTGGTGGTTTAAAGCTTTCTTGGAGCAATGGAATATTCCCACCCACACTTTCCTTGCCATGGATCGGGAAGTGTCAATCTCCCTGGAGGAATTTGCGGAGGTATCCGGTTTACCGGTGATGGGGGAACATTATGAGGAGCTGCTCCCAACAGACGTGTACGTCTTCGGTGCTAGGCCGATGGTAAAGGGGGTCACGCCGGATACTGCTGTTCAACACCAGTTCCCAAGTTTGATTAAAGTGTTGAACATATATGAGTCTCTCTTTGTCGAACATGGGAGTCGAGGAGTTAATTTTGAGGATTTCATTGCTCGGTTTCTTCACCCGAACGCCCTCTCTGCGGCCACTGCCAAGTTTGCCACCCTTGAGGACCCTTTCAGTTTAGGTTTGGATAACCTGCCGGCGAATGAAATAGGCCAAAAGGATTTTTTTCTTCCTAACTTTCCAACCATGTCTCTTGCAGAAGTAGCGGCCCCTGGGATGGATGAGGAGGCCTTTTTCTTAGGGTTTCTTGGGTTATGGTTGAGTTGGTTCGCTATCCCAATGCACTCTCATCGGATGCGGCCCTCTGTCTTTTATCCAGCACACCGGATGGTCATCGGGGTGAAGGTGGCTGTTGGGATCGCCGGCTTGGCACACTTATACCACGGCTTCAGTCGAGCAGCGGATGCTAGCGAGCCCGGGGTGCTGCATGTGGTCTTCCCGATGCATTACTTCGCATCGTGGCTCGAGTTACACACAGCGGGTATCTTCGGGATGCATAAAAGGCCCTCGTTCTTTGACAAGTGCGGTTTTCCTCGTATTATACAGCTGATCGGCGCATCAATTGTAAACCCATCACCACGGAACGCCAGGGGCTTACTCCTTCACCCTCATACCGTCGAAGCCGGGATGTCCTTTGTCGATAAGGTATTGACCGTTGGAAAGGTGTCTACCACTGTGACGCGGCCATTACAAGATATCTTTAAGGATGGAGCTTCAGTTTTAACGGCTCGGGAGACCCTCCACTTATATTCCATTAGACCGGGTTTCTTAGTTTTTAGGCAGAATGGTGTGGCAATTTTTATGAGGTATAACCCACATCGTTTTGCTCAACAACTGGGCTACGATCAAGGGGTCCCCTTGGAAGCCTTCTTGCTGGAACCCGCCGCCACTGAAGAGGGGATGGAGAACGCATTGCACCATTTCATGCGTGTGAATACGAGCTCTCATTTTTTTATCAATGCGCCGGCTTACGCTCCGAGACTCCTTAATGTGTACAAAGACTGGTACAATCATGCAACAGGAGCAGTTATAAAGGAGGAAAGGCGACTGTTGGTCGATCGTAAGGGCGCGCCTCCAGGTACCGATCGCAAGGCTCCTTTGGTTCCTAGGACTCCAGTAGTCGCTCCTTTAAAAGATGCCGGGGGCAGACCATCACGTGCGCAAAGTCCTCCACGTGAATTGCCGCTCCCTGATATCGCGGATGCACCTCCTGCACCCCGTGCTCCGGTGGAAACAGTGGTTGTACCCTCGCCGGAGTCTGGCGTGGGTGCGGACATCGGGACCCGTCGTCCCAAAGCGGCTGCCAAGCGGAAGTCGATTCCCCATGAACCTAGGGCTGGAGGGCAAAAGAAAAAGAAGTCGCTCTTCGCTGCGGACGTCGTGTTCGGCCAGGAACCCCACGCTCCTTATGCTGAAGGTCTGCTCGAATATGGGACTAACGCAGGGTTGGTGATGCCGCCGCCGGACGATACAGACTTGGAGGCTGCTCTCAAAGCTTCGGCAGGGTTGGCGAGGCGTGACGCGTGGTTAGCTAAGCTTGCGCAGTCAGGTAACTACTAGTCACATTTTCCTTATTACAACATATCTTCCTCATCGCCCTTGATTAACGCCTTTCTCTCCTTTCTTTCAACAGGTATCACTGATGAAGAAGCCATTGCCGCTTCTTTGAAGACTTTCCAAGAGGAGGAACGTCTTAGAGCATCTATGGGCCTTGGTAAGTTTCGACTCATCAAGTTTTTCATTTTTCTTGTGTTACGGTCGGTCTAACCTTTCCCTTTTAATTACAGGAACCTCAATGCCGTTCCCTCCAGGTGACGCAGATGTTCTACCAGCGGCCGACGTTCCTGCTTCCTCTGGGCCACCGCAGGAGGCTCATCTTGAAGAGCCGATGAGAGATGCCTTAAAGGCTCTGGAGGCATCCCTGAATGAAGATGATGATGCCTTGAAGGAGGCGTCACAGAGGTCCCTCATAACCGCTCGGGAGGAGAGAAAGCGGTTGAGGCGTGAGGCGAAGGCGCGCAGGGCTGCCTTGGCTATGGGAGCGGGCCCCAGCACCGCCCCTCGAGCTGATACTCCCTCCGAAGAGGCCCCTGTCACCCTATCCACTGCCCGCAGGGAGGTGGCACGAGCAGTTCGGAGCGCAAACGGTAAATCCGCTTCAGATAATATTTCTCTCAGAGTTCCTATTATAAGGGTTTTTAATGTCATTGGTCCTTATATTCCTCATCTTGCAGGGCCGAGTCCGATCAAGGGGGATGCGGAAACCGTTGATCCCAAAGAAATAGAGGAAGCGGTACTTGCCGAACTCGAGCCGACGGTGGGCAACGTCGTTATGGCTTTGGAGCCTGAGGTGGAGGTTGAGGGGCCTGCCGCCGAGAAGGTCATTGATGCCGAACCTGAAGCGGTGGCAGATGATATGATCATTACAACTGAGTCCAGGGTGGTGGCGGCTGAGGCGCTCGAGGTCGGCGGTCCCTTGGTGACGATAGACGATACAACCACAGCTACTGAACCTGAGAGAGTAGTGGGTGAGGTGGCCATGATTCCCGAGGACGAGCCAACCGCTCCCTCTCTGGAGTCTGGCAATACTCCAATCATAGCCCTTCCCGTCTATGGCCCTCCGCCGTCCCCAGGTCTTGCTAGCACAACGACGGTCCCCATCGAGTCGGGTGACGAGGCCACGGGCGGTGGTCTCATGTCGGTAGAAGAGGGAGTCGCCTCCGTTTCAGCCGGGAGCTCCTCAGGTAAACCCCAAGTGACTGCCTTTCTTAACTTTACAATCTTTTCTGACAAGTTCAGTTTTTCGTAATGCAGGTGCAGCTAGTGCTGATGCCCCACTGCTTGAAGGAGCGCCTTCAACGACTGCCTTGGCGGGAGTCACCTCTCAACCCTTTCTTATTCCTTCGAAGATGTTGGAAGGTATGGGTTTATAACTTATTAATCCTATCTTTCAGATATACAGTTTATGTACTGAAGTCATACTGTTGTATCTTTCAGGAGTGCTTTTTGATCATCTCTATCAAGTGTTGCTCCCACACTTCTCCTTCCCATCTGAATTCGCCTCCCCGTCTGGTGGCGCTGGTGAGTACTGTTCCCGATTGGTAGCTTTGTCTTTTTAGCAGTAGAATTATTTCCAACTCTCTCTTGTTCTGACTGCAGCGTTGCAAATCGAAGGGGGAGCAGAAAGATCGGCTGCGCCACCAGCCCTTCCGGCCTTGCCACCTGTTTCCACCGGTATAGTAAACCATCTTATCAATGACTTCCTTCGTATCTATTGAATCATCATCTAATCGCCTTTCGTCTTTTTCCAGCTGTCGTTCCAGTCTCGGTATCTTTTGAGTCTCGCATTACAATACCGGGCGGCCCTTCCCAGCGACGCCCGTCCTCAAAAGGTGCCGCGAATAGTTTGCGCATGTTGAGCGACTATATCGAGGAGCTCGACATCGAGGCTCCAGTATCTGCTGAGGATTTCGCCACGACGGTTAACCCGATGTTGGCGATATTTGCTACCTTCCATGACGAGGGTACTGTCACCGCTTGGGTTAACTATTGTCGGGAGATCGAGGCTCGCCTTCATCAGCTAGAGTCAATGCGCCTGTCCCCTGAGACTTTGGCCTCGAGCACTCAACGGGGAGCATGGCTCGAGCAAAGCGCTTCTCATTTCCGTCATCTGGAACAAGAAGTGGTTTTGAGGCTGAAGGAGTGCCAAGAATCTTCAAGCAACACTGCTCGCCTGCGTGCTGAAGTTGAGACGAACGCCGCTGAGGTAAAGGCCGTCTTCGAGGGTCTTCTGGAGCGCATCTCAAACGGGATGAAACTGAAGCGGGCACTCGATATTGCCGAGCGTGACATTGCAGGCCGTGAGGCTGCTCATCAGGCCGTCAGGGATCAGCTTGCATCCGTCGCACAGCAACGGGCCCAAGTGGAGGCGGAGTTGGCAGTGGTGGCCAATCGGGAAAAAGCATGGAAGGAAGTGTGCGAGCAATTGCTGGATCTGTGCAAGACGCTTCCTTCTCAGTAATTTTCCTTGTATCGTTGGTATTTGTAACATATATGTATATCTTGTATTCTTTAGTACGATGTATCCTAAACTCAATCAATATTTATGAATGAAAGATGCATATTTTTGTAATGTCTTGTGTCATTTCTCCATCTTTTCTTTCTTTTATTATCAGTATGCCACCTTAGTAATCATGATTGACGGATGATTAGGACGAGTATCCCGACCTTCTTAAGAAATAACGATGGCTTAGGCCGCAGGTTCAGATCTGTTGCCTAAGACTTTTCAACTCTATAAGCCGTAAGGGTCTCATAGAGACTTTTCTCCCTGCGGATCGAGAGGATCTCGCAGGTGGATTCTCCTTAGGAATCGTGAGGATTCCTAAGTGTGGTTTTCTCTTATAAGTCGTAAGGATCCTATAAGAGAATTTTCCCTCTTACGAGTCGAGAGGATTCGTAAGTGGTTGTTTCCCTCCTCGTCGAAATTTGACTTCGGAGAGTGAGACCCGTGAATAGTATGCAAGAGACCAGTTTGGATTGACTTGCAGGGTCTCATCGCTCAGGAAGTAGGTTTTCCCACCTCTGCTGCCTGAGGCGTCATCTTGCAAATTGAGAAGCAAATTCGACTTACTAGAGAAATTCTTTTCTGAATGATCTGGGGGAATTTCCCCTCACCTTCGGATCTTTGATCCAGGGGCTTCTGTTTCACAAAAGCAAATCTTTTTGTTTTTTAAAAAAGAGTAGGAACGATTTCTCCAGAATTTTTAATTTTGTTTAGCGCAAATGCTTTAGGGTATGACACGTGTCGCACAGCGCACAGTGCAGCGCAACTGTGTTAGCGCCTCTGCGCTGTGTCGTGTAGCGCATGGCGCAGCGCAGCTGAAGCGTTGCTTCCTTTAATTTTGAAAAGGAGCCTCGCTCTGATTGGGTGCGCTGCTTTGGGCGTTGCGCTAATGCGTCTGCGTCCGACATGTGGCCTGTTGCGCAGCGCAAACAATCTGAAGCGTTGCTTCATTGAATTAATTTTTAAAACAGAGCTTTGCTCTGACTGGGGGAAGACGAAGCGTTGCTTCGTCTCCCGCCTCGGGATTTGAACAAAAGTTCGCTCCGATTAGGGTGAACCGCCGTGACGACTTTTGGAAGTCGAAGAGGCATTTGATGCCTATAAATAGGACCTCTGGTCCCCTCCAGATACTTATCATCTTCCAGATTTCCATTTTCGAAGACTTCGGAGCTTTCCCCTTGCCTTTAAGAACTCCGTTGCTTTGTTTCCCCCCCCCCTCTTTTTAAAGTTTTTAGAAAAAAACTTCTTTAAGTAGAATCAATTAACCAACAGAGCTTTCGTTTGGGGGATTTCATCCTTGAACATAGTCTTGCTTCTCAGGAATTTAGTCCTCTATGTACGTTATCGCTTTTCTATTGCTGATCTTTGTGTAATATTTCCTCCAGGTATAATGGCGGCGGTGCACCTATACAGTTTGCACGAGTTCATTACTTACGACGATATCCGCGCTCAGGGTCGTCAACAGAACCAGGAGTTTACGGACGCTGAATGTGCAGAAGTCATGGGTCGTCTGAACGCAAGCGGTGGTTGGCTGTTGCCTCATCGTTCGGCCCTTTTGAAAGTCGTGTTGGGAGCCATATGGAGAGCACTTCCGGATCTTCATGAGGCCTTACCGCTTAACGCACTGGATGATGCTGAAGACAAGGTGCATTCGGTGCACCTGACAGGGCTGATCTCAAAGACACGGCGGAACAGCCTCGTCGACATCCTATACCAAGTCTTCCAGCAGACGACGATCATTGCCGCTTATCGAGAGCCAGGGGGGCTTGCCGATGATATTGACACAGAGGAGCGCGAAAGACTGTGCATAAGAATAATTAGAAAGGCCAGAAGAACTCTGGATGGCCTTACTTTTTATTTCCTCAATCCGTGCCCTGGATCTGAGGTTATACCGTTGTAATAATTTGAATAATGTTTCTTATTCATTATTCTTATGTTTGTAAAAATTCTTAGCGGTATGAATGGAAACCCTTCCCCTTTTTTTATTTCGGCTTGTCTTATTCCTTGTCTTGAATCTTCTGCTTGTGCATAAATGAATGCGATACGAACTCCCGATCAAATGTAGATCAGATATTCTTTCTGTCATCTTCTTTTTTTTTATTGTCAGCAGGCTGTCTTAATAACCATGGTTGGTGGATATCCCAAAACAAGTATTCCGACTTCCTTAGGAAATAGCGATGGCTTAGGCCGCAGGTTCAGATCTGCCGCCTGAGACTTTTCAATTCTATGAGCCGTGAGGGTCTCATAGAAGCTTTTCTCCCTACGGATCGAGAGGATCTCATAGGTGGATTTTCTCCTTAGGAATCGTGAGGATTTCTAAGTGCGGTTTTCTCTTCTAAGTCGTAAGGATCCTATAAGAGAATTTTCCCTCTTACGAGTCGAGAGGATTCGTAAGTGGTTGTTTCCCTCCTCGTCGAAATTCGACTTCGGAGAGTGAGACCCGTGAATAGTATGCAAGAGACCAGTTTGGATTGACTTGCAGGGCCCCATTGCTTAAAAAAAAAAAGCTTTTCAATCCTTGCTGTCTGAGACCTCTTCTCACAAATTGAGACGAATCGGGGATCTGTTTGCAGTTGTAGCAGAACAGTTGACATGAGTTAGGAAGCTCTCGTCACGGAGTGTTTGTATCCGTGAGTCGAGGAGTTTGCTAGGGATTATTTGTTTCCCAAGCGCCAAGGATTATTTATTTCCTTGGGGTTTGAAACGAGTCGAGGGTTCCCACGGGGGCTCTGGTAGCTCTGTGGGTCGACGCGGATCAGGAAGCTCTCGTCAAGGAGTGTTTGTATCCGTGAGCCGAGGAGTTTGCTGGGACTATTTGTTTCCCAAGCGCCAAGGATTATTTGTTTCCTTGGGGTTTGAAACGAGTCGAGGATTCCTACGGAGGCACTGGTGGCTCTGCGGGTCGACGCGGATCAGAAGGCTCTCGTCAAGGAGTGTTTGTATCCGTGAGTCGAGGAATTTTGCTGGGATCATTTGTTTCCCAAGCGCCAAGGATTATTTGTTTCCTTGGGGTTTGAAACGAGTCGAGGGTTCCCATGGGGGCTCTGGTGGCTCTGCGGGTCGACGCGGATCAGGAAGCTCACGTCAAGGAGTGTTTGTATCCGTGAGTCGAGGAGTTTGCTGGGATTATTTGTTTCCCAAGCGCCAAGGATTATTTGTTTCCTTGGGGTTTGAAACGAGTCGAGGGTTCCCACGGGGGCTCTGGTGGCTCTGCGGGTCGACGCGGATCAGGAAGCTCTCGTCAAGGAGTGTTTGTATTCGTGAGTCGAGGAGTTTGCTGGGATTATTTGTTTCCCAAGCGCCAAGGATTATTTGTTTCCTTGAGGTTTGAAACGAGTCGAGGATTCCTACGGAGGCACTGGTGGCTCTGCGGGTCGACGCAGATCAGAAGGCTCTCGTCAAGGAGTGTTTGTATCCGTGAGTCGAGGAATTTTGCTGAAGTCACTGGCTTCTTCGGTTGAAATGAACCGGTGAGATTTGGGGTTCGTCTTCTGACGGAATCCGCTGGGAAAGCATGGTCCATTCTTTGTTTACGCCCTTGGATTGTATACAGGGATCGATGTGATCTTAACTGTAGGGCCAAGGTTTTATCATTTCTTCTTTTTATTTTATTTTATTTCCGCGATGCTCTATCATTTCAGCTTTTATATCGCGAAGGTCGCGACTGCCCGATCATTTCGGCTATTTTTCGCGGTGCCCAATCATTTCGGCTATTTGTTTTTTTTTTATTTTTACTCGTTACTTTTTATTACGAGTTGCCCAATCATTTCAGCTATTTGTTTTTTTTTTATTTTTACTCGTTGCTTTTTATTACGAGTTGCCCAATCATTTCGGCTATTTTGCATGCATATATTTTACTTGCTGCTTTTTATTGCAAGTTGCCCTATCATTTCGGCTATTTCGTATGCATGAGCGGCCTACTGGCTTTCGCCGTAAACCTGAAATTGGATACCGATTTCGGCATCAGCACCGCTGCAACTGGGATATTACCAGGAGCGAATCATCATTTGCCCCTGTCGTTGTCGAACAAAGGAGGCTTAGCGACCAGGGTTAGGATCCTGTCGGCTAAGGCTTTTGACTTCATGAGCCGTAAGGGTCTCGTGAAGGTATTTCTCCCTACAAGTCGTGAGGATCTTGTAGGTGTATTTTCTCCTTAGGAACCGTGAGGGTTCCTAAGTGTTTTGTTCTTCTGTAAGTCGTGAGGATCCTACAGGAGGGTTTTCTCCTTATAAATCGAGGGGATTTATAAGGGTTGTTTACCATGCGAACGTATTCCTAGTTACGGATGAAATTTGGCTAGGGAAATGTTTATTCGCGCCCGTGGATTGTATACAAGGGTCAATATTGAACCACTTGTAGGGCAATATTGGAAGTTTGTGGGGGTTTGCTTAAGCACAGGTTTAGGTCTCTGTGACTTAAGACTTTCAAATCCTATGAGCCGTGAGGATCCCATAGGAGAGTTCTCCTTACGAGTCGTGAGGATCTCGCAAGTGTATTTTCTCCTTAGGAATCGTGGGGATCCCTAAGTGTGTTGCTCCTTTGTGAGTCGTAAGGATCTCACGCAGGTGGTTTCTCCTTACAAGGTCGAGAGGACTCCATAAGGGTTCTTTAACGAAGTTGCGCCCTTTCGGGTTTTCACAAACATTCGCCGGTAGTCCTGCTGTTTTTACTCACGGAGCCCTTTCGGGTTTTCATCCGTGCCCATTTTGCTTATGGACATACCGTTTTTTTTTTCTTTTTTTTTACGAAGTTGTGCCCTTTCGGGTTTTCACGAACACTCGCCGGCAGCCCTGCTGTTTTTTTACTCACGGAGCCCTTTCGGGTTTTCATCCGTGCCCTTTTTGCTTATGGACATACCGTTTATTTTATTTTATTTTTATATGTTTTTTTTTTATATCTCGTCAGCCTAAGGATGCTGCGGTATTAGTTTAAAGACGTTTCGGTCTGCTATTAGTTTAAGGACATTTCGGTCCATCACTTGAGAAGGCGGGCTACTGCTGATAGAGTTTGAGCTTAGGAAGATAGCGAGCGGACACAGTCGTCGTCATCTACCATTGACCTAGGCTGTGGCTCATTAAGCATAGTATTTCTTTAGGAAGCGACCGTTTATTGGTCTGAAAGGCCTTTCGCCGTGCATGTCGATGAGTAGATAGGCTCCACCTTGGTAGACTTTATCTATGATGTACGGGCCTTCATAGTTGGGCTCAAATTTTCCCCGCTTGGCACGATTGGGGATCATAGGCCTTTTGACCACTAGCACGAGTTCGCCTTGACGGAATGTCCTCGGTCGGGTCAATCTTTCGTATGAGCGCGTCATCTTTTCTTTATAAGCTTCCAGATTTTGCTGTGCTAGGAGTCGGATTTCATCAAGGGCATCAAGCTCTTCAAACCGAAGGTGGGCATTTTCTTCGTTTGTCAGTTCGTAGTGGACTGCCACTCGTAGAGAGGGTAATTCTATCTCGAGAGGGAGTACTGCTTCCGTCCCAAATACTAACGCGTACGGCGTTGTGTTTGTGGCCGTTTTAAATGTAGTTCGATACGCCCAAAGAGCCTCTTGCAATCTTTCGTGCCAATCTCTCTTATTTCGTGACACTGTTTTCTTCATGATCTTCGTCAAGGTCTTGTTGAAGGCCTCAGCTAGACCGTTAGCTCACGGATTATAAACTGGGGAATATCTCCAGTCTATATTGTGCTGCTGTGCGAAGCGGCTAATTTTATGACTTCGGTAGGCTGGCCCATTATCAGAGATGATCCTTCTCGGGGTTCCAAACCGGTATATGACATGCGTTTTGAAGAAATGGAGAATGTTCTCCGTCTTCACTTCCCTCAACGGTACCGCCTCTGCCCATTTGGAGAAGTAATCAGTCGTCGCCAAGATGAAACGATGTCCCTTGGACGATGCTGGTTCGATGGGGCCGACTATGTCAGTTCCCCACATTTCGAATGGCCAACTAGCCACTGTTGGATGCAATGGATTGGGATGCTGATGGATGAAGTCCCCATGAATTTGGCATGAATGACATTGCTTCGCGTATTCCAGGCAATCCTGCATCATCGTGGGCCAGTAGTAGCCCATCCGTTTTATCTTTAACTTCATCTTAGGGCCTGCTTGGTGGGAACCGCAGAGTCCGTCGTGAACTTCTTGGACGACCCTTCTCGCTTCGTCAGGTCCTAGGCATCTCAGCCACAGAGAATCGAATGACCTCTTGTATAGAGTATCGTTGACGAAGGCGAAAGACAGAGCTCGTTTCACGAGCTGATGTCTTATGGACGCTTCTTCAGGCATTCGGTGGAACTTGAAGTAATCTATGAAGACTTCTCTCCAGTCCTCGGTATTTTCCCAATCTTTTATTTGCAGGGTTGTCTCCTCAGTTGCTCCCTTTTCTTTATATGATTCTGGAGGTATTTCTGCTGGGGTTAGCACTCGACGGCTTTGTACCACGATTCTAACGTCATCGAGGTTCTCATCAGCCAGTTCTTTAGCAAGTTTGGCTAGTACGTCCGCTTTGCTGTTTTCCGCGCGCGGTATACTCTCCAAAGTGTAGGAGGGAATTTGGGTTAGCAGTTGTTGCACTTTTTCACCGTATTTTACCAATTCCGGTTTGCATGTTTGGTAATCGCCGTTCACTTGACTGACGACTAGCTGGGAGTCCCCATATATGAGGAGGCTTTCAATTCCCATGTCAATAGCGATCTCGAGGCCTGCTATCAAAGCTTCATACTCAGCTTCATTATTCGTTCTCGGCTCTGTTAAGGAGAAGGCGAAGCGCATTATTCCTCCTTGTGGGGTTACGAAGATAAGGCATACTCCCGATTTGATCATTGACGTATTTTGTTTGTGCTTTTTCATGGAAGATGCCCCATCGAAATAAAGCTCCCAACGGGTATCACCACCGTCGATTGCGTCAAACGCATGTTTGTCTGGCAAATCGCAATTCAGAGGGGAATCGGCAGGTATCGGGTGCTCAGCAAGGAAGTCGGCTATGGCCTGACCCTTTACTGCCTTGAGGGGTCGATATGTTATCGAGAACTCCATTAAGAGCAGAGCCCATTTAGCGAGTCGTCCCGTCAAGATGGCCTTTGACATTAAATATTTGAGAGGGTCCACCTTTGAAATGAGATGGACTTCATGCGCTAATGCGTAATGTGTAAGCTTTGTTATTGCGAAGATCAACGCTAGACAGTGTTTTTCAATGGGGGAGTAATTGTTTTCTGCCCCCAACAGAACCCGACTTAAGTAGTAGAGTGCTCTTTCTTTCCCCTGGTCATTCTCTTGTGCCCATAATGCGCCTAAGGAACCTTCGAGGGCGGTCGTATAAAGAATGAGAGGCTTCCCCTTAACCGGAGCAGCCAACACCGGCGGGTTCTGCAGGTACTGCTTGATCTCGTCCAGTGCGCCTTGGCATTTGTGATCCCAAACGAATGGGGTTCCCTTCTTCATCAGGTGACTGTAAGGACGGCACTTTCCTGAAAGATTAGCTATAAATCGCCGTATGTATGCGAGCTTTCCTTGGAGAGATCGCAATTGTTTAAGAGTTCTTGGCGGAGCATTTCCATGATCGCCTTAATCTTAGACGGATCTATTTCAATACCTCGGTGTCGAACGATAAATCCTAGGAATTTGCCCGAGGAAACCCCGAACGCACATTTTAAAGGATTCATCTTCAAATTGTATCGCCGAAGGCGTTGAAATACGGTCTTCAAATGCTCGAGATGCTCTTCGTATGACTTGCTTTTAACCACGAGATCGTCGATATAGCATTCGACGATTTCGTGTATAAGGTCATCGAAGATTTGTCATGGCCCTCTGATAAGTAGCACCGGCGTTCTTCAAACCGAAGGGCATTACTTTATAACAAAATATCCCTAAAGGAGTCCGGAAAGCCGTATGTTTCTGATCTTCAGGATGCATTTTTATTTGATTATACCCTGATGAGCCGTCCATGAAGGAGAAAACCTCATGAGTGGATGTATTGTCTATCATCAGTTCAGTGACTGGCACTGGGAAATCATCCTTCGGGCAAGCTTTATTAAGATCCCGGAAGTCTACGCATACGCGCACTGTCCCATTTTTCTTCATCACTGGGACGATATTGGCGATCCATTCAGGGTACTGAACTTCTTGAATGAAGCCAGAGTCGATTAACTTTTTGACTTTGGTATTTATGCTCATCTCAAGCTCGAGTCGCATTCTTCTCGGCGCCTGTTTGACTGGCTTGATGTTCGGGGATATTGCTAGTCTATGTACAGCAACTTCTGGATCTAGTCCCGGCATCTCGGAATAGTTCCATGCGAAGCAATCTTTATGCTGCATAAGGACGTCTTTTAACGCAGCCACCCTCTCTTCAGACAGCAGCTCGCTGACGAATGTCGGTCGTGGCTCATTTATTGTCCCCAACTCGATTTTCTTGAGGTTATCTGCAGTAGTATGGATTCCATCTTCCAGCTCTTTTGGCGCTGGTGGAAATTCTGAGATTACCTCATCGCTGTCGTTTTCAAAGCACCAAGGAAGGCTGTTCATGTCCTCGGACTCTTCTTTTAATATTGTTATCACGTGGCAGGTGCGAATTTTCTGCCAATCCCAATGCGGAGTTGGTTCTATCCTTGTGTTTTCGGGTTCGTGCTTTTGCGGCGGCGCTACCCTCCAGTTGTCAGACAACGAGAATTTGCCAAGCTGATATTGGTACTCAACCCAATTCTTAAAGGTGAAGCAATCTTCAAGCGGATGCCCTACTACTCGATGGTAAGAGCAATAATTTGGGTTGGAGGCTTCGCCTGCTTGCTCAGGGTGTTTAGATTCTGGCAGTGTAAGCATTTGATGTTTTAGAGCAAGATCAAGTATTTTCCTTGTTTTGCTCCGAGGAAATGAGTATGCTCGACCCATTTTCTTCATGAGGGCTAGGTCAATAACGCTCGACCCTCGGATGCGTGGCTTCTTAGCTCTGCTTTGTGGTTGTTGAGCGCCTTTCTTGCCTTTCGACTTGTTTTTGCTTTCGCGTCGAACTTTTTTTGTATCAGGTTGACATGGGGCAGCATCTTCGTTCTTTACTGCCTGTTGAAGGAGGCGCTGTGTCTTGGCTTTCTCATAGATTGCCATTTCACGATTGTGATCATCTCGGGCTTTTTGACTCGCATCCCTTATAAGTTTGCTCATCTGGTCTTCAAACGATGGACTAGGCGGCTTTGTATCAGGAACTTTTGCTGGTTCAGGATTAGCGTCCTCCCATTGAGCGTCCGCCTCTTCATTGAAGTCATACATGACATAACAGCTGTTTACTAGCTCCCGTTTCTTTGACCGGATGTACCCAAGCCCTTTTGTTTCTATTCTCCCGTTAGGCAGTTTGCATTGAGTCCCGGGAACGTTCCAGACCTTGTCATAGAATTTGGCCTTTCTAACGGTCTGTGTGAAGGATATCCCCTGGCGTTTCAGCAGTTTCTTCAAATCTTCGGTATAATATTTGGGAAGACGGATAGGCTGAAGCCTGTCGAGCGTGGGGTCCGCGCCATGCCAAATTTCTTTTTCCACCTTGTTTTCTTTAGAACGGTAGAATAGGATTGCCTTCTCGCCTTTTCGTCCGGGAGGGATATAGAATGTCTGCAATTATTCTACGCCGTTGGTGTCGAGTGAATCCAGTTCTTTGTAATGTTCAAGCGGCACCATGGTTATCTGCAGACTTCGCTCTTCATCAGCGGAAACCCGTATTGAAGGCCGAGCAGGGAATACAGCATGAACTTCATCCTCTGAATCACTGCCGAAGATCAATGAAGGAACAGATGGTCCTGGCCTGGTGGATTGGGATGGACCTGAATAAATTATATCCTCCTCCTCGGTGTCACTGCCGAAGACAGGGATGGTGGCGTTAGTTTTGTTCTCCGGTTTGTGACACCTTTTCGTGTCTTCGAAACTCGGTAAGAAGTATTTGGCATCTTCATACTTGCGAACTTCATTTACGGAAAACGGATTCAACTCTCCCGCCACTGTGTACTTGAGGCCATCCCTAGAATATTTCATGCACTGATGCTGTGTAGAAGGGATGATATTGTACTCGTGTAGCCATGGTCGGCCGAGCAGAGCATTGTAGCACGTCTTGGCGTCTATAACATGGAATTTGATGTCTGTGACGAGCAACCCGAAGCGTAGCGTCAATATCACAGATCCAAGAGTCTTTGAGGATTGGGAGTCGAAACCGGAGATAGTGATCTTGTCCCGGGCGAGGTGTTGGACGCTCATGCAAATTTCTTTTAACACCCGCACATTAAGTAGATTGACAGATGATCCATTATCGACCAGGATTTTGCCTATCTTTATATCATGGCAGTATCCTGAGACATAAAGGGGACGATTGTGTTCGCACGTCCCAAGGAGTAGGTCTTCGTCGCCGAAAGCAACGTCGGCCGTGTGCACCTCTTCCAATTCATCCTTCATCTTTTGTTCAGCCAGGAAAGCTTGGAATTGGTCCGGATCTTGTAGGGCCTTAATCAAAGAATCCCTCGCCTCTTTTGATAGTAATAGGGCATCGAGAATGCTGAGTTGTGAGGGTAGCTTTCTCAGATGCGCCAAGACATTGTAATCCACTTTACTCCTCTTCGGCGGGTTCTTGGCGGTTAATTCTTCCGCAACTTGGTCATCCAAAGCGATGTCTTCAGAGACCTTCTCTTTCCCTTTGTCTTTCTTGTTTAAGGGTCCGAGATTCTTTTCGGGTAATGTTCGATTGCGTAGCTGTATATTTTCGCAGGCCTTCGGTTCTTCTTCTTTTCCCGGAGTGGGTTCTTTGAAGAGGGGGGCAAGCTCTAGCTCCTCATCGGAATCGCTCCCGAATGTAGGCACTTGTGACCCGGTAGTGTTAACCATATGACAATTGCTGGCAGTTCTTTCAAGCTCTTTGGTCGTGTTTCTTCACTCCCGACGAATTTTACGCTTTTCCCGTTTAAAGCGTTGTTGATTAGCGACGTATCCTTGCCACCATCTATCGAAAGCCTTGCACTCTTGAGTGGGATGCGAGACCTTCTGATGATATAAGCAATAAGAGGGGTGCATTTCTACCACACCAGTCATTTTTCCTTCAGAGGATGGTAGCTTCATACCCATTGATATGGCCTTAGCGAATCTCTTCTTTATCTTGAACTTGATTTTATCTGTGGGTGTATTTTGTTCTAGCGGGAGTACCGCAATTCTTTCGCCAAGGCGCTGGCGTTTGGCCTTTTCGAATATAACCGCTTCGTTATCCCGATCAGCTTTGCTTTTTAAGAACGCCTGATTTAGGAATGCATCAATCACTTCATCCGACGGCTCCAGAATTTTTAGTGCAGGCTCTGCCCCCAGCTTTTCATCGCGAGGAGTCTCCTCATCGGTTGTGGACAAATGGGAAATCACATGGCAACTTGCCACATGTTCTTCAGATTCATTTGATGAACTACCTCCCTCATCTTCTGCTTGGAAGACGTGGTTAAGGAACTCTTGCAATGTAATGGGAGTCCGCGCCTTCTGGTTGTACTCTTCCAGCGCGTCAATTTGCTTTTGCAAGTCCGTGCGCCTATCGCCAGGCTTCACCGGTTTCTTGGCCTTCTTCTTTTTCTTCGAAGACTTTGACGACTGGCTACTAGTGCTTGAACCCCCATCATTGGTCTTTGGAGTTGGACGTGGCTTTAACATCCCCTCAACGACCTACGGTTCCAATGGGCTTTTCCACTTGATCGCCGGACATGTCCGAAGATCATTTAGCATCCTCTTCGTTTTTGATGATAATACAACCTCCCACGGAGTTTCTTCAATGACAGAGCATGTTGCCCCCGGCGTATTCGTCCCTTTAGAGGTGTGGGGCTGCGGGGGATTCACCTTCCATTTGTCAGATAACGCAAATTTTCCCTGTCTATACTGGTTTTCAAGCCAATTTTTGAAAACGTAGCAGTCCTCAATCGGATGGCCTAGCACCCGATGATAGGGGCAGTAATTAGTTTCGTTGACGTCACTTGGTTGCAACGGACGTTTTGGATCTGGCAGATTTATGAGTCTGTTGCGTAATGCCAGCTCGAATAACCTCTTCGTTTTATCGCGGGGAAAGGAATAAGGACGTCCCATCCTATCCTCAAGGGGTACGTAAGGGCGCGTATTGCTTGGATGAGCAACCGGCTTCAAGTCGTTCGGTTGTTATTGAGCATTAGCGACAATGATCGCTTTTCCCTTTCCTTTGTCAGTTCGGGAATCTGGCTTTGGGAGAGTGGGTTTATGACCCATCTGGTCCATTTGCGCTAGTTTGTCAATCAAAGCCTGGAAGGAAGTCGGCTTGAAAAACATCATAAACTGTGAGATGGTTGCCTGTGGATCAAGGGTTCCAACAAACATTCCCACCGCAGGGGCTTCTTCTATGCGCTGCTCACACTTTGACCATAGATTACGCCACCGTATAGCGTACTGAACCCATGTCTCGCCGGGTTTTACCCTAGCGTTAATCAGTGCCGTCATCGGGGTACGTTCATTGGCACTTGCGAAGCGTTGGGTAAACAGCAGCTCCATCTCCGCGAAGGTTTTAATAGAATCATTAGGGAGTTCAGAATACCACTCAAACGCCGTATCTGATAGACTTCCGACAAACTGGCGGAGCAAAAGCTTGTCATCACCGCCGGTGTTACCGCAAAGCGCCCTGAACTGGGCGACATGCTGATGGGGATTGCCAGTTCCTTTGTAGACATGAAACTTGGGAATTGTGTAACCCGGCGGGTACTTGATTTGGTCATACCAGCCTGGATATGGCCGTCCCGTTTTTACGACGTGGCCGGCTGCTTCGGCCGCATGATGAACCTTTATTTGCTGGGCTATGTATTCGTCCAGATCAGTCTTAGAGATTGTATCCTCTTTAGCTGTTAATAGAGCGGGCTGCGGATTTAATGTATCTCCCTTATCATCTCCAAGGACGGTTAGGGGTTCTTCAGCGGGAGGATCTTGTTGTATCATCATCCCTATCATGTCCTGGAAGAGGAGGCCCATCCGCTGTATGTTGGCCGCTTGTTCAGCAGCCTCTTTGTCCCTCTTTTCCAGTACTCGGCGAAGGAACTCAGCGTCGGTCTCTTCCTCCTGGCGCTCATCTAAGGACGCCTCAGGGTTCTCTTTTGGCCCAGTGAGTGCAGCCATTGTGGTCATCATCTCCTGGAGCTTTTGTTGCTGCTCCTGAGCCTTGGTCACTGATCGGGTGAGCGGTCGGTGACCCGTAGAAGTGCGGCTTTCTTCCTTTCCAGAAGCCATATAAATCGTATGAACTGTTATGCCCCCTGACTTTGGAGGTTTAGGTTCACTGTTTTTAAGCTTTGCCGCTGACGCGGGAGCTTTCTCTGGCCTCCTTCTTTTGTGGGCCATCGAGGTTGAAGGAGCCGTTAAAATGGGCCTGCTAGCAATTGTTGCCCCCTGCTGTTTAACGGGGCGGGCTTTGTCCTTTTCCACCTTTGCCTTTTTCTGGCGATGAAAGTGATCTGGGTCAATCACAGAGTCTTGAACCCTCCGCCAGACCTTGTATATCTTTGACGACAGCCGTTGAGGGGGCTGTTCTTGTTTTGTTTCTGGAACTCTCTCCGCAGGTGGAGGAGATGTTTTTAAGGTAGCGGTTGGAGAGTTCTTACGCACTCTCCTCAGTAGTTCAAAGCTGTTCCCAGTTGAAACAGCGGTGTTGACTTCCACCATTGGAGCGGGTGGAGTTATCCCTGAGGGGGAGTTGCCCCCTGCTTTCCTCACTCGTCGCCAATGGCGACGTCGCGCACGACGAGCCGTTGGGACTGGCTCGGAAATCGAGATGGTTTCTTGTTGCCCCCTGTTTGAGTGTGGGGTAACTGCCGATGTCAGCTTGTCGAAGACTGATGCCTTTTGACCAGCTGGGGGAGGAATGGGAACCGTCAATCTTGTGAAGACCGACTCTCTGATGGGAGAGGCCGCTTTAATGACTTCCGAAGCAGCGGCCGTTGCCCTCTTTGGGACGGCCACTTTATAGTTCTGACCTAGCCTGGTGTAAACGGAGGCTATCGGTTTAGTAGCAGGCGACCCGTTGACAGGGGCCGTCGGAATAGTGAGCCGGTTAAAGACTGACTTTTTACCCACTTCCGGTGCAGGTATTAGTGCAGAAAAGCTTGCAGGTGGGATCATAGTCCCGAAGAACAAGCCGGTGGTGGCTTGGGTCACTTGGTCTACCGGCAGAGTAAGGAAGGAAGCCGCTTGGGGCCCATATGCTACACCTCCTGGTGGGGTGGAGCGTCCGTTGCAGCGGCATTTCGAGCAGTTGGTACAGCTAGAGGCCATTGAATCTTGAATTCTGCGCCAGGTAAAAGACCAAATCTTAGTAACTTGAAATCTGAAGACAACCATTTAATGAACCGCGATTGGTTCGTGAAGACGACACACGAAGTGTGGAGTGGAAAAAGGAAGAGGTCCCACCGGGCGTGCCAGAATCTGTTCCCCTCCGAACGGCGGCCTAGACTTTGCGTCTGTGCCTGGGGTTCGGGGCAGATGCTATTTGGTTTTATACGTCTATCTCTCCGAAGATGCCAAGTTGATTTATGGCACCGTGTATCGGAGGTTTAGACGGATGCGGCCGATGTAGCAGACTTCGTCAGATTCCCCCTCAGGGTGAGGGGTTTTTGATTGTGGGGACGCTCTTCCCTGCAGGCGCAAGCCCCTGCAGTTAATTACGCTACCGCGTCGCGGTAACAACTTTATCCTTCTCCAGAATTTCACTTCGTGTCGTGTGTGTTTGTTTTATTTGTGGTTGCCCGTGGATTGTATACGGAGACTGAGTAATGCCGTCGCCCGTAAGACGTGGATTGGTCCAAATCCGTATTTACTTAGACTTGGGTTTGGTGTTTTTAGTTTAAGGATGCATTAGTCGCGTTGCGGCTAAGATCAACTTAAACGTTCGTTAAGGATACGTTAGTCCTGTTTTAGACTGAGATCCACTTAACGTAGTGATTAACTTAATGTATGGCCATCGGGACTCGTCACCTCTCTGACGTCGTTAAAGGATTACAACGATATGTATCAGAGGAGTTCGGAGATGTACCCTCGAACCAGAGTTAATTGGGAGTTTTATAATCCATTTGAATGTTTAAGGATACGTTAGCCATGTTTGGGGCTAAGATCAACTTAAACGGGACCGTTTAGGTCTACAAAAGAGCATTTGGGCTCTATTGTGCCAGTTTAGGGACGTGGTGGTCCACATTCCAGTTTAGGGACGTGGTGGTCCAATATTAGTTTAGGGACGTCTCGGTCCGATATTAGTTTAGGGACGTCTCGGTCCGATATTAGTTTAAGGACGTCTCGGTCCAATATTAGTTTAGGGACGTCTCGGTCAACGAGTTTAAGGACCCCGCAGTCCATATCCATGTGTGGTCGTTGGGACCCGTCACCTCTCTGATATCGTTGAAGGATTACAACGATAGGTGTCAGAGGAGCTCGGAGATGTACCCTCGAACCAGATATAGATTGATTTAAGAGAGCAATCTTTGCTCAACCGATTTAATTTAAGGACTTACGGCCAAAATTGGGCTAAGTCCAGTTGAAAATGTTCAACACCCTTATTTATTTTTGGTCTATTAGACCTGTGCTAGGGCTTTGCCCCCACTTAAATAATGCATTGCATTACTTCAGGTCATTTATGCCTATTTTGACTGGGCTCTGCCCTTTTTATTATGATGCAGATCATTTGTTTTGGTCCATTGGACCTTTCAGTTGGGCACTGCCCTTTCAAACAATGCACAGCATTTTATTTGTTAGGACTGTTAAGCCTTTTAATTGGGCCTGGCCCTTCAGGAAGTGAAATGCCTTGCATTTGTCAGACGCTTTGCGTCTATTACTGAGCGCAAGCGCTTGTGGTGAAGACACGTGTCATGCTCTGGCGAGCGCAAGCGCACTAGCGCAGTGCGCTGCGCTGTTGCGCTGGCGACACGTGGCGCGCTCTCAGCGAGTTGCGCCAATTCCAAAGAGCAAAGCTCTATCTTAAGGGCGCTTAGCGCAAGTGGTTCTATAGCCGACACGTGGCGCTCTCTTAAGAGCGCAACGATGCAGTTTGGAAGTGCAAAGCACTAAAAAAAATTTTAGATTCAAGAAGGGAAGTGCAAAGCACTGTTTAATTTCTTGATCTAAATTAGATCAAAGAAAAAAAGTTTTTTCTTTGTTTGAAGAACCAGAGGTTCATAAAAGTGCAAAGCACTATTATTATTATTTTTTATTTTTATTGTTTTTAAAGAACCGGAGGTTCACAAGAAGTGCAAAGCACTGTTTATTATGTAGAGATCATTGATCTTGTTTTTAGATCAATGATCTATTAGAAGGAATTTCTTCTAATTCATGAAGGTTCTTTACCTTTTTCTTGAAATCTTCTCAGAATTCGCTCTGTTTAAAGTTCTTGAGTTTTCAAGAAAAATGTTCATGCCTTTGAATTGAGGCTTAGGGTCCTTTTTATAGTGCTCACAAATTAGTTAAATTTGTTAAAGAGATCATTCTCTGAGTGATCTGGGGAATTTTCCCCACCGTTGGATCTTTAATCCAAGGGCTTCTGCTTTTCAGAAGAAAATCTTCTTGTTTTAACAAGACCAGAAAAGATTTCTTAAAATTTTAATTTAGTTTGGCGCAGATGCCCCAGCGCGTGACACGTGTCGCGCAGCGAACAGCGCAGCGCAACTGCGCTGACGCATCTGCGCTGACACGTGTCGCGCAGCGCAGAGCGCAGCGCAACTGCGCTGACACGTGTCGCGCAGCGCAACTGCGCTAGCGCATCTGCGCTGACACGTGTCGCGCAGCGCAACTGCGCTAGCGCATCTGCGCTGACACGTGTCGCGCAGCGCAGAGCGCAGCGCAACTGAAGCGTTGCTTCAGACAAATAGAGCTCTGCTCTGATTGAGCGCGCCTTCTTGGGCGTTGCGCTGACGTATTAGCGCCTGACGCGTGGCGCGTTGCGCCCGAGACTTGAAGCGTTGCTTCAAAATTTTGAATTTTGAAATTGAACAGAGCTTTGCTCTGATTGGGCGAAACAGCCATCCCTGCACCTCAAGGCCCGGTGACAGACAAGCCGGTCTCGAAAGGCAAGAGGCCAAATGTGGTGGTCTCGAAAATGCCCCAACTCAAACGCAAGTCGGTGTTTGAACGACTTTCCTTGGCCCCAGCTGGGGGCAAGGCTATCAACACCAGCAAAGCAACAAGGCATCTCGAGCAAGCTCCGGCGTGCCCTTGACAACTGCTCGATCGGGTGTCTTCTCTAAGCTCCCCGCTAATCGACTCACGGTGGCTTCCCAGAAAACAGATGCCCGCCAAGCCCTTAAAATTGAGAAGCTAAGGCAGAAAAGGCTCAGATACAGAGCCAACAAAAGGGCTAAGGCTCCTGCTAGGCTGAACCTCATGAGGTTCGAGGAACAGGGTTACCCTGCCAAAGATGAGGGGATGGCTGAATGTGTTATCCACACTGTCTACATGGTGGGCACGCGCAGCAAGAGCAAGGACGGGGCCACCACATCCCAAATCCAATCTGGCGTGAATATGGCTGCCACATTCCAAACCTAGCCTCCTCTGGAAGGTAATGAAGACCCTCCCAGTGAGGCTGATAAGCAGAGAGAGCTCTCAGTTCATGAGGAGTCGGGCTCGGAAAGCGAAGATGAGCCAATCTTCCGTCCCAAGAACGCAGGGCAGCAACTTCTCCAAGAGCTCCGAAAGCAGCTCAGAAACAAAGACAAGGAGATGGCCAAGCTTTACTAAAAAATTGACAACTTGACAAACGTTTTCTTACAGCTCACAGCCCAACTTGCCTCTCAGCCGCCCAATCAAGCGCATGGCTCTGCTCGTGAACCGGGAAATGGTGCCCCAAAGCAGCCGACGCCTATTCCCTCAAATCCAAAAGTGGGCGAACCGCATGAAAATCAGTCGCATCCTATCTCGGGAGATGTCTTGGCTACCGATGACAGTAGCCCGCTAACTCAAGATCAAATCATGGATTTGGTCGTCGGCAAAGTCAAAACATTGGTGGCCGAAGCCGAAGCGCAAAAAGATATCAGCAGTAGCGGGAGACCATATCTTGCTCAATATGATCTGGTAGAATTTCCTAGCGGCTATGTCATCCCCAAATTCGGAAGATTCGATAGGACGGGAAATGCGAATCAGCACATCGCCCACTTCAAAGCCTCATGCGGGAACACTGGGGGCAACGATGCGCTTCTCCTCCGCCAGTTCGTTAATAGCTTGACCGATGTTGCTTTCGACTGGTACGCGAGCATACCGGATAGCTCCGTTACTACTTTCGTCCAAATGGAATCTTTGTTTCGACAAAGGTTCATGAGCGTCAGCGATAAGATCACCATTGCCGAGCTCGTAAGGACCAAGCCCAAGAACAACGGAAGCAGTATGGATTTTATAACCCGATGGCGCAATCTCTCCGTTAAATGTGAACCGCCGATAGAGCATGACCAATCTGTCAGTCTCCTCGTTGGAAATCTCAACAATTGGATGGCCCCATTTCTATGCACCGCGGGTTTCAAAACATTCAAAGAGCTGACCAGGAAAATCCAGATGTTGGAACGCTCAAAGCAGGAGTCCTCCTCTGACTCCCAAAATAAAAATAGGTCCTGGAGAGACCGAAAGGACGATAATCGCAAAGGCGGAAATCCCGACGATTCTGAGTCTTTCAACACTTCGGCTGACCGAAATAAGCAAGTGATAAGCGGGCCTAGTGCCAACCAGCCTCGGAAGCCAGTGTTCGGAGAGGGAGGAGAATCTCCACTGAAAGAGAAGCTGGACAAGGTCTATTCCTTCAGAAGCGACAAAATCCGTAAAATATTCAAAGACGCCCTGAGGAACGGTCTACAACTGCCAGAGTCAAAAAGACCGCAGGAAGCGAATATGACCGACGACCCCAAATACTGCCCTTATCACAGAGTGATAGGTCATGCCATTGAGGACTGCTTCGTCTTCAAAGATTGGGTCGAAAAGCAATACAAGGCAGGAGAGATAGAACTGTCCAAAGGCGTATTAATAAATAGTCAAGTCGCAACCGCCAATTTTACACAAACGGAGACTGAAGATCTTCGTGAAACTGATTCTCTCAGACATCTGCCTTTCACTGAAAACAATCGACCACCACGTCATTAAACTGGGAACTGTCGACCTCTAAGTCGTTAAACTGGGAATGTAAAAAAAATGTAAATAAACAAAAAATGTGTAAATAAAAGAAAAATAAAGAAAAGCCGGAATGATAGGGCAACTCGCAATAAAAATTAGCGAGTGAAAATAAAAATAAAAATAAAGCCGAAATGATGGCGCAACCGCGAATAAATAGCCGAAATGATAGGGCAATCGCGATCTTCGCGATAAGAAAAGCTGAAATGATAGAGCAATCGCGGTAAAACAAAAATGAAACAAAACAAAAAACAAACAAAACAAAGGCGAATGATGAGTCGCTCCTGGTACCATATTCCGGTGCAGCGATGCAGACGCCAACAAAAATTCAAATTTCCAAAATTCTCCCAGCCCTACGGCCAATCCTCAAATTGACTGCCATATACAATCCACGGGCTCAAATAATTCTCATCGCGTCCATGCCCCACCGCAACCACCGGTTACGCGGCTGGTCTCCTCCTTTTGAATTATGCTCCATTGAGAAGACCCACTCATGTCCTCACGATACATGAGGAGAACAAACCTTTGTGGGATCCTTACGACTCACAAAGGAAAAACACACTTAGGAGTCCTCACGACTCCTAAGGAGAAAATACACCTGCGGGATCCTTACGACTCGTAGGGAGAAAATGCTTTTATGGGACCCTCATGGCCCATAAAATTGGAAAGCCTTAGGTGATAGGGATCTAAACCTGTCTCCTAAGCCATCGCTTCCCAACCCCCAAGTGGCGAATGATGAGTCGCTCTTGGTACCATATTCCAGTGCAGCGATGCAGATGCCATCCAAATGCCAAATCCCAATGGCGAATGATGAGTCGCTCCTGGTACCATATTCCAGTGCAGCGATGCAGACGCCAACTAAATTCCAAACTCAAATCTCAACGGTGAATGATGAGTCGCTCCTGGTACCATATTCCAGTGCAGCGATGCAGACGCCAACAAAGTCCCGAAATATTTCCGACCCTACGGTTTGGATCATACATCCTGCAAAACCGTATACAATCCACGGGCGTAAAACAATCACAATCTCTCCCAAGTCCTACCAGTGAGACTACTTTTAAAGTCCCACCAGCGCAAAAAAAAAAGGTATGTCCACAAGCAAACGGGCACGGTTGAAAACCCGAAAGGGCTCCGTGAGTAAAAACAGCAGGACTGCCGGCGGGTTTGTGAAAACCCGAAAGGGCGCAAACTCGTGAAAAAGAGATGAAATGCACTCACAAAGTCCTCTCAACTTTGTTAGGAGAAAATTCCCGTGTGAGATCCTTACGACTCACAAAGGAGCAACACACTTAGGAGTCCCTACGACTCCTAAGGAGAAAATACACCTACGGGATCCTTACGACCCGTAGGGGGAAAATGCTTTGTGAGACCCTTACGGCTCACAAAATTGAAAAGTCTTAGGTGATAGGGACCTAAAACCTGTATCCTAAGCCATCGCTTCCTGATGAGCAAGCGCAAATGATGATTCGCTCCTGGTACCATATTCCAGTGTAGCGATACTGATACCAAGCAAAAACCGATTCCCAAATCCTCTCATGAAAAATGATGATTCGCTCCTGGTATCATATTCCAGTGTAGAGATATTGATGCCAAGCAAAAACCGATTCCTAAATCCTCTCATGAAAAATGATGATTCGCTCCCGGTATCATATTCCATTGTAGCGATGCTGATGCCAAACAAAAAAACCAGTTCCCAAGTCCTCCCAGGGCAAATGATGAGTTGCTCCTGGCATTATTCCAGTGCAGCAATGCAGATGCCAAACCAAAACCGAAATCCTCAAATCCACTCATGCCAAATGAGGATTCGCTCCTGGTACCATATTCCAGTGTAGCGATGCTGATGTCAACCCAAATCAAATCAAACCAACAACCTCTGCGGCGGAATCATGCTCCGTCCCAGAACCAACCCCGTGTCGAAATCATGCTTCGCCTCGGGATATCTACCTTCCCTGCCGGAATTATACTCCGTCTCGGAATCAAATCAACCAACCAGCTCTGCGTCGGAACCATACCTCGTCTCAGAGTGTACCCCGCATCAAAATCATGCTTCGCCTCGGTGTATCTGCCTTCCCTATCAGAATTATGCTTCGGCTCGGAATCAACCAATGACCTCCTCGTCGGAATTATGCTCTGCCTCGGAATCAAGTCAACCAGCAAGCTCTGCGTCGGAATCATGCTTCGTCTCAGAATATGTCCCCCGCGTCGAAATCAAGCTTCGCCTCGGTGTATCTGCCTTCCTTGTCGGAATTATGCTTCGGCTCGGAATCAATCAGTGTCCTCTTCGTCGGAATTAAGCTCCGCCTCGGAATCGGGTCAACCAGCAAACTCTGCGTCGAAATCATGCTTCGTCTCAGAATGTACCCCGTGTCGGAATCATACTTCGCCTCGGAGTACCTGCCTTCCTTGTCGGAATTATACTTCGCCTGGGAATCAACCTCTGCATCGAAATTATGCTTCGGTCAGAATGTCTACCGCTCATCAGAATGATGCTCCGATCTCTGGAATGATGCTCCGCCCTTCGGAATGATGCTCCGTTCTCTGGAATCATGCTCCACCCTTCGTAATGATGCTCTGATCTCTGGAATCATGCTCCGCCCTTCTGAATGATGCTCCGATCCCTGGAATCATGCTCCGCCCTTCGGAATGATGCTCCGATCCCTGGAATCATGCTCCGCCCTTCGGAATGATGCTCCGATCCCTGGAATCATGCTCCGCCCTTCAGAATGATGCTCCAATCTCTGGAATCATGCTCCGCCCTTCGGAATGATGCTCCGATCTCTGGAATCATGCTCCGCCCTTCGGAATGATGCTCCGATCTCTGGAATCATGCTCCGCCCTTCGGAATGATGCTCCGATCTCTGGAATCATGCTCCGCCCTTCGGAATGATGCTCCGATCCCTGGAATCATGCTCCGCCCTTCGGAATGATGCTCCGATCTCTGGAATCATGCTCCGCTCATCGGAATGATGCTCCGATCCCTGGAATGATGCTCCGCTCATCGGAATGATGCTCCGATCCCTAGAATCATGCTCCGCTCTTCGGAATGATGCTCGATCCTTGGAATCATGCCTCTACTCTTCGGAATTATGCTTCGACTCTTCGGAATGATGCTCCGACCTTGGAATTATGCTCCGCAAATCGGAATGATGCTCCGATCCCCAAGAATCATGCTCCCCGAGGGATACTCCGACCTTGGAATTATGCTCCGCGAATCAGAATGATGTTCCGATCCCTGGGAATCATGCTCCCCGGGATGATGCTCCGCCCCCGGAATGATGTTCCACCTCGAAGTTCAGCTTCAAGATCCATCAATTTCATGCACACAACTCAAATGTGCGGTGTGCATTTATTGATGGGGGGCACTTTGTTGGGGTCAAAATTTGCACCCCTGGTTGACCGAGTCAAAGTCAAGGTCAACCCCAGCTCAAGCGGGCCTAAGCCCAGCTCAAGCGGGCCCATGCCCAAGTCAAGCCCGCGGCCAGCCTCCCCATGCCAACATAAAAAATCATGTAACAAATAATTTTGATGTAATTTTTGTACATGAATGTAAGCAAGATGGGCATAAAGCCAAATTTTTGTAAGTCCGTGGCTTATGTGCGAAAAAGAAATGGCACATGAGCCATGGGATGGGCAAAATGCCATTTTATAAAGCCCAAGGGGCTATATGTAAATATGTAAGCATATATAAGGCAACATGATGATGAATAAAGCATAACTTTTCATTCCTCTCAAAAAAAATCTAGGGTTCTTTGTGCCTCCTGCTCCTTCTCCAAGGTTCTAAACCTTCTCACTTCTTTTGAATTAAATCAAGAGTTTTACTCTTCCTTTTTCAAAACAAAATAGTTTTTTACCACAAAACCCACAAAGGGGAACTCAGATCTGCCATCAGATCTCAGAAAGGAGAGATTTTTAGATCTCACATCTCTTGATCTTCAAGATCCGGCCAACAAAGGAAGAAGAAGGAGACCCATCTCCAGAAACCCCACTTTGGGGAAGAACTAGGGCTCAAAGGGAGAAGCCCTTCATCAGCTTCAAAACATTTTAGGAGTTTAACTCCTCATATATATATATATATATATATATATATATATATACAGAATAATAAGTGCTCCTTTCTAGGAGTACAACTCCAATTGCAGGGACCAAGTCCCTTTTGCTGCTCGAGCGCCCACGTGCTGACACGTGGTGCGCTAGCGCTCTTGCACCCAGAGCGCTAGCGCCCGAGCGCCCACGTGTTGATACGTGGCTCGCTAGCGCTCAGAGCGCTAGCGCTCGAGCGCCGACGTGCTGACACGTGGCGTGCTAGCGCTTTGGACGCTAGCGTCCAAGCGCCCACGTGCTGACACGTGGCGCGCTAGCGCCCGAGTGCCCACGTGCTGACACCCAAAGCGCTAGCGCCCACGTGCTGATACGTGGTGCGCCAGCGCTCAAAGCGCTCGCGCTCTTGCGCTCAAAGTGCTGGCGCTGGTCCCACGCATCCTTTGGATGCCCTTTCCCTTTCTTTTATATATATATATATGTATATACACACACACACACACACATACTCTACACCACTGTCCCTCCCAAAAAAATTTTGGGTCGGGGCGCTGCCCCGCACCCCGCAAGGGGGCTACTAGCCCCCTTGATCCCCAGCCCGCTATCCGGGTAGCGGGACCCCCGTAAAAACTCGTCGTGGCTCCCGATATATCCATATCCCCTTTTCAAAACACAACACACGTACACTGCACGTTGAGTTCGCATGACCAGTTTAACCTGTCAATCGGAGGTTCCCTCACTCCAAAGGCGAGGGGTAATTAACGGCAGCTTAATCCGCGGCTGCCGGAGATTCGGATCCCCACAATCAATAAACCCCGGCCTACCCTAGGCGAGGGAAATCTGTAGTACGCCTGACAAGCGCGCGCGTATTCCCGTCTCAATGGGGTGACGAAAAACACCCTGCAGAGGTGATCTCAGAGTTTCCACCGGCGCCAAAAGAGCTGGAAGATGGAATACATACCACTGTGTATAAGCTTAAGAAAATTGATTTGGGGACGGCAAATGACCCGCGGCTGACATTCGTCAGTGAGTTGCTGTCTGAGGAAAGGTTAGGTGCACTAAAAGACGTGCTTATGCAGCATAAATATTGCTTCGTCTGGAACTATTCCGAGATACCAGGACTAGACCCAGAGATTGCTGTCCACAAACTGGTCATATCCCCGGACGTCAAGCCGATCAAACAAGCACCGAGAAGAATGCGGCTCGAGCTTGAAATGAGCATCAACACCGAGGTCAAGAAGCTGATCGACTCTGGCTTCATCCAAGAGGTTCAATACCCTGATTGGATCGCCAACATCGTCCCGGTGATGAAGAAAAATGGGACGGTGCGCATATGTGTGGACTTTCGGGATCTCAATAAAGCCTGCCCAAAGGACGACTTCCCAGTACTGGTCACCGAGCTGATGATAGATAACACTTCCACTCACGAAGTTTTCTCCTTCATGGACGGCTTATCAGGATATAATCAGATAAAGATGCATCCCGAAGACCAGAAGCACACCGCTTTCCGGACCCCTTTGGGTATATTCTGCTACAAAGTGATGCCTTTCGGTCTAAAGAACGCCGGCGCCACCTATCAGAGGGCCATGACAAAGATCTTCGATGACCTCATACACGAAATCGTCGAATGCTATATCGATGACCTCATGGTTAAAAGCAAATCATACGAGGAACATCTCGAGCATCTGAAGATCGTGTTTCAACGCCTTCGGCAATATAACTTGAAGATGAATCCTCTCAAATGCGCGTTCGGGGTGTCCTCAAGCAAATTCCTAGGATTCATCGTCCGACACCGAGGCATCGAGATAGATCCGTCAAAGATCAAGGCGATCATGGAAATGCCTCCGCCAAGGACTCTCAAGCAATTGCGATCTCTCCAAGGGAAGCTCGCGTATATCCGGCGATTTATAGCCAATCTCTCTGGAAAATGCCGTCCCTGCAGTCACTTGATGAAGAAAGGGACCCCATTCGTCTGGGATCACAAATGCCAAAGTGCACTGGGCGAAATCAAGCAGTATCTGCAGAACCCGCCAGTGCTGGTTGCTCCGGTCAAGGGAAAGCCTCTCATTCTTTATACGACAGCCCTCGGAGGTTCCTTAGGCGCATTATGGGCACAAGAGAACGACCAAGGGAAAGAAAAAGCTCTCTATTACTTGAGTCGAGTTCACCTGGGGGCAGAAAGCAACTATTCTCCCATCGAAAAACACTGCCTGGCGTTGATCTTCGCGATAACGAAACTCCGGCACTATGCGTTAGCGCATGAAGTCCGTCTCATATCGAAGGTGGACCCTCTCAAATATTTGATGTCAAAGGCCATACTGACGAGGCGGCTCGCTAAATGGGCCTTGCTCTTGATGGAGTTCTCAATAACTTATCAGCCTCTTAAGGCAGTGAAAGGCCAAGCCATCGCCAACTTCCTCGCTGAGCATCCAATACCTGCCGATTCTCCTTTGAATTGTGAGCTGCCAGACGAACATGCGTTTGATGCGATCGACGGTGATGATACCCGATGGGAACTTTATTTTGATGGAGCGTCTTCCATGAAGAAGCGCAAACAAAGCACCCCTATAATCAAATCGGGGGTGGGCCTTATCTTTGTGACCCTACAAGGATGGATAATGCGCTTCGCCTTCTCCTTGACAGAGCTGAGGACGAACAATGAAGCTAAATACGAAGCTTTGATAGCAGGCCTCAATATCGCCATCGACATGGGGATTGAAAACCTCCTCATATACGGAGACTCCTAACTGGTCGTTAGTCAAGTGAACGACGACTACCAGACGTGCAAGCCAGAGCTGGTAAAGTACGGCGAGAGGGTACAACAACTGCTGACCCAAATACCTTCCTACACCTTGGAAAGCATACCGCGTGCGGAAAACAGCAAAGCGGATGCATTAGCCAAGCTCGCTAAAGAACTGGCCGACGAGAGCCTCGATGACGTAAGGATCATTGTGCAGAGCCGTCAGGTTCTTGCGCCGGCAGAAATATCTCCGGAGTCGTCCGAAGAAAAAGGAGCGATTGAGCAAATGACTATGTAAATAAAAAATCAGGAAAAGGCTGAGGATTGGAGGGAAGTCTTTATAGACTACTTCAAATCCTGTCGAACGCCTGAAGATGCGTCCTCAAAACATCAGCTCATGAAGCGAGCCCTATCTTTCGCTTTCGTCAATGATACTCTGTACAAGAGGTCATTCGATTCTTTATGGTTAAGATGCCTGGGACCTGAGAGGCGAAAAGAGTCGTCCAAGAAGTTCATGACGGACTCTGCGGTTCTCACCAAGCAGGCCCGAAGATGAAGTTGAAGATTAAACGGATGGGCTATTATTGGCCCACGATAATCCAGGACTGCCTCGAGTATGCGAAGCAATGCCACTCATGCCGGATCCATGGGGACTTTATCTATCAGCACCCAAATCCACTACATCCAACAGTGGCTAGTTGGCCGTTCGAAATGTGGGGAACTGACATAATCGGCCCCATCGAACCGGCATCGTCCAGAGGACACCGTTTCATTTTGGCGACAACTGATTACTTCTCCAAATGGGTAGAAGCAGTACCTCTGAGGGAAGTGAAGATGGAGAATATCCTCCATTTCTTCAAGACGCACGTTATTTATCGGTTTGGAACTCTGCGACGGATCATCTCCGATAACGGGCCAGCCTACAGAAGCCACAAAATCAGCCGCTTCGCGCAACAACATAACATAGATTGGAGATACTCCTCAGTTTATAACCCTCGAGCTAACGGTCTAGCTGAGGCTTTTAACAAGACTCTGACGAAAATCGTGAAGAAGACGGCGTCCCGAAATAAGAAGGACTGGCATGAGAGACTGCATGAAGCTCTCTGGACGTATCGGACTACGTTCAAGACGGCCATGAACACCACCCCATACGCATTGGTGTTCGGTACAGAGGCGGTACTCCCCCTCGAGATAGAGCTATGCTCTCTAAGAGTGGCAGTTCATTACGAACTAACGGACAAAGAGAATGCTCACCTTCGGCTCGAGGAGCTCGATGCCCTCGATGAAACCCGGCTCATAGCGCAACAAAATCTGGAAGCTTATAAAGCAAAGATGACGCGCTCCTACGAAAGATTGACCAGACCGAGGACGTTCCGCCAAGGCGAACTCGTGCTAGTGGTCAAAAGACCTATGATCCCTAATCGTGCCAAGTGGGGGAAATTCGAGCCGAACTATGAAGGCCCGTACATCATAGACAAGGTCTACCAGGGTGGGGCCTATCTACTTATGGACATGCATGGTGAGAGACCTTTCAGACAAATAAACGGTCGCTTCCTGAAGAAGTACTACGCTTGACGAGTCACGGCCTAGGTCAATGATAGATGACGACGACTATGTCCGCTCGCTGTCTTCCTAAGCCCAAACTCTATAAGTGGTACCCGGTTAACGGACCGAAACGTCCTTAAACTAACAGTGGACCGAAACGTCCTTAAACTAACAACGGACCACTATGTCCTAAAACTAGCTGTTGACCAAGATATCGATAAACTACGGTAGATTGCAGCATCCCAAAGCTGATACCAAAAAAAAGAAAAAAAGAGGAATAAAAAAGAAAACGGTATGTCCATAAGCAAAATGGGCACGGATGAAAACCCGAAAGGGCTCCGTGAGTAAAAACAGCAGGACTACCGGCGAGTTCTGTGAAAACCCGAAAGGGCGCAACCTCGTTAAAAAAAGAAAAAGAAAAAAGAAAAGAATAAAAAAAAAGAGAAAACGGTATGTCCATAAGCAAAATGGGCACGGATGAAAACCCAAAAGGGCTCCGTGAGTAAAAACAGCAGGGCTACCGGCGAGTGTTTGTGAAAACCCGAAAGGGCGCAACCTCGTTAAAAGACACTTACAGGGTCCTCTCGACCTTGTAAGGAGAAATCACCTGCGTGAGATCCTTACGACTCACAAAGGAGCAACACACTTGGGAATCCCCACGATTCCTAAGGAGAAATTACAGTTACGAGATCCTCACGACTCGTAAGGAGAACTCTCTTAGGGGACCCTCACGGCTCATAAGATTTGAAAGTCTTAAGTTACAGAGACCTGAACCTGTTCTTAAGCAATCCCCACAATCTCCAATACGGCCCTACAAGCGGCTCAATGCTGACCCTTGTATACAATCCACGGGCGCGAATAAACATTTCCCTAACCAAGTCCCACCCGTGACTAGAGATATGTCCATATGGTGAACAACCCTTGTAAGTCCTCTCGACTTATAAGGAAAAAACCCTCTTGTAAGATTCTTACGACTTACAGGAGAACATGCACTTAGGAATCCTCACGATTCCTAAGGAGAAAACACACCTACGAGATCCTCACGACTTGTAGGGAGAAATACCTTTGTGAGACCCTTACGGCTCATGAAGTCAAAAGCCTTAGTCGACAGAATCCTAGCCCTGTTTACTAAGCCACCTTTGTTCGACATCGACAGAGGCAAATGATGATTCTCTCCTGGCAATATCCCAGTTGTAGCGATGCTGACGCCGAAATCGATGTCCAATCCCACGCTTGCAGCAGAAAGCCAGCAAGCCACACATGCATACGAAATAGCCGAAATGATGGGGCAACTTGCAAATAAAAATTAGCAAGTAAAAAAAAGTATGCATGCAAAATAGCCGAAATGATTGGGCAACTCGCAATAAAAAGCAGCGAGTAAAAATAAAATAAATAGCCGAAATGATTGGGCACCGCAAAAAATAGCCGAAATGATTGGGCAATCGCGACCTTCGCGATATAAAAGCTGAAATGATATAGTATCGCGGAAAGAAAAAAATAAAAGTAAAAATGAAATCCATGCCCTACAGGTGATATCATGTCAATCCCTGTATACAATCCAGGGGCGCAAACGAAGAAGGAATCACACCTTTCCTCCCCAGGTTTCATCAGAAGAAGAAGCCAAATCTCAATGGTTCATAGACAGCCTAGAGATCATCTCAACATTCGTCTCATTACAACAGACACAACATCAGGCAAAGCGGGATAGCGGCAACTCCCAGTTCCATGGCTCTTCGGTGTACATATGACCGAGAGTCAAATCCCAACTCCGTGAAACGCGGATATAATCAACAAAACTCCTGGTTACGTGGAACGCGGATATGTCACTTCTGACCCCGTGGAAAACGTTCAGAGCGGATCCTGGTCCTCGCAGAGCACGGCAGTGAGCCCGTGTGAAGCATCCAGAGTGGAGCCTAGTCCTCGCCGAACACGGCAGTGAACCCGTGGGAAGCATCTAGAGCAAAATTCCTGGCTACGTGGAACGCGGATAACGTCACTTCTGACACCGTGGAAAACGTCCAGAGCGGATCCTGGTCCTCGCAGAGCATGGCAGTGAACCCGTGTGAAGCATCCAGAGCGGAGCCTAGTCCTCGCCGAACACGGCAGTGAACCCGTGGGAAGCATCTAGAGCAAAATTCCTGGCTACGTGGAACGCGGATAACGTTACTTCTGACCCCGTGGAAAACGTCCAGAGCGGATCCTGGTCCTCGCAGAGCACGGCAGTGAACCCGTGTGAAGCATCCAGAGCGGAGCCTAGTCCTCGCCGAACATGGCAGTGAACCCGTGGGAAGCATCTAGAGCAAAATTCCTGGCTACGTGGAACGCGGATAACGTCACTTCTGACCCCGTGGAAAACGTCCAGAGCGGATCTTGATCCTCGTAGAGCACGGCAGTGAACCCGTGTGAAGCATCCAGAGAGGGGCCTAGTCATCGCCGAACACGGCAGTGAACCCGTGGGAAGCATCTAGAGCAAAATTCCTGGCTACGTGAAACACGGATTATGTCACTTCTGACCCCGTGGAAAACGTTCAGAGCAGATCCTGGTCCTCGCAGAGCACGGCAGTGAACCCGTGTGAAGCATCCAGAGTGGAGCCTAGTCCTCGCCGAACACGGCAGTGAACCCATGGGAAGCATCTAGAGAAAAATTCTTGGTTACGTGGAACGTGGATTATGTCACTTCTGACCCCATGGAAAACATCCAGAGCTGAACCTAGTCCTCGCCGAACACGGCAGTGAACCCGTGGAAAGCATCTAGAGCAAAATTCCTGGTTACGTGGAACGCGGATTATGTCACTTCTGACCCCATGGAAAACGTCCAGAGCGGATCCTGGTCCTCGCAGAGCGAGGCAGTGAACCCGTGTGAAGCATCCAGAGCAAAATTCCTGGCTATGTGGAACATGGATTATATCACTTCTGACCCCGTGGAAAACGTCAAGAGCGGATCCTGGTCCTCGCAGAGCGTGGCAGTGAACCCGTGAGAAGAATCCAGAGCGAAGCCTGGACCTCGCAATGCACGGCAGTGAACCCGTGTGAAGAGTCAAGAGCAAACATCGGACTGTGAGGTCCTTAAACTCATGGACTATGATGTCCTTAACCTCGACCGTGATGTCTTAAAACTAACATCGGACTGTGGAGTCCTTAAATCCACGGACTATGATGTCCTTAATCTCGACCGTGATGTCTTAAAACTAACAATCAACCATAATGATTTTAAGCCAATTTCACCTTGGTTCAAGGGTACATCTCGTCATCCCTTTGATATTTGTCGTTGTAATTCCTCAACGACTTCAGAGAGGTGACGGGTCCCGGCAACCACATATTTCATGGACTGTGAGGTCCTTAAACTCACGGACTATGATGTCCTTAACCTCGACCGTGATGTCTTAAAACTAACAACGGACTGTGGAGTCTTTAAGCCCACGGACTATAATGTCCTTAACCTCGACCGTGATGTCTTAAAACTAACAACGGACTATGGAGTCTTTAAACCCACGGACTATGATGTCCTTAACCTCGACCGTGATGTCATAAAACTAACAACAGACTGTGGAGTCCTTAAATCCATGGACTATGATGTACTTAACCTCGACCGTAATGTCTTAAAACTAACAACGGACTGTAGAGTCCTTAAATCCACGGACTATGATGTCCTTAACCTCGACCGTGATGTCTTTAAACTACGGTACCCCGAAGAACATCCAGAGCGGAGCCTGGTCCTCGCCAAACACGGCAGTGAACCCGTGGGAAGCATCCAGAGCAACCCTTAACTCCGTGAAATGCGGATAAGGACAACTTCACCCATCACTTGCGGGTCCTCACGACTCGTAAGGGAGTAAATTCTCTTGTGAGATCCTTACGACTTTCAAGAGAAAACAGGCACTTAGGAATCCTCACGATTCTTAAGGAAGAAACCACACCTATGAGATCCCCTCGACCTGTAGGGAGAAAAACTCTTTATGAGACCCTCACGGCTCATAAGGTTGAAAAGTCTTAGGAGGCAGATCTTAACCCTGAATCCTAAGCCATCGTTGTCCTGCAAAGAGATCAAGATAGACTATCCGCAAAATACATTCAATAAAAAGGGACATGCCATTGAGAAGAGAAATATGTCTTTTATTCATGAACCAAAATGGATACAAAGTACAATTTGTGAAAGAACAAAAAAAATATATACTCTCATTCAGGAGTATGTACAAAAAGAAAAAAAGGGGATATACAAGTCTTCAGGCCGGCGGGCGATTTAGCAGAGTGGTCAGCTCATCCCTTTTCCGCTGGGCCTCGCCTTCGTGGTTCAATATTGCCAAAAGACGGGCTTCCGCCTGAGCCTGCTGGGCCTGATACGAGGCAAACCGTCCTTCAAGCTCTTTCTCGGTAGCCTTGTGAGCCTCAACCCTTTCGCGAGTGAACACGGCAGCTTTATCGAGGGCCACCACCTCTTTGATAGACTCTTGAAGTACTCGCCAGAGTTCATACGCTTTGTTGGCTTTGGCTGTAAGGTTGGCTTGGAGCTCGTTCAGCGCCTTAGAGGCCAGCTCCCTCTCCGATCCTCTTCTCGCACGATACCATGTTCGCCGCGCACCGCTCTATCAAACCCCGCAAGCCCGCCTTTGCAGCCACAGCCTCCGAAGAAAGGCGGGAACACTCGAGTACGTGCAAGCAAGCCTCCACCTGCCGACAGAACTCAACCCAGACTCGCACCACCGCTTCGCTATGGTAGGTGGCAAGAAAAGGAAGAGAACCGTTAGCTTCAGCAGCAAATGCTTCAGCTGTGATTGCGCTGCCAGCGCGAAACTCCTCGATCAAAGATGACAGGGAGACAAGGCTTAGCTTGGCCAAACGTTCTGAGGCTCGCAAAGCATAGGGGCCGGGTGGCATATTGATGCGTGACTCCAGTGCGGTAAGAACTGGAAGGGCTGTTCAGATGTGTAAACAGTCAGTGAAAGTTTTAAGCAAAGGAACAAGTAGGACTATATTGAGACTTCACTTACCCACAGTCATGCAAGAAGGAGCTGAAGGTTCCCCTAGCCCTTCGAGGACCTCAACCTCGTCATCGGCATCCAGAACTGTAAAGAACATCAATGTCATTTCGCGAAATAACAGCAATGCTATGAAATGGTGAACAACACTAACCTTGCCCAGATGAGAGGACGATGCGTTGAGGGGATATCGCTTGTGGAGCAGCCATCTCCAACAGGCGCTGAAAGGATTGCCGGGGAGACAGATCGGCAATAGAGGCCACCAGTCCGCGCAGTTCTGAAAAGATAAAAGAGTTCAGATAACGGAAAGATCACTAGTTTAAAATGTGGAAGGTTACCTTCGACGCTCCTCCCATTCTGAGCTGGAGGGATAGCAGCTTCAACGGCCCCCGCAGCGACCTCGGGCACAGTACCAAGGACACGAGCCGGTGTAACGGCCTCTGAGGAAGGAGCGGCAGCAGCCATTGTGGGTTCCAACGAAGGGAAGGTAGTCTCCACTATCTGCATCCCAGCCTCCGGGTCGCCCTCAGGAAGATCCGTTGGGACGGCGACCACCAAGGGTACCTCTCCCAAAGGGGCGAGTGCTTCGGGATCAAGAACCGCCACAGGAGGCTCTATCGCGAGAGGGATGGCGTCGTCAACCCCCGCCGCATCGAGCAATGTTTCATTAGGGGTGTCAACAGGCTCTACCGTCAGCAAGCCCGTAGGAACCTCCCCCATCGCCGAAGTCTCTGCACAATTCACACAAGAATAAGAATACATATATACAAGTGCAAGCAATATGAAGTACTTCAAAGCAATATAGGAATATACCAATACGTAAGGAAGCCTTCAATATGGCTTCTTCAAGCCGATGCTCCTTCTCAAGGAGGTATGCTCGCCGGGGTTCAAGGGTGGACTCGTGGCTGCCAGTCCACAAGGAAAGCGCGTTCGCAGCATCCTCCGAAGCAGCCTGCTTAAGGGCCCTTTCCCCCCATTCCTCCAAAGGGCCGATGAACCGCCGCCGTATCCATGAAGGATCTTCGTAGAAGATGACGGCAGGATAAGGCCTCTTCGGGATCCTTACCTTCTCAGTTTCAAGCTGCGAGCGTCTTATAGCCTCATCCAATTGTGCGGCTTCCTCAGCAGATGAACCTGGGAAAAGAAGACCATCAACCGGTGATATCATGGATATTGGTTCGTCTTGAACGACAGGTTCGGATTCTTCTAAAAGATCGAGCAGACGGGCGACTGTCTTCTTCCTCCTCTTTGGCCCAGAACTAAAGCCAGAGGACGCTCGCTTCTTTTCCCGTGGAGCCTTGGCGCGACGCCGACCCACCTCACCTTCAACACCCTCGTTACCGGCACCCTCGTTTGGCGGTGCTGCCGAGGATGACACTGCCATTGTCAACGCCACGGGTGGTGGTGCTGCTACCGGAGCCCGATTAGCCCACGACCGGGTACCCAATGGCATACCAACTGTGGGGGTAAGATCCACCTCTGATTCCCCCGGAATGGGCGCAACACTGGTGTCCTTCAGGGGAAAGCGGACCGGTGCACGCGGCCGCAGCGGAATTCCTGCGGCCTGAGCCAGAGAAAGAGCGCCATAGCCAAGAAGCAACCTCTTCTCCTCAGCAATAACTGGGTTGACCCGATGAAGATACCAGCCTGTGAAGGCCCCCATGCATCGGGGAGTATGATCTGCTTCGGGGATCATAAAGTAAGAACCGGTGTTCAACCTCACAAAGTGATGAGCGGCATCGCGAACGGCTACGGGTGAAGGGACCGGCGCAACAGTAAAAGCCTCAAAGGGGACGCCCTGATCGTATCCAAGCTGCCGGGCGAAGCGATGCGGATTGTACCGCATAAACAGAGCCGCACTGTTCTGACGGAATACAAGATAGCCCAGTCTGATCGCGTATAAGTGTGTGGCCTCCCGGGGCTTCAGAGAAGGCACCTCACCTTTCGACTGGTCGTGGAGTTGTTGAATCGGGCCTGAAGGACCGGATAGAACCCGATCAACAAATGCCAGCCCGCCTACACTAGCGTAAGGAGCAATCAACACGCGAATAGCCCCAAACTGAGTCGGGTTGGGAGCAGCAGTGTCCACCAGCCGCATGAGTCACAGAAAAGTGTAGGCGTCATAAAAAGCAGGTCTATGATGCGCAGCAAAAGCCCCCAACACGTGCATCTTAATCCAAGATGTAAAATAGTGAAGGGAGAAGTTTACTACGTCCACACCGGGAGTTGAGGTGTTAGCAGCGGCGCCCAATCCATGATAGAGATGCGCTAGCGCCGGGGTGCCTATGGCCAGCCGTGTCCCCTCAGCGATACGATGAGCCGGATAGATAACCGAGACTCTCATGAAGCGGCAATGCATAGGGATGACGAACCAGCTGAGCCAGACACTGATAAAGCCCACAAAGAATGTCTCCTCGTCCATGCCGGGAGCTGCAATCGATTCGAAAGATACCGGCGACATGATAGGAATATAATACTGCGGTAAATCCGATTCCTTAGACGGCCGCCTGTTCAAACCAAACCCAGAGGGGTCGTTGATGCTTGCAAACTTAGGAGCCGTCTTCGACAAGACATCCTCATGAAGGAAGCAAGCGATGAAGCTCTTGAAAGTGACGCCCTGCTCCTCAGATTCTATGAACAGTTTGTCGAAGATACCCAGCGCCTTGATCAAACTCGGACGCTTATGGCGGACGGCGTTCTCGGTAGACAAGCCGTCAAGCGTTGCGGGCTCAGTCTCAAAGACGTACTCGTCAGAAGGCAGCAATTCCTCGTAAAGTGTCCCTCTGATTGGCAGCCCCGAGATCTCGCGAAATTTGTCCAAAGAAATTGAAACTTCACGATCCCCCAAGAGAAAAGTGTTGGTAGGAAGATTCCACTGGTTCAGGAAGGCCTTAACCCACCAGACGTGGGGAGACTGGTAGTGGAAAAGGGATGCATATATCGCCTGATAAAGCCCAACTTTCTGCAGTCGCGCGCGGTGGGCGGACAGGATGTAACAAGCCCAGAGGAGGTAGCCCGTAGGGTGTCGAGGGGTGAGCCCTATCTTGTAGACTTGTCCCCATGGTTGGGCCTCGCCCTGGCAAATGCGGCGTCCCACAATGTCTATGGCCGGGATCAGATGGTTCGGGAAACCAGTCGTCGAAGGCTCGAGCCGCCCCATCGGGGTCCAATTCGGCATCTCCACGGCAAAGACTGTCCTTGGAGGATCCATCGGCAAGAATGGAAAAGTGGGCTCTGTCGGCACTTCGCAAAGGAAACTCCGATGACCCCGGATGATGTGGCTATACCAGGTCCCCCACAAAAGTAAGTTGGTGCAGTTCGGGTCGTGAGCCCTAATCATTGCCATCACTTCCTCATCGGATGGCGACTGAGGAAAAGCGGCCTCTGAGCGAGTAAACGGGAAGTACGGAACGGAAGTCATCATACCTGAAATAAAATAAGGGGAAACTGTTAAAGCAAAGCCAGCAGTGTGTGTGTGTGTATGATTATAAAGAGACAGTGGAAGAAAGCGACAGGGGATTTGTTTTATGGGAACATTGGTTACAAAACGCATGGGTCCCACAAAATCAAGATGGCGGCTTGCTAATGATGAGGCAAAGCAATTATAATGAGACAAAGGGAAGATTCTTATTAAATAAACAGTGGATTTCAAATGACCCTACACATTCCCCTAAAAGAAATCCATCTGGAACTCTGTGACAAATCAAACAGAATCAAGAGAATTAAATTCCAGAAAGTAACATTGTAAACTTCTCCTTCTTGGTTGCGCAGAGACAACTCAGGGCAAGAAAACCCCAAGAAGCTCTCCGGGAAGAACTGAATTCTCCATAGGAATTAAATTCCTTGTTAAAAAAGGGGGGAATTAAATTCCCAGAAATATTTGTGCGATGGAATTAAATTCCATGGAAAAGACAACTGCCACCATTAGCCCCCTGAAGATCAGAAAAACCCTAAGAGATCTATGATTTGAAGATTAAATGATTGTCTGTTTTTTTAGAGAGTTTCAAAAAGATGGGTTCTTGATTAAAGGGAAAGCCCTTGGTGTGGATTTAAAACACAGTGAAGATTTCTGTGAAAGTTCTTTGATCATTCAAAGATCATTACCTGAAGAGAGGGTCTTTCTTAAACAGAGTTAAACTCTGAAGATTTTGGAACAGAGAACTAAGCCCTGAGAACGAGAATTAAATTCTCAAAAGAAAAGTTTGCAAGGAAGAAGACGAAAGAGTGGAGGCGCTTCTGAAGAGACCCCTGCATTTGTAGGATGTGATGGAAACGCTTCATCTTCCCGATTCCCTAGATGAATCCAACGGTCACAAAAATGACAGCGTTGCACTCACATGCAGACACGTGAGAGCAATGCTGTGGGGGCATTTGTTTCCTGATTAAAAAATCAGGAATTACCTCAATGAGGTATCACGTGTTCACACGTGACCAATGGTCACGTGATGGTTAAAACTTCATCAAACAGAAGCGAAAACAAACTGCTGAAAAATAACTCAATTGAGGGTCTTGTGCTCACACGTGACCAAGGGTCACGTGCCAGCACGTGACAGGCTTTGAAAGCCTTACAGCTTAAAAGAATTTAATTCTAAAGGTCAGAAAAAATACCTCAACGAGGTATCACGTGCTCACACGTGACCAATGGTCACGTGTTGACACGTGATGGTTAAAACAACAACATAAACAAGCGGCTATTAAAGGACTCAATTGGGGGTCACGTGCTCACACGTGACCAAGGGTCACGTGTCAGCACGTGACTGGCTTCGAAAGCCTTACAGTTAATAGAATTAAATTCTAAAAGTTTCTAAATCTTTCCAAATGGAAAAGAATTATGGGGACCGTTGGATTAAAGATCCAAGGGTGATTAAAAATCACCAATTTATGGAAAAATTTTAGACAGGGAAAGATTTCCCCTAAATCTCACCAGAAATAACAAACAGAATATCTTTGGATTTAAAATCCAACGGTGAATAAAATTCACTGTATAATTTAAAGGCTCATATTAATTATGAAAAATAATCAAATCTTTCAATGAAAGATTTACTAAATAAATTGATTCTTTTCCTCCTATAAATAGGAGTCGAGAGGAGAGGGAGGAGAGAATTTTTTAAAATGTGAAAACTTTAGAGAGAATTTTGGCATCTTGAGAATTCAGAAAGAAAACCCTAGGTGAGAAAAAGAAAGGGGATCAAGACTTCAGAAAAAGAGAATTTAATTCTCAGAAATCTAAGAGTTTAACTCTTTAAAAAAGAACTTAGTTCTTCCTCTTGTTGAGGATCTGCACAGAGTACATCTTCCCATAAGTTGAGAATTTAATTCTCATCGGGTTGAGATCCTGCCATGCAGATCCAAAACTTAGAGGGGGAATTGAGTTTAGAGAATTTAATTCTCCCAAAATAAAACTAGGGTTTAACCCTACATGAAAATTTAATTCTCCCAAAGTTACAGGAATTTAATTCCTTCAAGATGGACAGAATCAGGGTTTAACCCTATTTGAGAATTTAATCTCTCAAATTCACAGGAATTTAATTCCTCTTAAAAAATGAAATTAGTGTTTCACCCTATATAAGAATCTAATTCTTTTACATATATGGGAATTTAATTCCTTTAAAAGAAATTATGGTTTAACCCTATATAAGAATTTAATTCTTTCACAATAGAAATTTAATTCCTCCAAAGTCATAATTAGGGTTTAACCCTACAGAGAATTTAATTCTCAGAATAAAATAAGGAGACTTAAAAGATCTCTGTGCATGAAAAGAACCAGGGTCACGTGTCCCCACGTGACCCGTGAAAAGATCCCCAGAAATGAGAAGGAAAGAGCTCAGAGGCAACGCCTCACATGCTCCACGTGACCCCCGAAACACAGAAAGAAAAAGTAAAAGAAATAAAGGCCTTGGGCGCTCTCACGTGCTCCCACGTGACTCCTTGGCGGACGCTTTAATGATCAGTGCATGAATCCTCCTCACGTGCCAGCACGTGATGCTCCAGAATAAAATATAAAAAGTGTTTAACACTTAATTGTAAAATGAAGAAAAGGAATCTGGTCCCACCTTTGGACACCCTCACGTATCCCCACGTGACCCTTTTTCCTTTAGTGTTTAACACTAATTCGAAGAGCTTTATTCCCAGTGTTTAACACTGATCATCTTTTAGTGTTTAACACTAATTTAAAACTCTTACTTCCAGTGTTTAACACTGATTATCTTTTAGTGTTTAACACTAATTCGAGAATCTTATTTCCAGTGTTTAACACTGTTATCCTCTAGTGTTTAACACTAATTTGAGAGCTATATTTCCAGTGTTTAACACTGTTGGTCTTTTGGTGTTTAACACTAATTTGAGAGTTCTTTCTCCAAAGTTTAACATTATTGTTCTTTAGTGTTTAACACTACTTTCAGCCAAGTTGGCTAATTTTCCAGAGGCAAAAATCCCTCCTCCAAATGAATCTCAAAATTGAGGAACTCAAAGATTGAAAATGTTTAGCATTGCTAAATAATGTGGGATTGAACCCAGACAAGCAAAGGGCCAATATGTCAAACTTAATTGGACTTAGCCCAAATTGGCCATAAGTCCTCAATCCAGACTTAACTGAGCCAATGTGCTCATAATATAATTAATTGGTCTTGGTTCCAAATTGGGATACAGATCATTTAATCCACCTTGGTTCAAGGGTACATCTCTTCACTCCTTTGATATTTGTCGTTGTAATTCCTCAACGTCTTCAAAGAGGTGATGGGTCCCAACAACCATACATTTCATAGACTGTGGGGTCCTTAAACTCACGGACTATGATGTCCTTAACCTTGACCGTGATGTCTTAAAACTAATAATGGACTGTGGGGTCCTTAAACTCATGGACTATGATGTCCTTAACCTTGATCGTGATGTCTTAAAACTAACATTGACTGTGGAGTCCTTAAATCCACGGACTATGATGTCCTTAACCTTGACTGCAATGTCTTAAAATTAACATTGGACCGTAATGTCCTTAAACTAATTATCGACCGCAATGTCACTAAACTAAACAATAGAGCCCACCCCCTAATTGCTCTTTTGTCGGATCTAAATGATCCCGTTTAGTCGATCTTAGTCTAAAAATAGACTAACGTATCCTTAACAAACGTTTAAGTTGATCTTAGCCTCAAATAAGGCTAACGTATCCTTAAACCCAAACCCCTAAACCCAAATCTAAGAAAGATACGGATTTGGACTAGTCCACGCCCTACGGGCGACAACATAACTTAGTCTCCGTATACAATCCACGGGCAACCGAACATAAAAAAAACACCCACAACACAAAGTGACCATATGGAGAAGGAGAAAGTTGTTACCGCGATGCGGTAGCGTAATTAACTGCAGGGGCTTGCGCCTGCAGGGAAGAGCGTCCCCACAATCAAAACCCCCTCAAATGAGGGGGAATCTGACGAAGTCTGCTGCATCGGCCGCATCCGTTTAAACCTTCGATACATGTTGCCATACATCAACTTGGCATTTTCGGAGAGGTGGACGGATAGCACCAATTAGCATCTGCCCCGAATTTCAGGCAAGACGTCTGTCTTGCGCGTCTTTCGGAGGGGAACAGATACCACTTGTGAGCATCATCATTAGCCCCCCACTCTCATTCCGACCTATTCATAGATCGGGTCGAGAGTGGTCTGCTCGGTTTTCCTTTTGCTCATTTTGGCACCAAGAATCATAATACGGATCGTTTGGGAACGGGCGTTTGGTGGTTGCGTCGTTTCGATCTTTGGGCCCACGTGTCGCCTCGTCGTTCGCCTGAATTTTCATGAGTATCCCCGATAGCGTCAGCGGATTAGTGAAATGATTGCGCTTTAAAAAGGGGGCACCATTTCAGTCGATTCGTCAGTTGAGATATGAGCCACGTGTCAACCGTTGGTTGGCGGAAGCGACAAGTTGTCTCTGACTCCCGCAGTCGAAGAGACGTCCCCAATGGCCGATCGCCACGTGGAGCCCTGCCGGCCGCCGGTCGCGACGTTTTGTTTTGGCGGGAATCAATTTGGGCTATAGGATGTTCTCTTCTGGGGTGTATAAATAGGAGGGGACCATCCTAGGGTTGACACTTTGCTCAAATTCTCTTTCATTGCTGAAGATTGCCCGACGCTCCTTCCTTTAGATCGGATCCTCTGTTGATTTTTCCTCGGTGAGTCCCTTCCTTTGAATCAGGTTTGATGTCTTCATCCGAGGAGTCCGTAGAGGTGGTTAGGATAGAGTCGGACGATGAGGCACCCGTTGTTGGGGTCGAATCCAGTGGGTCTTCCCCCTCTTCGGTTTCAGACAGCCAAGAGGATTCTTCTTGTTCTTCGTCCTCTGTGTCAGGTTCGCCCCCTAGAATCAGGGCTGCCCCTGTCACTAACCGTCGGGCGGAGATAAGGGCCCCCAAGGTGCGCACACCCGCGATGCGCCCTCCGTTTTGAAGAGTTTGGACGAGCTTTCCGAAAATCGAACTCGATTCCACATCCCTTCTAACTATTCACTTCGCTTAACTAGAGAGGGTGAGCGGGCGGATCAGGTGCGGGGCAAGGAGATTGCCCTGTACCTGGAAACGTTCCGGGAAGGATTGCTCCTGCCCTTCCCCACCGAGGTTTGTGGGGTGCTTCATTGTTTCCACCTTGGCTCGGGCCAGCAAGCGCCGAACTCATGGAGAATCCTCCTCGGGTTTCTGGTCCGGTTGAAACTTGAAAATATCCCCTTCAGTTTGACTTTCCTTATCTTTTTCCTTTGTTATAAGAATCACCCCAGAATTGGTAAGAATGAGCCGAGCTGGGTGTATTTTTCGTATAAGAAGCGTAAGGGTTGGGCGGCCGGGTCAGGGGTAGTAGTCGTCCTTTCTTCCATTAACGAGTGGAAGGAGAAGTTTGTAATCGTCGGGCCGTCTGAAGGCGAGGATTAGCCTGTGCCTGGCACAGGGCCGACTACCTGAGGGCAAAGCAGTCGACTTTCCCTGAGGTGAGGGTGGTGTCCCAGTGGGAACCGATCCAACGGGCAGATGTCCTGCTATCCGAGTAGGCACTGAGCTGGGCTAGGCTCAGTCCTACGCGTTTCTTGGGTAAGTTAGGGCTTTTTACGATCTGTTTATACTTTACCAATTCCTGTGATATTTTAGTGTCGCTAACCCCCCTTTGTTTGCGTGTCCCTTTTTTTTTGTAGAGCCCATGGACCGAGTTAAAATCCTAGCTGCTCTAGCCGCCAAGATTCAGGGAAAGAAGGCTAGGGGCACAAGCTCGTCCCGACCCATTCCGGGCTTGGCCCCGAGGCCAACTCCACTGCCCTAGCCTTCCGTCACTCCCTGAGTTCCAGAAGAACGCCGTGGGGGAAGCCATAAGTCCCCCTACCCGGGCGCGAGAGGAGGAGGAGGAGGCTGGGCCCGCCGAAGTTCCCCTCAAAAGGCAGAAGTGGACGGTCTCCCGGCCACCTTTTTCCGGAACACCAGTGCAGGAGGGCGACTTCTGTATTGAGGTGCCCTCAGGGCTCTCCGTCGCTGACAGCCTGCTTTCTGACATGGAGCAAGCGGCCGGGGTTAAAATACCCCGGGGGACCATGAAGGCCCAGGTGGCTTCCATAGAACAAGAGGCGGTTTAGGTCGGTTCCTGACTTTTCTCAAAATATTTCTTAAGTCTAATTTCCTTGGTTTGAACTTTCTAACCCGTTTGCTGCTTTCTACAGGTCCTCCACCACTGCACACTCCTCTTTGCCATGGAATCCGAGGAGGTAGCCCCATCCATGAAAAAGGCGGGTGAGTCCTCTAAGTTGGAGGAGAAGCTTCACCTCCAACCGCGGCAGGCGGAGGAGAAGGCAGCTCTTCTCGACACTCGTCTGGTCGCCGAGGGGCTGACGAACTCTAGGCTGAAGGAGTCGCATCGGCTTCTGGACGAATCCAACCGGGCTATTCAGGTCAAGTTGGAGGAGGTGAACGGCTTCTACCACACAGTGAAGAAGTCGAGGGACGCCCTCAAGAGAGATGTCCGGGTGGCCTTGGACGCGATGAAGCTCGCCGAGTGCCGGGCGGTGAAGACCGTGGAGGCGTATAAGGCGTCAGATCAATTCTATGCCGATCTCACCGAATCCGCGGTCGTCGTGTGGTACAGCGCCCTCGACGCCCGTCAAGGAGTCTGCGCCGGGGTTCGATATCAGCGAGCTCTGTGCTAAGTATCCCCTGGCCGAGGAGGTGCCGCAGAGGGAAGTTACCGAGGCAGCCTTTCGGGGAGAGGCTGCCAGTGGAAGCGCCGACCCCGAGGTCGCAGTGTTGGTCCCCGAGGTTGGTATTGAGCAAGGCGAGATCCTCCCCGAGCGGGCGGACCGAGCTTTCCTTCCTTTGGGATTTTTTCTTTTTCAAAATTTTTGTAAGCTTTCGAGCATTTTTGTGAGGCTGAGGAGCCCAGAATACCTTGTATTTATTTTTGATTATAAATAAAGCACACCTTTTCTTTACCCAAATGTCTGCTCACTGTGCAAGTACCTTTAGCTCGTATACTTTTGTTCGAATCTTCATTTTGCAAGTATTTTTAGCTCGTAGGTCTTTTCATCTTGTAAGTGTTAAGCCGGTGTCCACCCCCCACACTTGCTGACTGTTCATCGAGTAGCGAGGAACGATAGCGCAAAGTGTAGGAAGTTCGGTGTCCTCCTCGACCCCGGGGTCGAGGCGGTGATCGCGCATCGAGTATGAGTCGATTGATGGTTAAGTGTAAGAAGGTCGATATCTTCCTTTCTACTCAGCTGCCTCATGGTGAGGGCTTTGATCCACAGTGTTGTTAGGCAGGAAGCTATCCGCTGCGGATGGACCGAGCAGGAAGCTACTCGGTGGCCCCGTGAGGAGGGCTTTTGATCCACAGCGTTGACGGGCAGGAAGCTACCCACTGCGGATGGACCGAGCAGGAAGCTGCTCGGTGGCCTCGCGAGGAGAGCTTTTAGATCCTTAGCGTTGTTGGGTAGGAAGCTACCCGCTAGGGATGGACCGAGCACAAAGCTGCTCGGTGGCCTCGCGAGGAGGGCTTTAGATCCTTAGCGTTGTTGGGTAGGAAGCTACCTGCTAGAGATGGACCGAGCACGAAGCTTCTCAGTGACATCGCAAGGAGGGCTTTAGATCCTTAGCGTTGTTGGGCAAGAAACTACCCGCTAGGGATGGACCGAGAAGGAAGCTGCTCGGCGGCCTCGTGAGGAGGGCTTTTGTTGACTCTCTAGTGGCTTCTTGGGGCGTCGTTCAATTCCTTGACCCGTGAAGGGCGGGAATGGTGACCGTCGCGGGTGACACATGGCAGTGCCATATTGGGAAAGTGCGATATTCCATGATTTGCATCGTTGCACGAGTAAATCTCGGCCGTTGGAAGATTTTTTGTTGAGGCTATAAATAGTGAAGGCATGTTGATTTTTTTCTATTCCCGCATTCCCTGAAGATGGCCGGCCGCGTGTATACCATCAGGGAGATCGTTTCCCATGATGACGTATACTTTTACAACCTTTATCGTTTCGAGGAAACGTACGAGGTGGTGATAAGCCGCTTGGAGGGCCACTGTGGGCGCTTACTCCCCCGAAGATCTCCTCTTCTTCCCGGGTCTGCACAATATACTATCTCTGCGGTTGATGTACGAGGCGTTCGACAAATTGCACATGGTTCATGGTCTCGGTCTGATCTCAAAGAGTAGGCGGGACCGCTCGGTGGACCTACTTTTTGAGAGTTTCCAACAAAAGTTGGTCACCGCTTCATGCTCGGCGGAAAGGGATCCCGGGGAATTTTTGGCTTTTAGAGTCCGCGAGTACCGTCGGTGGGAGTGGGTCAAAGCTGCTCGGGATCGGCTGGAGGAGCTTTCCTCGGTGTACCACCGACAGTGTCTCCTTAACCCCTGCCCCCTTTGTTGTAATTTTTTTGTAAGGCTGGGGAGCCCACAATACCTCTTAACAAATAAAGTTATCCTTCGCCGAAGTGTGTTGTCTCTTTTTATCTCTTTAGTACATTTTATACTTTTTCTTAGAACAAACCTTGGAGTCTCGAAACCGAGAAAAGAGACAAAGGGCTGGAGTCCTATGGTGGACCTAGCCAGAAAGACTTAGTTAAATGCAGAAAAGAATTACATTATTGCAAAAGAGGATACATATTTACTTATACAATTTGAGCTTTTCTGCGTTATAAGGCCGGGAAAAATTATGTCCCCTGGTGTCTTGCAGGCGGTACGCTCCACCGGGAAATGTTTCCGTTATGAGGAATGGTCTGTCCCATTTTGGGGAGAATTTATGCAGTCTCCCTTGATCCACGAACTCGTTTCTTTATAAGACCAAGTCTCCCCACTTGAAGGCCTAATATTTAACTCGGGCGTTGTAGTAGCGTGCGGTTTGCTGCTAGTAGGCGACCGCTCTGATTTGCGCTTGATCCTATTTTTCCAACAAGATGTCCAAGTTACTTCGGAGCGCCGAGGTGTTGGCTTCATCGTTGAAATGTTCTACCCTGTAACCGGGCAGTCCGATCTCCGCGAGGACCATTGCCTCGGTACCGTAGCAGAGGCTGAATGGGGTTTCTCCCGTCGGTGTCTTCTTTGATGTTCGTAAAGCCCACAGCACCCGCGGTAGTTCCTCGACCCAGCCGCCTTGCCTTCTTTCCAAACGGGCTCTGAGACCGCGGATGACGCCTCGGTTCGCAACCTTGGCCTACCCGTTGCATTGAGGATGGGCAACCGCGACAAACATCATCAGTATGTGGTAGTCGCTGCAAAACTCTTTAACTTTATCGTTTTCAAAGTTAGTCCCATGGTCGGTAACTATACACCTCAGGATTCCGAACCGAGAAATTATGTTGTTCTGCAGGAACTTTATCGTAGAGGCGGTGTCTTGTTTTCTGATGGGTACGACCTTTATCCATTTTGTGAAGTAGTCCACGGCGACAAGGATGTATCGGTGTCCGCCCGTGCCGGTGGGGAGTTGACCGACCATATCCATCCCCCATTGCGCAAACGGCCAAGGGGAGGTAAGTGGCGTTAATTCGGTTGCGAGAAGACGAGGTATACTGCCGAAGAGTTGGCAGTTCTTGCACCTTCTGACCAGCTTCTCGGCATCTTGGTGCAATTTCGACCAGTAGTACCCTTGGAATAGCGTCTTCTGGACCAAGGCGCGTGCTCCTTGGTGCGCTCCCCCGACCCCTTCATGAATTTCTCGCAGAATATAGTCAGCCTCGTGGGGGTCGATGCATCTGAGCAGAGGCTGAGTGTACGACTTCTTGGACATGTTTCCGTTGCTCCATATGAAATGGCTTGCTTTGGTCCATAGCCGGCGGGCTTCTCCTCGGTTTTCGGGGAGTACACCGTCTTTCAGGAACTCTACGAGGGGTTTCCTCCAATCTTGGCCTTCATCATGGGTTGCGTAGATCTGGAGCATTACCTCTCCTTCTTCCACGCTGGGTCATGGCAAGACTTTGAAGAGGATGTTTCTTTTATAGATGGCCGAGTAGGAAGAAGTGAGCTTGCTCAAAGCGTCTGCCCGGGTGTTCAAGTTCCTGGGGATTTGTTCCACTTGGACTTCGTCAAAATTTCTCCGAAACCTTTTTACCTCGGCTAGGTATTTTATCATGAGCGGTTCTCGCGCTTCAAAACGCCCGGTTACCTGGCCGACGACCAATGCAGAGTCGCTGCGAATTCTGATGGTCTTCAGTCCTACCCCGAAGGCGATTCGCAGTCTTGCCAGCAAAGCCTCGTATTCCGCGACATTGTTTGATGCTCTGAACCCGATATTTAAGGAGTATTCTATTTTCTCTTCGTTCGGGCCGCAGATGATCAGGCCAGCCTCGCTCCCCTCCTCGGTAGAGGATCCTTCCACGTAGAGCACCCAATCCGGGATGGGGTCGGGCACCTCTTCGACCGAGGTTCATGGTTCGAGCCCCCGGGTCGGTGCTTCTTCTTTAGTGGGGATGGTGCATTCGACAACAAAATCCGCCAAGACTTGTGCTTTGATGGCTTGTCGGGGGCGATGTTTGATATCGAATTGGGATAGTTCCCACCTCCACTTCTCCGGTCATCCCGATGACTCAGGGGAGGCGAAAATTGATCCTAAAGGTCGCTCGGTGAGGACGAGGATCGTGTGCGCCTGAAAATAGTGCCGAAGCTTCCTGGAGGCAATGACAAGTGCCAGGACTATTTTCTCTATAGCCGGGTATCTGGTCTCTACGTCCTTGAAGACGTGGCTCACGTAATAGACCGGCATCTGTACGCCCTCGCTTTCTCTGACAAACACCGAGCCTGCAGCTTGGTCGGAGATGACCAGATATAGCAATAGTTCGTCACCCTTGACTGGTCGGGTGAGTAGCGGTGGGGTCGCTAGATGCGCCTTGAGTTGTTCGAAAATGCTCTAGCACTCCTCAGACCATTCGAACTTGGGGATTTTCCTTAGGGCACTGAAAAACGGGAGGCACTTCTCCCCGGATCTGGACATAAAGAGACTCAGGGCAGCGACCCTTCCCATGAGTCGCATGATGTCAACATTGTTCTTGGGCATTGCCATGTTGAGGATGGCGCTGATCTTTTCAGGGTTTGCTTCGATTCCTCGGTGGGTTACCATGAACCCGAGGAACTTCCCACTGGTGACTTCGAACGCGCACTTGGCTAGATTCAGCTTCATTTTGTACTTGCGCAGGACGTCGAATGTTTCGCCAAGGTCTTTAGTGTGCCCAGCTGACGAGGTGGATTTTACGAGCATGTCGTCGATGTAGACTTCCATGTTTCTGCCAATCTGGGGTTTGAACAGCTTATTGACCAGGCGCTGATACGTGGCATCGGCGTTCTTGAGTCCGAAGGGCATCACTTTGTAGCAGTATACCCCCCGATCAGTGGTGAAGACGGTAAGTTTTCCGTCGGCCGGGTTCATCCTGATTTGATTGTAACCGGAGAAAGCGTCCATGAAGCTCAATAATTCATGGCCGGCCGAGCTGTTTACCAGCTGGTCTATCCGAGAGAGAGGATAGTTATCTATAGGGCAAGCCTTGTTCAAATCCGTGAAATCGATGCACATGTGCCATTTCCCGTTCGCCTTCTTGACCGTGACCACGTTCGCCAGCCAATCTGAGTAGTCCAAGTTTCTGATAAAGTTAACGGCGAGCATTCGATCCACTTCATCTACTATCGCCTTTTGCTTGGCCGGTGCAAAGTTTCTCTTCTTTTGTCGGACGGGCTTTGCTTTCGGATCGACCCCGAACTTATGGGAGATCACTCTAGGGTCGATTCCGGGCATGTATACCGGCGCCCAAGAGAATACGTCCTCGGAGGAACCGGATCAGGTTCTCGCGGTGATCCCCAGTCAGGAGTGAGCTGATCTGGACTGTCCGGCCATCGACCCCTTCTTCGAGGGGGACTTCCGTTAATGCTTCCACCAGGGTACCTCTAACCTCCTTTTAGTCGTCGCGGGTGTCTAAAGTCCCCTGGAATTCAGGTGTGCCCTCAAATTGTCGCCCTGTTCTTTGGCGGTGGACTTCGAGGTGAGGCAAACTTTAGCGGTTTGCTGGTCTCCATAGGCTCGGCCTATTCCCCCTTTATCCAAAGCGAATTTGAGCGCAAGGTGATAAGTCAAGATCTGGGCCCGAAGAGCGTTTAAGGTAGGACGCCCTAGGAGATTGTTGTAGGACGAAGGGACCTTGGCGATGAGGAAGTCTACCGGTATAGTTCGTATATTGCCCGCTTCTCCGATATTGAGAAGGAGGGTGACCAATCCCTCGACAGGGACAGAATGATTGGTGAACCTAGAGAGGACATGGGAGGTAAGTCGGAGGTCGGATGGTCCTAGCTCCATACGCTGGAAACAGTCGTGGAACAGGATATTCGCTGATATCCCTGAGTCGAACAATATCCTTTGGACTTCGTAACGGTGGACTCTGGCCGTTATCACGAGAGGGTCATTATGGGGGAGCGATATGCCGTGGAGGTCTTCATTTGTGAAAGTTATCGGCTTGTCCCTCCTGCACTTCTTGTGTGGCATACCACTTGTACCCTCGATTGGGAGGATGTGGCGGTTCCCCTCGCTTTCTCGAGCTGGATCCGAGGTAACGACCATGATCTGCCCGATCGTTAATTCCCCGGGAGGGGTTTGGTCATTTTGCTCCCGCTCCGCCTGCCGCTTGTCCCGTAGGTACTTCGCCAGGTGGCATGAGCGGATCAACTCCTTGATGTAGTCACGGAGTTGTTTGCAGTTCTCTGTCGGGTGACCTTGCGACCTGTGAAAGGCGCAGTATGGGCCGCGGAGTTACTTGTCTGCCCTTTGGGTGATGAGCGGTAGCTTGAATAACCTCTCACCCTTAGCTTCCTCCAATAGCTCGGTCTGAGAGATGTTCAGGGGAGTGTACTCCTGAAACCTTGGGGAGTAAGGCTTCAGACGATCGACCTTCTTCTTCTCCTCCTTGTCCTTTTTCTTTCTGTCTGCCTGATTGGCTCAGGGCAGGTTTGAGTTTACCTCGGACTCGATTTGGATTTCCCGCTCGGTCCAGGCTTTTACTTCGGCCATGGTCTTATCTTGCGCTAAAGAAAAAGAGCAGAGCCACTCTTTATGCCTAAGACCCGACCTCAGTGCGGTGATGACTGTTTCATCGCGGTGCTCGGGGACCTCGAGGAGGGCGTTATAGAAGCGAGCGACATATCCTTTGAAGGATTCTTTATCTCCGCTCTTGATGGTGAACAGGTAGTCGACCATCCGTTTTTGTCGTCGATTCCTGACGAAGTGATCGAGGAATTGGGTGGCCAGTTCGTCGAAGGTCGAGATGGAGTGTGGCGAAGTCCTCGGAACCAGTCCCGGCCAGCTCGGATGAGGGTGGTGGGGAAAGCTCGTCATTGAGCCACGTCGGAGTTATCCTAGAAGCTCATGCCCGCCGTAAATGCGTCTAGGTGGTCCTTCGGGTCGGATTTCGCGTCGAAGTGGGCCTCTTTTAGCGGCTTGTTCTTAGACGAGACGTGCTCGGCAAGCAGCTCTTCTGTGAAAGGCTTCGTTAGCGAGTCGGCGGATTACCTGGCTCCTTTGCCGGACGTATGGCCATCACTTCGTATGCATTCCATCTTCTTCTCAAGGGCTTCAAGCCGGTGGTGGTACCCCGATGATTCTGCACAGTCAGAGTGGTGGCTACCCCCGCTCCGGGTCTGTGCGATGGTGATGCTTCAATTTCGTTCTATCAAGTGTCTCAAATCCTCGGAAGAGGCCTTTCTCGAGTAGTCCCTACGCTCGTCATTCGCGCGACCCCGGCGAGAGTGTGGGCTTCGGTTATGCCTGGAAGCAGGCGAGCTGACTGACACCTCCTTTAGGGGAGAGTGCGTGTGGTGGGCATTGGAGCGCCAGCCCAGTCTTCCCTAGGATCGTAGCATGGAGCTGTCTGGTGCCCAGCGGGTCATGGAATCAATCGCCGCAAGCGGGTGAAGGTGGCTGAAGTCGGCCCACCGGTGTTCGGTAGCACTGAGATGAGGGTAAGTGAGCTCGAGGGCTTGAGCATGCCCATCTGTCGTCCTACGGACGTCGTTATCCTGGGAGGGGGAGCCGTAGTCTGGTGGGTGGGGCCCACCGTTTAAACGCGAATGAGGGAATCCACCAGTGATGTTAGCCTGTCTATCCGGGCGAATAAGGCGTTGATGCGTTGGGAGGGGGAGACGAGCCGCTCCCGCCTCCGTTATGGCGGCTCGTGTTCGGACCGTCGCGGTTGTCGCTCGCCATCGGGTCAAGGGCGGAAGATCAACTTATGGGTGGAAGCTTCTAAAGCATTCCTACAGACGGCGCCAACTGATGGAGGTTGAGATCTCCTTCAGATGTTGTCCTCCGTCGATCCTGTGATGACAGTTTTTGATGGTTGAAATTTGTTTTGATTGTTATGTATAGATCTCAATGGGTTAGTATTTGACGCCGAGCTACCTGCAAAGAAGTCCTGGGGTGGGTGACCATCGCAGGACCCTCCGACGTTCAAGTTAGTGCCAAGGTATAAATGCAGAGTAGCGGCGTATTAGAAATGAGTTCGAGTTACCCGAGTTATCTGAGAGAAGGGTTTATATAGGGGTTGCGTGGAGCGAGCAGGCGCGAGATCTTCGCCGTCAATTACGCCCCAGCGTTATCCTTGCCTTGAATAATGGGATGCACCCATTAATAGGAGGATACGCCCATTAATGGGAGGATGCGCTAGCGTGGGATGCGGATCGTGGGGAGGCGGATATCTCGCCCTGGCGATATACGTGGAGCCATTGCGGGGCGAATGGGATCCATGCTCTTAATTGATCGGGGGGAAACCGAGAAAGCTCGGTATGTCAGGAGCTCGAAGACGAGCCGGGTGACCGAGGAAGCTCGGCATATCAGGAGCTCGGAGACGAGTCGAGTGGCCGAGGAAGTTCGGCATGTCAGACGGCTCGGAGATGAGCAAGGAGACTGAGGAAGCTCGGAGACGAGCTGTTGGTAGTTTTCTAGGGGAAGGTGAAATGTATTCAGGGAGGTCTCCCGAAAGGTCGGATACGTTCCTCGAGAAGGGGATCCTGAGGAATGTCCGTAATGCAACTCATTTATTCCACCCCTATATCCTTCGAGGCACGTCATCCGCTATGTGTCGTAATCTGGGGAGATACCACTTATGAGCATCATCACCATCGTTGCGGCTGCTGTAGCTGGACCTAAGCTAGGGTTAGGGCCATGATTTTAGAAAGCAAATCGCTGTGTGTACACTATATGAGAGATGAAATATGATTTCAAATTACCTTTATGCCCTTCTGATCTCCTTTAGTGTACTGGGTTCGGGTTTAGATCCAAATGCAATCCATGAGCAAGCTGATCCATGCAGGTCGGGTGTGGATGTAAATGGAGCAGATGCGGAGTAGATATAGGTGTTTCATATCCATATCGAGTAGTCATTGGCGGATGTAAACGTAGATATGGTTAGCGGTGGGAAATGAAAAGTAATCATATTTAGTAAAAAACGGGATATGGATATTAATATAAAACAAATATTAGAGTAAAACTATATCCGCTAATATCAGCATTGCTATTTCAACCTGTTGTTCCAGTATCTACACATCAGAAGTAGATTCAAAATGGATTACCTGTATCATCATATGCATATCCGGCGGTTGTTTTGCGAGTGCGAATACGAACACGGATTTGATGTCGGAAATGAAAATCCTTACCCATATTTATTAAATTCGGATTCGGATCAGATATGAAAGCGAATCAAAGTCAACATAGGCTTGGACTTAAACAAAAATGTTGTTTTATACTCGAGGTTGCGGTTCTGTTTAGGAACGGACTTAAGTTTAGATAACCATATGTAGGGTGTTTTTCGTCACCCCATTGAGATGGGAATGCGCACGCTTGTCAGGCGTATACAGATCCCCCTTGCTTAAGATAGGCCGGGGTTTATTTATCGTGGGGATTCGAATCTCTAGCGGCCGTGGACTAAACTGTCGTTAATTACCTCTTACTTTTAGAGCGAGAGAACCTCCGATTGACGGATCAAACTGGTCATGCGAACCCAATATGCCGTATGTGTGTGTTGTGTTTTGAAGGGTTTTGGATATGTCAGGGGACTCGTAGAGTTTATGAGGGTCCTGCTACCCAGATAGCGGGCTGGGGGTCAAGCGGGCTGGGGGTCCCTTATGGGGTGCGGGATAGCGTCCCGTTAGAAATTTTTTCTAACGGGGGAGGTATTTTTAGTGCGGAGCATGAGAAAAAAAGAGGGGTGAGAAGCGTCCTAAGGACGCGTGCGTGGCGCATGGGCACCGGGTGTCCGCAAGTCATGTGCGGAGCGTATAGGCACCAGCTAGACACGTGCGGGACGTGCGGGCGCTAGACGCCAAAGGGTCACGTGCGCGACACGCGACCGCTAGAAACACCGGCGGAGAAATGGGTTTAACTTCTGAGTGTAACGTTTCAGAAAAATAAAACATTATTTTTGGGAATTTATATAATTAAATAATAAATATTATGAATATTTTGATAATGCAGTATAATTAAATACCGATAAATTGGGAAATATTTAGAAAATTATAGGAATTACTGAAATGAGGGTGTTTTAAATGATTTAAGCAAATTATAAATTCTTTATGATTAATTATATTCCATTTAAATGCTAATCGCGATTAAATATCACCAATCGTATATTAAACTTGTTTTGTGTATGTGACATGCATCAAGTCATTTTTCACATTTGCTACATTTTTCTTGCATGGCTTTGTTTTTTTAAAAATGAGAAGAGATAAAGAAAAGAAAAAGGAAAAGAAAAAGAAATGAAGAAAAGAGAGGCATGGGACATTTAATAAGCATGGAGGGGCTTGACTTGTGGCGCACACACTCTCTCCCTCTCCCTCTTCTTCTTCTTCTTCATTTTCTTCTTCTTCTTCTTCTCAAAAATCCAAGCCCTACTTCAATAAAAAAAATCCAAAAATTCTAGCAATCATCACTAACTTCACCTTTTCCTAATCAAGTATGGTTCTTGGCCAAGTCTTCTAGCACCAGCATGTTTGGATCACCTTCTTAGACCAATTTGAGGTATAAAGCCAACCTTAATTACCTTTTGGCTAAACCTTTAGTTATTTAGCTTAAATTAGTGTTTAAGTAGTATATTAATGCTAATTATGTGGTTTAAGAGGAAATTTGGTTAAGATAGGATTTTTATGGCTTGAGTAGTTTAAGCAAGTGTTGTTAGTGTTAATTAATCCAAGTCTTTTCTAAAGTTTTCACTAAAATACCTTAATGTCACAAATTAGTGTTTTAATACGGTTTTTAATCTAGTTTTAAGATACTGTGATTCTGCTATTACTCGGGTAGTTTTTAAATTAAACAAACATATGCATTAGACTATACATTGTGTTAGGAGCATAGTGTAAAATTCTGGACTCTTTTCACTGGATTTGGGCTGGTGACACCCCCTCGTGGCCGGCCCAATTTTGGCCAAAATTGTTGAAACTTTGCAGGTAGTTGTCTGTATGTATTATAAGAGATTTGGTCTTATTTGATTTTTTTGTTTCTTCTCCAGATAAAATCTGGGAACGATTTCCTAAAACTTTGGTATTGTGACATTGTTATGACTTGGACTCTAGATATCCAAATGTGTGTTTTGTGTTATATAGGTGGCCTACAGGGAATCTGGAGTGACCCGAGACATTTACTAGAAAAACTAGCAAGACTATTAATCTAGATTCAACACTAGAAGAGCACCCTACAAGTATGAGGCCCCAACTCTTCCTGTTAGCCGAGCTCGCCGGATTTGGGGCTTGTGTCGCCGGCCAAAATGTAGGTTTTGGTGACAATGTTTGGTCTGTAGCTCAGTTACTTCATATACAACACCACTGCATTGCTAATTTAACTAATTTTTACCTGAACCAAAATCTGGAGCAAGATTTCTGAGTTGTTGTTTTGTGTTTCATGGTTTTCATGACTTGGTGTTTGATATTTGATTTCGGATTTGGTCGTTGGACGTTTGTACGTCAACCACGAGAGATTTATGATTGTTTTCATATGCGTAGGCTATAGATTCTAAGCTATAGGCATCTCGCGTGTCGTTTGGGTTTTGAATTAGATGCTTTGATGCGATACGGTATTTGTGAGTATGCTATATAAACCCCTCCTCCAGACGATTCAGGTAACTCGAAATCAATCCATTACGCCGCTACTCTGTCTCATTATTCCTCGGTATTTATTTGATCGTCGGAGGATCCTATGGCGGTTTCCCACCCCGGGACTTCCCTTGCAGGTAGCTCGACGTTAACAACCCATTGAGATCCACACGCTCAACCCTCATATCAGATCTCAACCGTTCAGCCCCGTTGGCGATATGATCGACGGAGAACAATATCTGAGGGAGATTCCGACCTCCATCGGGAGTTTATATACTCTCTACTCGAATCAAAGTTTTCTATAAATTTGCACCATTTTAGGATTTACAGAACTCTACCACTTTTTGGAATTTAGATACTCCAAAGCTTAACATTCTTCAAAATTAAGTTTTTTAAATGAAGGTACGCCTTCCAAACAAGACTTTGCTCTGGCTCGGTCTCCACTAAAAAAATAAATTTGGCTTGCGTAAGATGATATCAGTCCAAGCCCGATCCCGTTATCGGACTTGAATCGATCCCATTATTGGACTTGAATTCTCCAATGAGACTAGAGGGAGATAATTTATGGGCTAAAGGAAATCCCCTCAATCATGGCCCAAACACAAGTCCTGGCTTTCTAAAAGGCACAGGCACACAATGCATTATTCGCGGAATTCGTGAATAATTCACGAATTTTTGATCAATCGACTAAATCGCCGTATTAATCGGCGGGCCGAATAATTCATGAATTATTCGTGAATAATTCACGAATTATATGAAAGAACAGCAAATAATTCAAAAAACAGTAAATAATTCACAAAATCAAAACCTAGCGTCAGATATATTAATTTCTTGCTCGAAATCCTTCCCGAATATTTTCCGAACACTTACCGAATTTTTTCCGAATATCTGCCGATTTTTTCCGAATATTTTTCCGAATTCGAATTTTCGAGATCGCGGAATTATCCCCGAACACGAATTTGTGAGTATGCTAAAAAGAGTAAATTATCAAAAGCCCCGGGCACATTTCAGACTTGTTTTAAACTCCCTGGTATTTTCAAAATAGCTAAAAAGAACCTACTATTTAAATTCTTTGTAAGAAAACCCCTGGGCCATGTTTGATCCCTCCAATTAAAATTTAGGTGGAGTGCCTAAAATACCCTTCTCCTCACAGGACACGCTCTCAAATTTCCCCCTTTTATCTCTCTCCTCCCCCACCCCCAAATGGCTCGCTGCCTTTTCAACCTCGCTCGAAATCCCCCAACCCCAACCCCCAACCCCAACCGCACCTACATCTCCTCGATGCGCCTCTCCGCCTTCAAAGGCCGCCTCCTCCGCTCCGAGATCTCCGCCGCCGGCGACCTCCCCTGGTCACCCTCGACATTCGCCGCCTTCTCCATTGACAACCTCCCCGGAGAGCGCTGGATCTGCCTCTCCCGCGCCCACCGCCACGAGATCATCAAGATCGAGGCCACCATGGTCGACAGCGCCGCCCCTTCCACAAGATCCAACGCCGCCGAGGCTTCATATCAGTGTGCTCGTCAAGGTGTCGAAGGGCGATGCCTGTGACTTCGTTCTGCAGTTTGTTTGCTCGGTGTATCGGGATGCTTTGGATGTCGAGAATGCGGTTCCTATGAGAAAGGGCGTGAAGCGGATGGAGCCCTTCACGGAGCCGAATTTTGGGTAAAATCACTAAATTTGATATTTTTTGTAGATGATTACATGATTTAGGAATTAATGTTGGCTAAGGTTGCAACTTGCAATTAACCTAATACTTTAGAGTTGATGATCGATTGTGATTGGAAATGAAAAATACATATACTTGTAGAAGTTAATGTTGCCTAAGGTTGCAACTTGCAATTAACCTAATACTTTAGAGTTGATGATCAATTGTGATTGGAAATGAATAATATATATGCTTGTAGAAGTCAATGGGAGTTAAATTTGGCCAAAATTGATGCAATTGAGCTACTTAAATAATTTACGGAAGCATTCTATCAACATTTATAACTCTTCAATTGACCCGATTAACACCTAACACACATGGAGTTATAAGTGAGTTTGAAATAGCACCTAGAGGCTTTAACTCTCTAAAACGAGCAACTCCATTTGTATCGTTTGTCAATAAGCCTGTCGAGGATAGCAATCTGTAGTCGACCTTATAATTTAAAGCTAGTGAATAATTACAATTGCAAATGACATAACTTTTATAGCTGTTTTCGGGTCCGTGTCTGGCTAAAACATTGATACTATTGAGCAAGTGCTTATAAAATTTGTAAATATCAATTGACCTACTTACACTCAAATGCTTTTCCGGAAATACCACACATGGAATATTTGTCGCGTTATTCGTACATGTACAGATCTACTTTTATTTGGCCGATGTTGGCCGCCAATTGTTTTAGGGTATATTGTCAAAAAACGCCTCACCCATTCAAAACTTGTGTAAAACCCCTCGGTATTTTCAAAAAGATGAGAAAGGGCCTATTGTTCCAAAATATTGTGAGAAAATCCTTGGGCTTCAATTGAATCAGGCCTGTTACTATAAGTGAAGAAAATGCCCTTCTCCTCATTGTAACCGCTCTTCAAAATTTCCCCATCTCTCTCTCTCTCTCACCCTCTCTCTCACTTCCTTCGTCGCTGCCCCCGTCGCCGACGGTTCCCGCTGTCGTCCCCTCGCCGCCTTCTCCTCTCCCGCGTTTATCGCCTCCTACGAGCTCTAATCCATCGTCGCCCACATCCAGATCTTCTCCTCTTCCCTCCCCCACCTTGATTGGGCCTGACGTCCTTCTCCGATCGGCCCCACAAAGCCCTGGCCAACATTACTATCAAAATCCGTCACCACCTTCATCGCAATCATAAAACTCCAGCTCTGATCTTGATCAAGTTCAATATGGGAGGTTCTAATCGATTCAAATCTGAGGTAAGGAAATTAAAAAGGTTTAGAATTGTTATTTATCTTGATTTACTAGTAATTAGAAAGATTTAGTGAATAATTTAACAACACTTGTTGAGATATTTGCATTGCATCTATTAATTTGATTGGATGAATTTATCTTTCTTCTTATGTTAAGCCAAAGAATCCTCATGCTTGGTGCTATTAATTTGACCATGGTGAGCTTCTCATCCCCCTCTTAATCTTTTGATTGGTTTTACAAGTGGATATGTTCCATTGTGAATTTTGACAGATTTAGGGTATTACTCTATAATTAATAGCTTGATGGTATTAATTTCAAGGAGTATGTTAAATTTAGTGAATTCTATGGGGTATTCATAATAAAAAAAACCTTCCTTTTCTCCTTCTCCGGCCCACATTCTCTTCTCACTCGACGTGGCAACTGTTCGAGATCCTGATTGCATAAGGTTAGTGTTTATTCAATTTTTGTACTATTTGTTTCTATTCATGCAATTTATTAGAGATTCATCTTAGAATTTCTTTGGGATGTTGCATATGATTGAACTTGATACGAGTGCTCGAATAGTTTTGGGTTACATGCTCCAGTTTGGATTATTTCCCTTGAAATTTCTTTGCTTTCGATCAATTGTAATTTAGAATTGTGAAGGTGTGTTTGTGAAAATCTATTGGAATATAAGCTGAAAGAAAGTTAAAGTTTTAATTTTGAATGGGATTTATGCATTTATTTTGATATTACTGTTGTATTTTTTCCATCTTGTAGAGTTTCATTTTTGAATATTTAGGCTAAAGAAATGGCAAATTCTATATGATAGTCTTTATTTATAAATTCATATCAAGTTTTAAGGAATGAAAGTTGAGTCTCTATATGCAATTAATAGTTTTCATATCCATTATAGTTGTTTTATTGAATGTTGTCGGCTTATTTGAGTTTTCATTTGTTTTTATCAAGCGTTTGATTGTTTGCTTCTGAGGGTTTATGTGAATCAAATTTTCTTAAATGGGACTAAAGATGCTTGTTAGTGGAGGACCTCATATTCAGAAAAATTCATAATAAATGTTTCCTTTCTAAAACATTCTTGGCTTTTATTTTTGGCGGGGCATTTTTTTATTACAGTTATATTTGAATACGATTGTTACTGTATTTTTTAACACTGTGGATTGTGGAGTATATTTCTCCTTGTTCATTAAAGCCTTCATTAAGGGGAGCGACGTAGCGGATGCGGATGCACTCGAGAGAAAAGTTTCGGATATGTAGCGGCTGATATTTATAGGGCAAAATTTATTCTCGCCGCCGTCGAAGGCTCAATGAAAGTCTTTACTTTGGTTGTTTTTCATTTAAACATTTTGTGACATTATTATTGGTTGTATATATTTTTATTTCACCGACGATAGTCTACACCAAAGGCTCAACAGGATTCTTATATTAGTGGATTTAAGTTTAAACATTTTGTGGGTTTATTTGGAGATGTAGTGATATACTTTTATTTTGTTGATTTTGGCCGATATTGTGGATTGTGTTATGAATGATTATTTTTGTTGATGTATATAGTTTTATTTCGCCGATGTTGGCCGATACAGCTACTGCTTCGATCTTTGAATGTACACAATTTATTTTGCCGATGTTGGTCGGTATAATTCCTGCTTTGATGTTTAAATGTCTATAGTTCAATTTTGCCGATATAGGTCCATAATGTGTATTGTATTATGCATTACTTTCGTTGAGTGGATGTACATAGGCAGTTGTCTAGATGTTACAGGATGTGTTATAAATGGCTACTTTTATTAGAGGTGGTAATTGAACGAGCCAGCTCGGGTTCGATTAAGGTTCGGCTCGGTATCGGCTCGTTCAAATTCGGTTCATTTATTAACGAGCCGGACATGAGCCAGAAAGCCTGGCTCGTTTATTAAACGAGCCGGACTCGAGCTCAGCCAGGCTCGTTCGGTATTGACTCGGGTTCGGCTGGGTTACACAGTTTGAAAAAAAACAGTAATATGTAATATATAGCAGATTCTATACAACTCTCAGAACACTTAATTCAATTAAATGACAGTATATAAAGTGTACTGAGATAAATATAAAACCCAGCATTTAGACCCATTCAATGCTCTAGATGTTAATGTTTTTTAATTTTTCCATATCTCAAAACCCTGAGTTTTAAGCATTAATGTTAATTATGTGTTTTTCTTGGAAGATACTATTAATATGAGTAAATGAGCTGAAAACGAGCCGAGCTCACAAACGAGCTTTAAACGAGCTCAGTTGAGCTCGGCTCGTTTAGTTAATGGGCCATAAATGAACCGAACACGAGCTGTGCATGTTTAATCGAGCCGGACTCGAGCTGAGCATCTCTAGCTCGATTAACTAAACGAGCCGGACTTGGGCCGATAAAAAGAACCACGAGCCGAACTCGAGCCGAGCTTGGCTGGCTCAAGTTCGGCTCGTTTACACCCCTAACTTTTATTAATGTATATACTTTTATTTCGCTGATATTGGCCGATACAATTATTATGGATTGTATTATACATTGCTTTTGTTCAGAGGATGCATGTTTAATTGTTACAGGCAATTGCTTAGAAGTTACAAGCAAGTGGTTAGGTATTACATGCAACTGCTTAGAAGTTATCGGTAAATGTTAGATGTTATATGCAACTGCTTAGATGTTACGGGTAAATGGTTAGAAGTTACAGACAAGTGTGTTGCATGTAACTGCTTAGAAGTTACCGTTAAGGGTTAGATGTTATAGACAACTGCTTAGAATTTATGGGCAAGTGGTTAGATATTATAAGTAACCAACTATTTAAAAGTTACAAGCAAGTGTTTAGATGTAACTAGCAAGTGTTTATATGATACAGGCAATTGCAAATGCTATTCATAAAACAACTTTTAAATTTTATTCATATGCATATTTAACTAAGCAATTTTTACTGCAAAATTATAACCAATATTATAATGTTTTAGTACAAAAAGTCCATTGTTACCTTAGAGTCATCTCCATAGAAATCCTTTATCCCTTTGGGAATATTCCATTGTTACCGTAGAACCATCGTTCTTTATGCAGTCGAAGTTGAATTCTTTCGTAATAGCAAATTGGTAAAGAGCCATCTTAACTTTGTACGAACTCTTGAATATTTGAGATGTGCACTCAATTGCGTCATACCAAGCAACCGGAATATTGTTCCGCATTAATTGAACATCTTGCCTTAGCGGTGGTAAGCTTGACTTCAAGTCATGTCCTCGGTCATACACAATTGCTGGAATGGAAGACGATGCGTATTGACCGTTACATAGAAAACTATTATGTTAACATATTATTACTTGAATATATGTAGACATTACATTCATCTTATTGATATTACAGACAACTCTTCTTAGATATTAGGGCATGCAACAGCTTAGATGTTACAGGCAACTGCTTAGAATTTACAGGAAAGCGTTTAGATATTGCAAGCAACTGTTTTGATGTTACAGGCAAGTTTTTAGATGTTATAGATAACTGTTTAGATATTTCAGGCAACTGCGTAGAAGTTACAGGTAAGTTTTAAATGTTACAGGAGATGTTATAAACAATCGTTTAGATGTTGCAGGCAACTGCTTAGATGTTACAGGAAATTGTTTTATATATTATTCTAAACAAAAATCAAGTCAAATAAAAATCAAACATGTTCATAATGACTTGAGAATCAACAGAGACTTGCATATGGATGACCTTCTCGATCATCTCTTGACGGATACAAGCCAAATTTATATAGTCATCTTCGTTTATTATTCTAACCATACAATCTTCATATTTCTCCATCTTATATAAAAGCTTCAACTTTCAATAGGTATATCAAATTGAAACGAGATGGTTTCTTTCAGTTCAAACTATGTTGTGTCTGTGAGATGGTCAAGATCGCACCTTTATCATTGAATCCACTCACAAAACACATTAAAATCTAAGTTTGGGCCAACATTAATGAGCAAGATAGTAAATGAATATTTAGTTTGTTGGGATAGTAAATAAAAATGGAGTAAATTAGGGAAGATAGTGAATAATGGAGAAAATGAAAGGGATAATTCTTGTTCGAGTGGCAAATAGGGTTTTTGGTGGGTAAAGTAGTGAATTTGTAGGGAAAATGGATTGGTTGGAGTATTTAATGCTTAGTCTTTTAAGCAAAAATCAACTCAGGATATAAGTTACAGGTAAGCCTTCAGAAGTTATAGACAACTCAACTGCAGATTTTTTGCAAACAAAACGACAGCTATCCTATTGTGCTTGTGCATATGGGTCATATTGGTATATATCAAAATACCCAAAGCTTTGAGTATTTCAAAGAGCGATGAATGGCCCAAGAGGGTTTTCTCATAAATTTTTAAAGGGCCGGAGGTATTTCAACAATTTAACCTTTTAAAAACATGCACTTTGTCCCTCTTAACTTCTTAACTTCCGTAAAGTTTTCCTTCAAAAGTCGCAAGATTTGACTAAAATGCCTCTTTTCCCTCTTCCCTATCGTTGGCGACTTCGACTTGGCCCTGACACGTCAATCCACGATCGCAACTCCATCAAAATGTCAGTTATAAAACGAAATGGAAGTCCGCTTGCATACAGCTTCAAAATTTAAAATCTAGACTTGGTTTAAAGAAAGGTCCTACAACATCATTATAGGAAACGCTAATAAGCAGTCATGTCAACGTTTGAAACATAAATAACTACTTATTTCATTAAAAACAAATGCTGCATTGCTCATTATTATTCAATACACACACCATAATATTCCTTTATAAATGGAGACTGATTTGACATGAGTTATATATAAAACATTAATAATATATTTGGAAACTTTGTTATTACTTAATTTCCTGCCTTCATCATGCTATCACAAGAGCGCTCTTTTAGTTTTAAGTTTTGGCATTTAATCCTAGCCATACACCACAAATAAAAACACCAAATATGTGGGTCTCCTTGTCATACTCATATAACTTACACTTTTTTAGATTTGATAGCAGGCAGCTGGAGGAATCCGAACCCGGGCATTTCTAAGATTCTCATGGATATTCTCTAGAGCACTAGCAAAATTTCCAAGAGAGTTCCGAATTCTTAAATCTTGCAAATTCTTGGACATTTATATGTGAACTTGGTAGGTTAACGCCCTATCTATCTCAGTAGCGTACACCCCAAGCTCTTCTACTATTATTATATGGAATTTTATTATTTATTTCATGAGTAGTACTTTATAAATATTTATTCTAGATGTTAGGTGCCTTTGAGCCTAAGGAACATGATTCCTCAACTTATATAAATCTAAATAAAAGACGACAATACATCCACATTCACACACAACTATTTTTCCGAGGCATTCAATTTTCCTGTCTGGTCGAACGATATTCTGCCATTATTTTGAACGGTAAAGAAATATATACAAAATAATCAATATTTATATCGTAGAGAAGTCCCGATCAATTTATCTTATAAACATACATACTAATGATATGTATCGGGGCAGGAAAGTCATATAAACCGAATAAGTGTAAACCATGTTCAAGAGAAAAGAATACCAGTGAGAAAGAAAAAGAAGCGGAATTTTTTTTGGCTGAATTGCAATAAACTCCATAACCGTTGCCAAATTAGCAGGATATCATCATCGGATTGGGAAAGCCTGCACTTTGCCCCCTTATTCTAGCCATCATAAACATTTTCCATCCATAGTAATTTTTTAATGGCTAAATTTCAACCTGCTACCATAAACTATATGCAATTTTCCCAAACGATACCATGGACTTTCAAAATGATGGATTGATATCATGAACTTTCAAAAGTATCCAAAAAAACATGAGGAAAATTACAAAACCTGAGAAAAAACCTGGGTATTTTGGTAATTTTGTAATTTTCCTCATGATTTTTTTTTGGATACTTTTGAAAGTCCATGATATCAATCCATCATCTTGAAAGTCCATGGTATCGTCTGGGGAAAATGCATATAATTTATGGTAGTAAGTTGAAATTTATTCATTTTAAATTCCCCAAATGCACATTGATTAGAAAATTAAGATTTTTCTCACTTGTGAAAAAATGGAAGAAAAAAAAGTTGAATGGAATTTTGGGAACAACTAACGAAAATAATAACATTCGTTTGGACCAAAGATGGTAAAATGCAGGATTTTTTATTATATATAAATCTAGGGGAAATCCTATCATTGTCGTATCATCCTATCATTCAGGCAAAAGGAAGTGGTCTCGTGCTATTTAGCCTTTTTATTAAGAAAGAGAGAAAATATGCATAAATTGCATATTAAATCAAAACATATGTTCTAAATTTACCGAATCATATAAATTTTATGATGTAAATATTAGGATGATACGACACCTGACATATAGAATTCCTAACTTTTTTGTCTCTTAGACTAAACTGCATATAGATTTCATAAAACCCTCTCTATTATATACAATTATTAATTCATAATAATAATAATAATAATAAAAATAATAATAAAATTACAGCTCCAATTCCATAGTAGTAACAATTTCCAACTGCAATTCCCCTTTGCATGTACACAAATACAAAATATATGAAAAGTTACAAGCAACGTGCTTGAGTTGGAGCAAAAAAAATTAACGTTGTCCACACGCATGCTTCTCACAAACATTAATCCTCTCTTATCCTTTACATCATTAGTTACAAGTTGCCAGCTTGCGTATAAGCCCACGCATTTATATTTGAAGCTTGACCAAAAGATAGAGAGACTAAAAACACACCAACCCCTTAAAATACTTGCGAGAAAAGATCACAAGCAACAAGAAGCAACAATATCACAACCCCATTCATTTACACAAACTCAAAAAAAGAATCAACCAACATGAGGAGAGAAGGATTTCAACATGGAACCATAAAGATCACCGGCGGCTACATGAAAGCACCGTCGAGGCCGACGGGGCACTCGAAATACACGGGCAAGTGCAAGAAGGCTCGGTGCATGCAGTGCCATTCGAATCCGGTGTCTAAGTCTAGAGATAAGGCGAAGGGAATGTATAAGATTAGGAACAGCGACGTAGTGCTCAATCACCGGCTGGTGACGTGGCGGGTTGCGGCAGATAAGAACGCAGACTGGTCGAAGTTTTCGGGGGTGTCGGCTACGGGGATGTTGGATGCTTTGCTGGCAGAGAGTTGCTGGACTCAGGTAGTTACAGTTCTTGAAATTAATTCATGTTTTTAGATGCTTTCAAATTTTTGGAGATGTTGCCATCACCAACAGATTTTCTTTATCGATGAATAAGTAATTAAGGTAGAGAAGTAATAGCCTAATACACGACTTTCTATGGATGATAGACAACGATCTATTCTATCCCGTCTAATACACTGGAACACCAAATTTCATGTTATTTGGACACTTTTTCCCTTTGAACCGGATATTTTTAATATATAACGGTTTTTCGACCATAATACAAATCTGGATCAATGGAAAAGAGTATCCAAATCAAATAAAAATTGGTGTACTTGAAAATTTCGATCATCAAAAATTTGGTATATTGCTTTACCATCCATAACAATTATAATGCATAACTGCTAAGTTATAACAGGAGAGTAAATTACCGCTCGCCTAGATATTGTTCGCCACTGTTCTAATACATATTCCAATATCAGGAAGATGGTGATCATGAGGAACTAGAGAACGGTTACGGAGATGGTTTTGATGACTCTGCAACAAGTTTGCTGACAGGATGCAACATTGATCAAGAAATGATCAAAGAAAAAGAGGAAGAGATCGAGATCGAGATTGAGGAGAGCAATCAAAAGATGAAGGAGGAAGAAGACGACGAGGATGACATGGGATTCTATGAAGTTGGATTTGTTTTGGAGTACATTGATGAAGAAGGATGGTATGTGGTGGATGAGATTTGAAAATGTGAAAAACAGAACTCCGAAAGCAAGATCGCCATCTTTCTGATATCTAAATATCTCATTTAATTCTTTATTTCTTATTTTCAGTCGTAAATGTATAGAATCTATCTGTATATGTTGTATTCTAGATGTAATTTCAAAACCAAAATTATTGTGTTTATCAATTTATACCAAGCAACAACTACAGCAATTTGTTTTTGCCGAATTCATGCAAGAATAAAATTTGTCCTTAACCTGTTATTAAGGCCTGACTATAGAACATTGTTTGCGCATTTCAACTTCAAGAATCTTTATTTAACAGGATCAAAAACAGAGATTACCATTCCCTTTCTTAGGGCCCGTTTGTTTGGTTGAACATTTTAAGCTTCCTAAAGATTTTCTCAAGCTAAAATAGCACTTTTGAAGGAAAAAAAAATATTAAAATGCCCTATGCCTAAAAGCACTTTTGGAGCTAAATATGAAAAAGAGAATCTTCCATTTTCAGAAATTTTTGGGAAAAACTCTTCCTAATTTTTTTTATTCTTATCATTTTTTTTATCATCATCACCCCAGTCCGACCCGTGCACTTAATTTCTCTTCTCATCATCTTCCCAGTTCAAAATCCTAGACGATCGAGGACGCTAGATCGAAACCCTAAAAGATAACGACGACAAAGAACCCTAGACGATCGAGACCTCCGAGCTTGACACGAACATCGAGAGGTTGATCGACGGGATCTAAGTTTTGAGCTTTATATATCAGGCGATCGAAACCTCTCGATTTCGACGAAGAATCCATAGATCGAGAGGATAAATCTAAAATATTTTTTTGCAGATCTTTTGATCTTTATAAATCTTTTGAAAGTAAATTATAAATTAAAAAATGATGTTTTATTTCACCGATTTCTCTCAAATATTAAGAAAAACGATGCGTTTTATAGTCATTTAAACAGTCAACAGCCTTTCTGCAACTCTTAACAGATTTTTGAACCAAACGGTTTTTCAAATCAAAAAGCACATTTTACAATAGCACTTTTACTTAAAGAGTTTTCTTCAACAATATTTTTGCTCAAATCTCTTTTCGCAACAACCCAACCAAACAGGCCCTTATTCTTTGATGAAAAAGATCGCTGATTTGTTAAATGTTGTGCAAACCTTTTCTTATATATACAGGGTGTATATAGTGATTGAGAATAGAGAGCGCTTGCCTCAGTAATATTGGTCGGTCGTAAACGAGTACTTGAAAATTTATGATATATATATTATAGGCTAAATTGCAGAAAATACCACTAACTTTCTAGAACTTGTCCCCCCAAACTTTAATTTATTCCCAAAATGCCATTCATTTAAACATTTAAATAAAAAAAAAATCTCTTTCTTCTTATTTAATTAGCCTAGATCTTCTTCTCCTCCAATTCACATGCTACCCTCTTCTTTACTTTTTCTTCCCTAGCATTTCTAAACCTTGAACCCATATTGTACAGGCTTAGAAAGAACTTTGATAGAGATTGCACTTCAACATTTTTTTTTTGCCACTGCTGTAGATTTAGTACAACGTAAATTGAGAGCATAGGTGGAATTTTTGCGAAGAAAGAAGGTTTTCTGGGGATGAAACCAGAGGATTTTACCCACATTTAATTCAATAAAAGGAATTTTGAGAATACTTGTTTAACATTTGCATGACGCGTATCAAACGAGTTGCATATATGTCATTTATCAATAATATGTGTTCTATACGTGTCATATAGGTATAAACATGACTTTAATATATGTTACTAGCGTATAGCATGTTAGACTTGTTAATTTTTTCTTATTTTATTTTATTTATCTTTATAAGATTATATATATAGCAATATCCTCGTATCCTAAATTTTAGGATTTTCACATGTCGCCGTATCGCATCGTGTTGTATCTGTGTCCATGCAACCTTACTTGTTACCGAAACAAAAGCAAAGGGGCAAGGGGTGTTTCTCTCTCTCTCTCTCTCACTCACACACACACATACACTCTCTCTCTCTCTCTATATATATATAGTACGAATCCGTTAAGACGAGTTGTGTAAATTCATCTGTTTGATCTACTTTTTGCTTTCGACGGTTCAGATTAAAACTTAAAAAAATTCTTTAAATCAGAAAATAATTGTTCTTTTCCCAAATTTTTGGGATCCAAACATATCTTTATTCATTTATTTGTTTTCGAATCATGTGGATTGGATATTTTATCTTTGGGTTGATGAAAATATTTTGGGTAATATTGATTGAAATCTTGAGGATTTGTTGGATATTTTGATTCAGATGTACTTTTTTATTTAATCGATTTTTATTTTGTTTTAATTTGAATTTTCGAAAACAAAAGGTTGATCCAACGACTGTTATTAAGTTTCGTGAATTTAAAATCAAGAACCCGTCTTAACGTGTGTGTGTGTGCCTATGGAGAGAGAAGGGGTGGGGGGGGGAGGAGTTTCCTCCTATGGTATCGAAAAATCACACCCTCCGGCATCCATCATCATCATCATTTTTATCATGTAACATGTGGATAAACCAGAGTTCATCAATTTTTCACCATTGAATTAATGTATGCAAAATTAACGGTTTACCAACAATTGAACAACCTAATGAAAAAACTTTCAAGGGCCTCTTTTCTCCATATATATATAGGGCGGGTTCGCGTTTTTAAAACGCGAGCCTGAACGAGGGCCGTTGGATTTTGCGATTTTAATTAACGGTTAAAATTAATTCAGCTTAATAAATCGTTAATAAATTAAAAGTAAATATTCTACTTCCAAATTTTAGGAAAAAATCAAAAGAAGTATTACCTACACAAAATTTGGAAGTAGAATATTTACTTTTCAGTTTTTAACATTTTATTAAGCTGTATTAATTTTAACCGTTGATTAAAAACGCAAGATTCAATAACGCTCATTTAGGTTCGCGTTTTTAAAAGCGCGAACCCGTTCTGTAGAATCTGTACTCTCTCTGTGTGTATGTGTGTGTATATATATATATAGAGAGAGAGAGAATAATGGAGGAAAGATGCTATAGGAGGGAATTTCCTCCTATGGCGTCGAAAAAATACCCCCTCCTTCATTTTTTTCGATGATCGGCACCCATCATCTTCATCGTTATCATCTAAGATGTGGGTACAATAAATTTCATGTGATTTTACTACTTTTTCATCGTTGATTTAGCAATGTAAAAAGTTCTATGTCGGTAAACCGTTAATTTTGAACCCACTAAATCAATGGTGAAAAGGTTGTAGAATCACATAAAATTTGGTGTACCCAAATCTTAGATGATAACGATGAAGATGGTGGGTGCCGATCGTTGGAAAAAATGAGGAAGGGGGTATTTTTTCGATGCAAAATTCCCTCCCCCTTTCCTGTGTGTATATATATATATATATCAACTAAGATGGTGTGCGTGGATCAAAGCGGGGCAAAGTGGCCATGTGGATTATTTCCTAATAAATTGTTGTCAGTTTAACTCCCGGTACTATCTTCATAATTTAATTTTTGCATTTTATTTAAACCAGCGAGGTGACAAATTGCCTGATTCTCTTTTAATGAATACGATTAACGTAATTTTCATTGTTTTACTTTCAAATTTATGATGGTTTCTATATATTATTCAGTTTTTGACTTTCTAACGAAACTTTGTTTTGTGCGATGTGCTCTATCTAACGATATTTATGTGTCTGTCCCGGCATATATATTTGTTTAAGTGCAAACAAAGCGACATAAAGGGAGGAAGCCGGATGAGCAATGAGAAAAGAAAGGAAAGCAGACACTTTCATAAACCATATATTTTCCATATCCATATACAATTTTCAAATTTTTTTATAGCTACAGTTTTTATCTAGTAGATGGAAGGCTCAAATTGCTCATCGAGTTAAAACTAACTATTTCCATTGAGCTAGATGGAAATCTTACATGCAATGCGAGCGCATTTGAAGAACCCGAAGATGAACCGTCGGAGGTTCTCTCGCTTCCATTTTCAAAGCCTAATTGCATCTTGAATGGCCAACTAGACTTTTTGCATCCTCGGCCTTGAAACTCCATGAGGTTCGACACCGAGGACAACGATTTCAAAGATTCTACACAAAGATTCAATTTTAAAAGTGCCCTAAAGAGAAGAATCAACGATGCTTGTTATGTCGTCTTTACGTATCGGCGATCTTGTCTGTACATCATAACATAGTTCGGAGAAGATATGGAAAAATTAGATTAAAAATAAGCTAAGTTACTCAAAACTGCCCTTAAATATCTTTGTTTTTCAGTAAACCACCATTAAATATTTTTTTAGTAAACTTTCTTGAAACTTTGTATAAAGAGAGTTGTTTCACTAAGATGTAGTTCTGGAAATGTAATTTCTGCAAATATGTATCATTCTGGAGGTCACAAAAGGGCTTTAGCTAATTCTATATAAGAAGATTAGTAAATAAGAAGATCAACATATATCATTTATATATATGATATGAATCAGATGTGACATTTTAAATACATAAAGACCACTTCTCCATAGCCTATGAGAATTTGGAGAATGCTCATCGAGAACTATCACAAGCCGCTCTCTTGTCAAAATTTTATGGGCAGGAATTTGGCACTTATTTGAAAAGGGTTGACGTCAGGTCAACAGTCGGCCGTAAAGCTTTCTCATATCTTTATTGGAAATTTGCTTCATAGTCAACCCGATCTGGACAGGAAAAGGCTTAGATAATGACGACGATGACAAGACACTTCTCCATTTCAATTGTTGGGTTTTGGGTATTTGTTCTTTCAATTTTCACATTAATTGTTATAATTATGGAAATGTATTAGAGCAAAATTCTCATAGTCAAGGGTGGTTTAGTGACATTTATCCTCTAGTATATGTGCCCTGCAAATTTAAGTAGCGTACGATTCAAATAACTAAAACAGATAAAGAGATTGTACCCAATGAACAATGTTCCATTCCGAACCATAATCTTCAACTGAAAATGGCTTTCTTCCAGAAATTAGATCCGACAACACTATCCCAAAACTATATACATCGCTCTTATCAGTCAATTGTTGATTAGCATAGTACCTGAACACACCCTCAAGTGATCTATTAGCACCAAACATCATCTCCGCTCATCTACCAAAGCCCTAAAAAACAATCAATACTCTAAACAAAACAAAACAAACAAGTTTTCGAGTTATATTAGAGAATTGTTCGAGCTTTTTGGTCTTGAATTTGAGTTTCTAAGGGTTTAGGTAGATGAAAATGTTACGCACATATCGAGTGTTGCTCGTGGAACAGTGGGCTACGATCCATCCTGAGTATTGCTCGTCTTTGCCCAAAATTCGGCTTCTCTTGAAAGCCCAAAATCCGACACCTTTGCCCTCATATTGGCGTCTAGTAAAATATTGCTCGTCTTCACATCGCGATGGATAATGCTCGGATTGCATCCATTATGCAAGTATGCAAGGCCTAATTATGCCATGCTTTAACAACCAAGACATAAGAAATGTTTATCATGAGCCGTAAAAAACGAACACCACGAACCTTTAGCTGCATCTTCTGCAATTAGGAGACGAGATGGCCAATGCAAATTCTTCATTCAGAATCTGGGTAAGATGTAGAGTCAAGTCTTACATGAAACAATCTAAATTATTTTGGGTTAACTGCAAAAAAGCCCCTCCCTCGATATAACCCATAAGGCGCTTTTACTCACCCGTCAAGTGATTCAAATGATTTATCAGCTTGTGGTTAATCTGTGAGGGGATTGAATCTGAAAGTGTTTCAGATTCAATCGGATATGATCCTGTTTAATCTACTGCCGGCGTATTAACATGTTTTTAGAGTCTCGCAACGAAAGTGCCTGCACGGGCGAAATGATGATGTGGCGTGCGTATGGGGATACGTACGGAGTCTGATTAAATGCGTGTATATGAAACGCGTGATTTAATCGGACGGTTGATATGCCAGCCGGCTAATTTTTTAGCCGGAATATTAAGTCAATTGCTGACTTGATAACCATATATATAAGGTCTGGTTTCTAGTATAGTGCATATGATACACATTACCTCACTCTTTTTAGATTATGATACATGTATATGATATCCTCTCATTCACTCTCTCTCTTTACTTGTTTGTTTGTGTGTGTGTGTTTTCATTTGTCATTAGATGACAAATATGGCCTATGTGATGAGGTGGGACTAACCCTCTCCTAATGGTTGCAACACAAAGGAAAGAGAAAGAAAATGGGAGAGGGGGTTATAGATTCTACACTCTCTTCATAAAGCATTTTCTATGGTATTTTAGAAAATGAGAGATGGCTATTCTTCTTCTTCCCCCTCCTTGTTCTCTCGAGATTTTTCAATGGAGTAATTAGAAATGAAAAGTGAGAGTTCTTTTCCACTACATCATCCTTTCCTTACTCTCTAGTAAGGAGCTAGTGCAAGTTTCCACGCTTGTTGATGAGGATAGAGATTTGGACAGGTTCTTTTCCCCGCAGATCATTTACGGCGAGACGGTCGGCTTCTTTGTTCATCCAGGAGCTCACGGATCGAGTTAGGGTCTTCCGATAGACGATCGGACATACTATAAAGATTGTAGCCCTCTCTAAACCCCTTCCTGAGTTTCTAGTTTGCAATTAATTAGTAAATGGTGATCTTGAGTGGGAATCAGTTGCTATTGTTTTAAAAAATTTCGTTGTTCGCTTTAGCCGGGTCCGCGATCGTCGCAACCCTAGCGCCGATCCCATCATATATATGTTTGATTGTTTAATTTTCGGTTATTATATCATGTTTAAATTATTTTTAAATTATTTTCTTTAAAATGATTACTTATCGAATTCTAATTCGCTGACGGGCATTCTATTTTCTGTTGTTTTATTCTTTTGGAGAATGTCCATCAGGTGATATTGAAACAGAAGAAGATTATCAAGAAGTAGAGTCCAACAAGCAGGAGATCAGTTATTTTTCTGCGCAGGCTGATTATTCGTTTTTCTTAGTTTATCTTGGTTATTCGAACTTTGTAATAAATATTGTTGCCTTTTACTATTGTTTTGAAATTCTTGTAATTTTTGTCTTTACGTATTCGACGAGAAGAAATGCTTCTTGTTATGGATACGTGCGGACCTTGATCGCTCTAACTCTTAGTCTTTTGGAAAGCAGCACATGACAGGAAATAATTAGATATTAGCAAATCTATTTTTCTTTTATATAAAAAGATCATTTATTCGGGACTACCGACATGACGTAATTAAAAGGTTTCATGAAGAGTTTGCGATAAGAGAGGGAGAAAAGAAGGATGAGGAACTTAGATCTCTAAATACCAAGTCCTAAGCTAAAAGAAGAAGAAGAAGTCTCGAAGTTGAATTTCGAGACTGACGGCCTTTCTTCTCCATATGCGTTGATCCTCAATTTTTGAGGAATGAGAAGATGATGATGAGCAAGAGCCAGAGAAGTTTTATTTTCTTCTCAGAGTTGCGGTGTTTTTGATATACGCCAGAATAAAAGAAAAGAATATTTATTAAAGCAGTAGAAAAATATTTTCGGTTTAATCTTAACAAAAAGTAGTAAAAATAGAATAAAAATCTTATAGATAATTAATTATTTTAAGAAAAATAACTTAATAAAAAAACATGTTAACAAAAATATGGTATTATATAAGACAATTAATTATTTTAATAACACTAAAATAAATAAAGGAAAATAAATATCATTAAAAAATATCATTTCATATATCTTGTATATGGAATTAAAATTTAGCTTGGGATTTATGTGGCTCGCACATGACGCTAAAGATGGAAAAAAACAAAAGGAAAAAAACAAAATAAAGTGCTGAAAATAAAAGGGTTTGAACTCATAACCTACAGAAAAACAATACAATGTGATAATAAGGAGATACAAGTAATGACCAGTTTGTAAAGAGACGAGATATGGATTAAAAGGAAATGTTATTTTTACATAAAACCTTTATTAACGGAGAAAAAGTACAGAGAATTTGTAGTCATTACAAGAGGGAGGAGAGGAGTGGCAGAGAAGAGAGGAGGAGAACAGGGGAGGAGGAAGAATGGGCAGAGGTTTTGGGGAGAGGGAGAGGGAGAGGGAAGAAGATGAGGGGCATTTTAGAGCTCCATGCCTACAGAAATAAGTGGCCTGATTGAAAGATGGCCTAGGGGATTTTTCTCAAAGAATTTTTGTATTTGGGCTTCCAGTCTATTTTGAAATACCCGGCCTTGAATGGGCCCAGAATTTTTGACAATTACCCAAAAGGAAATTACCTTCTTTTTGTTTCTCTAGGCCATTTTATATGTTATGGAAGCCCATAATGGATATCTTAACATGCAATGGAGCGGATTTTTGGAATGGCTCGCTAGTGTGAACTTATGGGCCTTCCTTTTACAAAATAAAAAAAATTTAACTACAATATATTTTTGTGAAGATGAAACTCCAGCAATAGAGATTTTATACATGTAAAAAGATCGACACAATAGTTAGAGCATGCGAAGCGGGGTCAATATTTAACGGAGCAAAGAGTACCATCATAACCCATATGCTTGAAAACTCTACACTTAATTTGATTTTGCTTATTTTAATTATCTAAACTAGAGTTTTTGCACGTGCCTTGTACGTAATTATCGAAATTTTATTGATGTATTTCTTTATTAATTTAACTACGTGTATTGCACTTGTAAAATAATAATGGCGTGGTCCGTGCATCGCACCTGTAAAATAATAATGACGCGGCATTTAATTACACGCATTGCACAAGAAACAACAATGTTTTTTTTTTGTTTAATTTAACTAATCAATTTCAAAATCAAATGACCTCGTTACTTTTACGCTGTAATACCAGAGATATTTGTGCCAATATTTAGCTCAAAAAAATATAATGCTTGAAAATTACTCTTTTTCCAACATGTGGGACGTACATAATTGTATTAGGGCATAAATAGAAAACAGCTTCATGAAATATTTAATAGGCAGGAGATATTGGACCATGCATGCTCATGACTATCTATCAAAAGATTTATCACGCAACCTATATGGGATTCGATTCTCTTCTTTATGTCTTTGGCAATGGCCATTCCACCATCCCCACCATTTTCGACCATTAGTATATTGTATTCTTTCAGTGTCTAGTATCTATATGATATCGGCCTATACCTAAAGATGGAAAAGAAGAGCAATGCAACAGCGATCTGCTTTGGAAAAAGTCGCTGCTTTCTTATCATTTCCTTTTCGTACTGTTTTCTTACCATCTTACTTTTGATCTTTTTATAATTAAAATAAAAAGAAAACCTGGGTCTATGACGCAAAACTTCATTAAAGTTTTGACTAAGTTTATTGGCCGACATTCAATCTTATGCAACCCTTCTTGATGAATGTAACTTTCTATATGAAAGTGCCTTGACATTATAATTCTAAATGATCAGCCGATATTGTTCAAAATCTTATAAAATAGGAGAATGTCCAGAAGAGAAAAAAATAGTGATATTTGTTGTAAGAAATAATGATGAACTTTAAGTTTAAGGCACATATTACAGTAAAGTGAAATAGAATGTAAATCCATGCTTAGGCTATTGGAGGGAGCTGCTGAACCCGCAAATTTCTTTTGAGTGAGGTGAGTGAAAATACATAATAATAAAAATATACAAATATATTAAAAACACTATTAAATATTTTTTAAATTCCATAATTCTAATGCATTATACCATTTCCAGCCTTACAAAATGAAATTATGAAGATCTAAATAAATTCCTATGTCTTTACTACCGTAGTAATTAACTCTAAACTTGTTATACACACACACATCATTTGTCGGAGGCTTGTCCCGCTAGTCCCCTGATTCCGCCCCTAATTGGAGGTAAGGAGGCATAGGTCCCCTGCAAGTGCCCTTGCAAATCGGGGGTAAAACAAGAGGGTCGGGTCCCATTGGTGCATATAAGACCCGGTCTGCTGTCCCCCATTCGCTGGGGGATGTGCAGAGTTCTGTTTTCATGACCCTTTTCCTCGACTATTATATATAAATTCAAATTAGTCTTACTTTATGCACATAAACCATATCGAGTTTCGATCATACTTTAGAATCACATAAAAAAAATTTACACTATAAATTCCGTTGTTATTGGGATGATCATGATTGTTAATTATAATCTAAATGTCAAACATGTGTATATCGACTTTCATGTAATCCTTATAGACTAAAACATAGGTGCTTCAACTAATTTCACAGTCAAGTGGTTTGTGCAAGCAAGAGAAACCTTCCGACTAAAGATTCAATGAATAAACTTCTACATGTGATTGCTAAAACAAATGATGGTAGCTCCATTACAAAATCTTGGAGTTGAACATTTTCCATGAACATGGCATCCACTCATATGAAATGCTCACTTACCCAAAATCCTTGAAATGATTGCCTGAGCCTCTAGCCCAAACCTTATATGTCCCTCAAAAGAAGAGAAAAGCTCCATTATTTCAGAGGTACCAACAAAAATCCACCTTTTCAATTTAATATTTGTAAAGCTTGTGTCACTGTAGAAAGAATGATTCCATATAATAACACAATCTCCAATGGTACTCTTGTGACTGTTACTATTATTCATAATACTATTAGAATCTACCCCGCTCTTAACGAGTGGGATCGAATTCCAATGAAAATCACATGAAGCAAAAGCTGAAAATTATAAACATATCTCAAATAATACAATTTTACAGACACTATTATCCTAGGTTTTTATTTTTTTGCAGTAGAAAACTTGTAATGAATGGTCACTTGATAACCATCGTTGCTAAGATTACAAAAAACTAAAAAAAGCTTTCTGGTCGACTCAAATATTACTGCTACAATAATCACTTGTCCCTACGGATTTAGCTGTAGGGGCAAACCACTGTCCCTACGGACATAAAATTCCTCCGTAGGTCCAACACAGCAGGTGCAAATTTTCGTCCTGAACATGTCCCTACGGAGTAATAATTGCCCCTACGTCTTAATCTATAGGGATATTTACCCATACGAATTATTTCGTAAGAACATAATTTTTATTTAATTTATCTGTTTATAAAATAAAATAATTGCCCTTACGAAGTTGTCTGTAAGGACTGATAAATACCCATACGGTTTAAGCCGTAGGGGCTAGTTTTGTCCCGATTACTGAGTCCATAGGGACAAAATAACCGATATTTTGATATTTTGTCCCTACGGAGAAATGTGTAGAGGCAAAACTTGTCCCTGCGGATTAATCCATAAGTGCAACAATTGCCCCTGCGGATTAATCCGTAGGGACAATATATCAGATTTTTTTAATAAGAAAGGGCTTCCAGTTTTGTCCCCGTCCTGTGAACAATAACAAATATATATATATATATATATATATATATAAATATTCATAAACAACATCTCACGTACAACATATAAAAGTAATAAACAAACAGAATACGAAATCAATCTAAAATCATTGTAAACATACAAACAACCACAATTATCGTCCAAAATATATACAATATATATCAAATAAGTACATACATCCTCATAAATATAAATAAAACCATCCTAGCTCGGTCCAACTCCCCCACCTCTGATAATCGCCGTAATCTCCTTTTCGGTGCAATCCTGAGTCGTCAAAAACTCGACTAATGAAGGAGCGGACTGTGCGGGAGTCTAAGCGGGCTATGGAGTTATAGCAGTGGTTTGCGCAACCACAGTCAAGGTAGTGGCTTGTGGAGCCGCAGCCGTAAGAGATGCATGTGGAGCCGCGGCTGAAATAGCCTGCCGAATCTGTAAAATTTTGTTTTTGTGTAATAAACGAGTAAGAACAGTGTATTGATTTTAATCGAATTTGTATCATTATCAGATTATTGTGAAACCGCGAATTTATATATGCTTTGTTGAGATTCCACACGTTCTGTTGAAATTCATATGTTATATATGAGAATTTATACATGTTGAAATTCCACACATTCAGGGCTATACTTTTATATCCCAATCTAAGAATACTCAGGGACTCAGGCCTAATTTGGCTATCTAGTTTGGAAAACCGTAATTTATTTTAAGTGGAGATAGAAATGATGCTTAATCTAACTTGTAAGCCCGTATATCTCCTTAATTGTTTAGCTTTGATTGGGTGCTTTGTTTTGGAGTTATCTAATTTACAAAGTAATCTTTTCTTCTCAAGTTTTGAATTTGGATAATCATAACTTTTTAAACTCGAAAATGAAGAAATACGTGGCATGGTTATGATTATAAAGTTTAGTATAATTAGATAGTTTTATATAAGTCTGATTAATCAAATCTAAGTCTAAAACCAAATAAGCTCAGGCTACTAATATTGCATATGTTACTATCTATAATGTGATATAATATTTTACTAACAAATAATATATGTACCAACATCTCCTTCAACTCCTCGACAGTGGTCTTCAAGACGGCAACATCATGCTCCAGACGTCACTCACGGGGGGTAGGGGAAGTAACTGCCGGAGTGGAGACCAACTTCATATGGGCCCTGCTAGGACCCAGTCCCCGGCCTTTCTCCCAACCTCCGTGGTGCCCTCCGTGTGTGGCGTTTAGGACTGGGGTCGGTAGGATCGGTTTGGTCTTTTCACTGAAATCGATCCTCGATGCCTCCGCCTGCTTCACTACCCGCTCCTACACCCACATTAATTATTAAATTATAAGTATATCATTTAAATTTGAACTTATCAAAACAAAAATTTCATTCAAATTAGAATAAATATCAACACTTACGCAATACTCCTGGGTAGCGGTGTCAGGGAATCAAAGCTTGCCCGTGGCGGGATTTGTCGAGATGCCGTGGACGACAAGATACGCGGTCAACACGCTCGGTATACCATCCTGCGCCAGGGTCCGAGCTCTCTGCAATTAGCCAAAAATTTATATATATTATAAAATAACTCTTAATATTGCATTATATCAAAATAGATTTATTGTAATTTACCGATATCTCCATGGCACGAGTAATGTTCCTCGAGCCACCTGTGTAAGTGGGACGACCCCTCTTTGTGTAAGTCCATGTCACGCACCCCACGAACTTGCGGGGAGGCGGAATATATGAAAAACGATTATCAAAGCTTCGTAACACGGACTTGAGCGCATGAATCGTTTCTAAACCATTGCTAACTATCAACTAGAGGTTTAACTACTCGGATACGAAGTTATACCTCACGATACTAGTCATTCGGGTCTTCATCGCGGTCCTCCACTCCTCGTAGGCTCCTTGGAACATCGGCACCTCAACGGCCTCCTCGAATCAAAGACGATCCACCCGAAAGCTCCTACGCCAAGCTAAATCTCAAACTTGAGATAACTAGGTTGCTTAAAGTGCTAATTTAAGCTACCTAGGGGATATAGAGTGAGGTTATGGATGTATTAGTCTAGCTAACCCTTGATCTCAACACATGAGAGGTTAGGGTTAGGGTTTGAAGAGAGAGTGAGCTTGAGGAGAGAGAAGGTGAAGATGAGAATGAAATGAGATAATAATCTTATCATAATATATATGAAGCATTATTATTTATCCAAAAAATGAAATAATAGAATTAACAACCATGCTTCATAAATATCTATGAGTGATTCATCTCCATGAGTCATTAAGCATTTATGATGCATTAATGACTTGGATGAATCACACAAATGAGTCACTAATCTCATTTAATGCAATGCCACCTTAACCCCTTAGTCACCACTCTTATAGAAGCTTCCCGACAAATTACGAGAACGCCTCTCCAATCCGTGAAAACACGGAAAAACTTTAGACTGTATAAATCCAGTAACCCGATACTAGAATCTGGCTTAAACCAAAGCCGACTAGTAAAAACTGTCCGAAAAAGTCGTACGTGCGTAAACATACGTATGCGTCCGAACCTTTGTCGTAAAACCATACGACCTTTATATCGTTTCGCCTGGAGCAGGGAAACTCTCTGTGTGGGACTCTAAAGACTCGACACTACGCTGGCAGTGGGTTTAACCACAGACCGCAAGCGGCACTAGTTGTACGTAACGGTCCCCAGATAAATGTCGATAAGAAGGCCGATGAGGAAAACCATCCGAACCCCTACTGAGCCTGATGTGACAATCTCCATACAGTCCGGTCTGTTCGTCTAAGACTATCGCATATCGAGCCTAGGGGGCGGCAAGCGTCAGTCCTCTAATAGCTGTATAAGTCATGTCGGAGCGAAGCCCATTACACCCTGAGAAGCTACTGGAACCTACCAGTATATCTCGCTTGCCCTGGCCAGGGACTTTGCGTAATGGCTCTCTGACACAGCGCGATATCAACTCCCAATACCGGGAGAGACGAATCCTATCTAACCGCCACTGCCTCCAAGTGCTCAGGACTTTACCCAACTGCTACCTGTTTGCACGACTCCTTTGAGCCGTGGTAGGGTAGCAATCTAAGAACAGTGGGACACACTCGAGGCGAAGTAGCAGTGTCAAGTCTGCGGACTATGTTGTACTCATGTCACCTGGGAACTGTTAACTGACGATGGGTATAATACCAACCAATCAGTTCCCCTGCGAGTCCTGTCTGGTGTACCCGTAACCTAACGAGCACCTGCATACTATCTCCAGTACGACGTACTGATGGCTGTGGGATAGACCATCTCCCCAACTGGGATGAGAAGCGTACACACTTAGTCTACTCCGGAATATCGATGCCCTATCTCGATAATCCAACGACCAGGGACCTGTATAGGATGTTGCTTACAGACTACCCAGCCCCCACTAGTGTGACTGCCATCACGACGCTGGTAATCAAGCAAAGATCCTATGGGCTCTACAAATATGTATAAGTGATACGTTACAAGAAATATATGCACATATTAAAGTAGACACAAACCAAGTAGCATACTACCATTTTTAGCAAGACTGTATATATAACTGTGAATATCCCAAGCTTCCATTAAGTAATATACAATCTAGTATGATACAATAATGGCCCCTAGGGCACATACACTAACACTTTGCTGGCTTCCTATTATCCTTATTTTGATCGGCCTGTTTCTGCACAACACAATCAGATTTAGTTTTCTAATTAAGCAACACAAAAAAATAAATTATATACTAAATAATGAATTACATTTAAATTACAAATCTGTTTGCGCTTAGAGTTATAATATTGGCATAAGAGAGGCCATATATCTACGTCGACTCTAGCAAAGGCCAGAGAATGTAGGAGAGCCGCTCTCTCCGCCTCGGGGGTCCCCAGTCATACCAAATAACAATCGATCTTCAGCTCGTTCCTATTATATCTGACCTTAGATTGCATGTTCTTCATGAGGCCCAGTTAAAGAGTGTGAAGATCGAACACTCTGTTAGGGTGATCAGGGTCGGGTAAAGGGTGAAAGTCATAATCTAATTATAAATACAAGAAAATAATGTATTTAAATTATAAGTGTTAAATAATAATAAATTTATTTGATAAGTCAAATGAAAATATTGTAGGGTTACTAGGCACACTAATGAGACTCTACAAGGCATCGACCATGCCGGATTAAAATTTTTAGATGCTTAACAACCCTAAGCAAGATCGTTAACTAGAGATTTGGCGAAAACTAAGCAAGCTAAACACTTTAACCCTAAGTGAATACGAAATACAACCTTTGTAGATCGGTCCTTCACTTCTTAAGCTCCGTGATGTAGTCCCTTCGCTGCGATCAACCAACTCCCGGACTCTCGGACGGCTCCATGAGGAAATTGCAACGGGATCGCTTGAAATCTTCGGTGCCGAAGATGATCTACGTCGAGAGAATACGGACTCAAGCTTCTACCTCACTAACCATAGAATTAGTGAAGCAAACACCCTAAACTAAATTGCTAGTCTAGTAGAGGATGATGAGATAGGAAGTGGGTACTATTTAGATTTTGATTTCTTACTCTAAAGCTTCACTTGAAATTTTCTAGCAAGCTATCTCTTTTTCTTCAAGAAGAAGAAGAAGAAGAAAAGAAAATAATGAATTATCAATTAAAGAAAATCAAGTGAAGCCTTATCATAATGCAACCATGGGTGAGGTTAACTCATGTAGAGAGCAAACCATAGTTTAGGTAATGGTTAGGTTTAAGCATAAAACAAAATGGCTAGACTTTTCAAAGATGCTTAAAAAACTCATGAAGCTTCTAGCAAAGTGCAAAGAAAGCCACCATTTTGTTTTTGCAAAAATAAATAAAGAAAATAAAACCCTAACCTTTAACTAATCATGGTGTATTGCACACACACACCTAAGTTTGCATGTATCATCAATCATGATACAATCTAGTGCACAAAAATATATCACATATACAACTTATGCACATCAAGTGAGAAAATCAATCTTAAGTGAACCAATACTAGTTAATGTAAAGTAATATATCAAATATATAATTATACATTAAATCATTAAATCAACACTTGATTTAACGATCCGGTCATATCGCATATAACCGACTAATATCTATGTATCGACTTATCGAATCAATCCTTGATTCGATAACTAGGTTATATCGCATACAACCAATCGATACAATCATCGCGAGAATAGAATACGGTATCGCATACACGCATTATTCTCGGTCCCGCACATATCACATATGCGCTCCTATCTCGTTTTGCCTGAGCCAGTATAACCTCTATGTAGGACTCTAAAGACTCGTCAATACGCCGACAGTAGGTGATGATCATATCAAGCACCCACAAGCCGTCAGCGGTACTAGCTGGACGTAACGGCTACCCGGGTATTGAGCGATCAGAAGATCAGCAAGCAAGCCCACTCCAACTCCTGCAAAAAGCCTGACAGTGACACTACCGTACAGTCCGGTCTCCTCGTCTGATATGTCGCATATCAAGTCTAGGGGTGGTAAACATCAGACCCCAATAACCGATAAGTCATGCCGATATGAGGCTCATAACGGGTCGAGAAACTACTAGTAACACTTACCAGTATATCTCTAAATCAGCCCTGGCCAGGGACTTCCCTGTTACGGCCAATCGAGCATAGCGCAACATCAACCCCCAATACCGGGAGAGACGAAACTCCTCCTATCGCTCATTGCCTCCATGTGACTCGGGACTGTACCCAAAACCCACCGTTTTGCACGCCCTCTTGGACGTGGTAAGGTGGAAATCAAAGCACAGTGGGAATCACACAAGACTCTATGACGATCTCGGGTCTACAGACTACCCTGTACCAGTGTCATCAGAGAACTGCCATCTGACGTAAGGTATAATACCATCTGGGAGTTCTCAGCGAGTCCGTTCAGTGTACCCAGTCTCTACTGAGCATCCGTATATCATCTCTGATGTCAAACACCAATGGATATGGGATCATCCATCGCCCATCTGTATGGGTCGAGAAGGTATACGCTAGTCTACTCTGGTATATCGATGCCCCGTCTCGATATACCCACGACCAGGGACCTTGAAGGATGTACTTATGGACTACCATGTCCCCACTAGTATGATCCGCATCACAGTTCAGGTAGTCAAGTACACATCCTAAGGGCTTTACCAACATGTAACAGAGAGACAATCAGTATACACGTTAAGGTAAAGAGTAACCGGATAGCATACTATCATGTCGAGAAAGAAAGTCCTCCCTATATATGTCCAAGCATCCACTACAATATACAACACATGTATAGTAATGGCCTCTAGGGCATACATATAACTAACAATCTCCCACTTGCACTAGGGCCATCTGATAACAGTGGTTGTAGTATCTCATACTCAACCATCCCATAATAGTCTCTCTCTGGGAAAAAGCCTTTGTGAGTGGATCCGCCGTGTTGTCCTCTTGGTCTACTCTCCTAACCTCGATCCACTGGAGATCAACCATCTCCATGATCAGGTGACACTGCCTAAGAATTATATCTGGATCACTGATGGGACGGGCGTTCCCAGGCATAAGCCACAACTCTATTGTCACACAATGGTAGGAACGAAGTTCATCTCATGAACTTATATAAATATCCAGACTGCCTCTTTGGTAGCATCTTTGGTAACGATGTATCTTGCCTTTAATGGTCTAGTATGTCACGGTATCTAGCTTGGAACTCTTCCAACATACCGTCCCTCCACTGAGGGCAAAGACAATGCCTGTGACTGACATTCAGTCGTCCTTATCACCCTGGAACCTTTCCAGTGATTCTCCCCAGGATCAATTAATACCATCTCACTACAACTAGTGAGAATCCTAACATCCAGTTAGATCTATCTCATAGATCCAAAACTTAGGATTTAGGAGGTATCACTTTGATCCTATATGGAGAATCCTTGTGATAGGCAGAGATTGACCAAGCGTAGCATAGGAAACTCTTTCCCCATCAATAGTATGTCATCCACGTACTCTACGAGGATCACTACCATACTCCCTACTACCTTTTTGTATATACAAGGTTCATCTACCATTTTGATGAAGTCAAACTCTTTGACTACCACATCAAAACAGATGTTCCAACTCCGCGATGCCTGCTTTATCCTATAAAGCATCTTGTACACGTTTCCGCTGCTCCCACTGTCTACGAAGCCCTCTGGCTGTGTACTTATAGACGCTTTCTTCTAAAACATCATTTTAGAAAAGCAGTCATGACACCCAACTGCCAGATATCGTAGTCATGGTATGTAGTCATGGCAAGTAGGATCCGGATGGACTTAAGCATAGGCCCCAGAAAAGGTTTCATCATTAGCCACAACTGGTCTATGATGCAAACCTTTAACAAGTCTAGCTTTGAAAGTCTCAACTTTTCCATGTACACCAAGTAATCTTCTCAAGATATACTTGCTCCTGATGGGGATTTAACCCTTCAGATTAAGCAACCAAAGTCCATACTTTGTTGGTGTATAAGGATTCCATCTCAGATCGCTAAGCATCCAGCCATTCTTACAGAGTCCCACTCCTGATGGCCAGCTCGAAACTAGTTGGGTCATCATCTCATGATGCAATCCTCGCTCCCACTGTCATAGAGAAACCGAAGTAACTCTCGGGTGGGTGAGGAAACCTTACTAGATCGGCGGAGAGGTCAAGGTTCGTTGGAATCTACTGAATTCTTTGGTTCTACCAAATCCTCTGCTGTAATTTGTATAGCTGGAACCTTTTCCAGTTCTACCTCATGACCACTAATTTCTTCTCAAGAAATTCTCTTTCACAAAGGTGGCATGTTGAGAAACAAAACATTTTTGTTCCTCGGTTTGGTAGAAAATATTCCCTTGCTAATGCTTGGGATATCCAACAAACTTCCACAGACTTAACTTTGCCTCGAGCTTGTCCGGATTATGCTTTTAGACATAGGCTGGACAACCCCAAATCTTAACTGACTTAAGAGATAGGCTCTTCCCGTACCATATCTCATATGGAGTGGTAGGCATATAATTTGATCGGAACCATATTCAATAGGTATGTAACTTCACAAGTGCATAACTCCCAAAAGGAAATAGGTAACTCAGTAGTACTCATCATAGAGCACACCATATCAGATAGGGTGTTATTGCTCCGCCCCGATATACCATCGTGCTATGGTGTATACGGAGGAGTAATGCTGAGAGAGAATCTCATTCTCCTTTAGAATAGTCCAGGAATTCCGTGCTCAAGTATTCTCCTCCCTGATCGCATCAAAGGACATAATACTTGTACCCGTATTTTGGTTCTCTACTTCTAACTTATATTCCGTGAATATCTCAAAAGGTTCGGACTTGTGTTTCAACAGGAACATATGTCTGAATCTTGAGAGATTATCAGAGAATGTAATGAAGTACAAAGAACCGGTCTCGGCATATGTAGACAGGGGACCTTCATACATCAGCATGTATTAATCCCAAAAGTTCACTAACTCTTTCTCTGTTTCCAATAAACAGAGTTGTGGTCATCTTATCTTTGTGACATGACCGGCAAGTTTCACAAGATGTAAATTCAAACTAATTTAAATATGCATCTAAATGTAACTTCGCTAGTCGGGTCGTATTGATATGACCTAGTCTACAATGCCTTAAGAAGGATCCGTTCATTTTTGAACTCTTCCTCTTGTGTGTGTTCTGTATACTAAGAACTGTAGTTTGATTTAGAACATCGATACTTTTAGATAACGTGCCTGAACCGATCAACTTTTGATATAGGAAATGTTCAAAACATTATCCAACAATACAAAATTGTATCCTTTCTTTACTAATAAAGAGACTGATATGATTTTGTATATTAGGTTCGGTATCTAATAGCATTCGTTCAGAATCAATGTATTCTTGTAATACAGGGTGATAGTTACCAACAGACTTGGCTGCAACACTTGCACCGTTTTCTATCTCATGAAACTTATCACCCGTTCTCAGTTCTTTACCTATCTGTAGCCCATATAACAGATTACATATGCAGGATCCTGATCCGGTATCATATACCCAGGACGTAAAGGACATTGAGAAACAGTTCTTTGTAATGAACACACCCAAAGATGATGCATCAACATGCACTCTCTTCGTTTGGGCGGCACGGAAAATCTGATATTCCCCAAATTTCCTGCTCTGTCTTATAACAATTATAAGTTGGAGCGGGACCAACGTTCCCCAGCTCAGTATAACAAGCGGGTTCGGTCAAATATCCGTATTATTATCTTGATTAAGGCGTGATATGGTCGCTACCTGGAGAGAGAGAGAAGAAAACACTCAGCGTATGCTCTTGCAAGATCAGATTGGTTTTTATTTTATCTAATCAGGATGGCTCCCACTGTTTTTATCAAATCTTCCTTCAAACCCTAAAAGGAAAGACTAGCCGGGATTAATTACACGCTACAAGTTCGCCAATCTTTCAGTCAGGCCAGTGTCGGTACTTTGAGGGAGGTCCCCCGTGCTTTCGCACGAACCTAATTAATGTAAACCTCGTTTTCCCAGAGGCGTAACCCCGTTGACACCTTTCTAGACACCTACTTGATCGGCTAATTTGTAATGTGTAAAACTCTCCCAGGAGTAACTCTTACTCGCAGTGGGTATCGGGATCCAACTATCTCATAGAAGGTATGCAATCTCATTGTAAATTTCAACACTTGAAATTCCCGATAATATTTTGCCCCTAGCGTGCTATGACCTTGACGCATGCCAAACAACCTATAGTCCGCTAGTCAAGTTCAACCCGTACATTTCTTGATTGAATTAAACCCACCCGCACGACCCTTGACGCATGCCAAACAACGCCGTGCGAATACCCTAATCCAATCGCATCGTATGCTAGCAGATAAGTACTAGTTAGCTACCGTACACTACGCCTTGACGCATGCCAAACTACCGCAACACGAATACTAAATAGTACTTGTCTGAAATGACGGAGGGCTACGACAGGTTTTTTCTGAAAACCTATTTCGTAATGAACTTGATATCGTTGTAGAATCAAATGATTTTAAAATGGAGTGTTTTTGAGGCTTTTTTAGATTTGCTAAAGGGGTCACTCCCGGTGAAGGGATCGTCGGCCCTTTCCTCGTCGAATGAGGTGCAGGATATATCATATATACCACTATGCAAAGCAAGAACTATAGAAGTAATCAAAAGACAAACTGAGGGTTGTAGCATCTGCCTGTTATTGCTAAAGGGGCCACTCCCGGTGAGGGGATCTCGGCCCTTTCCTCATCGAATACGGTGCAGGATGTTCTACAAGGAACACCGCGATGCAAAGCAAGAACTGTAGCTACCTGTTTTTGAAAATTCGATTCCACAACATCTTTTAGGTTTCTTTTTCTTTCATTAATCACATTAATGAAGTCCCATCATTTAAACTACCTAAACATCACAGATAAATACGACGTACACTTATGCCATCCGCATTCGCCTTGATGTCCCCTCGTGCACCGTTAGGTTAGGTAACTAACGGCAGAGCAGGGCAGGGCTAGCGCGGGTGTAAAACATAAGTAACGTCTATATAATATGTCATATATACTATATACAGTATTTATCACAGAACATCAAATGATCACATAACAGATATCGCAGCAGAAGAAACATATGAAACATTGGATATACTAGGACGTCCGTGTTTTATTTTGAGCCTCTATAAAACACGGATTCCACGGTCGCGATGAATAGCCAAACCCACACCCCTAGACCCCTACAAGAGCGGCAAGCAACCCTACCAATTCTAGAGTTAGGAGACCCGAACTCGACTCCTCGAGTTGGTCTCCCACTGGACTCCAGAACCCGGTTACTTGTGCTCTCCTCCTTGGGTCTATCCTAGTGCGGAAAAGTAAATAATATACAAATGGTGACATCAACCTCAACCCGGAAGTGCCCCAATAAAAGAATATTACATACAATTAAATTTACATGAATGAAAATAAAAACTCTCATCTCACATAAAACCCCCGGCTATTCAGAACGCGACGATCCAATATAACATATCCAGCAACACAGAACATCACATGTCATCAACGTAAGTAAATATGCGCATCCCAATTGTCGTTGACATATAGCAACGAAACTGGCGATATCACATATTACACTTACGGTCGCAGAAAAGAAAGTGTAAAACTACAACAGTTGGAATCCGCAAACTCTTTAGACATCGCATGCCTAACCAAATGAATTCCTTAGACATCGCAAGCCTAACAATTATAAACCCCGCATTTTAGTCTCATTATCAAAAACTCTTTTCAATATCAAGTCGGGCAATTCAACAAGATTCCCGAAAAACTGATCGAATGCTCGTCGCAAACTTTAGTAGACGGCCGCACCCCCGATGCCGTTGACGAAGTGCACCAAGGCGGAACACTGCTGCCGCGAGCACCGGAACGGATGCTTTCGGCGGTGGGGTTCTCCTACAGTCACTTAGTCGGGGCTATGGGGCATGGCTGTCTATTAAGTTTACCAGGCGAGTATCCGCGTATGCTACGTGATTGCGACGGACTTTTGATCACATCAAAATCCCGTGGCAACTGATCAAGTGAGACTAAAGTGCTATGTTTATAACATTCATATTAGTTATCTCATAACTACTTATGAATTCCAAATATTGTATCACATTCCAGATAAATAGAAAATGTTAAACTTTTCGATCGAACAATCAAGCACCCAGGTTTTCCCGAAACAGCTCAATACATGAAATAAGTTTAAAAACATTCACTTCATGCCACAGTACCAACGGTCCAGCCGTAGAAGGGTCAAGCCAACGCCTCACATGTGGCATGCCGTACTGCCCCAAACCCTAAGGTTCAAAGGGCAGTTCAAGACGGTCACATAATCGAGTTAAGGTTTGTTGTCTTCTAGAGGGTCCATCGCGTTACTTGCACTACTTCGAACGTTCTTAAACTATGGAAAGATCCAACACTTGGAAATTTCCCGACAGGGAAAAAAGTGGGTATTTACATCCGGTCGAACTTTTCAACATTTTCTAAAATTACCCAGAAAACAATAACGAATTTAAAATTCCCGATCGAATCGACGATTACAAAATAAATCCCAGAATACTTAACACTTGAGTCAGAATAAAAATACCTAGAAAATAGTAACCACAGAGACAAGAATTACTGTGCAAAAATCCGTCCTTAATACCCTTACCTTGCCGCGGAACCGCCGCCAAAGGTGGCTTGTTGCCGCGGTTCCGCGGCCATGTTGAGGAATTGGGGGCTCGTTTTTCACCATAATTCTTATATTAGCCTGCTGAATTTTTTAGGTATTTTTAATTCTGGAATAACCCAGATTTCAAAAAATGTACAAAGAGGGGTTTGAAATGTCGTATTCGGGTTCGATCGGGGTTTTAACTTCGTTAACACATCGCCTAATGCTCTAGCTAGGCTCTGATATCACTGTAGGGTTACTAGGCACACTAATGAGGCTCTACAAGGCATCGACCATGCCGGATTAAAATTTTTAGGTGCTTAACAACCCTAAGCAAGATCGTTAACTAGAGATTAGGCGAAAACTAAGCAAGCTAAACACTTTAACCCTAAGTGAATACGAAATACAACCTTTGTAGATCGGTCCTTCACTTCTTAAGCTCTATGATGTAGTCCCTTCGCTGCGATCAACCAACTCCCGGACTCTCGGACGGCTCCATGAGGAAATTGCAACGGGATCGCTTGAAGTCTTCGGTGCCGAAGATGATCTACGTCGAGGGAATACGGACTCAAGCTTCTACCTCACTAACCATAGAATTAGTGAAGCAAACACCCTAAACTAAAGTGCTAGACTAGTAGAGGATGATGAGATAGGAAGTGGGTACTCTTTAGATTTTGATTTCTTACTCTAAAGCTTCACTTGAAATTTTCTAGCAAGCTATCTCTTTTTCTTCAAGAAGAAGAAGAAGAAGAAAAGAAAATAATGAATTATCAATTAAAGAAAATCAAGTGAAGCCTTATCATAATGCAACCATAGGTGAGGTTAACTCATGTAGAGAGCAAACTATAGTTTAGGTAATGGTTAGGTTTAAGCATAAAACAAAATGGCTAGACTTTTCAAAGATGCTTAAAAAACTCATGAAGCTTCTAGCAAAGTGCAAAGAAAGCCACCATTTTGTTTTTGCAAAATAAATAAAGAAAATAAAATCCTAACCTTTAACTAAACATGGTGTATTGCACATACACACCCAAGTTTGCATGTATCATCAATCATGATACAATCTAGTGCACAAAAATATATCACATATACAACTTGTGCACATCAAGTGAGAAAATCAATCTTAAGTGAACCAATACTAGTTAATGTAAAGTAATATATCAAATATATAATTATACATTAAATCATTAAATCAACACTTGATTTAACGATCCGGTCATATCGCATATAACCGACTAATATCTATGTATCGACTTATCGAATCAATCCTTGATTCGATAACTAGGTTATATCGCATACAACCAATCGATATAATCATCGCGAGAATAGAATACGGTATCGCATACACGCATTATTCTTGGTCCCGCACATATCATATATGCGCTCCTATCTCGTTTTGCCTGAGCCAGTATAACCTCTATGTAGGACTCTAAAGACTCGTCAATACGCCGGCAGTAGGTGATGATCATATCAAGCACCCACAAGCCGTCAGCGGTACTAGCTGGACGTAACGGCTATCCGGGTATTGAGCGATCAGAAGATCAGCAAGCAAGCCTGCTCCAACTCCTGCAAAAAGCCTGACAGTGACACTACCGTACAGTCCGGTCTCCTCGTCTGATATGTTGCATATCAAGTCTAGGGGTGGTAAACGTCAGACCCCAATAACCGATAAGTCATGCCGATATGAGGCTCATAACGGGTCGAGAAACTACTGGTAACACTTACCAGTATATCTCTAAACCAGCCCTGGCCAGGGACTTCCCTGTTACGGCCAATCGAGCATAGCGCAACATCAACCCCCAATACCGGGAGAGACGAAACCCCTCCTATCGCTCATTGCCTCCATGTGACTCGGGACTGTACCCAAAAACCACCGTTTTTCATGCCCTCTTGGACATGGTAAGGTGGAAATCAAAGCACAGTGGGAATCACACTAGACTCTATGACGATCTCGGGTCTACAGACTACCCTGTACCAGTGTCACCAGAGAACTGCCATCTGACGTAAGGTATAATACCATCTGGGAGTTCTCGGCGAGTCCGTCCAGTGTACCCAGTCTCCACTGAGCACCCGTATATCATCTCTGATGTCAAACACCAATGGATATGGGATCATCCATCGCCCATCTGTATGGGTCGAGAAGGTATACGCTAGTCTACTCTGGTATATCGATGCCCCGTCTCGATATACCCACGACTAGGGACCTTGAAGGATGTACTTATGGACTACCATGTCCCCACTAGTATGATCCGCATCACAGTCCAGGTAGTCAAGTACACATCCTAAGGGCTTTACCAACATGTAACAGAGAGACAATCAGTATACACGTTAAGGTAAAGAGTAACCAGATAGCATATGTTCATATCAGATTTTTGCATTTTTATACCGCCCAATTTTTATCATATTACTTATAGGTAGGTACTCTTGAGCCGTGTTTGCTAGTCAATTGCAGGATACAGGTTCTCAGCTCTAAACGATGAAAAGCACGACAAAATTTGGATTCCTGCCAACCACAGATAAAACACGGTCTCCGCTCTCCATCCGTATATTGCCACACATCAGTTTAAGAGACAAAATGGCAAATCGATTGTCACCTTCATGCACAAAGCACAATGGCAACACCAAGTCCAAGAAATCTATGCGGAGCTCGAGGAAATCATGACAAAAAGATCCACATCAAATCACCTATTGCTCAACAGAAATTCTGGAAGAATCGTGAAGAAAATCGGAGAAAAATCATATGCCAGAATAAAGGACATGAAAGACCAGGGAAGCACAAAAAAGCAGAGTGCCCAACTCATCTAAACGGCCGCGGAACCGCGGCCAATAGGGGGTCTAGGCCGCGGTTCCGCGGCCGTTTAGGCGCCTCAGTTGAAGATTTTTTAGGGGTATTTTGGTCTTTTCATGTAGAGGCAGAATTTTGCCCTAGATTTCTAGTTCCCTGCCTATAAATAGCCCAGAATCTTGTGAAGCCAAGAGTGCTTAATCTTGTATTTTAGGTTTTAGAATACTTCCTCTTCTCATCTCTTCTCCATCGAAAAACTTGTAGTGAGCTTTTGTGAGTGAAGAATGATGAATAAAGAAGTTCTTTTTACTTATCATGCTTGTCTTGTTCTTTAGTTAAATTATTATTTCTTGTAATTTTCATTTGTTAACTTAGTTGTTGTTATTTGTGTTTGTTTCTTTCTTTCCTCTTTTCCTTTATCCTTAAACAACCATGATGCTTACGCTTGATCCTTGCCGAGGTGAGGTCGCAAATAGCTAGTTGTTATCTTCCTTCTTTCTATCTTCCTCTTTTGTTTTATTTTCTTTTCCGTATAATGGGTGAGTAGTTTCATACTTGTTAGGGTAGGATAAGGGAAGTTTGAGAGAAGGAAATCTCTCTCACTCTTTCCTTGCCCAACATCTTAAATCGACTCCCGTTAATTGAACTACAATCCGCTCCTTACGGCACCCTATTCTACATGATAGCGGTGATTCCGAAGTGAGACCGGTTGTGGTTGAATTAACCGGAGGTTATGGCCAAGAGCCAAGAACGGACGGACAAGCACCAAAAGGAAGAACTTAAGCGTTGGAAAGCCTAGCTTATACTCGCAAGTTCCTTCCTAGTCGTGCTAATCCCCGTTGTTGCCGATTACCGTAACACCGATATTAAGAGTGGCAACGAAAGAAGTGAGCGACTCCTAACTCAAACTAACCTAATCCTAACCCTAACAAGCTCTCTTTACATATTTTAACACTTAGTTAATCACAAACAAATCTGGACTTTTGGACTTAACTCGTTAAAGCACAAAGAAAAAGATTCCCATCTCCCTGCGGACGACCCGTACTCAACCGGCTAGCTACAAGAGAAACCGTTTTGATTGCGGTAATTAACTAAACTTGAACACGCAGAATCTCTAACAATCAAATGGCGCCGTTGCCGGGGAGACGGTAGTTTATTTCTTTGTGTAATTTCGGGTTAATTTGTGAATATTAAGCTAACCGAAAAACAAAACACAAAAATATACATTGTAAAAAAAAAAACCATCTTGTTATTTTTTGATTAGTTTTTGTGCAAGTGTGCAGGATAATACGAAGTTCGAGTTCAGTGCCAAAGACGTGGGAAGATAGACCCATATTTCGCGGCTACACCGCGACGGATCAAAACGAAGCAAACGGTCTACTGTAAAAATCTGGAACAGATACAGTGAGCATATCAAGATTCAGCAAATCCAGGAAAGCATAGGACACCCAAAGCAGCCCAACCCAGAAAACTGAAGGCCCAATCCCACTATCTTGCCGCGGAACCGCGGCATAAGCTATCTTAGGCCGCGGAACCGCGGCCATATGAAGCCTTCAAGGTGCCATTTTCTCTGTGTGTCTTTCTCTCCTCTTCTCCACTCCTCTAGACTCCACTGAACTGTGTTTTCTGCAGCATTCTTTGCGCAAATTCTCTTCCCCCTTCCAATAAACTGTTTTTGTGCAGGATTCTTTGCGCCGCGCTAAAAAAAAATTGTTTACAGTTGATTTGTTACCGCTTTGCATTCATTAATACGGACTTAAGGGGCTTGAAACCAATTCAGATTGGGTGGGGATTTCATCACCCTTCCCAGGACCCCAGAAATCATAAAAAGCATATGCATTGACTATTGTTAATTAAAAAATACTAGACTCAGCCCTAAGGACTTCGCACTCAATAGGACAGAGGACTAGTTACAGGCATCGGCCGTTTATCCTATCCTGACTTTGCGGTGTCTAGGCAAGTGTGTCGAAGGCAAGTGGTTACTTAATTAGGACCACTACTTACGTAGTGGGGAGCCTCCCACTTACCTGGCACTTACCTGGCCGCAATTGGCGGAGAAGAGGCGGTTTGAGGTCCTATTTCTAGTCCTTTGGAACAGTTAGGAGCTGTCTAGCTGACCTAGGTGACCCTAGATCTAGGTGTGATTGTGCATATCTTGTTTGTGATTGCTTGAAGCCGTATATCCGTACATATTTCTGTAAATCTCTTTCTAAAAAAAAAAAGAAAAAAATCAAAAATTTTTATAAAAACTTGCCCTTTGTCGCCAGAATCCATCTTTTCACCCACCACCCATCATATTTCTCCATTGACGTTTTCTTACCCTCACCTTCTCTGCTTTGACTATACTAAACTCGTTTAGTGTATGTCCGCTTGGACTCAGGACACTAGCGCCCGTTTAGTCCGCGTTACGTTAGTCGCTACCGACTACGCGATCGACTCAGACGTCGAAACTCCGTCCACTCCTCTTTCACCCTTACCTTTGCCAGCCAACACCGACGTTGACCGGAATTCTGTTCATACATCTTCACCTTCGCCATCACCAACCTCTTCTTCCGCGATGTCAGGATTTAATCCAAACATCTCTTTGAGTACCCCTGGATTGACTCCACCTCCTATGGAGGCAAATAGCCCACCACCACCGCCTGTTGTAGCGCCGCAGCGAATCGCGCTCCAGGATCGTTTCTATCCCACCCGTTCTGCACTTCCCACCTGTCTCTCTCTTCCACCGGCCAATGGGGATAATTTTGAAATTAAGCCCCACTTCATCAACATGCTTCCGCGATTTCATGGGCTTGAATCTGAAGATGCCTATATCTTTATCAATAAATTTCAAAACGTTTGTGCCATGATGAAAACCACCCAGCTGTCGGACGATGCTATACGTCTACGGGTCATTCCGTTCACTTTATGCGATCTTGCTGAAAAATGGCTGTATAGCACCGCTTCCCATTCCATAACCAGTTGGGACGAGTTTGTTAAAGCGTTTCTCAAAAAATTCTATCCGAATCATAAAACCGCAAGGATCCGTAACGAAATCAACCAATTCTCCCAGCTTCCTTCTGAACCCTTCTGGAAGTGCTTTGACCGGTATAAAGACCTTCTTGTTCAGTGTCCTCACCATGGTATCGAGAAATGGCAACTTTGCCAAACCTTATACGAGGGCCTGAACCCAGCAACCAAGCAGTTGTTGGAAACCATTTGTCAGGGCCACTTCCTATCGAAATCTGACGAGGAAGCGTGGCAATTCTTTGACGACCTTGCGGAGCAAACGCTACAATGGGAGAGCACCAGACCGACTTCTTCTTCTTCTACCTCCAATTCTACCGGTCAGTCTAGGGTAGGAATTCACCAACTTGATATCTCTATTGCGATGAAAGCTGAAATGGCTGCAATAACGAGAAAGCTTGAAGCGATAGAGAGCAAATTTTCTTCTCCTGCTCCTACCCCTGTTCTTCCCCTTCGTACCATTTGCACTTGTTGTTCCGATCCTTCTCACCTAACCGAAGAGTGTCCTTACAATCCACCATCGCAAGGACAGGATCAGGTTAATGCTGCATTTCAGCAAAGACCGAGGAATGATCCATACTCTTCCACCTACAATCCCGGTTGGAGGAACCACCCCAATTTCGCCTGGAATCAGAATCAGAATCAATTCCAAGGCAACAATTTCCAAAGGCCCCCTCCGCCGCAACAACAAGCACAACAACAAACTCAACATCAGTTTCAGCAGCCCTTCCAACCCCAACCTTTCCAAAATCAGACGAACAACTTTGCACCCAACAATTATTTTCCCCAAAACAACTTTGTTCCGTCAAACAACGATAAGGTTTCCTTGCTCGAACGAAGTCTGGAGGCGTTCGTTAAACAATCAACTCAGTCCACCGCCAACATCCAGTCTTCCATTCAGTCCTTAGTGCAACACACTGCCGCTCACGGGCAAAGCATCAAAACCATCGAGGCCCAGATTGCACAGCTGAATGCGGCCTTAAGCGAGCGAGAGAAGGGGAAGCTCCCGTCCCAGCCACTCCCAAATCCTGGTCACCCACATAATGTACATGTTGCTTTTGAACAACAGAATCATAATGTAAGTGCCGTGACCACATTGAGATCGGGAAGGATGCTGCAAAACAACATTGGCACACGAATCGACGATGACACCCCGGCCGCTGCTTCATCTTCTTCTTCTTCTTCTTCCTCTGCTGCTTCTTTGTCTTCTGAGCCTATTCTCCATTCTTCAAAAGGCTCCTCCTCTTCTTCTGCTCTAAACGGACCCACTTCTCACTCCACGAAAACACCAGTTCTGGGATCCGCTCCAGCTCCACAATCTCCTCCACAAGCATTGGACTCAACTAATTTTAAAAACGTTCCATTTCCAAACCGGTTGAGGTCCAATAAACAAAATCCACAAATGGAGAAGATTCTGGAGTTATTTAAGCAGGTTAACATTAACATTCCTCTTTTAGATGCCGTCCATCAAGTCCCGTCCTACGCGAAAATCTTAAAGGACTTGTGCACGAAAAAGAGGAAGTCTCAGGTACCAAAGAAAGTTTTCTTGGCTAGTGCTGTGAGTGATGCTCTTACCCAATCTTTACCACAAAAACGGAAGGACCCTGGCTGTCCTACGATTTCTATTACCATTGGGGATAAGAACATCAACCGCGCACTATTAGATTTTGGTGCCAGTGTTAACCTGCTTCCGTACTCAGTATACGAGCAATTAGGCGTAGGAGAGCTGAAACCCACACACTGTACTCTCCAAATGGCCGACCGATCGATCACCCATCCTAGGGGTGAGCTAGAGGATGTGTTAATCAAAGTCGGGGACTTCATATTCCCCGTTGACTTCATTGTATTAGACACACATCCTGTAGCTAACCCCCGGAATCAAATTCCGGTGATACTCGGTCGCCCATTTCTTGCAACCTCAAATGCTGTGATCAATTGTCGCAATGGTTCGATGAACCTATATTTTGGAAATATGACAATTGAACTCAACATTTTTAGGTTGGGGAATCAGCCCTCCGAACCTAATGCTCATATACTGGACGTTTGCTCAATCCAGGAGATCACCCCTGAAGAGTGTGAATTCGAGGAGTTTCTGTTCGATCATGATAACCTTAACGCCACTAGTGCGTTCCTCCTCGAACCTGCTGCTGTTTCTGCGCCCGACAACGACTACGAGTGTTTCACGTTCTCGAACGATCTTAGCCGCTCACAACCCGAGTTTGAATCCTTCGAATTTCCGGATGAGTTACCTGAACCATCCAACTCGGTCGCTTACACTCGTTTTGAACCTTTGCTGGAATCTTTTGAGTTCGAGACCTTTCCACCAATCTTGCCGTCAATCGTTTCATCTCCAACGCTCGAACTCAAGCCTTTGCCGTCTCACCTTAAGTACGCTTACTTGGGTGAGAACGAGACCCTTCCGGTTATCATCTCGGCTTTTCTAGCCCCCGAGCAAGAGAAAGCCCTTCTTGCGGTCTTGCACAGCAATAGGCAAGCTTTTGGCTGGTCCATGGCGGACATCAAGGGGATTAGTCCCCTGATCGTTGAACATCACATTCATCTGATGGATGATGCCAAACCAGCCAGGGATCCACAAAGACGTCTCAACCCAGTCATGAAAGAGGCTGTGAAGAAGGAGATTGTCAAATGTCTGGATAGTGGTATCATTTACCCTATCTCTGATAGCCAGTGGGTTAGCCCCATTCATGTTTTCCCCAAGAAGTCAGGCATCACGGTCATAACCAACGAGGCGAACGAGTTAATCCCTACTCGCACCCAAACTGGGTGGCGAGTATGCATTGATTACAGAAAACTCAACGCCGCAACGCGGAAGGACCAGTTTCCGCTACCTTTCATTGACCAAATGCTTGAACGATTGGCCGGACACGAGTACTACTGCTTTCTTGATGGCTACTCCGGCTATAATCAAATTCCCATCGCCGAAAAAGACCAGGACAAGACCACATTCACTTGTCCTTTCGGCACGTTTGCATATCGTCGCATGCCCTTTGGGTTATGCAATGCGCCCGCTACCTTCCAGCGGTGTATGATGGGAATCTTCTCAGACATGGTGGAAAAATTTCTGGAGATCTTCATGGACGATTTCTCCATCTTCGGTGATTCCTTCAACGAGTGTTTGCTGCATCTCGACGCCGTCCTTACCCGATGTAAGGACAAGAACCTCACTTTGAATTGGGAGAAATGCCACTTCATGGTGCGCGAAGGTATTGTCTTAGGACATATCATCCCGCAAAATGGCATAGAGGTTGACAAAGCAAATATTGAGGTCATTTCCAATCTACCTCCTCCCAGATGCGTCCGAGACATCCGAGCCTTCCTTGGCCATGCCGGTTTCTATAGACGGTTCATCAAGGACTTTAGCAAGATTGCTAGGCCCTTGACTCTTTTGCTGGCCAAGGACACGCCATTCGACTTCAACTCGAGCTGTGTGACTGCGTTCGAGTCATTAAAAAGCTCACTCACTTCTGCTCCCGTTCTTTCTTCACCTGACTGGACGCACCCATTTGAGATTATGTGCGATGCATCCGACTTTGCCATTGGTGCTGTCCTTGGACAACACATCAACAAGATGCCGCACGTAATCTATTATGCAAGCCGAACCCTGAACGACGCCCAACTCAATTATACAACAACTGAGAAGGAATTCTTGGCTGTTGTATTTGCTTTAGAAAAGTTCAGGCCCTACCTCATCGGCTCTCCAGTCATTGTCTACACAGACCATTCTGCTCTGCACCATCTTTTTGCGAAGAAAGATGCAAAATCTCGGCTAATACGTTGGATCCTCTTGCTGCAAGAGTTTGACCTTGTCATTAAGGACAAACGAGGATGTGAAAATGTAGTTGCCGACCATCTCTCACGACTTCCTTTTTCGCCTTCGCTTCCAATTCCGATCAACGACGTTTTCCCGGATGAACAGCTCTTGACAGTATCTTGCGAACCCTGGTTCGCAGATATTGTGAACTATTTGGCCACATGATTACTACCGACTGAATGGTCAAGTCAGGACAGACTTCGCTTCTTATCCCAAGTAAAACACTTTTACTGGGACGAACCCTATCTGTTCAAGTACTGTCCCGACCAGATTATTCGTCGGTGTGTCCCTGACGAGGAATTCAAGAGTGTGCTGTCATTTTGCCACGATCAAGCATGTGGCGGGCATTTTGGCCCCAGAAAGACAGCTGAGAAGATCTTTCAATGTGGTTTCTACTGGCCACAACTCTTCAAAGACGCTCATGACTATTGCAAGACTTGCTCCCGGTGCCAACACATGGGCCGGATATCCCGGAGGAACGAGATGCCGCTCCAACCAATCTTGGTTGTGGAGATTTTCGACGTTTGGGGGATCGATTTCATGGGGCCGTTTCCCAGCTCTTTTGGGAACTTGTACATCCTTCTCGCTGTTGATTACGTCTCTAAGTGGGTCGAGGCTATGCCCAGCCGGACTAACGACAACAAGGTTGTCGTTAGGTTTCTTAAAGAAAACATTTTCTCCCGGTTTGGGCACCCCCGTGTGATCATTAGCGACAATGGAACTCATTTCTGCAATAAGACTTTCGAGGCCTTGATGCGGAAATATTCCATTAATCATAAGCTCTCTACGCCCTACCACCCCCAAACCTGTGGGCAGGCTGAAGTTTCAAATCGCAAATCAAGCAGATACTGGAGAAAACGGTTTCCAAGAACCGTAAGGATTGGTCGCTGAAACTCACTGATGCCCTTTGGGCATTTCGAACCGCTTATAAGACCGATCTTGGCATGTCTTCGTATCGGCTTGTGTACGGAAAGGCTTGCCACCTACCTGTCGAAATAGAGCATCGCGCATTTTGGGCGATAAAGGAGCTGAATCTGTCTCTCGAAGATGCGGGCAGCCATCGGAAGCTGCAGTTGAACGAATTAAGCGAGCTTAGGGATGAGGCTTACGATAACGCGGTTGTCGTTAAGAACCGAACGAAGGTGTTTCACGATAAATACCTTTTGCGCAAAACCTTCGTACCTGGTCAGCAGGTACTGCTTTACGACACCCGAGTACACCTCCATCCAGGAAAGCTCAGATCTCGCTAGAAAGGGCCGTATTTTGTGCGGAATGTGTATCCGCACGGCGCTGTGGATTTGGAGAATCCAAAGGACGGTTCATTTTTCAAAGTAAATGGTCACCGACTCAAACCGTACCTTAGCGCCGAACCAACAGAGGAGCTCCTGGTCTTACAGGAGCCGGTTTACCCTGCATAATCTTCCTCTGCTTACCACCAAACTTCGGTTATCCAGCCAAGAACAGTGGACACTGTTCCAAATAAGTTTGGGGGTATGTATATACCATTTTGTATATATTTGTGGATATTCTTTTCCATTTTTGCTCTTTTTCTTTTCTTTAAAAACAAAACACAAAAAAAAAATGTGTATATCTAACCGACAATTTTGACCCTTCAAATGATCTCTTCATGTAATGACAGTGAGGACACTGTCCAGTTTAAGTTTGGGGGTACGCTCGGTACGCATTTCTTACCTTCGCATTCATATGTATATTTTTGCATCTGCATATTAAAATCCATAAAATCTATAAAAATCTGAAGATTTTCTAAAAACATAAAAACTTTTTTGTCAAGTTAGCTAGTGGGAGGACTCTGATTCAACATTTCGACGGTTTTGTTTGATAAAATAAGAATAACTAAATCTTATGTTTAGATTTTGAAAACCTGAAAGATAACTCTCCTGTGAAGTTAACTATAGCTGATATACGTCTTTACATCACACTACACGTGTCGTGAGTTTTGGAAATTAGATGACAAGTTTTTTATATCTAAAAACTTTTAATGGATAAATGATTTTCTGAGGATCAAATATGTTTGTTTTGAAATAAGTAATATCAAGAATAGTTTATGAAGTGAAGTGAATATGAAGGAATATTATTGATGCCTTAATTGGAACTAAGTCTGAAAAATAACCCATCTGAAACTTGATTGGAATGATTACACACCGAACCCACTAAACACGTCTTTTATCCAAAAAAAAAAATAATTGAACTGCCGGTTATGTCTCCGTTCGTATTGAATCATCATGATTTTCACGCCAAACTGTCGTTTGTTTTTGGACCTAGGTAACTTGAGTAATTAAGTCCGCTGGGGTGTTTCTACACCTAATGCCCTAAAGCCAACTGGTTTGGGTGCATTGGCCCAAAGCTCGCTAAGAAGCCTAGAAAGTCCAGATTAAAACAAAGTCAAGCAAGTGTTCTCTCCGAGTTAAAATTCCTAACGGTTCTTTGTATAAGAATAATCTTGATAAAAGACAGGCTTTTATAATTTTTTTTTTAGCGGAGATATGAAGGTTTTATTCTATGATAAAGACTATTGCACGTTCACTGAGGTGTGTATGAAATGAAAACAAGAAAAAGGTGGAGTGAAAAATAAGACTTAATTTCCTGTCAAGGAAGATAGAAATTCTGAAGTTAAAGCCTTACTGGAAAACGAAGCTTGAAAAATGCTTAACTCTTTATAAAACTTATGTGATCCTTTTAAAAATTTTTATCCGAGCTTAATTGTGTGATATGATGACTTTATTCGATCCTTCTGGAACTTAACAACACTATTTGCACTGCACGTAAAGACATATAAAATCTGTAGTTAAATAAGAAGCGAGGTGTGAAAAATAAAGGTTCGATAGTCTAGACTTAGGATAATAGAATTGTTATTTTCTGAAACAAAACTTTAGGATTTGAATCATAATTATTTTGCAAAACTAGCTTGACCGGATTTTGTGGGTAGTATCCGCTGAAAACCCTCAGGAGACAACACTCCTCCTATTAGGACACCTAGAGGTTTAACGGCTTGTTGCATGTGCTCAGTGCAATCGCGTTCCCTGCGAAAGTGAGGTAGGAAATTTTTTGTGAATAAATTGGCTTTGCTCGGGATGAGCAAATGATAAGTTCGGGGGTATTTGTTCATATCAGATTTTTGCATTTTTATACCGCCCAATTTTTATCATATTACTTATAGGTAGGTACTCTTGAGCCGTGTTTGCTAGTCAATTGCAGGATACAAGTTCTCAGCTCTAAACGATGAAAAGCACGACAAAATCCGGATTCCTGCCAACCACAGATAAAACACGGTCTTCGCTCTCCATCCGTATGTTGCCACACACCAGTTTAAGAGACAAAATGGCAAATCGATTGTCACCTTCATGCACAAAGCACAATGGCAACACCAAGTCCAAGAAATCTATGCGGAGCTCGAGGAAATCATGACAAAAAGATCCACATCAAATCACCTATTGCTCAACAGAAATTCTGGAAGAATCGTGAAGAAAATCGGAGAAAAAATCATATGCCAGAATAAAGGACATGAAAGACCAGGGAAGCACAAAAAAGCAGAGTGCCCAACTCATCTAAACGGCCGCGGAACCGCGGCCAATAGGGGGTCTAGGCCGCGGTTCCGCGGCCGTTTAGACGCCTCAGTTGAAGATTTTTAGGGGTATTTTGGTCTTTTCATGTAGAGGCAGAATTTTGCCCTAGATTTCTAGTTCCCTGCCTATAAATAGCCTAGAACCTTATGAAGCCAAGAGTGCTTAATCTTGTATTTTAGGTTTTAGAATACTTGTTGTTCTTCTTCCTCTTCTCATCTCTTCTCCATTGAAAAACTTGTAGTGAGCTTTTGTGAGTGAAGAATGATGAATAAAGAAGTTCTTTTTACTTATCATGCTTGTCTTGTTCTTTAGTTAAATTATTATTGCTTGTAATTTTCATTTGTTAACTTAGTTGTTGTTATTTGTGTTTGTTTCTTTCTTTCCTCTTTTCCTTTATCCTTAAACAACCATGATGCTTACGCTTGATCCTTGCCGAGGTGAGGTCTATCTTCTAATCTCCTTCTTTCTATCTTCCTCTTTTGTTTTATTTTCTTTTCCGTATAATGGGTGAGTAGTTTCATACTTGTTAGGGTAGGATAAGGGAAGTTTGAGAGAAGGAAATCTCTCTCACTCTTTCCTTGCCCAACATCTTAAATCGACTCCCGTTAATTGAATCACAATCCGCTCCCTACGGCTCCCTATCCTACATGATAGCGGTGATTCCGAAGTGAGACCGGTTGTGGTTGAATTAACCGGAGGTTATGGCCAAGAGCCAAGAACGGACGGACAAGCACCAAAAGGAAGAACTTAAGCGTTGGAAAGCCTAGCTTATACTCGCAAGTTCCTTCCTAGTCGTGCTAATTCCCGTTGTTGCCGATTACCGTAACACCGATATTAAGAGTGGCAACGAAAGAAGTGAGCGACTCCTAACTCAAACTAACCTAATCCTAACCCTAACAAGCTCTCTTTACATATTTTAACACTTAGTTAATCACAAACAAATCTGGACTTTTGGACTTAACTCATTAAAGCACAAAGAAAAAGATTCCCATCTCCCTGCGGACGACCCGTACTCAACCGGCTAGCTACAAGCGAAACCGTTTTGATTGCGGTAATTAACTAAACTTGAACACGCAGAATCTCTAACAATCAGCATACAATCATGTCGAGCAAGAAAGTCCTCCCTATATATGTCCAAGCATCCACTACAATATACAACACATGTATAGTAATGGCTTCTAGGGCATACATATAACTAACAAATATATATTAATACCCGAGCCTAATCCCAGAAGAGGGCAAATGAGCGCCGGTGCTGATCGCCTCACTCAACATGAAGTGGATACTTCTTTTGGATGCGGCTCTCATCCCTCATATACTGGCCGAACCTTTCGGCATAATTGCCAGTATAGCGATAATCGGGGGTAAAGAAGAGGGGGAATGGTGCCTCCCCCTAACTCTATCAAGTCTCAGTCTGTGGGATTGATTCGGCCCTCGAGTCCCTCTCTTGGAGTGGGGCTGCCCTGCATCTACAAGAAATATCAAGACAAGCAATATCAAGACAAAACGAAATTTAGAAATCAATTATTAATGAAAATCGAAGTGCGATATATACCTCCAGCGACAGCAGCACGAGCCTGAGCCTGGGCAGCAACACAAGCTGGATGATAGTTCCTCCGGTGAGGAACAGCCGGTGGTCCGGACGTGGATGCATCCTCTCCAACTAGAAAATGAACATTGACGATAGAATTACATGAAATTCATAGTTATTCTTAGAGGATATGTAAAATGAAAAAATATTTTATATTTAAAAATACTAACATGCAGACCGCGCGGAGGGTACGGAAGTGGTGGGAGTGGTTTTTGCGCCAAATATGGATTGACTACCTACAATTAGACAATTAAAAATAAATTATATAATTAATTACAAAAAGAATGTGTATATCTATAATATAACATTCTAAATTAATATGCATGCGCTATATGATATATAAACATACCTGTAGGTGCGGTGGTGGCGTCTGCCCGGGATGTGGGCACCACCTACAACTAGACAATCAGAAATTGATTATCTAAGTAAGAGCAAAAAGATGTGTGTATATTTATAACATAACATTCTAAATCAAAATGCATTCACTATAGGATATATAAACATACCTGTAGGTGCAGTAGTGGCCTCTGCCTCTGATGTAGACGCACCACCTACAACTAGACAATTAAACATTGATTATATAAGTAATTTTAAAATAAATATGCGTGTATATTTATAATATTACATTCAAAATGAATATGCGTGCACTATACTTGGAGGTGTAGAAAAGTCCACACGGAAGGAGTCATCCGAAAGGGATACAGATCGGGGTGCAAAACTAGCCCTCTGGAGCTCCACGGGAAGCAGAACCGTTCCGTCTCGGCCTCTGCCGCGGCTCGTGCTCCTGCCACCCCTCGCTGCTCCGGGCGTCGTCATCAGACCTAGATAAAAGTACAATCATTACATATGCATACAATATATGTATAGATCGTAGAAATGTGAAGTAATAATATAATATTATTGATAACCTTTTTCGTTTCATAGACACATTAGACATATCTACTTGTATTTATCATCGATATCATTCCTAATCCACGTAACTTCACGATCAGCCGAAAACAACCCGTCTTTGGAAACAGATGGTCGGAGCACTCTAAATCTTCTCTCTTCTTCATCCTCATAGTTGTCCTCCCTACGATCCTCGAATTCTGGGACATCGTAAATATCTCTGGGTTTCCAACGGTATATGACACTCCATCCCGGATGCTTCAAGTACCGTGAGTAGTATACTTGAAATGTTTGTTGTGGAAATATAAATGGATCGTCCTGACCGTAAAATCGAAGTGTGTTCACACTAGTCAATCCAATTCATCTTTCCAAGTCCCGAGATTATTTCTCCATTTATCCGTATCGGTTCGTGTATCGTACCAAATTCACCGAAATATATAAAACGGTTCTGATCGTCCGGGATATTAGATGCCAAGTATGCAATTTAAGTATCCATAATAAATCATACCATCCGATCCTACGGTCGCAATCCCATTATTCTGAGTGGTTCGAGATGTTTTTATGTTCTTAACTTCAAATTTGTATCTAAGGATACCGAATCATTTATAGTATGCAACTTTTATGCTAAGAAACTGAGCTAAACATCTTGAATCTCTTTCTAATGATGCAAACAAGTTCGGGTCGTGGATCTGACAAAACAAATTTTACGGCAAATACATAATGATATAAGTTTAGATTAAGACTGGTGGCAATAACATGTTATTCAAATAACTTATATGATATGCAACCCAATCGCAAAAATTATCCTGATGATATTTTTCCAATCGTTCATCATTCTAATCAGGATGCCCCTCACGTATCTTATCAATATGAATTCTGTTCTCAATAATAAATTATGACATTAATATTATATCATTTCACACACACACACACACACAAATATAACAATTAATCCAAAAAAAACTTAACACACACACACACAAATATAACAATTAATCCAAAAAAAACTTACTCTCTAAATTCTTCAAGACATATACTATTGAGGAGGATAAACCGATATATCTTGTTAATAAACATAGGGTCTACTCTTTTATAATCAGCTTTACCATATGGACCATCCTGAAGTCTCCGAGGTCGGTTAAGTTTCGTCTCAATGTTCTCGTCCAGATAGTGAGAACAAAATGTAGTTACTTCATCTAGAAGATAATCTTGCATGATGGAAACCTTTGGTCGATTTCTATTGCGTATATACTTTTTTAGAGTGTAAAGATATTTAAAGAAAAATATGTTAAATAAATAAATACGAGCATATAAGACAACAATAATTTTACAAAATGCGTGAAACAAAAAATTCAACGTACCTTTCGACGGGATACATCCATCGATATTGTACCGGTCCAGCAAACTTAGCCTCAGTTGCAAGATGAACCGTCAGGTGTATTATGGTATTGAAGAACGACGTCGGGAAAACACGCTCAAACTTGCAAAGTATCAGTGAAATAGAATTTTCTAGATTCTCCACTGTCACAATATCCAAGGTTTTAGCGCACAATTCTCTAAAAAAGCAACAAAGGTCATTGATTACTAGACCAACCGATTCGGAAAGGGAAACCTTGAGGGCTAATGGGAGAAGGTGCTCCATAATAACATTGTGATCATGACTTTTCAGCCCACCGATCTTGCCTTTCACAATCTTTATCTTCTTGCTAAATGATCCTGAGAAACCTGTGGGAACTTTCAAATCATGCAACATCTCCAGGAACCTTTTCTTCTCCAGTTGTGACATATGATACGCGGCATTGGAAAGTATAAACTTGCCTGGTTTACCCACTATCGATTTAGGATGCAATTCACTTCTAATTTCCCAGTCCTGAAAATCCATCTGAGCATGGAGGCTGTCTTTCGATTTTTCGTCTTTACAAAGAAACAAGTTAAGTACGTGCTCGGATACTCCCTTATCTATGTGCATAATATCCAGACAATGACGCACTAAATTTTTTGACCGGTATGGAAGCTCGTAGAAAATGCTTAACTTGTTCCAGTAGGGTGGTTTAACCTGTTTTGCAGGATCTATCCCGAATGTCACATTATTGTAACCATCCTACCGAGCAATCACGTCCTCTCCGGACAATGAGGCTGGAGGCCCAAGAAGCTCCTGATGACCATTAATGTGAGCAACGTCTAACCTGTAGGGATGGTCTAGTGGCAGGAAACACTGATGACCACAATAACAAACCTTCCTGCTAAAATTCAACCATTTCGATGTTGTATCTTGATGGTAATAAGGGCATGCTTTTTGACCATGTATGGACCAACCTGATAGCATTCCATATGCAGGAAAGCCATTAATTGTCTACATTAAAACCACATGCATTATGAAGGTTGTATCTGTATTTGCCTCGTATGTCTCTACATCATTAATAAATAAAGATTTTAACTCATCGATCAGAAATTGGATATAGACGTCGATATTGTTTCCCGGTGAGTTTGGTCCGTCAATAAGAAGAGGTATTATAAAGTAGGATTGATCCATAACCAACTAAGATGACAGATTATAAACTATCATTACAACGGACCATGTGCTGTGACCTCTAGCCATATAGTTGAATGGACAGAAACTATCGCTAGCCAGCCCAAGCCTGACATTGCGAGGATCACTACTGAATATTTGGTGCCTCCTATCGAAATCCTTCCATACCGGTGAATCTCTTGGATGACTCATTTTTCCATCTTCTCTTGGAGCAGCATGGTAATGCCAAATTATTGCCTCGGCTGTTTTCTTGCACCTGAATAGCCTCTGCAGTCTCTGTGTTATGGGAAAATATCATGGTATCTTGACAGGTATATCGGGCTTCTTATCAGATTCTTTCGGCTTTACCTGTCCACCCCGTATGTTGGACACTCTTTCAAATATGAATTCTCTTTCCGGTACAACAAGCAATCTTAAGGACATGCATGAATTTTTTCACAGTTCAGACCTAAATCAGACATCATCTTCTGGGATTCGTACCAGCTGTCAGGCACGTTATTTCTCGGGGGCATAGAATCTTTCAGGAACTTCAGAAGTATCGTGAATGACTTATTGCTCCATCTATTTAGGCACTTAATCTGGAAAAGTTGGACAAACCTGTTCCCCTAAAAATTAAACACAATAATAAGAGCTAAACTCTGTTAATTCCAATGAGGCAGCGCCTTACGTGCTCCCCACAAGAGCGCTAGCGCCGGCGCCAGTCTTATAGCATTAAATCCTATAGTGGCACCGCATGTGAAATTCACGTGAGTGCCTGTAACAACCCTAAAATTTTTGTACAATTTTTCAAAAAATACAGAAAGGGGTGCTTTTGCCTGAGCACAAGTTATAAGTTTGTTTTGCTTTTTAATAGCAAGAAGGAGCTTGTAGCTCATTGGTAAGACCTTGCACTGCTGAACCAAGCCACCAGAGTTCATATCCCACCCCCACGTTATTTTTAATATTGTTTTCTTTTGAATTTTTAGAAGTCCAAGAGCTTACACGTGCATAACTTATAAAAACCCCACTACACATAAAACAAACTCTCCCAGAATCTACACCATACGACATATGACACGTGGCAGCGAGCCCCAGCGCGACTTGGCCGACTCGGGCCGGCGACTCGGTCGACTCGGCCCGCCGCTGCTGGCCGAGTTGAGCCGGATCGCCGAGTTGTCTTCTTAGGAGTTGTGTCTTTTGGTCTCCCCATTACTCCTGTATAGTTTAAATTTCCCGCACATGAACAAAACACTTTAAAATCCCATTAAACCATATTTTTAATACAATTTAATACATTTTTCTTTACACCCTTTCACCTATCCTAAACCCTAGCCTTACCCTATAAATACCACCCCTAAACACCCCCCTCACTCACAATTCTTTCCAAACTCTCAAGAAAACTCTATAGAATTTTTGTGTACAAGTGGAGTTAGCGAAGGGCGAAACTCCGGCGATCTTCCGACGACGACCCTAGGAGTTTCCGGCGACGAAACGATGCACCGGCAAATCCAACATCTTCCTCTCCCTATTCTCTTGACTCTAAGCCAGTAAGTCCCACCTCCGTCTTTCCTTTGCTATTCTAAAAAGATCTTTTTCTAAAACTCGACGGAAGCGGAGTTAAATCCGACTTCCGATTCGGTTTTCTTTATAAAGTTCAATTTTTCTCAACACAACTATATTAAACTCTTACATCTTGACTATTAATCATCAACAAAATATGTTGAACAAATTTAATAGCAAAATATTTCATTTTGTAACTTTTACCGCTCTTTTTCAGTAAAATACCATGTACTATAGTTTCGACTTTAAAACATCATTAATCTTGCTATACCTTTAGATAGATCACGAGGTAATGACCTAGCTCTTCACAACACTCATATGCAACATAGCATAATACCTTTTGGGAAATATAGATTCGGAAAATATCGTTTTACACAAAACTATCTTTAACTTATAAAAACTGTTTTCTACAAGATTACGTATTTTTACAAATCTTTGCAAAGCGCCGCTACAACCCATTTTTGGAGAACCCGACTGGGATGGTGCGGATTATCGCACATCCCTGGGTTTAGTAGTGCGAGATTCAGACCTCCGCAAGGAGCATTCGGTCTCGAGAGATTTAAAATACAAATATCTTAAAAAATGAGATTTCTAGAAAATAATATATATAAATATATATGTATTATCAAAATATCTATTTTTGTTATAATATCAATATTCCAACTTTTCCAAGTCAAAAGAATCACTTTACATGAAAATACCATAAAATTCTATACAAGTCCAACACTTTACAGTTAAATACCATGTATTATGAAATTATGTTATTTTTACTAGAAATATCACAAATATAAAATCTACATCTATGACAACTCTAAAGATGATAATTGAATATTTGAGATGTATTTTGTAAATTATACAAAATTATTTTTACATCAAACCCCCTCAAATTCTATAAATTACAATAAGGACCCTAGTAAATATAGCTTTAAGCGGAACCAATCTCTTGAGCCTCAGGGAGCCGGAGAAGTGGGTGCTTGCCTATTTAAGGTAGACAACTTAACAAACAGTGTTATCAACACGGTAATCGTCTTGAAAAAGACACAAATCCTGCCGCCCATGTGCAGCGGTTACCGATAATATCAAAACCTAATTCAGGACTTCAATTTCTTTTCTAATTGTTCTGACTCAGACTGAGTCTCGTTATAAATAATCTGACTTGAATATGATTCAAGTACAAACTATAAATCAATATGAATCCATGAACCCATATACTCAATCTATTCAATATATATTGACTGAACCGAACCATGGATATACTTCCATTTACATGATTCTCCAGTTACATCCATGATTCTCCAGTACATCCATTTTACTGATATCATGGTTTCGGCAAGTCATCCAATTATACAACCTATATTACAAGATAATACAAGTTGCAATACAATATAAACAATACAATCAAGACATCGCGGGGTTTAAGGGGTAGATTGGTACGGAAGGTGTTAGAAGTGGCACGAGACTGCAAGATTAAGACGTAATTACATCCATGCCGTTGTTCCGTGGTATTATCAACGGAGCCTTGTACTTCCATTTGCTCTAGTCTCTGGCATATAGAGACTCCTCTCGTATACACTGGCATCCTTCTGTACCAAACTACAAACAACAATGTTAAGACTAAATACAATATTTTAACAATATAATACAACTTTAAAAATTACACACTCTCTCTCTTACTCTCTGTCTATTCTACTTCTCCCTTATCTTCGGGACTTACCGAGCGATTTGTTCGCTGATGACATTCTTTTTCTTTCTTCTTTGAATGTCGTCAGGTGTTTCGGACCTTTCAAAGATCGAGCCTAGCACTGAAGATTTGGACCAGTTTATTGAAAATCCTGAGCTGTAGTTACACTTGTACACATTTCATTTCAGTACTTTCCATTTCTGTTATGCCATTGTTTAGGTATTGCTTTCATTCAGATGTATTTACTTTTCCATGCATTGTACCAAAGAATGTTAATAAATAAAGTTGCTGTTCAGTTATATCTACTGTCTTTTTCTCTTATGCATTTTTATTTATATTGCTTAGATACGCTTAGCGTATTTACTTCAGAGTAAATACGTAGCGGCCTCGCCGCGTTTCCTTCGCCGTACACCGGTAAGCGGGGCGTGACAGTGCCAATATGCAAAGCACAGGAGCGCCTATTATATATAAGAATTAAATTCTTAAGTGGCGCCCACGTGCATAATACGTGAGCACCAGTGCCCAAATTAAGAGCCGGTAGAATTAAATTCTACATGAAAATTATTTCCCTAAAGCCTGGGATATTCTCTGTTAAACAGAGCCGTTGGATCAAAAATCCAATGGTAATGATAAATCATCAAATAATAGAATTAAATTCTATTAGGGGAAAATATTTCCCTGATCTTTCTAAATGAGAAAGATGTTCTCTATTAAATAAAGAGCCGTTGGATCAAAAATACAATAACAGAATTAAATTCTATTTTTGGAAATATATTTCTATAATCTTTTTAAACAAAGAAAGATTGTTCTCTGCAAAACAGAGAGCCCTTAGATTAAAATCCAATGGTGATTAAAAATCACCGTTTGACATAACTAAATTCTGCATATGGAAAAATATTTCCTTAATCTTGTTAAAAACAAGAAAACATATTCTGTAAAACAGAAATCATTGGATCAAAAGATCAAACGGTGGATAAAATTTCCCAAATAATTTTTGAGACTAATAAAATCAATTGGAATCTCTCAATGAGAGATTTTCTCAAATTAATTAACAAATTTGCCTCTCCTATATAAAAGAACCGAGACTTCAAGTCTTATACAGAGGATCGACCCCAGAAGTTTCTCTACAAAAAGAAAACCGAGAATTTAATTCTCCAAAAAAGAAGAAGAAGAAGATTCTCGCTCTCTCAAACCCTAGGCAAAGAAAAGCAGAGATAGAACTTATCTCTTTTTCCTAACAAAAAAAAAACAAGGGTTTAACCCTCCACAAAAAGGAACTTAGTTCTTCCCCTGATATGAGATTTGAAAAGCAAATCTCCCCACAAGTTAAGAATTTAATTCTCAACAGGAAGGTTATGTTCTCCAAACTCAAAATATAAGGAAAAAGGACTAGGTCAAAAAGAAATAAAAGACACACCGTCTAGAAATTTAATTCCTCCATAAATAGGGTTTAACCCTATATAAAGAACTTTGTTCTCACAAAAAAAACCCAGAAGAACTTAGTTCTTCAAGAGACACCGATCTCAGACCTTCAAACCAGATTATTAATGGTCAAAACGCCATTAATATGAGACAAAACTTCTTCAGAAAATATCAACAAAGAAAAAGATTTGGCGCTTCACGTGCTTCCTATGTGGGCGCCCAAAACAAAAGACTCAGTGTCTCATGTGCTTCCCACGTGGGCCTGGGCAAACAAAAGACAAATAAGTGCTTAGCACTTTTAAATAAAAAAAGACTGAGTAGAGAAAGCCCAAATTGGCTAAAAGTCTCTCTGAAAGTTTCTTAAAGCTGAGCCCAAATGCTCTGTTGTTAGATCTCAACTAAAATTTGATGATCCTTATATATTGCTAAGTTGATTTTAGTCTCAAATAGGACTAACGCATCCTTAATTAAAATAAATTGAGCCCAAATGCTCATATATTTAAGTTGATCTCAATCTCAAACTGGATTAACGGTCCTTAAATAAAACAAATTATTTTTGAACTAAAGGAAAATATAACCTAAGTTCAAAAACCAAATCTAAAATATACGGATTTGGACTAATCCGCGCCCTACGGGCGCCGACATAAATTAGTCTCCATATACAATCCATGGGCAAACAAAAAAAAAACAAAATAACACACGACACGAAGTGAACTGCTAGAGCAGGAGAAAGTGGTTATTGCAATGCGATAATATAATTAACTGCAGGGGCTTACGCCTGCAGGGAAGAGCATCCCCATAATCAAAAGCCCCTCGTAAATGAGGGGAATCTGATGAAGTTTGCTACAACGGTCGCATCTATCCAAACTTCCGATATACAGTGCCATAAATCAACTTGGTATTTTCAGAGAGGTGGATGGATAAGTCCACATAGTGTCTGCCCCGAAATTCGGGCCAGACGTCCCAACGTCTCGGTCCGTTCTTTTAGCGGTAAACATATTCTGGCCGGTGAGCTCGAACAGTGAGGGATTCCCGAGTCGCACGTCCGATAGGACCTTTTTCTATTTCCACTCCACACTTCGTGTGTCGTGTTTCGCGAACAAAATCGCAGTTCGCTATGGTTTCCTTTAGGTTCGAGATACTAAAACTTGGTGTCTTTCTCCTGTATAGAAAATCAATGGTTCTCAACTGCACCTCATGCAATAGCAACTCCCGCTCCACCCTAATTGGAGGAGTGACCTATGGGCCCAACGCGGCCTCTATTTTCTCAATGTCAGTAGGGGCAGGTCACACAAGCCACTACCGGACCGTTTTTCAGGACCATGCTCTCATCTGTGAGTTTTGGTGCCTCAACGCCGCAAGAAGAAGCTCTTAGAAGGTCGGTCTTCGATCGACTGGAAACCACGACGGCCCCCATCAGCGAGCCGTCAAATTCTGGCGTCTCAGTCTTCAACAGGCCGAGCAAAAGCTTGAACGGGCCAGTAAAGAAGCTCGTGATACCTAAAAGGGCTACCCCAAAATGGTTAGCCCTCCCTACTCTTGCTACAGATGAAGCCATCAAAGGTGCTTCCCCTATCAGACGGTCAGTCTTCAAAAGATTGGCTAGCTCTCCTCAAATTCCATCAAGGACGTCGGTCTTCAACATGTTGACGCCGATTGAAACCCCTCAGCAAAGCCGGGGGCATGATGAAGCCGCTTCCAAAATTGAGGCGGTCCCTTCAGCAAGGCATGCTCGACGTTGCTACTGGCGTCGAGTGAGAGAAGCTGGGGGAAACTCCCCCTCTGGACTCACTCTACTAGCTACTATAGTGGAGGTCGACACCGCTTTTCCAACTGAGAACAGTTTTGAACCGCTTAAGAGGGTGCGTAAAAACTCCTCAACAGCGGTGCTAAAGAAATCTCCCCCACCTACAAAAATTACAGTGCAGGCAAAATCGGAGCGGCCTTATCAGCGGCTCTCCTCGCAAATTCATAAGGTCTGGCGAAAAGTCCAAGACTCTGTGATTGACAAAAACTACTCTTGTCAACCAAAGAAATCGAAGGTTCGACAAGAAAAAGATCACTCCTCCGCCATACAACGGGGGACTTCTCCTAAACTGGTGCCTGTCACAATGACTCTTTCAACTCCAATCTCTCATAAAAGAATGAGGCTAGAGAAAACTCTACCGCCCACGACAAATTCCAAAGGTGATGGATCTAAATGCCCCAAATTTGGGGATATAATCGTACATACGGTCTATATGACCAATGGGAATGAATAGAGCAGTGCTTCGGTGAGTCACTGACCGCAAACTCGGTCGCCGACAAAGGCTCAGGAGCAACAACAAAAGCTCCAAGAAATGCTAAACAAAATGACGGCACTTACTGGGCGAAAAGAAAGTCCAAAAAAAGGGGCTAAACGACGCTAAGAGCAGGAGAACGATACAGAGTTTCTGCGAAGGGTGCTCGAGAGAAGGGACAAAGAGGCTGCTAAGCAAGCTGCTGACATAAAGCAGATGGCTCTCTTGTTCTAAGACATGGTTGGAATAATGATCCAACTAGAACTCCCGGTCGAAAATCCGCCGATAATCGTCGAGGATGATAGAGGGGAAACAACAAACCTTCCTCCGGCCTTATCAGCGGCCAAGAAGGAAATGATCTACAAGGCCGCCCTTGATGATTATATTGCTCAACAAATAAGAGCTCATCAAGCTAATGAAGTTGCAGGACAAATTGTCAGAACTGGACGACCGTATCCAGGCTGGTATGATCAAATTAATTACCCGCCGGGATATACGATCCCCAAGTTCCATGTCTACAAAAGAACATGCAACCCTTACCAACACGTCGCGCAATTTAGAGCTCTGTGCGGCAACACTGTAGGCGACGACAAACTGTTGTTTTGCCAGTTCTTTGGCAGCTTGTCAGAAACAACCTACTAATGATACTTGGAGCTCCCAAATTACTCCGTGAAAACATTCACAGAAATAGAACTGTTGTTCACACAGTGTTTCACCAGTGCAAGCAAGCGCACTCCAATCACGGAATTAATCAATGCCAGGGTAAATCCAGGAGAAATATGGGTACAATACGCGATCCAGTGGCGGAACCTGTGGTCTAAATGCAAGTAGCGCATTGAAGAATCTCCTACCGTGGGCATGTTTATTGAGACCCTTGATCCTCAAACAACCGTGTCCCAGTTCATGACGTTCTTCAAGCCCACAACCTTTTAGCCCCTGATGGATAAACTGTCCCAAATGGACCAGATAGGCCATGTGCCTTCCTCTTCAAACAAGGACCCTGGAAATGCTAAGGGTAAAGAAAAAGCAGCCTTCATTGCTAACATGCAACAACAGCCGAGTGGCCCAAAACCGGCTATTCGCCAAAACAATGTGCGTCTGCGCCCGTCCTTGGAAGAAAGGCTAGGACGTGCTTACTCGTTTCCCCGCGACAAGACGAGGAGACTGTTCGAATTGGTAATGCGTAATAAACTCATCACATTGCCAGACTCGCGGCGTCCATCGCATTCCGACAACATCAACAACCCTAATTACTAATCTTATCATAGAACGGTGAGCCACCCAATTGAAGATTGCCACGGTTTCAAAAACTGGGTCGAGGACCAGTATCAACAGGGAAAATTCGTGATGTCTGATAACTGGAAGGTAAACCCACTCCAGAAGCACACTCCTAAAAAGATGGACGCACAGGGGGCATCATGCTCACTTGTGGAAGAAACTCCATAGGAAGTCGTTATTTCAGCAAAAACCAAAAGAATACTGAAGGATCTACAAGCATGTTTGGCAGTCAGGTGGAAAAGCCCACTTGAATCCGAAATAATCCAAGGGATGCTAAAACCTCGTCCCGCACCGAAAATTGTTGACGAGGGGAAAAACCCTCAAGTCAAGCCCTCAAAGTCTTCGAAGAAAAAGAAGAAGACCAGGAAGCCTGTTTAGCCTGCCGAGTATGAAGACAAGTGCACAAATCTACAAAAATATATAGATGCGCTGGAAGAGTATAACCAGAAGGCGAGAACACTAGTCACGTTAGAAGAATTCCTCAAGCATATTCTTGATGACAGAGATAGTGACAATGATGAGGGAAATGACTCATCAGGAGAAACCGAAGACCGTGTAGCAAGTTGCCACATGGTCTCCCATTCTTTGTCATATGATGAAGAAGCTCCCTTAGCGTCAGAAAACAACGCAGAGGAACTGGGGGCAGAATCGGCGCTAAAATCTCCGGAACTGCCAGAAGAAGACCCGATTGAGAGTCTGCTAAACGAAACCTTTCAAAAAAGAAAAGTTGACCGAGAACTTGGGACAGCCATATATGAAAAGGTTAAGCATCAGCGTCTGGATAAAGAAGCTGCGGCAAGGACGGGTCGTAAGTACTCTAACCAAACCAAAGCACACTTGCAACAAATAAGAGCAGGATCAAAACAGATAAGTGGTTCTCCAAAGTCTTGTCAATGGGGATGAAGCTACCACCTCTCATAAAGTACACTCCTGGAGTCACACACTTCGATGGAGAAAAATCACATCCAAACTACTGCCTATATCATCGGAGGGTCACTTACCTTACCGAGAAATGCGGTGCCTTCAAGAAGTGGTGGCAAGAATACGTTGCCCATTAAAAACACATCAAGATGATTGTTCATACCAGAATATTGCATTTAATACCGCCCATTCTTCTGCTCATTTGTTTATAGGCAGGTGCTTTTGATCCGTGTTTGCTACATGTTTACAGGTTACAGGCTCCTAGTCCAAAATGACGCAAATCATACAAAATTTCCACAGTTACGCCAAAATCCAGAACATCTGCCACAAACAGATAAAAGCCGGGTTTCGGTCATCCGTATTTGTCCAGTGCCGCTTACCAGTTCAAGAGACAAGACAAATAATAGTGGTCATTCGTGTCTCGGACAAGTATAAAGTACGAGAGGGGCAACACAAGATTCAATGGGTGCACGGAGCTCAAGAGAGATAAGGTCAAATGAATTAAAAGTGAAGCTATTTTGGACTGTTGCAAATCCGAAGAAACTTTGGAAGCATTTTGCAATTTGGGACATGTAAAACAACAGAAGAATACAACATGAGATAACCCTAGAAATACGAAAAATCAATTCCCCCAAATGGCCGTGGAACCGCGGCCAATAGCCCACTTATGCGGCGGTTCCGCGGCCGAGTTGACTCGTGAATGGAGATATTTTTGGGGTATTTTGGTCATTGTATTAGGGATCAGAATATGGGTCTAGAGTTTCATCTCTCTACCTATAAATACTCCAGTTTTGTGCCCAAGTGAGGATGCTTATTCTTTGTTAGGATTTAGTGTAGTTTAGTTTGTATCTTCTTCTTCTTCTTCATCTATTCTCCACTAAAGTGTAGTGAGAGCACTTGAGAGGAAAATCAATGAAGATGCGGGTTATTTTTCTTATCTTGTATTTTTATTTCATGCATTTTATTTTTAATTCTTAGTGTAACTTTATTAATTGTTGTTAAATAGTTGTTGGTTTTCTTTTCTTTTGTTGTTTTGTTTTCCTTTTCTTCTTATCCGTATTTTTAAGCCATGATACTCGAAAGAGTTCCTTTCTTAGGTGAGGACCCAAGTAGTTAGCTTGTTACCATTTCTAAAATCGTATTTTTACCTTTCTTCCTTTTCTTCTTTCTTGTTTTCTTTTCCTTTTAAATGTGTGAATAATTTCCACACTTGTTAGGGGCTAAGGAAGGTTAATATGAGGGACGGAAAAATCCCTTGTGTGTCTCTTCGCCAAACATCTTGAAACGAAGCTCGACTAAACAAACATAACCCCCTCACTTAGGCACGCTATACGTGACATATAGTCGCGACCTAAGTCGAGAAGTTCTTTGGGCGTACTACAACGTGACATGTAGTTGTGACTTAATTAGATACATGGTTGCGGGTGTTTGGCCTAGGGCGTAGCGGAAGGACAAGGGGCACTAGGAATGGATTTAGCGTTGGAAAGCTTACTTAAACTCGTAAATTCCATTACTATGTCCTCCTAATCCCTGCTACTTTCGATTATCCAAATATCGTTTTATGAATGGCAAAAGAAAAATACAAGACTAATCCTAACTCTACTAACCAACCTTAACCCTGACAAGCTTATTTGAACATAAATACGAACACTTAGGATATAACTGAACACATATATACATTCTTGAATTGACTCGTCTAAGACACGAACGGACATACTACCATCTTTCTGTGGATCAGAAGGGTTGCCTAGCACAGCAGCAAGGTTTCGGGAGGCATTTTTCATGCCATATTAAAATTTTAACCGTTCTAGCCAACCCTAACATAGAATCATTTACTAGAAATTCGACGGAATGAAATGCAAACAACTTTGCAAGTAAAGTGAACAAGGAATACAACCTTTGTAGACCAGTCCTTCACTTCATTAGCTCCATGTAGTAGTCCCTTCGCCGCGATCATGAAATCCCAGACTCTGGAGAGGCTCCCATGAAGAAATGAACATGCTTGCATCGAAGTCTTCAAGGCCAAAGATGATCTACGTCGAGAAGACACTAACCCAAGCTATCTCTTCACTAATTGTAGAATTAGTGAAGAAAACACCCTATACTAAATGGCAAGTAGTAGAGGATGATGAAGTATGAATTTTGCTCACATTAGAAATGATTTTCTCACATATTTTCTCCATTTTCCATTGAAGCTAGAAAGCTTGAGTGGAAGAAGAAGAAGAAACATCTCTTGATCATTATCCGAAAGATAATTGCAACCATAGGTGAGTTAAGCATCATATGCTAACCCTTGTAGAGACATAACTATGGTTAGGATAATTAGTTGGGTTAATAAATATCTTAGGCAAAACAAAAGAATGGACTTGGTCAATGATCACTACAAGCTTCTACAAGCTATCATCCATGACAAAATGCCACCATTTTGTAATTACCAAAATGAATAAAAACCCTAATAATTATCATAAGCATGTGTATGTCTCATACACCCATCTTGCATGTATCATCAAACCTGACACAATCATGTACACAAATATACATATCACATATATACAATGTGCACATCAAGTGAGAAAAGAAATCTTAAGTGAGCTAATACTAGTTAATGTAAATTAATATATCAAATATATAATTATACATTAAATCATTAAATCAATACTTGATTTAATAATCCGGTTGTATCATATATAACCGACTAATATCAAATGTAACAAGTTATCGAATCAACACTTGATTCGATAACCCGGCTATATCTCATATAACCGACCTATGTTACAAATCGCGAGAATAGAATACGGTATCACATATTGTATTAATTTCGGTCCCACACATATCACATATGCGCTCCTACTCTGTTTCGCTTGAGCCAGGAAACCTCTGTGTAGGACTCTAAAGACTCGTCAATACGCCGGCAGTAGGTGATGATCATATTAAACACCCACAAGCCGCAAGCGGTCTGCTAAACGTAATGGCCACCCGGGTATTGAGCGATCAGAAGATCAACAAGCAAGTCTGCTCACACTCCTGCGAATCCAATCAGTAACGCCACCGTACAGTCCGGTCTCTTCGTCTGATATGTCGCATATCTCGTCTAGGGGTGGTAAACGTCAGACCCCAGTAACTCGATAAGTCATGCCGATGTGAGACTCATAACGGGTCGAGAAACTACTGATAACACTTACCAGTATATCTCTGAAGCATCCCTGTCCAGGGACTTCCTGTTATAGCCAATCGAGCACAGCGCAACATCAACTCCCAATACCGGGAGAGACAAAACCCCTCCTATCGCTTATTGCCTCTATGTTATTCGGGACTGTACCCAAAAGCCACCGTTTTGCACATTCTCTTGAACGTGGTAAGGTGGAAATCAAAGCACAGTAGGAATCACACAAGACTCTATGACGATCTCTGGTCTACAGACTAACCTATACCAGTGTCACCAGAGAACTGCTATCTGACGATAGGTATAATACCATCTAGGAGTTCTCGGCGAGTCCATTCAGTGTACCCAGTCTCCATTGAGCACCCGTATACTATCTCTGATGTCAAACACCAATGGATATTAGATCATCCATAGCCCATCTACATGGGTTGAGAAGCTATACGCTAGTCTACTCTAGTATATCGATGCCCTGTCTCGATACACCCACGACTAGAAACATTTGAAGGATGTACTTACCGACTACTCTGTCCCCATTAGTATGATCTGCATCATAATCCTGGTAGTCAAGTACTAATCCTAAGGGTTTTATCAACATGTAATAGAGAGACAATAAGTATACATGTTAGGATAAAGAGCAACCAGATAGCATACTATCATGTCGAGCAAGAAAGTCATCCCCTATATATGTCCAAGCAACCACTACAATATACATCGTATGTACAGTAATGGCCTCTAGGACATACATATAACTAACAATCTCCCACTTGCACTAGGCCCATCTGTCGTAGTATCCAATACCCAACAATCAGCTGTGGTTGTAGTATTTCATACACAACCATCCCATAAAAGTCTCTTTTGGGAAAAGGCCTTTGTGAATGGATCCGCCATGTTGTCCTCTGTGTCTACTCTCCTATTCTCGATCTCCCTTGAGATCATCCATCTCCATGATCAGATGATACCGCCTTAGAATATGTCTGGATCACTGATGGGATGGGGGTTCCTAGGCATAAGCCACAACTCCATTGTCACATAATGGTAGGAACGAAGTTCATCTCATGAACTTATATACATCCAGACTACCTCTTTGGTAGTATCCTTGGTAGCAATGTATCCAGCCTTTATCGTCTAGTTTGTCACGGTATCTAGCTTAGAACTCTTCCAACATACCGTCCCTCCACTGAGGGTAAAGACAATGCCTGTGACTGACATTCAGTCGTCCTTACCACCCTGGAAGCTATCCAGTGATTCTCCCCAGGATCGATTGATACCATCTCACTACACCTAGTGACAACCCTAACATCCACTTAGATCTATCTCATAGATCCAAAACCCAGGATTTAGGAGGTATCACCTTGATCTTATATGGAGAATCCTTATGATAAGAGGAGATTGACCGAGTGTAGCATATGAAACTCCTTTCCTATCAAGAGTATGTCATCCACGTACAATACGAGGATCACCATTATACTCCCTACTACCTTTTTGTATATACAAGGTTCATCTACTATTTTGATAAAGTCAAACGCTTTGACTACCACATCAAAACAGATGCTCCAACTCCGCGATGCCTGCTTTAACCCATAAAGCATCTTGCACACGTTTCCGCTGCTCCCACTGTCTACTGTCACGTCCCGAAAGTACGGAAAATGACCGGCACTTAAACTACGAAACGTCTCGAGGCGTACGTAATCTAAGTAAGCCGAAAACCCAGAAATCCAAACCAAGAAAAGTAGTAGAGTGAAGGAAAACCAATTTAAAATCAAGTAGTTTTAATAGCATAAGCCGAATTATGCGGTTTTAAAAAAACATCAAGTATTTCCTGAAAATTTCGGCAGAGTCTCCTTTGTAAATACTGGCTCCCAAACGGGATACAACATGAATAGTATACGAAATCAATAAAAAGGCATCCCCAAGCGGGAGCTAGCTCTTCGTCAATCGACGGTCACAACCACTCAAGCAATATAATATAGAACGCCAACGGTGAGGATCAAAACTCAAAAGGAACTCAAAACAACAAGAAAACCATAGAAATACAACGCGCGACTCTAAGGTCGAAAGAATAACATCACTGGTCTCTATCTCAAAAATAATACAAGTTTGGTTGATGGAACTTCTAGATACAACAGAATAATAATATACAAGATATATAATGGGGGTACGATACAAGTAAACCCACCTACTAGCAAATCACCCGAAGGAAACTATGCCCGCAAGCCGTAATGAATCCTGTACGGCAAACCTGCAAGAAACTGGGGCACAACGGGGGTGAGTTGCCAACTCGTGAATAGAAAAATATCTACGCATAGAAATCGCATAAATAACGCAACCTAGGTCAATGATCATAATATATCCTCAAATATATGAATAACAGGTAGCCTATAACAATGGCTAGGGTAATATCTAACCCGAGAGTGATCTCATATGCCCGTGTCAGTGCCTCAGGTAGCAATATATCATATGAATGAGGTATGAATGCATGAAAACAGAGTACATGTAAATGAAGAAACCGTTTTCATAAATTAGTGAGATTTCCTTTGTATTTTTAAAATGAGGCATCATAATGAAATCAGCATAAAACAGTGCCTAGCATCGGCTCAAAACGTAATCCCAATATCTCGATATCTCTGTATCACAGTCTCTGTACCTCAATATCTCGAAATCTCAATGTCTCAATCACAATATCTAGGGCGCCGTCAGTCCAGACCGGCCCCTACCATCCATCTCAAGACCACGACGGTATCCTCCGGATATCCGACGCGTCGGGTAAAATCACCGGTAGGTAGTCTCCCCCTGTCAGGCTCATCGTCATCACCACGAGCTTCTTGCCCCGGGGTACCTTACCGGGTCCACCATGTACCCGAAACGGTTCATCCAACTCCTCGAATCGGGTCTCGAAATCCATCAGCAAACTCATGGTGGACGACTCATACATCATGGGAAAAACCGCGCTTTTCATTTAAAAAGAGAAAGAAGAAGTTTGTGTATGTTTTGCGGTTTTCCCCAAATCCAGAAAATCTCATGGAAATCCGAATCCAAAACCTCAATAGCACGTAAAAAGTGAATATATGCATGAGAATCCATGAATGCGGCATAACAATGAATAACGGTATGCATGAAGCGACAGTAATAACTACAATATCTAAGCTGGCATATAAGGTAAGTACACTAATATCATGTCAAACTACTAGCTATCAAGTGAAGTTAAGCAATAATATTTTCTAGGGTGTGCGTGACATGGCAATTACCGATGAAGATGTGTGTGAGCCGGCAAGTAAGTGTATGTGGTACATACGCATCATCGATAATGGTGCTGGTGTCCTAACAACATAATATCAACAATGCAATATGAAATAACAATGTAAGTATGCGATGCGGAGCGAGCAACCATAATGAGCTGGAGCTAAATATTAAACAATGGTGCCATTTGAAATAACACGAATCGCGGGGTTTTGAAAATAGGGGCTACAGTGTTTTTTTTAAGAAAGGATACGTCTTTTGAAATATCCGTAGATCCCTTGACCTATCTTTTAAAATAACCACGATCCGCTAGTTTTGAAATAGGTAGGAGTCTAATCTAATCTAACAACTACACTAAATTATACGGCTGAACTAACAAGCTGAACTACAGGTAAGGAAACCGCCTATCATCTGAGTCGATACATATACGTACCTGTATATGTATAGTCGGTGATCCTGCCTCAATAATATCACATCCGATACCATATCTATAATCAGGCATCCCAAGTCAAGAGTGCGGATCAATCATCAATATAGCTCGTACGTAAATCCGTCGTACGGCATCCCAAATCTGGGTACAGGTCAATATCATATTCCTCACACTGTTTCTCTGGTATCCTCTTTATCCAAGATCATAGTCTAGGGTACTGACCTATGTCTAGTACAATACTAATATCCTCAATATACTCATGATCTGACTACTGATCGACAATCTCGTACAAACCGATATCATCAGCACATATCATCATCAAGGGGTATACATCGCCCAATACGGCCTAGTATCAATATCCTAGCATATCATATCTCATATCACGATCACATCTCGACCATTTTATTAATAACACGATTCACCCGTATCGTCGTCCCAAGATCCGCTATAATACCAGGACGTACCTCAAGTACGAATCCTGCCATATCACCGATATCACAACCACAAAACAAATCTCATCGACTCAGCTCAATCCCAAGTATCATCCTTAAATCCGTATGTGAACACATAGTCCCATACCCATGTGAACACATAACTATAAAGAATCCCATGAGCACATATAAATAGGAATGTATGCAAGTATGTATGTGTGTATGTGTAGTGCAACACTACCCTAGGGTTCGCAACACTAAAATAATCCAACACACCAATATCCATCCTAAACATCGTTATTAATCCCAAATAACATATAATAATTGTTGGTGTGCATACGCATCCGTATACACCACCACGGACTGCGGGGATGCTATACGCCATCCACCCGACTTCTCCCCGTAGATACAAATCTACTCACCTGGTTCTCGCTCGCCGGTGCCGACGTCGCCACGCGCTTGCTTGTCGTCTCGAAGTCCACATGGGGTACCTACATATCATAACGCACCGTATCGCATTAAAATCCGACTCATGACCAAAACGACTCACAAATCCCACATAGGTCAAAACCTATGGTTTGCTTCCACAAATCAACCTAAAACCCTCGACGTCGGCGTACAAACGCCAAACCATCGAGAAAAACCCAAACACACTCATTTGTACAATCACAAGCACTAATTATAATATGAAATAGGTTGTAATTCACAAAAAGCTCAAACTCACTTTAAAAGCTATTTTTCCGAAAATCTAGCAAGCAAAATTTACCCGTTTTTGTATAAAACATGATGTTTTAACAAAACTAATGGCCATAAGGCTCACTAACCATCTTAATTAAGTCATACCAATGTTAATTAGATTTTAAACTTAATTCTTAATATCAATCTCAAAAATCTAGTTTGCAAACATAACCAATTTTAACAATTTCATAGCAAAAATGCACAAACTACAATCTAGCTTAGATTTGCATGATCTAAAGCATTAAACTACACTTAATAATGTTAATGAAGTAATGAAAAACCTAATTAGATTTTTAGTCTAACATTTGCAATAAATTTTCAAAACCTAGTTTGCATAAAATTCTAATTTTAACAATTACAAGCCTCAATTAGTAAACTAGCAACCAGGTTATTTTTAGCATCACATTAACATGTTAATCCACTCATTTTAACCATGATTACATGATAAGAACCCTAATTGCAATTCAAAACCCTTTCTTGAATTTTCATCACAAAAACCACAACAACCAATTTAACACTTATAAACAAAATCATATAAGCAACTAATCAACAAACAACCATGGGGCACAAAATTTATACCTCACAATTCCATGATCAAACATGAAATCTAGACCTCCAAAATGAAATCCTTGCACCAAGATCCATGCATCTAAGGCTACCCTAAAATGGGTAAGAGGTGGATTTTGATTTTGAGGGATTTTTGCATTGATTTTTGAGTGAAATTTGATGAATTTTGAGGGGAAAATGAGATGGGATTTTGTGGGGCTGCACAAGAGGGAGGGCTCGGCCAGAACAGCAAGGGGGAAGGGAGAGAGGTGTGGGTGAGTTTGGAAAGTCAAAGAAAGAAAGAAAAAAAGACCCACTCCTCAAATGTCTAAGCATCACTTCTTTGACTTTTGCTAATTCCCTTTTATTTTCATTTTCTACACATAAAATGGGGTGGCATTTGGGGGGCTGCTGATTGGGGTCGGTTGGTGAGGGATATGGGGTGTGTGTGTGGGTTGTGTATAAGTTCCCAAGTCAAAATAACCCCCCTCTCTCAAGTCAACAAGCCTAAACTTCATTTACATTAAAAAAAAGCCTTTTTTTTTCTTCAATAATTTATAAACCGTTTAGGCAAACGATTTCGTTTCCAAAAACCACATGATAAAATTTTATTTAATGTTTTATGATGCACAAAATTTGTTTCAACTCATTCCAATTTGTAATTTTCCCTAATTAAATATATTAGTGACGGCTTAAAATAATATTAAAATAATTAATTTCGGAAAATTTTTCAGAAAATTTGAAATTTCACCAGTAGGTCAATAAACACCAAATACTAGCAATTACATAGCTAGAATATGTATATTTAATTTTATAATAAAGATATTTGTATTTTGACTTTTTACAGAAAACCCCCTTATTTTACCGATTTTCCGAAATTTCACCGAAACGATTTTCAAAACGCTACAATCTTCCCCCCTTAAAGAAATTCGGTCCCCAAATTTAAATTAAAACTCCCCCCAAATACTAAAACATCTAAACCAAAACCATCAAGTCGTTGGGGCTCCGAAATTGTAAATACATAAAACAAATCGTAGCGCAGCGCATGCGCATGAAAAATGAGCATATAACTCAAATCAAAACCCCGTCAAGCATCCCGCAATCATCGGAGTCATGGGGAAGACATCAATGCCAAATCCAAATCAAAACCAAAATGATATAACTCGAAACTATACATGTAAATATCGAATCTATATCTGTAAGTATCTGAAGGAAATGCATGCAAAATATATTCAGGTACCGTCCTTTGACTAGTCCTGCTCAGTACGAAAACACATAGCAATATCATAAAAACGTACTGCTCTATAAGAAATCAATCCCAAAATACGCGTATGAATACTACGTGCGTCTGGTGCGCACGACAATCAAAATCCATATACGTGCCATACAAGTGCACAGAAACAAGATCTAAGTGCATCTGGTATGCACAAAGCATCTGTCGTAGGCAATGTGTGTGCCTGACAGCAAAATCAGGTGCATCTGACATGCACGAAAAAAAATCTCGATTTAGTGCATCTGGTGTGCACCAAAATCGCATCTCAAGACATGCGCTCAACATGCGCGAAAACCCAAAACCAGGGGCAACCATCATGCACGAAATCATGAAATCCAATATCAAGCGCCGAACATGCGCAAAATCAAATCAGGTGCACAAAACAAATATCGAGTATCACAATCGAAATCGAAGTCCAGTGCATCTAAGTGCACAAAATGCGTATCAATGCACTGCAAGCATATATGAATCATACCGAGTGCAAAAACCAAATCGTGTGCGTATATACGCACAAATCAACTCAACTGTATAAAATCCATATAATCACAAACATGAGAACCAAGGCACGAAAACGATATCAAGTGCAACAACCGTGCAAAAATCGTAAATACTCAGCAGGTGCAACCATGGTCCATGAAGACAAATATCATGAAACTCAATCATCAAAATCAATCATGCGAATAAATCGCTCAAAATACGCAAATCAAGTATGGCGGAATAGTCCCGCTCAAGCATATCCTCCAAGAATCTCTGGCCAACTGTCGTGGTCACTCATAGCATGTCTCGCCGACGATCCTGAAATCTGGCCTGCTGGTGTGTGTATCATGACCACTCCTAGGTCCAGGTCTTCTCGTAATTTATTCCAGAAAGGTCCTGTCGAGATCTCTCCCAAATCTCGTCTCGGCCGAACTGTCCGAAAGTCATCGTCCTTTACCATATCAATTTCTTGTTCCGGAACGGCTGCATACTCATCGCGACTCCTTTTGGAAGGTAAATCCAAGTACCATGCCTCGGCATGCGCATCGCATCTCTGATGTCGGCGGAGTGGAACGTCATCTTATCTAGATCTGGTACGAACCTCTTACTTCACTTTTCTCTAATGTCGTCTGCTTTGGACTCGTCTCGTCGCGGCTGCATGGACTGAGCTCCAACGGCTATCCTCGTATCGGGAGTCTCCCAAGAAATGCATCTCACCACCTAGCATCCGAATTAAGTCGAACCATCCAATCGATTGTCAAAACCTCATAATCCCCCAAGGGCTCAACATCTTGGGTACAGTTTAATAGTATCGAGTACATACCACAGCATCGGTGGTCCAGCCGTAGAAGGGCAAACCCAAGCCTCACTAATGGCGCCGCGGAACTGCCGCAAACCCTAAGATTCAAAGGCTTTCACACGGTCATTATGTCGAGTTAGGGTTTCATTCTTCTAGAGGGACCATAGAATTGCCTGCATGTCTTTCCGACTACTTAAACTTAGAAAAATAGGTTTCTGACATTCGATCGTCTCTGTCGACTCTCAACGTCTCCGCGTGAAGTCGTCTCTAGCTGGAATCAATCTATCTGATGACCTCGCATCGGGGTAGGTGAACGATCCACATGTCCTAGTCATTCATCCTCGATGACTAGCGACCTTCTATCATCTCTTAGTACAACTCGTACTGATCGGCACGTCCGAGAAATCTCATAAAGGCGATCCGCCAAACGCTCGTGGCGCGAAACACAGTAAAAAGACACATCTCCGCAATCGTGTGTCGCCAAAATTACGCTCTGGTCAGTCCTCGTTCATGACGAGCTTGTGCTGACCGCAATTCTAACCGTAGCTCTCCCTGCCCGTAATCGTGGCAGCAAACCGTAACTGGTACCGATGAAGCTAGATCAGGAATGAATATAATACTGAACAAAGAAATGTACATCCTAAGGCTTCTTAAGTGGAGTAGCGTATCGTAAGTATGCCGTGGAACATACCCACGGTACGTCACTCTACTTTAGTCACCTATTCCATCAACCAAGGGTCATTCTACGCTCCGAAGGTAAAACCTAACGCTCTGATACCAACTTTGTCACGTCCCAAAAGTACGGAAAATGATCGGCACTTAAACTACGAAACGTCTCGAGGCGTACGTAATCTAAGTAAGCCAAAAACCCAGAAATCCAAACCAAGAAAAGTAGTAGAGTGAAGGAAAACCAATTTAAAATCAAGTAGTTTTAATAGCATAAGCCGAATTATGAGGTTTTAAAAAAAACATCAAGTATTTCCTGAAAATTTCGGCAGAGTCTCCTTTGTAAATACTGGCTCTCAAACGGGATACAACATGAATAGTATACGAAATCAATAAAAAGGCATCCCCAAGCGGGAGCTAGCTCTTCGTCAATCGACGGTCAGAACCACACAAGCAATATAATATACAACGCTAACGGCGAGGATCAAAACTCAAAAGGAACTCAAAACAACAAGAAAACCATAGAAATACAACGCGCGACTCTAAGGTCGAAAGAATAACATCACTGGTCTCTATCTCAAAAATAATACAAGTTTGGTTGATGGAACTTCTAGATACAACAGAATAATAATATACAAGATATATAATAGGGGTACGATACAAGTAAACCCACCTACTAGCAAATCACCCGAAGGAAACTATGCCCGCAAGCCGTAATGAATCCTGTACGGCAAACCTGCAAGAAACTGGGGCACAACGGGGGTGAGTTGCCAACTCGTGAATAGAAAAATATCTACGCACAGAAATCGCATAAATAACGCAACCTAGGTCAATGATCATAATATATCCTCAAATATATGAATAACGTGTAGCCTATAACAATGGCTAGGGTAATATCTAACCCGAGTGTGATCTCATGTGCCCGTATCAGTGCCTCAGGTAGCAATATATCATATGAATGAGGTATGAATGCATGAAAACAGAGTACATGTAAATGAAGAAACTGTTTTCATAAATTAATGAGATTTCCTTTGTATTTTTAAAATGAGGTATCATAATGAAATCAGCATAAAACAGTGCCTAGCATCGGCACAAAACGTAATCCCAATATCTCGATATCTCTGTATCTCAATATCTCGAAATCTCAATGTCTCAATCATAATATCTAGGGCGCCGTCAGTCCAGACCGGCCCCTACCATCCATCTCAAGACCACGACGGTATCCTCCGGATATCCGACGCGTCGGGTAAAATCACCGGTAGGTAGTCTCCCCCTGCCAGGCTCATCGTCATCACTACGAGCTTCTTGCCCCGGGGTACCTTACCGGGTCCACCATGTACCCGAAACGGTTCATCCAACTCCTCGAATCGGGTCTTGAAATCCATCAGCAAACTCATAGTGGACGACTCATACATCATGGGAAAAACCGCGCTTTTCATTTAAAAAGAGAAAGAAAAAGTTTGTGTATGTTTTGCGGTTTTCCCCAAATCCAGAAAATCTCATGGAAATCCGAATCCAAAACCTCAATAGCACGTAAAAAGTGAATATATGCATGAGAATCCATGAATGCGGCATAACAATGAATAATGGTATGCATGAAGCGACAGTAATAACTACAATATCTAAGCTGGCATATAAGGTAAGTACACTAATATCATGTCAAACTACTAGCTATCAAGCGAAGTTAAGCAATAATATTTTCTAGGGTGTGCGTGACATGGCAATTACTGATGAAGATGTGTGTGAGCCGGCAAGTAAGTGTATGTGGTACATACGCATCATCGGTAATGGTGCTGGTGTCCTAACAACATAATATCAATAATGCAATATGAAATAACAATGTAAGTATGCGATGCGGAGCGAGCAACCATAATGAGCGGGAGCTAAATATTAAACAATGGTGCCATTTGAAATAACACGAATCGCGGGGTTTTGAAAATAGGGGCTACGGTGTTTTTTTTAAGAAAGGATACGTCTTTTGAAATATCCGTAGATCTCTTGACCTATCTTTTAAAATAACCACGATCCGATAGTTTTGAAATAGGTAGGAGTCTAATCTAATCTAACAACTACACTAAACTATACGGCTGAACTAACAAGCTGAACTACAGGTAAGGAAACCGCCTATCATCTGAGTCGATACATATACATACCTATATATGTATAGTCGGTGATCCTGCCTCAATAATATCACATCCGATACCATATCTATAATCAGGCATCCCAAGTCAAGAGTGCGGATCAATCATCAATATAGCTCGTACGTAAATCCGTCGTACGGCATCCCAAATCTGGGTACAGGTCAATATCATATTCCTCACACTGTTTCTCTGGTATCCTCTTTATCCAAGATCATAGTCTAGGGTACTGACCTATGTCTAGTACAATACTAATATCCTCAATATACTCATGATCTGACTACTGATCGACAATCTCGTACAAACCGATATCATCAGCACATATCATCATCAAGGGGTATACATCGCCCAATACGGCCTAGTATCAATATCCTAGCATATCATATCTCATATCACGATCACATGTCGACCATTTTATTAATAACACTATTCACCCGTATCGTCGTCCCAAGATCCGCTATAACACCAGGACGTACCTCAAGTACGAATCCTGCCATATCACCGATATCACAACCACAAAACAAATCTCATCGACTCAGCTCAATCCCAAGTATCATCCTTAAATCCGTATGTGAACACATAGTTCTATACCCATGTGAACACATAACTATAAAGAATCCCATGAGCACATATAAATAGGAATGTATGCAAGTATGTATGTGTGTATGTGTAGTGCAACACTACCCTAGGGTTCGCAACACTAAAATAATCCAACACACCAATATCCATCCTAAACATCGTTATTAATCCCAAATAACATATAATAATTGTTGGTGTGTATACGCATCCGTATACACCACCACGGACTGCGGGGATGCTATACGCCATCCACCCGACTTCTCCCCGTAGATACAAATCTACTCACCTGGTCCTCGCTCGCCGGTGCCGACGTCGCCACGCGCTTGCTTGTCGTCTCGAAGTCCACATGGGGTACCTACATATCATAACGCACCGTATCGCATTAAAATCCAACTCATGACCAAAACGACTCACAAATCCCACATAGGTCAAAACCTATGGTTTGCTTTCACAAATCAACCTAAAAACCCTCGACGTCGGCGTACAAACGCCAAACCATCGAGAAAAACCCAAACACACTCATTTGTACAATCACAAGCACTAATTATAATATGAAATAGGTTGCAATTCACAAAAAGCTCAAACTCACTTTAAAAGCTATTTTTCCGAAAATCTAGCAAGCAAAATTTACCCATTTTTGTACAAAACATGATGTTTTAACAAAACTAATGGCCATAAGGCTCACTAACCATCTTAATTAAGTCATACCAATGTTAATTAGATTTTAAACTTAATTCTTAATATCAATCTCAAAAATCTAGTTTGCAAACATAACCAATTTTAACAATTTCATAGCAAAAATGCACAAACTTCAATCTAGCTTAGATTTGCATGATCTAAAGCATTAAACTACACTTAATAATGTTAATGAAGTCATGAAAAACCTAATTAGATTTTTAGTCTAACATTTGCAATAAATTTTGAAAACCTAGTTTGCATAAAATTCCAATTTTAACAATTACAAGCCTCAATTAGTAAACTAGCAACCAGGTTAGTTTTAGCATCACATTAACATGTTAATCCACTCATTTTAACCATGATTACATGATAAGAACCCTAATTGCAATTCAAAACCCTTTCTTGAATTTTCATCACACAAACCACAACAACCAATTTAACACTTATAAACAAAATCATATAAGCAACTAATCAACAAACAACCATGGGGCACAAAATTTATACCTCACAATTCCATGATCAAACATGAAATCTAGACCTCCAAAATGAAATCCTTGCACCAAGATCCATGCATCTAAGGCTACCCTAAAATGGGTAAGAGGTGGATTTTGATTTTGAGGGATTTTTGCATTGATTTTTGAGTGAAATTTGATGAATTTTGAGGGGAAAATGAGATGGGATTTTGTGGGGCTGCACAAGGGGGAGGGCTCGGCCAGAACAGCAAGGGGGAAGGGAGAGAGGTGTGGGTGAGTTTGGAAAGTCAAAGAAAGAAAGAAAAAAAGACCCACTCCTCAAATGTCTAAGCATCACTTCTTTGACTTTTGCTAATTCCCTTTTATTTTCATTTTCTACACATAAAATGGGGTGGCATTTGGGGGGCTGCTGATTGGGGTCGGTTGGTGAGGGATATGGGGGGTGTGTGTGGGTTGTGTATAAGTTCCCAAGTCAAAATAACCCCCCTCTCTCAAGTCAACAAGCCTAAACTTCATTTACATTAAAAAAAAGCCTTTTTTTTCTTCAAAAATTTCTAAACCGTTTAGGCAAATGATTTCGTTTCCAAAAACCACATGATAAAATTTTATTTAATGTTTTATGATGTACAAAATTTGTTTCAACTCATTCCAATTTATAATTTTCCCTAATTAAATATATTAGTGACGGCTTAAAATAATATTAAAATAATTAATTTCGGAAAAATTTTCAGAAAATTTGAAATTTCACCAGTAGGTCAATAAACACTAAATACTAGCAATTACATAGCTATAATATGTATATTTAATTTTATAATAAAGATATTTGTATTTTGACTTTTTACAGAAAACCCCCTTATTTTACCGATTTTCCGAAATTTCACCGAAACGATTTTCAAAACGCTACATCTACGAAGCCTACTGGCTGTGTACTTATAGACGCTCTCTTCTAAATCACTATTTAGAAAAGCAGTCATGATATCTAACTGCCAGATATCGTAGTCATGGTATGTAGCAATGGCAAGCATGATCCGGATGGACTTAAGCATAGGCACTAGAAAATGTTTCATCATTATCCACACCTGGTCGATGACGAGAACCTTTTGCAATAAGTCTTAGCTTTGAAAGTCTCAACATTTCCATGTACACCAAGTAATCTTCTCAAGATATACTTGCATGAGGATTTAACCCTTCAGATAAAGCAACCAAAGTCCATACTTTGTTGGTGTACATAGATTCCATCTCAGATCGCTTAGCATCCAGCCATTCTTACAGAGTCCCTACTCTTGATGGCCTGCTCGAAACTAGTTGGGTCATCATCTCATGATGCAATCCTTGTTCCTACTGTCATAGAGAAAATCGAAGTATCTCTCAGGTGGGTGAGGAACCCTACTAGATTGGCGGAGAGGCTGAGATTTGTCGGAAACTATTGAATTTTCCGGTTCTACCAAATCATCAGCTGTAGTTTGTATAGCCGGAACTCCTTCTAGTTCTACCTCATGACCACTAATTTCTTCACAAGAATTTCCTTTTCTAAAAAGATGGCATGCTGAGAAACAAAACACCTTTTGCTCCTCAGTATGGTAGAAGATATTCCCTCGCTAATGCTTGGGATATCCAACAAACTTCCACAGAACCGACCTTGCCTCGAGCTTGTCCGGATTTTGTTTTTAATATAGGCCGGACACCCCAAATCTTAACTTACTTAAGAGATGAGCTCTTTCCATACTATATCTCATATGGAGTGGTAAGCACCTGATTTGGTTGGAACCCTATTCAATAGGTATGCAGCTTATCAAGTGCATAACTCCCTAAAAGGAAATAGGAAACTCAGTAGTACTCATCATAGAGCGCACCATATCTAATAGGGTGCAATTGCTCAGCCCCGATACACTGTTGTGCCGTGGTGTAATCGGAGGAGTAATGCTGAGAGAATCTCATTCTCCTTTAGAATAGTCCAGGAATTCCGTGCTCAAGTATTCTCCTCCTTGATCACATCAAAGGACATAATACTTATACCCATCTTGGTTCTCTACTTCTGACTAATATTCCTTGAATTTCTCAAAAGCTTCAGACCTGTGTTTCAACATGAACATATGTCTAATCTTAAGAGATCATCAGTGAATGTAATGAAGTACAAAGAACCGGTCCTGGCATGTGTAGACAGAGGACTTACATACATCATCATGTATCAATCCCAAGAGTTCACTAACTCTTTCTCTGTTTCTAATAAACGGAGCTATGGTCATCTTATCTTTGTGACATGACTGGCAAGTTTCACAAGATGTAAATTCAAACTGATTTAAACACGCATCTTTATGTGACTTAGCTAGTCGGGTCACATTGATATGACCTAGTCTATAATGCCTCAAGAAGGATTCATTTATTTCTGAACTCTTCCTCTTGTGTGTGTTTTGTACGATAAGAACTGTGATTTGATTTAGAACGTATATACTTTTAGATAACGTGCCTGAATCGATCAACTCTTGATATAGGAAATGTTCAAAACATTATCCAACAATACAAAATTATATCCTTCTTTACTAAATAAAGAGACTGATATGATATTGTATATCAGGTTCGGTATCTAATAACATTCGTTCAGAATCAATGTATTTGGTAATACAGGGTGATAACTGCCAACTGCTTTGGCTGCAACACTTGCACCGTTTCCAACTATTGAAACTTATCACCCATTCCCAGTTCTCTACCTATATGTAGCCCATGTAACAGTTTACATATATGGGATCCTGATCCGGTATCTCATACTCAGGACGTAGAGGATACTGAAAAACAGTTCTCGGTAATGAACATACCCGAAGAAGATGCATCAGTATGCACTTTCTTCGTTTGGGCGGCACGGGAATTCTGGTAATCCCCTATTTCCTGCTCGGTCTTATAACAATTATAATTTGGAGCGGGACCAACGTTCCCCAGCTCAGTATAATAAACGGGTTCGGTCAATACATCCATATTATTATCTTGATTAAGGCGTGACATGGTCGCTACCTGGAGAGAGAGAGAAGAAAACACTCAGCGTATGCTCTTACAAGATTAGATTGGTTATTATTTTATCTAATCAGGATGGCTCCCACCGTTTTAGTCAAATCTTCTTTCAAACCCTAAAAGGAAAGACTAGCCGGGATTAATTACACCCTACAAGTTCGCCAATCTTTCGGTCAGGCCAGTGCCGGTACTTTGAGAGAGGTTCCCCGTGCTTTCGCACGGACCTAATTAAAATAAACCTCATTTTCCCAGGGGCATAACCCCGTTAACACCTTTATAGACACCTACTTGATCGGCTAATTGTACTGTGTAAAACTCTTCCAGGAGTAACTCTTACTCGTAGTGGGTATCGGGATCCAACTATCTCATAGAAGGTATGCAATCTTATTGCAAATTTCAACACTTGAAATTCCCGATAATGTTTTGCCCCTAGCATCCCATGATCTTGACGAAAGCCAACAAGCCATAGGCTGCTAGTCAAGTTCAACCCGTACATTTCATGATTGAATTAAACCCACCCGCACGACCTTTGATGAAAGCCAACAAAGTCGCACTACTACCCTAACTCAATCGCATCATATGCTTTTGCAGATAAGCATAAATAGTTACCGCACACTACGCCTTGACGAAAGCCAACAAACGTAGCACGAATACTATGAAGTACTTATCTGAAATGACGGAGGGCCACGACAGGTTGTTAAGAAAACCCTTTGCGTAATGAACTTGATCTCGTTGTAGAATCGAGTGAATTTTATAAAGAAGTGTTTTTTAGGCTTTTACTAGTTTTGCTAAAGAGATCATTCCCGGAGAAGGGATCTCGGCTCTTTCCTTATCGAATAAGGTGCAGGATATTTCACAAATACTAATATGCAAAGCAAAAACTAGAAGCAATCAAAAGACAAACCGAGTGTGTAGCATCTGCTAGTTTCGCTAAGGAGGTCACTCCCGGTGAAGGGATCTTGGCTCTTTCCTTATCGAATAAGGTGCTGGATATTCTACTAGGAATACTGCTATGCAAAGAAAGAACTAGAGCTACCAGTTTTTAAAACAAGTTTCTACAACATCTTTTAGGTTTCTTTTATTTCATTAATCTCATTAATGAAGTCCCATCATAATATGCTTCCTAAACATCACATATGAAACGAAAGCAACAATATATAATATATATCATATATATAATATAAGCATTCGTCAGAACATATCACAGTGATCACATCACAGAGCAGCAGAAAATAACATATGAAATATTGGATATACTAGGATTTCCGTGTTTTAAATTAAGCCTGTATAAAACACGGATTCCACGGTTGTGATGAATAGCCAAATCCACATCCCTAGACCCCTACGAGAGCGGTAAGCAACCCTATCAATTCTAGAGTTAGGAGACCCGGTCTCGACTCCTCAAGATGGTCTCCCATTGGACCCTAGAACCCGGTTACTTGTGCTCCCCGCCTTGGGTCTATTCTAATGCAGAAAAGTAAATAATATACAATGGTGACATCATCTTCAACCCGGAAGTGCCCCAATAAAAGAATATTACATACAAGTTTTTACATGAATGAAAATGAAAAACTCTCATCTCACATAAAACCCCCGGCTATTCAAAACACGGCGATCCAATATAACATATCACAGCAACACATAACATCACATGTCATCAACGTAAGTAAATATGTGTATCCCAATTTTTGTTGACATATAGCAACGAAACCGGCGATACATCACATATTACACTTACGGTCGTAGAAAAAAAAGTGAAAAACTACAACAATTGGAATCCACAACCAACTTAGACATCATAAACCCAATGCATCATATACTTTGTATTTCATGCCTAACCAAATGAACTCCTTAGATATCACATGCCTAACAATTATAATCCCCGCATTTTAGTCTCGATCTCGAAAACACTTTTCAATATCAAGTCGGGAAATTCAACAAGATTCCCGACATCCTGATCGAATGTTCATCGGAAACTTTAGTAGACGCCCGCACCCTCCGATGCCGTCGACGAAGTGCACTAAGGCAGAACACCACGCCCGTGAGCACCCGAACGGATGCTTTTGGCGACGGGGTTCTCCTACAGTCACTTGGTCGGGGCTATGGGGTGTGGCTATCTAGTAAGGTTACTCGGCGGGTATCCGCGTACGCTACGTGATTGCGACGTACTTTTGATCAACATCAAAATTCCATGGAAACCGATCAAATGAGACTAAACTGCTAGAGTTATAAATTCAAACTAGTTATCTCATAACTACATTTATGGATTCCAAATATTGTATCCTATCACATGATACCCGGACGACGTTAAACTTTTTGATCGATTCATCAAAGTCCCACAATTCCCCGAGAGCTCAACACTTGAGCACAGTTTAATAATACCCAGAACATGCCTCAGTACCTATGCACCGGCCGCAGAAGGGCAGACCCAAGCCTCACTCATGTCGCCACAGAACTGCGGCAAACCTTAGGGTATGACCGCGGTTCCGCGATCCAAAATGTCGAGTTAGGGTTTTATTCTTCTAGAGGGTTCACAGAATTACTTGCATGATTTTCCGGATACGTTAAACTTGGAAAATAGGTTTTTGACATTCGATCGAACTTTTTAACTTCGCCTAGACAACATGCAACCACCAGAAACAATGTTAAAACTACGAACACGAAACACTCCGAATTGCTTATAGTGTAAGGTCACATCTCATGCAAAATTAGCAAAAACAAATAACACCTGAAACACCAAAACCCAGTCTCTAGAACACACCCAAAAATTTAACCCCAGAATGCATTAAGTGGCCGAGCAGGCTGTACTTTGTGTGCATGTGGCCGGCCATTTTCCGAGGTGAGGGGCTCAATTTTCTTATGTGTTCATGATGCATCACATACAACATTCTGCACTTGTTTAAAATATTTTTTGAGGACCTTTTAAAATCGACAGAAAGTGAGTTTCCGTGTTTCAAGTTTCGGAGTATTTCGGTTTCGTAATCTTAACAAAATCCGTCTAATTTTCTAGCATGGCTATGATACCACCGATGGGTTTCCTAGCACGGCAACAAGGTTTCGGGAGGTATCTTTCTTGCCATATTAAAATTTTAGCCGTTCTAGCTAACCCTAACATAGAATCGTTTATTAGAAATCCGACAGAATGAAATGCAAACAACTTTGCAAGTAAAGTGAACAAGGAATACAACCTTTGTAGACCGGTCCTTCACTTCATTAGCTCCGTGTAGTAGTCCCTTCGCTGCGATCATGAAATCCCGGACTCTAGAGAGGCTCCCATGAAGAAACGAACATGCTTGCATCGAAGTCTTCGAGGCCGAAGATGATCTACGTCGAGAAGACACTAACCCAAGCTATCTCTTCACTAATTGTAGAATTAGTGAAGCAAACACCCTATACTAAATGGCAAGTAGTAGAGGATGATGAAGTAGGAATTTTGCTCACATTAGAAATGATTTTCTCACACATTTTCTCCATTTTCCATTAAAGCTAGAAAGCTTGAGAGGAGGAAGAAGAAGAAATATCTCTTGATCATTATCCAAAAGATAATTGCAACCATGGGTGAGTTAAGCATCATATGCTAACCCTTGTAGAGACATAACTATGGTTAGGATAATTGGTTGGGTTAATAAATATCTTAGGCAAAACAAAAGAGTGGACTTGGTCAATGATCACTATAAGCTTCTACAAGCTATCATCCATGACAAAACGCCACCATTTTGTAATTACCAAAATGAATAAAAACCCTAATAATTATCATAAGCATGTGTATGTCTCATACACCCATCTTGTATGTATCATTAAACCTGACACAATCATGTACACAAATATACATATAACACATATATACAATGTGCACATCAAGTGAGAAAAGAAATCTTAAGTGAGCTAATACTAGTTAATGTAAATTAATATATCAAATATATAATTATACATTAAATCATTAAATCAATACTTGATTTAATAATCCGGTTGTATCATTTATAACCGACTAATATCAAATGTAACAAGTTATCGAATCAACACTTGATCCGATAACCCGGCTATATCTCATATAACCGACCTATGTCACAAATCGCGAGAATAGAATACGGAATCACATAAGACGAAAGCGGTCTTCTAAACGTAACGGCCACCCGGGTATTGAGCGATCAGAAGATCAACAAGCAAGCCTGCTCACACTCCTGCGAATCTAATCAGTAACACTACCGTATAGTCCGGTCTCTTAGTCTGATATGTCGCATATCTCGTATAGGGGTGGTAAACGTCAGACCCCAGTAACTTGATAAGTCGTGCCGATGTGAGACTCATAACGGGTCGAGAAACTAATGATAACACTTACCAGTATATCTCTGAAGCATCCCTGGCCAGGGACTTCCTGTTATAGCCAATCGAGCACAGCGCAACATCAACTCCCAATACCGGGAGAGACGAAACCCCTCCTATCGCTCATTGCCTCCATGTGATTCGAGACTGTACCCAAAAGCCGCCATTTTGCACATTCACTTGAACGTGGTAAGGTGGAAATCAAAGCACAGTGGGAATCACACAAGACTCTATGACGATCTCGGGTCTACAGACTAACCTGTACCAGTGTCACCAGAGAACTGCTATCTGACGATAGGTATAATACCATCTAGGAGTTCTCGGCGAGTCCGTTCAGTGTACCCAGTCTCCACTGAGCACCCGTATACTATCTCTGATGTCAAACACCAATGGATATGGGATCATCCATCGCCCATCTACATGGGTCGAGAAGCTATACGCTAGTCTACTCTGGTATATCGATGCCCTGTCTCGATACACCCATGACTAAGAACATTTGAAGGATGTACTTACCGACTAGTCTGTCCCTACTAGTATGATATGCATCATAATCCTGGTAGTCAAGTACTAATCTTAAGGGCTTTATCAACATGTAATAGAAAGACAATAATTGTACATGTTAAGATAAAGAGCAACCAGATAGCATACTATCATGTCGAGCAATAAAGTCATCCCTATATATGTCCAAGCATCCACTACAATATACATCGTATGTACAGTAATGGACTTTAGGGTATACATATAATTAACAGGATCGACCCGTGCTCAACCGGTTAGCTGCAAAGCGACACTGTATTGATTGCGGTAAGTAGAACAAATAGGACAAGGCGGAACACATAGCTTTGCTCGAACAATCGAGGATGAAGCGCGAAGCTCGTGCTCATCGACGGAAAAATAGTGGGACACGCGTATGAAGAAATGACTGAAAACTGTCATATGATTGGTACCAGTTTGGATGGAGGAAAACCTGCAGTTCTTACATTCGGAAGCGATTCCAAGAATGAAACATCCCTCAACTCTCTCTTCAAAGGCCCCCCTTCGAAAAAGAAGAGGAGGAGAAGAACTGCGAAAATATTCAGCTGTGTAACCGCACGCTGCATGAGAAGAACCTCAGACCTACAAATAAAGGTTCGAACAAAAAAGACAAAGGGAAAGGGAAAATCCTTGAGGAAATTGCCCTCAATGACGTAGTGGTAAAAGAGCTCACCACAGAAGTCCCGCCTAAGAAAAACACGGTAGATTACAACGTCCTGGCACATCTGAGGAAAATACCCTCGCAACTGAGCATATTAGATGCTCTCCTCTTGTCAAAAGAGGCACGAGATTTCCCGATCAAGGCATTATAAGTTCCCGATCAGTTCCAAGCTTTTCTCAGAGAGGAGAAGATGAAAGATGAACCGGCAGAGGTCCACACGGCTGATATTACATTCAGCGATGAAGATCTACTCCTCGGTAGGTGCAAATATAATCGCCCGTTATACGTCACTGTTTACTGCCATGACATCAAGATAGGGAAAATCCTTATCGACAATGGATCCTCCGTTAAACTTCTCAACGTAAAAGTGCTGGAGGAAATTTGCATGAACGTTCAGCACCTTGCACGAGATAAAATTATCATCTCCGGGTTTGACTCACAATCATCATGGACGCTTGGCTCTGTAATACTGACACTATGCTTTGGGCTGCTCGTCACTGACATCAAGTTTCATGTCATTGACGCCAAGACTTGCTATAATGCTTTGCTCGGCAGGCCTTGATTACACGAGTACAACGTCATCCTTTCTATGCAATATCAGTGTATGAAGTATTTCATGGATGGCTCAGAGTACACCGTCATGGTAGAGCTAAATCCATTCTCCTTAAACGAAGTCCGGAAATACGAAGACGCAAAATACTTCCTACCAGACTTTGAGAATACTGAAAGGTGCCATAGGCCAAAGAATAAACAGAAATCCATCTCCACTATCGTGATTTTTGGGAGCGATACCGAGGAAGACGAAGAAATAGTCTACTCGGGGGAACCCCAAAAGGAAAACAATAAGTCCGGACCATCTACTCCCATTTTGGTCTTTGGCAGCAACTCAGAGGACTGAGGCCAATGCAGTGTTCTTCGTCTGCCCGTCAATACAAACTTTTGCTGGAGCAGATCTGAGTCTGCAAATCACAATGGCTCTGCCTCGACACTACAAGGAACTTGATACGATCGATACATACAACGTACAAGAGCTGCACACTTTCTATGTTCCTCCCAGGCGAAGAGGTGAAAAGGCGATCCTCTTCTATCAATCTACGGAGACCAAAGTAGAAAAAGAAATTTGGCATGGTGCCGATTTTGCACTCGACAGGCTTCAACCCATCTGTCTGCCAAGATATTACGCGGAAGGATTAATAAAGCTGTTAAGATGCCAAGGTGTATCCCTCGAACAAACTGTTCGACAAGCCCAGTTCTATAAAAAGATTTGGGATATTTGTAATTCCCCAGAGCTATGCGGTCTTAAGACATCTTGGTGATATGCTCTGTCCACACTTAGTGCGGTCTGTTGCAGACATCTTGGTGATCTGAGTGAGGGAGCCATTTCAGAACAATAGGATCGGGTCCCTAAAGCATATTCCGAAAGAGGACCGAAATGCATTATAAATATAATGATACCACCCTCAAATACAGAGGCGCCTTTTAAGTGAACCGGAACTACATGAGCTTGAGAACTCCATAGTTAAGCGTGCTCGGGCCAGGGAAGTCTTGGGATGGGTGACCTCCTGGGAAGTGTCCCCTGGTCGGGTCCGGTTCGTTCTAAAGGGAAAAACCGTGCGGTTTCGGCCAAGGCGGACAATACCATCTGTACTGGGGTGTGGGGCGTTATAATATTCCCGGGACTCAGCAAAAGATACCCAACGGGAAGATGGAGACAACCAGGCTTGGATATGTTCGGTCCAAGAAAAGGGAGCAGATCTACAGTTACGGAGTCGTAACCAGCTTAAGTGAAGCAGAACACGCTCTTCCAAGTAGCCGTGACGTCAAATCGGAGCGAAACCCCGCTCTAAAAAATGTTACGTTCATCACTGGAAGAACAAATTAAAAAGTTAATAAAAGAAGCCTGTCAAACGAGCAGGGACAACCACAGCAGCGATATGGCCATTTATGAAAAGGCCAGGCCGCAATGTCTCGGTCAGCAACCTGCGGAGAAAGTAGAACGTAATGCTCTTCATCTCCAGCCCGCTATATGTTCTCGCGAAAGGGAAAACCCCGAAATGAAGGCAAAAACAGGGCCAAGAACGCAAACAAAGTTTGAAGACAACAAAGCGGATCCAAGACGTCGTTCGATCAAGAAAAACTCGAGTGGAGCCCGTCCTTTATAAAGAAAATGGATCGAGAATACTCTTTTCCTTAAGACAAGACAAGAAAATATTTAACCTTGTCATGAAGCACCAAATGATGACACTTCCGGAGTCTCGGCATCCCGAACAAATAAATAAGGTCCATCATCTAGATTATTGCTCCTATCACCGAGTAATAGGTCACCCCCTTGAAGACTGCTTCACCTTTAAAGACTGGGTAGAAGACCAGTATCGACAAGGCATATTTATGTTATCCGACAGCTGGAGTGTAACCCCGCCATAAAAGTATGAACCAAAGAGGGCCTATATTGTCAGGATAGGACCGGCTCAATGATTTATGCTAAGTTTTACGATCAAAAATATTTTTACCGCAATCAAGAACGGCGTCGCTTGGTAGCTAGCCGGTGAATACGAGTCGGTCCATAGGATGTTGTGTATTTCCTAATTGTTCTAACGAGTTAATTCTAAATGGTGTTTGGATCTTTATCACTAAAAACTAAGTTGACTTAGATTAGGATTAGAAATCTTGCTAGGGTTAGGTTTAGGTTAAGTTTGGAAAATTAAGATTTCCCACCGCTTTTAATGCCCTAATTTATATCTCTTAGGTGTTATGGTAATTATTAATAAAGGGGATTAGGACGATCGAGGAGAAACGATGTTTCTTCCTCTAGGTCCTTGTCCGTCCTTTCTTAATCCTTATCCTAACCTCCATGGAAAACATGCACATCCGGTCTTTTATACTACGGTATCACTGTTACCTCGTGGGTAGCGTGCCGTAGGGAGCGGTATGTGTATGTATGCATGGAGTCCTATTATTATGTGATGGGCAAGAAAGGGGTGAGAGATTTGCATCTCCCAAACTTTCCCTATTCCTGACCCTAACAAGCGAGGAACTACTCGCTCATTAGGGAATCAATAAAAAACATGATTTTTATGAGTTTTCGATTTAAGAGATTAATTATCTAACTACGGCAGATTAATAAAAAGTTCTAATCTAAATTAAACTAGGGCAGAGAATAAATTTAAACTAGGGCAGAAATAAAAATTAAGAACTAGGGCAAAATAAAAGAACCTACTTACTTTATTGATGCTCTCTAAACTTTACAAAAGATTTCTGAATTTTTATCAATGAAAGAGGCATACCTCAAAGAGAGGTTTAGGGCTTCTATTTATAAATCATAGAAACCCTAGGGTTACAATCGATTCACGTCTGCATTTGCAATTTTACCCCCTAAGAAAAACCTAGTCAACGTACCGCCTGCCGCCACAAATTTTTCCACCAATACGGGCTTAGCACGACCGCGGAACCACGGCTAAGTGCCATGTTTGGCCGCGGTTCCGCGGCCAAAAAGGAGGCTTGTTGTCTCCTATTTTCTGGTCTTCTGTCTGTTGCTATTTTCTTCTGTTTTTCTTAGTTGGTTCTTCAGAATGTCTTCTAGTTCTCTTCCAGATCTCCATAGTGAATAATTTAGTGGACTTTTACCGTTGCTTCGTATCGAAGTCTTGAACTTTGCGCTGCCTTTGTACTTGTTTATTGATCTTCGTTTATTCTCCAAACTGTAAACTTGATCAAGATTCTTCCATTTGTTGGTCGTAGTCTCACTTTTGTATCATCTTTTCATCTTTTTCACTGTTTTTGTTCCGAGAACCTGTAACGTGCAACTATGTAGCAGACATGGATCAAAAGCACCTGTTTATTTGTAAAATGAATAAGAATGGGGAATATAATAATGCAAAATTATGGTATGAACAAATACCCCCAAACTTATCTTTTGCTCGTCCTCGAGCAAACCTAGTTTTATTCTTGAAAAAGACCTAGCCTCACTTTCGCAGGGAAACGCGATTGCACCGAGCTTGTGCAACAAGCCGTTAAATCTCTAGGTGTCCCTAGTAGAAGGAGTGTTGTCTCCTGAGGGTTTTCAGCGGATACTACCCACAAAATCCTATCAATTTGGCTTATCGACTTTTATTCTCCAATTAGGTCTTCTAAGAAGAACTCTATTATCTTCGACTTAAAAATTATCCACCCGTATTTTTCACGCTTCCTTATCATTTAACTTAAAATTATATATGTTCTTGTAAATTTACTTAGCTTTTGGCATCTTTTAAGTTTTCCTTCTAGGGTTTTATCTCAACTTCGGAATTTTTATCATCTCTATTAAAGATATAAGTCCTATTCTTCATTCATATCTCTTATCTAAACCCCAATCACATACCCCTACGTGTGTGTATATATCACCCCTACACTTGGAAATTCAAATCAAGCTATCATACTCTTGTCCGTCGTCCACAGCACTTCTTAATTGGTGAATTTTTAGATGAATTTTGCTTACACATCCTTCATGCGACCGTTAATACTTCTTGAGGTACCAACAACCAATTACAAAATGTGTTTGCACATTAAAGCGTAATTCCTAGCCTTGTAACACCTAAGGCTTTAGCAGTGACTCCCAAACCAGTTGGTCTAAGGTACTAGGTGATGAAGCACCCTCGCTAAATATTTTTTCTATTTTTGCATCCTTAAGTAATTACAATAATCAGTGTTCATTTTTTTTTCTTTTTTTCTATTCACACTTGTATTTTTTTTGTATTTTTCTCCGTACTAAGGACTTTAGACAAGAGCATTTCAAGATCTCTCCTACTATTCCAAGTTTCAAGGTTCGTGTTTGTGCAATTTTGTAGGGTATATATTTTCAGAATTTAGACTTAAGCTTAAGAATTATTTTTCAAACTTATATTTTAATAAAAATATCAATACTTTTTCCTTGTTTTAACTTAGCCCAAGAAGTCAACTCAAAATTTGCCTATTTCTAAATAAACTACAAGACATATACTTTCTATCGTTAAATTTTAAGAAAGGTTATTTTTAGGGTTTTTAATTTACTAAGTCTAAGATCTAGTTGTTCCTAGCTAGTTAACCTATTTGGCAAACTCTAGTCAATTAAGGCCAAAATTGAATGTTTTAATTTTTATAATTTTTCAAATTTTTCAGTTTTTATGGTTTAAAAATAAGTAAGCAAATGCAAAAATATACATATGAATGCGAAGGAAGAAAACTTACCGAGCACACCCCCAAACTTAAACTTGACAGTGTCCTCACTGTCAGGCTACACCAAGAGGGTCGAAAATGTCGGCACTTCCCTATTTATTTATTTTAAATGTTTTTTTTATGTTATTTTGTATTTTTATATATTTACAAATGATACACACCCTTAAACTTATTTGAAATAAAGTTTTGGCAGGAAGATCAAAAATTTGGGGGTCAAATGGAGGAAGATCAATCAGTGTAAACCGGCTCCTGCAAAAACAGGAGCTCCTCCGACGGGTCCGCAGTGAGGAACGGTTTCAATCGATGTCCGTTTACTTTAAATAAAGTACCGTCCTACAGATTTTCAAGATCTACCGCACCGTGCGGATATACGGTGCGTACTAAAAACGGCCCTTTCCACCTAGATCTGAGCTTGCCGGGGTGAAAGTGTAACCGAGTGTCATAGAGTAAAACCTGTTGACCAGGTTTAAACGTTTTGTACATAAGGTGTTTGTCATGGAACACCTTAGTTCGGTTTTTAACAATGACAGCATTATCATAAGCCTCATCCCGCAGCTCTTCTAGTTCGTTTAATTGCAGCTTTCGATTGCTGCCCGCATCTCCCATCGATAAATTCAACTCCTTGATCGCCCAAAATGCCTTGTGCTCAATCTCAACTGGGAGGTGGCAAGTGTTGGATATAGTGCTCTCAAAGTCAATTATTGGATCGCAGGCACGTGATTGCAATGATTGAGGGAGGACCTATACCGATATGACAGTCTTGCTCGAGATGATAGTATACTATCTGGTTTGTCTTTATCATTGTATACATGCTTTAGTTCACTATTGCATGATGATAGAGCCTATAGGATTCTTGCTTGACTGCCAGCAGTATGATGGCGATCATATACGTGGGAGCTGAGGTCTATAAGCACATCCTTAAAGTGTCCCTAGTCGTGGGAGTTTCGAGACAGGGCATCGATACTCCAGAGTAGACTAGTGTATACAGTCGAGACCCCGACGAGGGGCGGTGGCTGGTCTCACAAGCAACTGGTGTCAGTTGGTTCACCTAAGATGTATACAGGTGCTCATTAGGTTATGAGTACACCGGACAGGACTCGCCGGGAATATGCTAGTTGGTATTATACATAACGTCAGATAGCAGTTCCCTGGTGACATGTGTACAGGTTAGTTTGTCGACCTGAGATCGTCATTTGTGTCGTGTGAGTTCCCACTGTGCTTTGATTTCTACCCTACCACGGCTCAAAGGAGTCGTGCAAACAGGTATTTTTTGGGTACAGCCCCGAGCCACATGGAGGCAGTGAGCGGATTGTCGGGGATTTTTCTCTCTCGGTATTGGGGGTTGATGTCGCACAGTGCACGGATGGCCATCACTAGAAATCCTCGGCCGGGGTAGTGGAGAATTACTGATTTGGATCAGTAGTTTCTCAGGTGGTGATGGGCTTTATACCGACATGAATAATCACGTTATTAGGGGTCTGATTTTATCCACCCCCTAGACTCGATATGCGATATTCTTAGACGAACGGACCGGACTGTACGGATATTGTCACTGTCAGGCTCAGTAGGGTTTTCTGGATGAGTTCGCTCGTCAGCTTCCCTTTCGATCAATACATAGGCAACCGTTACGTACAGCTTGTACCTCTGACGTGCTAGTGGTTATACCCAATACCAGTGTGTTGATGAGTCATTAGAGTCCCCCACAGACCGTTTCCCAAGTTCGAGCGAAACGTTGTAGAGGCCGTATGGTTTTATGGCAGGGTTCGTAAAATGCATGTGCGTTTACGCACGTGTCATATTTCGGGCAGATAATACTGGTGGGCTTTGGTTTAAGCCGGATCCGAGTATTATACTGTGTAGATATAATATCTTTGTCTCAGTTGCATTTGTATTCGGTCGTAATACAAATGCGGGTATGTTTATACTGATACGGGGTTATCCTGAAATTCGTTTCGGGATCACTTTTGGAAGTTGCCAGTTTCCATTTTTCTATCGGCCGTATTTAACATTCGGTTAAATGCGGATTTATCTTTTCGTCACTTGGGTGAGTCATGAGGGTGAGTCGTGCTTCTAGAAGGTTCTAGATGGTGACTAGGCTAGTGACTCATTAGTGCATTAATTGTTCCATTAATGTATGATGACTAGGTTAGATGATTCATTTGTGTGATTTAATGTTAATGCAAGGTGTTAACATGACTCATTCTTTCATTCATTGCTATGGTCACCTTCCTCTCCCTCCTACACTCACCCTCCCTCATATTTAGTGGTCGGCCCTTCATTGTGAAGGGAATGGTTGTTGTTTTGAAAAAAAAAAGATTAAGGTTTTGGCTTCATGGAAATTTCACATATTCATTTCTCATTTCAATTGATCCAAAAGGCAACTTCATTAACCGTTCGTCCATAGCTTTGGACGTAACGAGACAAAGTGTTCTACTCATTCTCTACATCAATCTTGGTCATCTCTTTTAGCAAACTTGATGATCGAGTTGCCTCGGTTCAGAGGTGGGAGCCCGTTTAAAGATCCGTCGACGTGGTGCCACCTGGACGAGAAGACTGGAGATTCAGGAGATCGGAGCAGCCGCAACAAAGCGTGGGATGATGGTTGAAGACCGAAAGACTCGGATCATTCGGTATAACATTTCTACCCACTTTGTAGTTTGTTAGTTTAGCTTTAATGGCAGATCCGGATTATAGTACGCGATAGCGCCAGTTAAAATTTTTTGTTCCGCATTTGGCGTCTGTTAGACGGCCGGAGCGCTACCGTGGACTTACAGTGGTATCAGAGCCTCACCATTAAGCTTTACTAAGTTGTGCTAACGCGTTTAAAAGATCGATTGAACAGAATTTCCGAAACTACAATTTTCTGCACTAAAGTTTCTGTCGATTTTTAAAAGGGTCTAAAAATTATTTTGAGCATCACAGAAAACTAAGCAGGCTTTTATAAGAATACTGGTGAAATTTGGTGGCCCAACTCAACAGTAACGCCGCGGATCCGCGGTCCAAACAAGGGTTTGGCCGCGGTTCCGCCGCCGTTTTATGAGATTGGTACTCCAATTTTCTACAGTAGCTTCTACACAGTGAATTGTGGTTTCTGGAATGTTTCTTTTGGGCCCATATTTGGTTACTGTACAGCAGAAGTTCGTGGGGCCCACTTCAGGAAGTTTTGTCGATCGAAATTTTAAACTTGTTAGTATACAGCACTTATATTATATCTCCGACCGGGAATGTCATTTGAGCGGTAAACCGCGTCTAATTGCTATAGTTCTTTTAGACGGGTTTGCGAACGTGACATTCGCGTTGATGTTCTGTGTTGTGCTGTGATGTTGCGGATATGTCGTGGTGGATAGCAGTGTGCAATGGTAGTGCTGTTTTGATTTATATGTACATTTGATATTGCGGGGCGAGCGTCCAACATGTGGACTGCCGTCACTGCCTGTTTGTATAATATTCTTTTGGGGCACAACCGGGCTGAGGTCGATGTACCCGTTGTATATATTTTTATTTCTGTACTAGGTTTACCCCACGACGGAGTGCACGGATAGCCGGGTTCTGGAGGGCAACGGGTCCGTATCTCATGGCTTTGAGAGGCAGAGGGGCCTTACTCTAGAATTGACAGACTATTCGCCGCACTCGTAGGGGGTACAGGTTGACCCAAGGAGGGGTGCTCAAGTTACCGGATTCCGTGAAGTGCCGGGTGGTCCATTCATTTTGCTGTAGGGGCTGCCTCGCTTCAAGTTTTGGCGGGTAACTTTCTGCACCCGTAGGGGTCTAGGTTTCATTGCACAGGCTATCCACACGACCAAGGGAACGCCGGGTTTCAGTAGCGGCTCTGTGAAACTCGGGGATCCCAGATTATTTGTATTGTTCTGTGATGCTTATTACTTTTCTGTAATGTTGCATATTATCACGCCTGGAGCGATTATTGTATATTGGTATATATACTATTAGATGTTGTATATGTTTTACACCCGCGCTAGTCCAGTCTCCGCTCTGTCGTTAGTTAAGTAACCTAACGGGTGATGACGGGACCCAGAGACGAATGCGGATGGCATATACGTACACTTTATTTTTCGTTCTTTTCTGGTGTGATTATTTGATGGGACTGCATTGATTCTTATCAATGCAAGGATAAAACAAACCTATATTTGATGTTGTTGGAACATTTTTAAAAGGTGTTATTACAAAGACATTTCCTTTTGTTTTGCACAGTGATATTCAGTTGGAATATCCTGCACCTCATTCGACAAGGCAAGGGCCGAGATCCCTTCACCGGGAGTGACCCCTTGGGCAGAAGTTTGCGTCAGGGTAATAACTGTTAGTGTATATGCCCTAGAGGCCATTACTGTATCATACTAGTTTGTATATTACTTAATGGAAGCTTGGGATATTCACCTTGTATATACAATCTTGCTCAAAATAGTAGTATGCTACTTGGTTTGTTTCTACTTCAATGTGTACATGTGTTTATTTTAGTATATCGCCTATACACATTAGTGGAGCCCTTAGGATCTTTGCTTGATTACCAGCGATGTGATGGCCGTCACACTAGTGGGGCTGGGTAATCTATAAGCACATCCTTATGCAGGTCCCTGGTCGCAGGACTATCGAGACAGGGCATCGATACTCCGGAGTAGACCAGCGCATGCGCTTCTCATCCCAGTGTGGGAGACGGTCTGTCCCACAGCCGTCAGTACGTCGTACTTGAGATAGTATGCGGGTGCTCATTAGGTTACGGGTACACTGGACAGGACTCGTCGGGAACTGACTAGTTGGTATTATGCCTATCGTCAGTTATCAGTTCCCAGGTGACATGAGTACAGCTTAGTCCGCTGACTTGACACTGTCACTTCGCCTCGAGTGTGTTCCCACTGCACTTTGATCACTACCCTACTACGGCTCAAAGGAGTCGTGCAAACAGGTAGTAGTTGGGTGCAGTCCCGAAGCACTTGGAGGCAGTGACGGTTAGAAAGGATTCGTCTCTCCCGGTATTGGGGGTTGACATCGCGCTGTGTCTAGGAGAGCCATTACACGAGTTGTCCCTGGCCAGGGCAAACGAGATATACTGGTAGGTTTCCAGTGTTATCTCAGGGTGTTTTGGGCTTCGCTCCGGCACGACTTGTACCGCTATTGGGGGACTGACGTTTACCGCCCCCTAGGCCCGCCATGCGATGTATCAGACGAACAGACCGGATTGTACGGAGAATGTCACACTCAGGCTCAGTAGGAGTTCAGATGGGTTTCGCCTCGTCGGTCTTCTTGTCGGCATTACCTGGGGACCGTTACGCACAGCTAGTGCCGCTTGCGGTCTGTGATTAAACCCACTGCCAGCGTAGTGTCGAGTCTTTAGAGTCCCACACAGAAAGCTTTTCGCCTTTAGGCAAAAGAGTAGTGGTCACATGGTATTGCGATAGGTCGCATGGTTTTGCGACAGGGTTCGGTCACATCCGTGCACTTGTGCACGTACAGTGTCCGGACAGTTTGCACTAGCGGGCTTTGGTTTAAGCCAGATCCTAGTGTACCTTTTGGGATTGGATTTATCCAGTGTGCATTCGTGTTCCTCGGAACGCGGATGTGGGTGTGTATGCACAGTTGACAGGGAGGCAGAGGCAGCGGATTCTCATTAGGGTTGTTGACAGTTGACCGTTGACTATTTGACTTTTTGCTCAACCCTAATGAGAATATGATATGTGATTAACTATTATATTAATTAAGTATTATGGTGACATGGTTGTTGACTTTGTTGACTTGTTGACTTTTGTTGACTTGTTGACTTTGTTGACCGGTTGACTAGGCTTGACTAGTTGACCATCATGATAACCATAGCCATCATTTCATGGCAAAGACTTTTGTTTGCTTGCTCATTTGTGTAAAATGAGTGCATGAAATGATTTGGTTATGGTTGCTTCAACCATCACATAAGACTTTTTTTAGTATGATGAGTTATCATGACTTTGGATTATGAGAGGGTGAGAAAAAAAAAGACTTGCTCATTCTTTCTTGCTCATTCTCTCTCTTGTTCTTGAGCTCTCTTGTTTTGCTCTCACCCTCTTGCTCTTTTTCCCTCTCTTGATTCTATGGTTCTCTTGTCTCATGAGTTGAGAATCAAGAACCATAGATAAAATCCCATACAAACTCTTCTCTACTCATTCTAGTTCACTAGGTTTAGCAAACCAAGTGAACTAGTTTCTTCAAAGAACGAAGAAGGAGCCAAAGGTTGGAGCTTTCAGGTGGATCTATCTTCGGCGTACGGAGACGACGGGAAGAAGCCAATCCGGACCACCATCGGAGTTTGAAGACGAAGGAGTTCAAGACAAGCAAGGTATAACCCCCTAACCGAGTAGCTAGAAACTCGTAGTTAGGTTGCTAGATAGATGTTTAACCAAGATCCGGGTTTTAGGTCCATGTTACCACCTCCGTAAAAATCGTTTTTTACCAAATTCCGCATTCCCGAAAGTACCGGGAGAGGTAGCATGGACTTACATGTAAGTCCACGTTGCGACCCCCGGTTCTTACGGGGAGGCGGAAACGGTATAAAATCAAATTTTTAGCGCAAGGGGCAACATGGACTAAGCAAAGTCGGGATCTTTGACTAAACTAAAACTAGCATACATAGCTAAAGAGAGTTAGCTACTCGGATGGGGGTTATACCTAGCTTGTCTTGAACTCCTTCTCTTCAAGCTCCGATGGTGGTCCGATGGCTCCTTCTCGTCGTCTCCGTACGCCGAAGATAGATCCAGTTGAAAGCTCCAACCTTTAGCTCCTTCTTCGTTCTTTGAAGAAACTAGTTCACTTGGTTTGCTAAACCTAGTGAACTAGAATGAGTAGAGAGGAAATAGAATGGGATTTTATCTATGGTTCTTGATTCTCAACTCATGAGACAAGAGAACCATAGATCAAGAGAGGGAGCAAGAGGTTGAGGGTGAGAGCAAGAGGAGAGCTCAAGAACAAGAGAGAGAATGAACAAGAAAGAATGAGCAAGTATTTTGTCTCTCACCCTCTCATAATCCAAAGCAATGATAACTCATCATATCAACAAAAGTCTTATGTGATGGTTGAAGCAACCATAACCTTATCATGTCATGCACTCATTTTACTCAAATGAACAAGCAAGTAAAAGTCTTTGGCATGAAATGATAACCATGGTTATCATGATGGTCAACTAGTCAAGCCTAGTCAACCGGTCAACAAAGTCAACAAGTCAACAAAAGTCAACAAGTCAACAAGGTCAACAAAAGTCAACAACCAAGTCACCATAATACTTAATTAATATAATAGTTAATCGCATATCATATTCTCATTAGGGTTGAGCAAAAAGTCAAAAAGTCAACGGTCAACTGTCAACAACCCTAATGAGAATCCGCTGCCTCTGCCTCCCTGTCAACTGTGCATACACACCCGCATCCGCGTTCCGAGGAACACGAATGCAAACTGGATAAATCCAATCCCATAAGGTACACTAGGATCTGGCTTAAACCAAAGCCCGCTAGTGTAAACTGTCCGGACACTGTACGTGCACAAGTGCACGGATGTGACCGAACCCTGTCGCAAAACCATGCGACCTGTCGCAATACCATGCGACCTCTACTCTTTTGCCTAAAGGCGAAAAGCTTTCTGTGTGGGACTCTAAAGACTCGACACTACGCTGGCAGTGGGTTTAACCACAGACCGCAAGCGGCACTAGCTGTGCGTAACGGTCCCCAGGTAATGCCGACAAGAAGACCGACGAGGCGAAACCCATCTGAACTCCTACTGAGCCTGAGTGTGACATTCTCCGTACAGTCCGGTCTGTTCGTCTGATACATCGCATGGCGGGCCTAGGGGGCGGTAAACGTCAGTCCCCCAATAGCGGTACAAGTCGTGCCGGAGCGAAGCCCAAAACACCCTGAGATAACGCTGGAAACCTACCAGTATATCTCGTTTGCCCTGGCCAGGGACTACTCGTGTAATGGCTCTCCTAGACACAGCGCGATGTCAACCCCCAATACCGGGAGAGACGAATCCTGTCTAACCGTCACTGCCTCCAAGTGCTTCGGGACTGCACCCAACCACTACCTGTTTGCACGACTCCTTTGAGCCGTGGTAGGGTAGTGATCAAAGTACAGTGGGAACACACCCGAGGCGAAGTGACAGTGTCAAGTCAGCGGACTAAGCTGTACTCATGTCACCTGGGAACTGATAACTGACGATAGGTATAATACCAACTAGTCAGTTCCCGACGAGTCCTGTCCAGTGTACCCGTAACCTAACGAGCACCCACATACTATCTCAAGTACGACGTACTGACGGCTGTGGGACAGACCGTCTCCCATACTGGGATGAGAAGCGCATGCGCTGGTCTACTCCGGAGTATCGATGCCCTGTCTCGATAGTCCTGCGACCAGGGACCTGCATAAGGATGTGCTTATAGATTACCCAGCCCCACTAGTGTGACGGCCATCACATCGCTGGTAATCAAGCAAAGATCCTAAGGGCTCCACTAATTTGTATAGGCGATATACAAAATATAAACACATGTACACATTGAAGTAGAAACAAACCAAGTAGCATACTACTATTTTGAGCAAGATTGTATATACAAGGTGAATATCCCAAGCATCCATTAAGTAATATACAAACCAGTATGATACAGTAATGGCCTCTAGGGCATATACACTAACAATCTCCCACTTGCACTAAGGCCATGTACTGGCGTATCGAAGACCTATCATCTCGATCAGCCGCTCGAACTGAGTCTGGGGCAGGGCCTTGGTGAATGGATCTGCAGTGTTATCTTCTGAAGCGACTCTCCGAACCTCGATCTCCTGGCGATCCACGATCTCCCTGATCAGGTGATACCGCCTCAAGATGTGCCTGGATCTCTGATGGGACCTGGGTTCTTAAGCTAAAGCTATAGCCCCGTTGTTGTCGCAATACAGAGGTATTGGATCAACAATGGACGGAACCACCTGAAGTTCTTTCAAGAACTTCCTCATCCAGACAGCATCTTTTGCGGCATCAGATGCAGCGATGTATTCCGCTTCCATCGTCGAGTCTGCAACGGTTTCTTGTTTGGAACTCTTCCAACACACCGCCCCTCCATTGAGGGTAAAGACAAAGCCCGACATGGACTTGGAATCATCCTTGTCACTTTGGAAGCTGGAGTCAGCAAAGGCCTCGATCTGGAGGTCTTTTCCGCCATACACCAAGAACATCTCCTTAGTCCTTCTCAGGTACTTGAGAATGTTCTTTACCGCTATCCAGTGTTTCTCCCCAGGGTTTGACTGATACCGGCTTACCACACTCAGTGCATAAGCTACATCCGGTCTGGTACACAACATCGCATACATTATAGAGCCTACCGCAGAAGCGTAGGGTATAATAGACATGCGATCCCTCTCCAAATCAGTCTTGGGAGACATCTCTTTAGAGAGGGTGATCCCGTGACAAGCCGGTAGGTTACCGCGCTTGGAATCTTCCATACTGAATCTCTTCAGTATGGTGTCGATGTACCTGGACTGTGATAGTCCTAATATCCTCTTGGATCTGTCACGGTAGATCCGGATACCCAGAATGTACGAGGCATCACCCAGGTCTTTCATGGAGAACCTGTGTGACAAGAACCCCTTGACAGATTGTAGCATAGGAATGTCATTTCCTATTAAGAGAATGTCATCCACGTATAAAACGAGGAATACTACAGTTCTCGCTACAAATCTACTATAGATGCATGGTTCATCTGGATTTTTGATAAAGCCAAATTCTTTGACCGTTTCATCAAAGCAGATGTTCCAACTCCGCGACGCCTGCTTTAGTCCATAGATGGACTTAAGCAACTTGCACACCTTTCCGCTGCTCCCACTCTGAATGAAACCCTCCGGCTGGTCCATATAGACACACTCCTCTAAATTTCCATTTAGAAAAGCTGTCTTTACGTCCATTTGCCAGATCTCATAATCGTGGAAGGCAGCAATGGCAAGAAGGATCCGAATGGATTTCAGCATGGCTACTGGAGAAAAGGTTTCGTCATAGTCCAAGCCAGGTCTTTGACGAAAACCCTTTGCTACCAGCCTAGCTTTATAGGTCTCAACCTGTCCATCTACACCAATCTTCCTTTTGAAGATCCACTTGCATCCTACGGGTTTTACCCCGTCTGGAGCAATGTCCAACGTCCATACCTTGTTGGTGTACATGGACTCCATTTCGGTCCGCATTGCATCCAGCCATTTCACTGAGTCAACGCTCTGAACGGCCTGCTGGAAGCTAGTAGGCTCATCATAATCTATGATGCAATCCTCTCTATCCCCGTCTATGAGAAAACCGTAGTATCTCTCGGGCGGATGAGACTGCCTACTACTCCTGCGGAGCGGCGTAGGAATGTCTTGTTCTGTTGAACCCTCTGGTTCCACTAAACTTTCAGTAATAGTCCGTGGTTCTGGAATTTCTTCCAGTTCTACTGTGCTCCCACTTATCTGGGTTTCCAAAAACTCAGTTTCCAAGAAGTAGGCATGACAAGAAACAAGGACTTTTTGTTCCTCTTCACAGTAGAAGAAATATCCTTTGGAATTCTTTGGATATCCCACAAACTTGCACTGTACTGAGCGTGCCTCGAGCTTGTCCGCATGCTGCTTTTTGACAAAAGCTGGACATCCCCATGTCTTAATATGCTTAAGATAGGGTCTCTTCCCACACCACATCTCATATGGTGTAGTAGGCACGGTCTTAGTAGGAACTCGGTTCAAAAGGTATGCGGCTGATTCTAGCGCATATCCCCAGAATGATCGCGGCAACTCAGCGTTACTCATCATGGACCGCACCATATCCAATAGGGTGCGGTTCCGTCTCTCCGATACACCGTTATGTTGCGGGGTGTATGGAGGAGTAAGCTAAGAGAGAATTCCGTTCTCTTTTAAATAGTCCAGGAACTCGGCACTTAAGTATTCTCCACCTCGATCCGATCTTAGAATCTTAATACTTTTGCCGGTCTGTTTCTCTACTTCATTCTTATACTCCTGGAATTTTCCAAAGGCCTCGGACTTATGTTTCATCAAGAAGACATAACCGTACCTTGAGAAGTCATCCGTAAAAGTAATGAAGTAAGAATGTCCGCTTCGGGCATGTGTAGACATTGGACCGCACACGTCACTGTGTACGAGTCCCAAGAGCTCGCTCGCTCTTACTCCTTGTCCAGTAAATGGAGTCTTTGTCATCTTTCCTTTGAGACAAGATTGACAAGTGGCATACGATTGATATTCGAACGCATTCAAATATCCTTCTGTATGTAACTTAGTCAACCTTCTCTCATTGATGTGACCCAATCTACAATGCCATAAGAAAGTCTGATTCATTTCCGGAGACTTTCTTTTGTGTGTATTCTGGACGTTGAAAATCTGTGGTTGGTTTAACACGTATATACCATTACTCAATGTACCTGACCCAATCAAAACTTGATTAAGGTGAATGTTTACAACATTACTTACAAACGCAAATTCATAACCTTCTTTAGAAACTAAAGATACAGAAATGATATTACAAGTTGCGTTGGGTACAAAAAAGCAATTACGCAAAATCAAAACATGTCCATCTGACATTCCCAGGTGATAGTCCCCCACGGCTTTAGCATCCATGCTAGCTCCGTTCGCAACATTGAGGGTCATGTCACCTGCCTTCAAAACCCTACGGTTTCTCAACGCCTGCAAAGAATTACAGATATGAGATCCTGATCCGGTATCCAATACCCAGGAAGTAGAGTTTATTGAAAGACAATTTTCAATAACATACACACCTGAAGCTGAAGCTGCAACCTGCTTCAATTCCTGTGTTCTGGCCTTCCAGGCCCTGCAATCATTCTTCCAGTGTCCTTTCTTATGACAATAGAAGCATTCTTCCTTATCCACAAGCTTCCCCGCTATCTTTGTTGCTTTACCTTTTCCCTTCGTATCCATTTTACTAACACCGCCCCTTGGTTTGGCGGGGGCCTTCTTCTTCTTTCCCTTGGCTTTCGCCTTGGACCTAGAAGAAGATGATCCTCCTACAAACAAAGTGGATGTATCCCTACCTTTCTGTAGGGTGCCCTCTGCGCTCCTCAGCATGTTGAGGAGCTCTGAAAGTTCAACCTCTTTTTCTTGTAAGTTGAAGTTCAGTATAAACTGGGTGTAAGTGGAAGGAAGGGACTGGAGAACTATATCCGTATATAGCTCACTCTCCAATGTGATCCCTAGGTCAGCGAGCTCCTCAATGTAGCCGATCATCTTTAGCACGTGCTCGGCTACTGATGATCCGACGGCCATTCTTGTCGAAAATAACTTCTTCGACGCTTCGTATCTTGCTATACGAGATTGCTCTCCATACAGTTCTTTTGTATGAAGCAATATGGATTCCATGTCCATATTCTCATGCCTCCTCTGATGTTCGTTGTCCATCGAGGCAAGCAGGAGGCATTTGGCCTTCGCGCTATCAATCTCCCAAGTCTTACGGATTTCCTTATCCGCGACACTGGAAGTTGGACCAGGGACAGGGGGAGCTTTGGTGGTAAGAAGATACCCCAGCTTGTCATAAGTGATTGCTATCTTGACATTCCTGAGCCAATCTTTGTAGTTTGGCCCTGTCAGTTTGTTTTTATCTAGGAGTAACTTAAGTCCAGTCATGTTGATTGGTCGCTGCAATTAGGAGAGAGAAGAAGAAACACTCAGCATGATGCTCTTGCAAGTTTAGAGTGGTTTTTAGTTTGTCTAAACAGGATGGCTCCCACTGTTTCTCGAATCCCTCCTCAAACCATAAAGGAAGAATTAGCCGGGATCAATCCCACCGCACAATACTTGCTTAACCGTTCAGCCAGGCCGGTGTCGGTACTTCGAGGGAGGTTTTCCAACGCTTTCGCGAAGTTCCTTAATTAAAGAACCTCTTTTCCCTGGGGGCGTAGCCCCGCTAACACCTTTCTAGGCACCTACTAGGTTTATAGCATTGATCGATTAGTGAGAAATTTCCCGAGGAGTAGCATATACTCACAGTAGGATCGGGATCCAAATATCATTGCGTGACGAAACTGAAGGAATCCTACCAGAATCATCACACTCCAAATGGTATGCAAATCTAGCAAGTTTCAGTACTTATGAAACTCCCGATGTGGATTTTTGCCCCATGCTCTTATGACCTTGACTTTGGCCAACAAATCATAAGTCACATGTCAAGTTCTGCCCGTCGTTCTCCAGGTTAATTTGAATCCACCCGCACCTACCCTTGACTTTGGCCAACAAGGCAGTACGACTGTTCCAAACCAACGCATCTATCTATGCTGCACATGAATACCCAATAGCTACCAATCACTGTGCCTTGACTTTGGCCAACAAACACAGCTTGAATACTATTGACTATTCATGTGAAACGACGGAGGGCTACGGATGGTTTTGGCAAAACCGTGAACGTAGTGAACTTGATTTGGTCGATGGAACGAGATAGCTTTTAAAAGGAGTGGCTCAAGCTCCGTATTTAAAAGTTGTTTTGAAAAGAACCGAGTGGTTTTTCGAAAGTGTTCCAACGACTTTAACTTGGTTTATTATCTTGCATTAGTTCTTTTAATGCGTGATATTCTTGCATTAGTTCTTTTAATGCGTCCCATCATTTAATCCTACCATTGCAGAAAACAACCAAAATATGACGTACGCTTATGCCATTCGCATTCGCCACTGGGCCCCGTCATTACCCGTTAGGTTACTTAACTAACGACAGAGCGGGGGCTGGGCTAGCGCGTCTGTAAAACATAAGCAACGCCTAAATAATATCATATATAGATATACTGCAATGATAAACATTTCAGATCACAGATAAATACATTGGATATACTAGCAATCTGTAATTTGTACGAGCCTGTAACAAAAACAGATAACACGGTCGCGGTGAATAGCCAATACCCCACCCAAGACCCCTACGGGTGCGGCAAACTACCCGCCAAGTACCCGAAGCGTAGCAACCTCCCTCATCTCCATGAGTAGGCCACTCGACACTTCGGCATACCCGGTAGTTTGTGCACCCCTCCATGGGTCTATCCTAGGAGCAAAAACAGTAAAAAGAAATTATACAATGACGGCTACAACCCCGACCCGGTTGTGCGGCCATACAAATAATTATTACATCAATTTACAAATTTACATGAATTGCAAGAAAAGAAAACTCTCGTCTCACAACCCCCGGCTATTCACCCGCGACAATCCAACATATTTATATACACATTCCAATATCAAACACAGATCATGTATAACCCCGACCAATCGACTTATAGCGATTAGCCGACGTTCAATACATGCAAGCATCACAGATATAACCATCATAGTCAAAGTGCAGTGAAGTTCGGAAAAAATACGGAATTATAGGACCCCAAAAGGAAATTTCTTTTCTGGAAAATCTGGGCACATATAATATATTTCAAAAATCCCAAAACCAACACAGACACACATTGCACGAAAAACGATGCAGAGAAGACGACAAACCGCGGCGCTTCCGCGGCACAAGCCTACCTAGTGCGGCGGAAGCGCGGCGGTTTGAACGAAACAGTGGACCGTTTTTCATGGGTGTTCACACAAAACCCTGAGCCGAATTTAGGAGTATAAAGTTTTTCATTTTGACCAGAAAAAATTTCAACAGAAACTCAGGTTTTGTAAAAGTTAGGTTTTTGGATTTTTTCCGGTTCCGAACTTCGTTACACTTTACTACCAAGCTAGTTTAAGTTTAGTTAGGCTCTGATACCACTGTAAGTCCACGTTGCGACCCCCGGTTCTTACGGGGAGGCGGAAACGGTATAAAATCAAATTTTTAGCGCAAGGGGCAACATGGACTAAGCAAAGTCGGGATCTTTGACTAAACTAAAACTAGCATACATAGCTAAAGAGAGTTAGCTACTCGGATGGGGGTTATACCTAGCTTGTCTTGAACTCCTTCTCTTCAAGCTCCGATGGTGGTCCGATGGCTCCTTCTCGTCGTCTCCGTACGCCGAAGATAGATCCACTTGAAAGCTCCAACCTTTAGCTCCTTCTTCGTTCTTTGAAGAAACTAGTTCACTTGGTTTGCTAAACCTAGTGAACTAGAATGAGTAGAGAGGAAATAGAATGGGATTTTATCTATGGTTCTTGATTCTCAACTCATGAGACAAGAGAACCATAGATCAAGAGAGGGAGCAAGAGGTTGAGGGTGAGAGCAAGAGGAGAGCTCAAGAACAAGAGAGAGAATGAGCAAGAAAGAATGAGCAAGTATTTTGTCTCTCACCCTCTCATAATCCAAAGCAATGATAACTCATCATATCAACAAAAGTCTTATGTGATGGTTGAAGCAACCATAACCTTATCATGTCATGCACTCATTTTACTCAAATGAACAAGCAAGTAAAAGTCTTTGGCATGAAATGATAACCATGGTTATCATGATGGTCAACTAGTCAAGCCTAGTCAACCGGTCAACAAAGTCAACAAGTCAACAAAAGTCAACAAGTCAACAAGGTCAACAAAAGTCAACAACCAAGTCACCATAATACTTAATTAATATAATAGTTAATCGCATATCATATTCTCATTAGGGTTGAGCAAAAAGTCAAAAAGTCAACGGTCAACTGTCAACAACCCTAATGAGAATCCGCTGCCTCTGCCTCCCTGTCAACTGTGCATACACACCCGCATCCGCGTTCCGAGGAACACGAATGCAAACTGGATAAATCCAATCCCATAAGGTACACTAGGATCTGGCTTAAACCAAAGCCCGCTAGTGTAAACTGTCCGGACACTGTACGTGCACAAGTGCACGGATGTGACCGAACCCTGTCGCAAAACCATGCGACCTGTCGCAATACCATGCGACCTCTACTCTTTTGCCTAAAGGCGAAAAGCTTTCTGTGTGGGACTCTAAAGACTCGACACTACGCTGGCAGTGGGTTTAACCACAGACCGCAAGCGGCACTAGCTGTGCGTAACGGTCCCCAGGTAATGCCGACAAGAAGACCGACGAGGCGAAACCCATCTGAACTCCTACTGAGCCTGAGTGTGACATTCTCCGTACAGTCCGGTCTGTTCGTCTGATACATCGCATGGCGGGCCTAGGGGGCGGTAAACGTCAGTCCCCCAATAGCGGTACAAGTCGTGCCGGAGCGAAGCCCAAAACACCCTGAGATAACGCTGGAAACCTACCAGTATATCTCGTTTGCCCTGGCCAGGGACTACTCGTGTAATGGCTCTCCTAGACACAGCGCGATGTCAACCCCCAATACCGGGAGAGACGAATCCTGTCTAACCGTCACTGCCTCCAAGTGCTTCGGGACTGCACCCAACCACTACCTGTTTGCACGACTCCTTTGAGCCGTGGTAGGGTAGTGATCAAAGTACAGTGGGAACACACCCGAGGCGAAGTGACAGTGTCAAGTCAGCGGACTAAGCTGTACTCATGTCACCTGGGAACTGATAACTGACGATAGGTATAATACCAACTAGTCAGTTCCCGACGAGTCCTGTCCAGTGTACCCGTAACCTAACGAGCACCCACATACTATCTCAAGTACGACGTACTGACGGCTGTGGGACAGACCGTCTCCCACACTGGGATGAGAAGCGCATGCGCTGGTCTACTCCGGAGTATCGATGCCCTGTCTCGATAGTCCTGCGACCAGGGACCTGCATAAGGATGTGCTTATAGATTACCCAGCCCCACTAGTGTGACGGCCATCACATCGCTGGTAATCAAGCAAAGATCCTAAGGGCTCCACTAATGTGTATAGGCGATATACAAAATATAAACACATGTACACATTGAAGTAGAAACAAACCAAGTAGCATACTACTATTTTGAGCAAGATTGTATATACAAGGTGAATATCCCAAGCATCCATTAAGTAATATACAAACCAGTATGATACAGTAATGGCCTCTAGGGCATATACACTAACATTACAGTGGTATCAGAGACTAGTTAAACTCTATCTAACATGTTAGCAAGTAACTAGAAGATCGATCAATGAAAAAGTCCCGAAAACAAACCCCGAAATTCGAAGTTTCTGTCGATTTTTATACTGTTCAAAAGTTGATTATTTTCACACCTAAAATCGGCTCAGGCTTTTCTGTGAACACCCACCAAAATTGGTCCAACGATCGAGTCAAAGCGCCGCGGAAACGCGGCGGGAGCACGCTCCCGCCGCGGATCCGCGGCCGAGTTGACTCGGCCGTTGTCCATTTTTGGTGCAGTGTTCTTCTGGGGGTATTTTGGGATTTTTGGAATATATATTTTCAACCCAGATTTTCCAGAACGAAAAATTTTATTTTGGGGTCCCGAAAATCCGTATTTTTGATCGAACTTCTATAAGACTTAAGCTAACGGGTTTTTCTGTAATGTGATATATGTATTGAACGTCTACTAATCGCTATATGTCGATTAGTGGGGGTTATACAAATCTGTGATCTGTAATGTTGCTGGAATGTGGATATGAATATGTTGGATTGTCGCGGGTGAATAGCAAGGGGTTGTGAGACGAGAGTTTTCTTTTCTTTCAATTCATGTAAATTTGTAAATTGATGTAATAATTATTTGTATGGCCGCACAACCGGGTCGGGGTTGTAGCCGTCATTGTATAATTTCTTTTTACTGTTTTTGCTCCTAGGTTAGACCCATGGAGGGGGTGCACAAACTACCGGGTATGCCGAAGTGTCGAGTGGCCTACTCATGGAGATGAGGGAGGTTACTACGCTTCGGGTACTTGGCGGGTAGTTTGCCGCACCCGTAGGGGTCTTGGGTGGGGTATTTGGCTATTCACCGCGACCGTGTAATCTGTCTTTCGTTACAGGCTCGTACGAATTACAGATTCCTAGTATATCCAATGTATTCATCTGTGATCTGAAATGTTTATCATTGCAGTATATCTATATATGATATTATTTAGGCGTTGCTTATGTTTTACAGACGCGCTAGCCCAGCCCCCACTCTGTCGTTAGTTAAGTAACCTAACGGGTAATGACGGGGCCCAGTGGCGAATGCGAATGGCATAAGCGTACGTCATATTTTGGTTGTTTTCTGCAATGGTAGGATTAAATGATGGGACGCATTAAAAGAACTAATGCAAGAATATCACGCATTAAAAGAACTAATGCAAGATAATAAACCAAGTTAAAGTCGTTGGAACACTTTCGAAAAACCACTCGGTTCTTTTCAAAACCAACTTTTAAATGCGGAGCTTGAGCCACTCCTTTTAAAAGCTATCTCGTTCCATCGACCAAATCAAGTTCACTACGTTCACGGTTTTGCCAAAACCATTCGTAGCCCTCCGTCGTTTCACATGAATAGTCAATAGTATTCAAGCTGTGTTTGTTGGCCAAAGTCAAGGCATAGTGATTGGTAGCTATTGGGTATTCATGTGCAGCATAGATAGATGCGTTGGTTTGGAACAGTCGCACTGCCTTGTTGGCCAAAGTCAAGGGTAGGTGCGGGTGGATTCAAATTAACCTGGAGAACGACGGGTAGAACTTGACATGTGACTTATGATTTGTTGGCCAAAGTCAAGGTCATAAGAGCATGGGGCAAAAATCCACATCGGGAGTTTCATAAGTACTGAAACTTGCTAGATTTGCATACCATTTGGAGTGTGATGATTCTGGTAGGATTCCTTCAGTTTCATCACGCGATGATATTTGGATCCCGATCCTACTGTGAGTATATGCTACTCCTCGGGAAATTTCTCACTAATCGATCAATGCTATAAACCTAGTAGGTGCCTAGAAAGGTGTTAGTGGGGCTACGCCCCCAGGGAAAAGAGGTTCTTTAATTAAGGAACTTCGCGAAAGCGTTGGAAAACCTCCCTCGAAGTACCGACACCGGCCTGGCTGAACGGTTAAGCAAGTATTGTGCGGTGGGATTGATCCTGACTAATTCTTCCTTTATGGTTTGAGGAGGGATTCGAGAAACAGTGGGAGCCATCCTGTTTAGACAAACTAAAAACCACTCTAAACTTGCAAGAGCATCATGCTGAGTGTTTCTATTGTCATAAGAAAGGTCACTGGAAGAATGATTGCAGGGCCTGGAAGGCCAGAACACAGGAATTAAAGCAGGTTGCAGCTTCAGCTTCAGGTGTGTATGTTATTGAAAACTGTCTTTCAATAAACTCTACTTCCTGGGTATTGGATACCGGATCAGGATCTCATATCTGTAATTCTTTGCAGGCGTTGAGAAACCGTAGGGTTTTGAAGGCAGGTGACATGACCCTCAGAGTTGCGAACGGAGCTAGCATGGATGCTAAAGCCGTGGGGGACTATCACCTGGGAATGTCAGATGGACATGTTTTGGTTTTGCGTAATTGCTTTTTTGTACCCAACGCAACTTGTAATATCATTTCTGTATCTTTAGTTTCTAAAGAAGGTTATGAATTTGCGTTTGTAAGTAATGTTGTAAACATTCACCTTAATCAAGTTTTGATTGGGTCAGGTACATTGAGTAATGGTATATACGTATTGAACCAACCACAGATTTTCAATATCCAGAATACACACAAAAGAAAGTCTCCGGAAATAAATCAGACTTTCTTATGGCATTGTAGACTGGGTCACATCAATGAGAGAAGGTTGACGAAGTTACATACAGAAGGGTATTTGAATGCGTTCGAATATCAGTCGTATGCCACTTGTCAATCCTGTCTCAAAGGAAAGATGACAAAGACTCCGTTTACTGGACATGGAGTAAGAGCGAGCGAGCTCTTGGGACTCGTACACAGTGACGTGTGCGGTCCAATGTCTACACATGCGCGAAGCGGCTATTCTTACTTCATTACTTTTACGGATGACTTCTCAAGGTACGGTTATGTCTTCTTAATGAAACATAAGTTCGAAGCCTTTGGAAAATTCCAGGAGTATAAGAATTAAGTAGAGAAACAGACCGGCAAAAGTATTAAGATTCTAAGATCGGATCGAGGTGGAGAATACTTAAGTGCCGAGTTCCTGGACTATTTAAAAGAGAACGGAATTCTCTCTCAGCTTACTCCTCCATACACCCCGCAACATAACGGTGTATCGGAGAGACGGAACCGCACCCTATTGGATATGGTGCGGTCCATGATGGGTAACGCTGAGTTACCGCGATCATTCTGGGGATATGCGCTAGAATCAGCCGCATATCTTTTGAACCGAGTTCCTACTAAGACTGTGCCTACTACGCCATATGAGATGTGGTGTGGGAAGAGACCCTATCTTAAGCACATTAAGACATGGGGATGTCCAGCTTTTGTCAAAAAGCAGCATGCGGACAAGCTCGAGGCACGCTCAGTACAGTGCAAGTTTGTGGGATATCCAAAGAATTCCAAAGGATATTTCTTCTACTGTGAAGAGGAACAAAAAGTTCTTGTTTCTCGTCATGCCTACTTCTTGGAAACTGAGTTTTTGGAAAACCAGATAAGTGGGAGCGCAGTAGAACTGGAAGAAATTCCAGAGCCACGGACTATTACTGAAAGTTTAGTGGAACCAGAGGGTTCGGAAGAACAGGACATTCCTACGCCGCTCTGCAGAAGTAGTAGACAGACTCATCCGCCCGAGAGATACTACGGTTTTCTCATAGACGGGGATAGAGAGGATTGCATCATAGATTATGATGAGCCTACTAGCTTCCAGCAGGCCGTTCAGAGCGTTGACTCAGTGAAATGGCTGGATGCAATGCGGACCGAAATGGAGTCCATGTACACCAACAAGGTATGGACGTTGGACATTGCTCCAGACGGGGTAAAACCCGTAGGATGCAAGTGGATCTTCAAAAGGAAGATTGGTGTAGATGGACAGGTTGAGACCTATAAAGCTAGGCTGGTAGCAAAGGGTTTTCGTCAAAGACCTGGCTTGGACTATGACGAAACCTTTTCTCCAGTAGCCATGCTGAAATCCATTCGGATCCTTCTTGCCATTGCTACCTTCCACGATTATGAGATCTGGCAAATGGACGTAAAGACAGCTTTTCTAAATGGAAATTTAGAGGAGTGTGTCTATATGGACCAGCCAGAGGGTTTCATTCAGAGTGGGAGCAGCGGAAAGGTGTGCAAGTTGCTTAAGTCCATCTATGGACTAAAGCAGGCATCGCGGAGTTGGAACATCTGCTTTGATGAGACGGTCAAAGAATTTGGCTTTATCAAAAATCCGGATGAACCATGCATCTATAGTAGATTTGTAGCGAGAACTGTAGTATTCCTCATGTTATACGTGGATGACATTCTCTTGATAGGAAATGACATTCCTATGCTACAATCTGTCAAGGGGTTCTTGTCGCACAGGTTCTCCATGAAAGACCTGGGTGATGCCTCATACATTCTGGGTATCCGGATCTACCGTGACAGATCCAAGAGGATATTAGGAATTTCACAGTCCAGGTACATCGACACTATACTGAAGAGATTCAGTATGGAAGATTCCAAGCGCGGTAACCTACCGGCTTGTCACGGGATCACCCTCTCTAAAGAGATGTCTCCCAAGACTGATTTGGAGAGGGATCGCATGTCTATTATACCCTACGCTTCTGCGGTAGGCTCTATAATGTATGCGATGTTGTGTACCAGACCGGATGTAGCTTATGCACTGAGTGTGGTAATCCGGTATCAGTCAAACCCTGGGGAGAAACACTGGATAGCGGTAAAGAACATTCTCAAGTACCTGAGAAGGACTAAGGAGATGTTCTTGGTGTATGGCGGAAAAGACCTCCAGATCGAGGCCTTTGCTGACTCCAGCTTCCAGAGTGACAAGGATGATTCCAAGTCCATGTCGGGTTTTGTCTTTACCCTCAATGGAGGGGCGGTGTGTTGGAAGAGTTCCAAACAGGAAACCGTTGCAGACTCGACGATGGAAGCGGAATACATCGCTGCATTTGATGCCGCAAAAGAAGCTGTCTGGATGAGGAAGTTCTTGAAAGAACTTCAGGTGGTTCCGTCCATTGTTGATCCAATACCTCTGTATTGTGACAACAACGGGGCTATAGCTTTAGCGAAGGAACCCAGGTCCCATCAGAGATCCAGGCACATCTTGAGGCGGTATCACCTGATCAGGGAGATCGTAGATCGCCAGGAGATCGAGGTTCGGAGAGTCGCTTCAGAAGATAACACTGCAGATCCATTCACCAAGGCCCTGCCCCAGACTCAGTTCGAGCGGCTGATCGAGATGATAGGTCTTCGATACGCCAGTACATGGCCTTAGTGCAAGTGGGAGATTGTTAGTGTATATGCCCTAGAGGCCATTACTGTATCATACTAGTTTGTATATTACTTAATGGAAGCTTGGGATATTCACCTTGTATATACAATCTTGCTCAAAATAGTAGTATGCTACTTGGTTTGTTTCTACTTCAATGTGTACATGTGTTTATTTTAGTATATCGCCTATACACATTAGTGGAGCCCTTAGGATCTTTGCTTGATTACCAGCGATGTGATGGCCGTCACACTAGTGGGGCTGGGTAATCTATAAGCACATCCTTATGCAAGTCCCTGGTCGCAGGACTATCGAGACAGGGCATCGATACTCCGGAGTAGACCAGCGCATGCGCTTCTCATCCCAGTGTGGGAGACGGTCTGTCCCACAGCCGTCAGTACGTCATACTTGAGATAGTATGCGGGTGCTCGTTAGGTTACGGGTACACTGGACAGGACTCGTCGGGAACCGACTAGTTGGTATTATGCCTATCGTCAGTTATCAGTTCCCAGGTGACATGAGTACAGCTTAGTCCGCTGACTTGACACTGTCACTTCGCCTCGAGTGTGTTCCCACTGCACTTTGATCACTACCCTACCACGGCTCAAAGGAGTCGTGCAAACAGGTAGTAGTTGGGTGCAGTCCCGAAGCACTTGGAGGCAGTGACGGTTAGACAGGATTCGTCTCTCCCGGTATTGGGGGTTGACATCGCGCTGTGTCTAGGAGAGTCATTACACGAGTAGTCCCTGGCCAGGGCAAACGAGATATACTGGTAGGTTTCCAGTGTTATCTCAGGGTGTTTTGGGCTTCGCTCCGGCACGACTTGTACCGCTATTGGGGGACTGACGTTTACCGCCCCCTAGGCCCGCCATGCGATGTATCAGACGAACAGACCGGACTGTACGGAGAATGTCACACTCAGGCTCAGTAGGAGTTCAGATGGGTTTCGCCTCGTCGGTCTTCTTGTCGGCATTACCTGGGGACCGTTATGCACAGCTAGTGCCGCTTGCGGTCTGTGGTTAAACCCACTGTCAGCGTAGTGTCGAGTCTTTAGAGTCCCACACAGAAAGCTTTTCGTCTTTAGGCAAAAGAGTAGAGGTCGCATGGTATTGCGACAGGTCGCATGGTTTTGCGACAGGGTTCGGTCACATCCGTGCACTTGTGCACGTACAGTGTCCGGACAGTTTGCACTAGCGGGCTTTGGTTTAAGCCAGATCCTAGTGTACCTTTTGGGATTGGATTTATCCAGTGTGCATTCGTGTTCCTCGGAACGCGGATGTGGGTGTGTATGCACAGTTGACAGGGAGGCAGAGGCAGCGGATTCTCATTAGGGTTGTTGACAGTTGACCGTTGACTATTTGACTTTTTGCTCAACCCTAATGAGAATATGATATGTGATTAACTATTATATTAATTAAGTATTATGGTGACATGGTTGTTGACTTTTGTTGACTTGTTGACTTTGTTGACCGGTTGACTAGGCTTGACTAGTTGACCATCATGATAACCATAGCCATCATTTCATGGCAAAGACTTTTGTTTGCTTGCTCATTTGTGTAAAATGAGTGCATGAAATGATTTGGTTATGGTTGCTTCAACCATCACATAAGACTTTTTTTAGTATGATGAGTTATCATGACTTTGGATTATGAGAGGGTGAGAAAAAAAAAAGACTTGCTCATTCTTTCTTGCTCATTCTCTCTCTTGTTCTTGAGCTCTCTTGTTTTGCTCTCACCCTCTTGCTCTTTTTCCCTCTCTTGATTCTATGGTTCTCTTGTCTCATGAGTTGAGAATCAAGAACCATAGATAAAATCCCATACAAACTCTTCTCTACTCATTCTAGTTCACTAGGTTTAGCAAACCAAGTGAACTAGTTTCTTCAAAGAACGAAGAAGGAGCCAAAGGTTGGAGCTTTCAGGTGGATCTATCTTCGGCGTACGGAGACGACGGGAAGAAGCCAATCCGGACCACCATCGGAGTTTGAAGACGAAGGAGTTCAAGACAAGCAAGGTATAACCCCCTAACCGAGTAGCTAGAAACTCGTAGTTAGGTTGCTAGATAGATGTTTAACCAAGATCCGGGTTTTAGGTCCATGTTACCACCTCCGTAAAAATCGTTTTTTACCAAATTCCGCATTCCCGAAAGTACCGGGAGAGGTAGCATGGACTTACAGTAACTTCACTATAGTTGATTACAAGTTGCTTTGCATCGCGGTATTCAGTTTGGAATATCCTGCACCTCATTCCATGAGGAAAGAGCCGAGATCCCTTCACCGGGAGTGACCTCTTTAGCAAAAAGTTTTCGCCTCTATATTTTTATAAAAAGCTATCAGATTCCTTCAACGAGATCAAGTTCATTACGTTAAAGGTTTTTCGCCAAAAACCATCCGTAGCCCTCCGTCATTTCTTATGGATGGTCAGTAGTATTCAGGCTATGTTTGTTGGCCTTCGTCAAGGCATAGTGCTTGGTAGCTGCTGGGGTATTCATTTGTTGTATAGATAGATGCGTTGCTTTGGGACAGTCGTATAGCCTTGTTGGCCTTTGTCAAGGGCTTGTACGGGTGGGTTCAAATTAACCTGGACAATGACGGGTAGAACTTGACATGTGACTTATGATTTGTTGGCCTTCGTCAAGGTCATAAGAGCATGAGGTAAAAATCACATCGGGAGTTTCAAACAAACAGCAAACTTGCCAGGAATGCGCATACCTTCTGGAGTGTGATAACTTGAGTGGCTTCCATCAAGTTATCATGCGATGATAGTTGGATCCCGATTCTCACTGATGAGTTGGTTTACTCTTCGGGTGATCCCGACTAATTCTTCTTTCAGGTTTGGAGAAGAATTTGACGTTACAGTGGGAGGTTTCCTGATTAGATAAAGTGATAACCATTCTGATCTAGGTTAGAGTGCACGCAGAGTGTTTCTTTTCTCTCTCTCTCTTTGGCAGCGACCATTGACCGACCCTAGACTATGACTCAGTGACCAAGTTGACCGAACCTTCTTAAAATACTGGTGTTTGGATTGCCTATAGTTGCATAAGTCATTGCCGATCCTTCTTTTACCCTTTGCATTTCTCAGAACACCCCATATTACTACGGGTATCCACTTCCATTGGATAGATCCATCGTATGGTTATATACGAACTCGAAGGGACTTCTTCGAGGATGGATCCAGGTTCAGGAGAAACAGAATTGGTTTATTCAGTTGTCTTTTATTATCACCTTCTCTCAGGTTGCGAGGGCTCCTTAGTTTAGAAGAGTACACCTATTACGCTTATTGGATAGTCTTCTTGCAAACCATAGGCTGGTGCCGAAAAGTAGGGAATGAAGAAAACCAATTAGCCTAAGTAGGGTGTGCAGAAGGTAACATGTAAAGACAAGATAAAGGGATTAGAAAGTGGGCAAAGTAAATTGCGACTGTTATCATTCACGATCAAACCGCGTACTTCATCGCCACTCCTATTTCACCTTTGCCTTTTTTCCCCAGTTCGGGAGAAATAGAATAAGGTATTATTCAGTTGTCTTTTATCATCACCTTCTCTCAAGTTGCGAGTACTCCTAGGATTAGGAGGGTACACCTATTATGCTTACTGGATAGTCTTCTTCCAAACCATAGGCTGGTGCCGAACGGTAGGGAAGGAAGAAAACCATTTAGCCTAACGAAGGTGTACAGAAGATAACGACTAAAGACAAAATAAAGGGATTTGGAGAGATGGCAATGAAATATACGGTTAAAGTCATGAATTGGATTATGGAAGAGGCATTACTAGGAATATCAGGATACCCTTACGAAACATTTTTATGTTTCAGTGCATTGTTAATGGAAAACTGATTTCCCGATTAGATACTTACTCCAGGGTATGTATTTACCAGGTATGATTCTCACATCCGTATGGTTTTACAGATGATGAGTGGGAGTAAGTTATTGGGAATTAGGTGATCATCCTCATTATATCGGAATTCGTTGTAATTGGTGATATTTGAGGAAATCGCCTGGGCATAGTTTTCAGCCTACGACGCACAGGTTTTGAGTTATTCAACTCAGCGGACTTATACAGAGTATTGTATGTTGTCCAGTGTCCATCAGGACAAAAGGGATAGGTTCTCGTACTATGTTCTGTTTACTTATGACTTCTCTAGATTTTGGACAAGTGTTTCGTAGAAATACAAAATCTAACTTTTGAGATGTTGTGGGTATAAGAATAAAGTAGAGAACCGGATGTCGCAAGTATCGGGATTCTTCAAAGAGATCGAAAATGAAGATTCTTGTGATTGGTATTCAAGTAATGATTTTGAGAAACTTGTTTCTCTTTCAGGTTACTCATAATTGGATATATTCCTAAGTTGAGTAATGCTGATTAGCCTCTCTCTATTAAGTTATGCACTGGAGACAGCTGCATGATTAGAATCTGGTTCCAATTAAATAAGTGCCAAATGTTTCTATATTGGATATAGAATGGTTCATATCTTAACGATGTTAAGGTATGGGGAGTTGTCCAGCTTATGCTTAAAACTAGACTCTGGATAACTCAAGGCACGTTTCTGTAATGGCAGTTTGTGGGTTGACCTTGGGTTTGACGAGGGTTGATTTTCTACCATCTGGAAGATCAATAGTGATATTGTTCGTGACTCGCCACAGTTTTAGTAAAATGGATTTTTTTTAGAAAACAGTAGTGGGAGTATGGTAGAACTGGAAGTGATTCCAGAACCGCAAACGATTACGGAAAATTTAATAGGACCTATATATTCAATCAGGTTTGACATTCCAATAGCCACTCCGCAGATATGGTGGGTAACCTCAGACACCCGAGAGGTACTCCGGTAGTCTCAAGGACGGTGACAGGGAGGTTCTTGTTTTCCCAGACTTGACACTACTGTTGTTCCAAATTATGAGACCCTGCAGGAGGACATGTATAGCGTCGTTCTAAACTAGCTTTAGAAGTGTACGTATATATTATTCTGCCAGAGGGTTGTCGTAGTCAGTGGAGCAGCGGAAGCATAGTGGGCAAGTAGCTTATATCTATTTATAGACTTGAGCAGATATAGCAGAGATAGATCATCTAATTTTGATGTGAAAGTCATGTGTTTGACTTCATCAGAATAAGGGATGGATCTGTTAAGAAGGTAGTAGGGTGTGATGTCCTGGTATTTGGATGACATACACAGAGTAGGAAGTAAAATTCCTATACTACAATTGGTTATACTGTGGTTGTCACACAGTTGTTTCTTCGCGGAGGATATGGATATAATATCTAACATTCTGGTTTCTAGATCTACGGTTTTAGATCTAGATTTGCGTAGTTTCCTAATGTGGGTACTTTGACAGTATTCTAAAAGTATTTAGAATAGATGACTCCTGGCATGGTGGTGTACCAGCAGATGATGGAGTCACCCTCTCTAAAGGTGTCTTACAGACTAAAGGGGAGAGGGATGTGCATGATTGGCAGATCACTTGCTTAGGCAATTGAGTCTATCGTGAGATGTCAAGTACCACACCGGATGTTGTTTTTGCACTAGATGCAATAAGTTTGTATTAATCCAATCCTGAAGAAACATAAGGAAACAGTTTTAGAACATAAGTGCATATTCTACGGATTTGATGACGGCAGCCTCCTTCGGGAGACGGTTATCATTCCAGGCTTCAAAGGTGACAAGGATGACAGAATGATTGTTAAAGTTATAGTTTTCCCTCTGACGAGGGACAGTATTATGGGCAGATGGTCCAAGAGGATACTGTGGGAGGTATGGTGCTAGATACTGATTAGGTTCAGTTATCGATACAGTCTAAGAAGTTTGGATTTGAAGTTCATTTATGAACTAGGTCCCATCTGATATCCAGACATATTCTAAGACATGTATTACTCAATTCGGGAGATGGCTTTCTCCGCGAACTTGAGATTAAGAGAGACATAAAAAGAAACATCAGGGCGGATCCACTCACTGAGGCTATTTCTCGAACACAATAGTTTTACAAACGAGCTTTGTGAAACTGATTAGTAGAGGAGTTGGATGTTCGGTATCACATGGGCTGTGAGTATGCGACATCGCAATAATTAGCCTTAAGTGCAAGTGGGAGATTGTTGGATATAGTGCCCTCACAGTCAATTATTGGATCGCAGGCACGTGATTGCAATGATTGAGGGAGGACCTATACCGATATGACAGTCTTGCTCGAGATGATAGTATGCTATCTGGTTTGTCTTTATCATCGTATACATGCTTTAGTTCAATATTGCATGATGATAGAGCCCATAGGATTCTTGCTTGACTGCCAGCAGTATGATGGCGATCATATACGTGGGAGCTGGGGTCTATAAGCACATCCTTAAAGTGTCCCTAGTCGTGCGAGTTTCGAGACAGGGCATCGATACTCCAGAGTAGACTAGTGTATACAGTCGAGACCCCGACGAGGGGCGGTGGCCGGTCTCACAAGCCACTGGTGTCAGTTGGTTCACCTAAGATGTATACAGGTGCTCATTAGGTTATGAGTACACCGGACAGGACTCGCCGGGAACATTGTTCCCGCCAGAATTTTGGCTCAAAACCCGTTCCGAATAAAATAATAACAATAAAAGAAAAATAAATAAATAAATAAATAATAATAATAATAAAGGAGAAAATCTCCCTTTCAGAGCAAAGCTCTGTTCAAATCCCACGGCGGGAAATGAAGCAATGCTTCTGTTTCCCCCAATCAGAGCAAAGCTCTGTTTTAAAAGATAATAAAAATCAAATCTTAAAATAAAGAAGCAACGCTTCAGCTAACTTGCGCTCTGCGCTGCGCGACACGTGGCAGCGCAGTCGCGCTAGCGCAGTGCGCTACGCTCTGGGCTGCGCGACACGTGGCAGCGCAGTCGCGCTGCGCGACACGTGGCAAGCGTAGGTGCGTTTGCGCCAAATAGAATTAAAATTCCAGTAAGATCTTTCTTTTCTTGTTAAAACAAGAAAATTGTCTTCTATAAAACAGAAGCCCTTGGATCAAACATCCAACGGTGGGGAAATATCCCCAAATCACTCAGAGAAAGATCTCTTTTAACCAACCTAACAAACTAATGGGCACTACATAAAGGCCCTCAAACTCCAAGTTTAAAACATACAAAAACGGAACAACACAACACAGAGAATAGAGAAATTCAAGAAACAGAGAGAGAACTCTGAAGAATTTTGTGAAGAACTCAAAAAGAAAGAAAGGTAAAACCTTTGAATAAAAAAAGAAGAACTTCTTCTGAATAGATCATTGATCTAAGAACAAGATCAAGGATATTCAATAAAAAAAATAAATAATAACAAAGGTATTGCCTTTTGATGAACCACTGGTTCTGGAATCTTAAAAGATTCTTTTCTTGAATCCAAAATTGGATCAAGATATTAAAAAACAGTGCCCTGAATTTGAAAATCTGCACTGTTGCGCTCTTGGGTTGGCGCAAGCCACCAGAGAGCGCCACGTGTTAGCTCCAAAGCCACTTGCGCTATGCGCTTTTAAAACAGAGCATTGCTCTCTTAATTTGGCACACTGCACCAGAGCGCGCCACGTGTCAGCAGCGCAACAGCGCAGCGCACTGCGCTTGCGCTCACCAGAGCGTGATACGTGTCACCTCCACATGGACTTGCGCCTTGCGCTCTTCAATTGGCTCAAAACGCCTGACAAGCCATGTGGGGCACTGTCAGAACATTAAATGCACCGCATTAATAAAAGGGCAGAGCCCAATAAAGGAAGGTCTATCAGACCAAACAAAGTGCCATGCACTATTAAAAGGGACAGAGCCCAAATAAAAAAGGCCTGGCAGGCCAAAAGAAAATGCAGTGCATTATTAAACAGGGGCAAAGCCCTAGCACAGGCCTAATAGGCCAAAGATAAAAACGTTGAATATTCTCAACTGGACTTAACCCAATCATGGCCATAAGTCCTCAAATTAAATTGACCGAGCACGGCTGCTCTCTTAAATCAATTTACACCTGGTTCAAGGGTACATCTCCGAACTCCTCTGACATCCGTCGTTGTAATCCTTCAACGTCGTCAGAGAGGTGACGGGTCCCGACAATCACACACCAACTCATGGACGTATGCGTCCTTAAACTCACGGACTTATGCGTCCTTAAACTCACGGACTGTGGGGTCCTTAAACTCATGGACTTATGCGTCCTTAAACCAACAATACGGACTGTGGGGTCCTTAAACTCATGGACTTATGCGTCCTTAAACCGACACCTGTCCCCAAAATGGGAACGATGGACCACCATGTCCCTAAACTGGCGATGGACCACTATGTCCCTAAACTGGAACAATAGAGCCCCCAAATGCTCTTTTGTCCGATCTAAACGATCCCGTTTAAGTTGATCTTAGCCTCAAATATGGCTAATGTATCCTTAAACCTTCAAACAGACTTTAGTCCCAAATTGGACTATAGATCCCCCAATCAACTTTGGTTCAAGGGTACATCTCCGAACTCCTCTGACATCTATCGTTGTAATCCTTCAATGTCGTCAGAGAGGTGACGGGTCCCGACGACCATACATTAAATGGACCACTATGTCCCTAAACTGGAACAATAGAGCCCCTAAATGCTCTTTTGTCGGATCTAAATAATCCCGTTAAGTTGATCTTAGTCTCAAATCAGACTAACGTATCCTTAACAAACATTTAAGTCGATCTTAGCCTAAAAAATGGCTAACGTATCCTTAAACCAAAACCCCAAATCCAAATCTAAGAAAATACGGATTTGGACTAATCCACGTCCTACGGGCGACGACATAAATTAGTCTCCGTATACAATCCACGGGCAACCACAAACAAAACAAACACCCACGACACGAAGTGAAATTCTGGAGAAGGAGAAAGTTGTTACCGCGATGCGGTAGCGTAATTAACTGCAGGGGCTTGCGCCTGCAGGGAAGAGCGTCCCCACAATCAAAAACCCTTCAAGTGAGGGGGAATCTGACAAAGTCTGCTACATCGGCCACATCCGTCTAAACCTCCGATACACGGTGCCATAAATCAACTTGGCATCTTCGGAGAGGTGGACGGATAAAACCAAATAGCATCTGCCCCGAACAGCAGACGAGATGTCCCTACGTCCTTACGTCGTCGCCGTCTTTCAGAGTGGAAAAGATTCTGGCACGCCTGGTGGGGCCTTTTCCTCTTTCCACTCCACACTTCGTGTGTTGTGTTTTTCCCGCGATCAAATAATCGCGGTGTGTATGTTTGTGGTTTCCCTTAGGGGAGTGGATATTGAAGCCGGCATTTCGTCTCTATGAAGAATGGCATTTGCTCCCACCCTAGCAACTCAGACTCTGTCATATCCGGCGAAATTAAGTATGGGTCACTTACAGCCTCAAATCTCTACAATCCGGTTCTTCAAGAAATCAACGGGATTCTTCTTGGGTCAATGCCTCTACCTCCCACCCTCGGTGCCTCAACGCCGATAGAGGATGCCCAGAGGATGTCTGTTAAGCAGCAGCCTTGCCGACGGAATCGGTCCTCAAACAACTGGCACATGCCAAAGACCAAGGTCGACGCAGGGGGCAGAATATTCAAGCTCTTCAAGAAATCAACAGGCTTCGAACTGCACTAACTGCAACAGTAGCTCTCGCTCTGTCCCATCCGGAGGAGTAACCTACGGGCCCCAAGCGGCCTCCCTTTTCACTATGCCAGTGGAGCAGGTAACTCAAGCCACCACCAGGCTATCCTTCGGGACCATGATCCCGCCAACGAGCTTCAGCGCTCCCGTACCATCGCAAGAAGCTCCCAGGAAGTTGTTTTTCAGCGCTCCTGTGCTTATTCACGCCTTACTCTGCACACACAAAATTGTGATAATAAAAGAGTAGAAGGTGAAAAATTATATTTAAAAGATAGGAATAGTTTAAGAAAAACAAGAAAGTTAGATATTTTCTTAAATGAAACTAGTAATAAGTAGCTATGAGCTGTTGTCCCAAGGGTTAGTAAGATAAAGGAAATTGCTAATCTGAGGATAAAAATAAGCCTGAAAAATAGTTCCTATTCTGGAAGCCAAACATTTGAATGTTGATACCCTACTATACGCACTTACACACATCTTGAAACTCGGGATAGTAGAGGATACCTTGAAATGCTCTTGTCTAAAAGCCAAAGTATGAAGGAAATAATAAATGGAAAAGAAAAAATAAAATGGTGAAAAGAAAAATGAACACTGGTTTTGTTATTACCGAGGCAGCAATAAAAAAATATAGCGAGGGTGCTTTATCACCTAGTGCCTTAGACCAACTGGTTTGGGAGCCACTGCTAAGCCTTAGGTGTTGCAAGACGAGGAAAAACGCCTAATTAGCAAGCATATGAGTAATCGGTCGGTTAGTACCTCAAGAAGTATTAACGGTCGCATGAAAAATGTGTGAGCAAATTCCATCTAAATATCTATTAAAAAGTACTAAGATAGATGGACAAGAGTATGATTGCTTGAATTGAATTCTCTAAGTGTAGGGATGTCTAGTTCACACACGTAGGGGTATATGATCAATGTTTGGAAGAAAGGTAGGAATGAAAACTAAAGGCGATGTTTTATTGAGGGATAATGTGATTTCTAACATTTTTTCATGACCATTAAGATAGGGCTCATAGCAACTGAAAAGCTGGTATAATTGAAAACTCTTATTTTCAAGTTCTTTCTTTTATAGTTCTTATCTTCATATAACTTTCACCATCTCTCTTTTATTATATGATTTTGTGGGTGTAATTCGCTGAAAACCCTCAGGAGACAACACTCCTCCTACTAGGGATATGCCACTGGCGCCGAGTAAGGAAGATTGGGGGCAACTCTCCTTCTGGACTGATTCCTCCGACTACAACCGCCCTCGAAGGTTCCATAGGCGCATTATGGGCATAAGAGAACGACCAGGGGAAAGAAAGAGCTCTCTATTACTTAAGTCGAGTTCTCCTGGGGGCAGAAAGCAATTATTCTCCCATCGAAAAGCACTGTCTAGCGTTGATATTCACGATAACAAAGCTCAAGCACTATGCGTTGGCGCATGAAGCCCGTCTCATATCAAAGGCAGTGAAAGGCCAGGCCATCGCCGATTTCCTCGCTGAACATCCAATACCGGCCGATTCTCCCTTGAATTGTGAACTTCCAGACGAACAGGCGTTCAACACGATCGACGGAAGTGGTACCCGATAGAAGCTTTTTCTATGGAGCATCCTCCATGAAGAAGCGCAAACAAAGCACGCCGATAATCAAATCGGGAGTGGGCTTTATCTTCGTGACCCCGCAAGGAGGGATAATGCGATTCGCCTTCTCCTTAACAAAGCCGAGGAAGAACAAGGAGGCCGAATACGAAGCTTTGATAGCAGGCCTCAAGATAGCCATCGAAATGGGAATTGAAAACCTCCTCATATACGAAGACTCCCAACTGGTCGTTAGTCAAGTTAATGGAGACTACCAACAGGGCAAGTTCGCGCTGTCCGAAAACTGGAAGGTGAGCCCGCCACAATCACATGCTCCGAAAAGGGTGGACATGCCGGGGGCATCATGCTCGCTCATAGAGAAAGCCCGATGGACCACTATGTCCTAAAACTGGATATAGACCGAAAAGTCAGTAAACTAGAAATTCGCCTCAAATACGGCGACGGTGGATCGAAACGTCCTTAAACTAATGATGGACCGCATTGTCCTAAAACTTGTAATTGACCGAAACGTCGTTAAACTACTACCAACCCACGGCATCCCCAGGCTGACGTGGTAAAAAAAAAGGTATGTCCATAAGCAAAATGGGCGCGGATGAAAACCCGAAAGGGCTCCGTGAGTAAAAACAGCAGGGCTACCGGCGAGTGTTTGTGAAAACCTGAAAGGGCGCAACCTCGTTAGAAAAAAAAGAATAAAAAAGAGAATAAAAAAACGGTATGTCCATAAGCAAAATGGGCACGGATGAAAACCCGAAAGGGCTCCGTGAGTAAAAACAGCAGGGCTACCGGCGAGTGTTTGTGAAAACCCGAAAGGGCGCAACTTCGTTAAAGAACACTTACAGGGTCCTCTCGACCTTATAAGGAGAAATCACCTGCGTGAGATCCTTACGACTCACAAGGGAACAATGCACTTAGGGATCCTCACGATTCCTAAGGAGAAATTACACTTGTGAGATCCTCACGACTCGTAAGGAGAACTCTCTTATGGGACCCTCACGGCTCATAAGATTTGAAAGTCTTAAGTTACAGAGACCTGAACCTGTTCTTAAGCGACCCCCACAACCTTCGATACTGCCCTACAAGCGGCTCAATACTGACCCTTGTATACAGTCCACGGGCGCGAATAAACATTTCCCTAACAAAGTCCCACCCGTGACTGAGGATATGTCCATATGGTGAACAACTCTTGTAAGTCCTCTCGACTTATAAGGAGAAAACCCTTTTGTAAGATCCTTACGACCTGCAGGGGAACATGCACTTAGGAATCCTCACGATTCCTAAGGAGAAAACATACCTACGAGATCCTCACGACTAGTAGGGAGAAATACCTTTGTGAGACCCTTACGGTTCATGAAGTCAAAAGCCTTAGTCGATGGGATCCTAACCCTGTTTACTAAGCCACCTTTGTTCGACATTGACAGAGGCAAATGATGATTCGCTCCTGGCAATATCCCAGTTGTAGCGATGCTGATGCCTAAACCGGTATCAAATTCCAAGTCCTGTCATGGCAAATGATGATTCGCTCTTGGCAATATTCCAGTTGTAGCGATGCTGATGCTGAGATTGGCGTCAGATTCCAAATTCCACGCTCGCGATAAAAAAAATCTGCGAGCCACACATGCGTGTAAAATAGCCGAAATGATTGGGCAACTTGCAATAAAAAGCAGCAAGTAAAAATGCATGCATGCAAAATAGCCGAGACGATTGGGCGACTCATAATAAAAAGCAGAGAGTAAATAAAACAGCCGAAATGATTGGTCAACTCGCAATAAAAAGCAGCGAGTAAATAAAACAGCCGAAATGATTGGGCAACTCGCAATAAAAAGAAGCGAGTAAATAAAATAGCCGAAATGATTGAGCAACTCACAATAAAAAGCTGCGAGTAAAAAGAAAAATAGCCGAAATGATTGGGCACCGCAAAAAATAGCCGAAATGATTGGGCAATCGCGATCTTCGCGGTATAAAAGCTGAAACGATAGAGCATCGCGGAAACAAAATAATAAAAAATGAATGAAACTTTTGCCCTACGGGTGAGATCACATCGATCCCTGTATACAATCCAGGGGCACAAACAGAGAGGGAACCATACCTTCCCAACAGGCTCCGCCAGAAAGCGAAGCCAAATCTCGACGGTTCAACAACAACCTAGAGACAACCGTGATATTCGTCTCGATACAGCAGACACAATGTCAACAAAGGAAGCAAAGGAAGATCCCTAGCTTCAGGGTCTCGACGTCAACATCGACAACTTAGAGATCACCAACGGCGTTTCTCCGCACTCCAACCAGATGCAGACGTGACGTCAACAATCGACCTCAGAGTCGCAACAAAACGGAACCATGGCAAAGTCCCTAGTTCCAAATCTCAATGGCCACATCTACGGCCTGGAGACCAACAACGGTGGGCCTCCTCATTCCAGCATGACATAGAGGTTACACCATCAAACGGAGCGACGGCAAAATCCTAGCTCCACCTCAGCATTCGTCTCGTTACAGCAGACGCAATGTCAACAACGGCGTTCCTTTGCAGTCCAGCAGGATGTAGATGCAACGTCAACAAAAGACCTCACGGTCAAAACAATGCGGAGTGACGGCAAAATCCTAGCTCCACCTCAGCATTCGTCTCGTTACAGCAGACGCAATATCAACAACGGCGTTCCTTTGTAGTCCATCAAGATGCAGATGCAACGTCAACAAAAGACCCCATGGTCAGCAATGCGGAGTGACGGCAAAATCCCAGCTCCACCTCGGCATTCGTCTCGATACAACAGACGAGATGTCACGACAGCGTTCTTCCTCCAATAGGATTCGGACGTGACAAAGCAAACGAAGCAGAAGCCAAATTCCTAGCTTCAAGGTCTTAACGGCGAGTCATATAAAGCCTGAAAGACAACTGGAGATCATCTCACACCAGTGCGGAATGGTCACCACTTCGACGTTCGTCTCGACACAGCAGACGCAACATCATCAAACAGCGGAGCCACGGCAAAGTCCCTAGTTCCAAACCTCGACAGTTCACAAGCAACCTAGAGATAACCGCGACGTTCATCTCGATACAGCAGACGAGTTGTCACCCCAGCGTTCTTCCTCCAGCAGGGTTCAGACGCGACAATCAAACAAATGGAGCCACGGCAAAATCCCTAGTTCCAAACCTCGACGGTTCACCAGCAACCTAGAGATAACCGCGACGTTCGTCTCGATACAGCAGACGAGTTGTCACCCCAGCGTTCTCCCTCCAGCAGGGTTCAGACGCGACAATCAAACAAATGGAGCCACGGCAAAATCCCTAGTTCCAAACCTCGACGGTTCACCAGCAACCTAGAGACAACCGCGACGTTCGTCTCGATACAGCAGACAAGAGGTCACCCAAGCATTCTTCCTCCAGCAGGGTTCAGACACGACAATCAAACAAATGGAGCCACGGCAAAATCCCTAGTTCCAAACCTCGACGGTTCATCAGCAACCTAGAGACAACCGCGACATTCGTCTCGATACAGCAGACGCGATGCCAGCAAACGAAGCAAAGGCCAAATTCCTTGCTTCAGGGTCTTAACGGCAACTCACATAAAACCTGAAAGACTATCGGAGATCATCCCACACCAGTGCGGAGTGGTTATGATTCATCGGGGCTCTCTAAAATGAGCCTAACCTCAAGTAAAAAGCGGCATGGCAAAATACCTAACGCTTTCTCTTCCGACGGTCAAACTGCCAAGGAGGATTGCTTGAAGACGTCTTGTCCAGCCCCCGAAGGGATCAGAGACACGGCAGTCGCAGGGTTACTCGAATAGCACGATTGCCTATCGAAGAATATATCAGCTTATGCGACGGTACGACGGCCGAAACCCTAAGTACCACAGACCCTAACGGACTTCTGTCATAAAGAGCAGAGGTTAACTGTGACGTTAGGATATTCTTGCGAGAAATGCTCGATTCGTCTCGACTTGTGAAGAAATTGATGTCTTTGCGAGAACTTCTCGATGCGGCTCGACTTGTAAGATAAAGCCTTAGGCAGTAAGGATTAAAAAACCTGTTTCCTAAGCACTGGGACCCTGCAAGTTGGCCCAAAACGGTCTCTTGCATACTATCTACGGGTCTCACTCTCCCAACTCAAATCTCGACAAGGAGGGAAACAACCGCTTACGGGTCTTCTCGACTCATTAAAGGGAAAATTCTCTTATAAGATCCTTACGACTTATAAGAGAAAACACACTTAGGAGTCCTCACGACCCTTAAGGAGAAAATACACCTACGAGATCCTCACGATCCGTAGGGAGAAAAGTCTTTGTGAGACCTTCACGGCTCATAAAGTTGAAAAGTCTTAGGCTACAAGGACCCTAAACTTGTCTTTTAAGCCCTCGATTCCATGGCTACTCCTAATTTTGCACTACTTCACCCATGTACATACTTACGTGGGCAAAATAGTGGGGGGCATTTGTTCCCGCCAGAATTTTGGCTCAAAACTCGTTCCGAATAAAATAATAACAATAAAAGAAAAATAAATAAATAAATAAATAAATAATAATAATAAAGGAGAAAATCTCCCTTTCAGAGCAAAGCTCTATTCAAATCCCAAGGCGGGAAATGAAGCAATGCTTATGTTTTCCCCAATCAGAGCAAAGCTCTGTTTTAAAAGATAATAAAAATCAAATCTTAAAATAAAGAAGCAACGCTTCAGCTAACTTGCGCTCTGCGCTGCGCGACACGTGGAAGCGCAGTCGCGCTAGCGCAGTGCGCTATGCTCTGCGCTGCGCGACACGTGGCAGCGCAGTCGCGCTGCGCGACACGTGGCAGCGCAGTCACGCTGCGCGACACGTGTCAAGCGTAGGTGCGCTTGCGCCAAACAGAATTAAAATTCCGGTAAGATTTTTCTGTTCTTGTTAAAACAAGAAAATTGTTTTCTGTAAAACAGAAGCTCTTGGATCAAAGATCCAACGGTAGGGAAATATCCCCAAATCACTCCATGAAAGATCTCTTTTAACCAACCTAACAAACTAATGGGCACTATATAAAGGCCCTCAAACTCCAAGTCTAAAACATACAAAAACGGAACAACACAGCACAGAGAATAGTGAAATTCAAGAAACAGAGAGAGAACTCTGAAGAATTTTGAGAAGAACTCAAAAAGAAAGAAAGGTAAAACCTTTGAATAAAAAAAGAAGAACTTCTTCTGAATAGATCATTGATCTAATAACAAGATCAAGGATCTTCAATAAAAAAAAATAAATCATAGCAAAGGCATTGCCTTTTGATGAACCACTGGTTCTGAATCTTAAAAGATTCTTTTCTTGAATCCAAAATTGGATCAAGATATTAAAAAACAGTGCCCTGCACTTGAAAATCTGCACTGTTGCGCTCTTGGGTTGGCGCAAGCCACCAGAGAGCGCCACGTGTTAGCTCCAAAACCACTTGCGCTATGCGCTTTTAAAATAGAGCATTGCTCTCTTAATTTGGCGCACTGCACCAGAGCACGCCACGTGTCAGCAGCGCAACAGCGCAGCGCACTGGCGCAGCGCACTATGCTTGCGCTCACCAGAGTGTGACACGTGTCACCTCCACATGGACTTGCGCCTTGCGCTCCTCAATTGGCGCAAAGCGCCTGACAAGCGACGTGGGGCACTGTCAGAATATTAAATGCACCGCATTAATAAAAGGGCAGAGCCCAATAAAGGAAGGTCTATCAGACCAAACAAAGTGCCATGCACTATTAAAAGGGACAGAGCCCAAATCAAAAAGGCCCGGCAGGCCAAAAGAAAATGCAGTGCATTATTAAACAGGGGCAAAGCCCTAGCACAGGCCTAATAGGCCAAAGATAAAAACGTTGAATATTCTCAACTGGACTTAACCCAATCATGGCTGTAAGTCCTCAAATTAAATTGACCGAGCATGGCTGCTCTCTTAAATCAATTTACACCTGGTTCAAGGGTACATCTCCGAACTCCTCTGACATACGTCGTTGTAATCCTTCAACGTCGTCAGAGAGGTGACGGGTCCCGACAACCACACACCAACTCACGGATGTATGCGTCCTTAAACTTACGGACTTATGCGTCCTTAAACTCACGGACTGTGGGGTCCTTAAACTCATAGACTTATGCGTCCTTAAACCAACAATACGGACTGTGGGGTCCTTAAACTCATGGACTTATGCGTCCTTAAACCGACACCTGTCCCCAAAATGGGAACGATGGACCACCATGTCCCTAAACTGGCGATGGACCACTATGTCCCTAAACTGGAACAATAGAGCCCCCAAATGCTCTTTTGTCCGATCTAAACGATCCCGTTTAAGTTGATCTTAGCCTCAAATATGTCTAATGTATCCTTAAACCTTCAAACAGACTTTAGTCCCAAATTGGACTATAGATCTCCCAATCAACTTTGGTTCAAGGGTACATCTCCGAACACCTCTGACATCTGTCATTGTAATCCTTCAACATCGTCAGAGAGGTGACGGGTCCCGACGACCATACATTAAATGGACCACTATGTCCCTAAACTGGAATAATAGAGCCCCCAAATGCTCTTTTGTCGGATCTAAACGATCCCGTTAAGTTGATCTTAGTCTCAAATCAGACTAACGTATCCTTAACAAACGTTTAAGTCGATCTTAGCCTCAAAAATGACTAACGTATCCTTAAACCAAAACCCTAAACCCAAATCTAAGAAAATACGGATTTGGACTAATCCACGTCCTACGGGCGACGACATAAATTAGTCTCCGTATACAATCCACGGGCAACCACAAACAAAACAAACACCCACGACACGAAGTAAAATTCTGGAGAAGGAGAAAGTTGTTACCGCGATGCGGTAGCGTAATTAACTGCAGGGGCTTGCGCCTGCAGGGAAGAGCGTCCCCACAATCAAATACCCTTCAAGCGAGGGGGAATCTGACGAAGTCTGCTACATCGGCCGCATCCTTCTAAACCTCCGATACACGGTGCCATAAATCAACTTGGCATCTTCGGAGAGGTGGACGGATAAAACCAAATAGCATCTGCCTCGAACAGCAGACGAGATGTCCCTACGTCCTCACGTCGTCGCCGTCTTTCGGAGGGGAACAAACATGCTAGTTGGTATTATACATATCGTCAGATAGCAGTTTCTTGGTGACATGTGTACAGGTTAGTTTGTCGACCTGAGATCGTCATTTGTCTCGTGTGAGTTCCTACTGTGCTTTGATTTCTACCCTACCACGGCTCAAAGGAGTCGTGCAAACAGGTATTTTTTGGGTATAGTCCCGAGCCACATGGAGGCAGTGAGCGGATCATCGGGGATTCGTCTCTCCCGGTATTGGGGGTTGATGTCGCACAGTGCACGGATGGCCATCACTAGAAATCCTCGGCCGGGGTAGTGGAGAATTACTGATTTGGATCAGTAGTTTCTCAGGTGGTGATAGGCTTCATACCGACACGAATTATCACGTTATTAGGGGTCTGACTTTATCCACCCCCCTAGACTCGATATGCGATATTCTTAGACGAACGGACCGGACTGTACGGATATTGTCACTGTTAGGCTCAGTAGGGTTTTCTGGATGAGTTCGCTCGTCAGCTTCCCTTTCGATCAATACATAGGCAACCGTTACGTACGTCTTGTACCTCTGACATGCTAGTGGTTATACCCAATGCCAGTGTGTTGATGAGTCATTAGAGTCCCCCACAGACCGTTTCCCAAGTTTGGGCGAAACGTTGTAGAGGCCGTATGGTTTTATGGCAGGGTTCGGAAAATGCACGTGCGTTTACGTACGTGTCATATTTCGGGCAGATAATACTGGTGGGCTTTGGTTTAAGCCGGATCCGAGTATTATACTGTGTAGATATAATATCTTTGTCTCAGTTGCATTTGTATTCGATTGTAATACAAATACGGGTATGTTTATACTGATACAGGGTTATCCTGAAATTCGTTTCGGGATCACTTTTGGAAGTTTCCAGTTTCCAGTTTTCTATCGACCGTATTTAACATTCGGTTAAATGCGGATTTATCTTTTCGTCACTTGGGTGAGTCATGAGGGTGAGTCGTACTTCTAGAAGGTTCTAGATGGTGACTAGGCTAGTGACTCATTAGTGCATTAATTGTTCCATTAATGTATGATGACTTGGTTAGATGATTCATTTGTGTGCATTTAATGTTAATACAAGGTGTTAACATGACTCATTCTTTCATTCATTGCTATGGTCACATTCCTCTCCCTCCTACACTCACCCTCCCTCATATTTAGTGGCCGGCCCTTCATTGTAAAGGGAATGGTTGTTGTTTTGAAAAAAAAAAGATTAAGGTTTTGGCTTCATGGAAATTTCACATATTCATTTCTCATTTCAATTGATCCAAAAGGCAACTTCATTAACCGTTCGTCCATAGCTTTGAACGTAACGAGACAAAGTGTTCTACTCATTCTCTACATCAATCTTGGTCATCTCTTTTAGCAAACTTGATGATCGAGTTCCCTCGGTTCAGAGGCGGGAGCCCGTTTAAAGATCCGTCGACATGGTGCCACCTGGACGAGAAGACTGGAGATTCAGGAGATCGGAGCAGCCGCAACAAAGCGTGGGATGATGGTTGAAGACCGAAGGACTCGGATCGTTCGGTATAACATTTCTACCCACTTTGTCATTTGTTAGTTTAGCTTTAATGGTAGATCCGGGTTATAGTACGCGATAGCGCCAGTTAAAAAATTTTTGTTCCGCATTTGGCGTCTGTTAGACGGCAGGGGCGCTACCGTGGACTTACAGCAAGCCTTCCCATAAACAAGCCGGTATGGAGACATACCAAGATCGGTCTTGTATGCAGTACGGAATGCCCATAGTGCATCAATCAGCTTATGTGGCCAATCTTTACGGTTTTTAGAAACCATTTTCTCCAAGATTTTCTTAATTTGCCAATTCGAAAGCTCGGCTTGCCCACATGTTTGGGGATGGTATGGCGTTGACAGTTTGTGAGTAATGGAATATTTGCGCATTAAGGACTCAAAAGTCCTATTGCAGAAGTGAGATCCATTATCACTTATAATTGCTTGAGGGTGCCCAAACCGAGAAAAGATATGTTCTTTAAGAAATCGAACGACAACCTTATTGTCATTCGTTCGGCTAGGCACAGCCTTGACCCATTTTGACACATAGTCAACAGCCGAAAGAATATACACATTCCTAAAGGAATTGGGAAATGGTCCCATGAAGTCTATTCCCCAAACATCAAAAATATCCACAACCAAAATTGGTTGGAGCGGTATTTCGTTTCTCCGCGATATCCGGTCCAAGTGTTGGCACCGGGAGCATGTCTTGCAGTATTCATATGCATCCTTAAAGAGTCTTGGCCAATAGAAACCACACTGCAAGATTTTTTCTGCTGTCTTCTTAGGGCCAAAATGCCCGCCACACGCTTGATCGTGGCAAAAAGACAGAACACTCTTAAACTCATTTTCAGGTACACACCGACGAATGATTTGATCGGAACAGTATTTAAAAAGATACGGTTCATCCCAGTAAAAATGTTTTACTTGGGACAAGAATCGGAGTTTATCCTGTTTCGAACAAGTTTTAGGTATCAAGCCGGTGGCCATGTAGTTTACTATATCAGCGAACCAAGGTTCGCTAGACACGGTTAAGAGTTGCTCATCGGGAAAAACATCTTTTATTAGAATTTCAAGTGTAGGCGAAGAAGGAAGTCGTGAAAGGTGATCGGCCACTACATTTTCACATCCTCTTTTGTCCCTTATGATAAGGTCAAACTCTTGTAGCAAGAGGATCCAACGTATTAATCTCGATTTAGCATCTTTCTTCGCAAAAAGGTGGTGAAGAGCTGAATGGTTCGTGTACACAATCACTGGAAAGCCGATTAAATAAGGCCGGAATTTTTCAAGTGCAAATACAACGGCTAAAAATTCTTTTTCTGTTGTTGTGTAGTTCAGTTGGGCCTCATTTAACGTTCAGCTAGCGTAATAAATCACGTGCGACATTTTATTAATGTGCTGTTCAAGAACAGCACCAATGGCGAAATCTGATGCATCGCACATAATTTCGAAAGGATGCGTCCGGTCTTGGGATGAAAGAATGGGCGCAGAAATGAGAGAGTGTTTCAATGACTCGAACGCTTCCATGTAAGTTGAGTCAAAATCAAATGTTGTGTACTTGGCCAATAAGAAAGTCAAGGGTCTAGCAATCTTGCTAAAATCCTTGATGAACCGTCTATAAAAACCGGCGTGGCCAAGGAAGGCTCGGATGTCTTTGACGCATTTAGGAGGAGGAAGATTAGAAATGACTTCAATCTTGGCTTTGTCAACCTCTATGCCATTTTGCGAGATCACATGTCCTAAGACAATACCCTTTCGTACCATAAAGTGGCACTTCTCCCAATTTAACGTGAGGTTCTTATCTCTACAGCGGGTAAGAACTGCGTCAAGGTGTAGCAAACACTCGTCGAAGGAGTCACTAAAAATGGAGAAATCATCCATAAAGATCTCCAAAAACTTTTCAACAATGTCTGAAAAGATCCCCATCATACACCGCTGAAATGTAGCGGGTGCATTGCATAACCCAAAGAGCATGCGTCGGTAAGCGAAAGTACCGAAAGGACAAGTAAATATGGTTTTGTCTTGATCCTTTTCGTCGATGGGGACTTGGTTGTAGCCGGAATAGCCATCCAAAAAGCAGTAAAACTCATGCCCAGCCAATCGTTCTAGCATTTGGTCAATGAAAGGTAAAGGAAAGTGGTCTTTCCTTGTCGCGGCATTGAGTTTTCTATAGTCGATGCAAACTCGCCACCCAGTTTGGGTGCGAGTAGGTATTAACTCATTTTCCTCATTGGTTATGACCGTAATGCCCGATTTCTTTGGGACAACATGAATGGGGCTAACCCACTAGCTATCCGAGATAGGGTAAATGATACCACTATCAAGACATTTGACAATCTCCTTCTTGACAGCCTCTTTCATTATGGGGTTGAGGCGTCTTTGTGGATCCCTCACTGGTTTGGCATCATCCATCAAGTGTATATGATGTTCAACTATGAGGGGAATAATCCCCTTGATGTCCGCCATAGACCAGCCAAAAACTTGCCGGTTATTTTGTAAGACCATTAAAAGGGCCTTCTCTTGCTCGAGAGCTAGAGAGGCCGATATGATAACGGGAAGGGTTTCATTCTCACCTGGGTAAGCATATTTAAGGTGCGACGGCAAAAGCTTTAGTTCGAGTTTAGGAGGTGAAACAATTGAAGGTAACATAGGTGAAACTGTTTCAAACTCGAAGGATTCCATCAACGGTTCAAATCGAGTGTACGCAACCGAGTCGGATGGTTCAACTAACTCATCCGAAAAATCAAAAGACTCAAATTCGGGTGGTGAGTCTTCAAAATCGTCCAAAAAGGTGAAACACTCATAATCGTTGTCCGGCTTGAAAGCTGTGTCGGATTCTAGGAGGAACGCACTAGAGGCGTCAACACTGCTGTGATCGAACAGAAACTTTTCGAGCTCACAGTCCTCCTCCGTGATCTCGTGGATCGAGCAAACATCAAGTATAGTTGCATTAGGCTCGGTAGGCTGATTCCCCAACTTAAAGATGTTGAGTTCAATCGTCATATTTCCAAAAGATAGGTTCATTGAACCATTACGACAATTGATCACCGCATTGGAAGTCGCAAGGAATGGTCGACTAAGTATCACTGGAATTTGACTCCGGGGGTTAGCTACAGGTTGTGTATCCATCACAATAAAGTCAACGGGGAAAATGAAATCCCCTACTCTAATTAACACATCCTCTAATTCACCCCTAGGATGAGTGATGGATCGGTCGGCCATTTGGAGAGTACAATGAGTGGGTTTAAGCTCTCCAACGCCTAATTGCTCGTACACTGAATAGGGTAGGAAATTGACACTAGCACCAAGATCTAATAGTGCTCTATTGATGTTCTTGTCCCCAATTATTATTGAAATAGTAGGACAGCCGGGGTCCTTATGTTTTTGGGGTAAAGATTGGACAAGAGCATCACTAACAGCACTAGCCACGAATGGTACTTGTGACTTCCTCTTCTTGGTGCATAAGTCTTTTAATATTTTCGCGTAAGAAGGAACTTGCTGGATTGCATCCAAGAGAGGTATATTTATGCTAACCTGTTTGAACAACTCTACAATCTTCTCCATTTGTGGAGTTGGTTTATTGGATCTCAATCTGTTTGGAAAAGGAACATTTTGAAAATTTGTTGAGTCCAATTTTTGTGGATCAGATTGTGGAGTTGGAACGGATCCCCGTGTAGATGTGTTCGTGATGTGAGAAGTGGGTCCGTTCGAAGTAAAAGAAGTAGAGCCTTGTGAAGAATGAAGAATAGGCTCTAACAGAGAAGAAGAAGATGAAGAAGAAGAAGATGATGATGAAGAAGAAGATGAAGAACCACCGGCAGGGGTGTCATTATTAGTACCCACGTTATTGTGCAACACTTTTCCGGATCTCAACGTGGTCACAGCATTTACGTTATGATTTTGCTGTTCATATGCAACATGTGCGTGACCGGGATTTGGCAGTGGTTGAGATGGAAGCTTTCCCTTTTCTCGCTCGCTTAACGCAACATTTAGTTGTGCAATTTGTGCCTCAATAGATTTGATGCTTTGATCGTGTGAGGCACTATTTTGCACCAAAGATTGAATGGAAGTCTCCAACCTTGCTGGGGATTATATAGATTGCTTTAGGAACGCATCTAGACTTCTTTCTAGCGAGGCGACCTTATCATTATTTGGTTGAAAAAAATTGTTTTGAGGGTAAGAGTTGTTGGGCACAAAATTGTTCATTTGGTTTTGGTAAGGTTGTGGGTGGAAAGGTTGCTGGTATTGAGTTTGTGGAGGTGCTTGTTGTTATGGAGGAGGAGGCCTTTTAAAGTTGTTGTTTCCTTGGAATTGCTGATTTTGATTCCAAGCAAAATTTGGGTGGCTCCTCCAACCCGGATTATAAGTCGAAGAGTATGGATCATTTCTTTGTCGTTGCTGAAAGGCAGCATTGACTTGATCTTATCCTTGAACATGTGGATTGTAAGGACACTCTTCGGTAAGATGTGATGGATCCGAACAACAAGCGCAAACAGTTCGTGGGGGCAAAGCAGGGGCAGGAGAAGGCGATGAGATTTTGGTCTCAATTGCTTCTAGCTTTTTCGTAAGTGCGGCCATCTCGGCCTTCATAGCAATCGACATATCTAATTGATGTATGCCTGCCCTAGACTGACCAATTGAAGAAGATGAGGTGGTCTTGGTGCTTTCCCACTGAAGTGTTTGTTCAGCAAGATCGTCGAGAAACTGCCACGCTTTCTCACTAGATTTGGTTAGAAAGTGACCTTGACAAATGGTTTTTAGCAACTGCTTCGTTGCTGGGTTCAATCCCTCGTATAAAGTTTTGCAAAGTTGCCAATTTTCGATACCATGGTGAGGGCATTGAACAAGTAGGTCTTTGAATCTTTCAAAACACTTTCAAAATGGTTCGGAAGGAAGCTGGGAAAATTGTATAATCTCATTGCGAATTCTCGCGGTCTTGTGATGTGGATAAAACTTTTTAAGAAAAGTTTTAACAAACTCTTCCCAATTTTTAATTGAATGTGATGCTGTGCTGTATAACCACTTCTCGGCAAAGTCACATAAGGTGAAAGGAATGACCCTTAGCCTTATAGCATCATCTGATAATTGGGTTGTTTTCATCATTGCGCAAACGTTTTGGAATTTGTTTATGAAGATATAGGTATATTCGGATTCCAGTCCATGAAATTTTGGCAACATATTGATGAAGTGGGGTTTGATCTCAAAATTGTCCCCATTTGCCGGTGGGAGTGAAAGACAAGTAGGTAAGGCGATGCGGATCGGGTAGAAAAGATCCTGGAGCGCGATTCGTTAGGGCGCTTCAACAGGCGGGTGTTGCGGTTTATTCGCACCTAACGGAGGTGGAATCAGTCCCGTGGGTAAGGTGTTGTTAGGATTATATCCCGACATCCCTTCGGAGGAAGAATGTGAAGGTGAAGGTGAGGAAGTGGAAGGAATTTCGACTTCGGAGTCGAAAGCTTCGTCGGTCGGTACCAACGAGACACAGACTAATCAGGCGCTAGTGTCTTTAGTCCAACCGGACATACACTAAAGAGGTAGTGTAGTCAAAAAGTGAAAAACAGAATGTGGAGGTAAGAAAATGTTAATGAGAAGAAAGTGGGTGTAAGTGGGGTGGACGGATTTCTTAGTGACAAGTTGCAAGTTTTTGTAAAAAATTTTTCTTCTTTTTTTTCCTTTTATGTGGAGCTTTTTGCAAAATAGATTTTCGATAAAAGGCTTAGACACGTTTAATCAACCACAAATGCACAATCAGGCCTAGATCTAGGGTCACCTAGGTCAGCTAGACAGCTCCTAACTGTTCCAAAGGGCAAGAAGTAGGACCTCAAACCGCCTCTTCACCGTCAATTGTGGCTAGGTAAGTGCCAGGTAAGTGGGAGGTTCTCCACTATGTAAGTAGTGGGCAAAATTAAGTAATCACTTGTCTTAGACACACTTGCCTAGACACCACAAAGTCAGGTTAGGATCAACGGTTGATGCCTACAACCATTCCTTTGTCCTATTGAGCGCGAAATCCTTAGGGCTGAGTCTAATCTTTTTTAATTAAATGATGGTCAATGCAATATGCCTTATGTGATTTCTGGGGTCTTGGGAAGGGTGATGAAATCCCCACCCAATCTGGATTGGTTTCAAGCCCCTTAAAGTCCGATTAAATATGCAAAACAATAAACAACCACTTGCAAACAATTTTTTTATTTTTAGCGCGGCGCAAAGAATCCTGCACAAGATCAATTATTGGAAGGGGGAGAGATTTTTTAGCGCAAAGAATCCTGCAGGAAATTTTACAGAGGAGATATTGGGGTTGCAGAGAAGGAGAGAGAAAGCTCACAGAGGTTTCCTGGTCCACTGCTGACGTCAGCAGACCGCGGAAACGCGGCACAAAGGGGGTATTCACGGCGGCAACACGACACTCCTTGCGGTTCAGATCCCGAATTTTTTTTGGAGATGATGATGTCACCTCCTGATCGCGGATACGCGGCAGAAGTATGGGTGGCGCGGCGGAAACGCGGTGTAAGGTACGGTTCAGTCCTCCAAATTTCTTCTGCTCCTCTGTTGTTCAGATCTTCAGTTTTCTGTTTCGCTTTCTGGATTTTTTTTAGATCCGAACTCGTTCGTCGATCCTGCAAAATTCACACGAAAAACCCTTCAAATAATTAAAAGATGATAAAATATATATATATATATATATTTTTAATTTTTTCAGTTTTTAATGAGTTTTATGATTTATATTAACCCGAAATTGCAAAAAGAAAATACTACGCCATCCCCGGCAACGGCGCCATTTGATTTGTGCTAAGTTTTATGATCAAAAATATTTTTACCGCAATCAAGAACGACGTCGCTTGGTAGCTAGCCGGTGAATACGGGTCGGTCTACAAGGATGTTGTGTATTTCCTAATTGTTCTAATGAGTTAATTCCAAAAGGTGTTTGGATCTTTATCACTAAAAACTAAGTTGACTTAGACTAGGATTAGAAATCTTGCTAGGGTTAGGTTTAGATTAAGTTTGGAAAATTAAGATTTCCCACCGCTTTCAATGCCCTAATTTAGATCTCTTAGGTGTTATGGTAATTATTAATAAAGGGGATTAGGACGATCGGGAAGAAACGATGTTTCTTCCTCTAGGTCCTTGTCCGTCCTTTCTTAATCCTTACCCTAACCTCCATGGAAAACATGCACATCCGGTCTTTTATACTACGGTATCACCATTACCTCGTGGGTAGGATGCCGTAGGGAGCTGTATGTGTATGTATGCATGGAGTCCTATTATTATGTGATGGGCAAGAAAGGGGTGAGAGATTTGCATCTCTCAAACCTTCCCTATTCCTGACCCTAACAAGCGAGAAACTACTCGCTCATTAGGGGATCAATAAAAAACATGATTTTTATGAGTTTTCGATTTAAGAGATTAATTATCTAACTACGGCAGATTAATAAAAAGTTCTAATCTAAATTAAACTAGGGCAGAGAATAAATTTAAACTAGGGCAGAAATAAAAATTAAGAACTAGGGCAAAATAAAAGAACCTACTTACTTTATTGATGCTCTCTAAACTTTACAAAAGATTTCTGAATTTTTATCAATGAAAAGAGGTATACCTCAAAGAGAGGTTTAGGGCTTCTATTTATAGATCATAGAAACCCTAGAGTTACAATCGATTCACGTCTGCATTTACAATTTTACCCCCTTAAGAAAAACCTAGTCAACGCACCGCCAGCCGCCACAAATTTTCCCACCAATACGGGCTTAGCACGGCCGCGGAACCGCGGCCAAGTGCCATGTTTGGCCGCGGTTCCGCGGCAAAAAAGAAGGCTTGTTGTCTCCTATTTTCTGGTCTTCTGTCTGTTGCTATTTTCTTCTGTTTTTCTTAGTTGGTTCTTCAGAATGTCTTCTAGTTCTCTTCCAGTACTCCACAGTGAATAATGTAGTGGACTTTTACCGTTGCTTCGTGTCGAAGTCTTGAACCTTGCGCTGCCTTTGTACTTGTTTATTGATCTTCGTTTATTCTCCAAATTGTAAACTTGATCAAGATTCTTCCATTTGTTGGTCGTAGTCTCACTTTTGTATCATCTTTTCATCTTTTTCACTGTTTTTGTTCCGAGAACCTGTAACGTGCAACTATGTAGCAGACATGGATCAAAAGCACCTATTTATTTGTAAAATGAATAAGAATGGGGAATATAATAATGCAAAATTATGGTATGAACACTCAACATCAAGAATGGAAGCGAACTCGTACCTTCCATATGATAACAATCTCAAAAGAGGGAGGACACGAGACTATGAATGACCTCTACAGATGCTTCGCAAATGAAGACGAGGACGAGGTGATCTCAGAGTTTCCACCAGCACCAAAAGAGGTGGAAGATGGGATACACACCACGCGGTCAACATAAGAAAAATTGACTTAGGGACGGAAAATGATCCGAGGCCAAAGTTCGTCAGTGAGCTACTATCTGAAAAGAAGGTTGCTATGCTAAAAGACGTGCTTATGCAATATAAATACTGCTTTGTATGGAACTACTCTGAGATGCCGGGTCTAGATCCAAAAGTAGCGATACATAAACTGGCCATATCGCCGGACATAAAGCCAGTCAAACAGGTGCCAAGAAGGATGCGACTCGAATTTTAGATGAGTATCAACGCTGAAGTCAAGAAACTAATCGACTCTGGTTTCATCCAAGAGGTTCAATATCCCGACTAGATCGCTAACATCGTTCCAGTGATGAAGAAAAGCGGGACGGTTCGCATCTGCGTTGACTTTCGGGACCTCAACAAAGCTTGCCCAAAGGACGACTTCCCAGTACCCATGACCGAGTTGATGATCGATAACATGTCTACCCGTGAGGTCTTCTCCTTCATGGATGGATCTTCAGGATACAACCAAATAAAAATGCATCCAGAAGACTAAAAGCATACCGCCTTCCAGACCCCGTTGGGCATATTTTGCTATAAGGTGATGCCCTTCGGTCTGAAGAACGCTGGCGCTACCTACTAGAGGGCCATGAAAAAGATCTTCGATGACCACATACATGAGATTGTCAAATGATACATCGACGATCTTGTAGTGAAGAGCAAATTTCATGAGGAGCATTGGGAACATCTAAAAATAGTGTTCCAACGTCTTCGGAAGTATAGTCTGAAAATGAATCCTTTAAAATGTGCATTTGGAGTTTCCTCAAGCAAATTCCTAGGATTCATCATACGTCACCAGGGTATCGAAATCGATCCCTCAAAGACCAAGGAGACTATGGAAATGTCCACGCCAAGAACCCTCAAACAACCGCAGTTTCTCCAAGGAAAGATAGCGTAAATCCGGCGGTTCATAGAAAACCTCTCCGGAAAATGCCGTTCATACAGTCATTTTATGAAGAAAGGAACCCCCTTCGTCTGGGATCAAAAGTGCCAAAACACACTGAACGAAATTAAGAAATACCTGCAAAATCCGCCGGTATTGACCGCTCTAGTTAAGGGAAAACCCCTTATCCTATATACAACGACCCTTGAGGGTTCTTTAGGCTCATTGTGGGCACAAGAGAACAATCAGAGAAAAGAGAGAGCTCTATACTATTTAAGTTGAGTTCTCTTGGGGACAGAAAACAACTATTTCCCTATCGAAAAGCATTGCATGGCGCTGATCTTCGCAATGCTAAAGCTCAGACATTATGCCTTGGCACATGAGGTCCATCTCATATCGAAGGAGGATCCTCTCAAATATCTAATGTTAAGGGCCATACTAACAGGAAGGCTAGCCAAATGGACCTTCCTCCTGATGGAGTTTTTGATAACATATCGTCCCCTCAAAACGGTGAAAGGCAGGCCATAGTCGATTTTCTAGCGGAGCATCTGATACCAGCCGAATCCCCCTTAAATTGCGAGTTGCCAGACAAACACGCGTTTGATGCAATCGAAGAAGAGAATGATTCTCAATGGGAACTCTACTTCGATGGAGCCTCTTTCATGAAGTGGCGAAAGCAAAACACCCCCATAATCAAAGCTGGGGTGGGCTTTATCATAGTGACCCCGCAAGGAGGGATAATGCGTTACGCCCTTTCCTTAACAGAGTCATGAACTAACAATGAAGCTGAATATGAAGCTTTGATAGCAAATCTTGAGATCTCCATCGACATGGGAATCAAAGACCTCCTCATATATGGAGACTCCCAGCTGATCGTTAGCCAAGTAAATAGTGACTATCAGACATGCAAGTCAGAGTTGATAAAGTATCGCGAAAGAGTGCAGCAACTGCTGACGCAAATCCCTTCCTATACCCTAGATAGCATACCGCGTGCGGAAAACAGCAAAGCGGATGCATTGGCTAAATTGGTTAAGGAATTGGCTGATGAAGACCTTGATGACGTGAAGATCATTGTGTAAAGCCACAGGATTCTCGCGCCAATAGATATATCTTCGGAAGACCTGAGAGAGCCATCCGAAGGAAAAGAAACGACCAAATAAGGATCCCTTCAAATAGATGACGAAGAAAAGGTCAAGGACCGGAGGGAAGTCTTCATTGACTACTTTAAGTCCCAACGAACGCCCGAAAATGCGTCGTTTAGACATCAGCTCTTGAAACAAGCTTTGTCTTTCGCCTTCATCGATGATACTCTATACAAGAGATCGTTTGATTATCTATAGCTAAGATGCCTGGGGTCAGAGGAAGCAAAGAAAGTCGTCCAAGAAATTCTTGATGGACTCTGCGGTTCTCATCAAGCTGGGCTAAAGATGAAACTGAAGATAAAATGAATGGGTTACTATTGGCCTAGATGATCCAGGAATGTCTCGAATATGTAAAGCAGTGTTACTCGTGCCAAATTCATGGGGACTTTATCCATCAACATCCAAATCCGCTACACCCGATAGTGGCTAGCTGGCTTTTTGAAATGTGGGGAACCGATATAATTGGCATTATCGAACCAACATCATCCAAAGGACATCAGTTCATACTAGCAACAACCGACAACTTCTCTAAGTGGGCAGAAGCAGTACCGCTAAGGGAAGTGGAGTCGGAGAATATCCTCCATTTCTTCAAGACCCATGTCATATACCGGTTTGGAACTCCGCAACGGATAATCTCAAATAATGGGCCATCTTACAGAAGTCATAAAATAAGTAGCTTCGCACAGCAGCATAAAATAGATTGGAGATACTCTTCAGTCTATAATTCTTGGGCCAACGGTCTAGCTGAAGCTTTCAACAAGACCTTGACAAAGATTATAAAAGAGACGTCGTCCAGAAACAAAAAGGACTGGCACGAAAGGCTGCATGAGGCTCTCTGAGCATACCGAACAACGTTCAAGACGGCCACGAATACAACACCATACGCATTGGTGTTCGGTACGGTGGCAGTGCTCCCATTAAAAATAGAATTCCCCTCTCTACGAGTAGCGGTTCGATACGAGCTGACAGATGAAGAAAATGCTCATCTTAGGCTTGGGGAGCTTGATGCCCTCGATGAAACTCGCCTTGTAGCACATCAAAATCTAGAGGATTATAAGGTAAGGATGACACGTTCATACGAAAAACTGGCCAGGCCGAGAACATTCCGCCAAGGCGAATTCTCATGCTAGTCTTCAAAAGACCAATGATCCCCAATTGTGCAAACCGGGAAAAGTTCGAGCCGAACTATGAAGGCCCGTACATCATAGAAAAAGTCTACCAAGGTGGAGCCTACTTTCTCATGGATATGCATGGAGAAAAAACCTTCCGGCCAATAAACGGTCGATTCCTAAAGAAATACTACGCTTGACGAGTCATGACTTAGGTCAATGATAGATGACGACGCTTGTGTCCGCTCGCTATCTTCCTAAGTCAGAACCTGAGAGTAGTATCCAAAAAGCAAACTCCCTCCCAAACACGTGAATAATGGACCAAAATGTTCCTAAACTAATATTCGTCCCCAAAATGGGAATGTTGGACCGAAACGTCCTTAAACTAATACTGGACCAAAAAGTCCTTAAACTAATATGTTCCCCCAAATACGGGAATAGTGGACCGAGAAGTCCTTACACTAAAATTTGTCCCCAAATACGGGAATGATGGACCGAAAAGTCTCTAAACTAATAATGGACCGTAACGTCCCTAAACTAGCATTTTGCCCCAAAATACGGCGTTATATTCTCTTGAGATCTACATTGCAATTGAAACCCCAACGACAAAGATTCCAACTCAAGTCCCACCGGCTACACAGCTACTATAGTAACGAAATCACCCCCAAGTCCTACTGGCAAACAGATGGGTCACCTGCGACAAAACTACTTTCGAGAGTTTTACCGTGCTAAAAAAATTGGTATGTTCATAAGAAAAATGGGCACGGATGAAAACCCGAAAGGGCGCCGTGAGTAAAAATAGTAGGACTACCAGCGAGCTAGTGAAAACCCGAGAGGGCGCGAACTTGTTAAAAAAAGGTATGTTCACAAGCAAAATAGGCACGGATGAAAACCCTAAAAGGGCACCGTGAGTACAAACAATAGGACTACCGACGAGCTTGTGAAAACGCGAAAGGGCGTAATCTCATGAAAATAAAAAATATATACACTTGCAGAGTCCTTTCGACCTTACGAGGAGAAAATACCTACACGAGATCTTTACGACTCATAAAGGAGCAACACACTTAGAAATCCACACGATTCCTAAGAAGAAATTACACTTGAGAGATCCTCACGACTCGTAAGGAGAATTCCCCCTATAAGACCCTCACGGATCATAGGATTCAAAATCCTTACGTTACAGGAATCTAAACCTGTTCTTAAGCCAATATTGACCCTTGTATACAATCCACGAGCATAAATAAATATTCTCCCACCAAGTTCCACCAATGTCAAGAAATATACCCATATGGCGAGCGACACTTGTAAATCCTCTCGACTTATAAGGAGAAAATACTCTTATAAGATCCTTACGACTTACAAGAGAAAACACACCTAGAATTCTCACGACTCTTATGGAGAAAATACACCTACGAGATCCTCTCGACTCGTAGGGAGAAATACCTTTACGAGATCCTTACTCATAAAGTCAAAAAGCCTTAGCCGACAGGATCCTAACCCTGTTTGCTAAGCCATTTTTGTTCAAATCGATAAAGGCAAATGATAATTCGCTCATGATAATATTCCAGTGGTAGCGATACTGGTACCAAGATTGGGATCAAATTTAAAATCCCTAACTCAAAAAAAGAAGCCGAAATGGTACGGCAACTCGCAATAAAAAGCAGTGAGTAAAAAAAGACGAAATGATTGGGCACCGCGATAAATAGCCAAAATGATTGGGCAATCACGACATTCATGACATAAAAACTGAAAAGATAGAGTATTGCGGAAAGAAATAAAAAAAATAAAAGAAAAAAATGAATTAAAATGAAACTTTTCTGCCCTGCAAGTATGCCCATATTGACTCTTGAATACGATCTATTGGCGCAAATGAAAGAAAAAGAATCATATTTTCCCATCACGCTTCGTCAAAAGGAGAACTGAGTCTTGACAATACATATACAACCTAAAAACTATCCCGGCATTCCTTCTCATTCCAGCAGCATGCAGATGCAACGTCATCATAAAAAAAGACCCAAGGGTCAAAGAAAAAATGGAGTAATGGTAAAATCCTAGCTCCAAGTCTTGACGGTTCATATACAACCTAGAGACTATCCCGGCGTTCTTTCTCATTCTAGCAGGATGCGGACGAAACGTCATCATAAAAAAAAGACCCAAGGGTCAAAGCAAAAATGGAGTAATGAAAAAATCCTATGTCCAAGTTGTTAGTGTATATGCCCTAGAGGCCATTACTGTATCATACTAGTTTGTATATTACTTAATGGATGCTTGGGATATTCACCTTGTATATACAATCTTACTCAAAATAGTAGTATGCTACTTGGTTTGTTTCTACTTCAATGTGTACATGTGTTTATTTTAGTATATCGCCTATACACATTAGTAGAGCCCTTAGGATCTTTGCTTGATTACCAGCGATGTGATGGCCGTCACACTAGTGGGGCTGGGTAATCTATAAGCACATCCTTATGCAGGTCCCTGGTCGCAGGACTATCGAGACAGGGCATCGATACTCCGGAGTAGACCAGCGCATGCGCTTCTCATCCCAGTGTGGGAGACGGTCTGTCCCACAGCCGTCAGTACGTCGTACTTGAGATAGTATGTGGGTGCTCGTTAGGTTACGGGTACACTGGACAGGACTCGTCGGGAACTGACTAGTTGGTATTATACCTATCGTCAGTTATCAGTTCCCAGGTGACATGAGTACAGCTTAGTCCGCTGACTTGACACTGTCACTTCGCCTCGGGTGTGTTCCCACTGTACTTTGATCACTACCCTACCACGGCTCAAAGGAGTCGTGCAAACAGGTAGTGGTTGGGTGCAGTCCCGAAGCACTTGGAGGCAGTGACGGTTAGACAGGATTCGTCTCTCCCGGTATTGGGGGTTGACATCGCGCTGTGTCTAGGAGAGCCATTACACGAGTAGTCCCTGGCCAGGGCAAACGAGATATACTGGTAGGTTTCCAGTGTTATCTCAGGGTGTTTTGGGCTTCGCTCCGGCACGACTTGTACCGCTATTGGGGGACTGACGTTTACCGCCCCCTAGGCCCGCCATGCGATGTATCAGACGAACAGTCCGGACTGTACAGAGAATGTCACACTCAGGCTCAGTAGGAGTTCAGATGGGTTTCGCCTCGTCGGTCTTCTTGTCGGCATTACCTGGGGACCGTTACGCACAGCTAGTGCCGCTTGCGGTCTGTGGTTAAACCCACTGCCAGCGTAGTGTCGAGTCTTTAGAGTCCCACACAGAAAGCTTTTCGCCTTTAGGCAAAAGAGTAGAGGTCGCATGGTTTTGCGACAGGGTTCGGTCACATCCGTGCACTTGTGCACGTACAGTGTCCGGACAGTTTACACTAGCGGGCTTTGGTTTAAGCCAGATCCTAGTGTACCTTATGGGATTGGATTTATCCAGTTTGCATTCGTGTTCCTCGGAACGCGGATGCGGGTGTGTATGCACAGTTGACAGGGAGGCAGATGCAGCGGATTCTCATTAGGGTTGTTGACAGTTGACCGTTGACTTTTTGACTTTTTGCTCAACCCTAATGAGAATATGATATGCGATTAACTATTATATTAATTAAGTATTATGGTGACTTGGTTGTTGACTTTTGTTGACCTTGTTGACTTGTTGACTTTGTTGACCGGTTGACTAGGCTTGACTAGTTGACCATCATGATAACCATGGTTATCATTTCATGCCAAAGACTTTTACTTGCTTGTTCATTTGAGTAAAATGAGTGCATGACATGATAAGGTTTTGGTTGCTTCAACCATCACATAAGACTTTTGTTGATATGATGAGTTATCATTGCTTTGGATTATGAGAGGGTGAGAGACAAAATACTTGCTCATTCTTTCTTGCTCATTCTCTCTCTTGTTCTTGAGCTCTCCTCTTGCTCTCACCCTCAACCTCTTGCTCCCTCTCTTGATCTATGGTTCTCTTGTCTCATGAGTTGAGAATCAAGAACCATAGATAAAATCCCATTCTAAATCTTCTCTACTCATTCTAGTTCACTAGGTTTAGCAAACCAAGTGAACTAGTTTCTTCAAAGAACGAAGAAGGAGCTAAAGGTTGGAGCTTTCAAGTGGATCTATCTTCGGCGTACGGAGACAACGAGAAGGAGCCATCGAACCACCATCGGAGCTTGAAGACGAAGGAGTTCAAGTTTAGGTATAACCATCTCCATCCGAGTAGCTAACTCTCTTTAGCTAAGTTTGCTAGTTTTAGTTTAGTCAAAGATCCCGACTTTGCTTAGTCCATGTTGCCCCTTGCGCTTAAAATTTGATTTTTATACCGTTTCCGCCTCCCCGTAAGAACCGGGGGTCGCAACGTGGACTTACAGTGGTATCAGAGCCTAACTAAACTTAAACTAGCTTGGTAGTGAAGTGTAACGAAGTTCGGAACCGGAAAAATCAAAAAACCAAACTTTTACAAAACCTGAGTTTCTGTTGAAATTTTTTCTGGTCAAAATGAAAAACTTTATACTCCTAAATTCGGCTCAGGGTTTTGTGTGAACACCCATGAAAAACGGTCCACTGTTTCGTTCAAACCGCCGCGCTTCCGCCGCAGGAGGTAGGCATATGCCGCGGAAGCGCCGCGGTTTGTCGTCTTCTCTGCATCGTTTTTCGTGCAGTGTGTGTCTGTGTTAGTTTTGGGATTTTTGAAATATATTATATGTCCCCAGATTTTCCAGAAAAGAAATTTCCTTTTGGGGTCCTATAATTCCGTATTTTTTCCGAACTTCACTGCACTTTGACTATGATGGTTATATCTGTGATGCTTGCATGTATTGAACGTCGGCTAATCGCTATAAGTCGATTGGTCGGGGTTATACATGATCTGTGTTTGATATTGGAATGTGTATATAAATATGTTGGATTGTCGCGGGTGAATAGCCGGGGGTTGTGAGACGAGAGTTTTCTTTTCTTGCAATTCATGTAAATTTGTAAATTGATGTAATAATTATTTGTATGGCCGCACAACCGGGTCGGGGTTGTAGCCGTCATTGTATAATTTCTTTTTACTGTTTTTTCTCCTAGGATAGACCCATGGAGGGGTGCACAAACTACCGGGTATGCCGAAGTGTCGAGTGGACTACTCATGGAGATGAGGGAGGTTGCTACGCTTCGGGTACTTGGCGGGTAGTTTGCCGCACCCGTAGGGGTCTTGGGTGGGGTATTGGCTATTCACCGCGACCGTGTTATCTGTTTTTGTTACAGGCTCGTACAAATTACAGATTGCTAGTATATCCAATGTATTTATCTGAGATCTGAAATGTTTATCATTGCAGTATATCTATATATGATATTATTTAGGCGTTGCTTATGTTTTACAGACGCGCTAGCCCAGCCCCCGCTCTGTCGTTAGTTAAGTAACCTAACAGGTAATGACGGGGCCCCGTGGCGAATGCGAATGGCATAAGCGTACGTCATATTTTGGTTGTTTTCTGCAATGGTAGGATTAAATGATGGGACGCATTAAAAGAACTAATGAAAGAATATCACGCATTAAAAGAACTAATGCAAGATAATAAACCAAGTTAAAGTCGTTGGAACACTTTCGAAAAACCACTCGGTTCTTTTCAAAAACAACTTTTAAATGCGGAGCTTGAGCCACTCCTTTTAAAAGCTATCTCGTTCCATCGACCAAATCAAGTTCACTACGTTCACGGTTTTGCCAAAACCATCCGTAGCCCTCCGTCGTTTCACATGAATAGTCAATAGTATTCAAGCTGTGTATGTTGGCCAAAGTCAAGGCACAGTGATTGGTAGCTATTGGGTGTTCATGTGTAGCATAGATAGATGCGTTGGTTTGGGACAGTCGTACTGCCATTTTGGCCAAAGTCAAGGGTAGGTACGGATGGATCCAAATTAACCTGGATAATGACGGGTAGAACTTGACATGTGACTTATGATATTTTGGCCAAAGTCAAGGTCATAAGAGCATGGGGCAAAAATCCACATCGGGAGTTTCATAAGTACTGAAACTTGCTAGATTTGCATACCATTTGGAGTGTGATGATTCTGGTAGGATTCCTTCAGTTTCGTCACGCGATGATATTTTGGATCCCGATCCTACTGTGAGTATATGCTACTCCTCGGGAAATTTCTCACTAATCGATCAATGCTATAAACCTAGTAGGTGCCTAGAAAGGTGTTAGCGGGGCTACACCCCCAGGGAAAAGAGGTTCTCTAATTAAGGAACTTCGCGAAAGCGTTGGAAAACCTCCCTCGAAGTACCGACATCGGCCTGGCTGAACGGTTAAGCAAGTATTGTACGGTGGGATTGATCCTGACTAATTCTTCCTTTATGGTTTGAGGAGGGATTCGAGAAACAGTGGGAGCCATCCTGTTTAGACAAACTAAAAACCACTCTAAACTTGCAAGAGCATCATGCTGAGTGTTTCTTCTTCTCTCTCCTAATTGCAGCGACCAATCAACATGACTGGACTTAAGTTACTCCTAGATAAAAACAAACTGACAGGGCCAAACTACAAAGATTGGCTCAGGAATGTCAAGATAGCAATCACTTATGACAAGCTGGGGTATCTTCTTACCACCAAAGCTCCCCCTGTCCCTGGTCCAACTTCCAGTGTCGCGGATAAGGAAATCCGCAAGACTTGGGAGATTGATAGCGCGAAGGCCAAGTGCCTCCTGCTTGCCTCGATGGACAACGAACATCAGAGGAGGCATGAGAATATGGACATGGAGTCCATATTGCTCCATACAAAAGAACTGTATGGAGAGCAATCACGTATCGCAAGATACGAAGCGTCGAAAAAGTTATTTTCGACAAGAATGGCCGTCGGATCATCAGTAGCCGAGTACGTGCTAAAGATGATCGGCTTCATTGAGGAGCTCGCTGACCTAGGGATCACATTGGAGAGTGAGCTATATACGGATATAGTTCTCCAGTCCCTTCCTTCCACTTACGCCCAGTTTATACTGAACTTCAACTTACAAGAAAAAGAGGTTGAACTTTCAGAGCTCCTCAACATGCTGAGGAGCGCAGAGGGCACCCTACAGAAAGGTAGGGAAACATCCACTTTGTTTGTAGGAGGATCATCTTCTTCTAGGTCCAAGGCGAAAGCCAAGGGAAAGAAGAAGAAGGCCCCCGCCAAACCAAGGGGCGGTGTTAGTAAAGTGGATACGAAGGGAAAAGGTAAAGCAACAAAGATAGCGGGGAAGCTTGTGGATAAGGAAGAATGCTTCTATTGTCATAAGAAAGGACACTGGAAGAATGATTGCAGGGCCTGGAAGGCCAGAACACAGGAATTGAAGTAGGTTGCAGCTTCAGCTTCAGGTGTGTATGTTATTGAAAATTGTCTTTCAATAAACTCTACTTCCTGGGTATTGGATACCGGATCAGGATCTCATATCTGTAATTCTTTGCAGGCGTTGAGAAACCGTAGGGTTTTGAAGGCAGGTGACATGACCCTCAAAGTTGCAAACGGAGCTAGCATGGATGCTAAAGCCGTGGGGGACTATCACCTGGGAATGTCAGATGGACATGTTTTGGTTTTGCGTAATTGCTTTTTTGTACCCAACGCAACTTGTAATATCATTTCTGTATCTTTAGCTTCTAAAGAAGGTTATGAATTTGCGTTTGTAAGTAATGTTGTAAACATTCACCTTAATCAAGTTTTGATTGGGTCAGGTACATTGAGTAATGGTATATACGTGTTAAACCAACCACAAATTTTCAACGTCCAGAATACACACAAAAGAAAGTCTCCAGAAATAAATCAGACTTTCTTATGGCATTGTAGATTGGGTTACATCAATGAGAGAAGGTTGACTAAGTTACATACAGAAGGATATTTGAATGCGTTCGAATATCAATCGTATGCCACTTGTCAATCTTGTCTCAAAGGAAAGATGACAAAGACTCCGTTTACTGGACATGGAGTAAGAGCGAGCGAGCTCTTGGGACTCGTTCACAGTGACGTGTGCGGTCCAATGTCTACACATGCCCGAAGCGGACATTCTTACTTCATTACTTTTACGGATGACTTCTCAAGGTACGGTTATGTCTTCTTAATGAAACATAAGTCCGAGGCCTTTGGAAAATTCCAGGAGTATAAGAATGAAGTGGAGAAACAGACCGGCAAAAGTATTAAGATTCTAAGATCGGATCGAGGTGGAGAATACTTAAGTGCCGAGTTCCTGGGCTATTTAAAAGAGAATGGAATTCTCTCTCAGCTTACTCCTCCATACACCCCGCAACATAACGGTGTATCGGAGAGACGGAACCGCACCCTATTGGATATGGTGCGGTCCATGATGAGTAACGCTGAGTTGCCGCGATCATTCTGGGGATATGCGCTAGAATCAGCCGCATACCTTTTGAACCGAGTTCCCACTAAGACTGTGCCTACTACGCCATTTGAGATGTGGTGTGGGAAGAGACCCCATCTTAATCACATTAAGATATGGGGAAGTCCAGCTTTTGTCAAAAAGCAGCATGCGGACAAGCTCGAGGCACGCTCAGTACTGTGCAAGTTTGTGGGATATCCAAAGAATTCCAAGGGATATTTCTTCTACTGTGAAGAGGAACAAAAAGTTCTTGTTTCTCGTCATGCCCACTTTCTAGAACACCAGTTCATAGAAAAAGAAATAAGTGGGAGCGCAGTAGAACTGGAAGAAATTCCAGAACCACGGACTATTACTGAAGGTTTAGTGGAACCAGAGGGTTCGGAAGAACAGGACATTCCTACGCCACTCCGCAGGAGTAGTAGGCAGTCTCATCCGCCCGAGAGATACTACGGTTTTCTCATAGACGGAGATAGAGAGGATTGCATCGTAGATTATGATGAGCCTACTAGCTTCCAGCAGGCCGTTCAGAGCGTTGACTCAGTGAAATGGCTGGATGCAATGCGGACCGAAGTGGAGTCCATGTACACCAACAAGGTATGGACGTTGGACATTGCTCCAGACGGGGTAAAACCCGTAGGATGCAAGTGGATCTTCAAAAGGAAGATTGGTGTAGATGGACAGGTTGAGACCTATAAAGCTAGGCTGGTAGCAAAGGGTTTTCGTCAAAGACCTGGCTTGGACTACGACGAAACCTTTTCTCCAGTAGCCATGCTGAAATCCATTCGGATCTTTCTTGCCATTGCTGCCTTCCACGATTATGAGATCTGGCAAATGGACGTAAAGACAGCTTTTCTAAATGGAAATTTAGAGGAGTGTGTCTATATGGACCAGCCAGAGGGTTTCATTCAGAGTGGGAGCAGCGGAAAGGTGTGCAAGTTGCTTAAGTCCATCTATGAACTAAAGCAGGCATCGCGGAGTTGGAACATCTGCTTTGATGAGACGGTCAAAGAATTTGGCTTTATCAAAAATCCAGATGAACCATGCATCTATAGTAGATTTGTAGCGAGAACTGTAGTATTCCTCGTTTTGTACGTGGATGACATTCTCTTAATAGGAAATGACATTCCTATGCTACAATCTGTCAAGGGGTTCTTGTCACACAGGTTCTCCATGAAAGACCTGGGTGATGCCTCATACATTCTGGGTATCCGGATCTACCGTGACAGATCCAAGAGGATATTAGGATTTTCACAGTCCAGGTACATCGACACCATACTGAAGAGGTTCAGTATGGAAGATTCCTGCGCGGTAACCTACCGGCTTGTCACGGGATCACCCTCTCTAAAGAGATGTCTCCCAAGACTGATTTGGAGAGGGATCGCATGTCTATTATACCCTACGCTTCTGCGGTAGGCTCTATAATGTATGCGATGTTGTGTACCAGACCGGATGTAGCTTATGCACTGAGTGTGGTAAGCCGGTATCAGTCTAACCCAGGGGAGAAACACTGGATAGCGGTAAAGAACATTCTCAAGTAACTGAGAAGGACTAAGAAGATTTTCTTGGTGTATGGCGGAAAAGACCTCCAGATCGAGGCCTTTGCTGACTCCAGCTTCCAGAGTGACAAGGATGATTCCAAGTCCATGTCGGGTTTTGTCTTTACCCTCAATGGAGGGGCGGTGTGTTGGAAGAGTTCCAAACAGGAAACCGTTGCAGACTCGACGATGGAAGCGGAATACATCGCTGCATCTGATGCCGCAAAAGAAGCTGTCTGGATGAGAAAGTTCTTGAAAGAACTTCAGGTGGTTCCGTCCATTGTTGATCCAATACCTCTGTATTGCGACAACAACGGGGCTATAGCTTTAGCGAAGGAACCCAGGTCCCATCAGAGATCCAGGCACATCTTGAGGCGGTATCACCTGATCAGGGAGATCGTAGATCGCCAGGAGATCGAGGTTCGGAGAGTTGCTTCAGAAGATAACACTGCTGATCCATTCACCAAGGCCCTGCCCCAGACTCAGTTCGAGCGGCTGATCGAGATGATAGGTCTTCGATACGCCAGTACATGGCCTTAGTGCAAGTGGGAGATTGTTAGTGTATATGCCCTAGAGGCCATTACTGTATCATACTAGTTTGTATATTACTTAATGGATGCTTGGGATATTCACCTTGTATATACAATCTTGCTCAAAATAGTAGTATGCTACTTGGTTTGTTTCTACTTCAATGTGTACATGTGTTTATTTTAGTATATCGCCTATACACATTAGTAGAGCCCTTAGGATCTTTGCTTGATTACCAGCGATGTGATGGCCGTCACACTAGTGGGGCTGGGTAATCTATAAGCACATCCTTATGCAGGTCCCTGGTCGCAGGACTATCGAGACAGGGCATCGATACTCCGGAGTAGACCAGCGCATGCGCTTCTCATCCCAGTGTGGGAGACGGTCTGTCCCACAGCCGTCAGTACGTCGTACTTGAGATAGTATGTGGGTGCTCGTTAGGTTACGGGTACACTGGACAGGACTCGTCGGGAACTGACTAGTTGGTATTATACCTATCGTCAGTTATCAGTTCCCAGGTGACATGCGTACAGCTTAGTCCGCTGACTTGACACTGTCACTTCGCCTCGGGTGTGTTCCCACTGTACTTTGATCACTACCCTACCACGGCTCAAAGGAGTCGTGCAAACAGGTAGTGGTTGGGTGCAGTCCCGAAGCACTTGGAGGCAGTGACGGTTAGACAGGATTCGTCTCTCCCGGTATTGGGGGTTGACATCGCGCTGTGTCTAGGAGAGCCATTACACGAGTAGTCCCTGGCCAGGGCAAACGAGATATACTGGTAGGTTTCCAGTGTTATCTCAGGGTGTTTTGGGCTTCGCTCCGGCACGACTTGTACCGCTATTGGGGGACTGACGTTTACCGCCCCCTAGGCCCGCCATGCGATGTATCAGACGAACAGACCGGACTGTACGGAGAATGTCACACTCAGGCTCAGTAGGAGTTCAGATGGGTTTCGCCTCGTCGGTCTTCTTGTCGGCATTACCTGGGGACCGTTACGCACAGCTAGTGCCGCTTGCGGTCTGTGGTTAAACCCACTGCCAGCGTAGTGTCGAGTCTTTAGAGTCCCACACAGAAAGCTTTTCGCCTTTAGGCAAAAGAGTAGAGGTCGCATGGTATTGCGACAGGTCGCATGGTTTTGCGACAGGGTTCGGTCACATCCGTGCACTTGTGCACGTACAGTGTCCGGACAGTTTACACTAGCGGGCTTTGGTTTAAGCCAGATCCTAGTGTACCTTATGGGATTGGATTTATCCAGTTTGCATTCGTGTTCCTCGGAACGCGGATGCGGGTGTGTATGCACAGTTGACAGGGAGGCAGAGGCAGCGGATTCTCATTAGGGTTGTTGACAGTTGACCGTTGACTTTTTGACTTTTTGCTCAACCCTAATGAGAATATGATATGCGATTAACTATTATATTAATTAAGTATTATGGTGACTTGGTTGTTGACTTTTGTTGACCTTGTTGACTTGTTGACTTTTGTTGACTTGTTGACTTTGTTGACCGGTTGACTAGGCTTGACTAGTTGACCATCATGATAACCATGGTTATCATTTCATGCCAAAGACTTTTACTTGCTTGTTCATTTGAGTAAAATGAGTGCATGACATGATAAGGTTATGGTTGCTTCAACCATCACATAAGACTTTTGTTGATATGATGAGTTATCATTGCTTTGGATTATGAGAGGGTGAGAGACAAAATACTTGCTCATTCATTCTTGCTCATTCTCTCTCTTGTTCTTGAGCTCTCCTCTTGCTCTCACCCTCAACCTCTTGCTCCCTCTCTTGATCTATGGTTCTCTTGTCTCATGAGTTGAGAATCAAGAACCATAGATAAAATCCCATTCTAAATCTTCTCTACTCATTCTAGTTCACTAGGTTTAGCAAACCAAGTGAACTAGTTTCTTCAAAGAACGAAGAAGGAGCTAAAGGTTGGAGCTTTCAAGTGGATCTATCTTCGGCGTACGGAGACAACGAGAAGGAGCCATCGAACCACCATCGGAGCTTGAAGACGAAGGAGTTCAAGTTTAGGTATAACCATCTCCATCCGAGTAGCTAACTCTCTTTAGCTAAGTTTGCTAGTTTTAGTTTAGTCAAAGATCCCGACTTTGCTTAGTCCATGTTGCCCCTTGCGCTTAAAATTTGATTTTTATACCGTTTCCGCCTCCCCGTAAGAACCGGGGGTCGCAACGTGGACTTACACAAGTCTTGACTGTTCATATACAACCTAAAGACTATCCCGACATTCTTTCTCATTCCGGCAGGATACAGACGCAACGTCATCATAAAAAAAGACCTAAGGGTTAAAGCAAAAATGGAGTAATGACAAAATTCTAGCTCCAAGTCTTGACGGTACATATACAACCTAGAGACTATCCCGGCATTCCCTCTCATTTCAGCAGGATGCAGACACAACTATCAAATGAAATTGGAGCAATGGCATATTCCTAGTTCCGGACTTCAATTACAATACATACAGCATAGAGGTCTTACAGATGTCCACCCTACTTCAGCAAAGAATCGGCGCGATATCGTCAAAGAAAAAACGAAGTGACGACATATTACTAACTTCGGGTCTTGACGGTAGTACATACAAAACCTAAAGACTATTGGAGACATTCTACCCTAGAAGGGTGCAATTATGACTCATCGGGGCTATAAATTGAGCCTAATCTCAGGTGAAAAGCGCCATGAAAAATACCCAACACTTGTTCTTCTGACGGTAATATAAATACTCCAACCTAAGAAGATTACTTGAAGACATCTTGTCCAGTCTCAGAAGGAATCAGACAGTCGCGGGGTTACTTGAACAGTGGCTTAAAGACTACATATCGAGGAATACATCAGCCAACGCGACAGTACCATGGACTAAAACCCTAGTACTACAAACCTAACGGACTCTGTCATAAAAAAATGAAGGTTATCTACATACAACGTTAGGACAAGTTTTCCTGTAAACCCAAGGGAGGTAACCAAAAAACACTCCGGAATGAGTACATAAACTAGAGACTCCGAACGAGTAAATAAACTATAAATTCCGAAATGAGTACATAAACTAGAGACTCTGAAATGAGTGAATAAACTACAAACTCCGAAATGAGTACGTAAACTAGAGACTCTAAAATGAGTGAATAAACTACAAACTCCGAAATGTGTAAATAAACTAGAGACTCCGAAATGAGTGAATAAACTACAAACTCCGAAATGAGTACATAAACTACTTCGCATTAGATCAAGACATCAAGAAACAGAAGAGTGCATGAGGATAAAAAAATGTATATTCTTTATTCATGAATCAAAATGTTTGAAAGATACAATTTATATAAAAAAGATACAATTCTAGCCTCTAAGAGGGCGAGGCTTTTAATAAAGCTGCGACTCGTTCATTCTCTCCGCTCCTTCTCACGCTCCACTATTACGGCTAGCATTGCTTCGACTTGAACTCGTTGTTGCAAGCACGAGGATAGCTTCTTAGAAATTTCCTACTTAGCATCTTAGGATTCCCGCATTCCTCGCTCAGTAGTGTCAAGGTCTCGCCTCAGCGCCATTCCATCAGAAATGCATCGTTGAAGATTTTCAAAGATAACTCGGAGCCGCGCAACATTCGCTTTTACATGGGCACGTAATTGGCTTGACTCGCTAAAATCCGTCTCATGCTCTTTCTGCTTCAGGACCAACTTCTGCTCGTAATATTGAATGGAAGCGGAACTTTGTTCGATCCACACGATGAATTGAGCCTTCGAGGATAATGCCTCAGGCGTAAGATGTTTGCACTCGATATCTTGGAGGCAAGCCTCGATTTGCTTACAATAATCAACCCAGATGCGGACGAAATCTTCATTATGGAAAGTCACAATAGTTGCTAGTAAGGGGTTGACTTAATCCACAAAGTCCGCAGCAGAAGTGAGAGCCTCAACATTAAGGTCTTCAATAAATTCGCTTAGCATGCGCCTACTATTTGCTGCGCCTCTGGAAGATTGGCGTTTAGCGAAGAGCCCTATGGGCATAGAAATGCGAGACTCGAAAGGAACCAAAGCCAGTGGAGCTGCTACAGAATAAGACACGTATAAAGAAGGGTCAGATTTCAACCAAAAATAAAAAAAATGAATGAAATCTAACCTACCAATAGTTGAAAGCGGCAAATCGGGGAGCATAGAGGGCTCAGCTATTTCTTCGTCTTCTCTTTTGAGCCGTAAGACTGTGAGCAGTACGGGGGAAAGCTATTAGAAAAAGGTTACTCGTAGAAAGATGAAATAAGAAATGAAAAATATACTAACCAACACCAGAAAGAGGAACGGATCCTGATTGGAAGGCGAAGTGCGAGGTTAACATTTGGCACAGATGGTTGAAAAGCACTCCTGCAAGATTGCAACAATATATGTTAAGAAATTAATCTAAGGAGTAATATCAATAATGAAATAAGGAAATAAAAGATTTTTACCTCCCGTCGCTGAGCTCGAGAAAACTCGGGGATGTGCAAAAGAGATGAGTGGAACAACAACAGTCATGGTGATAGCTGACGGGGGTTCTTCAATCAATAGATCGCCAAGGTTTACCGTGCCTATATCAAAAATAAAGGAGATGTTCGAGAACGTGTCTAGCAGGATTGGGGATCCAAAAGGAATAGCATAGAAGATACCTGATGGTGCGGAATCCATAGTTGTATCTGGAGCGTTACTAGTTGCGACAGCTTCTTTGACTTCCATCATCATTGGGAAGACAAATTCAACATCTGCACCTTCATCTCCCGAAACAATAAGGGCCTTCGTTATGCTATCATCGCCCGTGGATATTTGGGATCCACAGGGAGAGGAAGTGGCAGCTGGAATAGTGTCAGACTCAAAATGAAGGCCCTTCGTCCCAGAATCTCCAGAGGCCGACACCTCACCCGCAGCGCTGACACCTAAACTTGTCCTTGCTGTATCATTCAAGGAAAAATGTGTTATAATTCTAATAAACTACTATAGAAAGATACTTGGAAAGGTAAATAAGTCCTACCATGTTTCGATAAAGTATCGTGCGCTGTCTCACCTTGAAGTAAATTCTCAGCCTCCTCACGAGCTGTACGCGCGATCTGCCTATGAGCGGTTGACAGGGCAAGGAGAATGTCCTCCATAGGAGCATCAGGGGTTCGTATTTCACTCGAACCTGAACCTGTGGACAAGCTAGCCTGACGCTCCCTCGCTGCGTGCTTCCGACGCTTCTTCTCGGCTTTAGCTGTACGGAGAGATCTCTCCAGAACCACAGACAGAGGAACATCTTCATCTGAATCAGACTCAGCCTTCAAATTTGCTACAATGTCCGTCATCGGCTGCTTTAGCGACGCTTCCCGTAGTGGCCCTGAAGTGGCCTCAACGGTAGCCGGTAGCTCAGAAGGTTTTGTAGGGTCATCGGGGGTGGAATATCCTCTGCGCTATCACCTAAAGGTGGTACTACACTCAGAATAGCACTAGCTGCGGTGGTTCCTGTAATGAAGAAAAAGGAGTCAGGGTGTGGACAAAATGAGCTAAAATATTTTAAGGGCGTCACAAAATAAATCATACCAAAGCCCATAGAAGCATGAAGCCTCTCCTTTTCCTCGTACATTCTGATGGACGCCAGAAGAGCCTCTTCAGTAGAGATGCTTGTTAAGAAAAGAGTGTCAATAAACCATAATAAACTCTAAAATATACTAAAGAGTATAAATGAGATGTATCTGACGCCGTAAGAGGAGCAAGCGGTGCTTGCTTGCCGGCTAAACGCTCAGAAGTCTCAATAGCGGCTTGAAGGTTAGTTGCTGCGTTCTCATTAAGCTTTAAAAAGATTGTCGTTGGTGCTATATTCGGACAAGCCTTTGCTATAAGAAGCATGAGTTTCTCGACCAAATACAACGTCGGCTGAAAACATGGATTTCTTCTTCTTCTGAGAGCCGGCAGCAACACTTGACGATAGGAGCTTTCACTTTATAGGCCTTTTGGGACGGCGAGTCCCGACTTCTAAGCCAATATCCGACTCAGGAGACGCTGCAGCCATCATGCCGCCATGAGCACTCATGTCTGGTCGTGGCTTAGCCGTCGAAACCAAGGCACGCGGAGCTACAACCACGTCGCTTCCTCTCAAGGAAGGGCGGACATCTACTCGTTGTTTCAGCAGAACCGCGGGGTTACGGGCCGGGACGGAATCCTTATGATCAAGGAGCATCCGCCTCTCTTCTTTGGTAATGGTACCTGTCGCGTGCTGATAGTAGGCTACGTAGGCATTCAAGGCATTTGGAACGCGACTAGGCTCAGTAATCAGAAAATGAGACCTCGTATTTAGCCGCATAAAATGGTGCACCACATTACGAACACTCTCCTCTGAAGCAACCGGATCGACAAGAAATGCTTCGAGGGTAACGCCTTGATTATAGCCGGATTTTTGAGCAAAGTGATGCGGGTTGTACCTCATGAATAACACCGAGGCATTTTTCCTGAATACTAAAAAACCTGGCCTGATGGAATACAAATGCATGATTTCCCGGGCCTTCAAAGCAGAAACCCTATCCTTGAATACATCATGAAGCGGCTGGACTACTTTGGTGGGTTCTTTACCAATGGTCAGGACCCTATCAACAAAGGTCATGCTGTCCCCAACCATGCACGGACACAGAAGCAACCGCCGAGCCTCTCGTTGTGTTGGGTCCGGAGAAGAAGCATCGACTAATTGCATGACCCGAAGGAAATTATACCCTTCATAAAATTTAGGTCTCGTATGCACACCAAAGGCACCTAACACATGCATCTCGATCCATGAGGTGAAATAGTGTAAAGAGAGATTTACGGGCTTCAAACCCGGCTTGGTGGTGTCGGCTGCCATACTTAGGCCATTATACAAATGAGCCAATCCTGCAACTCCAACGGCTATACGCGTTCTCGCCGCAATACAATGAGATGGATAGAAAAAAGATGGTCTCATGCAGCGAGGATGCACTGGGAGTGCAAACGAGCTCAGCCACAAGCCAATGAAGCCTACGAAAAACGTTTCCTCATCAATGTCCGGAGCAGCAACTTCTGCAAAAGGGACGATGGGGATGTCCGGAATAAAGAACTGCTTCAAATCCACATCAGCAGTTAGCAACTTGTCCAAGCTAAATCCAAACGGATCATTAAGTTTGGAAAACTTCGCAGACTTCTTCGAAAAAACTTCCGGACAAAAGGAACAGGCGACGAAATCCGTGAAGCTAACCCCATGCTCCCCCGGACTCCAAAAACAAGCTTTCATAAATATTCAACACTTTGATCATACCCGGGAATTTTTGTTGGATGGCATTTTCCGGTGTAAGGCCTATGACGATCGATTTGGTGGCAAAGATATACTCGTTAGGAGGAAGTATCTTCTCATAATGCTTCTTTCTGATGGGTAATCCAGAAATATCAGCGAATTCCTCTAGCGAAATCAATACTTCCTGGTCTGATAGTAGAAACATGTGGGTTGGGATATTCCACTGTTCCAAGAAAGACTTAACCCACCATACATGAGGACGTGTAGACCGCTAGATATAACCTGGTTTTAAGCAGCAACGATTTCTTGGCTGACAATATGTAGCGGGCCCAAAGAAGTTAACCAGCCGGATGTCGAGGGGTCACTCCTATTGTATAAACCTAACCCTAAGGACGTGCCTCTCCTTGACATATACGATGCCCCAAAATATCTAGGGCCATTGGCGGCTGGACTGGTATTGATGCCATAGAAGGTTGAAGATGACCCTCTGCAGTCCAATTGATCTCTTCCACAGCATAAGCGACTGGCGGAGGGTCAAGATACTGAATCGAAGGGATTGGTTCTGATGGCGCCTCACAAGTAAAGCTACACCAACCCCGGATAATGTACCTGTACCGCGCTCCCAATAGATGAAGAGATTTCCGTTCCGGATCATAGTCTCGGATTAAAGTAAGGACTTCACGATCAGTAAGAGCGTAGGCAAAAGCACTCTCCGAACGAACATAGGGAAAAAAGAAACTAAAAGCCATGGTATCTGAAAAGAAAACCCAGTGGAGGGTTAGCGATTAAAATACTAAAGTCACTAAAGTATAAAAAAACAGTGAGCCCCACAAAATCAAGGTGATGACTCATCAATGATAAGACATGCGCCCATTATGAGAATATAAAAGGATTCTCATTAAATAAATAGTGCTCATTAAACAGCAGAGTTAAAAACTCCCAACATTCCCCGAAAGGCGGGCCTTTTTTTAAAACAAGCAACAGATCCAAATCTGTGAAAAAAAAGAAGGGATTAAAACCCTAAAAATTCTAGAGAAGAAAAAAAAACATTAAAGAACAGTAAAGGGAATAAAATTCCTGAAGTTCCTAACATTCAAATCAGACCTAAGCTCTGCAAAAAAAAAAAAATGGAATTAAATTCCCCCAAACAGTGAGATTAAATCCCAGAGAGCCCCATGTTAGAAAAACTCATGAGATGAATGATGGAATCAAATTCCAGGAAATTTCTAATGTCAAGATTGACAGTAGGGTAAAACCCTAAAGAAGAGAATAAAAGATTCTTAAGAATGGATATGGACATCAAGATCCACAGTCTATAAAAAAAATAGGTTTTTTTAAAGATCTCCAAGAGATCGTTTAAAAAAAGAGAGCTAAGCTCCGTCGAATCTGATAATGAATTTAAAATCCAATATATATATATATATATATATATATATATATATATATATATATATATATATATATATATATGATCAAAAGAGGTTAAGAGCTAAGATCTGTTCATAATCCCCATGAAGAAATTTGGCAGAGTCTACTCTGTTCAAAAGAGGTTCTTGAGAACAGAGATCTAAGCTCTGGAACGAGAATTAAATTCTCAAAAGAAGAGTAAGCCTCAAGAAAGAAAATGATGAGACAACAGTCATCTTAAGGGCCAAAGGCCCTATTTATAAGATGTAGGGTAACGGTTCAACTTCCTAGGTGATCCAACAGTGGTAAAAGTGACACCGTTGTACTCAGGCGTGAGCCGCGTGAGAACAACGGTGGGGGGCATTTGTTCCCCTAAAAATTAAACACAATAATAAGAGCTGTTCACCACCGAAAGACCGGACAGAGATGCTGGGGACGTCTAGCCTGAATTTGGGGCAGATACTATTTGGACATCTCCATCCACCTCTCTGAAAATACCAAGTTGATTTATGATACCGTATATCAGAGGTTTAGATAGATGCGATCGTTGTAGCAGACTTTATTAAATTTCCCCTCATTTGTGAGGGGTTTTTGATTATGGGGACGCTCTTCCCTGTAGGTGAACATGCTTTTGTAGAACTCAACTCAAGATTGGCATCAACACCTATTCTTGTAATACCGGACCAATCTGGAGGTTTTGTTGTGCATTGCGATGCATCCAGTAAGGGATTAGGATGTGTTCTACACCAGCACGGTAAAATTGTAGATTATGAATCAAGAAAGTTGAAAGTTCATGAGCGCAACTATCCAACGCATGATCTTGAGTTGGCTGCCGTTATCTTTGCACTTAAGATTTGGCGCCACTATCTTCTTGGGGAACGAATAGATATATACTCAGACTACAAAGGTCTGAAGTATGTGTTTACTCAGAAAGAATTGAACATGTGGCAGAGAAGATGGTTAGAACACATGGCGGACTTCAATATCAATCTACAATATCATCCAGGGAAGGTGAACATGGTTCCTGATGCACTTAGTCGCCAGCCACTATCAAGGACTCTCACCGCACAGTGGAAGCTTCAACAAGAATTACATAAAAATGGAGATAGAAGTGGTAATGCCAGGTAATACTTCAAAGTTGATGAACTTAAAAGTTCAGTCTACTATTGTCAATCAGATCAAAATAGCTCAAGCAAGTGATGCCAAGTTGCAAAAGATCCGAGAACAAGTAGAAACTGGACTTCGAACAGACTTCATTATCCATGAAGACGGATCTTTGAGATACAGAAGAAAATTGAGCGCACCACAAGGTTCTGTTCGGGAAGAGTTGATGAAAGAATCTCACAGCTCTCCTTACTCAGTACACCCTGGTGGTACAAAGATTTACAAAGATTTGCGGCAACATTACTGGTGTCATGGAATGAAGCGTGAAGTAGCCAGAAGCGTAGCCAAATGCTTAGTGTGTCAGCAAGTAAAAGCTGAACATCACAGGACTGCTGGTTTACTTCAACCGTTACCTATTCCAAAATGGAAGTGGCAACATATCACTATGGACTTCGTGACTGTACTTCCTCGCAGCCCGAAAGGTAACGATGCTGTATGGGTTATTTTTAATCGACTCACAAAGTCGGCTCACTTCATCCCAATTCGAGTTGGCCAATCTACCGAGACACTAGCAAAGAAATACATGGAGGTAAGCATGAATCTAATATAAGATTTAACCTCAAGATGTACTATTTCTAATACCCATGAGCTCATGCAGGATATTATGAGATTACATGGAGTACTGGTTTGCATTATCTCCAATCGTGACACCAGATTCCGATCACAGTTTTGGCAGAGTCTGCAAGCTAGCTTAAGAACGAATCTGAACTTCAGCATAGTTTACCATCCACAAACAGATGGACAGTCTGAGCGAACGATTCAGATCCTTGAAGATATGCTAAGAGCATGTATGTTTGACTTCGGAGGATCGTGGGAAGATCACCTACATCTTGTGGAGTTTTCATACAACAATAGCTACCAAGCGAGTATTGGTATGGTACCCTTTGCAGCTCTTTATGGAAGGAAGTGTCGTTCACCATTAAGTTGGGATGAAATCGGAGATAGGGAACTCCTTGGACCAGAGATGATCGTACCAACTGTGGATGTAGTTCGCACGATCAGAGAAAGAATGCACATAGCCTAAGACAGACAGAAGCACTGGGCTGAAGTAAAGCGTTGACACCTGGAGTTCCAGTCGGGAGATCATGTGTTCTTAAAGATATCTCCAAACCGTGGAGTAATTCGATTTGGCAAGAGGGGTAAATTCAGTCCGAGATACATTGGACCGTTCGACATACTCGAACGAGTCAGACAAGTGGCATATTATTTGGCACTTCCACCCTCATTAGAAGGAGTGCACAACGTATTCAACATATCCCAGCTTCGAAGATATGTGAGCGACCCCAGCCACATCCTTGATCACTCCGAGTTCACTGTACAGACGGATCTATCTTGTGAGCAACAACCCATTGAAATCCTGGATAGAAAGGTAAAGTCACTTAGGAAAAAGGAAGTAAACTTAGTTCGAGTGATGTGGAGAAAAGATTCACCAGGAGAATGAACGTGGGAAGGAGAAGACGACATGCGTGCAAAATACCCTTTTTTATTTGTAAATTAGTCCTTGTAAAATTGTAAATTTCGAGAACGAAATTTTTGTAAGGAGGGTGGAATGTAACGACTCAAATTTTACTGTACAAAAATTTTCAAATTAATGTACAGAATAGAGTTGTAAGTCTGAGCACAAGTTATAAATTTAATTTGTTTAAGAACAGTAAGAAACAACTTGTAGCTCACTGGTAAAACCTTGCGTTGCTGTGATATAGCCCTTGTGTTCAAATCTCATCAGCCACATATATTTTTACTGATTTTTATTTTAAACTTTTTGGAAGCCCAAAAGCTTACACGTGCAATACACATAAAAAATGAAAAGTCAGATAAATCAAACATGTGCAAAATGTTATATAAACAGATTAGAACACTTGGCAAAGATCCAGAGCCCCACTTCACCACTACGGCTGGCGAGATCGGCTCATGGCCCGGTGCCATCGGCCCCCCTAACCCAATGACCCCTGTGTCTTGCACACTAAATCTCATGGCCTACCCCATTACCCCCATGCTGTTTGATTTCTCTGTAAATTAACAGAGAACTTAAAATCACCCATTAATCCAAATTTTAATGCATATAAATTCTTTCTTCAATTTCCAAAACCCTAATTCCATCCTATAAATACAACATCATACCCTAGCCCTCCTCATTCTAAAATCTCTTATAAAAAATTCTCAAATTTTACTAAGTCAAAGAAGAGTACAAGTGCAGTTAGCCCAAGGTCACTTTCCGGCGAGGATTCAAGACGTTTTCGGCGACCCCGAGACTCTATGAAGTCATCAAATTCTTTCTCTACCTCCCCTCTTTTGTTTTAACTTGTAAGTCCCCTCTCTTCTCCTCTCTTCCTAATTTAAAAAGTTCTCTTTTCAAAACTTGTTGGAAGTGGAGTTATTCCGACATCCGATTCTAAACTTATTAAAATCACAATATTTCTTAATAACCAATCATCCATATCATTATATCTTTCTTAATAATCATGAAACAAATAGTGAGAATAAGTTTCATTTTAACATACTATGTTATGTAACTTCTATTTGCATTTTTCATTTAAATACCACAAACTTTAAATATGGTATCTTTTAAGTATTTTGCTTAGCATACCTTTAGAAAACCTCATGAGGTAATGAACTGACTCCCACATACACACATCTTGACATAGCACGATTCGCTTGAAAACAATATCTTGTGGCAAATACGACTTTTCAAATAAATACCTTAAACTATTAAAAACCGTATTTCTTTAAATTGTGTGATTACATTTCTTGCGATTATACCTCTACAACCCATTTTGGGGAACCCGATCGGGATGGTGCGGGTTATCGCACATCCTCGAGACCAGTAGAGCGAGATGCAGACCTCCTCATGGAGCATACGATCTCGATGGAATTTTTATACAATTTTTAAGAAAAACGAGGATTTCTATTTAATAATAAAAAGTTATCTTTCAATAAATATATAAATATTATAAAAACACATATTTTAAAGATATTATTAAATATCACGTTTTCCAAACAAAATAATTGAATTACAAGTTTCATGAAAATACCATCAAGAATCCATACTAGTCAAGTTTATACTAAAATACCTTGAACTATTCAAACAATATATATATATATATATATATATATATATATATATATATATATATATATATATATATATATATATATATATATATAACATACCTCATCCTATAAAATTCATACCCAGGTAAACCCTAAAGAATATAAAAAATACTTGAGGTTTATTTTGAAAGTATGCTAAAAATATTTTCATAAAAACCCTTCAAGTTATATTAAATTACAATAAGGCCCTAGTAAATATAGGTTTAAGCGAGACCAATTCTCTTAAGCCTCACGGAGCTGGAGAAAGTGGGTGCTTTCATATTTAAGGTAGAAAACTAAAACTCGGTTATCAATGGTAATTGTCTTGGAAAAAGACACAAATCCTGCCGTCCATGTGCAGCAGTTACTGATAACTCCCAAACCTAATTCAGGACTCAAATCTGTTTAAGTGTCTGACTCAATCTGAGTCTCAGTCTAATCTGAATACAGTGCGAAAATGAATCCAACTATAACTCCAATTCAACATGAATCCAATATATCAAACATGAACACTTGAACTTGAACATGAATGCCGAACAATACGAAATTGCAACATGACTTGACATGACCGAACCAAAACTATATCTTGAACTTGACTACATGACTATCCGTTTACATCCAAACAGTTTACATGGACAACTTATACCATGGTTTCAGCAAGTCTTATACTACAACTCATTGCAATCAATACAATATGCATTACGGGATTTTTAACGGGGTAGATTGGTGCGGAATGTATTAGAAGTGGAATGAGACGGTCATTATAATACACCTAACCTGAATATCCGTGCCATTGTCCCGTAGGATTAACGGGGCCTTGTACTCCATATGCCTTAGTCCACGGAGCATGTTGGACTACTCTCGTATACATTGATACATTCTGTACTAAGCTACGAACAACTACGTTAGTATAACAAAAATAGATAAACTATCAGATTTATTCCTTTTACTTGATCTATCTCTCTTTTGGGACTTACCGAGCAATTGTTCATTGACGATATTCCTATCTCTTCTTTCTTTGGAATGTTGTGAAGAGGACCCGACTCTCAGGAGATCGAGCCCAGTCAGGAAGATTTGGAGCAGTTTGCAGAGGAGCCAGAGTTCTAGTTCTTACTTGTACTTACTTTTCTTTTCAGTTCATATGCCATTGTTTAGGCATCGCTTTCCATTATTGTATTTTACTTTCCAGTTGCATGTAAAGAATGAATATAAATAAAAAGTTGTTGTTTCATTACATCTCTTATCATTCTTGTGTTTTACTTTTATATTGCTTTTTTACGCTTAATGTATTTACTTCTGAGTAAATACGTCACGGCCTCGCTACGTCTACTTCCCCGTATAATGAGAAGCAGGGCGTGACAGGTTTTGTTAGTGGCCATACAAGTCAGTTCTGCATGGAAACCTATATAACTATGCATGGTCAGTTCTGCATGGAATCCTAAGCAATATATCACAAGAATGATAAGAATCATCAACTATAATTCTTTCATTTCAATTCCTTAAATCTATCCTAACCCTATTTTTTCTTTCAAGGTTATAGATTCTCCAAACAATACGAGCACCAACGTGAATGGAAACACCCCACCTCCTCTACCACCACCACCACTTACCATAGAAGCTCCTATCAATGAGCAGACGGTATTACTTGAGGCAATCAAGAGTCTCTTAGAGGGACAGCAGCAGCAGACTGCTATCCTATTATTCCGCTCAGAAGCTGAGGCACCCGGAGTGAAGCAATTCCGGGCATTGCACCCTAAGAACTTTTCCGGAAAAGAGAGCCCCCTAGAGGCAGGCAGAAGCATGGGCTCAGTCCATCAAAGACGATCTGGCAGCAGCACAAGTGCCAGAGATTTCTTGGGTAAGAGTTGCGAAACTGGAACTCACAGATAACGCCAGAGTATGGTGGAAGGCGGAAGAAAGCCGTCTTGCTCAGTCGATTGAATGGAAGACATTTCGCGAGATGTTTGATGCAAAATATTTTTCCGAGACTGCCCGTTTTGACATGGAGCAACAATTCATCCACCTGCAACAAGGCTCTTGATTGGTAGAATTAAAGTTTTAACCGCAATCAATATGGTGTCGCTTTGCAGCTAGCCGCGATGAGCACGGGTCGATCCACAGGGAAACAGAGCGTTTTACGTTCTTGTCGTTACGAGTTAATGCGCGAGGGTGGGATTGTTCATATCTAACCTATGTGTTTTATGCACAAGTAAAGCTTGTTAGGAATCGTTAGGATAGTGTAAGTTAATTGATTCCGTATTCAAGTCCTTTGAGCCGAACTTAACAAATGAAGTTAGAGCAATCGGCAACAACGTGGATTAGGGGATTTAAGCAAGGTATTCATGGAATCTGGCTTATTGACCCTTGTCCTTCCGTTCTTGTCTCTTGCTTTTGCCTCCGGCCAATCCGAACGCAACCGGTCACGGTTAGGAATCACCTTTACCTTGGTAGAGTAGGGTGCCTAATGGAGCGCTTGCGTAAGGTTTGGGCGGAGTTTCAAATGGAAAAGACGGAAAAAGGAAATGAGGAACGAAGCGTTAACTTACAATATCTTTCTCTTTTCCTAACAATACATATTACCAACCATTCACAAAACAAACCAAAAAGAGAGAACAAAAGAACAAAGAAAAGAAAAGATTACAAGTGAGTAATTAAAGTGCATGGAATTTAAGTGCATGGAAGTAAAGCACGAATGTAAAGCAAGTAATACAACGCTAGAAAGAAATAAGCAAGAAAGAGAACTAGGAACCATGGAACAACTTACACACCATGGATTTAATAACCCAAACTTAAACTTGCAAGCTCAATTAAGAGGTTGCAAGATTAAGAGAGAGCTAAAAACCCAAGGTAAAATGAAGCATAAAAGAGACTTTATTCCTTCCAAAATGATACAACCCTTGAGATCAAATACCAACCCTTAAACCTTCAAGCTCAATGAAGAGGTTGAAAGATCAAGAGAAGGCAAGGATCTCAAGGGGACTAAGCTATTTACAAGAAAAGAGAAAAGAAAACTTGGAAAAAATGAGACTAAAGAAGAGCAAAATTGGTCTCCTTCTCACTTACCCAATGGTTTCCTTTTATAGGCAAAAGAAGAAAATTAAATAAACAATAAAAACAAGACCTTTCCTTTAATTTGAATTTGAATGCACCCAAAGTTTGGAGGAAAGTTTGAATCTTTGAATTTTTGAATCACATCAACACTTTATTCATTGAATGCACCATACCCACTTGTGCCATGATTCATGGCTGCCTCCTAGGTCCATGGTCCATTCTCCAAGAGTTGGTGTGTATACATGCAACGTGTTGGACCAAAATGTGTACACTTTATTTGTTTACAGAATAACTCTTGGATATCGGTCGGTTTGCAGTTCTGGTTGCAGTGTCGGCTCACAAATGATATTTCCGTGATCTTGAATGTATTTCCAGTATTTTGTCACGGATACCTGTAATCGAGCGTATGGCTCCGATTCTTCCATGATTTCTTCAGTTTCCAGTGGTCAACAATGCTGGCTTCATTTCAACTTATTTGACTTCATCTCCCTCGGGCCCCATGCATCATTAAATATTGTTATTTGACTTTATCTCCATCGGGCCCCACGCATCATTGAATATTGTTATTTGACTTTATCTCCATCGGGCCCCACGCATGACCAAAAATGACGACTGTTTTCGTCTTATCTCTTGAACTGGTAAGCAGCACTGGACGGATGCGGATGACTGGAACCCGGCTTTTATCTGTCTGTGACAGATGTTTTGGATATTGGCGTAACTGTAGAGATTTTGTCTGATTTGTATTATTTTATACTGGAAACCTGCAATCTGTAATACTGAGCAGACACTGGTTAATAGTACCGATATATAACAAAATAGATAAAGAATGAGCGGTATTAAAATGCAGTTTTCTGTGATGAACAAATACCCCAAACTTATCTTTTGCTCATCCCGAGCAAAACCATTTATTCACAAAAGAGAATCCTAACCGCACTTTCGCAGGGAACGCGATTGCACTGAGCGTGTGCAACAAGCCGTTAAACCTCTAGGTGTCCCTAGTAGGAGGAGTGTTGTCTCCTGAGGGTTTTCAGCGGATACTACCTATAAAATCCCGTCAAGTTAGTTTCATAAGTCATCGATTCTACTCCTACAGTTTAGTATCTAGGTTAAAAATTCTATCATCTTAAGTTAGAAATATCCAACCCTTATTTTTCACACCTCCTATCTATTTAACCCCAGATCCTATACGTTCTAAAAAAAGTTTAGAAAGATGTTGGTATCTCCTAAGTTTTCCTTCTAAAGTGCGGTCTTAAATCAGGGATTTTTATCAACTTTACAGAAAACATAAGTCTTATTCTTTATTTCTATCTTTCCTCCAAATATTGATTGTATACCCCTACGTGTGTGTAAATTTGCACCCCTACACTCAAGAATTCAATTCAAGCTATAGTACCCTTTCCCTAATACCTAATACTACTTCTTTTCATTTAATGGTGGACGGATTTGCTCACACACCTTTCATGCGACTATTAATGCTTCTTGAGGCACCAACAACCGATTACTGAATGTATAAGCTTAAAGCGTAATTAGCAGTTTCCAGGTCTTGACTTTATTTATTTTTCTTCCTTTTTTTTCTTTTTCTTTTTTTCTTTTTCAAGACCGGATGTATATTTCAATGATGCTCTTTTGGTGTTTAGCTTTAAATACCGTTTTTTCTTTCATACTAGATTTTCAGGCAAGAGTATTTCTAGGTATCATCTACTATCCCAAGTTTCAAGGTGCGTGTATGTGCAGTTGTAGGGTATATACTTTCTAAATTTGGACTTAAGAATAGAAACTATTTTTCAGACTTATCCTTCAGTAAAACTTCAATACTTTCCCCTCATCTTGACTTAACTCAAGAACTGAACTCAAGATTACCTACTTCTATAAAAAAAACTGTAAGGACGTATAATCACCAAATTTAAACAGAATGAGGGTTATTTTTTTTAGGATTTTCAATTCCTAAGCCTAGGATTTAGTTATTTCTAACGTATCAACTAAACTTTCAGAATAAAAATCTAAGTTACCCTATTAGCTAACTTGACGACAAAGTTTTTATATTTTTAGAATATTTTTCGATTTTTGTGGGTTTTTAATAAGGTATGCAAATGCAGAATATACAAATGAATGCGAAAGAAGAAAGCTTACCGAGTACACCCCCAAACTTAAACTTGACAGTGCCCTCACTGTCAGGCTACACCAAGAGGGTCAAAATTGTCGGCGCTCCCCAAAAGAAAATTATATATAGAATAAAAAGAAAACCAAAAATATATACACAAAAAAGAGTCCCCCCAAACTTAAGTAAAACAGTGTTTCCACTGTTAAGCGTTGAAGTTCAGGATTAGGGGGGAAAGAGAATAGTATCAATCTATACAAGGCCTTACATAGGCCAAAAGTAAACACCAACCATTGAAAGATTTTATCGCTATAATGTACAGGTTGGTGGAAGAATGTGTAGAGAAAAGAGATGGAGAATACGCGAGACCGTATACGAATAGAAGCGGGATACGGTCTTGGTGGAGGAGAAGAATGGCGGAAGGGAAAAAGAAATGGAGTACGAACTTGAGGGTGAAAATGGAGTGAATAAATTAGCACAATTTGTGATGACCGATGTGTACGAAGAGTTTGTGCTAATCTATTAACCCGTAGAGAAATAGGGTCAAATCCCTCAAGATTCATGAGAAAACATGGGTACGCCGAACTCGGTAAACCAGACATATGAAATGAAGGTGATACGGTTTCTTGCAAGGTCGAAATGATGGAAATGATGGAGGGAAGTGATTGAGGAAGGGTATCGGGTTCAGGAGGGTGTACACAGTCAGTGGAAGGGATATGAGGAATTGGAAAATCCGACTCATCAAGTAAAACTGGTCCATCCTCAAAACTATCCTCAAAATTCTTCTCAAAGTTATGCTCATCCATGCATTCATCATCAAAATCAAGACGCATATGAAGTTTGGGAAAAACATTAGATGATCCGGGATGATGAATTAGAGAGAAAAACTCAGCCAAAGCAGCGGGTTCATCATCCAAAATATTCCCAGCGTCAATATCCTCAATCAAGTGAAAATCAATTTTCTCAGACACCTCATCAAAAGCATGGATTTCAATCGATTCTGGTTCTAAGATGGAAGTGTAGAGGTCAAAAGGATTGGGTATGGTTTCACTCAAAAGGTACCCTTCACAATCGGGTAAATCAAACACTACAAAGTCGCACAACTCATTAATCATTCTATTTTCAATTGATAAATCATTTGGGACACTTGATAGAGTTTCAAAACAGGAGTTGTGGGATTCAATTTGGTACAGGTAGGTTTGATTTGGAAGGGGGTACAACTCACTCTCACTACTCAAATTCTCAGCCTGTCCTACCGCCTCATCATATATTGGAAAATTTGGAGTTAGTTGAAAACTAGCTACCGGGTCAGTAGGTTGTATGAGGGTGGCCATGGACGCATTCAAATCCATCATCTGTTGGCATGGCGCTACCCTAAAGTCTTCCAACGACTGTTCAAGACTAGACATGGGTTGTGAAGGGGTTTTAGTAAAAGATTCAAACTCGTTTGGATACTGGAAACTCCCAAAAGGATGTGTAGAAGCAATGTCTAGGGAAGGTGCAAAAGTTGGGTAGGATGGATAGGAATTGAATGGTTGGACAGGAGTACGATCAACATTTGGATACGAAGGTGAATGGAATTGTTGATCAAAAGAATTCGCAGTGGTGAAAGAAGTGAAAGATCGGCTACGAGATTGTTCGATATGTTCAGCAATAGACATGGGTCTTGGAGATGCAACAGGACTCGAAAAAGGGGTATCAACGTAAGAAGGTGGTGAAGGTTGAAACGGTTGATACAAAGTGGATTGCGGAGTCCAATTGGTAGTCCTAGATGCGTCTATCCGATCTTTCAAAGAAATTCTGGGCATGGAGGGGTCGTTCGAAGTTTGACCAAAGCAAGAACCGTAGGAAGTTATGTCTGGTTGTGGGTACCAATGTTCGGCAAGAGTTTTGCGAGGTGGGGTACCCATGATATGAAGAGAAGAAGAAGAAGAAGAGAAAAGGAGGGGGAAAGAATGTTTTTTTTTAATTTTTTTTTATTTTTAGTTAGTTATCAACAAAAAGAATGAAATATACACACAAAAATAATCTGGACAAAAAAAATCATGACACAAAAATATCATGCACCTAATCGGTCTAGGGTTCACCTAGGTCAACTAGACCTGCTCAAGAACTTAATTGTCGAAGTAAAACTGTGTCGAGAAATGGGCTCAAGATACACTGATCACGAGGCCAGGTAAGTGCAGAGATAAGGGGAGGTTTTCCGACGCTTTCGCTAAGGTCCTTAATTAAATAACCCTTTCTCTTTTGGCGGTTTCGCTGTTAACACTTTCCTAGACACCCCATGAACGATATACCATTAAGCGATGTTCTAAATATAGTTAACTTCTCCTAGTGAGCGCAAAATTCTTAAGGCTTAAAGTCTAGTTTCTTTTAAAATTTGTGCGGGTAAACGTTTATGCACAGTTCGTGATTTGTGGGCCACGGAAAAGGTGATGAAATCCTTTACCGTATGTTGTAGGGTTCGCTTGCCCTTAAGTCCGTATTAATGTATGCAATGCGCAAATCAAAAAATTCTATAAAGAATCAAACAATCGTTTTTTACTTTAAGCACGACATTTCAACAAATACGGGTTAGTCAATTTTAGTGTTTGCTAGCGAACTTGCAAAGAATTCTTCAAAGATATTATAGTGGATGCGTCGGATTTGAGAAGAACGTGTTAGAAATACATACCGATAAGTTTTCGTGTTTAGAAACCGCCGTTGAAGTTAAATCCGAATAGCTTGAAATGTTCGCTTGCGCCGGTCAAACTACCCGGATCTTTGGCACTGTACTTTGCAATCACCTTACCCTTGAATGTACACTTTGCTCCCCACGCTCGCAGTTCGCAAATCCGTAAAATCTGAAAATATCGGAAAAACGGATATTAGTGCGAAAAAGCGATATGAATGCCCAAATACCTGCACACCAAAAAAAAAACAATAAAAATGGGACAGAAACAGAATAGTGGAGCACAGAGGAGAAATTTTGAGGCAAAAGGAGGCAGGCAGGCCGGCGTCGGATTTCCCTGTTGTGTCACTGGATTTCTTGTGGTGGATGGGCTCCAACTCTCTTCTGTGAATACATTGTTCTACTAGTATCTCACCGATATTGTTTACGTTTTCAGTTCAAATCCAGAGTGCTTGCAGGTACAAAATCCAGAGAGCAAGAATGAGTTAGCAAAGTTAATTTTTGTTTTGGTTTTGGTTTTTTGAGATTTTTAGTTGATTTTGAAAAATAGTGTTAGAAGTATAAATGAGATGTACAATGATTAACCCGAAATAACAAAAACTAAAAACGTTACCGTCTCCCCGGCAATGGAGCCATTTGATTGGTAGAATTAAAGTTTTAACCGCAATCAAGACGGTGTCGCTTTGCAGCTAGCCGCGATGTGCACGGGTCGATCCACAGGGAAACAGAGCGTTTTACGTTCTTGTCGTTACGAGTTAATGCGTGAGGGTGGGATTGTTCATATCTAACCTATGTGTTTTATTCACAAGTAAAGCTTGTTAGGAATCGTTAGGATAGTGTAAGTTAATTGATTCCGTATTCAAGTCCTTTGAGCCGAACTTAACAAATGAAGCTAGAGCAATCGGCAACAACGTGGATTAGGGGATTTAAGCACGGTATTCGTGGAATCTGGCTTATTGACCCTTGTCCTTCCGTTCTTGTCTCTTTCTTTCGCCTCCGGCCAATCCGAACGCAACCGGTCACGGTTAGGAATCACCTTTACCTTGGTAGATTAGGGTGCCTAATGGAGCGCTTGCGTAAGGTTTGGGCGGAGTTTCAAATGGAAAAGACGGGAAAAGGAAATGAGGAACGAAGCGTTAACATACAATATCTTTCTCTTTTCCTAACAATACATATTACCAACCATTCACAAAACAAACCAAAAAGAGAGAACAAAAGAACAAAGAAAAGAAAAGATTACAAGTGAGTAATTAAAGTGTATGGAATTTAAGTGCATGAAAGTAAATCATGAATGTAAAGCAAGTAATACAAAGCTAGAAAGAAATAAGCAAGAAAGAGAACTAGGAACCACGGAACAAGTTACACACCATGGGTTTAATAACCCAAACTTAAACTTGCAAGCTCAATTAAGAGGTTGCAAGATCAAGAGAGAGATAAAAACCCAAGGTAAAATGAAGCACAAAAGAGACTTTATTCCTTCCAAAATGATACAACCCTTGAGATCAAATACCAACCCTTAAACCTTCAAGCTCAATGAAGAGGTTGAAAGATCAAAAGAAGGCAAGGATCTCAAGGGGACTAAGCTATTTACAAGAAAAGAGAAAAGAAAACTTGGACAAAATGAGACTAAAGAATAGAAAAATTGGACTCCTTCTCACTTACCTAATGGTTTCCTTTTATAGGCAAAAGAAGAAAATTAAATAAACAATAAAAACAAGACCTTTCCTTTAATTTGAATTTGAATGCACCCAAAGTTTGGAGGGAAGTTTGAATTTTTGAATTTTTGAATCACATCAACACTTTATGCATTGAATGTTGTTAGTTATATGTATGCCCTAGAGGCCATTACTGTACATTGGATGTATATTGTAGTGGATGCTGGGACATATATAGGGAGGACTTTCTTGCTCGACATGATAGTATGCTATCTGGTTGCTCTTTACCTTAACGTGTATACTGATTGTCTCTCTGTTACATGTTGGTAAAGCCCTTAGGATCTGTACTTGACTACCGGGACTATGATGCGGATCATACTAGTGGGGACATGGTAGTCCATAAGTACATCCTTCAAAGTCCCTAGTCGTGGGTGTATCGAGACGGGGCATCGATATACCAGAGTAGACTAGCGTGTACCTTCTCGACCCATACAGATGGGCGATGGATGATCCCATATCCATTGGTGTTTGACATCAGAGATGATATACGGGTGGTCAGTAGAGACTGGGTACACTGGACGGACTCGCCGAGAACTCCCAGATGGTATTATACCTCACGTCAGATGGCAGTTCTCTGGTGACACTGGTACAGAGTAGTCTGTTGACCCGAGATCGTCATAGAGTCTCGTGTGGTTCCCACTGTGCTTTGATTTCCATCTTACCACGTCCAAGAGGGCGTGCAAAACGGTGGTTTTTGGGTACAGTCCCGAGTCACATGGAGGCAATGAGCGATAGGAGGGGATTCGTCTCTCCCGGTATAGGGAGTTGATGTTGCGCTGTGTTCGATTGGCTATAACAGGAAATCCCTGGCCAGGGTTGCTGAGATTTACTGGTAAGTGTTACCAGTAGTTTCTCGAATAGTTATAGACCTCATATCGACACGACTTATTGAGCTATTGGGGTCTGACGTTTACCACCCCTAGGCGAGATATGCGACATATCAGACGATCAGACCGGACTGTACGGTAGTGTTACTGGTCGGATTCACTGGAGTGTGAGCGGGCTTGCTCGTCGATCTTCAGATCGCTCAATACCCGGGTGGCCGTTACGTTTAGCAGACCGCTTGCGGCTTGTGGATGTTTGATATGATCATCATCCGCTGCCGGCGTATTGACGAGTCTTTAGAGTCCTACACAGAGGTTTCCTGGCTCAAGCGAAACGAAATAGGAGCGCATATGAGATATGTGCGGGACCGAGAATAATACGGTATGTGATACTGTATTCGATTCTCGCGATGTGACATTGATCGGTTATATGCGATATAGCCGGGTTATCGGATCAAGTGTTGATTCGATAAGTTGTTACTGATGATACCAGTCGGTTATGTGCGACATGACCGGATCGTTAAATCAAGTGTTGATTTAATGATTTAATGCATAATTATATACTTGATATATTACTTTGCATTAACTAGTATCGGTTCACTTTAAATGGATTTTCTCACTCGGGTGTGCACATTTCATATGCGATATGATTTGTGCACTTGCTTGTATCATGTTTGATGGTGCATGCCCTTTTTGTTAAGTGTATAGAATTAAACCTTGGTTAATGGAATGGTTAGGGTTTACTATTTGATTATTCATTTTATTCATTTGTTTATTCTTTTTGGAAAAGAAAATGAGCATGAGAAAATGGTGGCTTTCTTTAAATGCTTCATGAAGCTTCATGAAGTCTTTGACTTTGCAACCATTTTTGTCTCATGCTTAACCTAACCATTCCACTAAACCATGATTGATTCTCTACACCTAACTATGGTTTCATTATGATAAGAATGAATTTCTTTTCTCATTTTTATTATTCTTATCATAATAACATTCTTCTTCTTCTTCATTTTTCAAGTGAAGAAAAGCTTGACCATCAATGGCAACTTGATGATATGAGTGAGAAATCCAATTCTAAAATCTACCCACTTCCTATTTCTTCATCCTCTACCTCTTGCCAAGTAGTAGAGTGTGTTTACTTCACAAGTTTCATGACTTGGTGAAGTTGTGAGCTTGATCTAGCGATGCCTCGACGTAGATCATCTTCGGCATGGACATCGACGACCTAGCTTGCCCATTCTCCGACGAAGCCGACGCTAGAGCCCGGATTTGATTTGGACAGCGGAAAGGACCTCGTTGCGGAGCTATGGAGGTGGAGCACCGGATCTACAAAGGTTGTATTTCCGTATCTTGTAGTTAAGTGTTAACTAGTTAGCTTTTTCGCCTAGTTTTCTAGCAAATGATCCGTACACTAGGGTTTCTCGGCACCGTAATTTTTGAAATTGGCATGGTTGATGCCTTGTGAGACCTCCTTGGGATGCCTAGGAACCCTACAGTGGTATCAGAGCCTAGCTAGAGTCTTAGGCGATGCGTAGACGGAGTTAGAAGTCCGATCGACCCGAAACCCCGACTTTAAAATGCTCTCTGGACATTTTTGTAAAATATGGATTTTTGCAAATTAAAAATATGCAGAAAAATAAGCAGGTAAATCTAAGAATTACGATGCAAAAATTACCTACGATCTTTCTAAAGTGCGGCGGAACCGCGGCATTAGCGTGCTAATGCGGCCCTTCCGCGTCCCTTTTGTCTTATCTGCCATTGAATTTTGCACAGTAACTCCTATTTTTCAGTGCTGGTTTTCCTGGGAATTTTTAATCTGAAATCAAGAGTTGAGTATTTTGGGTTGTATTGGGAGTTCATACATTCGATCGGATTGTCAAACTTTGTCTATGTGTCGTTCCGGATAATTTTTTTTGAATATGTTAAAAAGTTCGACCGGATATAAATACCCAATTTTTTCCCTGTCGGGAAATTTCCAAGTGTTGGATTTTTCCGTAGTTTAACGACGTTCTAAGTAGTGCAAGTAACTCAATGGACCCTCTAGAAGACAACAAACCTTAACTCGATTATGTGACCGTCTTGAACTGCCCTTTGAACCTTCGGGTTTGGGGCAGTACGGCGTGCCACATGTGAGGCGTTGGCTTGACCCTTCTACGGCTGGACCGTTGGTACTGAGGCACGAACTGAATGTTTTTAGACTTGTTTCATGTGTTGATCTGTATTGGGAAAAGTTGGGTGTTCGATTGTTCGATCGGAAAGTTTGACATTTTCTATTTATCCGGAATGGGATACAACAATTGGAATTCACAATTAGTTATGTGATAACTAAATGAATGTTATAAACGTAGCAGTTTAGTCTCACTTGATCGGTTGCCACGGAATTTTGATGTGATCAAAAGTCCGTCGCAATCACGTAGCGTACGCGGATACACGCCGGGTAAACTTAATAGACAGCCTCACTCCATAGCCCCGACCAAGTGACTGTAGGAGAACCCCGTCGCCGAAAGCATCCGTTCGGGTGCTCGCGGTAGCGGTGTTCCTCCTTGGTGCACTTTGTCGACGGTATCGGGGGTGCGGCCGTCTACTAAAGTTTGCGACGAGCATTCGATCAGAATGTCGGGAATCTTGTTGAATTACCCGACTTGATATTGAAAAGAGTTTTCGATAATGAGACTAAAATGCGGGGTTTATAATTGTTAGGCATGCGATGTCTAAGTAATTCATTTGGTCAGGCATGCGATGTCTGAGGATGTTGCGGATTCCAACTGTTGTAGTTTTACACTTTCTTTTCTGTGACCGTAAGTGTAATATGTGATATCGCCGGTTTCGTTGCTATATGTCAACGAGAATTGGGATGCGCATATTTACTTACGTTGATGACATGTGATGTTATGTGTTGCTGGATATGTTATATTGGATCGTCGTCTTTGAATAGCCGGGTTTTTTTTATGTGAGATGAGTGTTTTTCATTTTCATTCATGTAAAAACTTGTATGTAATATTCTTTTATTGGGACGCTTCCAGGTTGCGGAAGTTGTCACCGTTTGTATATTATTTACTTTTCCGCACTAGGATAGACCCAAGGAGGAGGGCACAAGTAACCGGGTTCTGGAGTCCAGTGGGAGACCAACTCGAGGAGTCGAGTCCTGGTCTCCTAACTCTAGAATTGGTAGGGTTGCTTGCCGCTCTCATAGGGGTCTAGGGGTGTGGGTTTGGCTATTCATCACGACCGTGGAATCCGTGTTTTATACTGGCTCGTATTGAAAACACGGACGTCCTAGTATATCCAATATTTCATATGATTCTTCTGCTGCGATATCTATGATGTGATCATATGATGTTCTGTGATAGATACAGTATATAGTATATATGATATATTATATAGATGTTACTTATGTTTTACACCCGTGCTAGCCCTGCCCCGCTCTGCCGTTAGTTACCTAACCTAACGGTGCACGAGGGGACATCGAGGCGAATGCGGATGGCATAAGTGTACGTCGTATTTATCTGTGATGTTTAGGTACTTAAATGATGGGACTTCATTAATGTGATTAATGAAATAAAAGAAACCTAAGATGTTGTAGAATCGAATTTCAAAATTAAAACAGGTAGCTACAGTTCTTGCTTTGCACAGCGGTATATATGATATATCCTGCACCTTATTCGATGAGGAAAGGACCGAGATCCCTTCACCGGGAGTGACTCCTTTAGCAATAACTGGCAGATGCTACACACTCGGTTTGTCTTTTGATTACTTTTAAGAGTTTTTTGCTTTGCACAGTGATATATATGATATATCCCGCACCTCATTCGACGAGGAAAGGACCGACGATCCCTTCATCGGGAGTGACTCCTTTAGCAAAACTAGAAAAGCCTCAAAAGCACTCCATTTTAAAATCATTTGATTCTACAACGATATCAAGTTTATTACGCAATAGGTTTTCAGAAAAACCTGTCGTAGCCCTCCGTCATTTCAGATAAATCCTGTTTAGTATTCGTGCTGCGTTTGTTGACCTTGTCAAGGCGCAGTGTGCGGTAGCTAACTAGTATTTATCTGCTTATGCATATGATGCAGATTGGGTTAGGGTAGTCGTGCGGCCTTGTTGACCTTGTCAAGGGTCGTGCGGGTGGGTTTGATTCAATCAAGAAATGACGGGCTGAACTTGACTTGCGGTCTATGGTTTGTTGACCTTGTCAAGGTCATAGATCGTTCGGGGCAAAATATTATCGGAAATTTCAAGTGTTGAAATTTGCAATGAGATTGCATACCTTCTATGAGATAGTTGGATCCCGATACCCGCTGCGAGTAAGAGTTACTCCTGGGAGAGTTTTACGCATTACAATTAGCTGATCAAGTAGGTGTCTAGAAAGGTGTTAACGAGGTTACGCCTCTGGAAAAACGAGGTTTACATTAATTAGGTTCGTGCGAAAGCACGGGGGACCTCCCTCAAAGTACCGACACTGGCCTGGATGAAAGATTGGCGAACTTGTAGTGTGTAATTAATCCCGGCTAGTCTTTCCTTTTAGGGTTTGAAGGAAGATTTGATAAAAAGCAGTGGGAGCCATCCTGATTAGATAAAATAAAAACCAATCTATTCTTGACAGAGCGCACGCTGAGTGTTTTCTTCTCTCTCTCTCCAGGTAGCGACCATGTCACGCCTTAATCAAGATAATAAAACGGAATATTGACCGAACCCGCTTGTTATACTGAGCTGGGGAACGTTGGTCCCGCTCTAACTTATAATTATTATAAGACAGAGCAGGAAATTGGGGATTACCAGAATTCCCGTGCCGCCCAAACGAAGACAGTGCATGCTGATGCATCATCTTCGGGTGTGTTCGTTATACAGAACTGTTTCTTAGTATCCTTTACGTCCTGGGTATATGATACCGGATCAGGATCCCAGATATGTAATCTGTTACATAAGGCTACAGAAAGGTAGAGGATTGAGAACGGGTGATAAGTTTCATGAGGCAGAAAACGGGGCAAGAGTTGCAGCCAAGTCTGTTGGTCACTGTCACCCTGTATTACAATACATTGATGACAGTCGTTATCTTTGCACTTCCAATCTGGAGGTTTTGTTGTGTATTGCGATACATCCGGTAAGGGATTAGGATGTGTTCTACACCAGCACGGTAAATTTGTAGCTTATGCATCAAGACAGTTCAAAGTTTATGAGCGCAACTATCTAACGCATGATCTTGAGTTGGCAGTCGTTATCTTTGCACTTAAGATTTGGCGCCACTATCTTCTTAGGTAATGTTCACACCATAATATTGTATTATTATATTCCCCATTCTTATTCTTTTTACAAATAAACAGATGCTTTTGACTCATGTCAGCTACATATTACAGGTTACAGGTTCTTGGATCTAAAACAGTGAAAAAGGTAAAAGACGACGCAAAAGTGGAACTACAACCAACAAATAAAAGGATCTTGATCAAGCCTACATAAAAGATAAAGTTCACAAAGTACAAGGCAGCGCAAGGTCCAAGATTACAAAGCGAATGGTTAAAAGTCCACTACAAATATTCACTGGAAGATCTGGAGAAGACCCAGAAGCAAAATGGAGAAAAGAACCAAAGAAGTAGAAAGACCAAAGAGCCAGGAACCGTCATAGGAAATTTCAGAAGCCAACACCATTATTTGGCCGCGGAACCGCGGCCAAACCAGGCCCCGGGCCGCGGTTCCGCGGCCGTGTGTTACACGTAGTGGGTGAAATTTTCCAGAAAGGTTTGCGGCGCGTTGACTAGTCTACCTAAGGGCATTTTTGTAAAATCATACATGCGAATCAATTGTAACCTAGGGTTTCCTATCCTCTACAAATAGGAGCTCTAAATCATTGTATTAGTCTATGCCTCCCTATGCCTCCCTTCATTAATAAAATTCAGATTTCTTTTGGAGAGCATCAATTTGTAAGTTATTAATTTATTTTTCTTGCCCTAGAAAAATTTAATTCCTTGCCCTAGGTAATTTTAATTCCTTGCCTTAGTTATATCTTTTATTCTCTGCCCTAGATAAATGTTTTTCAATTCCCTAATGAGCGAATAGTCTCCTCGCTTGTTAGGGTTAGATTTGGGGAAGGTTTGAGAGATGAAGATCTCTCACCCCTTTCTTGCCCGTCATATATTTTCATAGGACTTCATGCATACGTGCACGTACCGCTCCCTATGGCACCCTATCCCATGAGGTAGCGGTGATACCGTAGTATAAAGGCCCGGTTGCGCGAGTTTTCCAGGGAGGTTAGGGTAAGGATTGATAAAGGAAGGACAAGAAGCTAGAGGAAGAAACATCTTCCCAATAGTTCTAATCCCTTCTATTAATAATTACCATAACTCCTAATAGATCTTCATATGGGTATAGAAAGCGGTGAGATTTATTGACTTTCCAAACTTAACCTAAACCTAACCCCAGCAATATTTAGATCTAGATTAATTTAGTATTTAGATTTAATTGATCCATTCACACCGTTTGGAATTAACTCGTAAGAGCAACTAGGAAATTCACAAAATCTCTGTGGACCGACCCGTACTCACCGGCTAGCTGCAAAGCGACGCCGTTCTTGATTGCGGTTACTAGATAGTTTTTGAGATCAATCAAATGGCGCCGTTGCCGGGGATGGCGTGTTATTTTCTTTTTGCAATTTCGGGTTAATCTAAAATTAAAAAAAGCATAAAAACTGAAATATAAAAAATATATATAAAAATTTATCATTTTGTTATTTTGTGAAGGGTATCTTTGTTTGAATTTTGTAGGATCTACAATCAAGTTCGGATCTGGAAATCTCCAGAGATCAAAACAGCAAGTGTCAAATTCGAACAAACAGAGGAATATCACAACAGACAACAGAAGAAATTTGGAGGACCGTGTCAACAAGTCAACCGCGCGATCTGGTGATAAAAAAAAATCGCGTGCTGACGTCATCGCCTTGCGGCGGATCCGCGGTCGGAAGAGGGTTTCAGCGGCGGATCAGTGGCCGTTTGATCGTTTCAAGTCTCTAAATTTCCTCTGCGGTTCAAAAATAAAAAAACTTTGTAAGTCTTCTGATCTCCTCCTCTGCAAATCTCTGATATCTCCTCTGAAAAATCTCCTGCAGGATTCTTTGCGCTTAAAAAAATCTTTCCCCTTCCAAATAACAAATCTTGTGCAGGGTTCTTTGCGCCGCGCTTAAAAAAAATAAAAATTGAATGCAAGTGATTTTTTATGTTTTGCATATCTTTAATCGGACTTTAAGGGGCTTGAGACCAATTCAGATTGGGTGGGGATTTCATCACCCTTCCCAGGACCCCAGAAATCACTTAAGGCATATGCATTGACCATCTATTAATTAAAAAATACTAGACTCAGCCCTAAGGATATCGCGCTCAATAGGACAGAGGACTAGTTGTAGGCATCGGCCGTGGATCCTAACCTGACTTTGCGGTGTCTAGGCAAGTGTGTCTAAGGCGAGTGGTTATTTAATTAGGACCACTACTTGTAGTGGGGAGCCTCCCACTCACCTGGCACTTACCTGGCCGCAATTGGCGGTAAAGAGGCGGTTTGAGGTCCTATTTTTAGCCCTTTGGAACAGTTAGGAGCTGTCTAGCTGACCTAGGTGACCCTAGATTTAGGCCTGATTGTGCATTTGTGGTTGATTGATAGTGTGTCAAAGCCCTTTATCGAATTTTTTTTTTGCAAACAGTTTCAAATAAAGAAAAAAAAAGGAAAAAGGAAATTTGTTTTTTACCAAAACTTGCAAAGTTTGCCGCTAAGAAATCCTTGCACCACCTACCTACTTTCTCTTCTCATTCTTCTATCATGGGTACCCTACATCATAAATCACTTTCCGAACTTTGGTATCCCGAACCCAACTTTGCCTCGTACGTCAATTGTTTCGGTCGATTTAAGGAAGACCTCTCCGTGCCCAAATTTTTTTTGAAAGATCAAATAGAAGTGTCTAGGAGAAACAGTTCGACGTTGCAACCCACTTTGTGTCAACCATGTTCACCTTTACCACCTTCGTACGTACCACTTTTTCTAGTCCTGTTATAACTCCTAGACCGATGTCTATTGCGGAGCATATTGCACAATCTCGTAGCCGATCTTTCACCCCTCTCAACACATCTAGTTTTAGGGATCAACAAGTCCATTCATCTTTTTATCCACATGTTGACCCTACTCCTGTCCAACCATCCAATTCCTACCAGTCCTACCTGACTTTCCCACCTTCCCTAGACATTACTTCTACACATCCATTTGGGAGTTTCACATATCCAAACAATTTTGAATCTTTTACCGAAACCCCTTCACAACCCATGTCTAGTTTGGAACAGTCGTTGGAGGCGTACATCGCAGCAACAAACAAAATGATTAGGAATGTGGATGCGTCCGTGGCCACCCTTATGCAACCTAGTGAACTGGTAGCTAGTTTCCCGCTAGCTTCAAATTTTTCAATGTATGAGGAGGCGGTTGGACAGAGTGAGAATTTGAGAGGAGCGAGTGAGTTCTACACATTCCCAAATCAGACCTACCCTTACCCAATTGAAGCCCACAACTCCGGTTTTTCGTCGATTGCCCTAAATAGTTCACCTGTTGAAAATAAAAACGTGTTGTGTGACTTTGTAGTGCTTGATTTTCCAGATTGTGAAGAACCCCTTTCGAGTGAAACCACACTTAATCCTTTCGATCTTTACACCTCCAATCTAGGACCTGAATTGATAAATATCCATGCTTATGATGAGGTGTCAGAAAAAATTGATTTTCACTTGATTGAGGATATAGACGCCGGGAATATTTCGGATGATGAACCTGTCGATTTGATTGAAATTTTATGTCCAATTCATCATCCCGAGTCATTAATTGTTTCTCCCGAATTTCATATGCGTCTTGATTTTGATGATAATGGCATGGATGGGCTAAATTTTGAGGAGAATTATGAGGATAGTATTGAGGAGAGTATTGAGGATAATATTGAGGTTGAACCATTTTTGTTTGATGTGTCGGATTTTCCAATCCATCCTCCCGAACCTTTAACTGTTATATCACCCTCCCTCCTTTCCATCGTTCCGACCACGCCTAATATCACGCTTGAAGACTGTGAGCTTGAAAAATTTCTCTTTGAATCTGACACAGTTTTCACAGACGACAACACTTACGAGTGTTTCACTTTTTCGGATGATCTTGAAGACTCACCGCCCGAGTTTGCGTCCTTTGAATTTTCAGATGAGTTAGTTGAGCCATCAGACTCGGTTGCTTACAGTCGTTTCGAACCATTGATGGAATCTTTCAAGTTCGAGACAGTTTACTACGGTGAGAATGAGACTATCCCTAATTCACCCCCTTTCGTCCTTCCTATCATTCCGACCGTACAAGAGACCGTTACGCTTTCATCTCCAATACCAAGTTCGGCGTACCCATGCTTTCTTGCGAATCTTGAGGGATTTGACACCATTTCTCGACGGGTTGATAGGTTAGCACAATCGCTTTTAACAAATCGGTCATCACAAATTGCGCTAATTTATTCACTCGATTTACACCCTCAAGATCGTACTCCACTTCTTTCTCTTTTCCGTCATTCTTCTCCTCCACCGAGACCATATTCTACCTTTCTTCCCACACGGTCTCGTGTGTTTCTCATTTCTTTCCTCTACCCCCCATTCTTTCACCAACCCTACCATTATCACGACAGAATTTTTGAATGGTTGGTGCTAACCTTTGGCTTGTGTAAGGCCTTGTTTAGTTTGGGGAGGACCTTGTTGTATATATGTATATATATATTTTTTGTTTTCTTTTTCTATTAACAATAAAAATAAAAAAAATTCAAAAAAATAAAAAATAATTTTTTTTATAAATAAATAAACAGGGGAGTGCCGACATTTTGACCCACTTAGTGTAGCATGACAGTGAGGACACTGTCAAGTTTAAGTTTGGGGGTATGCTCGGTAAGCCTTCTTCCTTCGCATTCATGTGTACATTTTTTGCATTTGCATACTTATTTTAAAACCCATAAAAAATTAAAAATTTCAAAAATTATAAAAATTAATGTATTCAATTTTGGCCATTATTTGACTTGAGTTTGACAGATAGGTTAACTGGCTAGGAACAACTAGATCTTAGACTTAGTAAATTAAAAACCCTAAAAATAACCTACCTTAAAGTTTAACGGTAGAAAGTATATGTCTTTGTAGTTTATTTAGAAATAAGCAAAATTTTGGGTTCACTTCTTGGGCTAAGTCAAAACAAAAGAAAAGTATTGATATTTTTATTAGAGTATAAGTTTGATTGATAATTCCTAGCTTAAGTCTAGATTATGAAAACGTATACCCTACAATTTGCACAAACACGCACCTTGAAACTTGGAATAGTATAGGAGACCTTGAAATGCTCTTGTCTAAAGTCCTTAGTACAATGAAAATAAAAGAAAATTAAAGTGAGTAAAGAGAAAAAAAAATGAACACTGGTTTTTGTGATTACTTAAGGCTAAAAAAATAGAAAAATATTTAGCGAGGGTGCTTCATCACCTTGTGCCTTAGACCAACTGGTTTGGGAGTCCCTGCTAAAATGCCTTAGGTGTTACAAGACTAGGAAGTACGTTTTAAAGTGCAATCGCATTTTGTAATCGGTTGTTGGTACCTCAAGAAGTATTAACTGTCGCATGAAGGATGTGTAAGCAAAATTCAATTAAAAATTCACCAATTAATAAGTACTTTGGACAACGGACAAGAGTATGATTGCTTGATTTGAATTTCCAAGTGTAGGGGTGATTTATACACACACGTAGGGATATGTGATTGGGATTTAGATAAGAGAGAGGAATGAAGAATAGAACTTGTATCTTTAGTAGAGTTGATAAAAATTCCTAAGTGGAGATGGAACCCTAGAAGGAAAACTTAAGAGATGCCGAAAGCTAAGTAGGTCTGCAGAACATATATAATCTTAAGTTAGATGATGAGGAAGTGTGAAGAATATGGGTAGATAATTTGCAAGTCGAAGATAATATAATTCCTTGTTAGAAAACCTAGTTGGAGAATTAAAGTTAATGGGCCTAATTGATAGGATTTTGTGGGTAGTATCCGCTGAAAACCCTCAGGAGACAACACTCCTCCTATTAGGGACACCTAGAGGTTTAACGGCTTGTTGCACGAGCTCAGTGCAATCGCGATTCCCTGCGAAAGTGAGGTTAAGTTTTTGTCGAGAATAAAAAATAAATTTGCTCGAGGACGAGCAAAAGATAAGTTTGGGGGTATTTGTTCACACCATAATATTGTATTATTATATTCCCCATTCTTATTCTTTTTACAAATAAACAGGTGATTTTGACGCATGTCTGCTACATATTACAGGTTACAGGTTCTTGGATCTAAAACAGTGAAAAAGGTAAAAGACGACGCAAAAGTGGAACTACAACCAATAAATAAAAGGATCTTGATCAAGCCTACATAAAAGATAAAGTTCACAAAGTACAAGGCAACGCAAGGTCCAAGATTACAAAGCGAACGGTTAAAAGTCCACTACAAATATTCACTGGAAGATCTGGAGAAGACCCAGAAGCAAAATGGAGAAAAGAACCAAAGAAGTAGAAAGACCAAAGAGCCAGGAACCGTCATAGGAAATTTCAGAAGCCAACACCATTATTTGGCTGCGGAACCGCGGCCAAACCAGGCCTCGGGCCGCGGTTCCGCGGCCGTGTGTTACACGTAGTGGGTGAAATTTTCCAGAAAGGTTTGCAGCGCGTTGACTAGTCTACCTAAGGGCATTTTTGTAAAAGCATACATGCGAATCAATTGTAACCTAGGGTTTCCTATCCTCTATAAATAGAAGCTCTAAATCATTGTATTAGGCTATGCCTCCCTATGCCTCCCTTCATTAATAAAATTCAGATTTCTTTTAGAGAGCATCAATTTGTAAGTTCTTAATTTATTTTTCTTGCCCTAGAAAAATTTAATTCCTTGCCCTAGGTAATATTAATTCCTTGCCTTAGTTATATCTTTTATTCTCTGCCTTAGATAAATATTTTTCAATTCCCTAATGAGCGAGTAGTCTCCTCGCTTGTTAGGGTTAGATTTAGGGAAGGTTTGAGAGATGAAAATCTCTCACCCCTTTCTTGCCCATCATATATTTTCAAAGGACTTCATGCATACATGCACATACCGCTCCCTACGGCACCCTATCCCACGAGGTAGCGGTGATACGGTAGTATAAATGCCCGGTTGCGCGAGTTTTCCATGTAGGTTAGGGTAAGGATTGATAAAGGAAGGACAAGAAGCTAGAGGAAGAAACATCTTCCCAATGGTTCTAATCCCCTCTATTAATAATTACTATAACTTCTAATAGATCTTCATATGGGTATAGAAAGCGGTGAGATTTATTGACTTTCCAAACTTAACCTAAATCTAACCCTAGCAAGATTTAGATCTAGATTAATTTAGTTTTTAGATTTAATTGATCCATTCACACCGTTTGGAATTAACTCGTAAGAGCAACTAGGAAATTCACAAAATCCCTGTGGACCGACCGGTACTCACCGGCTAGCTGCAAAGCGACGCCGTTCTTGATTGCGGTTACTAGATAGTTTTTGAGATCAATCAGGTAACGAGTACATATATACACAGACCAAAAAAGTCTGAATTATATGTTTACTCAGAAAGAATTGAAAATGTGGCAGAGAAGATGGTTAGAACTCATGGCGGACTTCGACATTAACCTACAATATCATCCAGGGAAGGTGAACGTGGTTCCTGATAAACTTAGTCGCCAGCCACTATCAATGAATCTCACCGCACAGTGGAAGATTCAACAAGAATTACACAAGATGGAGATAGAAGTGGTTATGCCTGGTAATACTTCAAAGTTGATGAACTTACAAGTTCGGTCTACTATTGTCAATCAGATTAAAGAAGCTCAAGAAAGTAATGCCAAGTTGCAAAAGATCGGAGAACAAGTAGAATGTGGACTTCGAACAGACTTCATCATCCATGAAGATAAATCTTTGAGATACGGAAGCAGATTGTGCGTACCATAAGGTTCTGTTCGGAAAAAGTTGATGAAAGAAGCTCACAGCTCTCCGCACTCAGTACACCCCGGCGGTACAAAGATGTATAAAGATCTGCGGCACCATTACTGGTGGCATGAAATGAAGTGTGAAGTAGCCAGAAGTGTAGCCAAATGCTTAATGTGTCAGCAAATAAAAGTTGAACATCACAGGACTGTTGGTTTAATTCAACTGTTACCTATTCCAGAATGGAAGTGGAAACACATCACCATGGACTTCATGACTGCACTTCCTCGTAGCACGAAAGGTAACAATGCGGTATGGGTTATTGTGGATCGACTCACAAAATTGGCTCACTTCATCCCATTTCGAGTTAGCCAATCTACCGAGACACTAGAAAAGAAGTACATGGAGGTAAGTATGAATCTAATGTAAGATTTAACCTCAAGATGTACTATTTCTTATACCCATGAGCTCATGCAGGAGATTGTGAGATTACATGGAGTACCGGTTTGCATTGTCTTTGATTGTGACACCAGATTCCGATCACAGTTTTGGCAGACTCTGCAATTTAGCTTGGGAATGAATCTGAACTTCAGCACAGCTTACCATCCACAAACAGATAGACAGTCTGAGCGAACGATTCAGATCTTTCAAGATATGCTAAGAGCGTGTATGTTACACTTCGGAGGATCGTGGGAAGATCACCTACATCTTGTGGAGTTTTCATACAACAACAGCTACCAAGCGAGTATTGGTATGGCACCCTTTGCATCTCTTTATGGAAGGATGTGTTGTTCACCATTAAGTTGGTACGACATCGGAGATAGGGAACTCCTTAGACCAAAGATGATCGTACAACTATGGACATAGTTCACACGATCAGGGAAAGAATGCGCACAGCTCAAGACAGACAGAAGCACCGGGCTGATGCAAAGCGCCGACATCTGGAGTTCCAGTCGGGAGATCATGTGTTCTTAAAGATCTCTCCAAACCGTGGAATACTTTGATTTGGCAAGAGGGGTACGCTCAGTCCGAGATATATTGGACCGTTCGACATACTCGAATGAGTTGGAAAGTGGCATATCGTTTGGCACTTCCACCCTCATTGGAAGGAGTGTACAACGTATTCCAAATATCTCAGCTTCGAAGATATGTGAGCGACCCCAGTCACATCCTTGATCACTCCAAGCTCACTATACAGACGGATCTATCTTGTGAGAAACTACCATCTGAAATCCTGGACAGAAAGGTAAAGTCACTTAGGATTAAGGAAGTAAACTTGGTTCGAGTGATGTGGAGAAAAGATTCACCAGGAGAATCAATGTAGGAAAGAGAATACGATATGCATACAAGATACCCTTTCTTATTTGTAAATTAGTCCTTATATAATTGTAAATTTCGAGGACAAAATTTTTGGAAGGAGGGTAGAATGTAACGACTCAAATTTTACTGTACGAAAATTTTTAAATTAATGTACGGAATAGAGTTGTAAGCCTGAGCACAAGTTATAAATTTAATTTGTTTAACAACAGTAAGAAACAACTTGTAGCTCACTGGTAAAACCTTATATTGCAGTGATATAGACCTTGTGTTCTAATCCTATCAGCCACATATATTTTTACTGATTTTTATTTTTAACTTTTTGGAAGCCCAAAATTTTACACGTGCAATACACGTAAAAAATGAAAATTCAGATAAATCAAACATGTGCAAAATATTATATGAACAGATTAGGACACTTGGCAAAGATCCAGAGCCTCATCTCACCCCTACGGCCGGCGAGATCGGCTCATGGCCCGACGCCATCGGTCCTCCTCCCGTACCCAATGACCCCCATGTCTTGCACACTAAACCTCTTGGCCTACCCCATTACCCCTATGCTGTTTGATTTCTATGTAAATTAACAGAGAACTTAAAATCACCCATTAATCCAAATTTTAATGCATTTAAATACTTTCTTCAATTCCCAAAACCCTAATTCCATCCTATAAATACAACATCATACCCTAGCCCTCCTCATTCTGAAATCTCTTGTAAAAAATTCTCAAATTTTCCTAAGTCAAAGAAGAGTACAAGTAGAGCTAGCCCAAGGTCCCTTTCCGGTGAGAATTCAAGACGTTTCCGGCGACCCCGCGACTCCACGAAACCATCAACTTCTTCCTTTACCTCCCTCCTCTTGTTTTAACTTTTAAGTCCCCTATCTTCTCTTCTCTTCCTAATTTAAAAAGTTCTCTTTTCAAAACTCGTCGGAAGTGGAGTTATTCTGACATCCGATTCTAAACTAGTTAAAATCATAATCTTTCTTAATAACCAATCATCCATATCATTATATCTTGCTTAATAATCATGAAAAAAATATTGAGAATAAGTTTCATCTTAACATACCATGTTATGTAACTTCTATTTACATTTTTCGTAGGGTTTTCTGGACTGTACAGATATTGTCACTGTCAGGCTCAGTAGGGTTTTCTGGATGAGTTCGCTCGTCAGCTTCTCTTTCGATCAATACATAGGCAACCGTTACGTACAGCTTGTACCTCTGACGTGCTAGAGGTTATACCCAGTGCCAGTGTGTTGATGAGTCATTAGAGCCCCCCACAGACATTTTCCCAAGTTCGGGTGAAACGTTGTAAAGGCCGTATGGTTTTATGGCAGGGTTTGGAAAATACACGTGCGTTTATGCACGTGTCATATTTCGGGCAGATAATACTGGTTGGCTTTGGTTTAAGCCGGATCCGAGTATTATACTGTATAGATATAATATCTTTGTCTCAGTTGCATTTGTATTCGGTCGTAATACAAATGCGGGTGTATTTATACTGATACGGGGTTATCCTGAAATTCGTTTCAGGATCGCTTTTGGAAGTTGCCAGTTTCCGTTTTCTATCACCCGTCTTTAACATTCGGTTAAAAACGGATTTATCTTTTTTTGGGTGAGTCGTGTTTCTAGAAGGTTCTAGATGGTGACTAGGATGGTGAGGTGGCTTAGTGCATTAATTGGTCATTTAATGAATGGATGACTAAGGTTATGAATCATTGTTTCATTAAATGTTTAGTGCAAGGTGTTTAGATGAATCATTCATCTCATTTATTGTTGTGGTCACCCCCCCTCTCCTACACTCACCTCCCTCCTCACTTATATATTGCCGGCCCCTTCTTGAGAGAAGATGATGGTTGTTCATTTGAAAAAAGATTAGGGTTTTGGCTTCATGGAAATTTCATATATTCATTTCTCATTTCATTTGAATCCAAAAGGCAACTTCATTAACCGTTTGTCCATAGCTTTGGACGTAACGAGACAAAGTGTTCTACTCATTCTCTACATCAATCTTGGTTATCTCTTTTAGCAAACTCGATGATCGAGTTGCCTCAGTTCAGAGGCGGGAGCCCGTTTAACGATCCATCGACATGGTGCCACCTGGACGAGAAGACTGGAGATTCAGGAGATCGGAGCATCCGCAACAAAGCGTGGGATGATGGTTGAAGACCGAAGGACTCGGATCGTTCGGTATAACATTTCTACCCACTTTGTAGTTTGTTAGTTTAGCTTTAATGGCAGATCCGGGTTATAGTATGCGATATCGCCAGTTGTAAAAGTTTTTGTTCCGCATTTGGCGTCCGTTAGACGGCCGGGGCGCTACCGGGTACTTAGAGTGGTATCAGAGCCTTACCATTAAGCTCTACTAACTTGTTCTAACGCGTTTAAAATATCGATCGGACCAAATTTCAAAAACTATAATTTTTCTGTTCAATGTTTCTGTCGATTTTAAATCTGATTTAAAAATTATTTTGATGATCCCAGAAAATTGAGCAGGGTTTTTCAAGCACACTGTAAAAATCCGGTCATGTGATTTTACTGTACCGCCGCGGATCCACGGTCAAACCTAGGGTTTGACCGCGGATCCGCGGCTAGTATGTAGGAACAGTTGTCCAAATTGCTTCAGTGTGCTTGACTTGGTAAATTGTGGTTTTTGGTATATTTCATTTGGGCCCAGATTTTGTTACTGTACACCAGATGTACGTGCGGCCCACTTCGGGAAGTTTTGTCGATCGAAATTTTAAACTTGTTAGTATGCAGTACTTATATTATATCTCCGACCGGGAATGTCATTTGAGCGGTAAACCGCGTCTAATTGCTATAGTTCTTTTAGACGGGTTTGCGAACGTGACATTCGCGTTGATGTTCTGTGTTGTGCTGTGATGTTGCGGATATGTCGTGGTGGATAGCCGTGTGCAATGGTAGTGCTGTTTGGATTTATTTGTACATTTGATATTGTGGGGCGAGCGTCCAACATGTGGACTGCCGTCACTGCCTGTTTGTATAATATTCTTTTGGGGCACGACCAGGCTGAGGTCGATGTACCCATTGTATATATTTTTTATTTCTGTACTAGGTTTACCCCGCGACGGAGTGCACGGATAGCCGGTTTCTGGAGGGCAACGGGTCTGTATCTCATGGCTTTGAGAGGCAGAGGGGCCTTACTCTAGAATTGGCAGACTATTCGCCGCACTCGTAGGGGGTACAGGTTGACCCAAGGAGGGGTGCTCAAGTTACCGGATTCCGTGAAGTGCCGGGTGGTCCATTCATTTTGCTGTAGGGGGCTGCCTCGCTTTAGGTTTTGGCGGGTAACTTGCCGCACCCGTAGGGGTCTAGGGTTTCATTGCACAGGCTATCCACACGACCAGTGGAACGTCCGGTTTCAGCAGCGGCTCTATTAAACTCGGGGATCCCAGATTATCTGTATTGTTCTGTGATGCTTATTACTTTTCTGTAATGTTGCATATTATCACGCCTGGAGCGATTATTGTATATTGGTATATATACTATTAGATGTTGTATATGTTTTACACCCGTGCTAGTCCAGTCCCCGCTCTGTCGTTAGTTAAGTAACCTAACGGGTGATGACGGGACCCAGTGACGAATGCGGATGGCATATACGTACATTTTATTTTTCGTTCTTTTCTGGTGTGATTGATTGATGGGGCTGTGTTGATTCTGATCAATGCAAGGATAAAAAAAACCTATATTTGATGTTGTTGGAACCAATTTTAAAAGGTGTTATTACAAAGACATTTCCTTTTGTTTTACATAGTGATATTCAGTTAGAATATCCTGCACCTCATTCGACGAGGCAAGGGCCGAGATCCCTTCACCGGGAGTGACCCCTTGGGCAGAAGTTTACGTCAGGGTAATAACTTCACTATAGTCGATTACAAGTTGCTTTGCATCGCGGTATTCAGTTGGAATATCCTGCACCTCATTCCACGAGGAAAGAGCCGAGATCCCTTCACCGGGAGTGACTTCTTTAGCAAAAGGTTTTCGCCACTATAATTTTATAAAAAGCTATCAGGTTCCTTCAACGATATCAAGTTCATTACGTTAAAGATTTTTCGCCAAAAACCAGCCGTAGCCCTCCGTCATTTCTTTTGGGTATTCAGTAGTATTCAAGTTATGTATTTTGACCTAACGCCAAGGCATAGTGTTTGGTAGCTGCTGGGTATTCATATGTTGCATAGATAGATGAGTTGCTTTGGGACAGTCGTTCTGCCATTTTGGCCCTTAGTCAAGGGCATGTGCGGGTGGGTTCAAATCAACCTGGATAATGACGGGAAGAACTTGACATGTGACTTATGACATTTTAGCCTTTAGTCAAGGTCATAAGAGCATGGGGCAAAAATCACATCGGGAGTTTCAAACATACAGGAAACTTGCCAGGCATGCGCATATCTTTTGGAGTGTGATAACTTGAGTAGCTTCCATCAAGTTATCATGCGATGATAGTTGGATCCCGATTCTCACTGATGAGTTGGTTTACTCTTCGGGTGATCCCGATTTATTCTTCTTTCAGGTTTGGAGGAGAATTTGAGATTACAGTGGGAGGTTTCCTGATTAGATAAAGTGATAACCATTCTGATCTAGGTTAGAGTGCACGCAGAGTGTTTCTTTTCTCTCTCTCTCTTTGGCAGCGACCTTTGACCGACCCTAGACTATGACTCAGTGACCAAGTTGACCGAACCTTCTTAAAATACTGGTGTTTGGATTGTCTATAGTTGCATAAGTCATTGCCGCTCCTTCTTTTACCCTTTGTATTTCTCAGAACACCCCGTATTACTACGGACATCCACTTCCATTGGATAGATCCATGGTATGGTTATATACGAACTCGAAGGGACTTCTTCGAGGATGGATCCAGGTTCAGGAGAAAAAGAATTGGTTTATTCAATTGTCTTTTATTATCACCTTCTCTTAGGTTGCGAGGGCTCCTTAGTATAGGAGAGTACATCTATTACACTTATTGGATAGTCTTATTCCAAACCATAGGCAGGTGCCGAAAGGTAGGGAATGAAGAAAACCAATTAGCTTAAGTAGGGTGTGCAGAAGGTAATATGTAAAGACAAGATAAAGGGATTAGAAAGAGGGCAAAATAAATTGCGACTGTTATCATTCACGACCAAACCGCGTACTTCATCGCCACTCCTATTTCACCTTTAATAGAATAAGGTATTATTCATTTGTCTTTTATCATCACCTTCTCTCAAGTTGCGAGTACTACTTGGTTTAGGAGGGTACACCTATTATGCTTACTGGATAGTCTTCTTCCAAATCATAGGCTGGTGCCGAACGGTAGGGAAGGAAGAAAACCATTTAGCCTAACGAAGATGTACAGAGGGAAATGAATAAAGACAGATAAAGGGATTTGGAGAGATGGCAAAGAAATATACGGTTATAGTCATGAATTGGATTATGGAAGAGGCATTACTAGGAATACCAGGATACCCCTACGAAACATTTTCATGTTTCAGTGCATTGTTGAAGCAAAACTGATTTCCCGATTAGATACTTACTCCAGGGTATGTATTTACCAGGTATGATTCTCACATCTGTATGGTTTTACAGATGATGAGTGGGAGTAAGTTATTGGGAATTAGGTGATCATCCTCATTATATCGGAATTCGTTGTAATTGGTGATATTTGAAGAAATCGCCTGGGTACAGTTTTCAACCTACGACGCACAGGTTTTGAGTTATTCAACTTAGCGGACTTATACAGAGTATTGTATGTTGTCCAGTGTCCATCAGGACAAAGGGGTTGGTTCATGTACTCTGTTCTGTTTACTTGTAACTTCTCTAGTTTTTAGACAAGTGTTTCGTTGAAATACAATGTCTAAGTTTTGAGAAGTTGTGGGTATAAGAATAAAGTAGACAACCAGATGTCGCAAGTATCGGGATTCTTCAAAGAAATCGAAGATGTAGATACTTGTGATTGGAATTCAGTTGATAGTAATGGTTTTGAGAAACTTGTTTCACTTTCAGGTTACTCATAATTGGATATATTCCTAAGTTGAGTAATGCTGATTAGCCTCTCTCCAAAAAGTAGATATGCACTGGAGACAGCTGCATGATTTGAATCTGGTTTCAATTAAATGAGTGCCATAGTTTTTATATTGGATATAGAATGGTTCATATCTTAACGATGTTAAGGTATGGTGAGTTGTCCAGCTTATGCTTAAAACCAGACACTGGATAACTCAAGACATGTTTCTGTAATGGCAGTTTGTGGGTTGACCCTGGCTATGACGAGGGTTGACTTTCTACCATCTGGAAGATCAATAGTGATATTGTTCCTGACTCGCCACAGTTTTAGTAAAATGTATTTTTTAAGAAAACAGTAGTGGGAGTATGGTAGAACTGGAAGTGATTCCAGAACCGCAAACGATTACGGAAAATTTAATAGGACCTATATATTCAATCAGGTTTGACATTCCAATAGCCACTCCGCAGATATGGTGGGTAATCTCAGACACCCGAGAGGTACTCCGGTAGCCTCAAGGACGGTGACAGGGAGGTTCTTGTTTTCCCAGAATTGACACTACTGTTGTTCCAAACTATGAGAGCCGGAAGGAGGATATGTATAGCGTCGTTCTAAACTAGCTTTAGAAGTGTACGTATATATTATTCTGCCAGAGGGTTGTCGTAGTCAGTGGGAGCAGCGGAAGCATAGTGGGCAAGTAGCTTATGCCTATTTATAGACTTGAGCAAATATAGCGGAAATAGATCATCTATTTTTTGATTCGAAAGTCATGGGTTTGACTTCATCAGAATAGGGGATGGATCTGTTAAGAAGGTAGTAGGGTGTGATGTCCTGGTATTTAGATGACATACACAGAGTAGGAAGTAAAATTCCTATACTACGATAGGTTGTACTGTGGTCGTCACACAGTTGTTTCTTCACAAAGGATATGGATATAATATCAGACATTCTGGTTTCTAGATCTATGGTTTTAGATCTTGATTTGGGTAGTTTCCCAATGTAGGTACATTGACAGTATTCAAAAGGTATTTAGAATAGATGACTCCTGGTATGGTGGTGTACCTGCAGGTGATGGAGTCACCCTCTCTAAAGGTGTCTTACAGACTAAAGGGGAGAGGGATGTGCATGATTGGCAGATCACTTGCTTAGGCAATTGAGTCAATCATGAGATGTCAAGTACCACACCGGATGTTGTTTTTGCACTAGATGCAATAAGTTTGTATTAATCTAATCCTGGAGAAACATAAGGAAGCAGTTTTAGAACATAAGTACATGTTCTGCGGATTTGATGACGGCAGCCTCCTTCGGGAGACGGTTATCATTCCAGGCTTCAAAGGTGACCTGGATGACAGAGTGATTGTCAGAGTTATAGTTTTCCCTCTGAGGAGGGACAGTATTATGGACAGTTGGTCCTAGAGGATACTGTGGGAGGCTTGGTGCTGGATACTGATTAGGTTCAGTTATCGATATAGTCTAAGAAGTTTGAATTTGAAGTTCATTTATGAACTAGGTCCAATCAGATATCCAGACATATTCTAAGACAGGTATTACTCAATTCGGGAGATGGCTTTCTCCGCGAACTTGAGATTTAGAGAGATATAGAAAGAAACATCAGGGCGGATCCACTTACTGAGGCTATTTCTCGAACACAATAGTTTTACAAACGAGTTTTGTGAAACTGATTAGTAGAGGAGTTGGATGTTCGGTATCACACGGGCTGTGAGTATGCGACATCGCAATAATTAGCCTTAAGTGCAAGTGGGAGATTGTTGGATATAGTGCCCTCAAAGTCAATTATTGGATCGCAGGCACGTGATTGCAATGATTGAGGGAGGACTTATACCGATATGACAGTCTTGCTCGAGATGATAGTATGCTATCTGGTTTGTCTTTATCATCGTATACATGCTTTAGTTCACTATTGCATGATGATAGAGCCCATAGGATTCTTGCTTGACTGCCAGCAGTGTGATGGCGATCATATACGTGGGAGCTGGGGTCTGTAAGCACATCCTTAAAGTGTCCCTAGTCGTGGGAGTTTCGAGAGAGGGCATCGATACTCCAGAGTAGACTAGTGTATACAGTCGAGACCCTGACGAGGGGCGATGGCCGGTCTCACAAGCCATTGGTGTCAGTTGGTTCACCTAAGATGTATACAGGTGCTCATTAGGTTATGAGTACACCGGACAGGATTCGTCGGCAACATGCTAGTTGGTATTATACATATCGTCAGATAGCAGTTCTCTGGTGACATGTGTACAGGTTAGTTTGTCGACATGAGATCGTCATTTTTCTCGTGTGAGTTCCCACTGTGCTTAGATTACTACCCTACCACGCTCAAAGAAGACGTGCAAACAGGTTTTAGTTGGGTACAGTCCTGAGCCACATGGAGGCAGTGAGCGGATCGTCGGGGATTCGTCTCTCCCGGTATTGGGGGTTGATGTCGCACAGTGAACGGGTGGCTATCACTAGAAATCCTCGGTCGGGGTAGTGGAGAATTACTGATTTGGATCAGTAGTTTCTTAGGTGGTGATGGGCTTCATACCGACACGAATTATCGCGTTATTAGGGGTCTGACTTTATCCACCCCCTAGACTCGATATGCGATACACTTAGACGAACGGACCGGACTGTACGGATATTGTCACTGTCAGGCTCAGTAGGGTTTTCTGGATGAGTTCGCTCGTCAGCTTCCCTTTCGATCAATACATAGGCAACCGTTACGTACAGCTTGTACCTCTGACGTGCTAGAGGTTATACCCAGTGCCAGTGTGTTGATGAGTCATTAGAGTCCCCTACAGACATTTTCCCAAGTTCAGGCGAAACGTTGTAGAGGCCGTATGGTTTTATGGCAGGGTTCGGAAAATGCACGTGCGTTTACGCACGTGTCATATTTCGGGCAGATAATACTGGTAGGTTTTGGTTTAAACCGGATCCGAGTATTATACTGTGTAGATATAATATTTTTGTCTCAGTTGTATTTGTATTCGGTCGTAATACAAATGCGGGTATATTTATACTGATACGGGGTTATCCTGAAATTCGTTTCAGGATCGCTTTTGGAAGTTGCCAGTTTCCGTTTTCTATCACCCGTCTTTAACATTCGGTTAAAGAAGGATTTATTTTTTCTTGGGTGAGTCGTGTTTCTAGAAGGTTCTAGATGGTGACTAGGATGGTGAGGTGGCTTAGTGCATTAATTGGTCATTTAATGAATGGATGACTAAGGTTATGAATCATTGTTTCATTAAATGTTTAGTGCAAGGTGTTTAGATGAATCATTCATCTCATTTATTGTTGTGATCACCCCCCTCTCCTACACTCACCTCCCTCCTCACTTATATATGGCCGGCCCCTTCTTGAGAGAAGATGATGGTTGTTCATTTGAAAAAAGATTAGGGTTTTGGCTTCTTGGAAATTTCATATATTCATTTCTCATTTCATTTGAATCCAAAAGGCAACTTCATTAACCGTTCGTCCATAACTTTGGATGTAACGAGACAAAGTGTTCTACTCATTCTCTACATCAATCTTGGTCATCTCTTTTAGCAAACTTGATGATCGAGTTATCTCGGTTCAGAGGTGGGAGCCCGTTTAAAGATTCGTCGACGTGGTGCCACCTGGACGAGAAGACTGGAGATTCTGGAGATCGGAGCAGCCGCAATAAAGCGTGGGATGATGGTTGAAGACCGAAGGACTCGGATCGTTCGGTATAACATTTCTACCCACTTTGTAGTTTGTTAGTTTAGTTTTAATGGTAGATCCGGGTTATAGTATGCCATAGAGTCAGTTGTAAAAGTTTTTGTTCCGCATTTGGCGTCTGTTAGACGGCCGGGGCGCTACCGTGTACTTACAAACGAGGATTTCTATTTAATAATAAAAAGTTATCTTTCAATAATTATATAAATATTATCAAAACACATATTTTTAAGATATTATTAAATTCCACGTTTTCCAAACAAAATAATAGAATTATAAGTTTCATGAAAATACCATCAAGAATCCATACAAGTCAAGTTTCCATTAAAATACCTTGAACTATTCAAACTATATATATATTCACTAACATACCTCATCCTATAAAATTCATATCTATGAAAACCCTAAAGAATATAAAAAATACTTGAGATTTATTTTGAAAGTATACTAAAAATATTTTTCATAAAAACCTCTCAAGTTATATTAAATTACAATAAGGACCCTAGTAAATATAGGTTTAAGCGGGACCGATTCTTTTGAACCTCAAGGAGCCGGAGAAAGTGGGTGCTTACCTATTTAAGGTAGAAAACTAAAACTCGGTTATCAATGGTAATTGTCTTGGAAAAAGATACAAATCCTGCCGTCCATGTGCAGCAATTACTGATAACTCCCAAACCTAATTCAGAACTCAAATCTATTTAAGTGTCTGACTCAATCTGAGTCTCAGTCTAATATGAATACAATGCAAATATGAATCCAACTATAACTCCAATTCAACATGAAACCAATGTATCAAACAAGAACACTTGAACTTGAACATGAATGCCGAACAATACGAACATGCAACATGACTTGACCTGACCGAACCTGAATATCCGTGCCGAAGTGGAATGAGACGGTCACTATAATACACCTAACCTGAATATCCGTGCCGTTGTCCCGTGGGATTAACGGGGCCTTATACTCCATATGCCTTAATCCACGGAGTAAGTTAGACTCCTCTTGTATACACTGATTCATTCTGTAAAAAACTACAAATAACTACGTTAATATAACAAAAACAGATAAATTATCAGATCTATTTCTTTTACTTGATCTATCTCTCTTTTGGGACTTACCGAGCGATTGTTCGCTGATAACATTCCTATCTCTTCTTTCTTTGGAATGTTGTCAGGAGGACCCGACTCTCAGGAGATCGAGCCCAGTCTGGAAAATTTGGAGCAGTTTGCAGAGGAGCCAGAGTTCTAGTTCTTACTTGTACTTACCTTTCTTTTCAGTTCATATGCCATTATTTAGGCATCGCTTTCCATTATTGTATTTTACTTTCTAGTTGCATGTAAAGAATGAATATAAATAAAAAGTTGTTTCATTACATCTCTTGCCATTCTTGTGTTTTACTTTTATATTGCTTATTTACGCTTAATATGTTTATTTCTGAGTAAATACGTCGCGGCCTCGCTATGTCTACTTCCCCGTATATTGGGAAGCCGGGCGTGACATCTTCTTTTGGCAGTTCCGGGGATTTTAGCGCCGATTCTGCCCTCGGTTCCTCTGCGTTGTTTTCTGAAACTGAGAGAGCTTCTTCGTCATATGACGATGAATGGGAGACTATGTGGCAACTTGCTGCACGGTCTTTGGTTTCTCCTGATGAGTCATTTCCCTTATCATTGTCACTGTCTTCGTCCTCATGAATATGCTTGAGAAATTCTTCGAGCGTGACCAGTGTCCGCGCCTTTTGGTTATACCCCTCCAACGCATCTATTTATTTTTGTAGATCTGTGTGCTTGTCATCATACTCAGCAGGCTGCATAGGCTTCTTGGTCTTCTCCTTTTTATTCGAAGACTTCAAAGGCTTGACTTGGGTGTTTTCCCCTCGTCAAATTTTTTTTGTGCGGGATGAGATTTTAACATCCCTTCAATTGTTTTGGGTTCAAGTTGGTTTTTCCACCTGACTAGACATGCCTGTAGATCTTTCAGCATTCTTTCGATTTTTGCTGAAAGAATGACTTCCCATGCAGTTTTTTCCACGAGTGAGCATGATGCCCTTGTGCGCCCACTTTTTTAGAAGTGTGCTTCTGGGGTGGGGTTACCTTCCAGTTATCAGACATCACGAATTTCCTCTGTTGATATTGCTCCTCAACCCAGTTTTTGAAGATGTAGAAATCTTCGATTGGGTGGCTCACCATTCGGTGATAAAAGCAGTAGTTAGGGTTGGTAATGTTGCCGGGTTGCGGCATACGATGCGGGTCTGGCAATGTGATGAGTTTATTACACATTGCCAATTCGAGCAGTCTCTTCGTCTTGTCGCGGGGAAACGAGTAAGCACGTCCTAGTCTTTCCTCTAAGGACGCACACAGACGCACGTTGTTTTGGAGAGCAGCTCGTTTTGGACCACTCAGCTGTTGTGTATTGGCAACGAAGGCCGCTTTCCCTTTACCCCTGTTATTTAGAGAGTCCTTATTTGAAGAGGAAGGCTTATGGACCATCTGGTCTATTTGGGTCAGTTTATCTATCAGAGCCTGGAAGGTAGTTGGCTTGAAGAATGTCATGAACTGGGACACAGTCGTTTGAGGGTCAAGGGTCCCAATGAACATGCCCACGGAAGGGGATTCTTCAATTCGTTATTCGCACTTCGACCACAGGCTCCGCAATCGGATCGCGTATTGGACCCATGTTTCTCTCAGCTTTATCCTGGCATTGATTAATACCGTGATCGGAGTGCGTTCGCTCGCGCTGGCGAAACGCAGTGTGAAAAACAGCTCCATTTCTACAAAATGTTTTCACGGAGTCACTTGGGAGCTCCGAGTACCATTCGAAGGCTGTTTCTGACAAACAATCAACGAATTGGCGAAGCAACAGTTTGTCATCGCCTCCGGTGTTGTCGCTGAGAGCTCTCAATTGCGCAACATGTTGATGGGTGTTGCCTGTTCCTTTATAGATATGGAACCTGGGGATCGTATATCCCGACGGGTATTTGATTTGATCATACCATCCTGGATATGGTCGCCCAGTTCTTACAATTTGGCCAGCGGCTTCAGTAGCTTAATAAGCTCTTATTTTTTAAGCAATGTAATTATCAAGGGCAGCTTTAGAGATCCTTTTTTCTTTGGCCGCTGATAAGGCCGGAGGAGGGTTGGATATTTCCCCTCTATCATCCTCGATGATTATTGGCGGATCCTCGGCTGGGAGTTCTGGTTGAATCATCATTCCCATGTCTTGGAATAAGAGAGTCATCTGCTTTATATTAGTAGCTTGCTCAGCAGCCTTTTTGTCCTTTCTTTCAAGCACCCTTTGCAGAAACTCTGTATCGGTCTCTTTCTCTTGGCGTTGTTCAGCCTGTTTGTCTGGACTTTCTTTCTGTCCAGTGAGTGCCGTCATTTTGTTCAACATTTCTTGGATCTTTTGTTGTTGCTCCTGAGCCTTTGTCAACCGAGTTTGCGGTCAATGACATACCAAAGCACGGCTCCCTTCTTGCCCATTGGTCATATAGACCGTATGGACGATAATGCCCTTAGGCTTGGGGCGTTTAAATCCATCGCCTTTGGAATTTGCTGCGGACGGTAGAGCTTTCTCCAGCCTCATTCTTTTATGAGAGATTGGAGTTGAGAGAGCCTTTGTGACAGGCACCTGCTTAAGAGAAATCCCCCATTGTATGGCGGAGGAGTGGTCTTTTTCTTATTGAACCTTCGATTTCTTTGGTCGACGAGAGTAGTTTTGGTCAATCACAGAGTCTTGGACTTTTCGCCAGACCCTATGAATTTGCGAAGAGAGCGCTGATAAGGCCGCTCCGGTTTTTCCTGCACTGTAACTTTTGCAGGTTGGGGTGATTTCTTTAGCACCGCCATTGGGGAGTTTTACGCACTCTCCAAAGCGGTTTAAAACTGTTCCCAGTTTGGACAGCAGTGTCGACCTCCACCATCGAAGTTGGTGGGGTGAGTCCAGAGGGGGAGTTGCCCCTAGCTTCTCTCACTCGGCGCCAGTGGCGACGTCAAGCATGCCTTTGTGAAGGGACCGTTTTAGTTTTGGAAGCGGCTTAATCATGCCCCCAGCTTTGCTGAGGGGTTTCAATCGGCATCGGCCTGTTAAAGACCGACGTCCTTGATGGAGTTTGTGGAGAACCGGCCAATCTTTCGAAGACTGATCATCTGATGGGGGAAGCACCTTTGACGGCTTTGTCTGTAGCAGGAGTAGGGAGGGCTAGCCATTTTAGGGTAGCCCCTTCATGTATCACAAGCTTCTTTACGGGCCCGTTCAAGCTTTTGCTCAGCCTGTTGAAGATTAAGACGCTAGAGTTTGACAGATTGCTGATGGGGGCCGTCGTGGTTGCCAGTCGATCGAAGACCGAGCTTCTAGGAGCTTCTTCTTGCGGCGTTGAGGCACCAAAACTCACAGGTGGGAGCATGGTCCCGAAGAATAGTCCGGTAGTGGCTTGTGTGACCTTCCCCACCGACATTGAGAAAATAGAGGCCGCGTTGGGCCTATAGGTCACTCCTCTAGTTGGGGTGGAGCGGGAGTTGCTGTTGCATGAGGTGCAGTTGAGAGCCATTGATTTTTTGCACAGGAGAAAGACACCAAGTTTTAGTACCTCGAATTCAAGGGCAACCATAGTGAACCACGATTTTTTTCGCGAAACACGACACATGAAGTGTGGAGTGGAAAGCAGAAAAGGTCCTACCAGACTTACCAGAATCTGTTCACCGCCGAAAGACTGGAATGAGATGCTGGGGATGTCTAGCCTGAATTTGGGGGCATATGCTATTTGGACATCTCCATCCACCTCTCCGAACAAACCAAGTTGATTTATGGTTCCGTATATCAGAGGTTTGGATAGATGCGACCGTTGTAGAAGACTTTATCAGATTCCTCCTCATTTGTGAGGGGTTTTTGATTATGGGGACGCTCTTCTCTGCAGGCGCAAGACACTGCAGTTAATTACGTTATCACGTTGCGATAACCACTTTCTCCTGCTCCAGCAGTTCACTTCGTGTCGTGCGTTTTTTTTTGTTTATTTTGGTTGCCCGTGGATTGTATACGGAGACTAGTTTATGTCATCGCCCGTACGTCGAGGATCAGTCCAAATCCATATATTTTAGATTTGGGGTTTTGGGTTTTGAACTTGGTTATATGTTCCTTTAATTCAAAAATGTTTTGTTTGGTTTAAGGACCGTTAATCTAGTTTGAGATTAAGATAAACTTAAACATATGAGTATTTGGGCCCAATTTATTTTTAACTAAAAATACGTTAGTCCTATTTGAGACTAAGATCAACTTAGTAATATTTTTAGGATCATTAAATTTAGTTAGATCCAGCAACAGAGCATTTGTGCTTAGACGCTAGAAATTTCAGAGAGAGACTTTTAACCAATTTGGGCCTGGTCTGCTCAGTCTTTTCTTCTTTCTTTTTCTTTTATTCAAAAGTGCTAAGCACTTATTTGGGTTCTGTTTGCTTAATCCTTTTCCCTTTATGCAAAAGTGCTAAGCATTTGTTTGTGGCTTTGGCGCTCACATGTGTATCATGTGAAGCACTCAGTCATGGGCGCTGCCCAATAAGTGCTAAGCACTTTAGTCATTTTAATTTAATATGAAGTGCTAAGCACTTCTGTATGGCATTCACGTGAGGCGTCGTCTCACTTTATTTTGTTGGGCGCCCACGTGTTTTTTACGTTAGGCACTGGGCGCTGCGCAATCAGTGCTAAGCATTCAGCCGTTTTTGCTGTATATGAAGTGCTAAGCATTTTTACTTAGCGCTCGCGTGTATTTTACGTGAGGCGCTGTCCTTCCGTTTTGGACGCCGATGTATTTTTCACGCGAGGCGTTGAGTCCTTTGTTGGGGAGCCTATGTGGAAAGCACGTGAGGCGCTAATTCTTTTGCTTTTCTAGAGATTGAATCTCTGTTAATAGCATTTTGGCCATTAATGATCACCAAGATCTTTGTTTTGAAGATCTAGGATCAAGAACTAAGTTCTTATGTTTTTTCTTTTATAAGCACTAAGTTTCTTTTTTGTTAAACGCCGTTTCCAGAGGAATTAAATTCCAAGAATATAGATTCTTTTTCTTTCTCTTTCTTTTTAACATAATTCTTTTCCCCTAGATTTTGAGTCTGAAGAACAGAATCTCCCTGATGAAAATTAAATTCTCAACTTGTGAGGAAATTTGCTTTGCAAATATCAAATTAAAGGAAGAACTAAGTCTTGCATGAAGGGTGTTAAACTAGGCAAAGGAGATTGTTTTGATCTCTTCTTTTTCTTTACCTAGATTTTGAAAGGAGGAAAATCTTCTTCTTATTTTGAGAATTAAATTTTCTGTTTTTTTGTGTGGAGAAACTTATGGGGTCAATCCTCTATATGAGAGTTGAAGTCTCGGGTTCTTTATATATGAGATGCAAGTTTGTTAATTAATTTGAGAAAATATCTCTTTGAGAGATTCCAATTGATTTTATTGGTCTCAAAAATTATTTGGGGAATTTTATCCACCGTTGGATTTTTGATCCAAGGATGTCTGCTTTACAGAATATGTTTTTTTTGTTTTTAATAAGATTGGGGAAATATTTTCCCATATATAGAATTTAATTCTATCATTGGATTTTTGATCCAACTGAGAATATCTTTCTCACTTGGAAAGATTAGGGAGATATTTTCTCCTAGTAGAATTTAATTCTATTATTTGATGATTTATCAATGGCTCTGTTTAACAGAGAATATCCCAGATTTTAGGGAAATATCCCCCATGTAGAATTTAATTCTACCTGCTTTTAATTTAGGCGCCGGCGCTCACGTGTTGCATACGTGTGCGCCACTTAAGAATTTAATTCTTATATATGATAAGCGCTCCTGTGCTTTACACATTGGCATTCACGTGAACTTCACGTGCGGCGCCACCATAGGATTTAATCCTATAAGAGGTTGGCGTTGGCGCTCTCGTGGGGAGCACGTGAAGTACCACCTCATTATTATTAGGGGAACAAGAGCTAAACTTTGTTAATTCCAATGAGGCAACGCCTCACGTGCTCTCCACGAGAGCGCTAGTGCCGACGCTAGTCTTATAGGATTACATCCTATAGTGGCGCCGCACGTGAAGTTCACATGAGCACCAATGAGCAAAGCATTGGAGCGCCCGTTATATATAAGAATTAAATTCTTAAGTGGCTCCCACGTGCCTACGTGCATAACACGTGAGCGCCAGCGCCCAAATTAAAAGCTGGTAGAATTAAATTCTACATGAAAATTATTTTCCTAAAGCCTGGGATATTCTCTGTTAAACAGTGCCGTTGGATCAAACATCTAATGGTGATGATAAATCATCAATTGATAGAATTAAATTCTATTATGGGAAAATATTTTCTTGATCTTTCTAAATGAGAAAGATATTCTCTGTTAAACAAAGAGCTGTTGGATCAAACATCCAATAACAGAATTAAATTCTATTTTTGGGAATATATTTTCCCAATTTTTCTAAACAAAGAAAGACTATTCTCTGTAAAACAGAGAGCCCTTGAATTAAAATCCAATTGTGATTAAAAATCACCGTTTGACAGAAGTAAATTCTGCATATGGGAAAATATTTTCTTAATTTTGTTAAAAATAAGAAAACATATTCTGTAAAACAGAAATCACTGGATCAAAGATCCAATGGTGGATAAAATTGCACAAATAATGTTTGAGACCAATAAAATCAATTGGAATCTCTCAATGAGATATTTTATTAAATTAATTAAGAAATTTCCCTCCCCTATATAAAGGAACCGAGACTTCAAGTCTCATATAGAGGATCGACACTAGAAGCTTCTCTACAAAAAGAAAATCGAGAATTTAATTCTCCAATAAAAGAAGAAGAAGAAGATTCTTGCTCTCTTAAACCCTAGGTAAAGGAAAGCAGAGATAGAACTTATATCTTTTGCCTAACATAAAAAGAAAATAAGGGTTTAACTCTCCACAAAAAAGAACTTAGTTCTTCCTCTGATATGAGATTTGAAAAGCAAATCTCCCCACAAGTTGAGAATTTAATTCTCATCAGGGAGATTCTGTTCTCCAAACTCAAAATATAGGGAAAAAGAACTATGTCAAAAAGAAATAGATGACACACCGTCTAGGAATTTAATTTCTCCATAAACCGGGTTAAACCCTTTATAAAGAACTTTGTTCTCACAAAAAAATAACAGAAGAACTTAGTTTTCCAAAAAAAACTGGCCTCAGACCTTCAAAACAGATCATTAATGGTCAAAACACCATTAACAGGAGACAAAACTTCTTCAGAAAATATCAACGAAGAAAAAGATTTGGCGCCTCACGTGCTTCCCACGTGGACGTCCAAAATAAAAGACTCAGCGCCTCATGCTTTCTACGTGGGCGCTTAAAATAGAAGGCCCAGCGCCTCACATGATATACACGTGAGCGCTGAGTAAAAGTGCATAAGCATTATAAAATTAATCTAAACGACTAAGTGCTTAGCACTGATTGGGAAGCGCCCAGCGCCTCACGTGAAACACACGTGGACGCCCAACAAAATAAATGAGACAACGTCTCACGTTCTTCTCACATGGACGCCATAGAAAGTTCTTAGCATTCTATTTTCAGTCAAAATGACTGAGTGCTTAGCACTAATTGGGCAGCGCCCATGACTGAGTGCTTCACATGATACACATGTGAGCTCTAGAGCCACAAATAAGTGTTTAGCACTTCCTCATAAAGGAAAAGGGCTGGGTAAATAAATCAAAAATAAGTGTTTAGCACTTTTAAATAAAAAAAAGACTGATCAGACCAAGCTCAAGTTGGCTAAAAGTCTCTTTGAAAGTTTTTTGCAGCTGAGCCCAAATGTTCGGTTATTTGATCTCAACTAAAATTTGATGATCCTTAAATATTGCTAAGTTGATCTTAGTCTCAAATTGGACTAACATATCCTTAGTTAAAATAAATTGAACCTAAATGTTCATATATTTAAGTCGATCTTAATCTCAAACTAGATTAACGGTCCTTAAATAAAGCAAAATATTTTTGAACTAAAGGAAGATAAAAGCTAAGTTCAAAAACCAAACCCTAAATCTAAAATATACGGATTTGGGCTAATCCGCGTCCTACGGGTGACGACATAAATCAGTCTCCGTATACAATCCACGGGCAACCAAAATCAAACAAAAAAACATACGACACGAAGTGAACTGCTGGAGCAGGACAAAGTAGTTAATGCGATAACGTAATTAACTGCAGGATCTTGAGCCTGCAGGGAAGAGCATCCCCACATTCAAAAACCCTTCGCAAATGAGGGGGAATCTGATGAAGTCTGCTAAAACGGTCGCATCTATCCAAACCTCCGATATACGGTGCTATAAATCAATTTGGTATTTTCGGAGATGTGGATGGATTAGTCCAAATAGCGTCTGCCCCCAAATTTAGGCCAGGCGTCCCAACGTCTCGGTCCGGTCTTTCGGCGATAAACAGAACCATGATAGAGTTGAATACTTTGCATTCTCATAAATCGGTCTTCTAACATCATTCATGAATTTTTCATACTTATCCGAACGCGGTCCTTGACCTGAAGGAATACTATCACCGAGGGCAGTCTCTACCATATCCTCCATTTCTTCTCCTTGAAAGAAATTATCGTCTTCTTCTTCTTCCACCGCATTAACGCCTTCTCCTTTTTCTTCTGCCGCATTACTGTCTTCTTCTTGTCCTTCCCCGTGATATAGCCAAGTTATATAAAGTCCAGTAAAACCATGTTTAACGATGTAAAGCTCTACGATTTCTACCTTCTGCTAGAACTTATTCTCACATCTATCGTACAGATAGAGAATCTTCTCTAACACGATCTTATTATGTACGCGTACAAATTCAATGAAAACAGCAACTCCCGCGACAAACTTAGATTGCATGCATTATTGTCAATCCACGAACATCCAGTCCTTAACTCTGATGTACTCATGGGCCATATTAGACTGTATAACATATAAATTGTAAGTTATGGTGACTATATTGAGAAATCTAAGAACGGGATGATTATTGATAAAGAAGAAAATCTGTAGAGGCATGTTTGTCGTTGAAAAGAATAAATTATCTATTAACAAAATTAGGTTTGAAGATAGCTAAGTATGAATTATATTCTGTGTATGTGTGTTTCAATTTATGATTTCACTTAGGTGTAGGGTTGTTAGTATGTATGTGTTTTGTGTGTGTGCTTGTTGTGTATTCGTCTTGTATGTGTGTGTTTCGGCTGTCGGGGGTAAGACTTCTATCCTATTAAAAATGTATAGAGCAGACACACATTCTCTTATGCTTTCATCCGTTTCGAGTAAATTTCGGAAGCACCTACCTGCTGTTCTCTGAGTACACTGTAATAGAATAGATAATCAATTCAATGCTGTGAAACAATATTGAAATGAACATCTAATCTATCTTTGTACATGTAGAACCAGCGGAAAAGTACCGACGAAATAACTCGAAACGAATGAAAATATAAGTGAATGCAGGTGTTTGCTTTATACATTCCTAACTTGTCTAAATTGGACAAATCTATCGGTTATCATATGATTGAATCTTCTCGTCGCATAGACTAAACAACGATTGTTAGTACCGAATGATACCGTCCGATATTTAACAACCTTCATATAATTCTATGTCATGAAGAATATCGAACGTATGTTAATCGATAGACGAGGACTAAGTCACGCTTTGATTTTCACATATGACGATCGATGAACATATGAAGATTTCATATTATTATCGATTATCATATATACACTTATTATAAGATTTAATTTGAATTGGTTTTGCGTTTACGTTTCAATTTTAAGGGTTTTAAGTTTTTAGTTTAGGTAAAGTTTTTTAAAGTTAAGGGTTTTCTTAATCAAGTTTAAGATTTTAAATTTGATTCTGGTGTGAAATTTAAGATTTTGGATTTAGTTCTGGTGTTAAGTTTAAAATTAGGGTTTGGTCTTATTTAATATGAGAGATCAACATCATTATTATCACAAACACACACACAAACACAAACACATGCATATCATCATCAACATTATCTTTCTCACACATACACACATACACTAACACTAACAGTAAAATATCCTAATCATAACCCTTACCCTTAACTCTAACCTTAATTACCATAACCTTTACCCTAGAAACCCTAACTGCCTTAACCCTAGCCCTGGACTCAATTAACCCTAATCCTAGACCTAATTACAGTGCAGCCACCACTACACATAGCCGCCACCACTCACCACCACCACCACTATAGCCTCTACCACCTCCACCCACATCCCCAAACCACAGCCATCGCCACAGCCCCCATGCACCCACCCACCATCGACCACAACAGCCACCACCACCGACCACTACAGCCACCACCACCTGCCACCACCACCATCACCACAGCCACCACCACCCACCACCGCCTCTATGGATTTTATTATCATGCATCCAATCCCTAAGCTTAATTAACCTAAATTAACCTAATTAATCCTCATCATCACCCTAATCCAAATTAAACATATTTAATTTAATTAGCCCAAAGTATCTCTAACCCTAACCATAATCATCACCCAAACCCTAATCCTAATTAATACAAATTACCCTAATTAACCCAAATTTACCCTAATCATCACCCTAACCCAAATCTCATCCATGAACTCCATCGTCATCAACATCACCAAACAACCACCTACACCAACAATCATCATCATCAACATCATCTACTTCTTCTGTTTCTTTTAAAAATCGATTTTTAAAAATGAAATAAAAAAGTTTTACGTACTCAGAAAAGAATTAGGGTACTGGACGGAAACGGCGACGATAACTGCTCGCCGGCGATGGAAGCTAGACAACAAAGAAGACTCAGCAATGGAGCTCGAGAAGATGGATCGGGCGATGGAGGTCGAGAAGATGGAAGGGGGAGTTGGAGCTCGCCGGCGATGGAAGCTAAACGGCGGGGATGGATCTCGACGGTGGCTATGGAATCCGGACGGTGGTGATGGAAGTCCTACGGCGGTGAAATTTTTTTAGGGGGTGAAACAATTAGGGTACAGTGTCGACGGTAAAATTATTTGGGGATTTAATTATCTACATTTTTTTAGATAGCCAAACATTGCCTCTACGGTTTTATCCGCAGAGGTTAGTCTTGCGGCTCCTTTGGCGCAAAACCAAATATTAAATTTTAATAAATTCAGTTTATAAATGTCCCTACGAAGTTTCATAGTTTGTCCCTACATATATATCCGTAGGGGAAAACAAAAATTGTCCCTACACAATATTCTATCCGTAGGGGCAACCCACATTTGTAATAGTGTATGTAACATCAGATACAGGTAGCCATGATTTAAGATCTTAGTTTATCATTATCTAATATGATCAATCTTGATTCAAAATGATCAATTTCGATATCAAATTATTATCAGAGTACCAAATTTTAAATCTTGACCGTCGTTGACAAAATGATTGTCCGAGTAATGTTATAGATGTGATCAAATGTAGGATTTGGTTTTGCTAATTTATGTAAATTATTTATTTAAAATGTATTTAGAAAGAATCTACTTTAAAGATCCTATTTTAGCGAGTGGTAAACAAATTACATTTATTTTTATTACGTTGTTAGCGTCAATCACGCTAAGCGTCATTGACAACAACATGCTATCTATCAAATTGTGAAGAAAAGCTAAATTGAATTTCTTTTAAAATTAATCTCTAATAATTTCATTTTTTAATCAAAAATATGTGCTTCTTGGCTAGATTAAGGAAAGGGTGCCAAACATAAAATATAGAGTAATTTCGAAAAAAATACAATTTCTTTATTATACTATCTTTAAGGTATTTAAATGAAAATAGGGGAACAAGATCCCGTATAACACAATGAATATGATTATATTTTCTTATTAGAATTTCTAAAATCACCAAACTCTTCTTAACACCACATCAAAATAATAGTGAAGGACAAAGTTGGAAAATGATATCAAACATATGGTTATTATGGAAAAGCTAAAAAATAGTGTTTTGAAATAATATTCTCTTTTTTGTGTAATATTCTAAAATAAAACCCATTAATGTATTATATTAATGATTATTATCATTTCAAATTAAAGGTTTCAACTTTCCCTGCTTTTTCTTCCTGAAAAGAATATGCTTTTTCAGTCCCTTTACATATAATTAATCATTTCTTATTCCATGCGCATGCAGTAAATAAAATAGTGCTTTGAATATAAATTTTTTCCTTCTTTTGGCTGGGTTTATAGTGGCATAGAGGCGGTGAGAAAATTGTTATATTTGTTAAAAAGAAGGAATTTACAATTTACGAGGAGGATAAAGAAGCTTTAACTAAGAATCCAAAGAGCTTTTTAGCTAATTTTGATGCAATTAGAGAGGTATCTATGGGTCTCTTCTGTAATTAATTAGAGAGGTTTTTTTCATATAGGCCCCTTAAAACAATTTATTTTGAAAAACACTCCTTAAAACTTCATAATTTTAAATACCACCCCAAAAACTATTAATTAAACTAAATTGGGCTCTATGCTTAATTAAAATCCCTAACACAATTAGAAATCTACGTTAAGAAGCTAAAATGATAATTTGAAGACGAGAGTTTAGAAAAGCAAGATTAATGGGTTTGCACAAAAATGAAAAGAGATGATGGTTTTGATATTATATAAGACTTTTTATCTCGTAATTCATCATATTAGCTCTAATCCAATTATTAATCTTAATTAAATTAAATAAAGAAGTGTTTTTAGTTAACGGTGAGGTTCCAATGGGTGTATTTAAAAATATAAAGTTTTAGGGAGTGTTATTTTAGAATACCAATGTATGTTTTAGGAGGGATTATAAAAAAAAATTAGAGAGATATGCACCACTTAACTTTCAGTTTTCTTATTAAAAAAAGAAGAAATATGAGCAATTTCAACTTCAATTGTACTGGTATCTTAGCTAGGAATATTATGAATGATTGGGATACATTTGTTATGACAGTCAGTTGGTGCGTGATGATGCTCGATATCAGTGATTTTCCAGATCGTGACATGTGGCGGATGACGTGTCCCGAAGGTTGCAAGAAAGGACCAAGAACGGCACGTCGGAAGAATACCTCGGGTCTGCGACCCATGGACGCAGCCGACCTTGTGTGACCATCCACGCCACTCCTATACCCTCCTTACAAATAACCGTTGGCTCTCCTCCGAGCCCCTGCACAATCGGCCTCCTCGACCCTCTCAGCTCACCTCCGGGCTATCGCAGAACCAAGATACCCCGGCCTCCTGCTCGTCCCCGAGCTTCCCGCCGAGCTCATCTTGCTCGGTCTCATCAATCGACCAACAACACCAATCGCAGGTGGATCCGTCGCGGCTCCGCGAATCTCGCCATGCGTGAGATATCCGCCGGGGCCAGCCACGTCCCACGTTCCACGCCATCACGATCCCCCATTAACGAGCCTGTCTCATCATTAATGCGGGATCTCGCCTATCACGCGGGCGTGACGCCAGGAGCGTAACGGCCGGCGTGATTCTCGCGCCTGCCTGCCTGTTGCCACCACTATATAAACCCCTCTTTCAGACGACTCAAGTAAATCATTCTTTCCTCACTAGGCCGTTATTCTGCTCGAATATCCGATCTAACTTGATTGTCGGAGGGTCCTCGGTGGCACAACCACCCCAGGACTTCCTTGCAGGTAGCTCGGCCTCAACCACCTCAAACCCATTGAGATCCACACGCTTCAGGAGGCAACCTCCAACTCAATCTCAACCGTCCATCATCGCTTGCAGCAGATCTACGGAAGGTAACATCTGAAGGAGATCCAGACCTCCATCAGCTGGCGCCGTCTGTGGGAAATTCTTGATTCTACCGAACAAAATTCATCTTCCGATCTTAATTTAATGGCGAGCGATCACCGCGAAGATCCAAGCACTAGCCGCCGCCTCTCCCACAACGGAGGCACGGACGAATCTCCTCCCGCGAACGCCATCAACGCTCTAGCCGTCCGGATAGATCGACTCGCGTCCGTCGTGGACGCGCTCGTCCGTGTCCAAATGGCAGGGCAAGCTCCCCAGGTCGCCGCTCCCCCATTTCGGGACCGGGACTCCTACAGAGGGAGAGAAGACTCTGCTCACGTCGGTACTGCCGACCACCGCCTCGCTACCCCCCACGGCCGCTGATCTTCTGGGCCAACATATTCTATGACCCGCTGGGCGCCCCGCAGTTCAACCCCGAGGTCCATCGCCAGAGCGCCTCGCCCCGAGTCCCATCGCGCCCCTGTCCCTCCCGAGGAGGTGTCGGTCAGCTCGCCTGCTCCCAGGCATGACCGACACCCCCCTCCCTCGACGGGGTCGTGCGGACGGGACTCGTCATGGCAGCTCGAAGACTACCTCGCCAGGGGACTTAAGGAACCTCATCGAAAGGAACCGGGGCCGCGGCTAGACACAGGTCTCCAACAGCAGAGGCCAAATATCAGAATGTGTCGAATCATCGGGATACCATGGCCGACTCGACGCCCTCGAAAAGAAGATCGAAGGGATGCATCGGGAAGGTCGTCATTCGAGCGACGGGGCTAAGTACGCCGCCGACTCGCTCACAAAACCCTTCACCGAAAAGCTGCTCGCCGTCCATGTCTCCTCCCGGAATAAGCCCCCAAAGGTCGCCCTCTTCGACGGTAAGTCTGACCCGAAGGACCATTTGGACGTATTCACCATAGTAATGAGCTTCCAAGATAACTCTGACGCCCCCCAATGCCGAGCTTTCCCGGACACTCTCATCCGCTCCGGACGAGACTGGTTCCGAGGTCTCACCCTACGCTCGATCTCAACCTTCGACGAGCTGGCCACCAATTCCTCGGCCACTTCGTCCGGAACAGACGGTAGAAACGGACCGTCGACCATCTCTTCACAATCAAGAGCGATGACAAAGAAACATTCAAAGGGTACGTCACCCGCTTCTACAACGCCCTTCTCGAGGTCCCAGAACATCGGGACGGGACGGTCATTACAACACTTATGTCTGGTCTTAGGCACAAGGAGTGGTTACGCTCCTTTGCATTAGCGCAACCTAAGACCATGGCCGAGATAAAGGCCTAGACCGAGCGTGAGATCCAGCTCGAGTCCGAGGTGAACGAAAATCTCCCCCGGGCAGAGCAAACTGACCAAAAGAAAAGGGCGAGGGAAGATAAAAAGAGACTTGAGCGGCCAAAGCCCTACTTCCCGAAGTTTCAGGAGTACACCCCGCACAACGTTTCTTAGACGGTACTGCTAGAGGAGGCTAAGGGTGAGGGGTTCTTCAAGATCCCCCTGGTCTCGCGCATGGCGGCAAAGCGCACCTAGTGCCCCTACTGCGGTTTCCACAGGTCGCAAGGCCACTCTACAGAGAGCTGTAAGCAGCTCCAAGACTACATCGAGGAGCTCATCCGTTCGGGACACTTGGCAGCATACTTGCGGGACAAGCGGCAAGTTGACCGCGAACAGGAGCAGCGTCCCCCACCCTGCGAGTTGACAATCGGCCAAATCATGGTCATGTCGGCGGGGGGTACGTCGAGTACCTATGAGGCTCAGCACCCCACGCCGGTCGTGGAGGCCAACAGACATCCGAGAAGCTCAAACTGTACCAATAAAAAGAACATCTACTAGTGTGTACTTCTTTTACTAAGGCAATATAAACTTTTCTCAAGATCTTTCTATTTATATAATAAGAAGGGATCAATAAAACATTGCAAAGAGAAGAGTTTTGTTTATTCAAAAGGGTACTATATGCTCCTTAGCCATACATCGAAAAAGAAAAATTACAGTAGCGGGGGAAGAGAGTGCAGAGAACATTGCTCGTGGTACTCCGAGGATATTTCTGCCAGCCGAGCCCTCGCAGCCTCAGACCTATGCCTCTGATGCCGTCCGCGAACGTCGGCATCGTGACTTAATTAGTAGCACTCAAGGATGAGTACCACTGAGTGATCCCGCCGACCCGCGGAGATCAGGCCGATGCGCCGCAAAGACCTTAGCTTACCAACCGCCTCGTCCTTCAGCTGTTCGGACAAAGAGCTGTAGAGCCCCGGCGTCGCCCTCCAGATGGAGTACATCAACAGCTGGAGTAGGGGGAGCCCCGAGGAAGTAGTCGTCCGAAGTGATCCTCAATGCAGCCTGTCATTAACTGCACCTGTCCTCGGTGTAGTACTGATCGTAGAGGTACACGTCCTCGAAGTTTATGATGTCGGGGATGGTAAATGAAAAGTCCTCCATTCTTACGTTTTGGGTGTGAAGGAAGGAGTGATCAACGCTCCTTCGTTTTATATCCCACGACGCTCCAAGAGTCTAACAGTCGCTCGTTTCACCCACAACTGTACCACCACGCGGCAGACATCGAGCCTTTCTCGGCGATATCGAAACGACGCTACTCTGGCGCTTCGCCTCCCTTACGCATTCATGAAACGTGCCACCCGCGACTATCCCTCTTCCCGATACTCACACAGGGAAGTTCGGACAGAACCTCATGAATCGACCGAGCGGCAACCCTGTTTGGCCCGTCCTTAGCAGGCTTCTTACGGCCCCTCCCGCGCTAAGGATCAAAGCCCTCGCCAAGAAGCACCGGGCAGCAACCCTTCTCGGCCCGTCCTTAAGGATCAAAGCCCTCGCCAAGAGGCACCGGGCAGCAACCCTGCTCGGTTATCCTTGGCTGGTAGTTCCCTACCCCACGACGCCAGGGATCGAAGCCCTCACCAAAAGGCAACCGAGCAGCTACCTTTTTCGGTTATCCCTGGCTGTTAGTTCACTACCCCCACTATGCCAGGGATCTAAGCCCTCGCCAAGAGGCAACCGGGCAGCAACCCTGTTCGGCCTATTCTTAGCAGGCCTCTTACAGCCCCTCCCGCACTAAGGATCGAATCCCTCACTAAGAGGCAACCGAGTAGTTACCCTGCTCGGTTATCCCTAGCTGGTAGTTCCCTACCCCACGACGCCAAGGATCGAAGCCCTCACCAAGAGGCAACCGAGCAGCTACCCTGCTCGGTTAGCCCTGGCTGTTAGTTCACTACCCCACAATGCCAGGGATCTAAGCCCTCGCCAAGAGGCAACCGGACGGCAATCCTGTTCGGACTATCCTTAGCAGGCCTCTTACGGTCCCTCCCGCGCTAAGGATCGAAGCCCTCACTAAGAGGCAATCGAGCAGCTACCCTTCTCGATTATCCCTGGCTGGTAGTTCCCTACCCCACGACGCCAGGGATCAAAGCCCTCACCAAGAGGCACCAGGCAGCAACCCTGCTCGGCCCGTCCTTAAGGATCCAAGCCCTCGCCAAGAGGCAACGGGCAGCAACCCTATTCGGTCCGTCCTTAGCAGGCCTCTTACGGCCTCTCCCGCGTTAAGGATCAAAGCCCTCGCCAAGAAGCACCGGGCATCAACCCTGCTCGGCCCGTCCTTAAGGATCTAAGCCCTCGCCAAGAGGCAACCGGGCTCTCCCTTGCTTGATTATCCCTGGCTGGTTGTTCACTACCCCACCACGCCAGGGATCTAAGCCCTCGCCAAGAGGCAACAAAGAAGCAACCCTGCTCGGCCCGTCCTTAGCAGGCCTCTTACGACCCCTCCCGAGCTAAGGATCGAAGCCTTCGTCCAGAGGCAATCGAGCAGCTACCCTGCTCGGTTATCCCTGGCTGGTAGTTCACTACCCCACGACACCGGGGATCAAAGCCCTCGCTAAAAGGCACCGGGCAGCAACCCTGCTCGGCCCGTCCTTAGCAGGCATCTTACGGCCCTTCCCGAGCTAAGGATTGAAGCCCTCGTCCAGAGGAAACCAATCAGCTACCCTGCTCGGTTATCCCTGGCTGGTAGTCAAATACCCACGACGCCAAGGATCAAAGCTCTCGCCAAGAGGCACCGGGCAGCAACCCTGCCCGGCCTGTCCTTAGCAGGCCCCTAACGGCCCCTCCCCCGCTAAGGATTAAAGCCCTCACCAAGAGGCAACCGAGCGACTACCGTGCTCGGTTATCCCTGGCCGGCAGTTCACTACCCCATGACGCCAGGGATCTAAGCCCTCGCTAAGAAGAGACCGGGAAGCAATAATGCTCGGTCCATCTTTAGAGGATAACCCCGACGTATCTTTACTACGCGATCCCCACGTTGACTTCAGGGCCACGAAGATACCGACCTCATACCAATCTTTGCACACTTAGGCAATTGGCAAAATGGTTAAATTCAACTCGACGTGCGGTCGCCAAATGAAATTCTCTAAGCTCAGCACCGTGCAAACAAAGATTTAACAACAAGCAAAAGGAATAACTGCGCCGAACACCGCAAAAATACTTCATTCAAAAGTCTTTAAAAAGGTATTATTGGCCCCCCGTCCATACAAAAACGCCCGGAGGCTTACAAGATTCCCAAAGCAACAAAAAAGAAGATATAAGAAGACGAGGGGTTTCAGGCCTCAGGGCCGGCGGCAACCGCGAGGAGCACTATGTCCACCACGACCGGGGCTGCGTCTTGAGGATCGGCGCCAATCGCAGGAGCCTCTTCCCCGGCAGCGTTTCCAGGGGCATCCCCCTGCATATCACCCCCGCGAGGATATTCACCCCGGAGATCTTCATCAGGGAACTCCGGCATCTGAGCCTTGACGGCGTTGAGGGCGTCGTGCCAGACGAGGCTAGCGGATGCGGCTAGGTCGGTGTAAAAATGATCCGATTTCTTATAGTTCTCGACCCCTCTGAGATCGGCTCGCTTCATCCCCTCCATCGCCGCTTCGCACTCCTTCTAGAGGGAGCTCGCCGACTTCTTTAGGGTGCCGACGAGCACCTTGGAGTCATGAAGCTTGGCCTCGGCGGCCCGGGCGGCCTCACGGTACCTGGCGACCTCCTGTTTCCCGGCCGCCACCTCGTTCTCGAGGACAGCGACCCTCTCCATCGTAGACTCCAACTCTAACTTTGAGCTCTCCTCCAACGAGGAGAACTCGCCCGCGGCCTGCATCGCCGGGGCAATTTCCTCGTCCTCCATTTGGACGACGAGGGCGACGTGCTGGAGGACCTGAAGAAATCAAAAGGGGTCAGAAAGGAAAAGGGAGGCACCCAACTTCATGAATAATAAGACGCTTAATGAAAACCCAAGTGAGGTGCGGGCACTAACCTGCACGGCCTCTTGGGCGATGGCCGCCATTTGCGCCCTGAGAGTCCCCCGAGGGATTTTGCCCCCAGCCGACCTCTCTATCTCTGTCAGCAGGCTATCGGCAACGGAGAGCCCCGAGGTCACCTCAAAGCGGAGGTCCCCCTCTTCTACAAAGATCGGGGAGGCCGGGGTGCGCGGAACCGTCCTGTGAAACCTCTTGAGGGACGACGCCGGGGAGCCTGTATCTATCTCCGATGCTCGGGCCTTTTGTTCCCGAACCCGCTTTCGGCTCGGAGCCCTGCTGGACTCCGGGGCACGGGGCACATTCATACGCCTAGATGGGGTGGCTGCCGGGAGAGCCAGGGCCGATGTCGGATGGGAGGAGATGGCACCTCCAGCCCTCGACCTCTTCTTCTGCTCGTGCATGGCCGCTCGGAATTTGCTCATGTCCATGGGTTCTGCGCAAGACAAGGTACAATGGAGTCAGCAATGCAAGTAAAAATAAAAAAGGCAAGTCTAAACAGATCACCTGTAAACTCCTAACTTACCCGCGAACTGAGTATGGCTGAGCCCAGCCCAACTAAGGGCCTTTTCAGAAAGCAGCACGTCAGCCCGGGGAGTAGGCTCCCACTCTGCTACTTTCGCCGTGTCGGGATCGTTCGACTGACTCTCCCGCCGGAAGCTATCCCTAGACCACTGGGTGGGCATGGGCCAGTCCTCACCCTCGGGCGGCCCGACGAAGAAAAACTTCTTCTTCCAATCATGGATGGAAGAAGGTACCACGACGACCCCCGACCCGACAGCACTTCCCCGTTGTTTCCTAAAAGAGATGTATACCCACCTCAGCTCGCCCGTGCGAGTGTCGGGGTGACTTTTGTAATAGAGAGAAGAGGCAAGGGTGCTCAGCCTGAAAGGGATCATGTGCAACTTCAAACGGACCAGGAACCCAAGGAGAATCCTCCAGGAGTTCGGCACTAGCTGACCTGGGGCTAACCCAAAATGTTTCAGCGCTCTAACAACCTCGGGAGAGAAGGGCAGGCGCATTCCGGCCCAAAAGGCTTCCAGGTACAGGGCAATCTCCTTGCCCCGTACTTGATCTGCCCTCTCCCCTTCCTCGGCCAAACGTAGCGTATAGCCGGGAGGAATGTGGAAACGAGCCCGAGCGTTGGCGAGCTCATCCTCAAACCTCACTGAGGATGACACACCAGGGGCATCCACGTCCTCCGCTCTGGGAACCACCCCTGTCGCGCGACCCCAGGAAGAGGATCTGACCCTAACCTCCCGGGAGGACTCTGACTCAGAAAAAGAAGAAGCAGTAGAAGAAGAAGAAGCAGCAGAAGAAGAATCTACAGGGGGCTCCCTAGACTCTACCCGATCTATTTGTACAGACTCTTCACAAGAAGACATCTAACCCGATGGAAAGGATGGGTCCTTGGAAGAGCAAAACGCAGATATCCCGACCTAAGAAGGAGAGCGCCGAGCTAACGAGACTCAAGACGAGGAAATTATGAAGAGGTATGGGCCCTGATGGGGATCCCACCCCTATTTATAGTTGCCGGCGTACACATCCAACGATGACAGTCATCTCCCGCCAAAACGACTCTTCGCATTCGACGGCCACCATCGCTCCACCTGTCACTCACGCAATGGTCGCCCCCCATTAGACGCGGGAGACCTGCGACCCGTCGCATCAGCCAACCAGCGCTAGACACGTGTGCAGTCGCTTAGACGAACGTATGCACGATCCATCACTTCTTCTTTAATGCAAGATCTGACCCCTGATTCGCCGACGTCATCAAGAAAATACGGCTGATTTCCAGGGAATGCACACTTATGATATCTTCGAAAATGAGCTCACCTCGGGTGACCCGGCAGACCACTCTCGACCCGACCCATGAGCAGGTCGGGACGAGAGTGGGGCGCTAATGATGATGCTCGATATCGGTGATTTCCCAGATCGTGACACGTGGCGGATGACGTGTCCCGAAGCTTGCAAGAAAGGACCAAGAATGGCACGTCGGAAGAATACTCCGGGTCTGCGACCCATGGATGCAGCCGACCTTCTGCGACCATCCATACCACTCCTATGCCCGCCTTACAAACAACCGTTGGCTCGCCTCCGAGCCCCTACACAATCGGCCTCCTCGGCCCTCTCATCTCGCCTCCGGGCTATCGCAGAACCAAGATACGCCGGACTCCCGCTCGTCCCCGAGCTTCCCGCCGAGCTCATCTTGCTCGGTCTCATCGACCGACCGACAACACCAATCGTGGGCGCATCCGCCGCGGCTCCACGAATCTCGCCATGCGTGAGATATCCTCCGGCCACGTCCCGCGTTCCACGCCATCATGATCCCCCATTAACGAGCCTGTCTCGTCATTAATGCGGGATCCCGCCTATCACACCGGCGTGATGCCAGGGGCGTAACGGCCGGCGTGATTCTCGCGCCTGCCTGCCTGTTGCCACCACTATATAAACCCCCTTTCAGACGACTCAAGTAAGTCATTCTTTCCTCACTAGGTCGTTACTTTGCTCGAATATCCGGTCTAACTTGATCGTCGGAGGGTCCTCGGTGGCACAACCACCCCGGGACTTCCTTGCAGGTAGCTCGGCCTCAACCACCTCAAACCCATTGAGATCCACACGCTTCAGGAGGCAACCTCCAACTCAATATCAACCGTCCATCATCGCTTGCAGCAGATCTACGGAAGGTAACATCTGAAGGAGATCCAGACCTCCATAAGTGCGTCTCGATGCAAAGAGATACTAGATATTCAATGATATTGTATATCATAAAATTGATAAATTTTTTTTGTTGATATCCTTCTAGGGACATGGACTCATGTGCGTGCGCGTACATTGGGGAGCGGGAAGGGGGTATCTGTAGGTATCTCCTGTTACACCGGGCATAAATATATACCTAGAGCACTAGCCAAAAGAGAAAATGTCTCCAAAATATTACTAAACCAAATACCTCAAATAAAAGAGTTATAATGAGGCCTGCATAAAGCAATCCTAAATCTAATAGGAATTAAACTAAATAAAAATTTAAAGTTACCAAACTATATAAAATCTTTCCTAACAAACTAAATAAGAAATTCTCAAAAATAGGAAACTAAATAAAATTCCATCCAAATAATATTCCTAAAACCAAACTGAATTGTAAACAGAATTAAATCCTAAATGTGGCAATTTTCTACACTTGAGAGAAATAAATAAATTAAAAAGTTTACCAGATTTTCTTGTTGCATTTGACCAAAGCGAAGGGTAAAACCTCCGTGTTTCATTAAACGAAACTTTTAACGAAACTTACAAAGTCATCGAAAGAAAAGACAAAACCAAAACAAAGAAAAGAAAAAGACAGGAAAGGAAACAAGCAAGCAAAGTTTACACTAAACAATCTCCCGCAACTAGAAAGAAAATAAAGCCCCCACCGGAAGAAAACACCTCCATATTACCGCTATCACTTTGACATCTCTTCCACCCAGACCCTGTCCGTTGCAACCGATGTGGAGCTCTGAGCATGATGTCCCTCGTTCAATCTCCCGTCCACCTTATTTGTTTTCGCTTTTTCCCCGGCCCTTGCAGAAGCTGTACCTGATCAAAACCCAATATTTGATTTAATACCATTAATCACATGCAAAGTAGAGCTTTTAGTATCATTAAAAATTCTATTATTTCGCTCCACCCAAATACCTCAATATATTGCTGACCTAACTATGTCCTAAATACCATGGAAACGTATATCTAATCCCTGCCTCTATTGACTCCATAGTTCAATGAAGGACTGAAACGACACCCTAGCCCCTGAAGTACTCCCAAACCCGTCCTAAATCTGTCTTGCCACTTCACAAGTCATAAACAGATAATTCACCGATTCCGGCTTTGTCGCACAAATTCCGCATAGTGACAGTCCTTCCCATTTACTTTTGCAAAGGTTATCCCTCGTGAGAATCACATTATTATACGCCAACCACATAAAGATTTTAACCTTAAGGGGTATCGAAAATTTCCGTATCATACATTGTTCGGCTTTTGAATACCTTCAAAGTTTAAAATTGTATAAAAGGATTTGACCAAGAAGGAATTATTTGCTGTCCACTTCCAAGATGCTTTATCTTCCGTCTCCCTTTCTATTGGTTTCTAGTCCTGAAGGTACTCAATCATTTCCTTGCGCATTTTCCGCTCTTTTCCTGATAATCCTCACAAGAATTTCGGTCACCACTTGTTACCTCTCCACTGGCTCATAACCGATATCTCCGTACTTTTTGCCAAAGTTAATAGACAAGGAAATCATTCCTGTAGTGTTTGATCTCCACACCAGTAGTCTTGTGAAAAATTAATCAACCTACCATCTCCAATTGTGTAAGAAATACCTCGAAAGAAAGCTTCCTTTACCGACATGATCCCTTTCAAAAAATCGGAGGCCATCAAAATGTTCTTATTAATCGCGTATATTGCCCTTGTCTTGTTACCATAAGCCGCATTTATATTCACCACCCAACCTTTCTTGCTCCCAGAGATCCATCACCATCACCACTTGCCCAGGAGTGCTTTATTCATATTTTTGATATTCTTTACTCCCATCCCACCATCTTCCTTTGATCGGCACACTTTCCCCCATTTCACCTGATTATATTTCTTTTTTGAGCAAAAGCTCCTCTCCATAGAAAACCTTTCCTAATACGATCAATCCGATTGACCACCCACTCCGAAAATAGATAAAATGACATAAAATAGGTTAGTAGCGACGTTAAAACTGAGTTAAGCAATGTTACTCGACCTCCCATTGGCAAGCACTGTTCCTTCCACCCTTCAAGTCATGCCTGATTTTTATCTATCAATGGAATCGAGTCAACTTTTTTTTAACCATCCTGGCCTCAAAGGTAATCCAAGGTATATGATCGGAAAGTCTTCCCCTATACAATTGAATATCATATCTAGACGATTCTACCATTCACATCCTATGCCCAAGCCCACCACCGAACTTTTATGAAAATTAATTCTTAACCCTGATCACTGTTCGAACAAGTAAAGAATCCATTTCAGAACACCTGCTAGCCTTTCACAAAGCCTACCAAATATCAAAGTATTATCCGCATACTGCAAACTGATGACCTCTGTCCGTGAATCTCCAAGACCAAGTCCACCCAACAAACCTTTATTCCTACATCGTTGAATCATGTTTGCCAAACCATCTGCAACCAATATAAAAATAAGTGGGGACAAAGGATCTCCCTGCCGAAGACCATGCTTACACCGAAACTCCTTAGTACCTCCTCCATTAATACACACACTTGCAGATGCCGAGTTCAACCATTTTCTAATCCAGTTTATCCAACATGATGCAAAACCTTTAAAACTCAAACATTCAAGTATACAGTCCCAATTCACCATATCATAAGCTTTCTCAAAATCTAGTATCAACATATAAGCACCCTTTTCCCTTCTTTTAGTATCCTAAATCACCTCATTGACCATCGCTATCACATCCATGATATTTCTGCCCACCACAAATCCTGTTTGTGTATCACAAACAATGCCTCTGAGGATACCCTTCAACCTATTAGCCATAATCTATGACATGATCTTACATGAACATTTGATTAGATTAATCGGCCTATAATCCACAAGGCCCTTCGCATCTTTCTTCTTAGAGATGAGAATTATACTCGAATAATTAAGTCTCTCCCAACTTAGAGTGTCAGTTTTCAAAGTTCGAAAGAGTCGCATAATGTCCTCCTTAACAATTTCCTTGTTGGGGTCGAAATTTATACCCCACTGCCGAAATTAAAAACCAAAAATTAAAACTCAAAAGGTGAAAAGTCAAATTCAAAGTCAATGTCCAGACAAGTGGACCCAAGTCCAACCAATTCAGGCCCAACATCAAGCAAATGGGCCCACGCCCAAACCGCCTCAAGCCCAAGCGAAGCCGGTCAACCATCGAAGAAGAAAGAGAAAGAAATTTGTAATAAATAAATTTTGTATGCAAATAAGTATGAAAATATAATACAAATAAGCAAAAGCCAAAATTATGTAAAACCCATGGCTTATGTGCAAAAAGATATGCACATGGGCACGGGAGATGCAAAAAAAAGCAATTATGTAAAGACAAAGGGGCAAACTGAAAAATATAATGGGTATTTGAATCCAAATTTAAATCCAACCATATGATAAAATGTTAAATTTTTCTTCTCCCACAAAAAATACTAGGTTTTTTTGCTTCCATCTCCTTTCTTGAGGTGAGATCCCAAATCTTCATCTTTTTTAAGAGAGAGACCCAAAAGGAAAGAGATTTCCTTTTGGATCTTTTTCATCCCCTCTACCTTTTCTAACGGAACCAATTAAAAAGGAAACCAGCTCTTGAAGGAAAGCTTCATCTCAAAGAATCCAAGATACAAGTCAAGCAAAGGAGCAACCTTTCTTTATCAAACTTGAAAAAAAGAGAGAAGATCTCTTGGGGTGAAAGCCATAGGCTTTCACCCTAAGCAAACGATTTGAATGAATGAACCAAATGAAAGCCATTGGCTTTCACCATATTTTTTGGATATATGTATGCCCTATGGGCCATTATATGATAGTGTATGTACCGGTATGTGTGTATGTGCATGTGTGTGTGTGTGTGTCTATATATATATATATATATATATTCAGGGGACATTCTTGCTCGACATGATAGTATGCTATCTGGATGCACTTTTATCTTGACATGTTCATTTGATCATGCTTTCATTCATTTGGTACATATTGATATAGCCCTTAGGATATGCAGGACTACTGAGATTATGATGCGGATCATACTAGTGGGACATGTGTAGTCTATGAGCATATCCTTGAAATGGTCCTAGTTGTGGGTGTATCGAGACGGGGCATCGATATCACCAGAGTAGACTAGCTTATACGTTGCTTGTCCCATATGATGGGCGATGGATGATCCCATATCCATTGGTGTGGTGACACCAAAGACCGTATACGGGTGCTCAGTGAGACTGGGTACACTGAACGGACTCGCCGAGAACTCCTATGTGGTATTATATCTATCGTCGGATAGCAGTTCTCAGGTGACACAAGTACAGGCTAGTCTGTAGACCCGAGCTCGTCATAGAGTCTTGTGTGCCTCCCACTGTACTTTGATCTCCACCCTAGCACGACTCTACATAGTTGTGCAAACAGGTGGATTTTGGGTACAGTCCCGAGGCACATGGAAGCAATGAGCGATAGGAGGGGTTTCGTCTCTCCCGGTATTGGGGGTTGATGTTGCATAATGTACAATTGGCTATAACAGGAAGTCCCTGGCCATGGCTGCTGAGATTTACTGATAAGTGTTATTAGTAGTTTCTCGATCTGTTATGAGCCATATACCGGCATGAATTATTGGGTTATTGGGGTCGACGATACCATCCCTAGACTCACATATGCAGCATATCTGACGAAGAGACCGTACTGTATGGTAAGTGTTACCAGTTGGCTCGACGGGAGTTTTAGCAGGTTTGCTTGTGTTTCTTCTGATCGTTCAATACCTGGGAGCCGTTATGTACAGCTTGTGCCACTGAAGGTTTGTGGGAATGTGATATGATCATTGACTACTGCTAGCGTATTGACGAGTCTTAGAGTCCCATAAAGGGGTCTCCTAGCTCAGGCGAAAAGATGTGGGGTGCATATGTGATATGCGCGGGAGCTCGATTAAATGCGTGTATTGGATACCGTATTTTAATCGGGCGTTTAATATTGGACGGGTCGTATGTGATTATTAAATTAAGTGTTGATTTAATATTAAATCCATTAGCTCATTTATTAAAACCTATTTCTTTATGATGCATGCATGAGTGTATGTATATGTTGATATGGATGCACACATTCAAGCATACATGTATCATGGTTGATGATACATTGGTGGTGTCAATGCAAGACTTACATGATTACATATTATGTATATTTTATTTATTTGAGAAAAGCAAAAATGGATTAATACCATGGTTTAATTACCTATGGTTTTAGCCCATGGTTTTGCTTAAACTCAAGTTACAAAATATCTAGATATTTTGTAACCATAGTTTAGCATGGATGACTCTCACTTACTCTCTTGAGTTGAGTTAGAGTTATTCATTATTCTCATATTATTCTCTTGAGTTTAGTTTGAGCCATCTCCTTCTTCCTCTCTCTCCTCAAAGCTCTCTAAGGTTTTAAAAGAAAGAGAAAGAATTAAAAAGAAAAGGTTTTTAATTGAGATCCAAACCCACATCACCATTCTACTTTAGTCTAGCCCACTAGTGTGGAGTGTTTGCTTCATCTTCATCCTTGATCAAGTGAAGCTTGGAGCTTGGTTCAAAGGGACTTCGTGGTGGATCATCGTGGACGCGGAAGGATACAAGCCAACTGGTTCAAACCCTACACGATCCAAGGAGTTTAGGAGGAGGTCTACAAAGGTTGTATTTCTCCCCACTTAGTGTTAGACACATTTAGTATATGATACTAGCATGTTGTTACTCTATTTTTCTAGTTCGATTCATGTTTGGAATTGTTTAGCACCTTCTAAATTTTTGTTACAGCATGTGTGATGCAACCCTAAACCTAGTGTGATCCTAGAGAATTCTTACAGCAGTATCAGAGCCAGGCTAGAAACTTAGACGATGTTAGATTAATTACGAAACCGAAACAACTCAGAATTAACAAACTGAAACCCTGAAAATAGCTTCTCTGTCGATTTTAAAACGGGCTCTAAAAATTATTTAAACAACTGTAGAAGCTCGTATGTTCTGTACTTAGAACACCAGAGAAAAACGAGGGGATTCCACCTGATTTCGACCGGCCACATGCATCAAAAATCCGGCGAGGCCGGTCCCCCTGCTCCCAAATCGTCTCATTTTGCTCTGGTGCTCTAGTCTGTAGGTTTTGGGGTTTCAGGTGTTGTTTGTTTAGGCCAAAATTTCATGTGATGCTAATTTTTCTTAGGGCCTTATTCGGAGTATTTCGTAGTTGTAATTTTAACATTGTATTGGTAACTTGGACGATGTTTAACAGTTCGAGCGAACATCAATCACCCTCTATTACCCTCGCTGGAAATTTCCAAGTGTTGGAATTTTCCTAAGTTAAATATATTTGAATGTTCATGCAAGTAACCCTATGGACCCTCTAGAGGAACAAAACCCTAACTCGATTCTATGACCATGGAACCGCAGCTAAACCTTAGGGTTTGCCGTAGTTCTGTGGCGCCATAGGTGAGGCAAGGGTTGACCCTTCTACGGTTGGTCCATAGACACTGTGGCACGTTTTTGGGTATTTTAGTTTTGCTCAAGGGGTAATTTGTGGATGTTTGTTGACTCAATCGAAACGTTTAACATAGTCTTGATATTTGTGAATGTGATACAATAATTGGAATCTACACTAATTAGTTTTGTGAAAAGTAATTAGTTGCGTGTAAATCTAATATTTTGGCCTCGGTAGAATCGGGAATCTTTTTGAATTACCCGACTTCTTTTGAAATGGTGTTTTCATGATTGAGACCTAAATATAAGATTTGCATTGTTAGGCATGAAATCCTGAATATGTTATATTCCGAATTTATGATGTCTAAAGGCAGTGTTCATTCCAATTGTTGTAGTTTTTCACTTTCTTTTCTGCGACCGTAAGTGTAGTATGCGGTGTATCGCTGGTTTCGTTGCTATACATCAACGACAATTGGGGTACGCATACATACTTACATTGATGATATGTGATATTATGTGTTGCTGAGATATGATGTGCAGGATCGTCGTGAATAAATAGCCGGGGGTTTTATGTGAGATGAGAGTTTTTCTTTTCATTCATGTAAAATTAAATGTATGTAATATTCTTTTATTGGGGCACTTCCGGGTTGAGGATGATGTCACCATTGTTGTATATTATTTACCTTTTCGCATTAGGATAGACCCAAGGAGAGGAGCACAAGTGACAAGGTTCTAGGGTTCAGTGGGAAGCCATCTCGAGAAGTCGAGACCGGGTCTCCTAAACTCTAGAATTGGTAGGGCCACTTGCCGCTCTCGTAGGGTTCTAGGTGTGTCGGCTTGGCTATTCATCGAGACCGTGGAATACGTATTTTCTATTTTTGGCTAAATACAAAATATGGACCTCCTAGTATATCCTGTATTTTTATATATGTGCTTCTGCTGTTGATATTCTGTGATGTGATCACTTTATATGCTGAGACGAATGATGTATTATATATATGATATATAATAAACGTTGCTTATGTTTTGCATCCACGCTAGTCCCGCCCCGCTATGCCGTTAGTTAAGTAACCTAACGGTACATGCCGGGACATTGTGGCGAATGCGGATGGAATAAGCGCACATTCTATTTTCGTTTCTTTTCTGTAATGGCTTAAGGAATTAAATGATGGGACTACATTAATATAATTAATGTAAACAAAAGAAACCTAAAAAGATGTTGTAGAATCAGATTTGAAACCTACTCGGCTTTTTATGAAAAAGCAAGATTTCAAAAGGCGGAGCTTAAACCACTCCTTTTTTAAACCATTAGATTCTACAAAGATATCAAGTTCGAAGCGTTAAAGGTTTTCTTAAAAACTATACGCAGCCCTATGTCATTTTAGGAAGTAGAGTACTTAGTATTCATGCTACGTATGTTGATTATAGTCAAGGCGTAGTGTACGGTAGCTAAGTGATGTCTTCCTACACAGCATATTATGCGATTAATTAGGACATTCATATGATTATGTTGATTATAGTCAAGGGTCATATGGGCGGGTCTAATTAATCATGAAATGACGGGTAGAACTTGACTAGTACTTATGATATGTTGATTATAGTCAAGATCATAAGTGCTAGGGGTAAAAACCATATCGGGAGTTTCAAGTGTTGAAATTTGCAATGAGATTGCATACCTTCTATATGATAGTAGGATCCCGATCCTACTGTGAACAATAGTTTCTCCCGGGAGAATTTTGCACTTTACAATTAGCTAACTCATTAGGTATCTAGAATGGTGTCAACGGGGCTACGCCTCTGGAAAAATGAGGTTTATTTTAATTAGGTCCGTGCGAAAGCACGGAAAACCTCCCTCAGAAGTACCGACACTGGCCTGGCTGAACGGTTAGCGAAGTTGTAGAATGTAATTAATCCTGGCTAATTTTTTTCCTTTTAAGGTTTGAAGGAAAATTTGATAAAAGCAGTTGGAGATATCGATTATATAAGATAAATAACCAATCTGATCTTTACAAGAGCTTTCGCTGAGTGTATTCTTTTCTCTCTCCTAATGGTAGATAACCATGACTGGACTAAAGCTACTATTAGAGAAAAATAAGCTTACCGGACCGAACTATAAAGACTGGTTGAGTAACATTAACATTGCTCTCACATATGATAAAGTATCATATGTCCTCACTGCCTCAGCCCCGCCCAAACCAGGCCCTGAATCTTTTGTTGCGGATAGGGAGATCCGCAAAATGTGGGATATTGACTGTGCCACCGCCAAATGCCTCGCGCTTACATCGATGGACAATACGCATCAAAATCAGCATGAGGAGATGGATGTGCAATACATCTTTCTCCATACAAAGGATTTGTATGGGGAGCAATCTCGTATCTTATGATACGAAGTATCTCGAAAGCTGTTTCAGATGCGGATGGCTCCTGGGACTTTTGTAGGTGACCGCGTTTTGAAGATGATAGCTCTTATTGAAGAGCTTGAGGGCCTCGGATGGACAATGGAGAATGAGCAATACACGGATATTGTTCTACAGTCTCTTCTCTCCGCCTTTGCTCCTTTTGTAGTGAACTTCAACATGCACAACATGGAGAAGTCACTACCCGAACTTCTCAATATGTTGAGAAATGCGGAGAGCACGCTTCAGGCGAAGTCTCCCTCTCTGCTTGTTGGACAATCTTCCTCTTCTGTCCCAAAAACCAAGGCTAAGGGAAAGAACAAGAAGAAATCCACCAAGCCTAGAGGTGGAATCAAGAAGGAAAAGGGGAAAAACAAATCCAAAGCTGCAGAGTCGGGAAAAGAAGAACGTTTCTACTGCAAGAAGACGGGGTACTGGAAGCGGAATTGTACTGAGTACCTTGGTCTCAAGAAAGGGAAGCATGGTGATGCTTCAGCTTCAGGTGTGTTCATAACTGAAAACTGTTTTTCTATAAACTCTGCTTCTTAGGTATTGGATACCGGTTCGGGTTCTCATACCTGCAATTCTGTGCAGGGGCTGATAAATAGCAGAGTTTTGAAGACAGGTGATCATACTCTCTGGGTTGGAAATGGTTCCAATGTACATGCAGTTTCAGTGGGAGAGTATCACCTAGGGTTGCCATCGGGTTGTATATTGGTTTTGAACCTATGTTATTTTGTACCAAGCATGCTTTGTAATATAATATCCATTTCTTTGTTCGACAATGAAGGATATCATTTTGTATTGCAGCACAATGTTATGAATATTAAACTGAATCAAGAGTTGATTGGTTGTGATACACTTAATAACGAGATATACGTCCTTAATCAACACACAGTTTTCAACATACAACATACAAACAAAAGAAAATTTTCAGATATAAATGAAGCTTTTCTTTGGCATTGTAGACTTAGTCATATTAATGAAACAAGACTAAAAAATCTTCATAAAGATGGATATTTAAATTCTTTTGAGTATAAATCTTATGCGACTTGTCAGTCTTGTATCAAAGGGAAAATGACCAAAACTCCGTTTACAGGACACGGAGAAAGAGCTACTGAGCTCTTGGGCCTCATACATAGTGATGTATGTGGGCCAATGTCTACACATGCGAGAGGCGGTTTTTCTTACTTCATAACTTTTACTGATGATTTCTTAAGATTCGGTCATGTGTTTTTAATAAAGCATAAGTCTGAAGCTTTCGAGAAATTCAAGGAGTACAAACTTGAAGTAGAAAAACAAAATGGAATGAGCATCAAGATACTTCGATCAGATCGAGGTGGAGAGTATCTTAGTACAGAGTTTTCGAACTTCCTAAAAGAGAATGGGATTCTCTCCCAGCTCACTCCCCCTTACACACCACACCACAACGGTGTGTCAGAGCGGCGGAATCGAACCCTTTTAGATATGGTACGATCCATGATGAGTGATGCTGAGTTGCCCCTCTCCTTTTGGGGGCATGCATTGGAGACTGCAGCTTTTCTGTTGAACAGGGTTCCGACCAAGACCATGTCTACCACTCCATATGAGATATGGTGTGGGAAGAGACTATCTCTTAAGTAAGTTAAGATTTGGGGTTGTCCGGCTTTTGTCAAAAAGCAGAATCCGGACAAACTCGAGACACGATCAGTCAAGAGTGTATTTGTAGGATATCCAAAAGATTCATATGGATAACTTTTCTACCACAAGGAGGAACAAAGGGTGTTTGTTTCTCGAAATGCCACATTTTTAGAAAATGAGATTTTTCCAATGATGCTGATGGCAATGTGGTAGATCTAGAAGAGGTTCTAGAGACACAAGTTATAAATGACGACTTGGTTGGACCTGAACTTACAACAGAACTTAATGAACCTCAGCCACTCCGTAGATCTGGTAGGACTTCTCGTCCACCGGAGAGATGCTACGGTTTTCTCATTGATGGTGATGGAGAAGATTGCATCATGGATGATGATGACCCTACCAGTTTTCAGCAAGGTATCACGAGTGGTGACTCTGTGAAGTGGCTGGATGCCATGAGATCCGAAATGGATTCTATGTACACCAATAAAGTATGAACTTTGGATGTTGTACCCTCTGGGGTAAAACCCGTAAGGTGCAAATGGATCTTTAAGAGAAAGATCGGTGTAGATGGGCAGGTGGAGACCTATAAAGCAAGGCTTGTAGCGAAAGGATTTCGACAAAGACTACGACTGGACTATGACGAAACCTTTTCTCATGTAGCCATGCTTAAATCCATTCGGATCCTACTTGCTATTGCTGCTCACTACGACTATGAAATCTGGCAGATGGACGTTAAAACGGTTTTTCTAAATGGTGATTTAGAAGAATGCGTTTATATGGATCAGCCAGAGGGATTCATTGACAGTGGGAGCAGCGGGAAAGCATGTAGGTTGCTTAAATCCATTTATCGATTAAAGAAGGCATCGCGGAGTTGAAACATCTGTTTTGATGATGTTATCAAAGAGTTTGATTTCGTCAAAAATCCAGATGAACCATGTGTTTATAAGAAGATTGTAGGAAGTACTGTTACATTCCTCGTATTATACGTGGATGACATTCTTCTGATAGGAAACGACGTTCCTATGCTACAATCGGTCAAACTGTTCTTATCACAAAGGTTCTCCATGAAGGACCTGGGTGATGCCTCATTCATTTTTGGCATGAAGATCTATAGGGATAGATCTAAAAGGTTGTTGGGATTGTCCCAAACCAGGTACATTAACACCATCCTAAAGAGGTTTAGTATGGAAGACTCCAAGCGGGGTTCCTTACCCGCTAGTCATGGAGTCACTCTCTCCAAGGACTTTTGCCCAAAGACTGATGACGAGAGAGCTCGCATGAGCATTATACCCTAAGCTTCTACTGTAGGATCTATAATGTATGCAATGTTATGTACACGCCCTGATGTAGCTTATACACTGGGTGTAGTAAGCATGTATCAATACAACCCAGAGGAGAATCACTGGACAGCTATGAAGAACATTTTTAAGTACTTGCGAAGGACTAAAGAAATGTTCTTGGTGTATGGTAACAGATATCTCCAAATGGAGGCCTTTACCGATTCGAGCTTCCAGAGTGATAAGGATGACAACAAATCTATCTCAGGGTTTGTCTTTACCCTCAATGGAGGGGCGGTGTGTTGGAAGAGTTCCAAATAGGATACCGTTGCAGACTCCACAATGGAAGCTGAGTATATTGCTGCAAATGATGCTGCCAAGGAAGCCGTCTGGATGAGGAAGTTCATCTCGGAGCTAGGAGTAGTTTCGACCATTATTGATCTAATACCATTGTATTGTGATAATAATGGGGCTATGGCGTTGGCCAAAGAGCCCAGGTCCCATCAGCGATCCAGACACATCCTCAGGCGATATCATCTGATCCGGGAGATAGTTGATCGCCGTGAGATCGAGATTCGGAGAGTAGATACAAAAGATAACACTGCGGATCCACTCACCAAGGCCCTCCCTTTGCCACAACATGAGCGACTTTTTGAGATGTTGGGTATGAGATACGCCAATAATTGGCGTTAGTGCAAGTGGGAGATTGTTGGATATATGGATGCCATAGAGGCCATTATATGATAGTGTATGTTCTGGTGTGTGTGTGTGTGTGTGTGTGTGTGTGTGTGTATTCAGGGGACATTCTTGCTCGACATGATAGGATGCTATCTGGTTGCACTTTTATCTTGACATGTTCATTTGATCATGCTTTCATTCATTTGGTACATGTTGATATAGCCCTTAGGATATGCAGGACTACTGAGATTATGATGCGGATCATACTAGTGGGACATGTGTAGTCTATGAGCATATTCTTGAAATGTTCCTAGTCGTGGGTGTATCGAGACGGGGCATCGATATCACCAGAGTAGAATAGCGTATACGTTGCTTGTCCCATATGATAGGCGATGGATGATCCCATATCCATTGGTGTGGTGACACCAAAGACCGTATACGGGTGCTCAGTGAGACTGGGTACACTGAACGGACTCGCCGAGAACTCCTATGTGGTATTATATCTATCGTCGGATAGAAGTTCTCAGGTGACACTGGTACATGCTAGTCTGTAGACCCAAGCTCGTCATAGAGTCTTGTGTGCCTCCCACTGTACTTTGATCTCCACCCTACCACGGCTCTACTGAGTCGTGCAAACAGGTGGATTTTTGGTAAAATCCCGATGCACATGGAGGCAATGAGCGATAGGAGGGGTTTCTTCTCTCCCGGTATTGGGGGTTGATGTTGCACCATGTACGATTGGCTATAACAGGAAGTCCCTGGCCAGGGCTGCTGAGATTTACTGATAAGTGTTATCAGTAGTTTCTCGATCTGTTATGAGCCATATACCGGCATGACTTATTGGATTATTGGGGTCGACGATACCATCCCTAGACTTACATATACAACATATCTGACGAAGAGACCGTACTGTACGGTAAGTGTTACCAGTTGGCTCGACGGGAGTTTTAACAGGTTTGCTTGTGTTTCTTTTGATCGCTTAATTCCTGGGAGCCGTTACGTACAGCTTGTGCCACTGACGGTTTGTAGTCATGTGATGTGATCACTGCCTACTGCTAGCGTATTGACGAGTCTTAGAGTCCCACAAAGGGGTCTCCTAGCTCTGGCTAAAAGATGTGGGGTGCATATGTGATATGCGCGGGAGCTCGATTAAATACGTGTATTGGATACCGTATTTTAATCGGGCGTTTACTATTGGACGGGTCGTATGTGATATGACCGGGTTATTAAATCAAGTGTTGATTTAATATTCCATTAACTCATTTATTAAAACCTATTTCTTTATGATGCATGAATGAGTGTATATATATGTTGATATGGATGCACACATGCAAGCATATATGTATCATGGTTGATGATACATTGGTGGTGGCAATGCAAGACTTACATGGTTACATATTATGTATATTTTGTTTATTTGAGAAAAGTAAAAATGGATTAATACCATGGTTTAATTACCCATGGTTTTGCTTAAACTCAAGTCACAAAATATCTAGATATTTTGTAACCATAGTTTAGCATGGATGACTCTCACTTACTCTCTTGAGTTGAGTTAGAGTTATTCATTATTCTCATATTATTCTCTTGAGTTTATTTTGAGCCATCTTCTTCTTCCTCTCTCTCTTCAAAGCTCTCTAGGGTTTTAAAAGAAAGAGAAAGAATTAAAAAGAAAATGTTTTTAATTGAGATCCAAACCTACATCACCATTCTACTTTAGTCTAGCCCACTAGTGTGGAGTGTTTGCTTCATCTTCATCCTTGATCAAGTGAAGCTTGGAGCTTGGTGCAAAGAGACTTCGTGGTGGATCATCGTGGACGCGAAAGGATACAAGCCAACCGGTTCAAACCCTACACGATCCAAAGAGTCTAGGAGGAGGCCTACAAAGGTTGTGTTTCTCCCTACTTAGTGTTAGACACTTGTAGTATATGATACTAGCATGTTATTACTCTATTTTTCTAGTTCGATTCATGTTTGGAATTGTTTAGCACCCTCTAAATTTTTGTTATAGCATGTGTGATGCAACCCTAAACCTAATGTGGTGCTAGAGAATCTCTACGATATTTGCATGTAACGACTCTGAAATCCTTGTACAGAAGTATTTGTTTAAATGTATAAAAAGGGTATTTCAGCCTGTTGTGGAGTTATAAGTTAAATTTGTTTAACAAAAGCTAGAAGCAACTTGTTGCTCACCGGTTAAGCTTCTACACTGCTGTGACATAGCCTGTGTGTTCGATTCCCCTTAGTCCCAATTATTTTTTTAAGTTTTTTCTTTTTAATTTTTCGGAAGCCCAAGAGTTGCACGTGCAATTCACGGAGAAAAGAAAAGTTTCAGAAAAATCAAACAGGCGCAATGAGGTGTAAACACTGATTTCACCACGTGGCACGAATCTCGAGGCAAACCCTTAAATCTCGACCGCCCATTTCCAAGATCTGACCGCCGCCGACGGTTGAGGTGGGTTCAATCACCTCCGTGCTTTGCACACACACCCTTTCATCTCCCCTCTACTCCCCTGCACTGTTTGATTTCCCTGCAATTAAACAGTGACCATTCAATTCATCATTTAACACCAATTTTAATTCTTTAAATTCAATTTTTAATTCCCAAACCCTAAATTCTTCACTATAAATACCACACCATTTCTTTAGCTCTTCTCTATTCTGAAATTCTGTCAAAAATTCTCAAAATTCTCTAAGTACAAGTGGAGTTAAGACTAGTCAATAAGGAGTTAGTGACCAAGCCTCTTTCGTTGAAAATCGGAGTCATTCCCAGAACTACCACGACGCCATGGAGCCCCCCTCTCTTCCTTACTCTTTTCTCGACGTTATAAAACCGTAAGTCCCTTTCCCCTCTCCTTCTTTTCAACTAAAATCGCATTCTTAAAACATATCGATAAAGTGGAGTTAGATCCGATATTACTTTTTTTCAAACCTTTTCACCCACTTGATTAGCAAAATAAATCACAACAACACTATAAAACCACTCTTAATCTTATTCACATCATTTAGCTTTTTAGTGTAATGAAAATTTCCATATGAAATACTCATATAACGAACTTTTTCATTAAAATACCATGAACTTTAGTATAACCCTTAATTAGCATAAATAGCTTAGGAAAATTCATGGGGTAACGACCTACCCCACACGCACACTATGGTTTCATAGTACGATGTTCTAGATGTATGGTTAATTCAAATAATAGGTTTTAAATTTAAATACCATATTTTTTACAAAAAGGGTTTCTTTTAATCGATATTTTTTAATCCTCGGCAATTGCGCCTATACAACCCTCGTTAGGGGACCCGCTAATGGATGGTGCGGATTATCGCACATCTTTGGGATAGTAGAGCGAGATGCAGAATTCCTCATGGAGTATTCGGTCTCGAAAGGAAATAAAAAAATACGGTTTTTAAGAAATATGAATTTTTCTAAACAAAACTAAATTTTGGAAAATTGTATATAATTATGAAACCGTATTTTCAGTAATTTTTTTTATGAAAAATCATATTTTCAAATGAAAGGTTAAAGTTAAATTAAAAATACCATCAAGTTTCCAAAAGAGCTAGTTTTCATAAAAATACCATAAACTTTTAAAAACTAGGTTTTATCACTAAAACACCATCTAAATTAAAATATATATATTCATAAAAACTCTAAATATCATAAATCACCCTCGAGGTTATTTTTAAACAATATCAAAGTATTTTTCATAAAACCCCATCGAGAGATGCAAACAATATAAATATAATGTAAACAACAATAATAAATATTTAAGCACTCTAGATTAATATAGGTTTAAGCGGTATCATTTCTCTTGAACCCCAAGGAGCCGGAAAAAGCGAGTGCTTGTCTATTCAGATTAGATAAGTTTAACGGAGTTATCGATGGCAATTGTCTTGAAAAAGACACAAATCTTGCCGTCCATGTGCAGCAGTTGCCCGATTACTTCCGAACCTAAGAAATTCAAGAGCTAAATCCTTTCATAAGATACTGACTCCAACTTGAATCTAAACTCACACCAGAATCCAAAATAAAACACAAACTTGGATACTTGATCATGAACTTGAACACTCGAATTCAAACATCAAACTCAAACTTGAATACTTCTTGACTTGGCCGAACCATGGTTATAACTTGACATGAACTTGACATGAATATCTGAATACATGATTATATCTTGAATATGAACATGTACATTTTTATATCCATGGATTCGGCCAAGACCCGTAATCTTAATCTATACAATACAATATGCGGGAATAAAGGGGTAGATTGGTACGGAACATATATCGTGGCATGAGAGGTCACTTTAAAAGACACTTTCATGAATTCACGTGCCGTTGTCCCGTGGGTTATGACGGGGCCTTGTACTACATGTTACCATAGTCCACGGGGTAAGATGGACTCCTTTCGTATACACGAATACCTTCTTTATCAAACTACAAATAACCACGTTAGAATAACTATCTTATATCTGTGAATGATCATATACAACTTTACCTGTCTACTGTTCATTTGGTTTCTATTCACATTACATACTATCTTCTCTTATTTCTTTTGGGACTTACCGAGCGTTAGTTTGCTGATGACATTCCTCTTTGTTTTCTTTCTTTGGAATGTTCTTCAGGAGAACCGGACTCTGAGGACATAAAGCCGAGCCAGGAGAACATGGACCAGTTTGCTACTCAACAGACTACTAGTTTCTTACTACCTGTACTTACTTTCATTATGCCATTGTTTATGCATTTGCATTATTATTGTATCTTTTATTTCCAGACTTTTGTATGCAAAGTTGAATGTAAATAAATTTGTCGTTTTATTTTATTACTCTTGTCATTCTTTCTCATTATTATATTGCTTAATTACACTTAACGTATTTTCATAGTAATACGTTGCGGGTTTGCCACGTCACCGTTTTCGTCTACTGGGAAGTGGGGCGTGACATCGCGTCACCTTCGCTCGCCGGCGGGGATCCTCAAAGAATTTTTGCCACAGACATCCCCCCGAGGGGAATGTCCGCTTCGGAAATCCCCCCGAGAGGATTTTCCGTCTTGGAAATATCCGCGAAGGGATGTTCCTCTATTTATGATGCCCTCGCGGATATCTCGAAAGAGTACCCGCTCGCAGATATCTCAATGAGATACTCACGGCGGATATCCCAAAAGATATCCGCTCGCGGATATCCCAATGAGATATCCGCGGCGGATATCTTAAGGAGATACCTGCTCGTGGATATCTCCCATGAGATACTCGTTGCGGGAACCCCCCCAATGGAGATACCCACTTTTCTCAAACTCACACACTTCAAGAATTTTTTTAACGGGGCACTGCCTCGCTGATTAGTGTAAAAAATTGAGTTTTAAAGTGTCATAAATACCGTAATCAAGACGGTGTCGCAAATAGCTAGCCGCGATGAGTACAGGTAGTTCATAGGGAGATGGTAAATTACTAATCTTGTTTTAGACGAGCTGATAAGAAAAGGTTGGATTTTTGTTCGGTTTTAAAACTAAAAGAGATTTAAAGAGAAGAATTTAGAAAAGGGTTTATTAGGGTCTTCGGATTAAGTAGTTAAAAGATGGAGTTTTTTTAAAAATAATTCTTTTTATCTTTTAATTATTTAATACTTGAAAAATAGTGAATGTGGATTAGGGTACTTGGAGGGATTAGGGATTGCATCTACCGACCCTTGTTTTTCCATTGATCCCTATTGATCTTAAGCCCTCAATAAAGTAAGTGTTAACGAATTTCAAATTGAGGTCGCAAGTATCATGAATTGGTAGTACGTCCGAATAAGAGAGCTAAGACTCCCTTTGTTAAAGTTTATAAAAATTAAAACATAAGAAAAAGATAACGGATTTTTCCATCTATTATACTATCCTCTCCTACAAACCCTAACAAGCGAGAATTTACTCGCTCATTGGGAAAAACGAAGTAAAAGAAGAAATGTAGAAGAATAACTGTCACGCCCCGCTTCCCAGAGTGGGCTAAGATCGGCACATGACAGAGCCAACCATGCTACCGTGGATAGGAAACATCCCTCCACAGTTACATTGCGGCTGTCTAGAGATACCAAGAACAGTAGAAATAAAATAAACTATCTAGTACATGTCCATTAGCCAGAATAAACGAGTCAAGAAATAATATGCGGAAGCAATAAATCCAATTAGCAATAACATCTGTAAAGTAAACATAACTAAACTGGATACTAACTGGATACTAACAGGATCCTCACTGCTCGGCCTGACGGCGGAAATACTCCTGATCAGCCTGCGACAAGGGTAGAGGATATGGGCCATGCAAAACCCAGACGTCAGTGCGTCATAATATCAACAATAATATAATTAAGGGGTAGCAGGTCGTGCAGGCACGGGTATGAACAGTAATAAGTCAATAGGAATATATAACAGTGAAGTATATCAGTATAAGTGACGTGCAGTGATCAATCTAAATTGTGCTACTGGGTTATCTATTCTAAAGTCTTCGAAATCAATTAATGTTCCTCATCGTAACCCATCGGTGATTATTCCGTAACACCCGGAAAAACGGCAAACAATAAGTATTCCGTAACGCCCGGAAAAACGACAAACAATAGGTATTCCGTAACGCCCGGAAAAACGGCAAACAATAGGTATTCCGTAACACCCGGAAAAACGATAAACAATATGATAGCCCTTTGAGTTACGTTCGGTTACATTCTTGATTTCCCCATACCCCCAAGTTATGTGTTCAAGTCAAATATTGATAAATCTGAAGCTAATGCCAACACAGGATCAAGCAGGAACAGGTTTGTCTATACAGATAACGGGATATGTCCATCGGGACAACATGTCAGGATTGTCAGCATTAGAAACAGGATCAGATAACATGTCAAGTAGTGATATATCAGATCATGTCAGGTAGTGTACATGTATCAAGTCATGTCAAATAGTGGTGTATCAGGTCACATCAAGTGGTGCACAGGTATCAAGCGGGTGCTCATAATCAAACTGTAGCAAGTACGGGTGCACAAATAAAAGTATGGATGCACAATTATTTATCAGGGGTCACATCATGACTATGTAGGATGCACATGATCAAGTATGAGGTACTAATGTAACTGTAAAATGAAATAATATGACATGGTATGTGAATAGATATAGAATTAATGGTATGGATGCACAATATCGATTAGGGTTACATTTACAGTTCCAATACTATGTAGGATGCAAATTATCAAGTATGTGGTGTCAATATAACAATAATATGTAATAATGTGATCTGTAGATGTAGCTATATGTATATTAAATGATATGGATGCAAATGTGTATCCGAAAACGGTAAAACTTTAGTATGGATGTATAATGTGATAAACGGGTAACATTTTACTCATATGGATACATAATAGTATACCTAGCATGTAGCAAGATGAATTAGCATGCAACTAGATATGTAAATAATGATATGGATGCACACGGACGTCATATAACAGTAAAATGATAAAATGGTAATGTGGGATGTATAACTTAAACAATATGTAATGTTATAATTCAAATGGGTGCAATATATTGTAGTATAGCATGTAGCAAGATAAATTTGCATGCGACTAGATATGTAATAAATGATACGGATGTGAACTGGTACCGTAAAACAGTAAAACAGTAACATGGACGTACAATGCAGTAAACATGCGATATTTTTATTCATATGGATGAAAAATATGTATCATAGTATGTAGCAAGGTAAACTTTCCTCGATCGGATCACACGACGGATACGTACAGCACATCCGACGTCGGTAAATCGTCGCAACGCACACACGGCACGCGGGACGGGTCCAGACAAGACAAGAGGGTGACCATGCAGGTAGAGGAATGTAGAAGAATAACAAACCATAAGAAAAAAAAGAAAGTGCGGAAAATAAATGCAGAAAATAATGCGGAAAATAAATGCAGAAAATAATGCGGAAAGTAAAAAGAAAAAATTAAATGAGAAACTACCTTTTATTAAAAATTAACTCCGTTACAAAAACGAAAACTAAAACCCAAAATGATTAACCCTCAATTTGTGCTATAAGAGAGATACCTCCACCCGTAGAATTACATCTCTTTATATATGGCTAGGAAGTTTGGAGATTAAGTAATAAAAGATACAACAGAATACAATTTTTCCAATCAATTTTCTATCCTAATTCTAATAGATTTCTACTAAATCTTTTGAAATCGATTCTCTAGGTTTTTTCTGTTTTCTTGTCTTAATTTTTGGAGATTTCTTAGATAATTTCTTTCAAATATTCTTGTATCTCTGCAGTTGCATGGATCTCCAGTTTGCTCCTAAACTTGGCAGCTTGATTTGTTGAATTTGATTTGATCTCTTGAATCCTATTTGCAGTCTTGAACTGATTTTCTACCATTAAACCTGCACAATATCTCAAATCAAATTATTATTAGCATTTATTTCATTTGGAAAAATTGTAACATTTCAGAAATATAAAACATTATTTTGGAATTTAATATTAAAATAATATATTCCGCGAAAACTATTCGATTTGCGAATTTGGGGTTTTCGTAGAATGGTATAAATATATACCAATATTTGGGAAATAATTGGAGATTAAAATGATTTATTCATTTAAAAATATATTTATCGGATTTGGGCATTTTTATAATTAATTGTATGCAAGTTTAAATTAAACTCGATTAGTGCACCACTAATCACGATTATGCCAAATCCGTATTTTTAATTAGTCATGGGTAGTGCACCATATTATGTTGCATTGTTGTTGCATGTTGTGTTATTTTGGTTGTTTCATGTTGTATTTAGGTTTTGTAAGAAAGAGAGAAACAAATAGATGCCATGATTAAAAAAAGAAAAAGAAAAGAAAAGTCAATGGCATGGCATATGATGAGTGAGAGAGAGATGAGAGTATGGCATGCTACCCTTGACATCAATTATTTCCTTCACCCTCATTTGTTTTCTTCAACTCCTTCTTCTTCCTCACCTCCCTCCTCCACCTCCTCTACCTCATGAAAGCATCTCCAATCCTTCACCAAAACCCTATACTCCCTTCACTAAAAATGATCCCCACCTCATCCTACATCTTATGGACCTTTCAAGCTTGGATTTTGAAGACTTTGAGTAACTCAAGAAAATTCTTGAGTTGCCAAATGAGGTAAAACCCATATCTTTTAGTTAAGTTATTATGTTTAGTATATCCTAGTTTAGTTTAGAGTTTGTATTAGTTGGGTTAGTGATGTTTGGAATTCCAAGAGGGGGTTTAGGTGATTGTGTGGACTTGTGATATGTAGTGACTGTTCACAAGACCTTAGTGTTGATTTCCTGGACCAAAACAGAGATTTGAACCCGATACATGAATTCTAAAATTTTCCCGTGTCGGTTTTGTGACATTTTGTTGGCCTACAGGGAATCTAGAGCAACCTGGGATGTTTATGAGGAAAACTAGAAATATCACTGACCTAGATTAACCACTAGAAGACCACCACCGAAGTACGAAGCCTTTTCACTCTACTTTGGCCGGCGAGACCGGATATTGTGGTGATGTCGCCGGATTTCTGTTGGGTTCTGGGGTTGTTTTTTGGCTGTAGCTCCTAATCCATATAAACTATTCCCTGTATTTGCTTGTTTAGTCCCAATTAACCTGAGATGAAATCTGGGAGTGATTTTCTATGTTCCTGAATTTGGTATTTGTGATTTATGAACTTGGGTTTTGGTATTTGATATTGTATTGGGTCGTTGGACGTTGGTACGTCAATGACGAGGGTTGTTTGGTTGTTTTTGCATACGTAAGCTATAGGTTCTAACCTATGAGCCCTTCGTGTGCCGTATCGGTTTTCGGACTTGGTTTTCATATTGATGCGATATGTATTGATTGTAGGTACCTTCACATGGATTCCGAGACGACGAAGTACATCGACTACGGTTGAACAAAGAGTTCCGCAGGTGAGTAGATTTATATCTACGGGGGAAATCGAGTGGATGGCGCCTAGTACCCCCGCAACTATTGATATGTGATTTATAATTTGGAGACAAGATATGCCACGACTTAAGATTATAGTTAATGGATTTAGTGTGAAATGATATGATAGAAAGGATGTCTCGAATTGATATATAAGGATATGAAACGTGAACGTGAATCACGATATATATATATATATATATATATATATATATATATATAGTTGCAAGAGAATAAGTATGAAAATAGTATACGATGAAATATGATGACTTGGTTTGATATGTCGTCATGAGGATGCAAGGCGATATGAGAATATTGATACCTTTGTCAGGACCCATGATATGAGATTGATATGGATGTGACCTGAGATATAGGTATATATATATAATTATGATAATAATGAGTGATATGCCGTATGAGACTTAGATCCGTACCCTCATTGTTGTATAGGTCGATAGAATCCCTATTCTGTTTGTTGTCGCTGTACGATGGTTTACTACATGCGATGTTTTACCCGATGATTGATCCATACCCTTGACTAGAGGATGCCGTACGATGGATTATACCGTACATGATGTTGTGAGGCTGGATGCCGATTGATAGATTCAATGACTCGGATATGTTATAGATATTTAATCCCTGTCTACACCTCTTAGTTTAGCCTTTACGTAGATGTTAGATTAGATACGTATACCTTATAGCATTGCGCTCACGATTTACTTTATGCTACGTTCATGATATTCTCATTGCATTACATAAACCTGTGCTAGTACACCTACACAATCTTCGATGATGCGTATGTTACACTTACAAAGATTTGCCGGCTCACACACTTTCATCATCGCTAATTGCTATGTCACTTACACAGTAGAATTGCTATATCATGCTATTACTCTTAATTGTTCAGTGCTGTCACATAACTCGTTGGCATGATATATTGCTATGCTCACATCATTATGCTATGTCGCATGATATACTTGATATGCTCACATTTCTGTTCTATGTTTGCATACATCATGCTTTATGATTATACGCATTGAGATACTGTTTTCATGAGATTCTGGATTTGAGAACCGTAGTTATATTTCAAAGGAAATTATGTATAGTTTTAAAAACCCAGTTCTCTTGATATGATATTTCGAGGCGTCCACCATGAGTTTTCTCGGTTCTGAGATTGGTATGTGAAATCTGATTCGAGGAGATGGACGATTTGTTTGCGGGTTCATGGTGGACCCGGTATGGTACCCTGGGAAAAGAAATGTATGTTGTCCAATAGACGATGATCCCGATAGAGGGACTAGTACCTACCGGTGATATTATTTGGGCTCGGCGGTTATCTGAAGGATACCAACCGGAGTCGTGAGATGGATATAGGCCGATCCGGACTGACGGAGCTCGTAGGCTGATCCGAATTGATGGAGCCCGAGATATGAGGATTTACGTGTCGATATTGGACACGGGTTTCATGATGTTTTGAATGTCAATGTTAGACACTCAGGATCCATGATTTTGATGTGTCGTTGATGGACACACGTTGGTTGATATCCTCATATTTACATGCGTATGCTTCCATGATGTTTCGAGTGTCGATGTTGGAAACTCAGGTTCCATGATGTTGTTGTGTCATTGATAGACACGTGGATGATATCCACATGCATACAGGCATTGATTATTGTTGGCATATATGCAGACACAGTCACCCTAGATATCATAGTATTACTTTCATGATATAGTTGACCTAGGAAATCGTTGTTTTATTCGATTTCTACCTGCTGATGTTTTCTACTCACGAGTTGACAACTGACCCCCTTCGTGCCACAGTTCTTGCAGGTTTGGCCATATCGATCAGTAGCGGTTTCGCTGGTACACAGCTTGCATTCGGGTGATTTTCTATGATAGGTGGGACATATTGGATCGTGCCCACTCTTGTATTATTATTCCCATTGTATCTAGTCAACTCCATCAATCAGAATCTGGTATTTGTATATTTAGTAAGACTTAGAAAGGCTTGTGCTTGCGAGACTTAGAGCAACGGATTATATGTTTGCTATTTGGGGGATTTGATGTCTTGCTTATTTACATTATCCTTTTGTGTTGATCTTCACCGTTGGGCGTCGTATACATATATTTCTGACTTGCGTGGTTGTGATTCCACCGATTGGAGAAGTGCTAGCTCTCGCTTAGGGATGCCTTTATTGTTATCTTGTATATGTGGTTTTAGATCAAAATATACAAGGGAGGTGTTGTCCAAATTTTCAAAAAGACAAAACATGTTTTTCAACTAGTATAATCCACTTGCATTTTCATATTCCGTTATCTATGCATTTAGGAAAACGTTTGATTTTATCATACCTTTATTTCTAAACTTCACCTCTTTTATTTTCTTTAAAAGGTTTAGATTTCTGGGATTCGGCTTACTTAATTTACGTTACGCCTTTAGACGTTGCGTGATTTAAGTGCCGGTCACGAACTAAATTTCGGGTCGTGACAAAGTTGGTATCAGAGCGTTAGGTTTAAACTTGGTTCGAGTCTAGGTTTGACTATGCGGAGTTTGGGGCGTAATCTATTTCAGAACATAGGCTTGACCTTACGGAACTTAGACTTGAACATAGGGGGTATTTGGCCCGAACATTCGTTACATAGGTTGACCCTGATTGATGGATTAGGTAACTCAAGTAGAGTGACATACCGTGCGTATGTTCCGCGACATACTTACGATACGATACTCCGCTTAAGTAACCTTAGGATGTATATATTTGAGATCCTTGATTCTATTCGTTCCCATAATCATACTCTCATTGATTTCGTTCCTCCTTATGAACATGTATCCATTCTGGATCTATTGATTCCTTTCATTCCTTTGAACTATCTTCATTGATACATGCTTGAGGTTCCTGTCACCAAGGTTTGAGCGCAGATTGAGCTACTGCTAGTGATGCGGTCAGGGCGAGCTCGTCATGGACGAGAACTGACCATCGTGTTTTCTGGTGACATGGGAACGTCTCGTTTTAGTATTTGTGTTGTGACCTCTCATTTGAGACGAGTGCTCGGTTTTGCACCGGATGATCGGGCTACTGATAGAGGCTGCCTGTTATGAGAGGACTGTTGATGTACAACTTACTTCAGAGTTTGCGATGTTGTCTACTGTGTAGACAGATGACCCAGCCGTTGCTGAGATTGATGGGATGTCGCTTCCAGAGCTTATGAGATGAGATTGCTGGAGCTTTCATGCAGAGATGCAACAGAAGATAGCTAGTCTATCGTCAGCTGAGTTGAGCGACTGAGATGATTCGTCTGATTTGATGCACCGACGCATACTCAGTTGAGTTGAATATTTCCAGTGTGGAGAATCTTATTTAGATCTAGAGTAGATCGATCCAGATATGACGTTATTCGTTGGATGATCTGATAGGAGATCAGTAAGTTGACCGATTTCGGATAGAGGACCTCACCCAGATGCGTTGTGAGTTGATCGAGAACGGATGAATAAAGTATATTCCTCCGATGGTTGGGATGAGTTCCCGAGGATGTGTTCGTATAGATATCTTCTACAGAGTGATGAAGATACCGAGTTCGTAATTTCGAGTCCGTATGAGAGACTCCGGATTGACTGTAGCTTAGAACAATTGCAGTACGCAGATAGCATGACGTGATTTCGATGTGGACGGTAATGAAGATGGGTGAAATAAGAGTTTCGTGCGAGATGTTAACGAGATGTTGTTACACCCCGTTGAGATTAGAGATCTGATATGTATACAGAGGCGTTGGGATACGACCAGTTCCCACGGAAATGCTGTGCTGAGAACGCGGATGTCCAGAAAACGAGAAAAGATTATGCAAGAGTACCAGCCTTCGTACAGTTCGGCATAGGAGAGATCGGAAGAGACCTTGAGCAGGTGCCTTCCAGGACGCTGCTGCAATAAGATTTGCACCGAGGATCAGTTGTGTCACGTGTATTCAGAGGGCCAGAGGGCGACGCCAGTGACGTGCTGCTTTACGAGTGGTCATACTAATTGGCCGAGAAATGACCAGAGAAGTGCCAGAACGGAATCGTTTCCGTTAGTACACCTAACCGGGCCGACAGCCGATGGATTGAGAGATTGGTAATCCACAGAGAAAATAAGGACCAAGATACACAGGACGCCAGACCGTGAGCAGGAGGCAGGCGGATGTTCTTGCTCTACCAGTTTTGGGCGCACCGGCATATTTTCAACATTTAAGGAGGTGTACTTCAATGTCATTTATTGCGATTTGCGTTTAGTGATCCGAGTATCACGTTTATATCGCTTGGATTTGAGTTTTGATGATTAAGTTTCATGACATTGTTTTCGTGCACCATGGCTGCACCTATTGGATATCTTCTTTTATGCACTGTTATTGCACTTGATTTATATTTATACATCGCTACCTCGGTTTGCTATTTGTGCATATCAATTGCACTTAATATTGCCTTGGCTGCATGTGTTTATGATTTCGTCGATTTCATACGGTTGATTTGATTTTGTGCATGTGGTTCGCACTCGATTTGATTTTTGCACTCGGTATAGCTCTCATGTGCTTGTAGTGCATTGATACGTATTTTGTTCACGCAGTTGCACACGTTTATGATTTTATACACCTTGGTACACTCGGTGTTGCTTTTTATACGCATTTGTGTTATTGATGAGTTTCCGTGCATTTGTTGCACCAGATTGGTATTTCGTGCATTTGTTGCACCAGATTTATATTTTTGTCCATTGGTTGTACCAGATTGGTATTTCGTTCATTAGTTGCACTTGATTTATACTCCGTACATTGGTTGCACCCGATTTATGTCTTTGAGCATTTGTCTCACCAGATTTATGTTTTTTTGCGCGTTTGCACTTGACATTCGTTATCGTGCACGCTACTGCACTAGATTTTTATTCGTGCATGTCGGATGCACTTGTCGTGTATGTTTGATGCACTTGATTTATATTTTTATTCGTGCATGTCAGATGCACTTGATTGAGATTTTACTCGTGCATGTTAGATGCACTTGATTTAGATGTTATTCGTGCATGTCGGATGCACTTGATTGAGATTTTATTCGTGCATGTTGGATGCACTTGATCTAGATTTTGTTCGTGCATGTCGGATGCACTTGATTGAGGTTCTATTTGTGCATATTGAATGCACTTGATTCATATTTTCATTCGTGCAGGTTAGTTGCACTGGGTTGAGATTTTCGTGCACTCTAGATGCACTTGATGTTGTTGTCATGCACACCTGTTGCATTTGACAGATGCTTTTGTGCACACCGGTTGCACTTAGTTTGGTTTTTGTGCACATTCGTAGCACTTGTATTTGGTTTTGATTTCCGTGCACACCAGACGCACGTGATTATTGGATACGCCTTTTGAGGCTGATTTTTGCTCTTGGGCATTATATTTTGATGTTGAGTACTATATATATAGTAACCGAGTAGGACTGATATGAGGACAGTGCCTGAGTACTTTTGCATGCATTAAAAAGTTTACCAAGAGATTTTCAAAAAAATGTGCTATAGTCTCGCTATTTCCTACGTGTCCGTGAGTGACACGAAATTTTACAAGGAAAACCTTCTGAGATATTTCAAAAGGCGGAACGTAAAATTTGAACAAAAACATATATATAGATATATTTACTACCTTACAATTGAGCGTCCGCCACTTGTGCCGTGAGCTACGCATCACACGGCGATTCGGAAAGGATTTTGCATGTATTTTATCCATTCTTTAGAGGAAATTAAAAGGAATGCGTACTATATATGTATTATGATTTTGATAATAGCATATCGGATTTAAGTAGTGGATTTCGAGATCTATATCTCCGTTGTAACTCCGATGATTGCGTTACACTTGACGGAGTTCGACCTTGAGTTTTATACTCATTTTCATGCGCACTTGATGCGCTGTGGTATTTCTGTGTATTCCGTGATTTCGGAGCCCCGTTGATCTGAACAAGATTATTGAAATGTTTTAGCATTTGGGGGTTTAAATTTAAATTCGGGGACCGAATTTATTTAAGGGGGGAAGATTGTAACATTTCAGAAATATAAAATATTATTTTGGAATTTAATATTAAAATAATATATCTTGCGAAAACTATTCGATTTGCGAATTTGGGGTGTTCGTAGAATGGTATAAATATATACCAATATTTAGGAAATAATTGGAGATTAAAATGATTTATTCATTTAAAAATATATTTATCGGATTTGGGCGTTTTTATAATTAATTGTATGCAAGTTTAAATTAAACTCGATTAGTGCACTACTAATCATGATTATGACAAATCCGTATTTTTAATTAGTCATGGCTAGTGCACCATGTTATGTTGCATTGTTGTTGCATGTTGTGTTATTTTGGTTGTTTCATGTTGTATTTAGTTTTTGTGAGAAAGAGAGAGAAACAAATAGATGCCATGATTGAAAAAAGAAAAAGAAAAGAAAAGTCAATGGCATGGCATGTGATGAGAGAGAGAGAGAGATGAGAGTATGGCATGCTACCCTTGACATCAATTATTTCCTTCCCTCTCATTTGTTTTCTTCAACTCCTTCTTCCTCACCTCCTTCCTCCACCTCCTCCACCCCATGAAAGCATCTCCAATCCTTCACCAAAACCCTATACTCCCTTCACTAATAATGATCCCCACCTCATTCTACACCTTATGGATCTTTCAATCTTGGATTTTGACGACTTTGAGAAACTCAAGAAAATTCTTGAGTTACCAAATGAGGTAAAACCCATATCTTTTAGTTTAGTTATTATGTTTAGTATATCCTAGTTTAGTTTAGAATTTGTATTAGTTGGGTTAGTGATGTTTGGAATTCTAAAAAGGGGTTTAGGTGATTGTGTGGACTTGTGATATGTAATGAATGTTCACAAGACCTTAGTGTTTATTTCCTGGACCAAAACAAAGATTTGAACCCGATACATGAATTCTAAAATTGTCCCATGTCGGTTTTGTGACATTTTGTTGACCTACAGGGAATCTGGAGCAGCCTAAGATGTTTATGAGGAAAACTAGCAATATCACTGACCTAGATTAACCACTAGAAGACCACCATCGAAGTACGAACCCGTTTCCCTCTACTTTAGCCGGCGAGATCGGATATTGTGGTGATGTCGCCGAATTTCTGTTGGGTTCTGGGGTTGTGTTTTTGGCTGTAGCTCCTAATCCATATAAAATATTCCCTGTTTTTGCTTGTTTAGTCCCAATTAACCTGAGATGAAATCTGGGAGTGATTTTCTATGTTCCTGAATTTGGTATTTGTGATTTATGAACTTGGGTTTTGGTATTTGATATTGTATTGGGTCGTTGGACGTTGGTACGTCAACGACGAGGGTTGTTTGGTTGTTTTTGCATACGTAAACTATAGGTTCTAACCTATAAGACCTTCGTGTGCCATATCGGTTTTCGGACTTGGTTTTCATAACGATGTGATATGTATTGATTGTAGGTACTTTCATGTGGATTCCGAGACGACGAAGCACATCGACTACGGCTGAACAAAGAGTTCCGTAGCTGAGTAGATTTATATCTACGGGGGAAGTCAGGTGGATGGCGTATAGCACCCCCGCAACCATTGATATGTGATTTATAATTTGGAGTCAAGATATGCCACGACTTAAGATTATAGTTAATGGTTTTAGTGTGAAATGATATGATAGAAAGGATGTCTCGAATTGATATATAAGGAAATGAAACGTGAATGTGAATCACGATATATATATATATGTGTGTGTGTGTGTGTGTGTGTAGTTACAAGAGAATAAGTATGAGATTAATAAGATGACTTGATGTGAGATATTGATGTGATAAAAAGAGTATACGATGAAATATGATGACTTGGTTTGATATGTCGTTATACGGATGCAAGGGATATGAGAATATTGATACCTTTGTCAGGTCCCATGATATGAGATTGATACGGATGTGACCCGAGATATAGGTATATATATATATATATATAATTATGATAATAATGAGTGTTATGCCGTACGAGACTTAGATCCGTACCTTCATTGTTGTTTAGGTCGATAGAATCTCTATTCTGTTTGTTGTCGCTGTACGATGGTTTACCGCACGCGATGTTTTACCCGATGATTGATCCATACCCTTGACTTGAGGATGCCATACGATGGATTATACCGTACGTGATGTTGTGAGGCTGGATGCCGATTGATAGATTCAACGACTCGGATATGTTATAGATATTTAATCCCTGTCTACACCGCTTAGTTTAGCCTTTACGTAGATGTTAGATTAGATACGTATACCTTGTAGCATTGCGTTCACGATTTACTTTCTGCTACGTTCATGACATTCTCATTGCATTACATATACCTGTGCTAGTACACCTACACAATTATCGATGATGCGTATATTATACTTACACAAATTTGCCGACTCACACACTTTCATCATCGCTAATTGCTATGTCATTTACATTGTAGAATTGCTACATCATGCTATTACTCTTAATTGTTCAGTGCTGTCACATGACTCATTGGCATGATATATTGCTATGTTCACATCATTATGCTATGTCGCATGATATACTTGATATGCTTACATTTAAGTTCTATGTTTGCATACATCATGCTTTATGATTATACGCATTGAGATGCTGTTTTCATGAGATTCTGGATTTGAGAACCGTGGTTATATTTCAAAGGAAATTATGTATTGTTTTAAAAACCCGGTTATCTTGATATAATATTTCGAGGTGTCCACCATGAGTTTTCTCGGTTCTGAGATTGTTATCTGAAACCCGATTCGAGGAGATTGACGATCCGTTTGCGGGTTCATGGTGGACCCGGTATGGTTCCCCGGGGCAAGAAAGGTATGTTGTGCAGTAGACGATAAGTCTGGCAGAGAGACTACTACCTACCGGTTATAGTATTTAGGCTTGGCGGTTATCCTGAGGATATCGATTGGAGTCGTGAGATGGATATGGGCCGATCCGGACTGACGGAGCCCGAGATCTGAGGATTTACGTATCGATATTGGTCACGGGTTTCATGATGTTTCGAGTGTCGAAGTTAGACAATCAGGTTCCATGATTTTGATGTGTCGTTGATGGACACACGTTGGTTGATATCCTCATATTTACATGCATATGCTTTCATGATGTTTCGAGTGTCGATGTTGGACACTCAGGTTCCATGATATTATTGTGTCATTGATGGACACATGGATGATATCCACATGCATATAGGCATTGATTATTGTTGGCATATATGCAGACACGGTCACCTTAGATATCATAGTATTACCTTCATGATATAGTTGACCTTGGAAATCGTTGTTTTATTCGATTTCTACCTGCTGATATTTTCTACTCACGAGTTGACAACTCACCCCCGTTGTGCCACAGTTCTTGCAGGTTTGACTGCATGGATGAGTAGTGGTTTCGCTGGCACACAGCTTGCGTTCGGATGATTTGCTATGGTAGGTGGGACATATTAGATCATGCCCACTCTTGTATTATTATTCCTGTTGTATCTAGTCAACTTCATCAATCAAAACTGGTATTTGTATATTTAGTAAGACTTAGAAAGGCTTGTGCTTGTGAGACTTAGAGCGACGGATTATATGTTCGTTATTTGGGGGATTTGATGTCTTGCTTCTTTACATTATCCTTTTGTGTTGATCTTTGCCGTTGGGCGTCGTATACATATATTTCTGACTTGCGTGGTTATGATTCCGTCGATTGGGGAAGAGATAGCTCCCGCTTGGGGATGCCTTTATTGTTATCCTGTATATGTGGTTTTGGATTAAAATATACAAGGGAGGTGCTGTCCAAATTTTCAAAAAGATGAAACATGTTTTTAAACTAGTATAATCCACTTGCATTTTCATATTCCGTTATCTATGCATTTAAGAAAACGTTTGATTTCATCATACCTTTTGTTCCCGCAAAAAAAAATTTCCTGCGCAAAAGAGCTCAAGGTATCAAATGGCAGCGATACGTTTAAGAAAATGCGAACCAGTATTTTACGGGCCGTATTTTGACAAACTCCCGAATGGGAAACAGCTAAATTCTGATGGTATTGTAAGCGTCTTGGAAAACCCTTCGATTTGATATATTATAGGCCTCATAAATCATCCGGGATCAAAAGTTATGAGGCATCACGTGCCCACATGTGACCGGGCATCACGTGCCCACATGTGACCGGGCATCACGTACCCACATGACCATTTACAGGCAAAGCCTGTAGACACTGAATAAAATAAATAATTAGAAATAATTAATCAGAAGGGGTCACGTGCCAACACGTGATAGGCTCTTAAACCCTCTGAAACAATAGAATTAAATTCTAATTAAATAATTAATCAGCGGGGTCACGTGCCAACACGTGATGGGTTGCTGATCCCTCTAAACCAATAGAATTAAATTCTAATTAATTGGTCAATCAATGGGGTCACGTGCTAACACGTGATAGACTCTTAAACCTTCTGAACTAATAGAATTAAATTCTAATTAAGGGAAATCAAAAACCCTAGTTGGAAAAATATTTCCCTAAATCTTTCCAAACAAAAAAGATGGTGTTATGTAAAATGGAGCACCGTTGGATTAAAAATCCAATGGTGATTAAAAATCACCAATTTATGGAAAGATTTTAAACAAGGAAAGATTTCCCTGAAATTTGCCAGGAATAATAGATAAAATATCTTTTGGATTAAAAATGCAATGGTGAATAAAATTCACTGGATGATCTAAAAGATCATGTTGATTACAAAAACAACCAAAATCTTTCAATGAAAAATTGACTAAATAAATTGATTCTTTTGTTTCTCTTATAAATAGGAGCCAAGAATAGAAGAGAAGGGATCTACTTTTTTTTTGAGAGAGATACAACAACAGAGAGAAAAAAGAGAGGAGAATTTAATTCTCAAGAGAGAAAAAGATTTCCTCAGAAGAGAAAGAAACCCTAGGTGAGAAGGGGAAAGATATCTAAGCTCCATAAAACAAAAAGAGAATTTAATTCTCAATTTAAGAGTTTAACTCTTCTGAATAAGAACTTAGTTCTTCCTTTGGTTGAAGATCTGCAAAAGCAGATCTCCCCACAAGTTGAGAATTTAATTCTCTTCGGGGAGATTCTGTCATGCAGATCCAAAATATAGAGAGAGAATTGAGTTTAAGAAATTTAATTCCTACAAATTCATAGGAATTTAATTCCTCCAAATGAAACTAGGGTTTAACCCTACATAAGAATTTAATTCTTCCAAATTCATAGGAATTTAATTCCTCCAAATGAAACTAGGGTTTAACCCTACATAAGAATTTAATTCTTCCAAATTCATAGGAATTTAATTCCTCCAAATGAAATTAGGGTTTAACCCTACATAAGAATTTAATTCTTCCAAATACATAGGAATTTAATTCCTCTAAACAGAACTAGGGTTTAACCCTATAAAAGAATTTAATTCTTAAAAACAAGAGACTTAAAGCTCTCCATGCACATAAAGATCAAGTATTTAACATGATCACGTGATAACACGTGACCCATCATCCCAACGAACAAAAAAGAACGAACAAGACTAGGTCACGTGCCCCCACGTGACCCTTAAACAGACTCCTCAAGACGAGAAAGAAAAAAGCTTGGAGGCAATGCCTCACGTGCTCACACGTGACCCTCAAAACTAAAGGGAATAAAGCCAAAGGCAATACTGATTTAGGGCGCCTCACGTGTCCCCACGTGACCCCTGACAAACACCTCTTTGAAAAAGAGAAGAGGGAAATAACTGAAGGATTAAAAAATCCAATGCATAGACGCCCTCACGTGTCCCCACGTGACCCCTAACAAATCCCCTTAATATCCAGTGCATGGATGCCCATCACGTGCTCACACGTGATGGCCGTAAAGACTAAAAGTGTTTAATACTTATTTGAATATGCTGGGAAGAAAACAATGGAAGTCTGGCCTCATCTTCAGATGCCTTACGTGCTCATACGTGATGGCCTGAAGGCTAAGTGTTTAACACTTATTTGCAGATTTGAGAGTAAAATAAAGGAGGTTTGGCCTAATTCTCTGGCGCCTCACGTGACCACCTCATCTTTATAGTTTAACACTATTTTGAGTATTTTGTCCCCAGTGTTTAACACTGTTTTAAAGCGCATCACGTGGGAACACGTGATCGCCAAATATCTTCTAGTGTTTAACACTATTTTAAAACCAATCTAGCTCAAATTGGCTATGTTTTCTAGAGGCAAGACTCCCCTTTGACTGAACCTCAAATACACTTTTATCTTCCAAAATTGGTCATCTTATGTAGAACCCAAAGCCTTTCAGACAACTTTGGTTCAAGGGTACATCTCTCCACACCTTTGATGCATGTCGTTGTAATTCTTAAACGTCTTCAGAGAGGTGGTGGGTCCCAATAGCCAATAACTATCTGGTGCATTTCCAAATCCATGTTTGCATTTGAACTTGGACCGCAATGTCCCTAAACTAAACAAATAGGGCCCGAATGCTCTTTTGTTGGATCTAAATGATCCTGTTAAGTAGATCTTAGTCTAAAATTAGCTTAACATATCCTTAACAACCATTTAAGTTGATCTTACTCTCAAATGAGATTAACGATCCTTAAATTAATCCAACCACAGATCCCTCAACCAACATTGGTTCAAGAGTACATCTCTTCACTCCTCTGATATATGTCGATGTAATCCTTCAACGTCTTCAGAGAGGTGACGGGTCCCGACAACCAGATTTTACATGGACTATGATGTCTTTAAACTTGGACTGTGGGGTCCTTAAACTCATGGATTATGATGTCCTTAAACTTTATAGACTATGACGTCTTTAAACTACGGACTGTGGGGTCCCTTTAAACCCATGGACTATGATGTCCTTAACCTCGGATTGTGGGGTCCCTTTAAACCCACGGACTATGATGTCCTTAACCTTGGACCACCATGTCCTTAAACTGGTAATCGACCGCAATGTCCCTAAACTAAACAATAGAGCCCAAATGCTCTTTTGTCGGATCTAAACGATCCCGTTAAGTTGATCTTAGTTTGAAATTAGACTAACGTATCCTTAACATACGTTTAGTTGATCTTAGTCTCAAATGAGACTAACGTATTCTTAAACCTAACCCCAAACCCAAATCTAAAAAAATACGGATTTGGACTAATCCAAGCCCTACGGACGACAACATAAATTAGTCTCCGTATACAATCCACAGGCAACCTAAAACAAAACAAACACACACGACACGAAGTGACCATCCGGAGAAGGAGAAAGTGGTTACCGCGATGCAGTAGCGTAATTAACTGCAGGGGCTTGCGCCTGCAGGGAAGAGCATCCCTACAATCAAAAACCCTTCAACGAGGGGGAATCTGACGAAGTCTGTTATATCGGTCGCATCCGTTTAAACTTCCGATACATGGTACCATAAATCAACTTGGTAACTTCGGAGAGGTGGACGGATAGCACCAATAGCATCTGCCCTCGAAATTCAGGCCTAACGTCCCAACGTCCCGGTCGCGTCTTTCGGTGGTGAATAGATTCTGGCACGCCCGGTGGGCCCTTTTCCTCTTTCCACTCCATCTTTCGTGTGTCGTGTTTCGTGAACGAATCGCGGTTTTTCTATGGTTGTCCCTGGATTCAAGGTACTGAGATTTGGTTTCTTGCTCCGTGCAGAAAACAGAAAATTAACGGATTCACACTGCACTCATTGCAACAACTCCCACTCCATCCTCTCCGGAGGAGTGACTTACGGGCCTCAAGCGGCCTCCCTTTTTAAGATGCCAGTGGAGCAGGTAACTCAGGCCACCACTGGGCTGTTCTTTGGGACCATGCTCCCACCAATGAGCTCCAATGTCCCTCTGCCGTTGCAAGAAGCCCCGAAGAAGTCGATCTTTGATCGGCTTATCACTACCGCGGCCCCTCTCAGCGGGTCGACCAAACCAAGCGCCTCAGTTTTTGACAGGTTGGGCCAAAGTTCATGTGGGCCCATGAAGAAGCATGCAATTCCAGAAAGGGTTATCCCGAAGAGGATAGCCATCCCTGCTCCCGAAATCGTCAAAGCGGCTTCTCCTGCCAAGGGGTCGGTCTTGACAAGACTAACCGTTTCAGCTCTCTTTCCAGGAGAAATTGTCAAGGCTGCCCCTTCTCGGAAGTCTGCCTTCGATAGGTTGGCTATCCCCACTCAGCAGACATCAGTCTTCAATAGGCTGACAACGACAACTTCTGACCAACGCCGAGGGCATGAGGAAGTTACCCCTACAGCCGAGATAATCCCAATGGCTCGACACGCTCGACGTCGCCACTGGCGCCGAGTAAGGAAGGCTGGGGGTAACTCTCCTTCTGGACTGACTCCGCCGGCTCCAACGGTGGAAATCGATGCTGCTGTTCCAACTGGGAACAGCTTTGAACCGCTAAGGAGGGTGCGCAAAAACTCTCCGACCGCCGTGCTAAAGAGATCTCCTCCACCAATGGAGAATGCCCCAAAGACGAAGCTGGAGCTGCCCCTTCAAAGGCTGTCCTCTAAAATTTATAAGGTCTGACGTCAAGTCCAAGACTCGGTGATTGATCCAAATTACTGCCACCGACAGGAAAAGATAAAGGTTCGACAAGAAGAGGACCACCCTGTCAAGCCACAAAAGACGACAGCTACTTGGGTGCCCACTGCAACGGCCCCCTCAACTTCGACCGCCCATAAGAGGAGAAGTCCGGAGAAAATTCCTGAGTCTGCAACGAATCGCAAGACCACTGAACCCAAACTCCCTAAGTATGGGGGCATGGTGGTGCACACTGTCTATATGGCATCCGGAAAAGAGGATAGCCGTATCTCCACAGGTGATCAACCGCTTACGCAGTTAGTAACTAAGGCTCAGGAGCAACAACAACAAAAGCTCTAAGAAATGCTAACAACCATGGCCGCACTCATAGGACCGAAAGCAAGCCCAAAGACATCCTCGGAGCAGCGCCGTGAGCAGGAAACTGATGCCGAATTCCTTCGGAGAATGCTTGAGAGGAAAGACAAAGAGGCCGCAGAACAGGCGGCCAATATAAAATAAATGGCCTTTCTGTTCCAAGATATGGTGGGCATGATGATCCAGCACCCTCCAGCTGAAGATCCTCCAATAATAATTGAAGATGATAGAGGATAGACATCAAATCCTCTGCCGGCTCTGTCAACAACCAAGGAAGAGACAATCTCCAAAGCTGCTCTGGATGATTACATCATTCAGCAGATACGAGTTCATCAGGCGAATGAAGCGGCTGGGCAAATTGTTAAAACGGAACGACCCTATCCGGGTTGGTACGACCAAATAAAGTACCCGCCGGGATACACGATCCCCAAATTCCATGTATACAAGGGGACGGGAAATCCGCATCAGCACGTCGCTCAATTCAGAGCCTTATGCGGCAACACTGGAGGTGACGATAAGCTACTGCTTCGCCAGTTTGTTGGCAGTTTGTCGGAGATGGCATTCGAGTGGTATTCTGAACTCCCAAATGACTCTGTTAAGACATTCACAAAGATGGAGTTGCTATTCACCCAGCGTTTCGCGAGTGCTAGTGAATGCACCCCATCACGGCATTGATCAATGCCAGAGTGAAGCCTAGAAAAACATGGGTCCAGTATGCAATACGGTGGCGGAATCTATGGTCGAAGTGCGAGCAGCACATCGAAGAAGCGCCTGCAGTAGGCATGTTCGTAGGAACCCTTGATCCGCAGGTAACCATATCCCAATTCATGATGTTCTTCATGTCGACCACCTTCCACGCCTTGATTGACAAGCTGGCCCAAATGGACCAGATGGGCCATAGGCCTTCCTCTTCAAAGACGGAGCCTTGGATTGAAAAGGGCAAAGGGAAAGCAACCTTCGACGCCAACGCTTAACAACAACCAAGTGGCCCGAGACCGGTTGTTCGCCAAAGCAACAAGCGGCAATCCCTCGATGAGAAGTTGAGACGTCCTTACTCGTTTCCCCAGGATAAAACAAGGAAACTGTTTGAACTGGCAGTGCGCAATGGGCTCATCACTCTACCGGAGTTGAGACACCCAACGTGACCGAACGACATCAACGATCCTAATTACTGCCCCTAGCACCGAGTATTGGGCCATCCGATCGAGATTACTACGTCTTCAAAAACTGGGTTGAAGACCAATACCAACACGGCAAGTTCGCGCTATCCGAAAACTGGAAGGTGAATCCGCCACAACAGCACACTCCTAAAGGGGTGGACACACCGGAGGCATCATGCTCTTTTATAGATGAAACTCCATGGGAGGTCGCTCTTTCAGCCAAGATGAAAAGAATGCTGAAGGATCTTCACACATGCCCGGCAATCAGGTGGAAAAGTCCGCTAGAGCCTGAGATCATTGAGGGAATGCTAAAACCGCGCCTATTTATATTATAATATTGCATTATTATATTCCCCATGCCTAGTCATTTTACAAATAAACAGGTACTTTTGACCCATGTCTGCTATATAGTTGCAGGTTACAGATTCTCGGGACAAAAACAGTGGAAAAGACAAAAGACGATACAAAAGTGAGACTACGACCAATAAATGTTGGAATCTTGATCAAGCCTACACGAAAATCAGTTCACAAAGTACAAGGCAGTGCAAGGTTCAAGACTTCGTCACGAAGCAACGGCAAAAGTCCACTACAATATTCACTGAAAAGATCTGGAAGAGAACCAGAAGATATTCTGAAGAAAGTCCTGAAGAAACAAGTACCCAAATGCAGCAGAAACAACCCCAAGAAAAATGAAGCATCAAGCTCCCTATACGGCTGCGGATCCGCGGCCAAACGTGGGGTTTGGCCGCGGAACCGCGGCCATCAAGAACACGTGTCGGCGCAGAAATGTGTCGGTGCCGGCGGGCGTTGACTAGGTCTTTTTCTTATGGGGTATTTTTGTAAAAGCAGATGTGCGAGTCAATTGTAACCTAGGGTTTCTATGAATCTATAAATAGAAACCCTAATACCTCTTTTGAGGTATGCCTCTTTTCATTTCATAAATTCAGATCTGTACTGCGTTGATGTTTGGAGAGAGCCATCAATAAAAATTAGTAAGTTCTTTTATTTCTTTGCCTTATTTTACTTTTAATTTAGAATGTCTTTTAATCCTCTAATGAGCGAGTAGTCTCCTCGCTTGTTAGGGTTAGCTTTAGGGAAAAGTTTGAGAGATAAGATCTCTCACCCCTTTCTTGGACCATCACACATAAGAATTAGAACTCTATGCATACACGCACACACCGCTCCCTGCGGCACCTTACCCCTCGAGGTAACGGTGATACCGTAGTATAAAGGACCGGTTGCGCGCGTTTTCCATGGAGGTTAGGGTAAGGATCGATAAAGGAAGGACAAGAACCTAGAGCAAGAAACATCTTCCCAAATGATTCTAATCCACTTTATTGAAAATTACCATAACCCCTAATAGATCTATAATAGGGCATTGAAAGCGGTGAGGAAACCTTTAATCTCTCAACTTCCCCTAAACCTAACCCTAGCAAGACTTAGATCTAGATAATCTTAGTATAAATTAATTTAGTTTTTGGATTTAATCAATCCGACATCCATCGGAATTAGCTCGTAAGAACAACTAGGAAATTCACAACATCCCTGTGGACCGACCTGTACTCACCGGCTAGCTACAAAGCGACGCCGTTCTTGATTGCGGTTACTAAATTTTTTGATCTATCTTTTAAAAGCGCAAGCGCGAAATTAATCTCTCCGAATCAAATGGCGCCGTTGCCGGGGATGGCGTAGTATTTCCTTTTTGCAATTTTGTGTTAATCTAAAATAAAAAATCATAAAAAATGAAAAATAATAAAAAATATATAAAAATATATCATCTGTTATTTTTTGGAAAGGGTATTTTTTTGTGAATCTTTGCAGGATCGACGGATCTGAAAAAATCCAGAGTGCGAAACAGAAAAAGATACATCAGAACAGAAATGGGTTGGAAAAACAGAACACCACAATTTTTCTAGGGACCTGAAGCCTCCGTACCGCCGCTAACCCGCCGCGAAAACCCCATTTCAGCCGACGAACCGCGGCCCTTCTGTCACGTCAGCGCTCGAAAAGTCACTGTTTGTTTCCTCTTCCCCCTCTTTGCAAATCCCCATATATCTTTTTGCCAAATATTCTACAGGATTCTTTGCGCTTAAAAATCTTCCTCCTTCCAAATAATAAATTTTCTGCAGGATTCTTTGCGCCGCGCTTAAAATAAAAAATTGATTGCAAGTGATTTTTTTTTCCTGTTTTGCATATCTTTAATCGGACTTTAAGGGGCTTGAGACCAATCCAGATTGGGTGGGGATTTCATCACCCTTCCCAGGACCCCAGAAATCACATAAGGCATTTGCATTGACCAATCTTTAATTAAAAAAAATACTAGACTCAGCCCTAAGGACATCGCGCTCAATAGGACAGAGGACTAGTTGTAGGCATCGGCCGTTAATCCTAACCTGACTTTGCGGTGTCTAGGCAAGTGTGTCTAAGGTGAGTGGTTACTTAATTAGGACCACTACTTGTAGTGCAGAGCCTCCCACTCACCTGGCACTTACCTGGCCGCAATTGGCGGTGAAGAGGCGGTTTGAGGTCCTATTTCTAGCCCTTTGGAACAGTTAGGAGCTGTCTAGCTGACCTAGGTGACCCTAGATCTAGACCTGATTGTGCATTTCTGGTTGATTGCATTTTTGTCTAAGCCCTTTATCAAATTTTTTTTGCAAACAGTTCCAAATAAAGAGAAAAAGAAAAAAAAGGAAATTTTTTTATAAAAACTTGCAAAATTTGTCGCTAAGAAATCCTTGCACCACCTACCTACTTTCTCTTCTCTTTCTTCTATCATGGGTACCCCACATCATAAATCTCTTCCCGAACTTTGGTATCCCGAACCTAACTTTGCTTCGTACATCAATTGTTTCGGCCGATTTAAAGAAAATCCCTTCATGCCAAAAGTTTCTTTGAAAGATCAAATAGAAGCGTCTAGGAGAAACAGTTCGACTTTGCAACCCACTTTGTGTCAACTATGTCAACCTTTACCATCTTCATACATTGATACCACTTTTTCGAGTCCTGTTGTAACTCCTAAGCCGATGTCTATTGCTGAGCACATTGCACAATCTCGTAGCTGATCTTTCACTCCTCTCCACACATCCAGTTACAGGGATTAACAAGTCCATTCACCTTTTTATCCACATATTGATCCTACTCCTGTCCAACCATCCACTTCCTACCAGTCCTACCCGACTTTCCCACCGTCACTATACATTGGTTTTACACAGCCTTTTGGGAGTTTCACGTATCCAAACAATTTCGAATCTTTTACCGAAACCCCTTCACAACCCATGTCTAGTTTGGAACAGTCGTTGGAAGCTTATATTTCAGCAACAAACAAAATGGTTAGGAATGTAGATACGTCCATTGCCGCCCTTATGCAACCTAGTGAACCGGCAGCTAGTTTCCAACTAGCTCCAAATTTTCCAATGTATGAGGAGACGGTTGGACAGAGTGAGAATTTGAGAGGAGCGAGTGAGTTCTACACATTCCAAAATCAGACCTACCCATACCTAATTGAATCCCACAACTCCGGTTTTCCATCGATTGTCCCAAATAGTTCACCAGTTGAAAATAAAAACGAGTTGTGTGATTTTGTAGTGCTTGATTTGCCAGACTGTGAAGAAACCCTTTCGAGTGAAACCACACCTAATCCTTTCGATCTTTACACCTCCAATCTTGAACCTAAATTTATCAATATCCATGATTTTGAGGAGGTGTCAGAAAAAATTGATTTTCACTTGATTGAGGATATAGACGCCGGGAATATTTCGAATGTTGAACCTATCGATTTGATTGAAATTTTATGTTCAATTCATCATCCCGAGTCATTAATTGTTTCTCCCGAACTTCATATGCGTCTTGATTTTGATGATAATGGCATGGATGAGCTAAATATTGAGGAGAATTATGAGGATAGTATCGATGAGAGTATTGAGGATAATATTGAGGCTGAACCATTTTTGTTTGATGTGTCGAATTTTCCAATTCATCCTCCTGAACCTTTAACTGTTATATCACCCTCCCTCCTTTCCATCGTTCCGACCACGCAAAAGATCACGCTTGAAGACTGTGAGCTTGAAATTTTTCCGTTTGAATCTGACACAGTTCTCCCAGCCGATAACACTTACGAGTGTTTCACTTTTTCGGACTATGTGGAAGACCCACCGCCCGAGTTTGAGTCCTTTGAATTTTCAGATGAGTTATTTGAACCATCAGACTCGGTTGCTTACAGTCGTTACAAACCATTGATGGAATCTTTCAAGTTCGAGACAGTTTACTACGGTGAGAATGAGACTATCCTTAATTCACTCCATTTCGTCCTTCCTATCGTTCCGACCTTACAAGAGACCGTTACGCTTTCATCTCCAATACCTAGTTCGACGGACCCATGTTTTCTTGCGAATCTTGAGGGATTTGACCCCATTTCTCGACGGGTTGATAGATTAGCACAATCGCTTTTAACACATCGGTCATCACAAATTGCGCTAATTTATTCACTCGATTTACACCCTCAAGATCGTATTCCACTTCTTTCTCTTTTCCGCCATTCTTCTCCTCCGCCGAGACCATATTCCACTCTTCTTTCCACACGGTCTCGTGTGCTTCTCATTTCTTTTCTTTCCACTCCATTCTTTCACCAACTCTACCATTACCACGATGAGATTTTTGAATGGTTGGTGCTAACCTTTGGCTTATGTAAGGCCTTGTTTAGTTTGGGGAGGACCTTGTTGTATATATGTATATATATTTTTTGTTTTATTTTCTAATAAAAAAATATTCAAAATAAAATAATTAATAAATAAACAGGGGAGTGCCGACAATTTTGACCCTCTTGGTGTGGCATGACAGTGAGGACACTGTCAAGTTTAAGTTTGGGGGTGTGCTCGATAAGTCTTCTTCCTTCGCATTCATGTGTATATTTTTGCATTTTCATACTTATTTTAAAATCCATAAAAATTGAAAAATTTTAAAAATTATAAAAATTAATGTATTCAATTTTAGCCTTATTTGACTTAAGTTTGACAGATAGGTTAACTAGCTAGGAACAACTAGATCTTAGACTTAGTAAATTAAAAACCCTAAAATTAACCTTCCTTAAAGTTTAACAGTAGAAAGTATATGTCTTTGTAGTTTATTTAGAAATAAGCAAATTTTGGGTTCACTTCTTGGGCTAAGTCGAAACAAAGGAAAAGTATTGATATTTTTATTAGAGTATAAGTTTGAAAAATAATTCCTAGTTTAAGTCTAGATTCTGAAAATGTATACCCTACAAATTGCACTAACACGCACCTTGAAACTTGGAATAGTAGAGGAGACCTTGAAATGCTATTGTCTAAAGTCCTTAGTATGAAGAAAATGAAAAAAAAATATACAAGTGTGACTAAAGAAAAAAAAATGAACACTTGTTTTTGTGATTACTTAAGGCTAAAAAAATAGAAAAATATTTAGCGAGGGTGCTTCATCACCTAGTGCCTTAGACCAACTGGTTTGGGAGTCACTGCTAAAGCCTTGGGTGTTGCAAGACTAGGAATTACGCTTTAAAATGCAAACGCATTTTTGTAATCGGTCGTTGGTACCTCAAGAAGTATTAATGGTCGCATGAAAGATGTGTAAGCGAAATTCAATTAAAAATTCACCAATTAATAAGTTCTTTGGACAACGGACAAGAGTATGATTGCTTGATTTGAATTTCCAAGTGTAGGGGTGATATATACACACACGTAGGGGTATGTGATTGGAGTTTAGATGAGAGAAAGGAGTGAAGAATGGAACTTGTATTTTTAGTAGAGTTGATAAAAATTCCTAAGTGGAGATAGAACCCTAGAAGGAATACTTAAGAGATGCCGAAAGCTAAATAGGTCTGCAGAACGTATATAATCTTAAGTTAAATGATGAGGAAGTGTGAAGAATATGGGTGGATAGTTTACGAGTCGACGATAATAGAATTCCTTGTTAGAAAACCTAATTGGAGAATAAAAGTTAATGGGCCGAATTGATAGGATTTTGTGGGTAGTATCCGCTGAAAACCCTCAGGAGACAACACTCCTCCTACTAGGGACACCTAGAGGTTTAACGGCTTGTTGCACGTGCTCAGTACAATCGCGTTTCCCTGCGAAAGTGATGTTAGGTTTTTGTCAAGAATAAAACTAGGTTTGCTCGAGGACGAGCAAAAGATAAGTTTGGGGGTATTTGTTTATATCATAATATTGCATTATTATATTTCCCATGCCTAGTCATTTTACAAATAAACAGGTGCTTTTGACCCATGTCTGCTACATAGTTGCAGGTTACAGATTCTCGGGACAAAAACAGTGAAAAAGACAAAAGACGATACAAAAGTGAGACTACGACCAATAAATGTTGGAATCTTGATCAAGCCTACACGAAAATCAGTTCACAAAGTACAAGGCAGTGCAAGGTTCAAGACTTCGTTACGAAGCAACGGCAAAAGTCCACTACAATGTTCACTGGAAAGATCTGGAAGAGATCCAGAAAATATTCTGAAGAAAGTCTTGAAGAAACAAGTACCCAAATGCAGCAGAAACAACCCCAAGTAAAATGAAGCATCAAGCTCCCTATACGGCCGCGGATCCACGGCCAAATGTGGGGTTTGGCCGCGGAACCGCGGCCATCAAGAACACGTGTCGGCGCAGAAATGTGTCGGTGCTGGCGGGCGTTGACTAGGTCTTTTTCTTAGGGGGTATTTGTAAAAGCAGATGTGCGAGTCAATTGTAACCTAGGATTTCTATGAATCTATAAATAGAAGCCCTAATACCTCTTTTGAGGTATGCTTCTTTTCATTTCATAAATTCAGATCTGTACCGCGTTGATGTTTGGAGAGAGCCATCAATAAAAATTAGTAAGTTCTTTTATTTCTTTGCCTTATTTTACTTTTAATTTAGAATGTCTTTTAATCCCCTAATGAGCGAGTAGTCTCCTCGCTTGTTAGGGTTAGCTTTAGGGAAAAGTTTGAGAGATGAGATCTCTCACCCCTTTCTTGCCCCATCACATATAAGAATTAGAACTCTATGCATACACGCACACACCGCTCCCTGCGGCACCTTACCCCTCGAGGTAACGGTGATACCGTAGTATAAAGGACCGGTTGCGCGCGTTTTCCATGGAGGTTAGGGTAAGGATCGATAAAGGAAGGACAAGAACCTAAAGGAAGAAACATCTTCCTAAATGATTCTAATCCACTTTATTGATAATTACCATAACCCCTAATAGATCTATAATAGGGCATTGAAAGTGGTGAGGAAACCTTTAATCTCTCAACTTCCCCTAAACCTAACCCTAGCAAGACTTAGATCTAGATAATCTTAGTATAAATTAATTTAGTTTTTAGATTTAATCAATCCGACATCCATCGGAATTAGCTCGTAAGAACAACTAGGAAATTCACAACATCCCTGTGGACCGACCCGTACTCACCGGCTAGCTACCAAGCGACGCCGTTCTTGATTGCGGTTACTAAATTTTTTGATCTATCTCTTAAAAGCGCAAGCGTGAAATAAATCTCTCTAAATCAGCGCCCGATGCCGAGAATTGGTAGCGATGGTCAAAACGCTCAGGCCCAGCCATCAAAGTCTTCAAAGAAGAAGAAAAAGTCCGTGAAGCCTGATGATTAGCGCACGGATATGCAAAAGCATATTGACACGCTGGAGGAATATAACCAGAAGGCGCGGACCCCAGTCACACTCCAAGAATTTCTCAGCAATATCCTTGAGAGCGGAGATAACGACAATAACGATAGGGATGACTCGTCAGAAGAATCCGAGGACTATGTGGCAAGTTGCCACATGGTCTTTCATTCGGCATTAACTAACGAAGAAGCTCACTCGGCGATAGAAGACAGCATAAAAGAGCCGTGGGAAGGATTGAAGCAAAACCCTTGGAACCGTCTGACAAGATGATCGACATGCTACTGAACGAAGCCCGTCAGAAAAGCAAAGCCAATCGAGAGCACGAACTAGCTATATTCGAAAAAGACAAATGCCGACGATTGAATGAAAAGGTCGAGGCACCCCAACCGGATCGAAGCATCCCTATCGTCAGCAAAAGCTAGCTTAAAGTAAGGAAACGATTCGCTAGAGCCCTGTCAATAGGAATGAAGTTGCCCTCTTTCAGAGGAAATTCTCCTGGCAGTATACATCTTGATGAAGCGGACATACATCATAACTTCTGCTTATACCATCAGAGGATTGCACACCCTTCCGAGGAGTGCATAGCCTTTAAAAACCGGTGGCAGGGATATGTTGTCCACCGACAACACGTTCAACGAGTGAAGCACAAGGCTAGTCGGGAACAGAAAAGCACGACATATGAGCGCAAAAGAGTTGCTGGCAACTGTCACATAGTCGACACCAAGGAATCGCAAGTTATCACCTTTGGAAGTGACTCTGATGAAGAAATCCCTCAGCCCTCTCTTCAAGGAATCCACTTCCGACACAAAAGATGCGAAGATTTGCGAGAAAATCTAGCTTCGTAATCGTACGTTGCCCGAAAAATCTCGGACCTATGAACGCATGACCGAAATGTCGTTAAACTACTACCAACCCGCGGCATCCTCAGACTGACGTGGTAAAAAAAAAGGTACGTCCACTAGCGAGATGGGCACGGATGAAAACCTGAAAGGGCCCCGTGAGTAAAAATAGCAGGACTACCGGCGAGTTTTATGAAAACCCGAAAGGGCGCAATCTCATTAAAAGACACTTGCAAAGTCCTCTCGACCTTGTGAGGAGAAAATACCTGCGTGAGAACCTTATGACTCACAAGGGAGCAATACACTTAGGGATCCCCATGATTCCTAAGGAGAAATCACACTTACGAGATCCTCACGACTCGTAAGGAGAATTCCCCTTTGAGACCCTCACGGCTCATAGGATTCAAAAGCCTTAAGCTACAGGGATCTGAACCTGTTCTTAAGCCATCACAACCTCCAATGCAGCCCTACAAGCGGTTCAATACTGACCCTTGTATACAATCCACGGGCACGAATAAACATTTCCCTAACAAAGTCCTACTAGCGACTGGGGATATGCTCACATGGTAAACAACCCTTGTATGTCCTCTCGACTTATAAGGAGAAAATACTCTTGTAAGATCCTTACGACTTATAGGAGACTATACACTTAACACTCCTCACGATTCTTAAGGAGAAAACGTACTTACGAGATCCTCATGACTCGTGGGGAGAAATACCTTTATGAGACCCTTACGGCTCATGAAGTCAAAAGCCTTAGTCGACAGGATCCTAACTCTGTTTACTAAGACACCTTTCTTCGACATCGACAAAGGTAAATGATGATTCGTTCCTGGCAATATCCCAGTTGTAGCGATGCGGATGCCTAAATCGGTATCAAATCCCAAACTCGTGGCAAAAAGTCAACGAGCCAAAAATGCATATGAAATAGCCGAAATGATGGGGCAACTTGCAACGAAATCTGCAAGTAAAAAGGTATGTATACAAAATAGCCGAAATGGTTGGGCAACTCGCAATAAAAAGCAGCGAGTAAATAAAACAAATAGCCGAAATGATTGGGCACCGTGAAAAATAGCCGAAATGATTGGGCAATCGCGACTTGCGCGATACAAAAAGCTGAAATGATAGAGCATCGCGGAAAGAAAACAAAAAATGTATATATGAAATGAAACTTTTGCCCTACAGGAGAGATCACATCGATCCCTGTATACAATCCAGGGGCGCAAACAAAGAGGGAACAATATCATCCCACCAGGCTCCATCAGAAAGAGTGCCAAGTCTCGATGGCAACATCTGCATCTCGAAAGAACAACAACAACGTTCCTCCTCATTCCAGCAGGGTTCAGACACGACAATCAACCTTGGAGCCATGGCAAAGTTCCTGTTCCAAATCTCGATGGTTCACAGACAGCCTAGAGATCACCAACGGCGTTTCTCCTCACTCCAACCAGATGCAGACGTGACGTCAATAGCCGACCTCAGAGTCGCAACGAAGCGGAGCTATGGCAAAGTCCCTAGTTCCAAATCTCAATGGCCACATCTACGGCCCCAAGACCAACAACGGTGTGCCTCCTCATTCCAGCAGGACACAGATGATAGACCATCAATCGGAGCCACGACAAAGTCCCCAGTTCTAAGACTCTACGGTTCACAGACAACCTGGAGTCATCCAATGACCATGTCTCGGAATCAAGTCAACTCAAAAACCTCGATTCAGGGAAATCAATATCCTTGACGAGAGCATCTTGATTCGCGTCGACCCGCAGAGAAATCAGTGTCTTTGCAGGAATACCTCGATTCGTTTCAACCTCCAGGGAAATCAGTGTCCTTGGCAGAACCTCGGTTCAGGGAAATCAACGTCCTTGATGAGAGCATCTCGATTCTTATCGACCCACAGAGAAATCAGTGTCTTTGCAGGAATACCTCAATTCGTCTCAACCACAAGGAAATCAATGTCCTTGGTAAAACCTCGATTCGCGTCGACCCGCAGAGAAATCGGTGTCTTTGCAGGAATACCTCGATTCGTCTCAACTCCGAGGAAATCTGCGTCCTTGGCCAAAACCTCGATTCAAGGAAATCGGCGTCCTTGGCGAGAGCATCATGATTCGTGTCGACCCGCAAGGAAATCGGTGTCTTTGCGGGAATACCCCAATTCGTCTCAACTCTGAGGAAATCAGTGTCCTTGGCAAAAACCTCGATTCAGGGAAATCAGCATCCTTGACGAGAGTATCATGATTCGCGTCGACCCGCAAGGAAATCAGTGTCTTTGCATGAATACCTCGATTCGTCTCAACTCCGAGGAAATCAGTGTCCTTGGCAAAAACCTCGATTCAGGGAAATCAGCATCCTTGACGAGAGCATCATGATTCGCGTCGACTCGCAGAGAAATCAGTGTCTTTGCAGGAATACCTCGATTCGTCTCAACTCCGAGGAAATCAGCGTCCTTGGCCAAAACCTCGATTCAGGGAAATCAGTCTCCTTGACGAGAGCGTCATGATTCGTGTCGACCCGCAGAGAAATCAGTGTCTTTGCAGGAATACCTCGATTCGTCTCAACCCCAGGAAAATCAGTGTCCTTGGCAAAACCTCGATTCGCGTTGACCCGCAGAGAAATCAGTGTCTTTGCAGAATTAGCTCGATTCGTCTCAACTTCGAGAAAATCAGCGTCCTTGGCCAAAACCTCGATTCAGGGAAATCAGCGTCCTTGACGAGAGCATCATGATTCGTGTCGACCCGCAGAGAAATCAGTGTCTTTGCAGGAGTAACTCGATTCGTATCAACTCCGAGGAAATCAGTGTCCTTGGCTAAAACCTCGATTCAGGGAAATCAACGTCCTTGACGAGAGCATCATGATTCGCGTCGACCCGCAGAGAAATCAGTGTCTTTGCAGAAGTACCTCGATTTGTATCAACTCCGAGGAAATCAGTGTCCTTGGCAAAAACCTCGACTCGCATCGACCCGCAAAGAAATCAGTGTCTTTGCAGGAATATCTCGATTCATTTCGACTCCAGGGAAATCAGTATCCTTGGCAAAACCTCGATTCAGGGAAATTAGCGTCCTTGACGAGAGCACCTCGATTCACGTTGGCCCGCAGAGAAATCAGTGTCTTGCAGGAATATCTCGATTCGTTTCGACTCCAGGGAAATCAGTGTCCTTGGCAAAAAACCTCGATTCAGGGAAATCAGCGTCCTTGACGAGAGCATCTCGATTCGCGCCGACCCGCAGAGAAATCAGTGTCTCTGCAGGAATATACGACGTCAGCAAAGCGGAGCCACGACAAAGTTCCCAGTTCCATGACTCGGCGGTGCACAGACAACCCAAAGTCAACCCTCGACCTCCCTGTTGAAGCAATGGTTTGACTCGGGAGTAGGTCAACTCATCAATCATTTACGTGTCCTCTCGACTTGTAAGGAAGAAAATTCTCTTGTGAGATCCTTACGACTTTCAAGAGAAAACACACTAAGGAATCCTCACGATTCCTAAGGAGAAAATACACCTACGAGATCCTCTCGACTCGTAGGGAGAAAAAAATCTTTATGAGACCCTCACGGCTCATAATGTTGAAAAGTCTTTGGCAGCAGATCTGAACCTGTTTCCTAAGCCATCGCATCTTATTTCGATTCAGGGAAATCAGCGTCCTTAGCGAGAACCTCTCGATTCGTTTCGACTCGCAAGGAAATCAGTGTCTTTGCGAGAATCTCTCGATTCGTCTCAACCTGTGGGGAAATTAGTGTCCCTACGGATAAAAAAAATTCTCTTGTGAGATCCTTACGATTCTCAGGAGAAAATGCACTTAGGAGTCCTCACGACTCCTAAGGAGAAAAAACACCTACGAGATCCTCACGACTCGTAGGGAGAAAAACCTTTGTGAGACCCACACGGCTCATAAAGTTGGAAAGTCTTAGGCAATCGATCCTAACCCTGTTTTCTAAGCCATCGCTACCTTATAAAAAGTTCAAGATGAACTGTTATCTACCATCTATGGGCCATACTTGCCAAAACTACATGCCACAGAAATGGAGAAGTTACTCATGAGCATATAAACTACTTCGTGCCAGAGTAAAACATAAAGAAATAGAAGGGTGCGGCTCATGGAGTTGAGGGTTTGGAACTATATCCCTTAAGAGTCAAGATTTGAGTTAATGATAAATGACGACGCTTGTGTCCGTTCGTTATCTTCTCAGATCAAGATTCTGAAAATTATATACCAACCCGAAACTGGTCATAAGCTATAAATTACTCTGCACTACTTCACCCACGTATATACTTACGTGGGCAAAGTAGTGGGGGGCATTTTTTCCCGCAAAAAAAAAATTTCTGTGCAAAAGAGCCCAAGGTATCAAATGGCAGCTATACGTTTAAGAAAATGCGAACCAGTATTTTTCGGGCTGTATTTTGACAAACTCCCGAATGAGAAATAGCTAAATTCTGATGGTATTGAAAGAGTCTCGGAAAACCCTTCGATTTGATATATTATGGGCCTCATAATTCATCCGGGATCAAAAGTTATGAGGCATCACGTGCCCATACGTGACCGGGCATCACGTGCCCACACGTGACCGGGCATCACATCCCCACACGTGACCGGGCATCACGTGCAGATACGTGACCATTTACAGGCAAAGACTGTAGGCACTGAATAAAATAAATAATTGGAAATAATTAATCAGTAGGGGTCACGTGCCGACACGTGATAGGCTCTTAAACCCTCTGAAACAATAGAATTAAATTCTAATTAATAATTAATCAGCGGGGTCACGTGCCAACACGTGATGGGTTGCTGAGCTCTCTAAACCAATAGAATTAAATTCTAATTAATTGGTCAATCAGTGGGATCACGTGCTAACACGTGATAGGCTCTTTAACCTTATAAACTAATAGAATTAAATTCTAATTAAGGGAAATCAAAAACCCTAGTTGGAAAAATATTTCCCTAAATCTTTCCAAACAAAAAAGATGGTGCTCTGTAAAATGGAGCACCGTTGGATTAAAAATCCAATGGTGATTAAAAATCATAAATTTATGGAAAGATTTTATACAAGGAAAGATTTCCCTGAAATTTGCCAGGAATAATAGATAAAATATCTTTTGGATTAAAAATCCAATGGTGAATAAAATTCACTGGATGATTTAAAAGATCATGTTGGTTACAAAAACAACCAAAATCTTCAATGAAAAATTGACTAAACAAATTGATTCTTTTCTTTCTCCTATAAATAGGAGCCAAGAAGAGAAGAGAAGGGATCTACTTTTTTTTTGGGAGAGATACAACAACAGAGAGAAAAAAGAGAGGAGAATTTAATTCTCAAGAGAGAAAAAGATTTCCTCAGAAGAGAAAGAAACCCTAAGTGAGAAGGGGAAAGAGATCTAAACTCTATAAAAAAAGAGAGAATTTAATTCTCAATTTAAGAGTTTAACTCTTCTGAATAAGAACTTAGTTCTTCCTTTGATTGAAGATCTGCAAAAGCAGATCTCCCCACAAGTTGAGAATTTAATTCTCATCGGGAAGATTCTGCCATGCAGATCCAAAACTTAAAGGGAGAATTGAGTTTAAGGAATTTAATTCTCCCAAATTCATAGGAATTTAATCCTCCAAATGAAACTAGGGTTTAACCCTACATAAGAATTTAATTCTTCCAAATTCATAGGAATTTAATTCCTCAAAATGAAATTGGGGTTTAACCCTACACAACAATTTATTTCCTAATTCATAGGAATTTAATTCCTCCAAATGAAACTAGGGTTTAACCCTACATAAGAATTTAATTCTTAAAAACAAGAGTCTTAAAGCTCTCCATGCACATAAAGATCAAGTATCTAACATGATCACGTGATAACACGTGACCCTTCATCCCAACGAACAAGACTAGGTCACGTGCCCCCATGTGACCCTTAAACAGACTCCTCAAGATGAGAACGAAAAAATCTTGGAGGCAATGCCTCACGTGCTCACACGTGACCCTCAAAACTAAAGGGAATAAAGCCAAAGGCAATACTGATTTAGGGCGCCTCACATGTCCCCACGTGACCCCTAACAAACACCTCTTTAAAAAAGAGAAGAGGGAAAGAACTGAAGGATTAAAAAAATCCAATGCATGGGCTCTCTCACGTGTCCCCACGTGACCCCTAACAAATCCCCTTAATATCCAGTGCATGGATGCCCATCACGTGCTCACACGTGATGGCCTTAAAGACTAAAAGTGTGTAACACTTATTTGAATATGCTGGGAAGAAAACAAAGGAAGTCTGGCCTCATCTTCAGATGCCTCACGTGCTCACACGTGATGGCCTGAAGGCTAAGTGTTTAACACTTATTTTCAGATTTGAGAGTAAAATAAAGGAGGTTTGACCCAATTCTCAGGCGCCTCACGTGACCCCACGTGAGCACCTCATTTTTAGGGTTTAACACTATTTTGAGCATTTTGTCCCCAGTATTTAACACTGTTTTAAAGCGCATCACGTGGGAACACGTGATCGCCAAATATCTTTTAGTGTTTAACACTATTTTAAAACCAATCTAGCCCAAATTGAATAAGTTTTCCAGAGGCAAGACTCCTATTTGACTGAACCTCAAATACACTTTTGTCTTCCAAAATTGGTCATCTCATGTAGAACCCAAAGCCTTTCAGACAACTTTGGTTCAAGGGTACATCTCTCCACACCTCTGATGCATGTCGTTGTAATTCTTCAATGTCTTCAGAGAGGTGGTGGGTCCCAATGGCCAATAACTATCTGGTGTATTTCTAAATCTATGTTTGCATCTGAACTTGGACCGCAATGTCCCTATACTAAACAAATAGGGCCCGAATGCTCTTTTGTTGGATCTAAATGATCCTGTTAAGTAGATCTTAGTCTAAAATTAGGCTAACGTATCCTTAACAACCATTTAAGTTGATCTTACTTTCAAATGAGATTAACGATCCTTAAATTAATCCAACTACAGATCCCTCAACCAACATTGGTTCAAGGGTACATCTCTTCACTCCTCTGATATATGTCGTTGTAATCCTTCAACGTTTTCAGAGAGGTGACGGGTCCCGACAATCAGATTTTACATGGACTATGATGTCCTTAAACTTGGACTGTGGGGTCCTTAAACTCATGGACTATGTTGTCCTTAAACTTTATAGACTATGGCGTCTTTAAACTACGGACTGTGGGGTCCCTTTAAACCCATGGACTATGATGTCCTTAACCTCGGACTGTGGGGTCCCTTTAAACCCACGAACTATGATGTCCTTAACCTTGGACCACCATGTCCTTAAACTGGTAATCGACCGCAATATCCCTAAACTAAACAATAGAGCCCAAATGCTCTTTTTTCGGATCTAAACGATCCCGTTAAGTTGATCTTAGTCTGAAATTAGACTAACATATCCTTAACATACGTTTAAGTTGATCTTAGTCTCAAATGAGACTAACGTATCCTTAAACCCAACCCCAAACCCAAATCTAAAAAAATATGGATTTGGAATAATCCACACCCTACGGGCGACAACATAAATTAGTCTCCGTATATAATCCACGGGCAATCAAAAACAAAACAAACACACACGACACGAAGTGACCATCCGGAGAAGGAGAAAGTGGTTACCGTGATGCAGTAGCGTAATTAACTGAAGGGGCTTGCGCCTGTAGGGAAGAGTGTCCCTACAATCAAAAACCCCTCAACGAGGGGGAATCTGACGAAGTCTGCTATATCGGCCGCATCCGTTTAAACCTCCGATACATGGTGCCATAAATCAACTTGGTATCTTCGGAGAGGTGGACGGATAGCACCAATAGCATCTGCCCTCGAAATTCAGGCCTGAGGACCCAACGTCCCGGTCGCGTCTTTCGGCGGAGAACACCTTTATTTCAAAACTTCACCTCTTTTATTTTCTTTAAAAGGTTTAGATTTCTGGGCTTCGGCTTACTTAATTTACGTTACGCCTTTAGACGTTGCGTGATTTATGTGCCGGTCACAAACTAAATTTCGGGTCGTGACAAAAATATTCCAATAATTTAATCACAATCATATGACTTAATATTTAAGAAACTCAAGGATATTCGTTTAAATATGATATGCACATTTTATTATTAATAATATTGCTTATAATTTAAGAAACACATGAATAAATCTTTTTACACATATATGTTCTCAAATTACAAATAACAACATTAATTAATTAATAGATATGATACTAAAAATGTGCAATAAATATGACTGATCACCCGCACCCGGCTAAGGGGATGCTAGCCCCCTTGTGATATCATTTCCTCTCTTCATCTTCTCTCGCATGAGTTGAGAACCAGAGAAGAATTAGACAGAAAAAGAATGAGCTTGCGTTCTATATCTTCTTCCTCTTTCAATCTAGCACTTCGTGAGAGCAAGTTGCTTCACAAAGAAGTGTTCTTTGGTAAAATTGAAGCTTGGGTTGAATTGCTTTCAAAGTGGATCATCTTCGGCTAGGCGTTCGTAGATCAAGCTCGATCTGTACACCTCGGAGCTTATCTTGGATCTTCCACTCGAGTGTGGACACGCTACAAAGGTTGTATCCCCCTCTTAACCCTTAGTATAGCTCTCTTGTAGTTTGGAATTGCTAGTATTTGGATGATTTTGGGTGTAGTTTGTGTAGCTATTATTAGAAATATTTGCTCTATTTTTCTGCCGTGGTCCGCAAGTGTTGCAACCCGAGCACCACAACCTTACATGGTATCAGAGCCGATCCATTTACCAGTAGTTGTTTCAATAGATAATAGAGTTTAATAACCCAATTTTTACAAAATCAGAGTTGAAAATTATCTAAAAAATATCTCATTTTTTGCATGTACCCGATCCCAGAGGCTCTCGTTTTGGAACGAGAACCCTGCAAATGATCTAAAGCGACACCGGGCATCTCGGAGAGGCCATGGTGGGGACCCCAACCTGAGAGCACCAATTAGTGCTCTCGGGTAGGGGGTGGACCCAAGAGCACCAATTGGTGCTCTCGGGTCTGGCCCCCAAATCCGAGACCACCAATTGGTAGTCTTGGGTTGGGGGCCCCCATGCCCCCTCGGGTGCTCTAGGGTCGAGACTGAGCGTCCCATCGGGATCTTGGGTACATTTCGGTTCCTCCGGGACTCGATTTTTTGCGAAAAGAGAAGTTTTTTGGTGTCGGGGTTGTCACGCCCCGCTTCCCAAAATACGGAATACGAGGGGTAGACAAGGCCAGCCATGCTCCTACGGTCAAGGAAAAGTCCCGCCGTAGTCACACTTCGGCTTCTAGTTTATCATGGTAAACAGTAAATTATGCGCAGGTAATGAGAAATGCAGTAACTGAAAGGAAAAAATGTAAATGCTGACCTGAAGTGGAACAAATGAATGTAACTCGGGAAGTCAGGTCAAGAAGTCTGTGATGCACGTCTAGTTCTGATCCAAGCTAAATCTTCTCCTCACACTGAGCATGCATACTCAGGTCGTCAGAGCGACACAATAGCAATAATATATATAAAATCAATTGACAGTTCTAACAGTAGTAATGGATATGAATCACAGTAAATCAATGACAGCATGTATATGAATGTGCAGAATTCAACGCAGCGGAACAATAAATCAGTATAACGATATGTCACGTATGCCACACAGTATATAAGGAATAGAAATTCCAGTATCCCTATCAGTCTCTAAGTCTCACTGTACAGGTCACTAAGCCTATCGTCAGTCCAAGTGTGAGAGTCAACCACTCGTGAGTGTCCCCTACCCAAGGGTAGAACCCAAGGGCAAGGGACCACGGGCCCAACATGTAACAAGAATATCACGGTGTATATATCACGTACCCTGTAAATCTCCATATAACTCCCTAAATATATAAGCCGGCAAGGGACTCCCGAGATTCTGTTGAACTCACACTTAAACTACCCCACACCCCGTGGTCTACATCAAACGCTAACCATCACCCTAAATACTAATCGATCCGTGACAAGTCTGCGCGAGAACTGGAGGCAGGACCTCCATCAAGCACGTCCCGACTAATACCTAAGATAAATGGCAGTGTCTGGTGCCTTATCTGTAACATCCGTGCAAGCGCTTCCATAAGTGTCCCATACCACTTATAGTCACACGTACACGCATCCCACAGACGTCGACAATGCAATAGAATAATAGGGTCACTGATTGTGTACAAGTACGTATCACTTTCACTTAATCACGGATACACGAACACTGACGTACTTGCCACAATCATCGCTAGAAACTAACACTGGGTAAATGCACGATGTCACTAGGTTATCACTACAATGATATAGGTATGATATGATGCATGAACAGTATAAGAAGCACAATTAAGGTGTCATAAAAACAGTATTTTATCACTTGCACGATTTATCATGGAACATATGTATACAATTTAGCGAAACGATAGACAGGTAGTGATTAATATGTTCAGTTAGCTATCCATCTAAAATGTTTTCAAGCCAATCGGGTTCCAGGATCGTTAGTTATAACTATTTCATTTTAAGCGCTCGCGGCTGGAAATCCGGTTTCAGAATCAGATGTCCGTTTCGCAACGCATTTTAACCCCAGTTGGGATCATAATTTAGCGATGGTACAGTTGAATGAATTCTAGGGTTTTCAGTAAGGTTTTCAACACAACAGACGGATCTTCAATCGCATCTACACGTCGGGAGATATACAATGTTTAACCCTAATATGTCAGTTCTGATTCTGTTGGGACTGTTATGCGTCCCGATCTTTTAAATTACAGAATAAATAACAAATGTTAACGAAACATAATGAAATCAATTGTGTTGTTTAGATAGAAGGTTTATCTACAATAAACAGCGGAGTTCCGCAACCTACAAGTTAAGTAAATCTTGTGGTATCCAATACGGTACAGCAACCAACAATTTGAGTAGCTCTGGACTGCAGTCCAGAGTCGCACTCCGATACGAATATCATCACAATTTAAGTACAGGAATATCAGGAAACTAGTATGGGATTAAAGTTCGTCGAATTGGCTTCGAGTTGAGCCATCGAACGCACCATTCTAATAGGTATATGATTTATGGTGAATTTAACGGTTTTCAGGTGCAACAGAATTACAGTTTTACGGTTAAACTTGGGGGCAGTTGTTTTAATCTTTAACAGTCGTATTTTCTAATGAAATTTGCACACATTAACCATCTCTACAAGAGCCAATGTAATTTATCCAGTTCCGTCAAATTTGATAATGTTTTCCTAAGGGAACAAGCATCGAACAGATACGGCACGTAATAGTTTTAAACTTGTAACTTTATAATCCAATTAATTAAAGATCGTAACTTAGATAAATAGCATGTAAGCAAGTAGAAAACTTGCCTGGAGAATGTCTCGGGGTTGTACGCTGACGGTAACGCCACTAACGCGACACGGTGCCCACAAGCTTGGGCTCGGCCAGAATGCAGTCGAGGCTTGCTATGTGCTCAGGCGATGTTGCGGCTGGGGGCCGCCGATGCTGTCAAAGCCGGTGGAGAGATTGCAGAGGAGGAGAGGGAGAATTTAGAGAGAGAAAGAGTTAGAGAGAGAAAGAGAGAAAGAGAAATGAGATGGAGAGAGAGAGTGTGTGCATAGGCAGAGAGAGAGATGAGTGAGAGAGAGAGAGAAGACTGGGAGAGAGGGAGAACTGAGGGAGTGAGAGAGCAGTGAGGAGGAGAGAGAGAGAGTGAGTTGTAGAGAGGGAGACTGGGATTTGAGAGGGGGAGTGGAAGAGAGAAACAGTGAGAGAGTTAGAGTGGGAGATTGAGAGAGAGAGGGATCGGGAGAAAGGGAACTGAGTATGATGATGATGATGATGATGATGATGATGAAGGGAGTCGACTGCGGCGGTTCAAGCTCGCCGGCGTCGGGACGCGGGTGGCCGAGCACAGGTGCAGAGGAGTGGGTGCAGGGGCTCTGTGGAGTGGAGAAGGGAGGGATGGTGGCTTGGATTCGTGAGGAGGAGTGAGCGAGGGGGTACGAGGTTGGTGACGAGACGATGGTGATGGTGATGGAGGGGGTGGCCGGTGATGGGTAGCGGGAGACGAGAGGGGGAAAGAGAACGAGGCGGGTCGATGGATTCTCGGGACTGTAGGCGAGAGAAAGAGGGGATGTGAATGGGATCCAAGAGACGAGGGGGCGCGTCGTGGGGAAAACGGCACGCGAGCGCGTGGGCGTGGGCGCGAGTCGCGGCGGAGAAGGCGGAGGAAACGCGCGCGGGAATGGAAAGTTACCGTTGGAGAATTTAAGAAGATGAACAGGGGAAATGGATTCGGGTCGGGTAGGCGCGCGGGTGCGGGTTGGAGCGTGGACGCGGGCTGCGGGGAGTGGGCCGGGCCAAAGGTGTTAATAATAAATGAATTTGAATAAAAGGAACGGCCCAGGGTCTGAGAAGGAATTAAAGGGAATTTTTGTTTAGAAAGAGATGGGCTCAGTGAGATGGGGCCGGGCCGCGAACTTTAAGTTTAGGGAAAAGGAAAAGAGGGGATTTTGTTATAAAACGAATGGGCTTGGGAAATTTTTGATTGAGGAAAATGAAAAGAAAACAAATTTATAAGGAAGTGGGCTGCTGAGGGTATTGGGCTGCTGAGGGTATTAAGGTTATGGGTTTTAATTTAAATGAAGGAAAATGGGCTGGGGCAGTTTTAATAAATTGAAATCAATTTGATTTCATGGCGGAGGAAAAGTCGGGTTGGAAGAAAATAGGTTTAAATTTCAAAGCAATGGGCTGAAGGAATAAAATATGGTTTGGGTTATTTAGAAAAGATAATTTTCTTGGTTTGGTGTTTAAAGTGGGTTTTAGAAATAAATGAATAATTATAAGAAAAATAAATAAATTTTATAAGTGAAATAGAAATACAGATATTGGTAAGAAAAGGGGCTGGGTGTTACAGGGGTGCGCGTCGAATTTCGATTCTTTGAAATTCGACACGTACGTCCTCGTGGGTTAAAGTTCTTGGCTATTTGTTTCGAATTAATTCGATGAATTGTTCTATCGAGTTGGTTTGAACACATATAAGGATATGTGTTGGTAAATGTTGCCTAATTGATGTGTGATCAATGAGACTAGGTTGCACATCTAGTTTGTGATGTTGGTGTGATATGGTTTGGTTTGGATTTTTGTGAGAATAGCCCCTCATGTGAATGTGAATGTATACAAATGTTGTGTTTCAATTCATGATTATGTGGACTGCCAAATGTATTATTCTTTTATTTGGACCTTCGAGTCTTATTTGTAATGTATATAATACAGGTTGCCCCGCGAAGAAGTGCTCAAGCTATCGGGTTCTAGAATGCGCTAAGAGTCCCTCTCAAGGAGTTGAGTCCGGGTCGTCTTATTTTAGGATTGGCGGGTTGCTCGCCTCGCTGGAGGGATTTGTAGTTTAGATGATCCTCGTGGAGGAGTGCTCGAGCCGCCGGGTTCTAAAATGCGCTAGGTGGTCCCCTTAAGGAGTTGAGGCCGGGTCGTCTCATTCTAGGATTGGCAGGTGGTGTTCATTCGAAAATATTGCACTTTTAACATGACAATTTCCTTACTTTTCTTAATCATCTAAAGGTGTTTGTTATAAATATAACACATATTAGAAGTTCATCTGCAAAATACCATTTACCATGTGTTTATATATTATAATTAACATTATGAAGGTATGTTTAATATTTTACGCATAATATTTTGTATCTCAAACATAACTAATATTCTTCATTGAGATATTGTGCAAGTTTAGCTCAGGTCAGATATCCGGAATCAAGAATCTGCCGATAAAGTAAAGAAAGTCGAAGAATCAAATACTGGCAGAGACTCAGAAAAGATAAGAAGGTTTCAGACATCAAATAAAGACCCAAATACCAACATAAGAAGAATACAGAAGAATGAAGCCAACAACTCACCGAGTCACGGTCGATCTTCGGCTGAGTCGGCCGAATTGCCGCGGTTCTGCGATCAAGAAGAGGAGTTAGGGTTCAAGATTATTCTGGAATCTTCTTTACAACAAACTTAGTTTTTTGGGATTTTCTGTTACTGGATTTGGGGCTATAAAAAGGACCGAGGGCTACATCTACAAAGGATCCAATTTTCATCCAATCTCTTTAAATCAAATCAAGAAAAGAGCCAACAAATATCCATATCAAATCCAATATCAAAAAGGGGATCTAAGATATAAGATTAAGAATCTTCGATCTTAAGATCCAAGATCAAGAAATCATCGAGATATTCATCAAGCGACATCAATCAAGTCTCCTTTACACGAAGCCAATCATCGTCAACGAGAAAGCGATCCAAGACAGGTCCAAGACTCGAGGTGATCAAGCGACGTGAAGATCGACGTAACATTTACTTCTTCGAGGCAGAGATCGAAAGCAATTCTTCTTCCTCTTGTAATCTAAACTCAAAGAAATGTATTGTGAAGTTGAGTAATAAAGGTAGATCATCGGTTTTATCAATTCACTTTCTTTTAATTTCCACATTATGAATTCTTTCTATATTCTTTCATGATGCGCGAGTAATTCTCCGCTTGATAGGATTCGTAGGATTATGAAAGATCAATTGGTGAGAAAATTCTATACTCCTTTTAAGTCTTATGAAGTTTATAAACTTTAGCAAAAGAATAGTCAACATCCTTATCGTGCGCGATATCAATTTCTTGATAATTTCGACCATGATTTGAGATAAGATTGACGATCTTTTTGTTAAGGGCTAGATATGAATGGAGATCAATGAAAGGACAAGGGTCAATAGAGGAGAAACCCTAGTTTCTTCCAAAGAACCCTAATCCTCATTCATCGCCATCAATCTAGTTTTAAATCTATCAATAGATAAGAGGAGTCATCTTTATTAGTCATCCAGGGCTACTAAATCCAATCGAATCCTACAAGTCTTCTTCATATAAAATTTTCTTGATAATTCAATTAGATCTTGAAACTATCTTTTTGATTTTCTTGAAACTATCTTCTTGATTTTCTCTTTACTATTTCTTTCAACCGATCTAAAGCAAGGACTGTAAAATTCCACGAATCCCAGAGAACGACCCGTACTCACTAAAGGTTCGCTACACGCGACACCGTTATTGATTGCGGTTATTTTACTACTACCTTTTCTTTCACAAAATTACACATCAATCAGGTGGCTCCCTGCGCTTGGTGGGGTTTTGGTTTTGGTTATGTTCGGGCTATTCACACGACCATGGAATGTCACGTTTCATTTACGGCCCAAACGAAATGCGTGATTCCTAGTATATCCGACTATTCCATTTTATGTTTACCGCATGCCTGTAATGTGATTACTTTCTTGTGATGTGTGTGTGTGTATAAGTGTTTCTATATGCTTTACAATTGCAAAAGCCCTGCATCCGTCCTGCGGTTAGTTAAGTAACCTAACAATGAAGACTCGATGCCCCGTGGAGATTGTAATTGGCATATAAAAACATTCTATTTTATTTTCCTATCTTGTTGTTTGATGTGATAGGAACTTAAATGATGGGACTATATTAATACGATTAATGTAAAGAAAATAAACCTAATTTGATGTTGTAGGAACCAATCCTTTTTTTAAAACAACTTAGTTTTCAAACCACTCGGTTTTTTCAACGATATCAAGTTCATTACATTAATGGTTTTTTTTCAAAACCAACCGTATCCCCCCGTCATTTAAGATAAGTAGTGTCCCTGCCAAAATTTGATGCTCGAATCTTTAGCCTCACCTAGGCAAGAAAAACGCCAAGGTAAAAGTATCAAGCCGGCCGCGCATGTGCACTACATGTAAAGCACGTGTGCATAGGCTAAGCTCTTGATGCGATGCGACCTATGCAAAACACGTATGCATAGGCTAAGCTCTTGATGCGATATGGCCCGTGCAAATCATGTATGCATAGTCCAGGCCATCGCATGTGATGCGTTTCGTGCAAAGCACATGCGCAAAGGTAAAAACCTTTGATAGGCTGCGATACGACCTGTGCAATGCACGTGCGCATAAGCTTAGCTTCTGAAGGGCCGTGACATGTGCAAAGCATGTGTGCGCGCCTTATCAACGTTTGCGCTCAGCCAAAACTATTCTTAGAAGAAAATCTTCTGTTTTTAAAAAACTTAAAAAATTAAACAAAATTAATTTGGGATCAATGATCCGACGGTGCGCACACACCCTAAATTGATATGCATCAATTTAAATCTATTTGTTAAGGATTACCCTAACAAATCTCTCTTCTATAAATAGAAGCCCTAAAGGAGAAAATCGTCTATCACGTTCATACTTTTAAAAATCGGCAACACCAGATGCAAAGGAATTCTCGATCGAGAAAATTCTCAAGGCCTCCATCTTCTTCCTCGACAAAACCCTAGCATCAACTAGGTAAAGAAAAAGAGATTAAAAAACACTCTTTTTGTTTATGAAGCTTCGGCTTCTTTTGAGTTTTGACTCCACATATAAGATCAAAGGATCTTAGGGTTCATCCTTTCTACGACGATTTCGATCTTCACGAAGGGATTGATTTTATGATCTAAGACTTGGATAAAACCCCCCTTTAAAAAGTGTTTCAACACATAAAAACCGAGGCTTTTTCTTCCTTATGAGTTTCGACCCCACTGAAAGTTCTAACTTTCACAAAAAACCGGTGCGCACTATGTAAACGCACCCAAAATCAGAGAACATAGACTTCGGTCTTTTAGAAAGCAAAAAGCTTTCTTGGAAGAACTAGGGCGAACCCTCCTTGAAACCTGTACCATGTGTACCACAGGCTTGACCCATGCACATAAGAAAATCGCACCCTAACCTGGGCGCATCCTTTAAAGCTTGCGATACATGCTATGCATGTGCGCACAAGTTGATCGCACCCTAACCTTGGGCGTACTCCCTAAAAAAATCAATACCATGCGATGCGACCTGTGCTATGCACGTGCGCACAAGCTAACAACATATGTGTGATGCATACACGTACAAAACCCGTGCGCATGCATTGACTTTAAATAAAGTCAAGCCCTATGAAGAACTGCACAAAGGCATGTGCACCCCATGCTATGCACGTGCGTTAATGCCATGCGCATCTATAGTGCGCATGCACACCTGATAACCAAGCTAAAACTTGAAGACTTAGCAAAAATATTCTAAGTATGGAAGCTTATGCTTCATATATGATCAAATGATCAGTTGAGAACATATTCTTAAAATATGACCCTGTCATCTATGATTTTAGTCTAAAAACAAGACTAATGATTCTTAGAAGATTACAAATATCTCCTGAATCGATGGACCTCACAAATGTGAGAAATGCTTCTTAGGTTCAATCTGTTAGCAAACCAAGCCACCAACATGGATGCAAACCCCAAATATAAAAATATACGGGTTTGGACTAATTCACGCGTTACGGGCTCCGACATAAATTAGTCTCCGTATACAATCCAAGGGCAACCCGAAATAAACAAACCTAAAACACGACACACGAAACAAAGCTTGGAACAGTAGAAAGTTGTTATCGTTCACGATAACGTAATTAACTGCAGGGGCTTGCGCTTGTAGGAAAAATACATCCTCACAATCAATAAGCCCCTTCATTTGTGTGGGGGAATTTAAAAGTTAGCTATATCAGACACATCTATCTGAATCTCCGAAATACGATGCCATAAATCAACTTGGTATCTTCGGAGAGGTGGATGAATATATCTAAATAGCATTGTCACGCCCCGCTTCCCAGAGTACGCTCAGGTAGGCACGAGACATAGCCAACCATGCTACCTGTGGGTATGAATTATCCTTCCACAGTCACATTGCGGTTGTAGAGATATCAAGAACAATAATAAAACTATCTAGCACATGTGCATAAGCCAAGATAAACTGAGTCAAGAATAAATAATGAGGAAGCAAAAGATCCAATACAAGAATAAATGGAAAGTATGTCCCATAATGCGGGCTCACATCAGGAATAAAATACTAAAAAGTAAAAGAACTAACTACAAATGAGTCCTCACTGCTCAGCCTGCTGGCTGAAGTACTCCTGCTCGGACTGCAGCAAAGGTACGGAATCTGGGCCATGCAAAACCCAGACGTCAGCGCGTCATAACATCAAGCAATAATATATACAACAGGGTAACAAGACATGCAAGTATGATCATAAATGGTAAAGCAGGTATAACAGCAATATAAGTAAGGACAGTGGAGTAATGTGTAGTGAGTAGTCTAAACTGGTTTATTGGGTTAACTACTCTCAAGTCTTTGAAATCAATTTGATGAATCATCGATGCAACTCAATAGTATCCCGTGCGTGCCCGGGATCACGGTGAAGATTCTCGGGCTGAAACCGAGACATGTCGCTAGGCACTAAAGGAAAAGGGTAAAGATGAATGATGTCCATGGTATCATCCCAAGGCTGGCCTAGCCTCTAAAAGGTAATGGATAACGATGGATGATGTCAGCAGCATCATCCCAAGGCTTGCCCAGCCTCTAAAACTGATCGGTAAAGGTAGCACACTGTCGAGTTACAAGTCAGGTTTCATCATTGATTTCCCCATACCCCCAGGTTATATGTTTAAGTCAGGTATTAAATAAACAAGAGCTAATGCCAACTCAGGATCAAGTAGGTGCAGGTTTGTCTGGATAGACAACAGGAACGGTCCATAAGGACTACAGGACAGGTTTGTTGGCATTAGACGCAAGATCATGTAACAGGTAAAGCTATGGTACATCAGGTCAAGCCGGGTAGTGTATATAAGTGTCATGTCATATCAAGAGTCGTACGGTACCATGTCGTGTCAAGTAATAGGTGTAATAAGTCATGTCAGGGTGTACAAGATATCGTGTGGGTGCTCATAATCAAACTGGCATAAACATGGTATACAACAAACATGGGTAGTAGTACAACAATAAACTGGAACATGTAATATGATATACAACAGGTACAGGTTAAGGTATGTAGATGCACGGTTATCAGTTTGGGTTTAAGGGATAGTTTCATCATTACATGAATACAGTATGACAAATATGGATGTTAAAGTCATGTTAATATGTATTAAGTAATCTAGAGATGCAATGATATGTATAATAGAACTAAATGCAACCCGGTATGTTTCGAGCTATGAATCTAAAATGATATAATAGGACGTCGAGATGTTAAAATGGAATTACGGTATTAAATGGAAACTACAGGTTTAACGTGCACTCAAATGGGTGCATAGTAATCTAAATAGCATATATAGTAATTTAAATAGCATGTAGCAAGTTTCACTTGCCTAGACGGATCGCGATACGGGTATACAGAATGTCACACGTCGGCGGGAAAAGTCGCGACGGGCTTACGGTATACGGAACGGATCCAAACATCGCACAAAGTGGTCCCACGGGTCAGGTACGCTCGCTGGTTCGTCGAGATTGTCGGCGTCACGCACTGCTCCGGCGAACTACGGAAAACAAAGCATTCAAGAAATGAAGAAAGAGAAGAAATAAAGAAGGAGGAAGAAGAATCAGAAGAAAGAAGAAGAAGAAGGAATGTATACTGTGCTTGTGCTCTGTGTTTGCAGAGGGGGTGATGATGTCGACGGCCGTGATCGGAGCTCCGGCGAAGAGGGTTGGTGTTAGGGTTTGGGGTCGGCTGATGTCGGCTGGGTGTTGTGCAGGGGGTGCGCGGTTTGGTTCTGGAGAATGAGGGAGATGAGGGGAGGAGGGAGAGAGAAAATGAGATGAATGAGGAGGCGACGGCGAGAGAGGGTCGGCGACGGGATGAGGTGGTTGCGAGGTCGAATGTGCAGTGTTTCCTGAGCGCTCAGGAGAGAAGAAAGAGGAGGAAGAAGAGAAGATGGAAGCGACGAGGGTGCGGGAAAGGCCGACGAGGTGATGGGATCGTGGAAAAGGGAGGAGGCGGCAGAGCTTTGAGGGTTAGGGTTTGTTTCCTATGGGTTTCGTGGCGCTCGGGAGAATATTTAAGAAGGAGAAGAAGAGAGTGGGCGGTGACGATAAGGAAGGAGGTGGTGTTGGGACCTATATCTACCGCGAGAGGAGAGAGAAAGGCTTGAGAGAGAGAGAGAGAGAGCTGTGGAGAGAGAGAGAGAGAGAGGAAGAGAAAGAGAAGTAGAGAGAAGCAGAGGGAGAGAGGAAGCTCGTGGGGGCCACCCAAGCGAAAGAGAAGATGTGATAGGTGGAAACGGAATGGGAGAGAGAAAGAGAGTTTGTTACAGAAAGATTTTATAAATTAAAGATTCGCTGGCCTATAAGATTCAAGTTGTTTATAAAATTTTACTACAATAACATATTAACCAAAAATTTAGGGTTTCCCAGTAAATACAAATTTAGTCCAAAACGTGCCCGGGTTGGGTCTAAAATTTTAGATTTGGAATACGAAAATTATTTTTAAGTTCCAAAATTTAAAACGAAAGATTATGTAACAAAAATGCATACCCCCAAGAACGGACGCACGCACGTGCGCGTAGCCATCCAAACACGTCCGTTTCACTGAACGGAACGAGAACAAGATGCAAGGACGCTACCACAGGGTTAGGGGTATGATGTATGCCATGCTACGCATTTTTAAATTATTTTACGTAACTTAAATTGTTCTATGAAGAAATATGTAATGTCGGGGTAATCCATAACTAGGAAACAACAAGCTCAAGCAAGCGGGTCGAATGCAAAGTAAACTACCATTTGCAATCAAACAGGGTAAATGAACAAAACACCACAAACAAACAAATACGGTAACAGGTATCGGTATGACTGAACTCGGTTGTTACATTATACCCAACTACAAAAAGAATTTCGTCCTCGAAATTCTAAGAACACAAAAGGATAAACGACCAACCAATTACAAGAAAAGATGGGAAAACTTCTGCCGGATTTCATCTTCTCGTTCCCAAGTTGACTCTCCATGTGAGCGATTACCCCAAGAAACAAGTACAAGAGGGATAACCTTGTTCTTAAAAACCTTTTCGCTTCGATCCACAATCGCAATCGGCCGCTCTTCAAAAGTCAAGTCTTCTCGTACAGTCAGCTCCGAATGATCCAATACTTGTGTTTCATCTCGAACCATAAAACACTTCATGAATATTCGTCAAGGATTGCGGTAACGCCAATCGATACGTTACCTCACCACCACGCTCCAAAAGTCCAACGAATCGAGGACTGAGCTTTCCTCGACTATCGAAACAGATCACCCCTCTAGTCGGTAATAACTTCAAGAATTCCAAATCACCCACTGCGAACTCTAGAGGTCTTCTCGATGTATCTGCTCAACTCTTTTGTCGGTCTTGTGCTGCTTTCATATGATTCCGGATAGTATTAACCTTCTCAATTGTCTGTACCACCAACTCTTGATCCTACAATCTTCGTTCACCGACATCGTCCCAGCTAACAGGTGAATGACACTTGCGACCATATAAAGTTTCGAATGGAGCCATCTGAATAGTCGCCCGAAAACTGTCATTGTAATAAAACTCCACTAAGTGTAGATGATCCTCCCATCAACCCTTGAAGTCTTACTTGCAAGCACTCAACATGCCTTCAAGAGTTTGGATCGTTCTCTCCGACTGGCCATCTGTTTGAGGATGTTAAGCTGTGCTAAACTTCAATCGAGTCCCCAAACTTTCCTGTAAGCTCCTCCAAAAGTGTGATAAGAACCGAGTGTCACGGTCGGACACGATGCTCACCGATACTCCATGCAATCTTATAATCTCCTGCATGTACCGTTCTGCCAAAGTTTCTGTTGATTGACCAACCCGAAAAGGAATGAAATGAGCTGCCTTGGTCAAACGATCAACAATCACCCAAAATGCATTGTTGCCCTTTGGACTCCGCGGTAGAGCTGTCGCGAAATCCATGGTTATATGTTCCCACTTCCACTGAGGAATCGGAAGTGGTTGCAATAAAGCAGCAACCCTTTGATGTTCAGCCTTAACTTGCTGACACACCAAGCATTTTGCCATAAAGCGAGCAATTGCTCGTTTCATGCCTTCCCACCAGAAATGCCGTCGTATATCTCGGTACATCTTCGTGCCTCCTGGATGTACAGAATATGTTGAACTGTGCGCCTCCTTCATAAGTTCTTCACGAATATCTCCCTTTGGCACACACACACGGCTACCAAAATGCAACGAACCATCTTCATGGATCAGTAAATATGTTCGAAGCCCAGGTTCAACCTGTTCTCGAAACTTTTGCAATTTAGGGTCCTGCGACTGCGCTGTTTTAATATTCTCGATCAATGACAACTGTAACTGCAGCTGCATCAACTGTCCCCAAGAATGCGGTAGCACGATCTCCAACTCGAATCTCCGAAAAACTTCGATAAGCTCTTTCTGTGTAGTCATCATCCGAATTACTGGCAACCGACTGAGCGCATCCGGCACAACATTAACTTTTCCCGGATGGTACTTAAGATCAAGATCGTAGTCAGCCATCATCTCCAACCATCTACATTGCCTCATATTAAGCTCCTTCTACGTGAATACATACTTCAAGCTTTTTTGATCAGTAAAAACCTCGACCTTTTCGCCCAACAGGTAGTGTCTCCAAATCTTCAAAGCGAAGATCACAGCCGCAAACTCCAAGTCATGAGTTGGGTAATTCTTCTCATGGGTCTTCAACTGTCTCGATGCGTACGCTATAACCTTCCCATGCTGCATCAAAACACATCCCAATCCTTTCCCAGACGCGTCGCTGTGAATCACCAATCCTCCGGAATTGTCTGGTACGGTCAGAATAGGAGAGGTTATCAATCTCTCTGCTTCAACGCCTTAAAAGCTGACGCACAATTATCCGTCTACACAAATGGTACCTCCTTGCGCGTAAGCTTGGTCAACGGCTCCGCCATACGAGCAAAGTTCTCCACAAACCGTCTGTAATACCCGGCGAGTCCAAGGAAGCTTCTTATCTCAGCAACGTTCTTCAGAATCAGCCAATCTCGAACTGCTGCAATCTTTTCGAGATCAACGGCGATTCCATCACTATGCCCCAAGCTTCACTTCTTGAAGCCAAATCTCGCACTTGCTCACCTTTTCCTATAAATTTTCTTGCCTCAACGTCTGCAGTACGATTCTCAAGTGTTCTGCACTCTTCAATACTCTTCGAGTCGACCGGAATATCATTAATAAACACCACTATAAACTGGTCCAAGAATGGTGAAAAGATTCGGTTTATCAAGTCCATAAATATTGCAGGTGCATTCGTTACTCCGAAGGGCATCACTAAATACTCGTAATGTCCATACCGAGTTCGGAACGCCGTCTTGCAAATATCTTCTGTTTAAGTCGGACCTGATGATATCCGGATCGTAAATCCAGCTTCGAGAATACCCTCGCGCCACTAAGCTGCTCAAAATTTCGCCAATGCGAGGGGTCGGGTACTCGTTCTTTATAGTCACCCGGTTTAACTCTCGATAATCGATGCGCATCTTTCTTGTGCCATACTTCTTCTTAACTAGAAGAACTGGAGCTCCCCAAGACGAGTTACTGCTGCAAATCCAACCCTTCTCAAGTAATTCAGCAGCCTGTTTCTTGACTCCTTCCAACTCCACTGGTGCCATGGGATAGTACGATTTTAGAGACTGGCGCTGCACCAGGAACAAGATCAATCGCGAACTCCATATCTCGCTTCAGCAGTAAAACCTGATAGGTCCTCGAACACATCCATGAAATCTCGAACAACAGCTGGTGCTTCACCTTTCTCAATCTTCATCGACGAAAGACCATTAGTTTTCGGCCTAGCCCTAACTTCGAATGGCCGACAAAACTGCCTCCTCCAGACAACCTCTGGGTGTCCGGGAATCTGGAAATTCGTTTTCTTTGCCCTACAATCAATATGAGCATGGAAAGTGCCGAGAAAATCCATTCCCAATACGACTTCATAGCTGCCCGTATCAATCACCCCAAAATCTGTAAATAGCTCCCGTCCACCAACAACAACAAAACAATTCCTATACCCTCTATTAGTTATGATTTTCCCATTCCCAGTGTGTATGTCCCAAAACTAAACAGGGTCGTGCATGTAATCAAGTGTGTACTAATAAACTTGGATGACATAAATCAATGGGATGCACTAGAATTAAATAACGCTAATGCGAGAAAACCATGAACAAGTAGGGTACCTGAAACGACTTCCTCTGAGGCTTTAGTCTCTTCAGCCGTCAGGGTAAAAGCTTGAGCCTGATTAGCTCCCCGAATTAACTGCTCCTGGTCCGGAAACTGCCTTTGCGGTGGCTCCCGAGTATCTTCCTTCAATCCTAGCTTTGACGGACAAGTATCAATGGTGTGATCCGCTGATCCGCAAATAAGACAAAGTCCAAGCCTCTTGCGACAATCTCTTCGATAATGACCCGGTCGTTGGCATTAATCGCACAACACCCTTCCCTTTTGCTTGGGCAAAACTGGCCTCCGAACATTCTCTTTCTTACGAAGCTTCGACGAACAAGCATTGATAGTGTGATCCGCTGACCCACAAACTAAACAGAGTCCATGCTTTCTTCGACACTCCCTTTGCACATGCCCAGGCAAACGGCAAAAGTCACATATCACGCTCCTTCTCCGATCAGCAACGATTGTTTTTTTCATTGGTGCTACACCGCGTCGGTTCACCGTAATACTTCTACGTACGGGCGTTCGGTTTGGTGCAAACGCCGGCTTCAGCTCGGTCTGCCGCTTATGGTCCTCAAGTAAGTCACGAATTACTCCAAGCAAAGTGGTGTCATCCATACACCTCTGGTACGATTGTAGATCTCTGGCTTCCATGATACTGCAACCAAGACACCAAAGAGGATTAGTATGATAACAGATTCAACTATAGATCGAGGATATGAATCAAGGCTAGAACTCCAAGTTACTTAAATAGAGTGCCGCATTGTAACTATGCCGCGGTATCATAGCTACAATCACATAACTCCATTCAAGTCGCCTAAGTTCTAGAGATAACCCAAAAAGGAACCAGGTTTCGAGTCAATATGCAAAGGAGGTTTGCACATCGTAAAAGTAGAATCAGGAGGAGGTTAAGATTCAAGAATGGTAAGACGGTAATGTGGCAGGACATGTTTACTAATCACGAATATTCTGATTCGTGTATTGGGTCCAATACCCAACTACAAAAAGAATCAAATCCCGATTAACCTTTAACCTATGGCTCTGATACCAAAAGAACCATGTCACGCCCCGCTTCCCAGAGTACGCTCAGGTAGGCACGTGACATAGCCAACTATGCTACCTGTGGGTAGGAATTATCCTTCCACAGTCACATTGCGGTTGTAGAGATATCAAGAACAATAATAAAACTATCTAGCACATGTCCATAAGCCAAGATAAACTGAGTCAAGAATAAATAATGCGGAAGCAAAAGATCCAATACAAGAATAACTGGAAAGTATGTCTCATAATGCGGCCTCACATCAGGAATAAAATACTGCAAAGTAAAAGAACTAACTACTAATGAGTCCTCACTGCTCAGCCTGCTGGCTGAAGTACTCCTGCTCGGACTGCAGCAAAGGTACGGAATCTGGGCCATGCAAAACCCAGACGTCAGCGCATCATAACATCAAGCAATAATATATACAATAGGGTAACAAGACATACAAGTATGATCATAAATGGTAAAGCAGGTATAACAGCAATATAAGTAAGGACAGTGGAGTAATGTGTAGTGAGTAGTCTTAACTGGTCTATTGGGTTAACTACTCTCAAGTCTTTGAAATCAATTTGATGAATCATCGATGCAACTCAATAGTATCCCGTGCGTGCCCGGGATCACGGTGAAGATTCTCGGGCTGAAACCGAGACATGCCGCTAGGCACTAAAGGAAAAAGGTAAAGATGAATGATGTCCATGGTATCATCCCAAGGCTGGCCTAGCCTCTAAAAGGTAATGGATAATGATGGATGATGTCAGCAGCATCATCCCAAGGCTGGCCCAGCCTCTAAAACTAATTAGTAAAGGTAGCACACTGTCGAGTTACAAGTCAGGTTTCATCATTGATTTCTCATACCCCCAGGTTATATGTTTAAGTCAAGTATTAAATAAACAAGAGCTAATGCCAACTCAGGATCAAGTAGGTGCAGGTTTTTCTGGATAGACAACAGGAACGGTCCATAAGGACTACAGGACAGGTTTGTTGGCATTAGACGCAAGATCATGTAGGTAAAGCCATGGTACATCAGGTCAAGCCGGGTAGTGTATATAAGTGTCATGTCATATCAAGAGTCGTACGGTACCATGTCGTGTCAAGTAATAGGTGTAACAAGTCATGTCAGGGTGTACAAGATATCGTGTGGGTGCTCATAATCAAACTGGCATAAACATGGTATACAACAAACATGGGTAGTAGTACAACAATAAACTGGAACATGTAATATGATATGCAACAGGTACATGTTAAGGTGTATAGATGCACGGTTATCAGTTTGGGTTTAAGGGATAGTTTCATCATTACATGAATACAGTATGACAAATATGGATGTTAAAGTCATGTTAATATGTATTAAGTAATCTAGAGATGCAATGATATGTATAATAGAACTAAATGCAACCCGGTATGTTTCGAGCTATGAATCTAAAATGATATAATAGGACGTTGAAATGTTAAAATGGAATTATGGTATTAAATGGAAACTACAGGTTTAACGTGCATTCAAATGGGTACATTGTAATCTAAATAGCATATATAGTAATTTAAATAGCATGTAGTAAGTTTCACTTGCCTAGACGGATCGCGATACGGGTATACGGAACGTCACACGTCGGCGGGAAAAGTCGCGACGCGCGTACGGTATACGGAATGGATCCAAACAACGTACAAAGTGGTCCCACGAGTCAGGTACGCTCGCTGGTTCGTCGAGATTGTCGGCGTCACGCACTGCTCCGGCGAACTACGGAAAACAAAGCATTCAAGAAATGAAGAAAGAGAAGAAATAAAGAAGGAGGAAGAAGAATCAGAAGAAAGAAGAAGAAGAAGGAATGCTTACTGTACTTGTGCTCTGTGTTTGCAGAAGGGTTGATGATGTCGACGGCCATGATCGGAGCTCCGGCGAAGAGGGTTGGTGTTAGGGTTTGGGGTCGGCTGATGTCGGCTGGGTGTTGTGCAGGGGGTGCGGGTTTGGTTCTTGGAGAATGAGGGAGATGAGGAGAGGAGGGAGAGAGAAAAGGAGATGAATGAGGAGGTGACGGCGAGAGAGGATCGGCGACGGGATGAGGTGGTTGCGAGGTCGGATGTGCAGCGTTTCCTGAGCGCTCAGGAGAGAAGAAAGAGGAGGAAGAAGAGAAGATGGAAGCGAAGAGGATGCGGGAAAGGCCAACGAGGTGATGGGATCGTGGAAAAGGGAGGAGGCGACAGAGCTTTGAGGGTTAGGGTTTGTTTCCTATGGGTTTCGTGGCGCTCGGGAGAATATATAAGAAGGAGAAGAAGAGAGTGGGCGGTGACGATAAGGAAGGAGGCGGTGTTGGGACCTATATCTACCGCGAGAGGAGAGAGAAAGGCTTGAGAGAGAGAGAGCTGTGGAGAGAGAGAGAGGAAGAGAAAGAGAAGTAGAAAGAAGCAGAGGGAGAGAGGAAGCTCGTGGGGGCCACCCAAGCGAAAGAGAAGAGGTGATAGGTGGAAACGGAATGGGAGAGAGAAAGAGCGTTTGTTACAGAAAGATTTTATAAATTAAAGATTCGCTGGCCTATAAGATTCAAGCTGTTTATAAAATTTTACCACAATAACATATTAACCAAAAATTTAGGGTTTCCCAGTAAATACAAATTTAGTCCAAAACGTGCCCGGGTTGGGTCTAAAATTTTAGATTTGGAATACGAAAATTATTTGTAAGTTCCAAAATTTAAAACGAAAGATTATGTAACAAAAATGCATACCCCCAAGAACGGACGCACGCACGTGCATGTAGCCATCCAATCACGTCCGTTTCATTGAACGGAACGAGAACAAGATGCAAGGACACTACTACAGGGTTAGGGGTATCATGTAGGCCATGCTATGTATTTTAAAATTATTTTACGTAACTTAATTGTTATATGAAGAAATATGTAATGTCGGGGTAATCCATAACTAGGAAACAACAAGCTCAAGAAAGCGGGTCGAATGCAAAGTAAACTACCATTCGCAATCAAACAGGGTAAATGAACAAAACACCACAAACAAACAAATACGGTAGTAGGTATCGGTATGACTGAACTCGGTTGTTACAAGCATCTACCCCTAAATTCAGGCAAGACATTCTAAACCCAGTTCGTCTCGGTTTTCGGTGGTAAACAGATTCTGGCACGCCCGGTGGGACCATTTTTCTCTTTACACTCCACACTTTGTGTGTCATGTTTCATGAAGAAGATCGCAGTTCCTTATATTTATGGTTGCTCTTGGATTTTGGGATAATAAAACCGGTGTATCATATCCATGCACATCAATGGCCTTATCCTACAATAGCTGCAACCGCAAAGTGGGTTCCAACATCACTCCATTCGGAGTAACCTGGTTAGAGCAAGCTATAGCTCTTGTGCTCTGCATCTCGGTAGCTCAAGTAGCCCAACAATTGAATGGGCTCTTCTTTGAAGAAATGCTTCCACCTCCTACCCTTAGCGTCCCAGCGCCGAAGGAGAAAATGCATGAGAGGTCAGTCTTTAGCAGGCTGACAATCACCACTGCAGGCCCTTCTAAGAAGCCTGCCACATTTGAAGGTTCAGTCTTTAGTAGGATAAAATAAAGCTCAATGGGTCCCTCTAAGAAGCTCATGATCCCGAGAAAGTTAGTCTTCGAAAGGCAGGCATTCTCAACTTCTGCTACTTCTGAGGCTCCAAAGGGTGCCCCATCTCCCAGGTAGTTTGTCTTCTACATACTGGCTCCTCAAGCACTTATTTCCGCTCTACCCAAGACGTCAGTTTTCGAGTGACTGACGATTGCTAAAGCTCAGAAGCAACCCAGATGGAAAGTCTAAGAAACACCCACAGCTGAAGAGGCTCCTACCACGAGAGGTGCTCGACGTCGCTATTGGCGCCAAGTGAGGTAGGTTGGGGGTATTTCCCGATCCGGACTGACTCCATCATTTCCGACGGTCCATGCTGATGTTCAAACCAGGAACAACTTTTACCCATTGAAGAGGGTGAAGCATAACTCTCCCACTGCTGTTCTGAAGAAATATCCACGTCCTATGGAGATACCAAATGAGGCAAAGCCGATGCGTTCACCTCAATAGCTTTCCTCTACCATTTATAAGGTTTGGAAAGAGGTTAAGGGCTCTGTCATCATCAATAACTCCCTACCCAAGGCGAAGAAACCCAAGAGTCAACCAAAAACCATTGACTACCCCGTCAAGCCTAAAGGTGGCTTCTTTTAACAAGAAAGCTCCTTCTAAGGCGATTCCTCCCAAGATAGCCCCTCACAAAAGGTAGATGCCATAGAAAGTTCAGCCGCCCAAAGAAGATCCTATAGGGTAAGATCTTAAGTGCCGCAAGCATAGGGGAATGATAATTCACACTTTGCACATGGTGAACTCCGGTGGCGAAAATAACACCTCCACCGCTCATCGGTCAGTAACTAATTCCTTGACTCATGCACAAAGGCAACAACAGCTGCTAGAAATGGCTGCTCAAGCGGTAGCGCTTTTAGTCCTCTACCTAAAGAAAGCACGGAGGATGAACGTGATGAGTCGATGGGGCTAGAGTCGGAAATTGACTCTCTGAAGTGCGCTTTCGATAAAAAAGAAAAGGAAGCGGCACAAGCGACCACTAATATGAATAAGATGGCTATCCTGCTGCAGAACATGTGTGGGTTGATGATGCAATAGTCAGAACCACCGGTCAAAGAGGCTCCAGTGGTCCTTGATAATGAAAATGGAGAAGCTACAAGTCATGCCCAAGCCCCTTCAGTCATCAAAGATGATATGACGACGAAGGCACAACTTAAGGAGTATATAGCTCAGCAAGTCAAGAAGATATTCACCAATGAAGCAACTGCCAAATTGGTGAAAACGCGTCCATATCCAGCGTGGTAAGACCAGAAGAAATACCCCCTGGGATATGTAATCCCGAAGTTCAACTTGTTCAAAGGAACAGGCAATCCCCAGCAACATATTGCGTAATTCAGATCGCAGTGCGGTAACACCGGAGGCGACAATCAGTTACTTATTCGAAAATTCGTCAGCAGCCTGATGGAGACCGCCTTTGAAAGGTACTCAGAGCTTCTAAATGACTTCGTGGAAACATTCGACGAGATGGAACATATTTTCACTCAGAGGTTCGTCAGTGCAAATGAACGTACTACTATCTCTGCGCTGATCAACGAAAAGGCGAAGCCAAATGAAACCTTGGTGCAATACGCCATCTGATGGAGGAATCCGACTTCAAAATGCAAGCAGCAGATCACTAAGACAAATGCCATCGGGATTTTCATAAGAACCCTCGAAAAGCGATCGAAAGTCTACCCGCTCTTGGCCCTCACAAAGCCTACCACTTATCAAGAACTCCTTGACAGATTGGCCCAGATGGAGCAAATCGACTGGGACTCCTCTTCTCAGGACAGAGAGTCACGAAATAACAAAGGAAAGGGAAAAGTGGCGTTTTTCGTCAATACTCTGCTACAACAAGGTGGCTTCAAAGAAGGAGTCCGCCGAAATGATAATCGATCGGGTCCCACCCTTGAAGAAAAGATGGGACATGAGTATTCCTTTCCCCGTGAAAAGGTGAGAAAGCTATTCGATCTTGCCATGAAGAATAATATTTCACCATTGCCCGAAACACGGTGAACAACGCAAGAAATTAATTTAATGATCCTAATTATTGTCCCTACCATCGGCTCATGAGTCATCCGATCGAGAATTGTTTTATCTTCAAAAACTGGGTCGAAAATCAATATAAACAGGGTAAGATCAGGCTGACGGATAGCTGGAGAGTAGATCCGCTTCAGAGACACAACCCTAAGAAGGCTGATATGGCAGAAGCATCTTGCTCGAGGATAACAGAAGCTCCCGGGGAAATGGTTCTTTCACCGAAGACAAAGAAAATGCTTAAAGAGCTCCAACAATGTCCTGTGATCAAGTGGAAAAGCCTACTCGAACCACAGATAATTGAAGGGATGCTAAAGCCACGTCCCACTCCAAAGACTGAAGATAAGGGAAAATGTTAGTTGTATGTATGCCCTAGAGGCCAGTATTGTACAGATAATGTATATTATATTGGATGCTTGGACATATATAGAGATGACTTTCTTGCTCGATATGATAGTATGCTATCTGGTTGCTCTTTATTTTAACATGTATACTTGTCTCTTTATACTGTCTTATAGTTACATGTTGGTAAAGACCTTAGGATGTGTACTTGACTACCTGGACTATGATGCGGATCATACTAGTGGGGACATGGTAGTCCATAAGTACATCCTTCAAGGTCCCTAGTCATGGGTGTATCGAGACGGGGCATCGATATACCAGTGTAGACTAGCGTATACGCTTCTTGACCCATGAGATGGGCGATGGATGATCCCATATCCATTGGTGTTCGACATCAGAGATGGTATACGGGTGCTTAGTGGAGACTGGGTACACTGGACGGACTCGCCGAGAACTCCCAGATGGTATTATACCTCACGTCAGATGGCAGTTCTCTGGTGATACTTGTGCAGGTTAGTCTGTAGACCCTAGATCGTCATAGAGTCTTGTGTGATTCCTACCGTGCTTTGATTTCCACCTTACCACGTCCATGAGGGCGTGCAAAACGGTGGTTTTTGGGTACAGTCCCGAGTCACATGGAGGCAATGAGCGATAGGAGGGGTTTCGTCTCTTCCGGTATTGGGGGTTGATATTGCGCTGTGCTCGATTGGCCGTAACAGGGAAGTCCCTGGCCAGGGCTGTTTTAGAGATTTACTGGTAAGTGTTACCAGTAGTTTCTCGACCCGTTATGGGCCTCACATCGGCACGACTTATCGGTTATTGGGGTCTGACGTTTACCATCCCTAGGCTCGATATGCAGCATATCTGATGAAGAGACCGGACTGTACGGTAGTGTTGCCGGTTGGCTCGACGGGAGTTGTAGCAGGTTCGCTTGTTTTCTTCTGATCGCTCAATACCCGGGTGGCCGTTACGTTTAGCTGACCGCTTGCGGCTTGGGGGTGCTTGATATGATCATCACCCACTGCCGGCGTATTGACGAGTCTTAGAGTCCCACAAAGGAGTTACCTAGTCCAGGCGAAACGTTGTGGTGCGCGTATGCGATATGCGCATGGACCCGGTTAAAATGCGCGTATAAGATACCGTATATTAATCGGGCGGCTTGCTTTTGGTTGGGTCGCATGTGATATGGACAGATTGATAAATCAAGTGTTGATTTATCATTTAACCATTAGTTTCTCACTAGAAATCCTTTCTTGTATTTTTGGATGTATGCATGCATGTATGCATTCTTTCTTGTTCATGCACATATGGATGTGCATGCACACATACATACATACATCATCCTTCATGGTTGTATATACATAGAAAATGATGGCAATATAAGAATCACACCTTATGTTTATATATATGGATATATATATATTTGCATTTGTTTTAAAACAAAAGATAAAGATTAATACATGGTTTCTACACTCTTCTTCAACTAACCATGCTCACCTACCTTTTAACCATGTGTTAATCTTTTCTTTTATGTTTTAACTCAAGTGAAATAATATCCATATATATAACCATGGTTTGAGATGAAGAGTGGAAAATATATATACATATATTTTCTATTTTTTCATTAGTGATTATCATTTCTCTTCTTCTTCAAAAACCATCATCTTCTTCTTCCTTGCTCTTTTGCTCTCTAGATCACACAAGTGAGAAAAATACTAAACAAGATAGGATTTTAAAGTGAGAAAAAGAACCACAACACCATTCTACACTAGTCTTGCCCATTAGTGGAGAGTGTTAGCTTCTATTTTCTTTCTTGATCTTGTGAAGTTGTAACCTTGGACAAAGCGGACTCCAGGTGGATCATCGTGGACCTAGAGGAGTTCAAGCGGACCTTTTCCAAACCCCAAGTAGCCGAGGAGTCTATCGTAGGGAGCTACAAAGGTTGTACTCTCAAAACCCTAGCTTTTCCTACTTGTGATGATGTGTTGTTTTTGAAACCCTAATTTTCTAGGAATGATTCTTTGTGTGTTCACTTAGCACCCTAAAAATTTAATCTTTGGTATATGTGATGCTTCCAAACCCTTCATAAGGTCCTAGGTAAACCTAACATTGGTATCAGAGCCGACCTAGAACTTTAGGCGACACTTTAGCGAAGTTAAAACTCCGATCGAACCAAAATACGGTTTTTTAGAACCCTCTCTGGACAATTTTTGAAACTGTGGTTTTTCCAGAATTAAAAATACTTATAAAATACAGAAGGAAAATCTAAGAAACACTATGAAATACGAAGCCATGAGCCGTACAAGCCGCCGCGGAACCGCGGCCATACCTTGCTTGGGCCGCGGCTTCGCGGCCGTACAGAGGCTTCATAGCTTCTTATTTACACAGTAATTCCTATACCTGCTTGTATATTGTTTTAGGTATGTTTAATCGGATTCATGTGTTGAATATTCTGGGGATGGTTTTGGACTCGGTGATTCGATCGGAATTTTAATTTCGTGTTTTTTCCGGATAATTAGAAAGTATTGAATTGTTCGAACGAGTATCGTTTGCTCACTTTTCACGGGGTTTAAATCTTTCGGAAATACGTGCAAGTTTTGTGGTGGACCCTCTAGAAGACAACAAACCTTAACTCGATTATGTGACCGTCTTGAACTGCCTTTTGAACCTTAGGGTTTGGGGCAGTACGGCGTGCCACATGTGAGGCGTTGGCTTGACCCTTCTACGGCTGGACCGCTACTACTGTGACACACTCCGGGTTTTTGAACTCCGCTCAAGTGTTGAGCTTTAGGGAATTTTGGGTATTTGATCATTCGTTCGAAAACTTTAATACTGTCTATCTATCTGGAATGTGATGCAATATGTGGAATTCATATAGTTAGACATGAAATACGAAGTATGTGATATTTCGCATTTACGATGTCTAAAGAGAATGTGGATTCCAGATATTGCAGTTTTACACTTTCTTTTCTGTGACCATAAGTGTAGTATGTAGTGGTATTACCGATTGTCGTTGCTATACATCGACAACGATCGGTGTATGCATACTTACTTACGTTGATGATATGAGATATTATGTGTTGCTGAGATATGATGTACAGGATTGTCGCGATTGAATAGCCGGGGGGTTTTATGTAAGATGAGAATTTTATATTTTCATTCATGTAAATTCAAATGTAATGTAATATTCTTTTCTTTGGGGCACTTCCGGGTTGAGGTTGATGCCACCAGTGTTGTATATTATTTACTTTTCCGCATTATGATGGACCCAAGGAGGGGAGCACAGGTGACCGGGTTCTGGGGTTCAGTGGGAGGCCATCTCGAGGAGTCGAGACCGGGTCTCCTAAACTCTAGAATTGGTAGGGTCGCTTGCCGCTCTCGTAAGGGTCCAGGGTGTGGGCTTGGCTATTCATCACGACTGTGGAATCCGTATTTTTTATTGTTGGCTAAATAGTAAATACGGACGTCCTATTATATCCCACATTATATCTATGTTTCTGCTGCGATATCTGTGATGTGATCATTTGATGTGTTATGATGGATACTGTATATAGCATATATGATATATTATATAGATGTTACTTATGTTTTACACCCGCACTAGCCCTGCCCCACTCTGCCGTTAGTTACCTAACCTAACGGTGCACGAGGGGAAATCGAGGCGAATGCGGATGGCATAAGTGTACGTCGTATTTATCTGTGATGTTTAGGTGACTTAAATGATGGGACTTTATTAATGTGATTAATGAAAGAAAAGAAACCTAAAAGATGTTGTAGAATCAAATTTTCAAAAAGGGTAGCTACAGTTTTTGCTTTGCATAGCGATATATATGATATATCCCGCACCTTATTCGATGAGGAAAGAGCTGAGATCCTTTCACCAGGAGTGACCTCTTTAGCAAAACTGGCAGATGCTACAACACTCGGTTTGTTTTTGATTGTTTTTAGAGTTTTTGCTTTGCATAGCGATATATATGATATATCCCGCACCTTATTCGATGAGGAAAGAGCCGAGATCCCTTCACCGGGAGTGACCTCTTTAGCAAAACTAATGAAAGCCTCAAAATCACTCCATTTTAAAATTCACTCGATTCTACAACGATATCAAGTTCATTACGCAATAGGTTTTCAGAAAAACCTGTCGTAGCCCTCCGTCATTTCAGATAAGTCCTGCTTAGTATTCGTGCTGCGTTTGTTGACCTTGTCAAGGCGCAGTGTACGGTAGCTGACCAGTATTTATCTGCTTATGCATATGATGCAGATTGGATTAGGGTAGTCGTACGGCCTTGTTGACCTTGTCAAGGGTCGTACGGGTGGGTTTAATTCAATCAAGAAGTGATGGGTTGAACTTGACTTACGGTCTATGGTTTGTTGACCTTGTCAAGGTCATAGATCGTTTGGGGCAAAATATTATCGGGAATTTCAAGTGTTGAAATTTGCAATGAGATTGCATACCTTCTATGAGATAGTTGGATCCCGATACCCGCTGCGGGTAATTGTTACTCCTGGGAGAGTTTTACACAGGACAATTAGCCGATCAAGTAGGTGTCTAGAAAGGTGTCAACGGGGTTACGCCTCTGGGAAAATGAGGTTTACTTTAATTAGGTCCGTGCGAAAGCACGGGAAACCTCCCTCAAAGTACCGACACTGGCCTGGCTGAAAGATTGGCGAAATTGTAAGGTGTAATTAATCCCGGCTAGTCTTTCCTTTTAGGGTTTGAAGGAAGATTTGATAAAAAACAGTGGGAGCCATCCTGATTAGATAAAATAATAACCAATCTGATCTTGCAAGAGCATACGCTAAAGTGTTTTCTTCTCTCTCTCTCTCCAGGTAGCGACCATGTGATGCCTTAATCAAGATAATAATATGGATGTATTGACTGAACCCGCATGTTATACTGTGCTGGGGAACGTTGGTTCCGTTCTTTCTTATAAGAGTTATAGGACTGAACAGGATATAGGGGAATACCAGGATTCCCATGCCACCCAAATGGAGAAAGTACATGTTGATGCATTTTCTTCGGGTGTGTTCGTTACAGAGAACTGTTTCTCCATTTCCTCTACGTCCTGGGTATTAGATACCGGGTCAGGATCCCATATATGAAATCAGTTACATGGGCTTAGAAAAGGTAGAGAACTTGGGGAAGGTGATAAAGACATAAAGGTTGGAAATGGTGCAATTGTTGCAGCTAAAACCGTCGGGGAATATCACCTTGTATTGCCAACTGGTAATACATTGATTCTAAACGAATTCTATTACATGCCGAACCTGATATGCAACATTATATCGGTTTCTTTGTTGAGTAAAGAGAGATATAATTTTGTATTGCAGGATAATGTTATGAACATTTTCCGTAACCAAAAGTTGGTTGGATCAGGCACGTTGTGCAATGGCATTTATGTTCTAAATCAATCAACAGTTCTGAGTATAACAAACACACACAAGAGGAAGAGTTCAGAACTGAACGATTCCTTCTTGTGGCATTGTAGACTGGGTCACATCAATGCGACACGACTAGCTAAGTTGCATAAGGATGGATATTTGAAACCGTTCGAATTTTCATCTTATGACACTTGCCAGTCATGTCTCAAAGGAAAGATGATCAAAACTCCGTTTACGGGACACGGAGAAAGAGTTACTGAACTCTTGGGACTGATACATAGTGATGTATGTGGTCCCATGTCTACACATGTCAGGGATGGTTCTTCGTACTTCATTACATTCACTGACGATCTCTCTAGATTCGGATATGTGTTCCTGATGAAATACAAATCTGAAGATTTTGAGAAATTAAGAGAATATAAACAAGAAGTCGAGAACCAAACCGGAAAAAGTATTAAAATCCTTCGATCTGATCGAGGAGGTGAATACTTGAGCAATGAATTCCTGGACTTCCTAAAAGAGAATGGGATTCTCTCTCAGCTGACTCCTCCATATACACCACAGCACAACGGTGTATCGGAACGGAGGAACCGCACCCTATTAGATATGGTGCGCTCTATGATGAGCACAGCTGAGTTACCTATTTCCTTCTGGGGATATGCGTTGGAGACAGCAGCATACCTATTAAATCAAGTTCCATCTAAATCTGTACCTACCACACCATATGAGATATGAAGTGGGATGAGGCTATATCTTAAACGAGTTAAGATATGGGGTTGTCCGGCCTATGTCAAAAAACAAAATCCGGACAAACTCGAGGCACGGTCAGTTTTTTGCAAGTTTGTGGGATATCCAAAGAACTCATTTGGGTATTTTTTATACCACAGTGAGGAACAAAATGTGTTTGTTGCTCAACATGCCACCTTTTTAGAAAAGGAATTTCTTGTAAAAGAAATTAGTGGCAAAATGATGGAGCTGGAAGAGGTTCCAGATACACAAACCGCAACTGAAGATTTAGTGGAACTAGAGGATTCAGTAGCTCCCAATGAACCTCAGCCTCTCCGCCGATCTAGTAGGGTTCCTCGCCAACCTGAGTGATACTACGGTTTTCTCATGGATGGTAGGAGCGAGGATTGCATCATGGAGGATGATGACCCAACTAGCTTCGAGCAGGCCATCACGAGTGGGGACTCAGTGAAATGGCTGGATGCTATGCGGTCCGAGATGGAATCCTTGTACACCAACAAAGTATGGACTTCGGAAGATGCTCCTGAAGGGGTAAAACCCATTGGGAGCAAGTGGATCTTCAATAAAAAACTTGGTGTAGATGGGAAAGTGGAGACTTTCAAAGCTAGACTTGTTGCAAAGGGTTTTCGTCAAAGACCAGGTGTGGACTATGACGAAACCTTTTCTCCAGTGGCTATGCTTAAATCCATCCGGATCATACTTGCCATCGCTGCATATCATGACTACGAAATCTGGCAAATGGATGTTAAGACCGCCTTTCAAAACGGTGATTTAGAAGAGTGCGTGTACATGACTCAGCCAGAGGGCTTCGTAGATAGTGGGAGCAGCGGGAAGGTGTGCAAGCTGCTTAAATCCATTTATGGATTAAAACAAGCATCGCGGAGTTGAAACATCTGCTTTGACGTCGTTATCAAAGAGTTTGATTTCGTCAAAAACGTAGATGAACCTTGTGTCTACAAGAAGGTGGCAGAGAGTAAAGTTGTCTTCCTCGTATTGTACGTGGACGACATACTCTTGATAGGAAATGACATTCCTATGCTGCAATCAGTCAAGCTCTTCTTATCACAAAGATTCTCAATGAAAGTTCTTGGTGATGCCTCCTGCATATTGGGGATTAAGATCTATAGAGATAGATCTAAACGGATTTTGGGATTGTCCCAATCCAGGTACATTGACACCATACTAAAGAGGTTTAGTATGGAAGAATCTAAGCGTGGGAACTCACCCACGATCTCTGGAGTCACTCTCTCCAAAGAGATGTCTCTCAAGACTGATTTGGAGAGAGCTCGCATGCAAGGGATACCCTATGCTTCGGCTGTAGGCTCTATCATGTACGCGATGCTATGTACCAGACCCGATATAGCATACTCACTAAGTGTAGTGAGTAGGTATCAAGCTGATCCTGGAGAGAGTCACTGGATAGCTGTGAAGAGCATTCTCAAGTACTTACGAAGGACTAAAGAGATGCTCTTGGTGTATGGTAAAGGAGAACTCCAAGTGGAGTACTTTACTGACTCAAGCTTCCAGAGTGATAAGGACGACTCTAAGTCGCAGTCGGAATTTGTCTTTACCCTTTACGGAGGGGCGGTTAGCTGGAAGAGTTCCAAGCAGGAAACCGTGGCAGACTCGACGATGGAGGCTGAATACATCGCTGCAAACGATGCTGCCAAAGAGGCTGTCTGGATCAAGAAGTTCATTACTGAACTTGGAGTGGTTCCATCCATTGAGCATCCAATACCTTTGTATTGTGATAACAATGGAGCGGTGGCTTTGGCCAAGGAACCCAGGTCCCATCAGCGATCCAGGCATATTCTGAGGCGGTATCACCTGATCCGGGAGATAGTTGATCGCCGGGAGATCGAGGTCAGGAGGGTTGTCACGAAGAACAACATAGCGGATCCACTCACGAAGGCCATTCCCCAGATACAGTTTGAGAGACTCTTCGGGATGCTCGGTACACGATACTACAGCAGCAGGCCCTAGTGCAAGTGGGAGATTGTTAGTTGTATGTATGCCCTAAAGGCCAGTATTGTACAGATGATGTATATTATATTGGATGCTTGGACATATATAGAGATGACTTTCTTGCTCGATATGATAGTATGCTATCTGGTTGCTCTTTATCTTAACATGTATACTTATCTATTTATACTTTCTTATAGTTACATGTTGGTAAAGCCCTTAGGATGTGTACTTGACTACCTGGACTATGATGCGGATCATACTAGTGGGGACATGGTAGTCCATAAGTACATCCTTCAAGGTCCCTAGTCGTGGGTGTATCGAGACGGGGCATCGATATACTAGTGTAGACTAGCGTATACGCTTCTCGACCCATGAGATAGGCGATGGATGATCCCATATCCATTGGTGTTCGACATCAGAGATGGTATACGGGTGCTCAGTGGAGACTGGGTACACTGGACGGACACGCCGAGAACTCCCAGATGGTATTATACCTCACGTCAGATGGCAGTTCTCTGGTGACACTTGTGCAGGTTAGTCTGTAGACCCGAGATCGTCATAGAGTCTTGTGTGATTCCCACTGTGCTTTGATTTCCACCTTACCACGTCCATGAGGGCGTGCAAAATGGTGGTTTTTAGGTACAGTCCCGAGTCACATGGAGGCAATGAGCGATAGGAGGGGTTTCGTCTCTCCCGGTATTGGGGGTTGATGTTGCGCTGTGCTCGATTGGCCGTAACAGGGAAGTCCCTGGCCAGGGCTGTTTTAGAGATTTACTGGTAAGTGTTACCAGTAGTTTCTCGACCCGTTATGGGCCTCACATCGGCACGACTTATCGGTTATTGGGGTCTGACGTTTACCATCCCTAAGCTCGATATGCAGCATATCTGATGAAGAGACCGGACTGTACGGTAGTGTTGCCGGTTGGCTCGACGGGAGTTGTAGCAGGTTCGCTTGTTTTCTTCTGATCGCTCAATACCCGGGTGGCCGTTACGTTTAGCTGACCGCTTGCGGCTTGGGGGTGCTTGATATGATCATCACCCACTGTCGGCGTATTGACGAGTCTTAGAGTCCCACAAAGGAGTTACCTAGTCCAGGCGAAACGTTGTGGTGCGCGTATGCGATATGCGCATGGACCCGGTTAAAATGCGCGTATAAGATACCGTATATTAATCGGGTGGCTTGCTTTTGGTTAGGTCGCATGTGATATGGCCGGATTGATAAATCAAGTGTTGATTTATCATTTAACCATTAGTTTCTCACTAGAAATCCTTTCTTGTATTTTTGGATGTATGCATGCATGTATGCATTCTTTCTTGTTCATGCACATATGGATGTGCATGCACACATACATACATACATCATCCTTCATGGTTGTATATACATAGAAAATGATGGCAATATAAGAATCACACCTTATGTTTATATATATGAATATATATATATTTGCATTTGTTTTAAAACAAAAGATAAAGATTAATACATGGTTTCTACACTCTTCTTCAACTAACTATGCTCACCTACCTTTTAACCATGTGTTAATCTTTTCTTTTATGTTTTAACTCAAGTGAAATAATATCCATATAATATAACCATGGCTTCAGATGAAGAGTGGAAAATATATATACATATATTTTCTATTTTTTCATTAGTGATTATCATTTCTCTTCTTCTTCAAAAGCCATCATCTTCTTCTTCCTTGCTCTTTTGCTCTCTAGATCACTCAAGTGACGAAAATACTCAACAAGATAGGATTTTGAAGTAAGAAAAAGAACCACAACACCATTCTACACTAGTCTTGGCCATTAGTGGAGAGTGTTAGCTTCCATTTTCTTTCTTGATCTTGTGAAGTTGCTAGCTTGGATAAAGCGGACTCCGGGTGGATCATCGTGGACCTAGAGGAGTTCAAGCGGACCTTTTCCAAACCCCAAGTAGCCGAGGAGTCTAGCTTAGGGAGCTACAAAGGTTGTACTCTCAAAACCCTAGCTTTTCCTACTTGTGATGATGTGTTGTTTTTGAAACCCTAATTTTCTAGGAAAGATTCTTTGTGTGTTCACTTAGCACCCTAAAAATTTAATGTTTGGTACATGTGATGCTTCCCATCCCTTCATAAGGTACTAGGTAAACCTAACAGAAAAAGCATCCGAAGCCTTTCTTCCAAAAAAAAGAAGAAGAAAACTAAGAAGCCTGTACAGCCTGCTGAATATGTGGACAGCCGCTCGGATCTGGAAAAATATATCAACGCGCTAGATGAATATAAACAGAAGGCGCGTTCGCCAATCACGCTTGAAGAATTTCTACAGCATCACTTTGAAGACGACAGTGTTGAAGAGAGCTCGGTCGAAGAAGATCAAGAGCGTATGGAAAGATGCCACATGGTTTCTTACCATATCATATCAGATGAAGATGCTCCGTCAACGTCGGAAAGCAACACAGGTGAACAGGGGGTAGAATCAACACGAAATGTTCCGAATCTGTCACAGGAAATGTCACGCCCCGCTTTCCAATATACATAAACACGGCATGTGACAGAACCAACCATGCTACCTGTGGCTAGGAATCATCCCTCCACAGTCGCATTATGGCTGTCAATCGGATATTAAGAACAGTAAAATATAATCTAGCTAACACATGTCCATCGGCCACAGTAAATAAAATCAAGAAATGCATATAGCGGAAAAAATTCAATAAACAATAGTATCTGAATCACGTCCCAATATGGGCTCACATCAATAGAAATAAAACTACGTACATAAAAGAAACTAATCATCTCTAACATAAATAGCTAGCTCTTCATGGTTCGGCTTGATTGCTAAAGTACTCCTGATCTGCCTGCAATAAAGGTAGAGGAACTGGGCCATGCAAAACCCTGATGTCAGTGCGTCATAATATCATAATAATAGTGATAATCAGGATATGATGCTATGATTAAACAAGAACATAAATGATAAACACAGGTATAAATAGTGAGCTATATGTATGTGATGTGTATCCTAAACTCTATACTTCTAGGTTATCTATTCTAGAAGCTTTTGAAATCAATTAATGTAATCCTTATTGTAACTCAACAGTATATATCCCGTTCAAACCCCCACGAGACCATGGCATAATGATTTATTCCATCACGCCCGGAATCACGACAAACAATGATTATTCCGTCACACGTGGAATCATGGCGGACAATAAACAATGATTATTCCGTCACGCCCAGAATCACGACAAACAATAATAATATCCTCCCGAGTTATGTTTCGGTTACATTCTTGATTTCCCATTTTCCCCCAAGGATCTGTGTTCAATTCCGGTATTGATGATATAAATCTAATGCCAACACAGGATCAAGCAGGTACATGTCTTGTCTATGCAGACAACAAGTCATGTCCATCAGGACTACAATCAGAATTGTTGGCATTAGCAATAAGATCCAAGTAACAGGTCTGGTAATATGTCATAAACATGCCATGTACTGTATATTAACCAAAATAGATATCAATGTAAAACTGTAATCAATATCGAAACATAACTAATGCCAGGATGCATATGTATCTATCTGTAATAACCGTTATACGTCCATTACTATGTATGATGCAATCGAGATAACATATTGAACTGAAATAGTAGTATGATAATATCGTGATGTTCTGGCATGCAACTGGATAAGCTATTATCAGTACGGATACATACAGATGCTATAAAACTGTAAATCAGTAATCTCTTCTGAATAGTAAAATGCATGCACTATAATTTATCAAATATATATTGATATAATAACATAACATGTTGCAAGTTTGGAACTTGCCTGATCGGATATCACGTCGAGATATGGATGCCACTTTCCGACGTCGAAATAAAGTTACGACGCAAAACTTACGCACGCAGGACTGGACCTGGTTGAGCAGCTGCGTGACGTGGTGACTAGGCTAGATAACGACGGTGACTGGGTCGTTTGGATCGTCAGTGACGTGCGCAACTCCGACGAGACGACCGGGAATCAAGAAAAGAGAAGGAAAAGAAAGAAGAAGAAGAAAAGTGGTTGTTGCTAGGTTTGCTGGTGTTCTGTCGAGGATAGAGAAGATGATGGCGATGAGACGAGGTCGGCGGCGACGAGGTCGTCTGGACGAGGGGCCGTGAGTCTTGAATGGTGATCGGGGAAAAGAGCAAGGGTCTGTAGTGGTGGTGTATGGTGTTCTGGATTGCTAGGGGAGACGAGGAGGCGATGGAGGTGGTCGGTGGTGACGGGTTCTCGGCGATTAGGGGTTGCCGGCGATGGGGGTGTTGGGTTTTAGGGTCGGGGAGGTCTGGTTAGGAGCTTGGTTCATCGGGGAGAGGAGGAGGAGGTGGTGATGGCGGGGAGGACAGAGGGAGACGGTGATGGTGAGGGGGCGGCGACGGGACGGTAACGACGGGGGATGAGCATGGGTTAGGGTTCGCGAGGGCGACAGGGACTTGGAGAAGAAGAAAGGAAGAGAGAGAGATAGTTTAGTTATAATATATATATATATATATATATATATATATATATATATAGAGAGAGAGAGAGAGAGAGGGAGAGAAGGGACAGGATTTGAGAGAGTCAAAGAGAGAGAGGCGAGAGAAAAAGAGAGAGAGAGATTTTATTTATAATATATTATATATATTTAACAGTTATATATATTAGTTATATAAAATATTTTTTATATAAATATATATGGGATTTTACAGATTATTCCAAATTACTCCGAATATTACCCGTACCCTTTCAAAAATCAAGTTTTTCAATATGAAGAATATACGTAAAAGTTTAAACAATAATGTGATATCCAGTAAATAAAAACATATACCCCCAATATGGATCTACGTAAATATACGTAGCGATAAAAAACGAGTCTGTTTAACAATTAGGGTATGAACAAAATATATGGGTACAACCATATGATATAGGGTACTATGAAATGCAAGACTAGATAAGAAAATATATTATTTGGTTTTATACTGTATTTTAAAAAGATATTTCGATTCTAAAATATTATATATATATATATATATATGTGTGTGTGTGTGTGTGTGTGTGTGTGTGTGTGTGTGTGTAATCTAGATTTGCATGGATCCTCTGTACTAGCAAATATTTGATATAATCTTGAACCAAGATGGGTTTCAAATATGCGGGTCGGGTCAGTAAATAACCACAACTACCAATTGTACTATCCGATACCCAAAAGCAACAATAGTCAAGAATTTTGCTGCAAGATTTGAAATACCCAAATAAATAGTATAAATGAATTAGGGTGTTACATTATACCCAACTACAAAATAATTTCGTCCTCGAAATTCCCGGAATAAGAAAAGAGGTGTGGAAACTTCTGTGGGATCTCATCTTCACATTCCTAAGTAGATTCTCCGTGCGAACGATTCCTCCATGAAACAAGTACTAGTGGGATAACTTTATTCTTAAGGACCTTTTCTCGTTGATCCACAATCGCCATTGGTCGCTCTTCATATGTTAAATCTTCCCTTACTGTCAATTCCGAGTGATCTAGAACGTGCGTATCATCTCTAACATACTTGTGGAGTTGAGATATATGAAACACGTCATGAAGGATGGTGGTAAAGCCAAGCAGTAAGCTGCCTCTCCAACACGGTCGATAATATCGAAAGGCCCCACGAATCGAGGACTAAGCTTTCCCCGACTACCAAATCGGACCACTCCTCTAGTTGGTGATATCTTCAAGAATACAACACCAACTGCGAACTCCAGAGGTCTTCGTCCAGTATCAGCCCAACTTTTATGTCGATCTTGTGCCACCTTCATATGATTTCGGATCAAGTTCACTTTCTTTACCGTTTTCACAATAATATCCGGTCCCAATAATCTTCTTTCTCCAACATCGTCAATGTAACTCAACAGTATTTCGTGCATGCCCGGAACCACGGTCAAGACTTTCGGGGCTGAAGACGTGCCGCTAAGCAGTAAAACATGTATCATGTACATACGAATGATGTCAGTAACATCATTCCGGGGACGGCCAAGCCCATATCGACTGATCAGTATCTGGAAAGTATCGAACTGTTGAGTTACAAGTCAGGTTTTATTATTGATTTCCTCTTTTCCCCCAGGTTTTGTGTTCAAGTCGGGTATTGATGATATAAATCTAATGCCAACACAGGATCAAGCATGTACATGTATTGTCTATGTAGACCAAAAGTCACGTCCATGAGGACAACATGCCAGGATTGTCGGCATTAGCGGATGATCCAAATAACAGGTCTGTCAATCTCTTGTGTACAATTCAGGCAATATATTTTAACCAAAATAGACACCAAATGTAAAATTGTGACCAATATATAATTACGGTAAACATAACTAATGCCAGGATGCATATGTATCTATATGTAATAACCGTTTTACGTCTGTTATCATGTGTAAGGCAATCTAGATAAAGATTACTGAACTGATATAGTAGTATAATAATATTGTGATGATCTGGCATGCAACTAGATAAACCATTATCGGTATGGATACAGACTGATAATATAAAACTGTAAATCAGTAATATTTACTGAATAGTAAAACACATATACTATAATCACTCATATAAATATTGATATAAACAAAATAGCATGTTTCAAGTTTAGAACTTGCCTGATCGAAATCTCACGACGAGTATCCGGATATCACGTCCGACGCCGAATAACGTCACGATGCAAAACTCACGTACGTAGGACTTGACCTGGCTAAGCAACTGCGTGACGTGGTAACTGGACTAGACGACGATGGTGACTGGGTCGTCGGCGATGTGGGCAACTCCGGCGAACTAGTCGGAAAAGAGAAGAAAAGAAGAAGAAAGAAGAAGAAGAAGAAGAAGAAGAAGAAGAAGAAAAGAAATGGGGTTCTCTGGATTTTTAGAGTGGCGAGGTCAGAAGAAGGAGTAGGTCGTCTACGAGGTGACGGGGACTGAGGTTTACAGCGAGGTGTCGTAGGCCGGTGAAGGGGTTGATGGTGATCGAGGAAATGAGAGGGAGAGGAAGAAGAAGGTTCAGTGGTGGCATGGGTATTCTGGTGTTGCTGACGAGGTGAGGAAGGTGATGGAGGTAGTGATCGGTTTCAGGCGACGTGGTCGACGAGGTGGCGGAGATGGGTTCTTGGTGTCGGGGTCGAGCTTGGGTGGTCTTCAGGAAAGGAGATGGGGAGGATGGTGATGGTAACCAGGCGACGAGGAAGAGGAGAGGACGACGATGAGAGGGGGCATCGAAGAGAGGGAGACGGCGAGAGGGAGAGGTTGAAGGAAGTGGATTCGGTTGTGGGGGTTCTGAGCTCCGGTAAGGTCTCGGGGAGGAAGAGGGGGTGAAGGTGGTGATGATGAGGAGACGAGGTGAAAGGCGACGAGGTCGGCACGGCGACGACGTGGGTTTTAAGCACGGTTAGGGTTCGGTGAGAGAGAGGGGACGCGGGATGAAGATGAGGGAAGAGAGAGAGGGTTTTTATAAAATTTATATTATATTACACTCACACACACACACACACACATATATATATATATATATATTAGGGAGAGAGAGAGCCGGGGACACAGAGAGAGAGAGTTTTAATAATAAATTTATTTATATATATAACAATATATATATATATATATATAGTTATAGGAAAATATAAAAGATATATATGGTAGGATTTTAAGATAATACCAGATTACTCCAATATTACTCGCATTCCTCTAAAATTCTAGTTTTTAAATATAGAGAATATACGTAGGGATTTTAACCATAATGTAATATGTGTGTAATTAATAACATATACCCTCACATAAAATCTACGTAAATATACGTAGCGATCCAATTACTAGTCTGTCTAACCCTTAACATATGAACATGATATATGGGCGCAACCACTTGATATGATGTAATTTGCCATGCAAGGCTAGATAAGAAAAGAATATTATTTGTTTTTATATTGTATTATAAAGGGATATGTAGAGCTTAAAATATTATATATATATATTTAGCACACGATTCACATTGATACACTGTATTAGCAAATATTTGATATAATTTCGAACCATGTTGGGTTTCAAATATGCGGGTCGGGTCGGATAATAATTACAGCTACTAATTGCATCATTCGCAACCCAATAGCAACAACAGTAAAGAATTTTACCGTAAGATTTGAAATACCAAAAAATATATAATATAAATGTATTAGGGTGTTACAAACAGGATAAAGGAAAAGAAAAAGTGATTGAAGACATCGAAATAGACAAAGAAGCCGCTAAAGATCTCACCGCCAAGGATTTGCCCAAGTAAAGAAAGGTGGATTATAACGTCTTAGCTCACCTGAAGATGCTACCGTCAAACCTTAGCATATATGATGTTTTGCTCCTATTGAAAGATCTTCGGGAGTCCCTCGTCAAGGTTTTGAGCGAGCTTGATCAATTTCAAGATTATTTTGAGGAAGAAAACATGAAGGGCGAGCTTCCGGAAGTACACACCGCTGATATAACTTTCAGCGAAGAAGACTCCTCCTGGGAACGTTTGAGCACAACCGACCTTTGTACGTTGCCGAATACTGCGAAGATGTAAGGATAAACAAAATCCTTATTGATAACGGATCCTCAGTTAACCTGCTGAACATAAAGGTGCTCAGAGAACTGGTGTCACGACCTGAAATTGGCACGTGACGTCCTTTAAACTACGCAACGTCTACAGTCGTAACGCAATTTAAGTAAGCCGAAAACCCAGCAATCTAAACTATCAAAAGTAGTAAGTGATAAGAACATTGTTAAAACTTTTGAAAATCTCGAGTACAAATTCTTTAAAGTCAAATTTTAGTTTCTTAAAAATTTTGGCAGCACCTCCTTTGTAAAAACTAACCCCAAAAATGGGTACAACATAAATATAAGTAAAGCATCCCCAACGGGAGCAAAATCCATGCCCAACGGCGGAAACAACCACCACAACAGATATACGACGCCGTAGCGAAGAAATAAAAGAAGATATAAGTAAAACTGCAAAAAAAGACATCCAAGTCACCAAAATATACAATATCGTCCTCACATCAAGTCTCTAAGTCATACACATGAAAGTAGTAGATGGAGAGTACAAGATACAAAGATATACAAAGAGCATCATCGGATAACCGTAAAACTACACGCAGTTAGCCGAAGCGGTATCCGCTGCAAAAGATGATACGATAGGTGAAAGAGCCCTGCCACAACTACTCTGAGGAACAACCTGCAAACCCTGTGGCACAACGGGGGTGAGTTGCCAACTCATGAATAGTAAATAATATATGCAGGTAATCGCAAGTATGCACGTAGAGCGTGAAACTAATGCATGCAAGCTGGTGGCAATAAAAGCCAATATGTATGCAACAGTCATGTAAGGTACTCTATCAGGTACTACTAATACATGAAGCAATAAATGGCAATATGTATGCAACAGCCACATAAGGTACTACTAATACATGAAAAAATACATATAAAATAGCAGTATGTAAATGCAACAGTCATGAAAGGTACTCTATCAGGTACTACGAATACATGAAGCAATGCAAATACAATAAATGCGGAGTATGGGATAAAACATGTCATTCCCATGGAATCCTGACCTCGTAGTAGGACCAAAGTCTATCAAGACAATCTAAATCCCAACTTTCCTCAAATCAGCCCCCAAATTGGCCCTCATATCCTGTAAGTCTCATATATCCTGAGTGTCCGATATTAAGTAAATCTCATACATCCAGTATCCAATATCAAGTAAATCTCATATAACCAGTATCCAATATCGAGTATATCTCATGGAACCTGAGTGTCCAATATCTACACCCAAAAACATCATGAAAACAAGTGTCAAGCATCAACACAAAATACTCAAATCTGAGGTACCATCACCTGGGACTGGCCCTCCTGTGTCATGTACGTACATCCTATGAACCTGGGTAAGCACCACCCAAAATCTGCAAGGCATGTGCGTACATAACCTCGATCGATATCCCCCAGATATCCGTCGAGTACAAATACTATCACCGGATGGCAAACGCCCCCATCCGGGCTCAACGGCATGGACCTTCGATCTTCTTGTCCCGGGGAACCAACCGGGCTCCACCATGTACCCACACACGGCCCACGACACCTCCTCGCATGGGGTATATATAAGCTCAGAACCGAGAAATCTCATGGTGGAAGCTGAAATATCATATCAAGAGAAACCGGGTTCTTCAAATAATGCATAATTTCATGAAACAACCACGGCCCTCAAATCCAGAAAACATCAAATAATGAATAAATATAACTGCATGAATCAATACATATATATTAGCGTCTCATTCCACTAATATATATATATATATATATATATATATATATATATATATATATATATATATATATATATATATATATATATATATAACAGCGTCCCATTCCACTGTTATATATACATAGGAGTAAAAATATCAGAGAACATCATATGGAATCCATGAATGTAATATATACAACATGAAACAGTAATATGAGCATATAAAGGAAAACCCGTTATTTAACTGCAACAAGTTAATATATATATCATGCGGTTCCTAATTTCTCCAAGTCCAAACAATATCAAATAAAGGTGAACATGTAGCTATAGCCAGATATGCGTAACCATGTTGGTATAACAAGATATGTGTATCTACATATCTATAATGATGTAATACCCTCCAGGTATATGTAAGTATGTATACAAGATGTACATGTAGCTATATCTCGTATGTGTATATACCTATCACTAATGGTACAATACCATATAGGTATATGGGTAACTAGCATGTAAGCATGTCAAGGCATATGTGTAAGCATGTAGGTATACATGTATGCTATATGTCATATGCACAATGAAAATAAGGATCATGTCTCAATGTCCTTAACCAATACAGTATCACATATGTATAGGTGTTGTGCGTGTCATGGCAATTATCGACGGTGTGTGTGTAGCATACACCTAGTGCTCGTGAAACATGAACCGTCAATAATGGTGCTGTGTCTCATTAATATGAAGTCCATGAACAATAGGAAATGAGATTTGCAACAAAGGTACACATGCACAATCAATATCCGTATACATCTAACTAATAGTCATATCATTAAATCTAGCCCAGACGCATAACACCATACGGGTGATTCTCCTGTAGATGTTAAATCTACTCACAACAATCCTGGCTAAGTAAAGCCAACCACTCGCTTTTCTTTCTTCGCAGCGCCCGAAGTCCCCGCCTGCGATCCTGAAAACATATAACAATATAACAAGTATATATTAGCAATTGACCAGTAACACGTACAAACTACGTTTGACCGACGCACCAACTCCAAGCGTGCTCTCAAGTGTTCGTCAAGTGGCTAACGCGCGTAGCGACACTACGAAACCAACTCAAGAGCAAAAGCTACACAAAGACACGAACGACATCGGCACAACCCTAGCTAGGAACGCTAAACGGCACAACCATCAAGTCTAGACCCTGATCGTACCAATCACGCATTCACAATACACTAATAAACGTGTAATCAAATATAAACAACGTCAAAAGAAACCTACGCCAAAACTTACCGAAATCTAGTAAGCAACTTATATCATTTTAGCTCAAAAGTACAAGTTTTTACCAAAACTAGAATTTACAAATATCACAATATAGCAAGATTAAACTATACATACCAATACTATAATTTTAATCTCACTTAATTAGGATTTAGCAAAAGTCTAGTTTGTAATTAAGCTAATTATACAATTAGGAAAATATCATTTAACAAACTAGCAACTAGATTTAGTTTTCCAAATCAACAATTAACCATTAACCCTTTCATCAAGTTAAACCCTAACTTGAACTTCACTAAAATTATCATGAAACCATAAATCATGCTAATTAAGCTGTACTAAACAATTAAATAGCTAATTTAATGATTTAAACATAATAATTAAATATTTGTGTTAGAAATTATACCTCCTCAAGAGCACAAAATAGGAACTAGATCCATCATTTTAGCCTCCAAAAATGATGTTTTCTTGAAGATCAAAGTAAGTTTTGTGAAGAAGAATGAAGGGAAATGATTTGTATTTGAGTTTGTATGAATTATTTAGGATTTTTGATGATTTATTTTGGCTTTGGAATGATAAAATGAGGTGAGGAAAGAGAAAGGGAAGCAAGGGGAGGGGGCTCAGCCTGAGGTAGAAATGGGGATAAGTTTGGATTTTTGTAGAGAAAACTAGCTAAAAACAACATTAAATGCTAATTAATGCAAAATGCCACCTTTTCCTTTCTTTTCTTTTCCTTTAAAAATAATTTCCTTTATCACAAAATATCTAGATATTTGGCAAGAATGGATTAAGACTAATTCTAGCGATTAGTTTAGCATAGATTCACATTAGTAGTAATTAACCCAAACAAAAATGTAATTACCACTAATAAAGTGCACAAATAAAGCATTAAAAAAATATTTAATTAGGGAAAAAATTCTATGTGAACCAAAACTTCCATTTGACCCCCAAATCCCTCGCACTAGCTTCATTCTGGCTAAACTAGGTGCCGTCAAGTCTATACAGAAGTTTGATCACAATCGGGTTAAAACGGAAAACACCGACTATTTTACCCTAAAACGGAAAAATTCGCAAAACGATTTCTAAAACGTTACAATCTTCCCTCCTTAAAGAAATTCGGTCCCCGAATTTAAAATTCATCTACGTGTACCTTCAAAGAGATGAAGGAAAGTCTTCCGCATCTCGCTCGCAGCCACTCAAGTGATCACCTCACTAGATGGCTACGCCAAAGAACCATCACAGATAGCAAGACGCTTGACCGAAGTCCCTCCACCTGCCGATCCACTAAAACTATCGGCTACTGGTGAACGGAAGATCGCGTCCAAGCTAAAAGGTCTGATGTTGAATCATGTGAGAAAGGTCATGAAGGTAATTGCGAAGTATCGACATAAGGAATACGGGGTGAATACTCAAAAATCTGGACGGAAGTGCCATATTATAGGCAACGGAACTAACTCGCTCGAGAATCTCAAAGGACCAACAATTCTGAGACCAAGCTTCCCAAAACTCAACACGCCATTTCATCGGAAAAATCCGTAGGATTACATGATCTCCCATGCGAACTTAAGTCTGCGACATCCACGGTCGGCATAAGACTTCTGTCTGCACTGGGCTGCTCTCATCCTGACCTGAATCAACTGGATCCTCTCCGTAGTCTTATGACTAGCTGGGGTCCAAAATTCCTACTCTCGCAGAGTCTGTAAAACAGACTGGCGATCGACACAACCAACCACACAAGTCCAAAAGGTTTGCCAATTGGAATGTCTCCTAATAACAGCTATCGAAGGAGAACCCTATCAATGGCAAGTGACGATCCCAACTGCCAACAAACAACTAGTACGTACGCATTAGCATATCCTCCAGAGTCTGTATAGTCCGCTCTAACTGACCATCGGCTTACAGATGGAAAAGCGGAGCTAAAGCTCAACCAGTACCCAAGGCTTCCTTAAGCTTCTGCCAACGACGGCTAGCGAACGGGGTATCTCTATTGGATACAACGCATGAATGAACTCCGTGCAAACGCATAAACTTAACAAAGAACAACTGAGCAAACTGAGCATAACCGGACAACAAACACCCAAATGGAGTCACACCCTGTCTAAACCTGGGTAGACACCACAACGAAATTCATGGAGATCTGCTCCCATTCCCACTCTGGAATGGTTAAAGATTGCAACTCTCCAGCCGGTCTGAGATACTCAACATTAGCTTGCAACAAGTTAGACACCTCAAAACGAAATCCGAAACTTCACTCTTCATCCCTGCCCACCCGTAACTATCTCACAAGTTACGTTACATCTTGGTGGCACTTGGGGTGAACATAGAAAGCTGAATGATGTGCCTACCCTGGGACCTCACGTCTCTACCTATCAGTATCAGGTACACACAAACGCGTCCCTAAACGTAGCACACCCTAGTCACAAATCAAGGACTCCGAATCTTTACCCGGCCGAACAAGCTCAAGAATCTCTGACAAACGAGCATCGGCGGGCTCTGCTTCACGAAAACGATTAAGTAAAAGTGGACGGGCGCGGACATGAGCAAGCTGTCCCCTCAGTAGAGGCGAACTTAAGCTATACTCCATGATCGCACAAGAACCGTAAATTTGCAGAAGACTGTCTCAGAACTGGGCACAACTGGGACAACCTAACCCCGGGCCTACGACTCAAGCATCAGCTACCACAATCGTCTTATCATGGGTAATAAAGGATCTCACAATTACAATCCTTTACAAGATCCATCCAACGGCGTTGTCTCAACAATCAAAACCCGCTGCAGGAAGATGTACATTATGCTCTGGTGGTCCATAAAAATCTGACACAACTCTCCGCACAAGTAGTGTCTCCAAATCTCCAACGTACGACCACCGCGACCATCTCCAGATCATGAGTGGGATATCCTGCTCATACTTCCTCCAACTGTCGAGAAGCATGAGCGATAACTCAATAGTGACACATCAGTACACAATTGAGCTCCACTCGCGAAACATTACAGTAAACAACAAAGTCATCCGAACCAGAAAGCAAAGAAAGAACCGGTGCAGTTGTCAACCGAGTCTTCAACTGCCGAAAACTCCGCACTCATGCCTCAGTCCAAAGAAAAGGAACTCCCTTCCTGGTCAACCCAGTCAACGGTGCAGCACTATACAAGCAGTCCTGCACGAAACGGCGGTAAAAACCGGCTAAGCCCAAACAGCTGCGGACTTCTGTCCCTGCTACAAGTCTGGGCCAAAGCTGTACGACCTCGATCTTCCTCGGGTCCGTACGAAAACCGTCTCCCGTAACCACATGACCTTAGGAAGTCAACACAATCAATCCTGTAGGAACACTCTGAGAATTTAGCAAACAGCTGGTACTCTCCTAATGTCTGCAAGCAAATCCTCAAGTGCTGCTCAAGTTCCTCACGACACATTGGAAAAGACCAGAATGCCATCACTAACACAATAATAAACTGGTCGAGGAACGGCCTGAAGAAATCTGGTTCATCACATCCACGAATGCTGCTAGGGCATTGGTGAGTCCAACGACACCACCAAAACACATACTGCCCGTAGCACGCACAAAAACAGTCTACGGAATGTTATCACTCAGAACCCGCAACCAATGATGACCTGATCCTAAACAAACTTAGAAAATGTCTCGCACTCTGGAGCAAGTCGAACAAATTTTCAATGCGAGGTAAAGGATACCTATCCTCACTGTAACTCGGTTCAATTGACGATCCATCAATACACAACCTCAAACTGACATCCTTCTCTTGACGAACAGAATAGGAGCTCCCCAAAGCGAAACACTTGGACATACAAGTCCCCCAACAAAAAACTCTGCAGCTGATCCTTAAGCTCCCTAAGCTCCGCCGGCTCATCTGGAACAAAGTCGAAAACTCCCGCACGATAGGAACCCGGTCCAACAAACCCACTGTGGCTCCGGCATCCGGAATGAAAGCCAAGAATCCTCGACATCCTCTCCTTAAAAGCTGACTAGCGAAAAGGCTGAATTCAAGCTATGAGAGGCGGCACCACTGTCCCCCTGCACAACAAGAACTGACTCGTCGGGAAACAAATCCTGACTGTTTCCTCACGGCAGTCCACTGACGCCTAGCATATAGGTAACCAGTCCATGCCCAGGAGAATATCAAATCCAACATCTCAAAAAGGATCAAAATGATGGAAGAATCTTTATCTCTTATCCGATTGGCACACGACTGAAATACGTGTCGCGCAACAAAAGAATCGCTGATAGAAGTTAACACAACAACGGCTGATCTAGCTAACACGTATCTCGTCCCAAGCCTCTGCTACTCCCGCGACGTGCACGAAACCTGTCACCGCGACTGAACCACTGTCTCTGGGCTTGTACACCTGCACGAGCCCTCCTCTGTCCTCGAACTCCCAAAGTCTCGGAAAGACGCTCCTCGTCAAATAAGGCTGCGTCCACTGGTGCTGTGTGAGTAACACGATGCTGAGTACTGATCGCAAGGAACAACTGGGTAACAGGGGTGGCAACCTCCTGTCGCCGCGCTCTACTGGCTTCAACCAAAGACCTCATCGTCTGGCTCAAGTCCTGCATCTCTACCTCAAGCCTAGCGATACGATCAATCGAAGGCGGATCCATCTGCTCCTGTGCAACGAGCGTGCCATCCTGGTCAGTCCTCATCCCACACGAGTCAACTCTGACCTCGGCCCTCGCTGCACCTCTCTAAGTCCTCATAGTCATCGGCGGCAAAGGCTATAAATGGAAAAAGAATTCGATATGAACACGGAAATCGAATCACAAGGATATGTATCATCAAGGAATGAATTTCAAGAAATTAGTACTTAGGTCACTCTAGGCGGAGTACCGCGTCGTGAGTATGCCACGGACATACACACATTACGTTACTCTGCTTAAGCTATCTACTCCATCATACCAAGGTCATCCTACACTCCGAAAGGTAAAACCTAGCGCTCTGATACCAATTTTGTCACGACCCGAAATTGGCACGTGACGGCCCTTAAACTACGCAACGTCTACAGGCGTAACACAATTTAAGTAAGCCGAAAACCCAGCAATCTAAACCATCAAAAGTAGTAAGTGATAAGAACATTGTTAAAGCTTTTGAAAATCTCGAGTACAAAATCTTTAAAGTCAAATTTTAGTTTCTTAAAAATTTTGGCAGCACTTCCTTTGTAAAAACTAACCCCAAAAATGGGTACAACATAAATATAAGTAAAGCATCCCCAACCGGAGCAAAATCCACGCCCAAAGGCGGAAATAACCACAACAACAGATATACGACGCCGTAGCGAAGAAATAAAATACGATATAAGTAAAACTGCAAAAAAAGACATCCATGTCACCAAAATATACAATATCGTCCTCACATCAAGTCTCTAAGTCATACACATGAAAGTGGTAGATGGAGAGTACAAGGTACAAAGATATACAAAGAGCATCATCGGATAACCGTAAAACCCACCTAAAGAAAAACTGCACGCAGTCAGCCGAAGCGGTATCCGCTGCAAAAGGTGATACGATAGGTGAAAGAGCCCTGCCACAACTACTCTGAGGAACAACCTGCAAACCCTGTGGCACAACGGGGATGAGTTGCCAACTCGTGAATAGTAAATAACATATGCAGGTAATCGCAAGTATGCACGTACATCGCGAAACTAATGCATGCAAGCTGGTAGCAATAAAAGCCAATATGTACGCAACAGTCATGTAAAGTACTCTATCAGGTACTACTAATACATGAAGCAATAAATGGCAATATGTATGCAACAGTCACGTAAGGTACTCTATCAGGTACTACTAATACATGAAGCAATGCATATAAAATAGCAATATGTAAATGCAACAGTCATGAAAGGTACTCTATCAGGTACTACGAATACATGAAGCAATGCAAATACAATAAATGAGGAGTATGAGATAAAACATGTCATTCCCATGGAATCCTGAACTCGTGGTAGGACCAAAGTCCATCAAGACAATCTAAATCCCAACTTTCCTCAAATCAGCCCCTAAATTGGCCCTTCTCATATATCCTGAGTGTCTAATATCAAGTAAATCTCATATATCCAGTATCCAATATCAAGTAAATCTCATATAACCGTATCCAATATCGAGTATATCTCATGAAACCTGAGTGTCCAATATCTACACCCAAAAACATCATGAAAACAAGTGTCTAGCATCGACACAAAATACTCAAATCTGAGGCGCCATCACTTGGGATTGGCCCTCCTATATCATGTACGTACATCCTATGAATCTGGGTAAGCACCACACGAAATCTGCAAGGCATGTGCGTACATAATCTCGATCGATATCCCCCAGAGTACAAGTATTTTTACTTTCCATTCTCCAATAAACTACTAGTCAAGTCAACAGAAAGATCATGTCGGTAACAAGTATCAATATATAGTAATAAATTGTTATCAAGTTATTAACATGTAATATGAAAGCACACTTTCCAAGTACCATTATGTATCCAGTGATAGTATGGGTGTTTCAAGAATTCTATTTAATGAATATCAATTAATAATATAAATTTTTAGTATTTAGTATAACGTGAACATGAACGAACTTGCATATACCCCGGTACTGTCCCATTCCAGTACTTTATAAGTAGCCGCTCATGTTAAGTTTAAATAGTCATCATTTAGTTTGTTGTTTAGGTTGTTTTTGTTTAGTTTGTGATCATGAACTGCCTCGCATATACCCCAGTACCGTCACATACTGGCACCCGAGTATACGTATTAGCTCACGTCAAGTTTTTAAACAGTTTGCTCTTATATTTGTGAAAATGCCTGATAGCCAGCGAATAACAATGGAAAGCATCCCGTGGATACTCGAGATCACGGACACATATTATTGGTGTTGACCTAGGACGCACCGTTAGGCGCTCATGAACATTGAACATTGTAATACAGCTCGGAAAATTTATGAAAACATTTCCATGTAGTTGAAAAACAGTAACATATGGTAGCAAAGTACCCGAACAACCATGGATGGCCCTAACGAGCTGTAATATTAACAGAGACATATGGTAGTTCAGCTACCCGGACCTCTATGGTTGGGCCCTAACATGTGGTACCATAAATAAAGCTTTAGAAAGCTATTAACCGAGTCTACCAAGTCCTTTCCCTATCCTCCGACTGTATCGGTTTTATTTATGGATTTGTATAGATTGAAACAAGATTTCATAGTAACATTCAATACATGAAACTGTATCAGTGCTCAGGTAACAGTGTCATATCATGAAACAGATACATATATCAAACATGTCATGAAAATCTGGGTATATGGATTCCAGGAATTTTATCAGTAATTGCATCGATGTTCATGGTAAACTTGTCTTAACATGAAATAGGTAAATGTAATAAACCTTTATAACAGGTAAATATACAAATCATATCAAATCAAGCCGGTGGCAAGTCAGGTGCAAATATCATGTACATGGATCAGGTCAAATCAAACCACCTGTCTCTGAGTGTGTTGCAGTCACATGATATGATAAGAATGCAATCAAATATGCTACGTATAAAATATAGGCAGCCGGTGTCATTCAATTTGTAAAATTCATAGTTATTTATACGTGCAAAAACAGGTGAAATAATATAAAAGTCATAAAAAGTAGACTAATTTATCTAAACAGTAAAATTGATTTCAACTCAATCTGATTACCGGTTAGTGAGATGTGTCTTCTTAAAACAGAGATTTACTGTTGAAATTCCAGTTTCAGAATTGGAAGTCTAACTTAGAACGCACTTTTCCATTAGTTATGTTCTGAATTAGGTGTCGCTACAGTTCAATAAAATCTAGGTTTATCAGTTAAGTTTTCAACGAAAAATACGGATCAGTAATGGCCATTATATTCTTGAAGTTATGTTCTATTTAAATTCAATACGTAAAATTAGCCACTGCAGAAATCAGCCGGACATGTCGACAACTAAGAATACTTTTAAAATAACAAACAACATTTAAATTTTATGAAACCAACACCATAAGTTAGCTAACTTGATCATATATGTAATGATATGGGTTCCTGCAGAATATGAAATTACTATAGTGGGATATGGATGTATCAAATAAGGCTTCGACTAGAAGTATTGCTCTGGACTGCAGTCCAGAGCCGTGCTTCTCTCAAATTTTTGTTATCGTAATATGGCAATATTCAGTAACAAATTACATAGGTTTATAGGGTATTTAATTGTATTCGATACAAGCTCAGGAACATTACATTTCAATTTGTATTAGTTTAATATTAATTTTTCAAGGCGACATGCGCGGCAAATTTCAGATTTGAACCAAACCTTTTAATTCTATTTGAAACCTAGTTTTTCATATAAACCAAGTTTAGAACTTATCAAAGATCGGATCTTTATACTAATTTTAGAGTAAAAGAAATCATCCTTAGCTTGTAGGAGGTCACTAAGTTTAATTAAATTATTTCACTTGAGAAAAATTTGGAAAAGAAGCCAAAATTTAAAGGTGAAGGGTTTAAAATTTTGGTGTAGGGTTTGCGTTATGGTATGTATATGTGAGGGTAGTTTAGAATTACTCTAATTATTCATGACTAATACTTTTAAAATATGGTTTAGTGACTAAAATATGAATTTGAACAATCAATTACATAAACTAAGAAAGTTAAAATCAATCAAGGATTCAAATAACTAATTCTATATTAAGTAAACAAAATAATTCTATATACTAAAATTAATTTAGACAAGAATAACACTTGCATGAACCTTAATTTGATCACTAAATTTTCATGAACCCTAATTTTTTCACGACATTATACTTTAAAGACATTCAATTATATAAAAATAACAAGTAACATGAAACTAACAATTATTCAAACAAAATAAATTAAAACACTTGCATAATAATCAAGCAATCAATTAGAAAACAATTATATAAAAAAAACAAGTTAAAGCACTTGCCTTTATCTACTAATTTATCTTCACTCCCCTTCTTGAAAATTTTGTAAAAATTTGGAATGAAGAAAGAAAGAAGAAATGGTTTAGAGTGGAAGAGAGAAGAAAATGAGAAGAATAGAAAAAGAAGAAGCTTATGGAAGAAGAGAAACTTGGAGAAAAAGTATGGAAAACTTGGAGGAAAAGTAAAGGAGAGAATAGAAGAGAATTTAGAAAATTCTAGGATAAGGTATTTTGCATTTTAACCTTTCAAATTTTAATATTTACATATGTCACCCAAAGCTTTGCATAATTAAATCTTTAAACAAAAATATATAAAATAAATTTACATTTAAATTTTAAGAAGAAAACATATTTATCAAAAATACGATTAGTTTTAAAATATCAGAAATTTCATAAATGTTTTTTTTCAAATACAAATACGAGTATTTTTCTAATTTCAAGAAAATTCTGTTGGGTTACGGCAGCGCCCTGACCATCAAACCGTGGCCAAATGCGGAACAAAAATTTACAAAACTGGCGCTACCACAACCCGATGACCGGATCTTCCCTAAACCCTATACTAGCAAGCAATATAAAGAGTTATGAATGGTTATACTGAATGAACCATGTCCTTCGGGTCTTCAACCATCATCCCAAGCTCCCAGTGGTCGCGGATCGAATTTGGTTGCCGGTCTTCCTCCATCTCGGTGATCCACTCGAGAGAAACGACGCAAGCTCCAGCCTCGCCATGCGAGGCAACCGACGCTCTAAGGTTGCTAGCAATGGAGAGTGGAGGTGTAGGATTGTCTCACTATAATTTTCTCTCATCACTAATGCTCAAAAGAGCAACCATAGAAGATGAAGAGGAGGTGAGGAAAACAAGTGGCATGAGCAACTCAAGAAATGGCTAAGTGTTTTTCTCCAAGTGAGAATGTAATCAAGTGAAGAGAGCAAGTCAAGAAAATCAAGAGCATAGCCTCACCGCAAAAAAAGTGGCCGCCCCTCTCTCTCTCTCAATCATGCACACACACACAAAAATATCTCATCACAATAATCCAATAAACAAATCCATGCCATACCACTTTATATGCTCAAGCCCATGCTCTTGCCAACTCATCCTCCACCTCATTTCCAAAATGATTTTCTAAAATGAAAATCAATTAATGAGGTGGCCATCTTCTAGAGGCTAATCCGTATAAATACGGAATGCAACCCAGTACACGTATCGAAATACATATACGCGTATTCGTACAAAAATATGAATAGCCAAGAGAGAAAATGAATAGTGGACAATAATACTAGAATACATATAAATAAATACATATATAAATTATTAAATCAAAACCTAATTTAATAATCCGGCTTAATCCTAAGCCGCTAGTATTATCAACCGTCCGATTAAAGTCTGTGTAGCCTGTACACATATTTAATCAGACACCTGTATATACCAACATACGTCATCTACACCATATCGCCTGAACCGTGAAAACTCTCTGTGTGGGACTCTAAAGACTCGTCAATGCGCTGACAGTGGGTTTAACCACAAGCACGTTGGCGGCACTAGTTGTACGTAACGGCTACCCAGGTATTGAACGAAAGGAAGGCCGACGAGCAAACTCATCCGTACCCCTACTGAGCCTGACAGTGACAATCTTCGTACAGTCCGATCTGTTCGTCTAAAAGTATCGCATATCGAGTCTAGGGGGTGGATAAAGTCAGACCTCTAATAACGCAATATTTAGTGTAGGTATGAAGCCCATCACCCACTGAGAAACTAATGATCCGAATCAGTAATTCTCGACTACCTTGGCCAAGGGTTTCTGCTGATGGCATCCGTGCATTGCACGACATAAACCACCAATACCGGGAGAGACGAATCCCCGACGATCCTTTCACTGCCACCATGTGGCTCAGGACTGTACCCAACTAAAACATGTTTGCACGACTCCTTTGAGCCGTGGTTGGGTAGTAATCAAAGCACAGTGGGAACTCACACGAGACAAATAACGATCTCAGGTCGACAGACTAAGCTGTACTCATGTCACCAGGGAACTGCCATTTGACAATAGGTATAATACCATCTAGCAGGTTCCCGGCGAGTCCGTCCAGTGTACCCATAACCCAATGAGCACCTGTACACTATCTTAGATGACTAACTGACACCAATGTCTTGTGAGACCGGTCACCGCCCCTCGTCGGGGTCTCGATAAGCATACACTAGTCTACTCTGGAGTATTGATGCCCAGTCTCGATACTCCTGCGACTAGGGACATTTAAGGATGTGCTTATAGACCACCCAGCTCCCTCGTATATGATCGCCATCATAATGCTGGTAGTCAAGCAAGAATCTTATGGGCTCTATCAACATGTAATAGTGATCTGTAATACCACCTGAAACATGTACATGATGATAAAGACAAAGCAGATAGCATACTATCATCTTAAGTAAGAATGTTCTACCGGTATAGATCCTCCCTCAATCATCATAATCACCTGCCTGCGACTATGATAATTGCCTTGAGGGCACTATAGCCAACAGTCTCCCACTTGCACTTAAGGCTAATTATTGCGGTGTCGCATACTGACAGCCCGTGTGATACCGAACACCCAACTTCTCTACTAATCAGTCTCGTAAAGCCCGTTTGCGAAACTATTGCGTTCGAGAAATATCCTCAGTGAGTGGATCCGCTCCGATGATTCTTTCTGTATCTCTCTATATCTCAACTTCGCGGAGAAAGCCATCTCCCGAAATGAGCAATACCTGTCTTAGAATTTGTCTGGATATCTGATGGGACCCAGTTCAAAAATGAACTCCAAATCTAACAAACTTCTTAGACTGTATCATCCACTGAATTTAATCAGTATCCTGCGCCATGCCTGCCTCAGTACCCCCTTGGACCACTCGTCCAACATACTGCCCCTCAGAAGAGGGAAAACTATAACTCTGACAGTCACTCTGTCATCCAGGTCATCTTGGAAGCCTAAAATGATAACCGTCTCCTGAAGGAGGCTGCCGTTACCATATCCCAAGAACATCCACTTATGTTCATAACTGCTTCCCAATGTTTCTCCAGGATTGTATTAATATATATGCTTATTGCAGCTAGTGCAAAGACAACATCTTGTGTGGTACTTGACATTACATGATTTGACTCAATTGTCTAAGCAAGTGATATGTCAATCATGCAAATCCCTATCCCCTTTAGTCTGAAAGACATCTTTTAGAGAGAGTGACTCCATCACCTGCAGGTACACCACCATGCCAGGAGTTAACCATTCTAAAACACCTTTAGAATCCTGTAAAGTACCTTGATTGGGACACTTCCTAAATCCCAGAAACCCTGATATCATATCCATATCATATGTGGAGAAACAAATTTATGACAACCACAGTACAACCGATCATAGTATAGGAATTTTATTTCCTATAAAGTGCATGTCATCCAAATACCAGGACATTACACCCTACTACCTTCTTACCAGATCCATCTCCTATTCTGATGAAGTTAAAGCCTATGACTGTCACATCAAAAATAGATAATCTATCTCCGCTATAACCGCTTTAGTCTATAAATAGACATAAGCTACTTGTCCACTATGCTTTCGCTGCTCCCACTGACTACTACAACCCTCTGGCAGAGTCATATACACGTGCACTTCTAAAGCTAGTTTAGAACGACGTTATACTCATCCTCCTGCCGGGTCTTATAGTCTAGAACAGCAGTAATGACAAGTTTGGGTAAACAAGAACCTCCCTGTCACCGTCTCTGAGAAGACCGAAGTACCTTTCGGGTGCCTGAAGTTACCCACCAAATCTGCGGAGTGGCTAATGGAATGTCGAGTCTAATCGAATCTTTAGGTTCTACTAAATTTTCAGTAATCATTTGTGGTTCTGGAATAACTTCCAGTTCTACCATACTCCCAGTAATGTTTTCTGAAAAGAATCCATTTTTACTAAAACTGGTGGCGAGTTAAGAACAATACAACTATTGATCTTCCTGATGGTAGAAAATTAACCCTCGTTAAAGCCCGGGATAACCGACAAACTGCCATTACTGAAACGTGCCTTGAGTTTATCCATAGTCTGGTTTTAAGAATAAGACGGACAACTCCATATACCTTAACATCGTTAAGATATGAACCATTCTATATACAATATAGAAACAAATGCACTAATTTAATTGGAATCAGATTCAAATCATGCAGCTGTCTCCAGTGCATGTCAACTAAGTGGAATATAGCCAAGCAGCATTACTCATCTAGGAGTGCATCCACATATGAGTAACCTGAAAGAGAAGCAAGTTCTCAAAATCATTAATATCAACGGTATACCTAGCACAAGAATCCTGATACTTGCAACATGTGGTTCTCTACTTTATTCATATACTTATAACTTCTCAAAATTTGGACCTTGTATTCAGTGAAACACATATCTAAAAACTAGAAAAGTCACAAGTAAACAGAATATAGTACGAGTACCAACACCTTTGTCCTAATGGACACTGGACAACATACAATACTTTGTATAAGTACCCTGAGATTAATAACTCAAACCCTGTGCGTCGTAAGTTGAAAACTGTACTATGGTCAAGAAGAATTACATCGTTGTTGAATGCACCTTCTCTAATCACCAACTGATATAGGTAAATGTCATAGACATAATTTCAAAAAGTTATATCTCACTTTATAAAATAAACGTACGGATATATCAGTTTGAAATTGGTGCATAACGACGGATATTCAAAACCAAATATTTGCCGTCAGGCAAAACCCAGGCGATTTCCTCAAATATCACCAATTACAAAGAATCCCGATATAATGAGAATATAATCACCCAATTCCTAATATCTTACTCCCACTCACCATCTGTAACACTATATAGATGTGAGAATCAAACCTGGTAAATACATACCATGGAGTTAGAATCCAATTGGGAAACAGTTTTTCAATTAACATTGCACGGTCAAACTGAAACATGAAAATGTTTCGAAGGGATAGCCGGGTATTCCTAGTAATGCCTCTTCCATTATCCAAATTCATGACTGTAACCGTATATTTCCTTGCCATCTCTCCAATCCCTTTATTTGTCTTTATATATTACCTTCTTTACACCACACTTAGGCTAAATGGTTTTCTTCCTTCCATACCTTTCAGCACCAGCCTATGGTTTAGAAGAAGACTATCCAATAAGCATAATAGGTGCACTCTCCTAATACTAGGAGCTCACGGAACCTGAGAGAAGGTAAAGTGAAAAGACAACTGAATTATCCTTATTCTATTCCTCCAGAACCAGAACCCATCCTCGAACTGGAACAAGTTCCTTCGAGTTCTTATGTAACTATACGATGGAATATCCATTAAATGTGGATCTTCGTAGTGATACGGAATGTTTCGGAGAAAATCAAAGGCGAACTAGGAGTGTCAGGGGTATACGTGGTTTCATCGTGAATGATAGTAGTCGCAATGTCCTTTGCCCTCAATCTAATCCCTTTATATGTCTTTACTTATTACCTTCTTTACACCACACTTAGGATTAATTGGTTTTCTTCCTTCCCTACTTTTCGGCACCTGTCTATGGGGAAGAAGATTATCCAATGAGCGCAATAGGTGTACCCTCTCCTAATCCTAAAAGCCCTCGCATCCTGAGAGAAGGTAAAGGGAAAAGACAACTGAATAATCCTATTCAATTTCTCCTCAACCAGAATCCATCCTCGAATCTGGAACAAGTTCCTTCGAGTTCGTATGTAACTATACGATGGATTATCTAATAAATGTGGATCTTCGTAGTGATACGGGGTGTTCTGGATAAATGCAAAGGTGATGTAGAAGTGGCAATGATATATACGACTCCATGATATTCCAAAAGCCAAAGTGTTTTAAGAAGGTTCGGTTAACTTGGTTCATGAGTTTTAGTTTAGGGTCGGGCCATGGTCGCTGCCAAAGAGAGAGAGAGAGAGAGTGAAAAGAAACACTAAGCGTGCACTCTAATCTAGATCAGAATGGTTAATCATTTTATCTAATCGGGATGTCTCCCACTGTTTCCTCGAATTCTTCTCCAAACCCAAAAGGAGAATTAGTCGGGATCATTTAAAATCACCGGAGGAGTAATCCTACTCATTAGTGGGAATCGGGTTCCAACTATCATCGCATGATAACTTGATGGAAGCCACTCAAGTCACCACACTCCAGAAGGTATGCGCATGCCTGGCAAGTTTTCTGTATGTTTGAAACTCCCGCTGTGATTTTTACCCCTAGGACCCAAGTGATCTTGACACAATCAACAAATCAAAGAGTCCTAGTCAAGTTCAATCCGTCATTATCTAGGATTGCATTAAACCCACCCGTACGAGCCCTTGACACAGTCAACAAAGCCGCACGACTGTCCTAACCAATCACATTATTATGCCACAAACAAGCACTACTTAGCTACCGCACACTACGCCTTGACACAGTCAACAAACGCATCACGAATACTAAGAAATACTTATAAGAAATGACGGTTGGCTACGACTGGTTTTCGGCGAAAAACCTTCAACGTAATGAACTTGATATCATTGAAGGAACCCAAGTGGTTTCACAAATATATAGTGGCACAAACTTTTGCTAAAGAGGTCACTCCCTGTGAAGGGATCTCGGCACATTCCTCGTCGAATGAGGTGCAGGATATTCCAAACTGAATACCACGATGCAAAGAAAAAGAATCGACTATAGTGAAGTTATTACGCTGACACAAACTTCTGCTCAAGGGGTCACTCCCGATGAAGGGATCTCGGCCCTTGCCTCGTCGAATGAGGTGCAGGATATTCCCAATCGAATACCACTGTGCAAAGCAAAAGAAAACGTCTGCAATATCAGTTTTCTAAAATTGGTTCCAACAACATCAAATAGGTTTATTTTCCTTGCATTGATCAGAATCAACGTAGTCCCATCAATTAATCACACCAGAAAAAAACGAAAATAAAATGTATGTATATGTCATCCGCATTCGCCACTGGACCCCATCATCACCCGTTAGGTTACTTAACTAACGACAGAGCGGGGGCTGGACTAGCACGGATGCAAAACATATTCAACATCTACTAGTATATATATAAATATATATAACAATCGTCCGAGGCATGATATAAAGCAACATCACAGAATCTCAGCCAACAACACAGAATGGTGGATAAACCTGGAGCCTCGGGTTTCACTTGAGCCGCAAATAAGACCCGACGTTTCCCTGTCGTGTGGATAGCCTGTGCAATGAAAACCTAGACCCCTACGAGTGCGGAAAGTTACCCGCCAATCCCAGAAGCGAGGCAACCCCAATCAACAACGTGAATTGGTCACCCAGCACTTCATGGAATCCGGTAACTTGAGCACCCTTCCGTGGGTCAACCTATACCCTCTACGAGTGCGGCGAATAGCCCGCCAATTCTAGAGTAAGGCCCCCTCCATCTCAACGCCATGAGATGCGGACCCGTTGCCCTCTAGAACCCGGCTATTCATGCACTCCACCGTGGGGTAATCTTAGTACAGAAAAGAAAATAATATGTACAAGGGTGACATCGACCTCAACTCGGTCGTGCCCCAAACAAATAATATACAAACTGGCAGTGACGGCTGTCCACATGTCGGACGCTCGCCCCGCAATATCAAATGTACAAATGAGTCTAAATTGTACTACCATTGCACTAAAGCTATCCACCATGGCGATCCAACCACAATCACAGCACAACACAGAACATCAACGTGAATGTCACGTTCGCAAACTCGTCTAAAAGAACATATAGCAGTTAGACGAGTTATACCGCTCTAATGATATTAACGGTCGCAGATAGTAATGCATGTACTGTAAACATTTAAATTGTGTTAAATTATCTACTTCGAAACACCCCGAATTGCCCCTGAAGAAAAGATAACATAATATCCAAAATGGGCAAAACAAACAATACCATTGAACCAATATTCCAGAGACTAGACAACCCTACAAAATTCAAGTCCCAATTCCAATAAAAAACCGGTGACACCCGTTTTTTAAGCAATCTCACCGGTTCAAATATGGTGAATGGAGCTTGTTTTTGTATGGTGTTCTAGTTGTCTCAAAAATAGCCTCCTGCAATTGATTAAAAAATTTTTTGAAGACTCTTAAAATTCGACAGAACCAAAAATATGCAGTGTACTGTTTCGGGGTTGTTTCGGTTTCGATACTTTAACATCGTTTAAACTCGCTAGCTAAAGGTTTAAGGGTTGGCTCTGATACCATTTTGGGTTACGGCAGCGCCTCGGCCATCAAACTGTCGCCAAATGTGGAACAAAAATTTACAAAACTGACGCTACCATAACCCGATGCCCGGATCTTCCCTAAACCCTATACTAGTAAGCAATATAAAGAGTTAGGAATGGTTATACCGAATGAACCAAGTCCTTCGGGTCTTCAACCATCATCCTAAGCTCCTAGTGGTCGCGGATCGAATTTGGTTGCCGGTCTTCCTCCATCTACGATGATCCACCCGAGGGAAATGACGTAAGCTCCATCATCGCCATGCGAAGCAACCGACGCTCCAAGGTTGCTAGCAATGGAGAGTGGAGGTGTAGGATTGTCTCATTATAATTTTCTTTCATCACTAATGCTCAAAAGAGCAACCATACAAGATGAAGAGGAGGTGAGGAAAATAAGTGGCATGAGCAACTTAAGAAATGGCTAAGTGTTTTTCTCCAAGTGAGAATGTAATCAAGTGAAGAGAGCAAGTCAAGAAAATCAAGAGCATAGCCTCACCCCACAAAAAAAGTGGCTGCCTCTCTCTCTCTCTCTCACAATCATGCACACACACACACAAAAATATCTCATCTCAATTTTCCAATAAAGAAATCCATGCCATACCTCTCTACATGCTCAATCCCATGCTCATACCAACTCACCCTCCACCTCATTTCCAAAATGATTTTCTAAAATGAAAATCAATTAATGAGGTGGCCATCTTCTAGAAGCTAATCCATATAAATACGGAATGCAACCCAGTACACGTATCGAAATACATATACGCGTATTCGTACACAAATATGAATAGCCAAGAGAGAAAATGAATAGTGAAAAATATAATAGAATACATATAAATAAATACATATATAAATTATTAAATCAAAACCTGATTTAATAATCCAGCTTAATCCTAAGCCGCTAGTATTATCAACCGTCCGATTAAAGTCTGTGTAGCTTGTACACATATTTAATCGAACACCTGCATGTACCAACATACGCCATCTACACTATATCGCCTGAACCGTGAAAACCCTCTGTGTGGGACTCTAAAGACTCGTCAATACGCTGGCAGTGGGTTTAACCACAAGCTCGTCAGCGGCACTAGCTGTACGTAACGGCTACCTAGGTATTGAGCGAAAGGAAGGCCGACGAGCAAACTCATCCGTACCCCTACTGAGCCTGACAGTGACAATCTCCGTACAGTCCAGTCTGTTCGTCTAAGAGTATCGCATATCGATTCTAGGGGTGGATAAAGTCAGACCCCTTAATAACGCGACATTTAGTGTAGGTATGGAGCCCATCACCCACTGAGAAACTACTGATCCGAATCAGTAATTCTCGACTGCCTTGGCCAAGGATTTCTGGTGATGGCTATCCGTGCACTGCGCGACATCAACCACAAATACCGGGAGAGACGAATCCCCGACGATCCGCTCACTGCCTCCATGTGGCTCGGGACTGTACCCAACTAAAACCTGTTTGCACGACTCCTTTGAGCCGTGGTTGGGTAGTAATCAAAGCACAGTGGGAACTCACACGAGACAAATGACGATCTCAGGTCGACAGACTAAGCTATACTCATGTCACCAGGGAACTGCCATCTGACAATAGGTATAATACCATCTAGCAGGTTCCCGGCGAGTCCGTCCAGTGTACCCATAACCAAATGAGCACCTGTATACTATCTTAGGTGACTAACTAACACCAATGGCTTGTGAGACCGACCACCGTCCCTCGTCGGGGTCTCGATAAGCATACACTAGTCTACTCTGGAGTATTGATGCCCAGTCTCGATACTCCTGTCACTAGGGACATTTAAGGATGTGCTTATAGACCACCCAGCTCCCACGTATATGATCGCCATCATAATGCTAGTAGTCAAGCAAGAATCCTATGGGCTCTATCAACATGTAATAGTGATTTGTAGTACCACCTGAAACATGTACATGATGATAAAGACAAACCAGATAGCATACTATTATCTTGAGTAAGACTGTTCTACCGGTATAGGTCCTTCCACAATTATCATAATCACCTGCCTGCGACTATGATAATTGCCTTGAGGGCACTATAGCCAACAAATTCATTTTTTCAAATAAGAATACAAGTGCTAAAATTCTACACATACTTAGGATTACCAATATATGTATATTGGGATCACGGGGTTACAAAGTCCGACGGTTTAGATTGATAGGTTAGAAATAACTAAATCCGAGGATTAGAAATTGAAGGCCCGAAATATAACCCTGCTTGAATCTAACTGTAGCAAATATACGTTTTTGCACCACACTACACGTGTCGTGAGTTTTGAGAACTATTGAACAAGTTTGTTATGTCTAATAAATTTTTTTACCAATTTGCTTAAGTTTAAACAAGTTTGTTTGGAAAATAAGTAATATTGAGTATGATTCATGAGTAAAGTTGATATGAAGAGAAAGTATTGAAATCTCTAACGGAGTCTAAATCTGAAAAATAACACATCTCGAACTTGATTGGAGTGATTACACACCTTATCTACACATACACATCTTAAATTTTGGGGATGAAAAGCATAACTTGAAGTATCTCTGTTGGTGTTCTTTCTAAAATTTTCCTGCATAAAATAAGTCTTTGTTTTGTGTCCTTGGTGACTTGGGAAATTAAGTTCTCGGGGTGTCTTTACACCTAATGCCCTAAAACTATCTAGTTTGGGAGTTATTGACCCAAAACTCGTTAAGAAACCTAGAAAGCCTAATAAAACAAGCCAAGCAAGCGTTCATTCCGAGTTAAAATTTCCCGCGGTTCTTTATGGGAGAATAATCTTGGTCAAGGAAGAGTTTCAAGTATAAGATATAAAAATTTAAAAATAAATTTAACTGAGATATGAAAGTTTAAATTGAAGTTCCAAAACTAAAGACTATTGCACGTTCACAAAGGCGTGTATGAACAAAACAGGTGAGAGGTGGAGTGAAGAATAAGACCAAGTCATTGTTAAAGACGATAAAAGTCCTAGATTTAAGACCAAGCTGTAGAATGAAAACTCAAGAAAAAACTTAGGACTTTACAAACCCGTGAGATACTTTTGAAGTTTTTCCTGGTCTTTATTGAAGGCATGAAGACTTTTAATCGAAAATTTTGAAATAAAACGACGCTATTTGCACGAGCACGTAAAGACGTATAAGAGCTTAAGTTTAATGAAAAGTGAGGTATGAAAAATATGGTTAGATGTTTCTAGCTTAGGCTAATATATTTTTCCACTTAGATCCTGAACTTTAGAATTAGAATCGACTGTTAACTTACGAAACTAGCTTGATGTGATTTTGTGGGTGTAATCCGCTGAGAACCCTTAGGAGACAACACTTTTCCTACTAGGCACACTTAGAGGTTTAAAGGCTTGTTGCATGAGCTAAGTGCAATCGTAACGCCTACGAAAGTAAGCTAGGTTTTTCTTTTTCTTTAAAATAAAACGATTTGCTCGGGACGAGCAAATGATAAGTTTGGGGGTATTTGTTCACATCATAAAATTGCATTTCAATACCATCCATTGTGAATTATATTTGCCTATAAATTGGTGATTTTAATCCATGTTTCTGCATTAGTGCAGGGAAACATGTTTGGAGCGGATGGCAGACTTTTCAAGTTAAAATCGGACCGATTCAAACCCAGTCAAAGTCAACATAGTTAAACCTGCAAATTTCGATGATAGCAAAATCAAGTTATGACATGCTAAAAGGCTCTCTAAAATAGCAAGAAGAACATACAAAAAAACTGGACGTTCAAAGCCAAAAAAACGCGGCAGAATCGCGGCGAAGACAATGCAACCTGCGGCGGATCCGCGGCCATAAAGGCGCCGCACAAGTTAGAGTTTCGGGGGCAGATTCTTCTTTTCAAGTGTGTCGATATCGAAGCTAGGGTTTCAGTTTTCAGAGCCTATAAATGGCACCGAGCAGCATCCCAACAGAATGCATCCAGGGTTTTTTTTTAGGGTTAAAAATAATTAGAATTTTTTAGCCTTTAGCCATTAAATTTTGTATGAAGCTTCAAGGTTATTAATAAAAAGTAGTTCTTTTAATTCTTGTCTCTTGTTTTTGCTCTTTAATATTATTCTGCACTTAAATTTTCTGCAATTTTATTCCCGTGCCTTTAATTTTATTAGTTAGATTGGGATGATGTTTTTTCTTGATTTATTCTCTCTCTTTTCCCTTTCTTCTTTCTAAATGTTTTCAAGGCAATGATACTCAAAAGTGTTCCTCTTTCTCATAAGGGTTTTAGTAGTTAACCTTGTTGATTTTATTATTTTTTCGTCTCTTTTCTCTCAAATTATTTTTAAAGCGATGATACTTGATGGTTGTTTCTCGCTCTCGTGAGATCCCTAAAAGTTATCTTTTTAATATTTCTTTGATCTCTTTCTTCTCTTCTTTTTGCCTTTTTATTGATTTGTTTTCAATGAGTGAATAATTCTCGCCTGTTAGGGTTTGTAGGAAAGGGTAGTATGAGAGATGGAAAAATCCCTTATACTCTCATTTATGTATCTTTTTTATTTATTTTGGAACTTTAGAAAAGTGAGTATTAATACTCTTTATTCGGGCGCTCTATCCCTTCATGATAGTTGCGACCCAGATTTGAGACAAGTTATGCTTGCTTTGTCGAAGGCTTGAGATAATAGTAATCAATGGAAGGACAATGGTCAATAGAGAGAATCCTTAGTACACCTCTAAGAACCCTAATCCACGTTGTTTGCTATTACTTTAGCATTAATTAATTGAAAAGACTAAAAGGAACAATTTTAAAATACTATCACTCAACAACCCAATCCGAAAACCCTAATAAGTTTTTTTCATTGATATTTAAATCTCATTTAGATTAAAACAAACAAATCCAATCCTTTCTATTAACTCGTCTAAAACATGAATTTTAACGTTATTATCTCCCTGTGGATGACCCGTACTCATCACGGCTAGCTATTGTGACACCATGTTAGTTGCGGTAATTAGGAAACCAAAAACACAATTTCTCCCAACAATCAGAGAGCTCAATCCTTTCTTTGTAAATGAAGTCCGCAAGTACGAAGACGCCAAGTGCTTTCTACCCGACTTTGAAGATACCGAAAGATGCAGAAAATCCAGATCCGACAGAAACAACAAGAAAAAGCAGGTCGCCACCATTCTGGTATTCGGAAGTGACTCTGAAAATGAAGAGAAGAATATACACCAAAGCTAATCTCAAGTGGGAGGCATTGGGAAAAATCTGCCGATCATCAACCCAGTTTTTGGAAGCGATTCAGAAAATAAAGCTGAGGAAGTGTTCTCCACGCACCCTATGTCAAAAAGCCTTGACGAAGTCGATCAGGACTTTCATGTCTCCATCGCACCATATCGTCATTATAAAGAACTTGATGCGGTCAGCACTCACCAGGTGGAGGAGTTGGTAACTTTCTTCCTGCCTCCTAAGTAAAAAGGCACGAAAGCAATTCTCTTCTACAAATCTGAAGAGACCAAAGGAGAGAAAGAAATCTGGTGGGCCTCGAACCTAATCTCGATAGGTTGCAGCCGATTCGTATGCTAAAGTACTTTTCAAGGAGTTTAAAAGAGCTCATCTAACGTCAAGGGATACCTTTTGAAAAAATCGTTCGAGAGACTCAGTTCTACAAGAAGATCTGGGAAGTGCCAGGGGTTTGTAAAGTCGGCCCTAATAGTAAAGTCGATACCACCGGCCAAGGATATATTTGTTCCAAGAAATGGGAATGTAACAATCCTAAACTTTCTGTATGATTTTTTTTCAAAATACAGAAAGGAGTACCTAAGCCTGAGCACAAGTTATAAATTAAATTTGCTTTTGTACAACAAGAAAGCACTTGTAGCTCAATGGTAAAGACTTGTACTGCTGTGTTGTAGCCTCTGTGTTCGAATCCCCTCAGCCACATATATTTTTTATTGTATTTTCTTTTAATCTTTTAGATGCCCAAGGGTTTACACGTGCACTACACGTAAAATGAAGAGTCACGGAGTAATCAAACACGTGCACTGGGGTATATGAAGCGATAGGGACACGTGGCCAAAAATCCAACACCTACCACCGGGGATCGACCGACGAGATGGCCTCCTAGACCGGCACCGCCGGGCTGTCCGTAGGGGATGGTCCTCATTTTTTGCCCCTTGCACCTGTTGGCCTACCCCACTTTCTTCATACTATTTGAATTCTCTGAATTTATCCAGAGAATAATAAATCACTCTTTAATCCATTTTTTAATGCATTCTTTAACCCTCAAAACCCTAATTTTCCCTACAAATACCACACTCCATTTCACCCCTCCTCACTCATAATTTCATTACAAAAACTTTATAAAATTCTCAAGTCTCAAGTTGTGCAAGTGGAGTTAGCAAAGGGCAAGATTCTAATGACGTTTCGAGAAGATTCCGGTGACGAAACGATGCCCCGACACTTCCCTACTCCTCTCCCTTCTCCCTACTACCTTAATAGCTAGTAAGTTCCCTTTCCCTTCCTCTTATACTATTCTAAAACATTCATCTTTCAAAACCCGACGGAAGCGGAATTAATCCGACTTCCGATTCGTTTTTCTTTTAACATTCCATTTTTCTTAAAACTATTGTTCCCCTCCGAACGCGGGGACGCGACCGCGTAGGTCCGTCAGGCCTAAATTCGGTCCAGATGCTATTTGGTTCTATCCGTCCACCTCTCCGAAGATGCGAAGTTGATTTATGGCACCATGTATCGTAGGTTTAGACGGATGCGGCCGATGTAGCAAACTTCGTCAGATTCCCCCTTGTTGAGGGGTTTTTTTATTGTGGGGACACTCTTCCCTGCAGGCATAAGCCCCTGCAGTTAATTATGCTACAGCATCGCGGTAACCACTTTCTCCTTCTCCAGATGGTCATTTCGTGTCGTGTTTGTTTGTTTGTTTTTTTGGTTGCCCATGGATTGTATACGGAGACTAATTTACGTTGTCGCCCGTAGGGCGTGGATTAGTCTAAATCCGTATTTTCTTAGATTTGGGTTTAGGGTTGGGTTTTAAGGATACGTTAGTCTCATTTGAAACTAAGATCAACTTAAACGTATGTTAAGGATACGATAGTCTAATTATAGACTAAGATCAACTTAACGGTTTGTTAAGGACACGTTAGTCTAATTTTAGATTAAGGTCAACTTAACCATTTGTTAAGGATACGTCAGTCTAATTTTAGACTAAGATCAACTTAACGGGATTGTTAAGGATAAGTTAGTCTAATTTTAGACTAAGATCAACTTAACGGGATCATTTAGATCCAACAAGAGAGCATTTGGGCTCTATTGTTTAGTTTAGGGATATTGCGGTCGATTACCAGTTTAGGGACATGGTGGTCCAACATTAGTTTAAGGACAATACGGTCCATGGTCTTAACGACCCCACAGTCCGAGGTTAAGGACATCATAGTCCGTGGGTTTAAAGGGACCCCACAGTCCAAGGTTAAGGACATTATAGTCCATGGGCTTAAGGACCCCACAGTTCGTAGTTTAAAGACGTCATAGTCTATAAAGTTTAAGAACATCATAGTCCATGAGTTTAAGCACCCCACAGTCTATGGAATGATTGGTTATCAGGACCCGTCACCTCTTTGAAGACGTTGAAGGATTACAACGACAAATCTCAAAGGAGTGAAGAGATGTACCCTTGAACCAAAGTTGATTGGGAAATCTGTTGTCCAATTTAGGAATAAGATCAATTAATTAGATTATGAGCACATTGGCTCAGTTAAATCTGAATTGACGACTTATGGCCAACTTGGGCTAAGTCCAATTAAGTTTGAAATGTTGGCCCTTTGTTGGACTGTTGAACTTTTGTCTAGGTTCAGCCCCCCTCATTATTTAGCAATGCTAAACAGGGGTTTTGGGGCTTTGACAACATTTTGTCTTTGGCTGAGCACTAACCATTCATTATAGCTCTGGATTTTAAGGTTCATTTGAATGGGAGATTTGCCTCTGGAAAACTTAGCCAATTTGGGCTAAGCTTGGTTTTTAAAATAGTGTTAAACACTAGAGGATATTTGGCGATCACGTGTTCCCACGTGATGCGCTTAAAACAGTGTTAAACACTAGGGACAAAACACTCAAAATAGTGTTAAACACTAAAAATGAGGTGGTCACGTGGGGTCACGTGAGGCGCCTGAGTATTGGGCCAAACCTTCTTTATTTTATTCTCAGAATAAGTGTTAAACACTTTTGTTCTTCCAGGCCATCACGCGTGGACACGTGATGGGCATCCATGCATTGGATATTAAAAGGATTTGCTAGGGGTCACGTGGGGACACGTGAGGGCGCCCATGCATTGGATTTTAATCTTTCAGTGCTTTCCATCTTCTCTTTTTTAAAGAGGTGTTTATCAGGGGTCACGTGGGGACACGTGAGGCATCCAAAATCTGTTCTGCATTTGGCTTTGTTCCCTTTATTTTGAGGGTCACGTGGGAGCACGTGATGTATTGCCTCCAGACTTGTCCTTTCTCATTTTGAGGAGTCTGTTTCGGGGTCACGTGGGGCCACGTGACCTAGTCTTATTCGTTCTTTTTTACTCATTAAGGAGAAGGGTCACGTGTTACCACATGACCAAGTTGGGTATTGATTTCTTTACGTGCATGGAGGGTTAAATCCCTTGTTTAAGAATTAAATTCTTTTGTACGGTTAAACCCTAGTTTCATTTAGAGGAATTAAATTCCTATGTATTTGGAAGAATTAAATTCTTATGTAGGGTTAAACCCTAGTTTCATTTGGAGGAATTAAATTCCTATGAATTTGGAAGAATTAAATTATTTAAACTCAATTCTTCCTCTAAGTTTTGGATCTGCATGGCAGAATCTCCCCGATGAGATTTAAATTCTCAACTTATGGGAAGATCTGCTTTTGCAGATCTTCAACCAGAGAAAGAACTAAGTTTTTATTCAGAAGAGTTAAACTCTTAGATTGAGAATTAAATTCTCTTTTTATTTTGTGAGAGCTTCTAGAATGAACTTCTTCTTCTTTTTTTACCTAGAGTTTTTCTCTGAAGAGGTCTTCTTTTTCTCTCTTGAGAATTAAATTCTCCTCTCTTTTTTCTCTCTGTTTTTGTATATCTCCAAAAAAAAAAAAAGTAGATCCCCCCCTTCTCTTCTTGGCTCCTATTTATAGGAGAAAGAAAAGAATCAATTTATTTAGTCAATCTTTCCTTGAAAGATTTTAATTGATTTTGTAACCAACATGATCTTTTAGATCACTCAGTGAATTTTATTCACCATTGGATTTTTAATCTAAAAGATTTTTTGTCTGTTATTCTTGGTGAATTTCAAGGAAATCTTTCCTTGTATAAAATCTTTCCATAAATTGGTAATTTTTAGTCACCATTGGATTTTTAATCCAACGGTGCTTCTCTTTACAGAGCACAATCTTTTTGTTTGGAAAGATCTAGGAAAATATTAGGGTTTTTGATTTCCCTTAATTAGAATTTAATTCTATTATTTTAGAGATCTTAGGATCCCATCACGTGTTGACACGTGACCCCCCCCCCCCGATTAAGCTTTTAACCAGAATTTAATTCTGTTGTTTTAAAGAACTCAGGAATTATCACGTGTCAGCACGTGATGCCCTATTGGGGTTTTTCCTTATTGTTTTATTATATTTTTAATTCTTTTCAGTGGGTTTAAAGGCCCATCACGTGTTGGCATGTGACCCCATTTAATTATTTATTTTATTCAGTGTCTACAGGCTTTGCCTGTAAATGGTCACGTGTGGGCACGTGATGCTCGGTCACGTGTGGGCGCGCGATGCCCGGTCACATATGGGCACGTGATGCCTCATAACTTTTGATCCCGGATGAATTATGAGGCCCATAATATATCAAATCGAAGGGTTTTTTGAGACGCTTTCAAAACCATCAGAATTTGGCTGCTTCTCATTCGGGAATTTGTCAAAATACAGCCCGGAAAATACTGGTTCGCATTTTCTTAAGCGTATCGCTGCCATTTGATACCTTGGGCTCTTTTGCGCAAAAAATTTTTTGGCGGGAATAAATGCCCCCTACTACTTTGCCCATGTAAGTATATACATGGGTGAAGTAGTGCAGAGTAATTTATAACGTATGACCAGTTTCGGACTGGTATATAACCTTTAGAATCTTGGTTTGAGAAGATAGCGAGCAGACACAAGCGTCATCATCTATCATTGACTCAAATCTCAATTCTTAAGGGATATAGTTCCAAACCCTGAGGTCCATGAGCTACACCCTTCTGTTTCTTTATGTCTTGATCTGGCGTGAAGTAGTTTATATGCTCACGAGTAACTTCTCCATTTTAGTGGCATGTAACTTTGGTAAGTGTGGCCCATAGATGGTAGATAACAGTTCATCTTGAACTCTTTATAAGGTAGCGATGGCTTAGAAAACAGGGTTAGGATCTGTTGCCTAAGACTTTCCAACTTTATGAGCCGTGAGGGTCTCATAAAGGCTTTTCTCCCTACAAGTCATGAGGATCTCGTTGGTGTCTTTTCTCCTTAGGAGTCGTGAGGACTCTTAAGTGCGTTTTCTCTTGAGAATCGTAAGGATCCCACAAGAGAATTTTCTTATGTGTAGGGACACTAATTTCCTCGCAAGTTGAGACGAATCGAGAGATTCTCGCAAAGACACTGATTTCCTTGCGGGTCGAAACGAATGGAGAGGTTCTCGTCAAGAACGCTTATTTCCCTGAATCGAGATAAGAAGCGATGGGTTAGGAAACAGGTTCAGATCTGCCGCCTAAGACTTTTCAACTTTATGAGCCGTGAGGGTCTCGTAAAGATTTTTTTCTCCCTACGAGTCGAGAGGATCTCGTAAGTGTATTTTCTCCTTAGGGATCGTGAGGATTCCTAAGTGTGTTTTCTCTTGAGAGTCGTAAGGATCTCACAAGAGAATTTTTTCCCTTACAAGTCGAGAGGACTCGTAAGTGATTGACGAGTTGACCTACTCCCGAGTCAAAGCATTGCTTCGACAGGGAGGTCGAGGGTTGACTTTGGGTTGTCTGTGCACCGCCGAGTTATGGAACTGGGAACTTTGCCGCGGCTCCGCTTTGCTGACGTTGTATATTCCTGTAGAGACACTGATTTCTCTGCGGATCGGCGCGAATCGAGATGTTCTCTTCAAGGACGCTGATTTCCTTGAATCGAGGTATTTGCCAAAGGCGCTGATTTCCTCGGAGTTGAGACAAATCGAGAGATTTCTGCAAAGACACTGATTTCTCTGCGGGTCGACGCGAATCGAGATGCTCTCGTCAAGGACGCTGATTTCCCTGAATCGAGATTTAGCCAAGGACACTAATTTCCCTGGGGTTGAGATGAATCGAGAGATTCCTGCAAAGACGCTGATTTCCCTGCGGGTTGATGCGAATCGAAATGCTCTCGTCAAGGACATTGATTTCCCTGAATCGAGATATTTGCCAAGGGCACTGATTTCCTCGGAGTTGATACGAATCGAGGTACTCCTGCAAAGACACTAATTTCTCTGCGGGTCGACGCGAATCAAAATGCTCTCGTCAAGGACACGGATTTCTTTGAATCGAGGTATTTGCCATGGACACTGATTTCCTCGGAGTTGAGACAAATCGAGGTATTCCTGCAAAGACGCTGATTTCACTGCGGGTCGATGCGAATCGAGATGCTCTCGTCAAGGACGCTGATTTCCCTGAATCGAGGTTTTTGCCAAGGACACTGATTTCCTCGGAGTTGAGACGAATCGAGATATTCCTGCAAAGACGCTGATTTCTTTGCGGGTCGACGCGAATCGAGATGCTCTCGTCAAGGACGCTGATTTCCCTGAATCGAGGAGGTTGCCAAAGACACTGACTTCCTCGGAGTGTAGACGAATCGAGGTATTCCTGCAAAGACGTTGATTTCTCTGCGGGTTGATGCAAATCAAAATGCTCTCATCAAGGACACTGATTTCTCTGAATCGAGGTATTTGCCAAGGACACTGATTTCCCTGGGGTTGAGACGAATCGAGGTACTCCTGCAAAGACGCTGATTTCTCTGCGGGTCGACGTGAATCGAAATGCTCTCGTCAAGGACACTGATTTCCCTGAATCGAGGTATTTGCCAAGGACACTGATTAACTCGGAGTTGATACGAATCGAGGTACTCCTGTAAAAACACTGATTTCTCTGCGGGTCGACGCGAATCAAAATGCTCTCGTCAAGGACACTGGTTTCCCTGAATCGAGGTATTTGCCAAGGACACTGATTTCCTCGGAGCTGAGATGAATCGAGGTATTCCTGCAAAGACACTAATTTCTCTACGGGTCGATGCGAATCGAGATACTCTCGTCAAGGACGCTGATTTCCCTGAATCGAGGTATTGCCAAGGACACATATTTCCTCGGAGTTGATACGAATCGAGGTACTCCTGCAAAGACACTGATTTCTCTGCGGGTCGACGTGAATCATGATGCTCTCGTCAAGGACGCTGATTTTCCTGAATCGAGATTTAGCCAAAGACACTGATTTCCCTGGGGTTGAGACGAATCGAGAGATTCCTGCAAAGACGCTGATTTCTCTTCGGGTCGACGCGAATCAAAATGCTCTCGTCAAGGACGCTGATTTCCCTGAATCGAGGTTTTGCCAAGGACACTGATATCCTCGGAGTTGATACGAATCGAGGTACTCCTGCAAAGACACTAATTTCTCTGTGGGTCGACGCGAATCATGTTGCTCTCGTCAAGGACGCTGATTTCCCTGAATTGAGGTTTTTGCCAAGGACATTGATTTCCTCGGAGTTGAGACGAATCGAGATACTTGTTAGTTATATATATGCCCTAGAGGCCATTGTTGTACATATGATGTATATTATAGTGGATGCTTGGATATATATAGAGAGGACTTTCTTGCTCGACATGATAGTATACTATTTGGTTTCACTTTTTCTTAACATGTTGACTTGTATTAGTTTGCTGTCTTACTCTCACATGTTGATAAAACCCTTAGGATATGTACTCGACTACCAGGACTATGATGCAGATCATACTAGTGGGGCCAGGGTAGTCCAAGAGTACATCCTATAACTGTTCCTAGTCGAGGGAGTATCGAGACAGGGCATCGATACTCCAAAGTAGACTAGCGTATACGCATCTTGACCCATATGATAGGCGATGGATGATTCCATATCCATCGGTGTTTGACATCAAAGATGGTGTACGGGTGCTCAGTGAAAATTGGGTACACTGAACGGACTCGCCGAGAACTCCTAGATGGTATTATACCTATCGTCAGATAGCAGTTCTCCGGTGACACTGGTACAGTTTAGTCTGTAGACCCGAGATCGTCATAGAGTCTTGTGTGATCCCACTGTGCTTTGATTTCCACCTTACCACGTCCAAGAGGACGTGCAAAACGGTGGCTTTTAGGTACAGTCCCGAATCACATGGAGGCAATGAGCGATAGGAGGGGTTTCGTCTCTCCCGGTATAGGGAGTTGATGTTGTGCTGTGTTCGATTGGCTATAACTGGAAGTCCATGGCCAGGGCTGATATGGAGTGCTGCTGGTAAGAGTTATCAGTAGTTTCTCGACCCGTTATAAGCCACATATCGACACGACATATCGGTTACTGGGGTCTGACGTTTACCACCCCTAGACTGGATATGCGACATATCAGACGAAGAGACCGGACTGTACGGTAGTGTTACTGATTGGATTCACAGGGAAATGTACAGGCTTGCTTGTTGATTTTCTGATCGCTCAATACCTGGGTGGCTGTTACGTTTAGCTGGCCGCTTGCAGCTTATGGGTGTTTGATATGATCATCACCTACTGCCGGCATTTTGACGATTCTTTAGAGTCCTACACAGAGGTTTCCTGGCTCAGGCAAAACGGAGTAGGAGCACATATGTGATATGTGCGGGTCCGAGAATAATAAGATATGAGATACCGTATTCTATTCTCGTGATATGAGATATCGGCCGGGTATATGTGATATAGCCGGGTCATCGGATCAAGTGTTGATTCGATGAAATGCTACATGTTATATTAGTCGGTTATATGTAATAAAGCCGGGTTATCGGATCAAGTGTTGATTCGATAATTTAATGAATAATTATATATGTGATATATTACGTTACGTTAACTAATATAAGCTCGCTTTATTGATTCATTTTCTCACGGGATAATACATTGATATATATGCGATATATGTTAATTGTATTATTTTCTTTGTTACAACATATATTGTATATGTGATATATAATATTGTAGCATGTTAGGGTTACAAATTTAATAAAGGTTTAGGGTTTAAACTTGGTTAGGGTTTGGATTAGGGTTAGCTTTTGCAAGAAGCTTCCATGAAGCATCATGAAGCTTTGACTTTGTCTTAAGCTTGATATTTTGTGAAGATATTATTTAACCCAACCCAAACCTTAACCTATAGTTAATTCTCTACAAGGGTTAACTCTATCATTCTTAACCCTTGGTTAGATTTGTAACCACAACAATAATTCATTATTCATCACAAAAAGATTAGCTTCATCTTCTTCTTCTTGCTCTTGAAAAAAGCTTACTAGCTTTTGTGTTTATGATGAATAAGTGTGAGAAATTGAAAACAAAAGAGAGAGAAAATCCTACCTCATCATCCTCATCTATTCTAGCCACTTAGATTAGGGTGTTCACTTCTCTAATTACTTCTTTAGTGAAGTGTAAGCTTGGGTTAGAGATTCTTCAAGGTAGATCATCTTAGATCAAGAAGACTTCAAGCAAGATGCATTATTCATCTCTTGGAGCCTCACGAGAGTCGGAGTTCTTGATGATCACAGCGAAGAGACCTCAACACGGAGCTTATGAAGCGAAGGAATGGACTACAAAGGTTGTAATCCCTATCTCTTAGAAGTAAAGTTGTTTACTTGTTCAATGTTTATCCTAATTCTCTAGCAAAGATCCTCGCTATGGGTTGTTCGGCATTTGAAAATTTTGATTTTGGCATGGTTGATGCCTTGTAGAACCTTGTTCTAGTGCCTAGTAACCCTACAGTAGTATCAGAGCCTAGCTAGAGCATTAGGCGACGTGTATACGAAGTTAAAAATCCGATCGAACCCCGAAACGTCAAAAATGACCCCCTCTCTGGAAATTTTTTTAAAAGGTGGTTTTTCAACATTAAAAGTACCCAAAAAATCAAGCAGGTAATTGTATGGATTACTGTGAAATACGAGTCACTGTAGCCCTTAAGTCGCCGCGGAACCGCGGCCTTTCCATGCTTTTGGCGGCAGTTCCGCGGCAGTACTTGGGTGTCAGTGATAGATATTTCTAGGGTTAATCCGTAGGTTTACTAAATGCTTCTGGGAATTTTTAATATTACTCAAGTGTTGAGTTTTCTGGAGATCTTTTGTATTCGTTGATTCGATTGGAAAGTTTAACATCGTTTAGTTTTTCGGGTAATTTAGAACGTGTTAAAAGGTTCAACGGATATCAATAACTCACTTTTTCCCGACACGAAAAACTTTCAAGTGTTGGATTTTTTCAGAGTTTAAAACTTTCGGGAAATCATGCAAGCGAATCTATGGACCCTCTAGAAGAACATAACCTTAACTCGATTATGTGACCGTCAAAACTGCCACTGGAACTCTAGGGTTTGTGGTAGTTTAGCGTTGCCACATGTGAGGCGTTGGTTTGATCCTTCTACGGCTGGTTCATTGGGGCTATGACATGTTCTGGGATTTTTTGAACTCTGCTCAAGTGTTGAGCTATCTGGGAAATCTTGGTTGTTTGATTATTTGATCGGAAATTTTAACATTGTCTATTTATCTGGAATGTGATACAATATGTGGAATTCATATAGTTAGGCATGAAATGCGAAGTATGTGATATTTCGTATCTAAGATGTCAAAAGTGATTGTGGATTCCAAATGTTGTAGTTTTACACTTTCTTTTCTGCGACCGTAAGTGTAGTATGTGGTGTATCGCCGGCTTCGTTGCTATACATCAACGACAATCGGGATACGCATACTTTCTTACGTTGATGATATGAGATATTATGTGTTGCTGTGATATCTTATATTGGATTGTCGTGTTTTGAATAGCCGGGGGTTTTATGTGAGATGAGGGTTTTTATTTTCATTCATGTAAAATTCAAATGTATGTAATATTCTTTTATTGGGGCACTTCCGGGTTGAGGATGATGTCACCATTGTATATTATTTACTTTTCCGCATTAGGATAGACCCGAGGAGGGGAGCACAAGTAACCGGGTTCTAGGGTCTAGTGGGATGCCATCTCGAGGAGTCGAGACCATGTCTCCTAACCCTAAAATTGGCAGTGTTGCTTGCCGCTCTCGTAGAGGTCTAGGGATGTGGGTCTGGCTATTCATCGCGACCGTGGAATCCGTATTTTATACAGGCTCGATATAAAACACGGACGTCCTAGTATATCCAATATTTCATATGTTATCTTCTGCTGCAATGTTCTGTTATGAGATCATATTACTGCCTGAGACGAATGCTTATACTATATATATATATATATATATATATATATATATATATATATATGATGATATATAAATATTACTGCTTTCGTTTCTTCTGTGTTGCTTAGGAAGTATAATTGATGGGATTTATTAATGAGATTAATAAAAGAAAAGAAACCTAAAAGATGTTGTAGAATCAAAAATTTATAAAAAGGGTAGCTACAATTTTGCTTTGCATAGCGGTATATATGATATGCCCTGCACCTTATTCGATGAGGAAAGAGCCGAGATCCCTTCACCGGGAGTGACCTCTTTAGCAAGATAGGCAGATGCTACAAACTCACGGTTTAGTTTTTGATTGCTTCTATAGTTCTTGCTTTCTGCACCTTATTCGATGAGGAAAGAGCCGAGATCCCTTCATCGGGATTGACCTCTTTAGAGAAACTAGAAAAGCCTAAAAAACACTCCTTTTCAAAATCACTTGTTTCTACAACGATATCAAGTTCATTACACTCATGGTTTTCTGAAAAACCTGCGTAGCCCTCCGTCATTTCAGATAAGTACTACTTAGTATTCGTTCTACGTTTGTTGACTATGTTAAGGCGTAGTGTGCGGTAGCTAATTAGTGCTTATCTGTTAAAACATGAGATGCGATTGGATTAGGGTAGTTGTACGACTTTGTTGACTATGTTAAGGGTCGAACAGGTGGGTTTAATTCAATCGGGAAATAACGGGTTGAACTTGGCTAGCAATTATGATTTGTTGACTATGTTAAGGTTATAAGTTGCTAGGGGCAAAAGTATCATCGGGAATTTCAAGTGTTGAAATTTGCAATGAGATTGCATACCTTCTATGAGTTAGATGGATCCTGATACCCACTGCGAGTAAGAGTTACTCCTGGGTGAGTTTTACACAGGACAATTAGCCGATCAAGTAGGTGACTAGAAAGGTGTTAACGGGGTTATGCCTCTGGGAAAATGAGGTTTATTTTAATTAGGTCCGTGCGAAAGCACGGGGAACCACTCTCAAAGTACCAACACTGGCCTGGCTGAAAGATTGGCGAACTTGTAAGGTGTAATTAATCCCGGCTAATCTTACCTTTTAGAGTTTTAAGGAAGATTTGAAAAAAAGCAGTGGGAGCCATCCTGATTAGATAAGATAATAACCAATCTAATCTTGTAAGAGCATACGCTAAAGTGTTTTCTTCTCTCTCTCTCCAGGTAGCGACCCTGTTAGGCCTTAATATGGATGTATTAACTGAACCCACTTATTATACTGAGCAGGGGAACGTTGGTTCCGTTCTTTCTTATAAGTGTTATAAGACTGAGCAGGGAATAGGAGAATATCTGGATTCTCATGCCGCCCAATCGAAGAATAAGCATGTTGATACATCTTCTTCGAGTGTGTTAGTTATCGAGAACTGTTTCTCAGTTCATTTTACGTCCTGGGTATTAGATACCGGATCAGGATCCCATATATGTAATATGTTACATGGGCTACGTAAAAGTAGGGAACTGGGAGAGGGTGATCATTCCGTAAGAGTAGGGAATGGTGCAAATGTTGCAGCCAAAGCAGTTGGCGAATATCACCTTGTGTTACCAAATGGTAATACATTGGTTCTGAACGAATGCTATTACATTCTGACCCTGATATGCAATCTTATATCAGTTTCTTTATTGAGCAAAGAAGGATATAATTTTGTAGTACAGGATAATATTATGAACATATTCCTGAATCAAAAGTTGATTGGATCAGGATCGTTAAATAATGGCATATATGTTTTCAACCAAACTACAGTCCTTAATGTACAAAACACACGCAAGAGGAAGAGTTCAGAAATGAACGAATCTTTCTTGTGGCATTGTAGACTAGGTCATATCAATGCGACACGGCTAGCTAAGTTACATAAGGATGGATATTTGAATCCGTTCGAATTTTCATCTTATGATACTTGCCAGTCATGTCTCAAAGGCAAGATGACCAAAACTCCGTTTAGTGGACACAGAGAAAGAGTTACGGAACTCTTAGGGCTGATACATAGTGATGTATGTGGTCTCATGTCTGCACATGCCAGGAACGGTTCTTCTTACTTCATTACATTCACTGACGATCTCTCAAGATACGGACATGTGTTCCTGATGAAACACAAGTTTGAAGCTTTTGAGAAATTCAGAGAATATAAGAATGAAGTAGAGAACCAAACGGGCAAAAGTATTAAGATCCTACGATCTGATCGAGGAGGAGAATACTTGAGCAATGAGTTTCTGGAATATCTAAAAGAGAATGTGATTCTCTCTCAGCTTACTCCTCCCTATACACCATAGCACAACGGTATATCGGAGCGGAGGAATCGCACCATATTAGATTTGGTGCGCTCTATGTTGAGCACTGCTGAGTTACCTATTTCCTTCTGGGGTTATGCGCTTGAGACAGCGGCATACCTATTGAATCAAGTTCCGTCTAAATCTGTACCTACCACACCATATGAGATATGGAGCGGGAAGAGACCGTATCTTAAACGAGTTAAGATATGGGGTTGTCCGGCCTATGTCAAAAGGAGAAATCCGGACAAACTTGAGGCACGATCAGTTTTTTGCAAGTTTGTGGGATATCCTAAGAATTCCCAAGGATATTTTTTCTACCACGCTGAAGAACAAAAAGTGTTTGTTTCTCAATACGCTACCTTTTTAGAAAAGGAATTTCTTGCAAAAGAAATTAGTGGCAAAGAGGTAGAGCTGGAAGAAGTTCCAGCACCACAAACTATAACTGAAGATTTAGTGTAACCAGATGATTCAGTAGTTCCCAACGAACCTCGGCCTCTCCGCCGATCTAGTAGGGTTCCTCATCCACCTGAGAGATACTATGGTTTTCTTATAGACGGTGGGAGCGAGGATTGCATCATGGAAGATGATGACCCGACTAGCTTCGAGCAGGCCATCACGAGTGGTGACTCTGTGAAGTGGCTGTATGCAACGCGATCTGAGATGGAATCCATGTACACCAACAAAGTATGGACTTTGGAAGTTGCTCCTGAAGGGGTAAAACCCATTGGGAGCAAATGGATCTTTAAGAAGAAACTTGGTGTAGATGGAAAAGTTGAGACTTTCAAAGCTAGACTTGTTGCAAAGGGTTTTCATCAACGACCAGGTGTGGATTATGACGAAACCTTTTCTCTAGCGGCTATGCTTAAGTCCATCCAGATCTTGCTTGCCATTGCTGCATACCATGACTACGAAATCTGGCAAATGGATGTTAAGACTGCCTTTCTAAATGGTGATTTAGAGGAGTGCGTGTACATGACTCAGCTAGAGGGCTTCGTAGATAGTTGGAGCAGCGCAAAGGTGTGCAAGCTGCTTAAATCCATCTACGGGTTGAAGCAAGTATCGCGGAGTTGGAACATCTGCTTTGATGTTGTAGTCAAAGAGTTTGACTTCATCAAGAACGTAGATGAATCTTGTATTTATAAGATGGTTGCAGAGAGTAAGGTGGTCTTCCTCGTATTGTACATGGATGACATACTCTTGATAGGAAATGATGTTCCTATGCTGCACTCGGTCAAGCTCTTCTTATCACAAAGATTCTCAATGAAAGATCTAGGTGATGCCTCCTGCATTTTAGGAATTAGGATCTATAGAGATAGATCTAAACGGATACTGGGATTGTCCCAATCCAGGTACATTGACACCATACTAAAGAGGTTTAGTATGGAAGAATCCAAGTGTGGGAACCAACCCACGATCTCTGGACTCACTCTCTCCAAAGAGATGTCTCCGAAGACTGATTTGGAGAGAGCTCGCATGCAAGGGATACCCTATGCTTCGGCAGTAGGCTCTATCATGTACGCGATACTATGTACCAGACCCGATGCAACATACTCACTAAGTGTAGTGAGTAGGTATCAAGCAGATCCAGGAGAGAATCACTGGACAGCTGTGAAGAACATTCTCAAGTACTTGAGAAGAACTAAGGAGATGTTCTTGGTGTATGGTAACGGAGAACTCAAGGTGGAGTCCTTTACCGATTCAAGCTTCCAAAGTGATAAGGATGACTCTAAGTCGCAATCGGGATTTGTCTTTACCCTAAATGGAGGGACGGTTTGTTGGAAGAGTTCCAAGCAAGAAACCGTGGCAGACTCGACGATGGAGGCTGAATACATCGCTGCCAACGATGCTGCCAAAGAGGCTGTCTGGATGAAGAAGTTCATCACTGGACTTGGTGTGGTTCCTTCCATTGAACATCCAATACCTTTGTATTGTGATAACAATGGAGATGTGGCTTTGGCCAAGGAACCCAGGTCCCATCAAAAGTCCGGACATATTCTGAGGCGGTATCACCTGATCCGGGAGATAGTTGATCGCCGCCAGATCGAGGTCAGGAGAGTTGACATGAAGGAAAGCACTGCGGATCCACTCACGAAGGCCATACCCAAGATACAATTTGAGAGACTCTTCGAGATGTTGGGTATGAGATACTACAACAGCTGGCCTTAGTGCAAGTGGGAGATTGTTAGTTATATATATGCCCTAGAGACCATTGTTGTATATATAATGTATATTATAGTGGATGCTTGGATATATATAGAGAAGACTTTCTTGCTCGACATGATAGTATGGTATTTGGTTTCACTTTGTCTTAACATGTTGACTTGTATTAGTTTACTGTCTTACTCTCACATGTTGATAAAACCCTTAGGATATGTACTCGACTACCAGGACTATGATGCAGATCATACTAGTAGGGCCAGGGTAGTCCAAGAGTACATCCTATAACTGTTCCTAGTCGAGGGAGTATCGAGACAGGGCATCGATACTCCAGAGTAGACTAGCGTATACGCATCTTGACCCATATGATAGGAGATGGATGATTCCATATCCATCGGTGTTTGACATCAAAGATGGTGTACGGGTGCTCAGTGAAAATTGGGTACACTGAACGGACTCGCCGAGAACTCCTAGATGGTATTATACCTATCGTCAGATAGCAGTTCTCCGGTGACACTGGTACAGTTTAGTCTGTAGACCCGAGATCGTCATAGAGTCTTGTGTGACTCCCACTATGCTTTGATTTCTACCTTACCACATCCAAGAGGGCATGCAAAATGGTGGCTTTTGGGTACAGTCCCGAATCACATGGAGGCAATGAGCGATAGGAGGGGTTTCGTCTCTCCCGGTATAGGGAGTTGATGTTGTGCTGTGTTTGATTGGCTAAAACTGGAAGTCCCTGGCCAGGGCTGATATGGAGTGCTGCTGGTAAGAGTTATCAGTAGTTTCTTGACCCGTTATAAGCCACATATCGACACGACATATCGGTTACTGGGGTCTGACGTTTACCACCCCTAGACTGGATATGCGACATATCAGACGAAGAGACCGGACTGTACGGTAGTGTTACTGATTGGATTCACAGGGGAATGTACAGGCTTGCTTGTTGATCTTCTGATCGCTCAATACCTGGATGGCTGTTACGTTTAGCAAACCGCTTGCAGCTTGTGGGTATTTGATATGATCATCACCTGCTGCCGGCGTATTGACGATTCTTTAGAGTCCTACACTGAGGTTTCCTGGCTCAGGCAAAACGGAGTAGGAGCACATATGTGATATGTGCGAGACTGAGAATAATACGATATGAGATACCGTATTCTATTCTCGTGATATGAGATATCGGCCGGGTATATGTGATATAGCCGGGTCATCGAATCAAGTGTTGATTCGATGAAATGGTAAATGTTATATTAGTCGGTTATATGTAATATAGTCGGGTTATCGGATCAAGTGTTGATTCGATAATTTAATGTATAATTATATATGTGATATATTACGTTACATTAACTAATATAAGCTCGCTTTATTGATTCATTTTCTCACGGGATAATACATTGATATATGTGCGATATATGTTAATTGTATTATTTTCTTTTGTTACAAAATATATTGTATATGTGATATATAATATTGTAACATGTTAGGGTTACAAATTTAACAAAGGTTTAGGGTTTAAACTTGGTTAGGGTTTGCATTAGGGTTAGCTTTTGCATGAAGCTTTGACTTTGTCTTAAGCTTGATATTTTATGAAGATATTATTTAACCCAACCTAAACCTTAACCTATAGTTAATTCTCTACAAGGGTTAACTCTATCATTCTTAACCCTTGGTTAGATTTGTAACCACAACAATAATTCATTATTCATCACAAAAGGATTAGCTTCATCTTCTTCTTCTTGCTCTTGAAAAAAGCTTACTAGCTTTTGTGTTTGTGATATATAAGTGTTAGAAATTGGAAACAAAAGAGAGAGAAAATCCGACTTCATCATCCTCATCTATTCTAGCCACTTAGATTAGGGTGTTCACTTCTCTAATTACTTCTTTAGTGAAGTGTAATCTTGGGTTAGAGATTCTTCAAGGTATATCATCTTAGATCAAGAAGACTTCAAGCAAGATGCATCATTCACCTCTTGGAGTCTCACGAGAGTCGGAGTTCTTGATGATCGCAGCGAAGGGACCTCAACATGGAGCTTATGAAGCCAAGGAACGGACTACAAAGGTTGTAATCCCTATCTCTTAGAGGTAAAGTTGTTTACTTGTTCAATGTTTACCCTAATTCTCTAGCAAAGATCCTCGCTATGGGTTGTTCGGCACTTGAAAATTTTGATTTACATGATGCCTTGTAGAACCTTGTTCTAGTGCCTAGTAACCCTACAGTACTCCTACAAAGACACTGATTTCTCTGCGGGTCGACGCGAATCATGATGCTCTCATCAAGGGTGCTGATTTCCCTGAATCGAGGTTTTTGCCAAGGACGCTGATTTCCTCGGAATTGAAACGAATCGAGGTATTCCTGCAAAGTCACTGATTTCTCTGTGGGTCAATGCGAATCGAGGTGCTCTCGTCAAGGACGCTGATTTCCCCGAATCAAGGTTTTTTCCAAGGACGCTGATTTCCTCGGAGTTGAGACGAATCGAGGTATTCCTGCAAAGACACTGAATTTCTTGTGGGTCAACGCGAATCGAGATGCTCTTGTTAAGGACGCCGATTTCCCTGAATGAGGTATTTGCCAAGGACGTTGATTTCCTCGGAGTTGAGTCGAATCGAGAGATTCCTGCAAAGACACTGATTTCGTTGCGGGTCGACGCGAATCGAGATGCTTTCGTCATGGACGCTGATTTCCCTGAATCGAGGTATTTGCCAAGGACGCTGATTTCCTCGGAGTTGAGTCGAATCGAGAGATTCCTGCAAAGACGCTGATTTCCTTGCGAGTCGACACGAATCGAGAAGTTCTCGTCAAGGACACTGATTTCCCTGAATCGAGATGTTTGCCAAGGACACTGATTTCCTCGGAGTTGAGACGAATCGAGAGATTCCTGCAAAGACACTGATTTCCTTGCGGGTCGACGCGAGTCGAGATGCTCTCGTCAAGGACGCTGATTTCCCTGAATTGAGTTTTTTGCCTTGGACGTTGATTTCCTCGGAGTTGAGACGAATCGAGAGATTCCTGCAAAGACACTGATTTCTCTGCGGGTCGACGCGAATCGAGATGTTCTCGTCAAGGACGCTGATTTTCCTGAATCGAGGTATTTGCCAAGGACGCTGATTTTCCTGGGGTTTGAGACGAATCGAGGTATTTCTGCAAAGACGCTGATTTCTCTGCGGGTTGATGCGAATCGAAATGCTCTCTTCAAGGACGCTGATTTTCCTGAATCGAGGTTTTTGCCAAGGACACCGATTTCCTCGGAGTTGAGAAGAATCGAGGTATTCCTGCTACGATGCTGATTTCTCTGCGGGTCGATGCGAATCGAGATGCTCTCGTCAAGGACGCTGATTTCCCTGAATCGAGGTTTTTTCCAAGGACACTGATTTCCTCGGGGGTTGAGACAAATCGAGGTATTCCTGCAAAGACGCTGATTTCTCTGCGGGTCGACACGAATCGAGATGCTCTCGTCAAGGACGCTGATTTCCCTGAATCGAGGAGGTTTCCAAGGACCCTGATTTCCCTAGGGTTGGTCGGCTTGTTTCCGAGACGGACCGTTGATCCGGCGGAGAGGTCATTGGTTGACTCTAGGTTGTCTGTAGACCATAGAGTCTTGAAACTAGGGACTTTGCCGTGGCTCCGCTTGTTAACGTCGCGTCCGAATCCTGTTGGAATGAGGCGGAACACCGTTGTTGTTCTTCTGGGATGCGGATGTTGTCGTCGAGATCTGACTCTCCCTTTGACAAGTTCTGGAGGGGAAATGTGGTTCCCTTCCGTTTATGCCCATGGATTGTGTACAGGGGTCAATATGGACTTACCTGCAGGGCAAAAAGTTTTGTTTCATTTTTTATTTTGTTTCCGCGATGCTCTATCATTTCAGCATTTTTGTGTCACGAAAGTCGCGACTGCCCAATCATTTCGGATATTTTTCGCGGTGCCCAATCATTTCGGCTATTTTTGTTTTTACTCGCTGCTTTTTATTGCGAGTTACCCAATCATTTCGGCTATTTTTGTATGCATATCTTTTATTTGCTGATTTTGTTGCAAGTTGACCTATCATTTCGTCTATTTCATATGCATTTCTTTTACTTGCTGATTTAGTTGCAAGTATGGAACTTGGAACCTGATGCCAATCTTAGCATCAGCATTGCTGCGACTGGAATATTGCCAGGAGCGAATCATCATTTGCCGTGAAAGGACTTGGAATTTGATACCGTTTTAGGCATCATCATCGCTACCGCTGGGACATTGCCAGGAGCGAATCATCATTTTCCTCTGTCGATGTCGAACAAAGGTGGCTTAGAAAACAGGGTTAGGATCCTGTCGACTAAGGCTTCTAACTTCATAAGCCGTAAGGGTCTTATAAAGGTGTTTCTCTCTACGAGTCGTGAGGATCTCGTAAGTGCGTTTTCTCTTTAAAAATCGTGAGGATTCTTAAGTGTATGTTCTCTTATAAGTCGTAAGGATTTTACAAGAGTGTTTTCTCCTTATAAGTCGAGAGGACTTACAAGGGTCGTTCACCGTGTGTGCATATCCCTAGTCGCTGGTTGGACTCTGTTAGGGAAATGTTTATTCGTGCCCGTGGATTGTATACAAGGGTCAATATTAAAACATTTGTAGGGCAATCTAGGGATTGTGATGGCTTAAGAACAGGTTCAGATCCCTATAGCTTAAGGCTTTTGAATCTTATGAGCTGTGAGGGTCTCATAAGAGGGTTCTCCTTACGAGTCATGAGGATCTCGTAAGTGTAATTTCTCCTTAGGAATCGTGGGGATCCCTAAGTGTGTCGCTCCTTTGTGAGTCGTAAGGATCTCACGCAGGTAGTTTTCTTCTTACAAGGTCGAGAGGACCTTGCAAGTGTCTTTTAATGAGATTGCGCCCTTTCGGGTTTTCACAAACTCGCCGGTATCTCTGCTGTTTTTACTCATGGCGCCCTTTCGAGTTTTCATCCGTGCCTATCTTGCTTGTGGACATACCGTTTTTTTCTTTTTCTTTTCTTTTTTTTTAGAGCGTGATTTTAGGAAATCAATATCCAACTCGTGCTCTGTTCTCTCTCCAGGAGCGTCTTCGGGATTTTCTTTAGACGATGGATTGCCGAGTGATGCCGCCTGAGCAAGAATCTCCTGCTGATTTTCACGTTGCAGTTGAACTTTTGTCAGGGACCGAGTTTGAGGTCGGTGACTAGTAGAAACTCAAACTTCGTCTTTGGAATTCACTACATAGACTATGTGAACTACCCTGCCTCCAGGCTTGGGGTGTTTGGAGTTTTGGCCTTTGGAGTTTGCTTCAGGCACTTGAGCTTTATTGGGCCTCTCTTTTTTGTGAAAAGCCGCTTTGGTCTTGAGAAGAACCGCTGTATCAGGATCTGTCTTGGGATAAGTCCCCTTCACCTGCTTCCACACCTTATATATAGATGAGGAAAGTTGTCTCAGGGATCGAACTGGTTTCTGCTCTCATGGGATCTCCATGGGCTGCGGAGACTTCTTCAATATTGCGGTAGGAGAATTTTGCTTGACCCCTCGCAACAGTTTGAAGCTGTTCCCAGTTGGAACAACAACATTCACCACTGGGGTTGAAACAGGACCATACGGAGGACTGCCCCCAGCTCATTTTGTATGACGCTGATATTGACGTTGGTCGTTTCTTACGGCCGGGAATTGATTAGCTTCAGGATTTTGCTGGGCCTGCCCCCTGTTTCCTTTGAGAGCTTGAATATTCTTCCCCCTCCGTCGACCTTGGTCATTGGTATGTTCTAGTTGTTTGAGGACTGATTCCGTCGGCAAAACTGCTGCTTGGGGAACCAGCCAATGGAAGACAGACTTCCTCTAGGCTTCCTCCATCGGCGTTGAGGCACCGAGGGTGGGAGGTAGGAGCATCGACCCAAAGAGAAGCCCGTTGATTGCTTGAAGAGCCGGATTGCAGAGATTTGAGCCTGCAAATGGCCCATACTTGACTCCACCAGATATGACAGAGCCTGAGTTGCTAAGGTGGGAGCAAATGCCATTCTTCATAGAGTTGAAACGCTGGCTTCAGTATCCACTCCCCTAAGGGCAACCACAAACATATATACCACAATTATTTGATCTCGGAAAACACGAGACACGAAGTGTGGAGTGGAAAGATGAAAAGGTCCCACCGGGCGTGCCAGAATCTATTCCCTTCCGAACGTGGGGACGCGACCGCGTAGGTCCGTCAGGCCTGAATTCGGGGCAGATGCTAATTGGTGCTATCCATCCACCTCTCCGAAGATGCCAAGTTGATTTATGGCACCATATATCGAAGGTTTAAACGGATACGGCCGATGTAGCAGACTTCGTCAGATTCCCCCTCATTGAGGTTTTTTTCTATTGTGGGGACGCTCTTCCCTACAGGCGCAAGCTCCTGCAGTTAATTACGCTACCGCATCGCGGTAACCACTTTCTCCTTCTCCAGATGGTCACTTCGTGTCATGTGTGTTTGTTTTGTTTTTGGTTGCCCGTGGATTGTATACGGAGACTAATTTATATTGTCGCCCGTAGGGCGTGGATTAGTCCAAATCCGTATTTTCTTAGATTTGGGTTTGGGGTTAGGTTTTAAGGATACGTTAGTCTCATTTGAGACTAAGATCAACTTAAACGTATGTTAAGGATACGTTAGTCTAATTTTAGACTAAGATCAACTTAACGGTTTGTTAAGGACACGTTAGTCTAATTTTAGACTAAGGTCAACTTAACCATTTATTAAGGATACGTCAGTCTAATTTTAGACTAAGATCAACTTAACGGGATTGTTAAGAATACGTTAGTCTAATTTTAGAGTAAGATCAACATAACGGGATCATTTAGATCCAACAAGAGAGCATTTGGGCTCTATTGTTTTGTTTAGGGAAATTACGGTCGATTACCAGTTTAGGGACATGGTGGTCCAACATTAGTTTAAGGACATTACGGTCCATGGGCTTAAGGACCCCACAGTCCGAGGTTAAGGACATCATAGTCCGTGGGTTTAAAGGGACCCCACAGTCCAAGGTTAAAGACATCATAGTCCATGGGCTTAAGGACCCCACAGTCCGTAGTTTAAAGACGTCATAGTCTATAAAGTTTAAGGACATCATAGTCCATGAGTTTAAGGACCCCACAGTCCATGAAATGATTGGTTATCGGGACCCGTCATCTCTTTGAAGACGTTGAAGGATTACAACGACAAATCTCAAAGGAGTGAAGAGATGTACCCTTGAACCAAAGTTGATTGGGAAATCTGTTGTCCAATTTAGGACTAAGATCAATTAATTAGATTATGAGCACATTGGCTCAGTTAAATCTGAATTGACAACTTATGGCCAACTTGGGCTAATTCCAATTAAGTTTGAAATGTTGGCCCTTTGTTGGAGTGATGAACATTTGTCTGGGTTCAGCCCCCCCCATTATTTAGCAATGCTAAACAGGGATTTGGGGGCTCTGAAAATATTTTTTCTTTGGCTGAGCACTAACCATTCATTATAGCTTTGGATTTTAAGGTTCATTTGAAGGGGGGATTTGCCTCTGGAAAACTTAGCCAATTTGGGCTAAGCTTGGTTTTTAAAATAGTGTTAAACACTAGAGAATATTTGGCGATCACGTGTTCCTTGTATAAAATCTTTCCATAAATCGGTGATTTTTAGTCACCATTGGATTTTTAATCCAACGGTGCCCCTCTTTACAGAGCGCAATCTTTTTGTTTGGAAAGATCTAGAAAAATATTAGGGTTTTTGATTTCCCTTAATTAGAATGTAATTCTATTATTTCAGAGATCTTAGGATCCCATCACGTGTTGACACGTGACCCCCCCCCCCGATTAAGATTTTAACCAGAATTTAATTCTTTTATTTTAAAGAACTCAGGAATTATCACGTGTCAGCACGTGACCCTTGGTCACGTGTGAGCACGTGATGCCCCATTGAGGTTTTTCCTTGTTGTTTTATTATATTTTTAATTCTTTTCAGTGGGTTTAAAGGCCCATCACGTGTTGGCACGTGACCCCATTTAATGATTTATTTTATTCAGTGTCTACATACTTTGCCTGTAAATGGTCACGTGTGGGCAAGTGATGTCCGGTCACGTATGGGCACGTGATACCTCATAATTTTTGATTCCAGATCAATTATGAGGCCCATAATATATCAAATCGAAGGGTTTTTCGAGACGCTTTCAATACCATCAGAATTTAGCTGTTTCTCATTCGGGAGTTTGTCAAAATACAGCCCGGAAAATACTGGTTCGCATTTTCTTAGGCGTGTCGCTGCCATTTGATACCTTGGGCTCTTTTGCACAAAATTTTTTTTGGCGGGAACAACTATAAAATACCATACTCTCATATATTGTTTAACAAATATAAATAAACACATTAGAATAAGTTCCATCTCAAAATAAATCATATTGCAATCTTTATTTCATTTTTACAGTAAAATACCACCATATTTACAAACAATATTGTTATCCATTTTTACCCTATTAACTTTAGAAAACTCATGAGGTAATGACCTACCTCATCACAACACCCATATTAGACATAGCTAGATGAACTTTTGAATTCTAGATTATGAGAGAATACACTTTTACGGATAAATACCCTAAACTTACAAAACCGTTTTCTTTAAAACGAGTGTTAACTAATTCCTTGCAAATATGCCTCTACAACCCATTTTGGGGAACCCTGATCGGGATGGTGCGGGTTATCGTATCTCCTCGGGCCTAGTAGAGCGAGATGCAGACATCTGCAAGGAGCATTCGATTACGATGGAATTTTTAATGCTATTTTTTAAGAAAATGAGATTTCTACAAAATAAATAAAATTTATTTTTAATTAATATATATATATATATATATATATATGAATATTATCAAAAGATATATTTTAAATATATTATACAAATATTCCATGTTTTCTAACTCAAAGGAATCACAATTACATGAAAGTACCATTACAATTCAATACAATTCCAATATTTCAATAAAATATCATGAACAATGAAAACTAGGTTCTATTCACTAGAAATTTCTCTTTTATAAAATATACATCTATGAAAACCCTAAAGACGATAATTAAATACTTGAGGTGTATTTTGAAAATATAACAAAACTATTTTACATAAAACCTCCTCAAGTTATGTCAATTTACAATAAGGACCCTTATATATATATGTTTAAGCGGGACTAATTCTCTTGAGCCTCGGGGAGCCAGAGAAAGCGGGTCCTTGCCTATATAAGGTACACAATATAACAACGGTGTTATCAACTCGGTAATTGTCCTGGAAAAAGACACAAATCCTGCCGTCCATGTGCAGCAGTTACCGATAACTCCAAAACAATCAGGACTTCAATTTTGTTTAAAAGTCCGACTCGGTTCGAGTCACGGGCAAATATACAACAATCTGACTTGAATTCAATTCAAGTATTACTCCATTTACAACATGAATCTATTTATACCAGAATACAATCCATAACAACATGAACATGACTGAACCGAACCATGGATATATTTTGTTTACATGAATATCCATTTATATCCATTCCATTTACTAATATCATGGTTTCAGCAAGTATTCCATTTACTACAAGACAATACAGTAGAATCAGTACAATCAATACAATAAGACACTACGGGGTTTATAAAGGGGTAGACTGGTACAGAACATGTTAAAGGTGGCACGAGATGGTCACTAAAGACGTAATTACATCCATGCCGTTGTTCTGTGGTATTTTCGACCGAGCCTTGTACTACGGGTTACCAAAGTACACGGTGTAAGTTTGGACTCCTCTCGTATACACTGGCATATTCTGTACCAAGTTACAAACACTACGTTAACATTAAAATCAAACATTATACTAGATATACTCACTTTTATGTCTATTCTACTTCTCTCCTTCTTTGGGACTTATCGAGCGATTGTTCGCTGACGACATTCCTATTTCTCTTCTTCTTTGGAATGTTGTCAGGAGGACCCAACTCTGAGGAGCTCGAGACCAGCCAGGAGCACTTGGAGCAGTTCACAGAAGACCCTGAGCATTAGACTTTACTTATACATACCTTTCATTTTAGTTATGCCATTGTTTAGGCATTGCTTTCTATTCATGTATTTACCTTTCCAGTTGTACATGTAAAAGAATGTTTAATAAATAAAGTTGTTGTTCATTAGATTCATGACTCTTGTATACATTTTACTTTATATTGCTTAGATATGCTTAGCGTGTTTACTTCGGAGTAAATACGTAGCGGGCATCGCCGCGTCCCCTCCCTGTACACCGGGAAGCGGGGCATGACAGGGAAAGAGTTCACAACTGCCATGCCGTAACATATTCAAATGAAGGAGATGCTCTGCCTATAAACAATGCTGCTGAATAGGGGGAAGAATTAGTGCCAAATGCTCCGCATCTGCCATAAGAGAAATCGATTAACAAGCTGATGAGAGAAGCTTTTCAAATAGGTGAGAGAGCTCTATATAAAATCGCTAGACGATTGTATCTAATCCGGCAGTCTGCGGAAGAGACGAGTTATAATCCTCCTCAGCAACCATTATCTTCGTCCTTCTTTATAGGAGGGGAATTCCAAAGTAACAATGTCAAGAATAAGACGGTGTTCATGGCCGATGCCCAGCAAAAACAAGGCAGCCTCCAAATGCATAACAGCCGGAATAAGTGCAGTCTAGGTCCAACGCTCATAAAGAAGATGGAGCAGAAATATTCATTGCCTCGCGACAAAACAAGAAATTTGTTTGGCCTCGTCATGAAGCACTAAATTCTAAAACTGCTCGAGTCTAAGCAGCCCCATCAAATAAATGATGTTGGTCATCCTGATTACTACTTATACCATCGGATCATAAACCATCCGATTGAAGACTGTTTCGTCCTCAAAATATGTTGGAAGAGTAGTACAAGTAAAGCAGGTTCCCACTAAGCGATAGATGGAGAGTGGAACCCCTACAAAGGCATGTACCTAAAAAAATGATTTCACTGAATTGGAATGCAGTCATTCCACAAAGCGGAAGCTAGCCAATACCTGCCACATGATAAGGTTATCAAACGAGAGAGGAGATGAAGATATGCCTGCACTCTTTGACCGCTTCACAAATGAAGAAGAGGAGATCTCTGAAATGCCACCGGCCCCAAAAGAGCGAAGACAGAATTCATACCACGACAGATGAATTAAGAAAGATAAACCTGGAAACGGAATATGACCCTAGACCTTTGTTTGTCAGCGAGTTGCTAACAGAAGAACAAGTGGCTACTTTAAAGACCGTACTTATGGAGTACAAAGATTGCTTTGCCTGGAACTATTCCGAAATGTTGGGACTCGATCCAGAGATTGCAGCACATGAGCTGGCCATAACGCCGGGAATAAAACCTGTTAAGCAATCACCAAGGTGGATGCGGTTCGAGCTAAAGATGAGCATCAACACTAAAGTCAAGAAGCTAATCGACTTCGGTTTTATGCATGAAGTGCAGTATCTTGACTGGATAGCCAATATTTTCCCTGTAATGAAGAAGAATGGGATAGTTTGGATCTGCGTGGACTTCTAGGACTTAAACAAGGCATGCCCAAAAGATAATTTCCCCGTACCAGTCACCGAACTGATGATTGACAACACCTCCACTCATGAGGTCTTCTTATTTATGGACGAATCTTCCGGGTATAACCAGATAAATATAGATCCCGAAGACCAGAAGCACACAGCCTTCCGCATCCTGCTAGGCATCTTCTGCTATAAGGCGATGCCCTTTGGACTGAAGAATGCATGAGCAACCTACCAAAGGGCGATTACGAAAATCTTCGACGACCTAATCCATGAGATCGTTGAATGCTACATTGATGTTCTCATGGTCAAAAGTATGTCCCACGAAGAGCACTGGGAGAACCTAAAAACGGTCTTCAAGCGCCTTCGAAAGTACAACCTGAAGATGAATTCGTTGAAATGCACATTCGGAGTTTCGGGGAAGTTCCTAGGATTCATAATCCGCCACCGAGGGATTGAAATCGACCCCTCCAAGATCCAGGCAATTATAGAAATGCCTCCTCCAAGAAATCTTAAGCAACTGTGATCGCTCCAGGGAAAGCTCATCTATATCGGATGGTGCATCGCCGATTTGTCAGGAAAATGCCGCCATTTCTCCCATCTCATGAAGAAAGGAACGCCCTTCATATGGGACCAAAAGAGCGTTGGAGGAAATCAAGAAATACCTGCAGAATCCACTGGTGTTAGCTGCTCCAGTGACGGGAATGAAAGTTCCTAGTGCCCTTACCGCTAACGATGCAGAATCCAAAACAATAATTTCTAGTGAGAGCAGTAGAAACTAATCCCTAGCGATCGATCCAAACACTAAACTAGAAGCATAACATATAAGATTTAGATATTACAACCTTTGTTGCGTGTCCACCCAATCGTGGAGGACCCCTCCAAGCTCCTTGTTGGCCAACGGGAACAAGCTTGAGAGACGACCGCCCTTGTCGAAGATGATTCACCCGAAGGAAACCAATCCAAGCTCCGGCTTCACTTCAAAGATCACTTTGAGGAAGCAATTAGCATACTAGCCTTGCAAGGAATAATATGTGAGGGATGTAGGAGTTTTCCTCTAAGATTTTCACTCTCATCTTAAAAAACAAGAGAACAAACAAGAAGAAGGAGGAAGTGAGGAGAGAGAGTCTCATAACACAAAATGAGCAAAGTGTAGAGAATGAATGAGAGAGGGCTACCATTTAATTTCCACCGCTAAAAAAATATGACATAACCATTTTAGCATTTTAACAATGAGCCCACCCTTTCAATCATGCTTACACTTTCCAACTCACATACCACCTAATTACTTGATTTTCCTAAAAAGGAAAACCAATAATGAGGTGTCCTCCTTCTAGAAGTATTCTGTATAAATACGGAATACAATCCCAGTATACGTATCAAAATACACATACACATATCTATATAAAAATACGAATAGCCAAAAGAGAGAAAATGAATAGTGAACATAATACTAGAATATATATTAAAAATATATATATGTAAATTATTAAATCAACCACTGACGCAACAATATCATGCATGTAAATATCATAAAAGAGTGTGCATGAAAGTATAAGGATATATATATCAACGGTGTCCCTCCCGACACATCAAATCATGGAACCTGAGTGCCTAGCATCGACACTCGAAAACATCATGAAAACCGTGCCCAACATCGGCACGTAAATCTTCAAATATCGGGCTCCATCAGTCCGGATCGGCCCACGGGCACCATCTGCGAAATCGGCCCTCGGCCCCAGCAGTACGGGTCGGCCCGTATCCATCTCGCTATTCCAGTCGGTATCCTCCGGATAACCGCCGAGTCTAAATACTATCACTGGTAGGTAGTGATCCCCTGCCGGGCTCACCGTCTAACATATATGAGTCTTCTTGCCCCGGGGTACCTCACCGGGTCCACCATGTACCCGCAATCGGTGCCTACCACTCCTCGAATCGGGTATACTCACACAAGCTCTCTGGAACTGAGAAAACCCATGGTGGACGCACTGAAATATCATATCAAGAGAAACCGGGTTTTTAAAACAGTGCGTATTTTCTCAAAATAATACCACGGTCCTCAAATCCAGAAATCCCATAAATCAATACTCAATGCGTAAATCCATGCAATGTGTCATATGACACTAAGAGTAACAAGGGAAAACCGCTCTTTTAAAAGAATCCAGTTTTGAAAATATCTCATGCGGTCCCTATTTTCTTGAAATCAAGTCAATATCATCCATGTATGTAACATATGTATGTATGTAGGTATGGATGTGCAAATGGATATATACGCGAATATGAATATAGCACTACTATGAATATACAGTGTGCATGTGCGCAAGTATGAAAATATCAATATATGTGTGCACTGGTATGAATATACAGTGTACATGTGCGCAAGTATGAAAATATCAATATATGTGTCCAATGGTATGAATATACAGTGTGCATGTGCGCAAGTATGAAGATATCAATATATGTGTGCACTGGTATGAATATACAGTGTGCATGTGCGCAAGTATGAAGATATCAATATATGTGTGCACTGGTATGAATATACAGTGTGGATGTGCGCAAGTTTGAAGATATCAATATATGTGTGCACTGGTATGAATATACAGTGTGCATGTGCGCAAGTATGAAGATATCAATATATGTGTGCACTGGTATGAATATACAGTGTGCATGTGCGCAAGTATAAAGATATCAATATATGTGTGCACTGGTATGAATATACAGTGTGCATGTGCGCATGTATGAAGATATCAATATATGTGTGCACTGGTATGAATATACATTGTGCATGTGCGCAGGTATGAAGATATCAATATATGTGTGCACTGGTATGAATATACAGTGTGCAAGTGCGCAGGTATGAAGATATCATTATATGTGTGCACTGGTATGAATATACAGTGTGCATGTGCGCAGGTATGAAGATATCATTATATGTGTGCACTGGTATGAATATACAGTGTGCATGTGCGTAGGTATGAAGATATCAATATATTTGTGCACTGGTATGAATATACAGTGTCCATGTGCGCAGGTATGAAGATATCAATATATGTGTGCACTGGTATGAATATACAGTGTGCATGTGCGCAACCAGGTTATGCGGAGAGTCATATCATGATGCAGCAATCCTACTGTATAGTGACATGGCAATTATCGATGATGAAGTGTGTGTGAGCCTATAAACTGTGTACGTGTAAAATACGCATCATCGATAATTGTGCAGGTATACTATCACAGGTATATGCGATGCAATAATAATGTCATGAATGTAGCACAAGGTAAATCATCAGCTAAAGGCTATAAGGTATACGTAACTATCATATGTCCGAGTCGGTGAATCTATCCATCGGCATCTAGCCCAGTAACATCGCGTACGGTATAATCCATCGTACGGCAACCTCTAGTCAAGGGTAAGGATCAATCATCAAGTCGAACTCATCACGCACGGAAAATCATCGTACGGCGGCATTAAACTAATAGGGATCCTATCATCCTACAAAACAAAAGAGGGTACGGCCTAATATCACATACGACCTATCATCCATGTTTCACAACATTCCATATATGTATATATGTACCTATGTACCTATGCCTCGGTTCACATCCGCAATAATCTCATACCAGGTGGCAGGCAGGGTATAAATCATCTCGATCGACTCGCATCCGTATACCATCATATCATCATATCATCCTATCATCATCTCATCGTATCAGTCTTATATCCTTTCATTGCATTCATATCACATAACAAGTCGAATTTACAAAACATTCTATCTACGAAGTATAAGTATCTAATCTAACATACGCACCCGAACCATACAATCAGATTTTTAAAGAAATGAATCGTAGTTTTGGAAATAGAGGTTACGGTGTTTTTAAGGAAAAGCTATCATTTGAAAATCCGTAACATCCCTCAAGGTATATATTTAAAAGGTACATATGATTCTTCGGTTTAGAAAAAGGTATGGTTCGGATGACGCATTTACATCGACTATCTAGTCTCACAGTATCCTAAACGGCAATATAGCTAAACGTCATCCTATGATAGTAGTAACATATCACACTTAACTATCCTCTAGTTTCTAATATGATTTCATAGCTATCAACATTCTAACCCTAGTTTCCAAATCTAGGTTTCCTTAACCATATTCTATAAATCAGTCTTCCATCAAAACTTTGCGGGGGTGCTATACACCATCCACCCGACTTCCCCGGTAGATATAGATCTACTCACCGTAGTCCTCGCTCGCCGAAGTCGATGTCGCCTCGCTCCGTCACTTCGGAATCCACGCGAAGCTACCTACAATAACAACACATATCATAACGATATTAAAATCAAGGCAGAAAACAAAAACGGCACACGCATTGCTCGTAGGTTAGAACCTATAGCATATGCGTACAAAATCAATCAAACAACCCTTGTTGTCGATGTACAAACATGCGACAACCAAAAACGAATCCAAATATCAAAACTCATCATTCAAAATACGGAAAACATATCCTAAATCACATACAAGTGTTCCCAGATTTTGACTCAGGTCAAATAAATCCAAGCAAACAAGTTTAGGGTGATGTATAAGGAATATGTGAGCTACTGAACCAACCTAGGCCCCTACCCTCACCAAGTGGCCGGCCACATACTATTAAAATCCAGCCTCGCCGGCCCCTCTGGCTCCTATGGGCTTCATTTTGTCATGATGGTCTCCTATGGTCAAAAATGGGTCCCTGGTGTTGTTTGGTTGTCTCAGATATTCTCCAGGTCATCCCAGATTCACAGTAGGCACTCTAAAAGTCACAAAACTGATATGGGTCAATTCTAAAGTTTGTTCATCGGGTTCACTTCTATGGTTTAGGTCAGGGATCATAGTCCTATGGTCAAGAAAATACTCACTACAGCCCCCAGATTTTACCCATAGTCATTACACAAAAATCTAGTAGGACCAAACACCTCTAAACATTATCAGGTAACCACCCTACAAAATTTAAACCCTAGCTCTCCTATTTACCCGAGGTCGCCGGATTTTCTTCACTAGCCGCCGGCCAAAACCGGTGGGAAGGGTCTCGTTCTTCAGGTGGTCACTTAGGATTACAGGTACAACACTATCTTACTGTTTGTTTTCCCCGTAAATGCTCGGGATCACAGCAGGTCAGCAACATCATAAAACGACATCCAAAACACGATATCACACAAAACTAATCTAAAGGGAAGGAATTATACCTCATTTGATCCCCCTAGGCAGCACTAACTTCCCAAAGTCGTCAAAATCCTACTTTGCTCAGTTCATCGTGTAGAGGATGAGATGAGGATTATGTTTTGTGAAGGGAGTGTAAGATTTTGGGGATTGTTTGGAGATAGATCTAGGGTCCTTTGAGGAGGGTTGCGGGGTTGTAGAGATGAGAAGGGAGATGAAAATGGTGGGGGATTGAAATGAGGCAGCAGCCCCCTTCCCCCTCTCTCACTAATCACACACTCTCTCTCCCCCATAAGCCCACCTAACCTAATCATTTTGTCCCCTTTGACTTTTCCTTTTTCCCATTTCTTTTTCTCACAAAAAAAACACATACACCCATATAAAACCATAAATGAAATAACATGTAACCAAATGAAACATGTCATGGTGCACTAACCATGAAAACTGTAGAAACACGGATTTGGCTTAATCGCGATTAGTAGTGCACTAATCGGGTTTTTATCAAAACTGCGTATAATAAATTTAAAAATTGCTAAATCCGTTAAATATATTATTAAATGAATAAATCATTTTAATTTTCATTTATTTCACAAATATTGATATATATATTTATACCCTTTTTCGAAAACCCCAATTTCGCAAATCGGGCAGTTTTCGGGATATATATTATTTTAATATTAAATTCCCAAAAATAATATTTTATATTTTCTGAAATGTTACAGTCTTCCCCCCTTAAATAAATTCGGCCCCCTAATTTAAATTTAAACCCCCAAAATCTAAAACCTTTCAATAATCAGCTCAAATCAACGGGGCTCTGAAATCATGGAAAACGCAGAAATAACATAACGCGTCAAGTGCGCATGAAAACGAGTACAAAAACTCAGAATCAACTCCGTCAAGCGTCACGCAAATTATCGGATTTGCACGCATATCCTCGGAGTTACAATAGAGACTCAGATCTCGAAATCTGAAATCCAATACACACTAGTCAAATACTATAATACGTGTATAGTACGCATCATTGAAAACTCCAAAATCTGAATAAAGTACATGCAAAAATCTTTTCTAAATTGCCGTGTGATGCGTAACTCACGGCATAAGTGACGGTCGCTCAGTTTAAAATAATAATATATGTCCATATATGTTTTGCTAAATATACGTCCCGTCATTTTCAAAATATCCCAAAAGGTTTTCCTTTATAAACGTTCGCGTCGCTCACGGTCACGTAGGAAAATAGCGAGACTATAGCTCCTCTTGAAAACCCTTTTGGTAATCTTTTAATCCATGCAGAGTACTCAGAACTGTCCTCAGATCAGTCCTGTTTGGCTACTACACAATATAGTGCCCAACATGAAAACAAGGTGCTCAAAAGAAAAATCAGCCTCAAAAGGCGTATCCAATAACCACATGCGTCTGGTGTGCATGGAAATCAAATCCAAATACAGGTGGCACAATAAGCACAAAGCAAATCTAGGTGCAACTGGTGTGCACAAAAGCATCTGTCCACTGCAACGGTGTGCATGACAACAATATCGGGTGCATTTGATATGCATAAGAATCCAATCAGGTGCACAAGGTGCACAAAATAATATCGAGTATCAAAATTGAATCGACGGTATACAACACATTTCAATCCAAATCCAAATCAGGTATACCGTGGTATATAATCGCATAACCATGTGCATCAACGTACACAAAAGCAATTCAAATACTAAAAGTGCATGAAAACTATGCCGAAAGTATAAATCAATTCATATGCATGCCCTAGGCATGAAATCACAATAAGTATCTCAAATGACATCAAATGAAGTCAGGTGCAACCGTGGTGCACAAAATGCGTATCAATGCACTACAAGCACATTTAAGCTATACCGAGTGCAAAAATCAAACATCCGTATGAAATCCACGAAATCATAAACACATGATACGGAGGTACAAAATCGACATCGAGAGCAATAGATATGCACAATCGCAAGTCAGCACAACGGTGTATAAAATATATATATCAGGTGCGAAACTATGCGCAAACATGCAAATACCCAGTAGGTGCAGCCATGGTGCATGAAATCAATATCAGGAAATCGTCATCAAAACTCAAATCCAAGCATTATAAGCGTGATACTCGGATCACAAACGCAAATCGCAAAAAGGACATTGAGGTACACCTCCTACAATGTCGAAAAAAAATTCGGTGCGCCTAAAACCGACAGAACAAGAATATCCGCTTGCCTCCTGCTCACGGTTTAGCGTCTTCTGTCTCTGGGTTTTCTTTTTCTCTATGGATTACTACACTCCCAATCCATCGGCTCATCGGCCCTGTCAGGTGTGCTAACGGGGATGATTCCGTTCTGGCACTTCTCTAGTCATCTCCCGGTCATTCGTCACGACCACTCATAAAGCATCACGTTACTGGCGTTGGCCTCTGGTCCTCTGAATACACTTGACCCATATGATCTTAGGTGCAAATTTCATTGCAGCAGTGTCCTGGAAGGAATCCTGCTCAAGGTCTCTTCCGATCTTGCCTATGCCGAACTGTACGAAGGCTGGTACTCTTGCATAATCTTTTCTCTTTTTCTGAACATCTGCGTGTTCCGCACACAATTTCTCGGAAACTGGCTGTATCCCAACGCCTCTGTATACATATCAGATCCCTAATCTCGACGGGGAGTAGCAACAGCTCGTCAGCATCGCGCATGAACCTCTGGCTCCACTTGTCTTTATCGTCGTCCAATATGACGTTACTCCTTGCTATCTACGTACTGCAACTGTTCTCGGCCACGGTCAATCCGGAATTTCTCGAACGGACTCGAAATCACGTACTCTATAGCTTCATCACTCTGTGGGAGAAATTTGGCCGAACACGTGCTCGGGAACTCGTCCTAACCATCGGAAGAATACTCAATACTCGTCCGTCCTCGATCAACTCACCACGCAGCTGGGTGAGGTCCTCTGTACGAAGCTGGTGGGTTTGCTGATCTCTTATCACATGTGAATACCTTTCGCCCGCATGCCAAACAATGCCCCAATGCTCCAGGAAAGGCGATACATCGGCGGTCATCTCCGGATCGATCTGCTCTAGGTCTGAGTAAGTTTCTCTCCACACTGGAAATTTTCAACTCAACTGGGCCTGCGTCGGCGCATCGATCTGACGAATCACCTTCGTCTCTCAAATCAGGGTAGACTAGCTGTCATCTGTCGCATTTCTGCCTGGAAGCTCCGGCGATCTTAGCTCGTAAGCTCTGGAAGCGACGTCCTATCATCTCAGCAACAGATGGGTCACCTGTCTGCATGGTAGGCGACATCAAAATCTCTAAGGTACGTTGTACACCAACAGTCCTCTCGCAACTGGCAGCTCTAACAATGGCCCGATCATCCGGTATAGAACCAAGCACTCGCCTCCACAAGAGGTCACAACAACAATAATAACTCGAGACGTTCCCACGTCACCATAAAACACAATGGTCGGCCCTCGTACCAGACGAGCTCGCCCTGACCACAACACTAGCAGCAGCTCAAACTGTGCTCAAACTATAGAGACAGGAACCTCAATCGAGTATCGAAGAAAGCATATCAACGGCATGAGAGGAAACGACAAATCCAGAATGGATAAATGATCATAAGAAGGAACAGCATCAATGAAAGTATGATTATAGAACTAATAGAATCGAGGATATCCAATGGATGTATAATCAAGGATACGAAGAGAATCACAGATCTCAAAATATGTACATCCTAAGGTTTCTTAAGTGGAGTATCGTATCGTAAATATGCCGTGGAACATACGTACGGTACGTCACTCTACTCAAGCTACCTACTCCATCAATCATGGTCAGCCTATGAAACGAAAGTTCGGGTCTAATACCCCCCCCGTCCAAGTCTAAGTTCCGTAAGGTCAAGCCTAGGTTCCGAAATACATACCCGCCCAAGACTCCGCATAGTCAAACATAGACTCGAACAAGGTTAAACCAAGCGCTCTGATACCAACTTTGTCACGACCCAAAATATTAGCTCGTGACCAGCACTTGAATCACGCAACGTCTAAAGGCGTAACGGAATTCAAGTAAGCTGAAACCCAGAAATCTAAACCTTTTAAGAAAAATAAAGGAGGTGAGGTTTTGAAATAAAGGTATAATGAAATCAAGATTTCTTAATGCCTAGAAAAGAAATATGAATGATGCAAGTGAAGTTTACTAGTTTGAAAACATGTTTCGTCTTTTAAAACTTTTGGTAGCACCTCCATTGTATATTTTGATCCAAAACAACAAATATATAATAATAATAATGGCATCCCCAAGTGGGAGCTAGCTCTTCGTCAAACGGCGGATCACAACCATGCAAGACAATATAAATAAGTATACGACGCCCAACGGCGAAGTTCACCACAAAAAGATAAAGAAAAGTAAGACATATAACTCACAAGTAGCGGAAACCCCTCGCTCTAAGTCTCGCAACCACAATCCTACTAAGTCTCATCACTTATACAATTTACTAATTTTGATTGATTGATGGAGTTAACTAGATACAATATGAAATGTAATATAAGAGTGCGTACGATACAAATGTCCCACCTACCACTGCAAAACACCCAAAGGAAATTGTGTGCCAGCGATGCCGCTACTGATCCACGCGGTTAACCTGCAAGAACTGTGGCACAATGGGGGTGAGTTGCCAACTCGTGAATAGAAATATATTTACAAGTAGAAATCGAATAAACGTCTCCTAGGTCAACTATATCAAAAGTTAATACTATTATATCTAGGGTGACCGGGTCGTATATGTGCCAACAAGGTAGTCAATACCTAAATGCATGCGGAAAACATCCAACCGTAATAATCAATGTATGCAGCTATGTGGATCTCGTCCACCCATAAATCAATGTCTATAAGCATGTGTATAATCTCCAATAGTAGAATCAGAGTATAGATGTATGTATGTGGATCTAGTCCACGCGTCAACCACTGACGCAACAATATCATGCATGTAAATATCATAAAAGAGTGTGCATGAAAGTATGAGGATATATATATCAACGGTGTCCCTCCCGACACATCAAATCATGGAACCTGAGTGCCTAGCATCGACATTCGAAAACATCATGAAAACCGTGCCCAGCATCGGCACGTAAATCCTCATATATCGGGCTCCATCAGTCCGGATCGGCCCACGGGCACCGTCTGCGGAATCGGCCCTCGGCCCCAGCAGTACGGGTCGGCCCGTATCCATCTCGCTACTCCGGTCGGTATCCTCCGGATAACCGCCGAGTCTAAATATTATCACCGGTAGGTAGTGCTCCCCTGCCGGACTCACCGTCTAACATATACGAGTCTTCTTGCCCCGGAGTACCTCACCGGGTCCACCATGTACCCGCAATCGGTGCCTATCACTCCTCAAATCGGGTATACTCACACAAGCTCTCTGGAACCGAGAAAACCCATGGTGGACGCACTGAAATATCATATCAAGAGAAACCGGGTTTTTAAAACAGTGCTTATTTTCTTAAAATAATACCACGGTTCTCAAATTCAGAAATCCCATAAATCAATACTCAATGCGTAAATCCATGCAATGTGTCGTATGACACTAAGAGTAACAAGGGAAAACCGCTCTTTTAAAAGAATCCAGTTTTGAAAATATCTCATGCGTATTTTCTTGAAATCAAGTCAATATCATTCATGTATGTAACATATGTATGTATGTAGGTATAAATGTGCAAATGGATATATACGCGAATATGAATATACGTGTGCACTGGTATGAATATACAGTGTGCATGCGCGCAAGTATGAAGATATCAATATATGTGTGCACTGGTATAAATATACAGTGTGCATGTGCGCAAGTATGAAGATATCAATATATGTGTGCACTGGTATGAATATACAGTGTGCATATGCGCAAGTATGAAGATATCAATATATGTGTGCACTGGTATGAATATACAGTGTGCATATGCGCAAGTATGAAGATATCAATATATGTGTGCACCGGTATGAATATACAGTGTGCCTGTGCGCAAGTATGAAGATATCAATATATGTGTGTACTGGTATAAATATACAGTGTGCATGTGCGCAGGTATGAAGATATCAATATATGTGTGCACTGGTATGAATATACAGAGTGCATGTGCGCAGGTATGAAGATATCAATATATGTGTGCACTGGTATGAATATACAGTATGCATGTGCATAGGTATGAAGATATCAATATATATGTGCACTGGTATGAATATACAGTGTCCATGTGCGCAGGTATGAAGACATGAATATATGTGTACACTGGTATGAATATACAGTGTCCATGTGCGCAGGTATGAAGATATCAATATATGTGTGCACTGGTATGAATATACAGTGTGCATGTGCGCATGCACGTTATGCGAAGAGTCATATCATGATGCAGCAATCCTACTGTGTAGTGATATGGTAATTATCGATGATGAAGTGTGTATGAGCCTATAAACTGTGTATGTGTAACATACGCATCATCGATAATGGTGCAGGTATACTATCACAGGTATATGCGATGCAATAATAATGTCATGAATGCAGCACAAGGTAAATCATCAGCTAAAGGCTATAAGGTATACGCAACTATCATATGTCCGAGTCGGTGAATCTATCCATCGGCATCCAGCCCAGTAACATCGCGTACGGTATAATCCATCGTACGGCAACCTCTAGTCAAGGGTAAGGATCAATCATCAAGTCGAACTCATCACGCACGGAAAATCATCGTATGGTGGCATTAAACTAATAGGGATCCTATCATCCTATACGATAAAAGAGGGTACGGCCTAATATCACATACGGCCTATCATCCATGTTTCACAACATTCCATATATGTATATATGTACCTATGTACCTATGCCCCGGTTCACATCCGCAATAATCTCATATCAGGGGGCCGGCAGGGTATAAATCATCTCGATCGACTCGCATCCGTATACCATCATATCATCCTATCGTCATCTCATCGTATCAGTCTTATATCCTTTCATTGCATTCATATCACATATCAAGTCGAATTTACAAAACATTCTATCTACGAAATATAAGTATCTAATCTAACATACGCACCCGAACCATACAATCAGATTTTTAAAGAAATGAATCGTAGTTTTGGAAATAGGGGTTACGGTGTTTTTAAGGAAAAGCTTTCAGTTGAAAATCCGTAACATCCCTCAAGGTATATATTTAAAAGGTACATACGATTCTTCGGTTTAGAAAAAGGTATGGTTCGGATGACGCATCTACATCGACTATCTAGCCCTACAGTATCCTAAACGGCAATATCGCTAAACGTCATCCTATGATAGTAGTAACATATCACACTTAACTATCCTCTAGTTTCTAATATGATTTCATAGCTATCAACATTCTAACTCTAGTTTCCTGATCTAGGTTTCCTTAACCATATTTTATAAATCAGTCTTCCATCAAAACTTTGCGGAGGTGCTATACGCCATCCACCCGACTTCCCCGGTAGATATAGATCTACTCACCGTAGTCCTCGCTCGCCGAAGTCAATGTCGCCTCGCTCCGTCGCTTCGGAATCCACGTGAAGGTACCTACAATAACAACACATATCGTAACGATATTAAAATCAAGGCGGAAAACCAAAACGGCACACGCATTGCTCGTAGGTTAGAACCTATAGCATATGCGTACAAAATCAATTAAACAACCCTTGTTGTCGATGTACAAATATGCGACAACGAAAAACGAATCCAAATATCAAAACTCATCATTCAAAATACGGAAAACATATCCTAAATCACACACAAGTGTTCCCAGATTTTGACTCAGGTCAAATAAATCAAAGCAAACAAGTTTAGGGTGATATATAAGGTATATGTGAGCTACTGAACCAACCTAGGCCCCTACCCTCACCAAATAGCCGGCCACATACCATTAAAATCTGGCCTCGCCGGCCCCCCTGGCTCCTATGGGCTTCATTTTGTCATGATGGTCTCCTATGGTCAAAAATGGGTCCCTGGTGTTATTTGGTTGTCTCAGATATTCTCCAGGTCATCCCAGATTCACAGTAGGCACTCTAAAAGTCACAAAACTGATATGGGTCAATTCTAAAGTTTGTGCATCGGGTTCACTTCTATGGTTCAGATCAGGAATCATGTTCCCATGGTCAAGAAAATACTCACAACAGCCCCCAGATTTTACCCATAGTCATTACCCAAAAATCTAGTAGGACCAAACACCTCTAAACATCATCAGGTAACCACCCTACAAAATCCAAACCCTAGCTCTCCTATTCACCCGAGGTCGCCAGATTTTCTTCACTAGCCGCCGGGCAAAACCGGTAGGAAGGGTCTCGTTCTTTAGGTGGTCACTTAGGATTACAGGTACAACACTATTTTACTGTTTGTTTTCCTCGTAAATGCTCGGGGTCACAGCAGGTCAGCAACATCATAAAACGACATCCAAAACACGATATCACACAAAACTAATCTAAAGGGAAGGAATTATACCTCATTTGATCCCCCTAGGCAGTACTAACTTCCCAAAGTCGTCAAAATCCTACTTTGCTCGGTTCATCGTGCAGAGAAGAAGATGGGGATTATGTTTTGTAAAGGGAGTGTAGGGTTTTGGGGATTGTTTGGAGATAGATTTAGGGTTCTTTTGTTAGTTGTATGTATGCCCTAGAGGCCAGTATTGTACAGATGATGTATATTATATTGGATGCTTGGACATATATAGAGATGACTTTCTTGCTCGATATGATAGTATGCTATCTGGTTGCACTTTATCTTAACATGTACACTAGTCTCTTTATACTGTCTTATAGTTACATGTTGGTAAAGCCCTTAGGATGTGTACTTGACTACCTGGACTATGATGCAGATCATACTAGTGGGGACATGGTAGTCCATAGGTACATCCTTCAAGGTCCCTAGTCGTAGGTGTATCGAGACAGGGCATCGATATACCAGTGTAGACTAGCGTATACGCCTCTCGACCCATGAGATGGGCGATGGATGATCCCATATCCATTGGTGTTCGACATCAGAGATGGTATACGGGTGCTCAGTGAAGACTGGGTACACTGGACGGACTCGCCGAGAACTCCCAGATGGTATTATACCTCACGTCAGATGGCAGTTCTCAGGTGACACATGTACAGGTTAGTCTGTAGACCCGAGATCGTTATAGAGTCTTGTGTGATTCCCACTGTGCTTTGATCTCCACCTTACCACGTCCATGAGGGCGTGCAAAACGGTGGTCTTTGGGTACAGTCCTGAGTCACATGGAGGCAATGAGCGATAGGAGGGGTTTCGTCTCTCCCGGTATTGGGGGTTGATGTTGCGCAGTGCTCGATTGGCCGTAACAGGGAAGTCCCTGGACAGGGCTTATCAGAGATTTGCCGGTAAGTGTTACCAGTAGTTTCTCGACCCGTTATGAGCCTCATATCGGCACGACTTATCGGTTATTGGGGTCTGACGTTTACCACCCCTAGACTTGATATGCGACATATCAGACGAACAGACCGGACTGTACGGTAAGTGTTACTGGTTGGATTCACAGGAGTGTGAGCGGGCTAGCTCGTCGATCTTCTGATCGCTCAATACCCGGATGGCCGTTACGTTTAGCAGACCGCTTGCGGCTTGTGGGTGCTTGATATGATCATCATCTGCTACCGGTGTATTGACGAGTCTTTAGAGTCCTACACAGAGGTTTCCTGGCTCAAGCAAAACGAAATAGGAGCGCATATGAGATATGTGCAGGACCGAGAATAATGCGTGTATGTGATACCGTATTCCATTCTCGCGATGAATGTTTCGATTGGTTATATGCGATATAACCTAGTTATCGAATCAAAGATTGATTCGATGAGTCGATGCATTGTATACTAGTCGGTTATGTGCGACATGATTGGATCATTGAATCAAGTGTTGATTTAATGATTTGATGTATAATTATATATTTGATATATTACTTTGCATTAACTAGTATTGGTTCATTTTAAAAGGATTTTCTCACTTGAAGTGCATATTGTATATGTGATATATTTTTGTGTACACATGTTTGTATGATACATGTTAGCTTGTGCTTGTGTAAAGATTAAACCATGGTTATATGAATGGTTTGGGTTTTATTTACTTATTCATTTATTTATATTGATTATTCATTTTGGAAAGGAAAAGAAAAATGGTGGCTTTATTTGGTTCTTTCATGAAGCTTCATGAAGAGTTGAATAATTGACCATTTTTGTTTTCTTCTCTTAACCTAACCATGCACCTAACCCTAGTTTGCTCTCTACACTTCACCATGGTTAGTATATGATAAGTAATGATATTATTCTCATTTTTTCAATCAAATACTTATCATATTCTATCTTCTTCTTCTTCTTCTTCTTAAAAGAAAAAGCTTGACATCTTTAATGGCACCTTGAGCTAAAGAGTGAGAAATCCAATTCTAAAGTGAACCCACCTCCTATTTCTTCATCCTCTACCTCTTGCCAAGTGGTTTTGGGTATTTTCTTCACAAGTTTCACAACTTGGTGAAGTTCGAGCTTGAACTTGTGATGCCTCGACGTAGATCATCTTCGGCACGAAGCCGACGACCTAGCTCGCCCATTTCTCCGATGAAGCCGACGATTGAGTTCAGGATTCGAGATGGACAGCGAGAGGACGCCTACGTGGAGCTAAGGAAGTGGAGAAACGGATCTACAAAGGTTGTAGCCTCTCTCCTTTAGTTAAATCGTTAACTTGTTTAATGTTTCGCCTAGAATTCTAGTCGACGATCCGTATTAGGTTTTCTCGGCACCCATAAATTTTGAAATTGGCATGGTTGATGCCTTGTGAGACCTCTTGAGAGTGCCTAGGAACCCTACAGTGGTATCAGAGCCTAGCTAGAGCCTTAGGCGAAGTCTAGACGACGTCTGAAACCCGAATACACATCGAAACCCTAACACATCATGCTCTCTGGACTTTTTCTAAAAACTGGGATTTTTCCAGATTAAAAATGCTTAAAAAATTCAGCAGGGAATTATATGAACTACGGTGCAAAATTTACCTCATGAACAGTCAAAGGTGCGGCGGAACCGCGGCAGAAGCTTGGCTTCTGCGGCGGTTCCGCGGCCAACTAATGGGATTTTCCTGTAATATTTGCACAGTAATTCATTATTTCAGCAGCTGAGTTTTATGGGTATTTTTAATATTTATTCAAGAGTTGAATTTTCTGAGGTGTTTTAGAGCTTCGATGTTTCGATCGGATTATCAGATTTTGTCTATGTGGCTTTCCGGATATTTTGGAATATGTTAAAAATTTCGACCGGATGTGAATACCCAATCTTTCCCCTGCCGGAAAATATCCAAGTGTTGGATTTTTCTGTGGTTTAAGGACGTTCTGAGTAGTGCAAGTAACGCGTTGGTCCCTCTAGAAGACAACAAACCTTAACTCGATTATGTGACCGTTTTGAACTGCCCTTTGAACCTTCGGGTTTGGGGCAGTACGGCGTGCCACATGTGAGGCGTTGGCTTGACCCTTCTACGGCTGGACCGTTGGTACTGAGGCATGAAATGAATGTTTTTGAACTTATTTCATGTGTTGATCAGAGTCGGGAAAACTTGGGTGTTCGAATGTTCGATCGGAAAGTTTAATATTTTCTATTTATCTGGATTGGGATACAATAATTGGAATTCACAAATAGTTATGAGATAACTGAACGAATGTTATAAATCTAGCGGTTTAGTCTCACTTGATATTGAAAAGAGTTTTCGATAATGAGACTAAAATGCGGGGTTTATATTGTTAGGCATGTGATGTCTAAGTATTTCATTTGATTAGGCATGTGATGTCTAAACAGATTGCGGATTCTAATTGTTGTAGTTTTACACTTTCTTTTCTGTGACCGTAAGTGTAATATGTGATATCGCCGGTTTCGTTGCTATATGTCAACGACAATTAGGATGCGCATATTTACTTACGTTGATGACATGTGATGTTATGTGTTGCTGGATATGTTATATTGGATTGTCGTGTTTGAATAGCCGGGTTTTTTTTATGTGAGATGAGTGTTTTTCATTTTCATTCATGTAAAAACTTGTATGTAATATTCTTTTATTGGGGCACTTCCAGGTTGCGGAAGTTGTCACCTTTTGTATATTATTTACTTTTCTGCACTAGGATAGACCCAAGGAGGGGAGCACAAGTAACCGGGTTCTAGGGTCCAGTGGGAGACCATCTCGAGGAGTCGAGTCCGGGTCTCCTAACCCTAGAATTGGTAGGGTTGCTTGCCGCTCTCGTAGGGGTCTAGGGGTGTGGGATTGGCTATTCATCACGACCGTGGAATCCGTGTTTTATACTGGCTCGTATTGAAAACACGGACGTCCTAGTATATCCAATGTTTCATATGTTTCTTCTGCTGCGATATCTGTGATGTGATCATGTGATGTTCTGTGATAGATACTCTATATAGTATATATGATATATTATATAGACGTTACTTATGTTTTGCACCCGCACTAGCCCTGCCCTGCTTTGTCGTTAGTTACCTAACCTAACGGTGCACGAGGGGACATCGAGACGAATGCGGATGACATAAGTGTACGTCGTATTTATATGTGATGTTTAGGTATTTAAAAGATGGGACTTCATTAATGTGATTAATGAAAGAAAAGAAACCTAAGATGTTGTAGAATCAAATTTTAAACAAAACAGGTAGCTACAGTTCTTGCTTTGCATAGCGGTATATGTGATATATCCTGCACCTTATTCGATGAGGAAAGGACCGAGATCCCTTCACCGGGAGTGACTCCTTTAGCAATAACTGGCAGATGCTACACACTCGGTTTGACTTTTGATTGCTTCTATAGTTTCTGCTTTGCACAGTGATATATATTATATATCCCGCACCTCATTCGACGAGGAAAGGGCCGACGATCCCTTCACCGGGAGTGACCCCTTTAGCAAAACTGGAAAAGCCTCAAAATCACTCCATTTCAAAACTTCATTTGATTCTACAACGATATCAAGTTCATTACGCAATAGGTTTTCAGAAAAACCTGTCGTAGCCCTCCGTCATTTCAGATAAGTCCTGTTTAGTATTCGTGCTGCGTTTGTTGACCTTGTCAAGGCACAGTGTGCGGTAGCTAACCAGTATTTATCTGCTTATGCATATGATGCAGATTGAGTTAGGGTAGTCGTACGGCCTTGTTGACCTTGTCAAGGGTCGTGCGGGTGGGTTTAATTCAATCAAGAAATGACGGGTTGAACTTGACTTACGGTCTATGGTTTGTTGACCTTGTCAAGGTCATAGATCATTTGGGGCAAAAGCATTATCGGGAATTTCAAGTGTTGAAATTTGCAATGAGATTGCATACCTTCTATGAGATAGTTGGATCCCGATACCCACTGCGAGTAAGAGTTACTCCTGGGAGAGTTTTACATATTGCAATTAGCTGATCAAGTAGGTGTCTAGAAAGGTGTCAACGGGGTTACGCCTCTGGGAAAACGAGGTTTACATTAATTAGGTTCGTGCGAAAGCACGGGGGACCTCCCTCAAAGTACCGACACTGGCCTGGCTGAAAGATTGGCGAACTTGTAGTATGTAATTAATCCCGGCTAGTCTTTCCTTTTAGGGTTTGAAGGAAGATTTGATAAAAACCAGTGGGAGCCATCCTGATTAGATAAGATAATAACCAATCTGATCTTGCACGAGCATACGCTAAAGTGTTTTCTTCTCTCTCTCTCCAGGTAGCGACCATTTCATGCCCTAATAAAGATAATAATATGGATGTATTGACTGAACCCGCATGTTATACTGTGCTGGGGAACGTTGGTTCCGTTCTTTCTTATAAGAGTTATGGGAATGAACAGGACATAGGGGAATACCAGGATTCCCATGCCACCCGATTGAAGAAAGTTCATGTTGATGCATTTTCTTTGGGTGTGTTCGTTACAGAGAACTGTTTCTCCATTTGCTCTACGTCCTGGGTATTAGATACCGGGTCAGGATCCCATATATGTAATCAGTTACATGGGCTTAGGAAAGGTAGAGAGCTTGGAGAAGGTGATAAAGACATTAGAGTTGGAAATGGTGCAATTGTTGCAGCTAAGACTGTCGGGGAATATCACCTTGCATTACCAACTGGTAATACATTGGTTCTGAACAAATGCTATTACATGCCGAACCTGATATGCAACATTATATCGGTTTCTTTATTGAGTAAAGAGGGATATAATTTTGTATTACAGGATAATGTTATGAACATTTTCCGTAACCAAAAGTTGGTTGGGTCAGGCACGTTGTGCAATGGCATTTATGTTCTAAATCAATCAACAGTTCTGAGCATAACAAACACACACAAGAGGAAGAGTTCAGAACTGAACGAATCCTACTTGTGGTATTGTAGACTGGGTCGCATCAATGCGACACGACTGGCTAAGTTGCATAAGGATGGATATTTGAAACCATTCGAATTTTCATCTTATGACACTTGCCAGTCATGTCTCAAAGGCAAGATGACCAAAACTCCGTTTACGGGACACGGAGAAAGAGTTACCGAACTCTTGGGACTAATACATAGTGATGTATGCGGTCCCATGTCTACACATTCCAGGGATGGTTCTTCGTACTTCATTACATTCACTGACGATCTCTCTAGATTCGGATATGTGTTCCTAATGAAACACAAATCAGAAGCTTTTGAGAAATTTAGAGAATATAAACATGAAGTCGAGAACCAAACCGGAAAAAGTATTAAAATCCTTCGATCTGATCGAGGAGGTGAATACTTGAGCAATGAATTCCTGGACTTCCTAAAAGAGAATGGGATTCTCTCTCAGCTGACTCCTCCATATACACCACAGCACAACGGTGTATCTGAACGGAGGAACCGCACCCTATTGGATATGGTGCGCTCTATGATGAGCACAGCTGAGTTACCTATTTCCTTCTGGGGATATGCGCTGGAGACAGCAGCATACCTATTGAATCAAGTTCCATCTAAATCTGTACCTACTACACCATATGAGATATGGAGTGGGAAGAGGCCATATCTTAAACGAGTTAAGATATGGGGTTGTCCAGCCTATGTCAAAAGACAAAATCCGGACAAGCTCGAGGCACGGTCAGTTCTTTGCAAGTTTGTGGGATATCCAAAGAACTCATATGGGTATTTTTTCTACCACAGTGAAGAACAAAAAGTGTTTGTTGCTCAACATGCCACCTTTTTAGAAAAGGAATTTCTTGAAAAAGAAATTAGTGGCAAAGTGGTAGAGCTGGAAGAGGTTCCAGATACACAAACCGTAACTGAAGATTTAGTGGAACCAGAAGATTCAGTAGCTCCCAATGAACCTCAGCCTCTCCGCCGATCTAGTAGGATTCCTCGCCAACCTGAGAGATACTACGGTTTTCTCATGGACGGTGGGAGCGAGGATTGCATCATGGAGGATGATGACCCAACTAGCTTCGAGCAGGCCATCACGAGTAGGGACTCAGTGAAATGGCTGGATGCTATGCGGTCCGAGATGGAATCCATGTACACCAACAAAGTATGGACTTTGGATGTTGCTCCTGAAGGGGTAAAACCCATTGGGAGCAAATGGATCTTCAAGAAGAAACTTGGTGTAGATGGGAAAGTGGAGACTTTCAAAGCTAGAGTTGTTGCAAAAGGTTTTCGTCAAAGACCAGGTGTGGACTATGACGAAACCTTTTCTCCAGTGGCTATGCTTAAATCCATCTGGATCATGCTTGCCATTGCTGCTTATCATGACTACGAAATCTGACAAATGGATGTTAAGACCGCCTTTCTAAATGGTGATTTAGAAGAGTGCGTGTACATGACTCAGCCAGAGGGCTTCGTAGACAGTGGGAGCAGCGGGAAGGTGTGCAAACTGCTTAAATCCATTTATGGATTAAAGCAAGCATCGCGGAGTTAGAACATCTGCTTTGACGTCGTTATCAAAGAGTTTGATTTCGTCAAAAACCCAGATGAACCTTGTATCTACAAGAAGGTAGCAGAGAGTAAGGTAGTCTTCCTCGTATTGTACGTGGACGACATACTCTTGATAGGAAATGATATTCCTATGCTGCAATCGGTCAAGCTCTTCTTATCACAAAGATTCTCAATGAAAGATCTTGGTGATGCCTCCTGCATATTGGGAATTAGGATCTATAGAGATAGATCCAAACGAATATTGAGATTGTCCCAATCCAGGTACATTGACACCATACTAAAGAGGTTTAGTATGGAAGAATCCAAATGTGGGAATTTACCCACGATCTCTGGAGTCACTCTCTCCAAAGAGATGTCTCCCAAGACTGATTTGCAGAGAGCTCGCATGCAAGGGATACCCTATGCTTCGGCTGTAGGCTCTATCATGTATGCGATGCTATGTACCAGACCCGATGTAGCATACTCACTAAGTGTAGTGAGCAGGTATCAAGCTGATCCTGGAGAGAGTCACTGGACAGCTGTGAAGAGCATTCTCAAGTACTTACGAAGGACTAAAGAGATGCTCTTGGTGTATGGTAACGGAGAACTCCAAGTGGAGTCCTTTACCGATTCAAGCTTCCAGAGTGATAAGGACGACTCTAAGTCGCAGTCGGGATTTGTCTTTACCCTTTTCGGAGGGGCGGTTAGCTGGAAGAGTTCCAAGCAGGAAACCGTGGCAGACTCGACGATGGAGGCTGAATACATCGCTGCCAACAATGCTGCTAAAGAGGTTGTCTGGATCAAGAAGTTCATTACTGAACTTGGTGTGGTTCCATCCATTGAGCATCCAATACCTTTGTATTGCGATAACAATGGAGCGGTGGCTTTGGCCAAGAAACCCAGGTCCCATCAGCGATCCAGGCATATTCTGAGGCGGTATCACCTGATCCGGGAGATAGTTGATCGCCGGGAGATCGAGGTCAGGAGGGTTGACACGAAGAACAACACGGCGGATCCACTCACGAAGGCCATACCCCAGATACAGTTTGAGAGACTCTTCGGGATGCTCGGTATGCGATACTACAGCAGCTGGCCCTAGTGCAAGTGGGAGATTGTTAGTTGTATGTATGCCCTAGAGGCCAGTATTGTACAGATGATGTATATTATATTGGATGCTTGGACATATATAGAGATGACTTTCTTGCTCGATATGATAGTATGCTATCTGGTTGCACTTTATCTTAACATGTACACTAGTCTCTTTATACTGTCTTATAGTTACATGTTGGTAAAGCCCTTAGGATGTGTACTTGACTACCAAGACTATGATGCAGATCATACTAGTGGGGACATGGTAGTCCATAGGTACATCCTTCAAGGTCCCTAGTCGTAGGTGTATCGAGATAGGGCATCGATATACCAGTGTAGACTAGCGTATACGCCTCTCGACCCATGAGATGGGCGATGGATGATCCCATATCCATTGGTGTTTAACATCAGAGATGGTATACGGGTGCTCAGTGGAGACTGGGTACACTGGACGGACTCCCCGAGAACTCCCAGAAGGTATTATACCTCACGTCAGATGGCAGTTCTCAGGTAACACTTGTACAGGTTAGTCTGTAGACCCGAGATCGTCATAGAGTCTTGTGTGATTCCCACTGTGCTTTGATCTCCACCTTACCACGTCCATGAGGGCGTGCAAAACGGTGGTCTTTGGGTACAGTCCCGAGTCACATGGAGGCAATGAGCGATAGGAGGGGTTTCGTCTCTCCCGGTATTGGGGTTTGATGTTGCGCAGTGCTCGATTGGCCGTAACAGGGAAGTCCCTGGCCAGGGCTGATCAGAGATTTGCTGGTAAGTGTTACCAGTAGTTTCTCGACCCGTTATGAGCCTCATATCGGCACGATTTATCGGTTATTGGGGTCTGACGTTTACCACCCCTAGACTTGATATGCGACATATCAGACGAACAGACCGGACTGTACGGTAAGTGTTACTGGTTGGATTCACAGGAGTGTGAGTGGGCTAGCTCGTCAATCTTCTGATCGCTCAATACCCGGATGGCCGTTACGTTTAGCAGACCGCTTGCGGCTTGTGGGTGCTTGATATGATCATCATCTGCTATCGGTGTATTGACGAGTCTTTAGAGTCCTACACAGAGGTTTCCTGGCTCAAGCAAAACGAAATAGGAGCGCATATGGGATATGTGCAGGACCGAGAATAATGCGTGTATGTGATACCGTATTCCATTCTCGCGATGAATGTTTCGATTGGTTATATGCGATATAACCTAGTTATCGAATCAAAGATTGATTCGATGAGTTGATGCATTGTATACTAGTCGGTTATGTGCGACATGATTGGATCATTGAATCAAGTGTTGATTTAATGATTTGATGTATAATTATATATTTGATATATTACTTTGCATTAACTAGTATTGGTTCATTTTAAAAGGATTTTCTCACTTGAAGTGCACATTGTATATGTGATATATTTTTGTGTACACATGTTTGTATGATACATGTTAGCTTGTGCTTGTGTAAAGATTAAACCATGGTTATATGAATGGTTAGGGTTTTATTTACTTATTCATTTATTTATATTGATTATTCATTTTGGAAAGGAAAAGAAAAATGGTGGCTTTATTTGGTTCTTTCATGAAGCTTCATGAAGAGTTGAATAATTGACCATTTTTGTTTTCTTCTCTTAACCTAACCATGCACCTAACCCTAGTTTGCTCTCTACACTTCACCATGGTTAGTATATGATAAGTAATGATATTATTCTCATTTTTTCAATCAAATACTTATCATATTCTATCTTCATCTTCTTCTTCTTCTTAAAAGAAAAAGCTTGACACCTTTAATGGCACCTTGAGCTAAAGAGTGAGAAATCCAATTCTAAAGTGAACCCACCTCCTATTTCTTCATCCTCTACCTCTTGCCAAGTGGTTTTGGGTGTTTTCTTCACAAGTTTCACAACTTGGTGAAGTTGGAGCTTGAACTTGTGATGCCTCGACGTAGATCATCTTCGGCACGAAGCCGACGACCTAGCTCGCCCATTTCTCCGATGAAGCCGACGATTGAGTTCGGGATTCGAGATGGACAGCGAGAGGACGCCTACGTGGAGCTAAGGAAGTGGAGAAACGGATCTACAAAGGTTGTAGCCTCTCTCCTTTAGTTAAATCGTTAACTTGTTTAATGTTTCGCCTAGAATTCTAGTCGACGATCCGTATTAGGTTTTCTCGGCACCCATAAATTTTGAAATTGGCATGGTTGATGCCTTGTGAGACCTCTTGAGAGTGCCTAGGAACCCTACATCTTTGAGGAGGGTTGTGGGGTTGTGGGGTTGAGAAGGGAGATGAAAATGGTGGGGGATTGAAATGAGGCAGCAGCCCCCTTCCATCTCTCTCACTAATCACACACACTCTCTCTCCCACAAGCCCATCTAACCTAATCATTTTGTCCCCTTTGACTTTACCTTTTTCCCATTTCTTTTTCTCACAAAAAAAAACACATACACCCATATAAAACCATAAATGAAATAACATGTAACCGAATGAAACATGTCATGGTGCACTAACCATGAAAATTGTAGAAACACGGATTTGGCTTAATCGTGATTAGCAGTGCACTAATCGGGTTTTTATCAAAACCGCGTATAATAAATTTTAAAATTGCCAAATCCGTTAAATATATTATTAAATGAATAAATCATTTTAATTTTCATTTATTTCACAAATATTGATATATATTTATACCCTTTTTCGAAAACCCCAATTTCGCAAATCGGGCAGTTTTCGGGAAATATATTATTTTAATATTAAATTCCCAAAAATAATATTTTATATTTTCTGAAATGTTACAAGAACGTAACTACTCCCCTATCGAGAAGAACTGCCTAGTTTTGATCTTCGCCGTCACAAAGCTCAGACATTACGCCCTAGCACATGAAGTTCACTTGATATCGAAGGTGGATCTGCTCAAATACCTGATGATGAAGGCCATACTGACGGGAAGGCTCGCTAAATTGGCCCTGTTATTAATGGAATTATCGATAAACTATTGCCCGTACAGGGAAATAAAGGATCGGGTCATTGCCGACTTTCTCGCTAAGCACCCTATTTCCACCAACCACCCGCTGAATTGCGATTTGTCGGTTGAACACACATTCAATGCGACTAACAATGAAGAAGAAGATAAAGAGAAGCGCTGTTGGGAGCTCTATTTCGACGGAGCGTCCTCAATGAAAGTGCGAAAGAAGCACATCCCAATCATCAAAGCTGGGGTGGGTCTCATCTTCGTGACTTCGCAAGGAGGGATACTTCGCTATGCTATCTTGTTGACAGAACCAAGAATCAATAACGAGGCGGAATATGAAGCCCTCATAGTCGGTCTCAAAATTGCGATCGATATGGGCATCGAGGATCTTCTTATATATGGAAACTCTTAGCTAATCGTCAGTCAAGTCAATGGCAATTGCAAGACATATAAGCCAGAACTGATAAGGTATGGAGAAAAGGTACAGCAGCTGCTAACGCAGATTCCAACATATACGTTGGAAAATATGCCGTGAGAGTAAAACAGTAAAGCGGGCGCGTTAGATAAAATAGCCAAGGAGCTAGCAGATGAAGATCTCAACAACATAAGGATTATTGTCCAAATCCGCAAGATCCTAGCACCAACAGAGTTCCCTTTGAAATTTCCAACAGATATACCCGAAGAAAAGGAAACGTCTGAAGAGAAAAATATCCATCAAGAAAATGCCCTCCAAGCAGAGGAAGAAGAAAAACAAGACTGGTGAGAAGTCTTTGTCGTCTAATTCAAGTCCCAACGAGTGCCCGAAGACGCATCACAAAGATATCTGCTCATAAAACGAGCTCTATCGTTTCTTTATCGATGGAACCCTATACAGGAGATCCTTCGATCATATATGGCTAAGATTCTTAGAGCCGAATGAAGAGAAGAAGGTCACCCAAGAAATTCACGATGGATTTTGTGGATCCCATCAAGCCGGTCCAAAAATGAAGCTGAAGATTAAAAGAATGGGCTATTATTGGCCAACGATGATTCAAGGCTGCATCGAATATGCAAAATGATGACACTCGTGCCAAATACATAAGGATTTCATCCATCAACATCCTAACCCACTACATCCTACAGTAGACAGCTGGCCGTTCGAGATGAAGGGGATATATATCATTGGTCCCATCAAACCGACATCATTTAAAAGGCATCGGTTCATCTTGGCCGCCACCAACTACTTCTCCAAATGGACAGAAGTAGTACCACTAAGAGAAGTGAAGACGGAGAACATCCTACACTTCTTCAAGACGAATGTGATTTACAGGTTTAGAGTCCCAAGAAGAATAATCTCAGACAATGGACCGGCATACAGAAGCCATAGAATCAGCCGTTTCGCGTAACTGTATAAGATAGATTGGAGATACTCCTCCATCTATAATCCTCGAGCCAACAGTCTAGCTGAGGAAATCAACAAGACCTTTACCAAGCTCGTATAGAAGATGGTATCTAAGAATAAGAAAGATTGGAACGAAAAACTGCATGAAGCTCTATGGGCCTATCGAACGACGTTTAAGACGGCCACGAAAACAATGCCCTATGCATTGGTGTTCGGAGTTGAAACAGTGCTCCTACTGGAGATCGAAATCCCCTCGCTGCGAATAGATATCCAACACAAGCTTTCGGTTGAAGAAAATGCTCATCTCCAGCTCGAACAACTTAACGCTCTCGACGAAACCCGTCTTGCAACACAACAGAGTGTGGAAGCTCATAGGGTAAGGATGACTCAAGCTAATAAAATGTTAACCAGGCTGGGGACATTTTGCAAAGGCAAACTCGTCCTGGTCTTCAAAAGCCTGATGATTCCCAACCATGCAAAACGCGGAAAATTTGAGCGGAATTATGAAGGCCCATACGTCATAGATAAGGTCTACCAAATTGGAGCCTACATGTTGATGGATATACATGGGGAAAGACTCTTTCTACTGATAAATAGCCGCTTTCTCAAGAAGTACTATTTTTGAAGAGTCGCGACTTGGGTCAATGATACATGACGACGCCTATGTCCACTCCCTATCTTCCTACGTCAAGACTCTAAAAGTCCCACCGGGAAATATTCCCTAAATTCCCCCTTAGACCGCTCTGTCCCTAAACTGGCATCCTGCCTTACGGCCGATCTCCAAATTGATCACCGCATACAATCCATAGGCACAAACAAGCCATATCCCATCCAAGTTTCGCATGGACCGCTATGTCCCTAAACTGTCATCCTGGCCTGCGGCCTATCACTAAATTGACTACCGTATACTATCCATGGGCTACCCACAACAAAGTTACACACTAAAGTCCCACCGGCAAGCGATGTTGGACTACTACTGACGAAGCTGCACTCAAGACCACCTCTATTGGCCAACCAAGATACCAATAAGGAGAAAACCCACTCACATACCCTTACAATCTATAAGGAGAACGGTGCGTAAAAAACGGTACATCCACAAGCAGAAAGGGCACGGATGAAAACCCGAAAGGGCTCCGTGAGTAGAAAGAGCAAGACTACCGGCGAGCTTATGAAAACCCAAAAGGGTGCAAACTTATGAAAGGAAAGAAGAATGCACTTGCAAGGTCCTCTCAACTTGCAAGGAGAAAACACCTGGGTGAGATCCTTACGACATACTAAGGAGAAACATAATTTGGAATCCTCACGATTCTTATGGAGAAAATCCACTTGCGAGATCGTCTTGACTCGTAAGAAGAAAATACTTCTATGAGACCCTCACGGATAATAGAATTTAAAAGTTTTAGGTTACAGGGATCTAAACCTATTTCTTAAGCCACCACTCCCCAAATATTGCCCTACAAGTAGTTCGACCACGGCGCTTGCATTCCACGGGTACAAACAAAATATGTTCCAACAAAGTCCCACCAGATGCGGGAAATACCCCTAACAAGGTGAATGACACTTGCGAAACCCCTCAACTTGCAAAAAGAAAATACTCTTGTAGGATTCTTACGACATACAAAAGAAAATGCACTTAGGAATCCTCACGACTCCTAAGGAGAAAATACACCTATGAGATCCTCTCGACTCATAGAGAAAATATACTTTGTGAGACCCTAACGACTTATAAAGATTGAAAAAGCCTTAGATTATAGGGATCTAAACCTCTCTTCTAAGCCTCCTTTGTCTAAATAGGCAATGGCAAATGATGAGTCTCTCCTGAAATTACGCTTCAGTGTTTGCGATACTGATGTCGAGCGACACCCAAAATCCCAAGTTCCAAGCTATCGACTCCTGAGTCGTTAAACCGAGAAATAAAAAAGAAGATAATGAAAAAGCCGAAATGATTAGGTAACCCACAATAAAAAAGTAGTGAGTAAAGAAAAAGAAATAGCTGAAATGATTGGGCAAATGCGAAAAATAGCCGAAATGTATGGCAATCATGACTTTCGTGCTAAGAAAAGCCGACGACGGTAATTATGATTTGTGATTTTGTGATTTGATTATTACGTATCCGTTGCTTTGGATTTCGGTATTTTGGGCGATCTATTCGCATGATTTAGTCTTGATGACTGAGTTTCATGATATTTGATTTTGTGCACCATGGTTGCACCTACTGGGTATTTATACCTTGTACATAGTTATTACTCTTGAGCTGTTGATTGCGATTTCATGCCTATTTTATGCTGGTGATTTGATTTACGCTTCCAGCAGAGTTTCATGTAATTTTAGTGTTTTGATTTTGCACTCGGTATAGCTTATATGTACTTGTAGTGCATCGATATGTGTTTTGTGCCCGCAGCTGCACACGTTTATGATTTTCTTCATATCTGGATACACTTGGTGTTGCTGTTTACGTATTTGAGTTATTGCTTGGTATTTGTGCATGGGATGCACCAGTTCTATACTTCGTGCATTTGTCGCCCCAGTTTTATGTTTCTTGCGTTTATCGCATCAGATTTATATTTCGTGCCTTTGTTGCACCGGATTTATATTTTGTGCATTACGATTGCACCTGACTTCAATTTGATGCCTTTCGGTATGTCGATTTTGATTGTGATATTGATGTGGATTCTTGCACTCCGTGCTTTTGACTGGACTTACGTATATTCGACGTTGCTATTGGATTTTGTGATTCCGTGCATATTGAGTGCGCAGGGTCTAGATTTTCATTCGTGCATGATGGATGCACCGATTTGGATTTTCGCGCATGTTGGGTGCATGTTTTGAGATACGATTTTGGGGCACACCAGATGCACTAAATCGAGATTCTTCGTGCATGTCAGATGCACCTGTTTTGGCTGTCAGGCACACATGTTGCCTATGACAGATGCTTCGTGCACACCCGTTGCACCTAGATGTTGTTTTGTGCACATGTTTAGCGCATATATGGATTTTGATTTCCGTGCGCGTCAGACGCACAGGGTGGTGTTATGTGCATTTTTGGAATTTATTACTTTTGGAGCAGTACATTTTTATGATGTGGGATATTTGCTTTCATACTGAGCAGGACTAGTCAGTGGACAGTGCCTGGATATATTTTGCATGCATCGATAGTTATCGAAGGGATTTCCGAAAAGCGAGCTATAGTCTCAGTATATACCTACGTGTCCGATATGACACAAAACGTTTTAAAAACAAGGAAACCCTTCTGATTATTTTCAAAATGGTGGAACGTGCTTATTAAACAAAGGATATATATACACATATATAGTTATTTTCTTATGAGAAACGTCCGCCACTGTGCAGTGTTACGCGCATCGCACAGCGACTTAAAAAGGATTTGGCATGCTTTTACATCAGCTATTCACATGTATAGATTGGATGTTTGCATGTGTAGTTCTGATCCATATCGGTTTTGTATTGGATTTGACATTGTGTCCTTACCTTGACTCCGATGATTGCGGGATGCTTGATGGAGCGTTGTTTTTGAGTTATCTGCTCAGTACTCATGCGCATGCATTGCGCTATGATGTTTTATGTGTTGATGATTTCGGAGCCCCGACGACTTGGAATTCGTATCGAAATGTTTTAGAATTTGGGGTTTTAAATTTAAATTCGGGGACCGAATTTCTTTAAGGGGGGTAGATTGTAACGTCTTCAAAATAATAAAATATGATTTTTGGGAAATTTTATAATTTAATATTATTTTAATGAATATTTTAATATTCTGGTATAATTAAATTCAGATAAATGGGGAAAAATTATGGAAAATTCTAAAATAAGGTATTTTAAGGAATTGCCTCGTTTTCTGTGCATGCCCCCATTTCCTCTAGTTTTGACCCTGAGTATGTCTAGTTTTGACTTATTCCATCTAGGGTGAAATCTGGGTTGATTTTCCTATGTTGGTGTATAATTTGGGACTTGTTTTAGCATGGATTTTGGTATTTGGTGATTCATTCCTGTCGGGTGGCGTTTGGACGTCAACGACAAGTGGATTTTGATTGTGTTTACATACGAGTCGATGGGTTTTTACCTATGCGGGTAGCGTGTGCCATTTTGGTTTCCAATGTGATTTTCATATGCTTTAGCATTGTGATATACTTGTAGGTACCCCGCGTGATGTTGAGGCAAAGGAGGTGAAGATAGCGATATCGGCTTTGGCACACGAGAAGCAATGTGAGTAGATTTATATCTACGGGGAGAAGTCGGGTGGATGGCGTATAGCACCCCCGCAGTCCGTGGTGATGTATACGAATACGTATACACACGAATATTTATTATGTGTTGTTTAGGGTTATTGATGGTAATAATGATATTTTGATGATAAGAATATATTGGTTTAGTATAGTGCGAACCCTAGAGTAGTGGTTGCACTCACCCATACATTTACACACATACTTGCATTCATTCTTTCATTTATTAGAGTGCATATGATGGTGCGTATATCTACACATGGGTATGGGACTATGTGTTTATATACGGGATTTGAGGATGATACGTGGTTTGAGATGATACTTGATGTGAGGCCGTGAGATCGGCGATGTGACATAGCTTGTCTTCGAGGTGCGATATGATAGTTTTAGCGGGCCTTTGGACATGTGCTTTACCCGCATTCATATTTTTATAGATGGTATCGATTTGTACTAGACTTACAGTAGTACCCCAGATTGTGTGATCTGATGATAAGTGATACCTGATATGTGATGAGATAGTGTGATATTGACCCCTACCCAGCTATTGCGATGCCGTACGACGATTTACCGTACGAGCCGATATTGATGATAGATCCGCACTCATGACTCGAGGATATCATACGATATGTTATTGAGGCGAGATCACCGACTATCATATCTATATTTATATATTGACTCAGATTAGGTGGTTTCATACCCCTCCTGTCTAGATTATTTAGTAGACATTAGACTAGACCGAGTCATACCTATTTCAAAACTAACGAATCGGGGATATTTTAAAGATAAGCAGAAGGGTTATACGGATATTTTCAAATGATGCATCTTTTCTTAAAACACCGTAGCCCTTACTTTACCAAAAGCCCTGATTCGTCTTATTTCAAAAGGCAAGGTTGCATGACATATCTATTGGTGTAGATTCTTTACTTTTGCGTTGATTATTCGATTCCGCATATTCATGCTATTTGCATTGCATCGCTTGTACTGTGGTTATATTTCAGTCATGCTGCTAGGACACCAGCACCATTATCGTGATGCATATGTTCCACGTACACTTGTTGCCGGCTCACACACTCATCATCGATAATTGCCATGTCACTACACTATAGTACTATTGCATTCATGATATGATTCTGGCATGGCATATTGTACACTTATACCTGTACATATATATAGATGATTCTAGCTTGATTGGGGATTTGGGAACCGCAAGATACTCTTTAAAAACAGATTCCTTTTAAAAGAGCGGTCTCCCTCGACATGTGCACATTATTATTCCATGTTGCATGACTTACTGATATGCTTGCATTACTGTTACATGCCGCATACATCATGCTTTGACTGTACGCATTGAGATATGTTGTTTCTATGATATTTCTGGATTTGGGAACCGAGGGTATTTCAAAAGAGAATATGTCATTTCTTTAAAAACCCGGTTACCCTTGATATGATATTTCAGTGCGTCCACCATGTGTTTTCTCAGTGCTGAGAGCGACATGTGTAACCCGAATCGAGGCGTGGATGAGCCGATTGCGGGTACATGGTGGACCCGGTATGGTTCCCCTCGGCAAGATGATCGATGAGCTTTGCCGATTGAGCCAGGAGGCGGGCGAGTACCTACTGGTGATTGGTTGGACCTGACGGTTATCCGGAGGATACCGACCAGAGTCGATAGATGTTTTGGGCATACTGCCGGGGCCGAGGGCCGATACCGCAGACAGAGCCCGCGGGCCGATCCGGACTGACGGAGCCCGATATATGAGGATTTACGTGCCGATGCTGGGCACAGTTTTCATGATGTTTTCGGGTGTCGATGCTGGGCACCCTGGTTCCATGATTTTGATGTGTCGCGAGGGACATGGGTGGTTATATCCTCATATTATTTCCCATGCACATGATTCATGATATTTACATGCATGGTGGTTATTGTCAGTGGGTGACGAGTGGACGGGATCCACGAGTGTGCAGATTTGATTACATTGGTTATACCTCATATTCATGACATGCTATTACCTGAGGCACTAGCACGAGCACTTGGCACTACACTCATGTATAGAGATTACATTGCCAGTTTAGCATGCTTCAGCTTTATTCATATTGAGGTTTATGTATATCTGATCGTATTGACCTAGGATAGGTCATGCATTCGATTTCTGCTTGTAGATATTTTCTATTCACGAGTTGGCAACTCACCCCCGTTGTGCCCCAGTTCTTGCAGGTTTTTGCCGTACAGATTCCATAGCGGCATTTCTGGCACACTGCTTCCTATGGGTGACTTGCTTGGTTAGGTGGGTTCTTTGTATCAGAACCGCCATTGTTCATGTATTTTTATTGTATCTAGAATTGTCCATCAACCAAAACTTGTAGTTTGTTTCAGACTTAGAAATCAGTGTTGTATTGTTTCGACCTTAGAGTCGCGCTTGTAGTATTGCGGTTTTCTGGCTGTTTTTGAGTTTCTTTTCAGTTTTGATCCTCGCCCCTTGGCGTTGTATATTATTATTGCTTGCGTGGTTGTGACCGTCGATGGACGAAGAGCTAGCTCCCGCTTGGGGATGCCTTTTATCATTTCATATATATTATTCTTGTTGTACCCCGTTCGGGGCCAGTTTTTACAAAGGAAACTCTGCCGAAATTTTCAGGAAAAATTACACATTTTAAAAAATTCATATTCGGCTTAGTTATTTAAAAACTTGATTTTCAAACATGTTTTCTTTACCTCTTAAAACTAATTTTCCCTATTTACTCCTTAAATGGTTTTAGATTTCTGGGCTTTTGGCTTACTTGGATCAGATGGAGTCCTATAGACTTCATATGGTTCGAGGGCCAGTCACGTGCTCTTTCGGGTCGTGACATTTATCAACATCATCATTCTACAATCATCTCGATTCCTCCACGAGCGGAGTTTTACTCAAGCATCATCACGAAGAATACATTCAAGAATTGAAGATGAATCATAATGCTCGAATTGAAATATAAGCAGGTTAAAAGAATCTTCACCTTTATTTATTCCACAAATTGTTACACATTGCTCAAGATTACAAGAATTTGAGAAGGAACAAGATTGTCGAATCTAGCGTTGCATCGGCTCCTTGAGTCGTGGATCGGCTTGGATCTCGTGCTCCGTTGAAGTCCGGCTTCGCTTCTAAAGGATGGTTGAAGACTTGCTTTGCTAGATCTCAAAGGATCTTGGATTTGGTTTCTTGATTAGGGTTAGGGTTTCACACAAGTCGTGTCACTCAACTTGTGGGTGGAAAATGGGGGAGATGAGAGATTAATGAACTAATGATTGATTCACCCTTAACCCTTAGATCTAGGCTCCTTTTTATAAACTTCCAAAACCCTAGATCTAGGATTCAAAATTTGAATTTCCCTCCAAAAGTTTGTTAGCTAGAGAGGCTTCTAGAAGTAGTTAGTTAGAGAGAGCTCCTAGAACTAGGTTGTTAAGAGGTTAATTAGCTTAATCAAGATTAGCTTGATTTAATGACCCTTTGCTGATCTGGAGAAGCTTCTGGAGTTCTGTAGAAATTGCCATAGATTTCTGAGCTGTAGGCACTGATATAGGAATTATGCACTGAAAATCAAGTGATGATGTGGCATAACCGCCGCGGATCCGCGGCACGTGCCTCCTTATGCCGCGGATCCGCGGTCACGTGAGGGAGAAACAGTGCACACTTTCTTCTGTTGCTTTGGGCTGACTTTGGGGTATTTATCTGATATGTTGAATTGTGTAATTCCCTCTGGATTGCTACCAGCTTCCAAGTCTTTGATTGTGCGTAAATTTATCAGCATTATTTTTACAATTTTGGCCTTTCTCCTGGAATTTCCTGCACAGACTTCGAAACACATGTTGCGCTACACAAGAATGATGCAATGCCACGAAACACAGTCAATTCCCTAAAAATGCCGGTTTTAAAGTCTAACACATGAAAACTGGTATTTCAGAGATGTTTTGCTAATATGTGCAATATGAATACCGAACACCTCTAGATGAATGCAGAAGATAAGGAAATTGTCGTGTTAAAAATACATTATTTTCGACTGATCAAATTCCCCCAAACTTATTTTCGGTCGTCTCGAGCGAATGATTTTATTAAAAAGAGAAGGAGAAAATAAAGAAAGAGAAAAACTAACTAGCACACTTTCGTAGGCAACACGATTGCACTGAGCACGTGCAACAAGCCTTTAAACCTCTAGGCGTCCCTAGTACGAGGAGTGTTGTCTCCTGAGGGTTTTCAGCGGATTGCACCCACAAAATCCAATAATAAAAGGAAGATCATGAATATTAAATTTAAAGATAAGAATTGTAAAAGAAAAGCCTTGAAAATTAGGGTTTCCAACTAAGCTAGCTTTTCGGTTGTCATGAGCCCTATCTTAATAGTCATGAAAAAATGTCAGACATCACATCATCCCTCAATAAAACATCGTCTTTATTCTTCATTCCTATCTTTCTTCCAAACATCGATCATATAACCCTACGTGTGTATAATATACATCCCTACACCCGGAGAATTCAATTCAAGCTATTATACTCTTGCCCATCAGCCTCAGTACTTTTTAATTAATGAATATTTATATGAGATTGCTCACACACTTTCATGCGACCGTTAATACTTCTTGAGGTACTAACCGACCGATTACTCATGTGCTTGCTTATTTGGTGTATTTTCCTCGTCTTGCACCACCTAAGGCTTAGCAGTGACTCCCAGACCAGTTGGCCTTAGGGCACTAGGTGAAGAGGCACCCTCGCTATATTTTTTTTATTGCTGCCTTGGCGATAACAAAACCAGTGTTCATTTTTCTCACCATTTTATATTTTATTCATTCTTTTTTTATTTCCTTCATACATCGGCTTTTAGACAAGAGCATTTCAAGGTATCTCTACTATCCCGAGTTTCAAGACGTGTGTAAGTGCGAATAGCAGGGTATCAACGTTCAAAATGTTTGGCTTCCAGAATAAGAACTATTTTTCAGACTTATTTTTATCCTCAGATTAGTGACTTCTTTCATCTTACAAACCCTTGGGACAACGGCTCATAAGAAAACTTCTAATTTTCTTGGTTTTCTTAAATTTTTCTAATCTCATGAATGTAATTTTTCACTATCTAAACTTTTATTATCTTATTTATGTACAAAAATATTTTTATTTTTTTTTTTTGAATTTTTTTTTAAAATTTTTTTATAGGTTTTCGAAAATGTTTTGTGCTTATGCAAAGTATGATGCAAATAATGCGAAAATAAGCACAAACCTCCCCCAAACTTGTTTTCAACAGTGTCCTCACTGTTGCCATCTGCTAAATCTCAAAAAACCTGAAGCTTGGGAGGAATTTATTAGTGGGGGCAAAATATTTAAGTGAAGATCCTTCCCCAAATTTATTTTTGGCTCAAAATTTTGTAAAGATTTTCTTTTCAGGAGCCAGAAAAAATGCCCCCCCTAAACTTGAGTTATGCAATGTTAATCTTTGAAAATCACATGAGGGGGTCAAAAATCATTGGTCGATGCCAAGCTTTGCAAAGACCGAAAGTTAACACCAACCATTCGAAAATTTTATCAATGCAGTGCTCTGGTTGGTGGAAGAAGTGGGGAAAAGGTAAGTGGTGGAACAGAATGTGTGTGCGTCTCATTTTGGAGAGACGATGCAGTGAATGTGATGGATTGCTCGCATTCTTTTTACAGTTCAAAAGAAGGGGTGGAGGTTCAATTTCATTGATTGGGAGATGATTCATCTCAACACCCGTGTCATTTAAAAATGCGAGTTCATCAGCGAAGATCTCCTCAAAAGTTTCATCAATACCCCGGAGAATAATGTCATCACAAAGTGCGGGGTGATCTTCAGACTCTAAAAGCAGTTCATAATCAGTGTTAGTTGTTGACCCGGACATCTCGGTGGAAGAGTCCGTATGTGTATGATTCATAGTTGGCTCAAACAACAACGTATGAAAAGAGTCAAGATCAGTATCAAGAGGATCATCAAATTCGTTGCTGTCGACATCCATTAAGTCGATAGAACAGATCTGAGCAGTAGGTTCGGAGGGTACACTTCCCAACTTGTAAATGTTTAGCTCAATTGTCCTATTCCCGAAAGATAGGGTCATAGAACTATTACGACACTTGATTATAGCGTTGGAAGTGGCCAAAAAGGGGCGACCTAAAATCACCGGAATTTGATTCCGTGGGTTCGCTACAGGCTGTGTATCAATTACAATAAAATCCACAGGGAATATAAATTCCCCGATTTTTATTAACACATCCTCCAGTTCACCCCTAGGTTTGGTGATTGATCGGTCAGCCATCTGAAGAGTGCAAGGAGATGGTTTCAACTCTCCGATCCCTAACTGCTCATAGACTGAGAAAGGAAGCAGGTTAACACTTGCGCCAAGGTCTAGTAGAGTACGGTTGATGTGTTTCTCTCCGATAGAAATGGAAATAGTAGGATAGCCAGGATCCTTACGTTTCCTCGGTAATTGTTGGGGGAAAGCTGTGTCTACAGTCTTTGCTATGAATATCTTCTTGGGCATTTGTTTCTTCCTCTTTCTAGTGCACAAGTCTTTAAGAACTTTCGCATACGCTGGGACTTGTTGGATAGCATCTAGAAGAGGGATGTTGATGTTAACCTGTTTAAAAATTTCAGTGATCTTCTCCATTTGTGGACTTGGTCTGTTTCCCCTTAACCGATTTGGGTAAGGAGCTTGAGCAATAAGATCAGGGTCCAACATTGGAGAAGATCGTGTGGGTGGAAACGATCTAAGAATAGGAGTGGGGATCATTTTCGGTGGACTAGAAGAGCTGGGCTGAGGTGGCGAGCCCTGTGAGAAACGAAGAATAGGCTCGCAAGAGGGTGGTGGGGTAGAAGAACTGGGGTCAGAATTAAAAGTAGAAGTGGAAGGAAAGGTCTCAGCCGGGGTATCATCGATAGATTTTTCAGTGTCATCAATCTCTTCCCCAACGTGATTGTCAAGCACTCTTCCAGATCTCAACGTGATTGCATTCACATGATGTGAATAGCCAGGATTGGGCAAAGGTTGAGCTGGGAGTTTCCCTTTCTCTCTTGCACTCATTTCGGCTTTCAATCGTGCAATTTCTGCTTCCATCGATTTGATACTCTCAGCTTGGGACGCTAAGTTTTTCTTTATATCATCAACGGAAGTCTTTATTTCAGCCGATACTTGCATGAGATTTGTCAGAAGCAAGTTTATGAATGAAGAGGATTCGTCAGTCCCGGTCAACTGTAAAGGACTAGACGGTACAGGTGTGTTGACCGGATTTTGAAAGTTCTGTGATTGGAAGGGGTGCTGATTCAATTGAAGTGGTGGTTGCTGTTGTGGTGAAGGGACCTTTTGGAAATTGTTTTGGCTTGGAACCGTGTTTTGAGATTGTGATTCGTTCCAAGCAAAGTTAGGGTGATTCTTCCAACCCTGATTATATGTGGAAGAAAATGGATCGTTCCTAGGTCTTTGAAAGGAAGAATTGATATGTTCATGACCTTGAAACGGAGAATTTCATGGACATTCTTCCGTCAAATGAGAAGGATCAGAACAGCATCCACATACAGTTTTGGGAAGTGACATTTGATTTAGGGCGGCAGCTAAAAATTTGTATTCCATAGTCTCGAGTTTCTTGTGTATAGCTGAAATGTCAGCTCTAACTCCTATGGAAACATCTGATTGGTTATTGCTACCCCTAAATGATGGACTTTCCCACTGTAAAGATTTTTCAGCGAAATCTTCTAAGTATTTCCAAGCTTCCCCATCATCCTTGGTCATAAAGGTTCCTTGACACATGTTTTCAAGACTCTGTTTAGTGTTAGGGTTACTGCCCTCATATATGATTCGGCAAAGTTCCTATCTCGGGATTCCGTGATGTGGGCATTGAACCAACAGATCCTTGAAGCGGTCAAGATATTTTGAAAATGGTTCATTTGGAAGCTGGGTGAATTGATTTATTTCGCTGCGGACTCGAGCTGTCTTGTGATTAGGGTATAATTTCTTAAGGAATGCTGCAACGAATTCTTCCCAATTCGTAATGGAATGTGTGGTAGTGTTATACAGCCACTTCTCGGCTATATCGCACAAGGTAAATGGAAGAAGACGTAGACGCATAGCATCCACAGAAAGCTGTGAAGTACCCATCATTGCGCATACATTTTCAAATTTCATGATAAACACGTATGCGTCCTCAGTCTCGAGACCGTGGTATTTGGGTAGAAGGTTGATGTATTGGGGTTTAATTTCAAAATTTTCCCCGTTGGCTGGTGGAATGGATAAGCAGGTCGAAAGAGGACCTCGCATAGGATAGCACCTCTCTTGGAGAGAGATGCGGGGTGGATTCTGCGCACCAACAGACGGCGGCAGGGTAGTGGTAAATAAATTTGATGGAGTAGGATCCATCAGTGTGGGTGTGGTGGTGGGCAAAGAAGGGGTAAATGTAGAAATACCGACTTCGGAGTCGATCGGTGGGACGCGGACTAAACGGGTACTAGAATCCCGTGTCCAGCCTATCTTGCACTAAAAAGGGTTAGTACAAGTGGCATGGTGACTTATAATTAGGGGAATGAATGAATGCAGTGTTTGTTTTGAAAAATGATACGGATTTTTGAAAAAATGATGCGACACACAAATACAACAAGCAATACCCTAAAATCTAGTGGTCACCTAGGTCAGGCTCTAGACCGCTCCTAACTGCCAAAAGACAAGTCGCAGGATCAATCCTCCACTGCCTCTTTGTCCCCCTGTGGCCAGGTAAGTGCCAGGTAAGTGGGAAGGTACTCCACTACGTAAGTAGTGGGCCTAATTAATAACCACTAGCCTTCGACACACTTGCCTTAGACACCACAAAGAAACGCGGATAAGTAATGAATTACCCACGGCCTTCTTCTGTTCTAAGTGAGCGCGACGGTCCTTAGAGTCATCTCTAGATATTTTTTAGTTAATGAGGGTAAATGCGGATGCAAGTTTGTGATTTTCGGGGCTTAGGAAGGGTAATGAACTCCCCACCTAATCTGGATTTGGCCGTACCCCTTAAATTCCATATTAATATGCAAACAACCACAAATCAAAACACGCACAATTTATTTTTCTTTTTTTGCGGCGCTGCGATTTATTTGCAAAGAAACCTGTAGAAAATTGTTATTTGGAGTAGATTTTGGAAGAGATAAGAAAGTTAGAGATCACCTGAGAAAAAATTGCACAGAGAACCCTTCACCAAGCCGCAGAACCGTCGTAACAAGTCCCTTACACCGCGGAATCGCGCTCGTATGTACTGCTCACTGCACAAATTTTTTACAGAGAGCTTATCTTGACTCCCTCAGTCATTTGGAAAATTCTGAAAAAAAATCACTTGCTCCACAGCTTCCAGATTACCTCGCAATAAATCACAACAACACGTTTAGGGTTTGTGCGAATTTTGATCTCAAATTTGTAATGGAATAAATCTTTTCAATTCAAATTTCAATAAAGAACGAATTAGCGCGCGATCCCCGGCAACGGCGCCATTTGATTGATACGATTTTGGATTGTGTATGTTTAGAAAAATGTATAGAAATCACAACCAAAAATATTTGACCGCAATCAATAACGGTGTCGAATGTAGCGCGTTAGTAAGTGTAGATCGTCCATAGGGATTGTGCGATTCATTCGTATTTTGTTTTGTTTGAATTGAAAATTTAATAGAAAAGAAAAGCAAAAATGATTCAAGATTTATATCGATGAATTTCAAGAATCAACTAAATCTAATCAAGAATCAAGAAAACGTTAAACATCAAGAATCAAGAATTGATATAATTCCAATCGATTTAAGTTTCAAGATTTGAAGTAAAGCTCGTAGGAATCGATTAGATCGTAGATGTGAAGAAGACTAAAGATTACCGTTTCTTATCCATTAACGAATTGATGCCACTCTATGTCGATTTATCGAGGATTAAGGATCTTGCGAAGAATTAGGGTTTCCTCATCTTATCCTTTGTCCATTCGATTAATCACATTCACAAGATAGCTTCTAGGAAATCGAATGATTGATCGTTGATCTCTAGATCGTGCAAAAAGAATCAAGAACAATTTTCGCATCGATCTAGATCATCGATCATTCAATTTCCAAGAATTTACAATTGTTATAAGACTTAAGAAAACGTTTAAAGATTTATCAACGTCATCATTCTACAATTATCTCGATTCCTCCACGAACGGAGTTTTACTCAATCATCATCACGAAGAATACATTCAAGAATTGAAGATGAATCATAATGCTCGAATTGAAATATAAGCAGGTTAAAAGAATCTTCACCTTTATTTATTCCACAAATTGTTACACATTGCTCAAGACTACAAGAATTTGAGAAGGAACAAGATTGTCGAATCTAGCGTTGCATCGGCTCCTTGAGTCGTGGATCGGCTTGGATCTCGTGCTCCGTTGAAGTCCGGCTTCGCTTCTAAAGGATGGTTGAAGACTTACTTTGCTAGAACTCAAAGGATCTTGGATTTGGTTTCTTGATTAGGGTTAGGGTTTCACACAAGTCGTGTCGCTCAACTTGTGGGTGGAAAATGGGGGAGATGAGAGATTAATGAACTAATGATTGATTCACCCTTAACCCTTAGATCTAGGCTCCTTTTTATAAACCTCCAAAACCCTAGATCTAGGATTCAAAATTTGAATTTCCCTCCAAAAGTTTGTTAGCTAGAGAGGCTTCTAGAAGTAGTTAGTTAGAGGGAGCTTCTAGAACTAGGTTGTTAGGAGGTTAATTAGCTTAATCAAGATTAGCTTGATTTAATGACCCTTTGCTAATCTGGAGAAGCTTCTAGAGTTCTGTAGAAATTGCCATAGATTTCTGAGCTGTAGGCACTGATATAGGAATTATGCACTGAAAATCAAGTGATGATGTGGCATAACCGCCACGGATCCGCGGCACGTGCCTCCTTGTGCCGCGGATCCGCGGTCACGTGAGGGAGAAACAGTGCACACTTTCTTCTGTTGCTTTGGGCTGACTTTGGGGTATTTATCTGATATGTTGAATTGTGTAATTCCCTCTGGATTGCTACCAGCTTCCAAGTCTTTGAGTTGGCGTAAATTTATCAGCATTATTTTTACAATTTTGGCCTTTCTCCTGGAATTTCCTGCACAGACTTCGAAACACATGTTGCGCTACACAAGAATGATGCAATGTCATGAAACACAGTCAATTTCCCTAAAACTGCCGGTTTTAAAGTCTAACACATGCAAACTGGTATTTCAGAGATGTTTTGCTAATATGTGCAATATGAATACCGAACACCTCTAGATGAATGCAGAAGATAGGGAATTTGTCGTGTTAAAAATACATTATTTTCGACTGATCATGTAACTTTTAAAGTGGTATTATATTGTTATAATGTTGTATTTAGTGTTAACGTTGTTATTTGTAGGTTGGTACAGAAGAGGCCAGTGTATACGAGAGGAGTCTAAATAGACCAGAGACTAAGGTGGATGGAATCAAGAGTACACGGCTCTGTGATAATACCCAGAACAACGGCAATTGAATTCAGGTTAGGTGTCTTAATGGTTGCAGTCTCTTGCCACTTCTAACACCTTCCGTACCAATCTACCCCTTAAACCCCGCGATTTCTTGATTGTATTGTTTGTATTGTATTGTAAATTGTATTTTCATGTATTATAGATTGTATAGATGGATAACTTGCCGAAATCATGATATCAGTAAATGGATGTAACTGGAGAATCATGTAGATGGATGTATATCCATGGTTCAGTTCAGTCAAATTGTATAGATTGAACAGATTGAATATATGGATTCATATTGAATTGTTATATATACTTGAATCTTATTCAAGTCAAATTGATTATATTGAGACTCAGTCTGAGTCAGACAATTAGAAAAAAAATTGTATCCTGAATTAGGTTTTGGTGTTATCGGTAAGCGCTGCACATGGACGGCAGGATTTGTGTCTTTTTCAAAGGCGATTACCGTGTTGATAACACCGTTTGTTAAGTTGTCTATCTTAAATAGGCAAGCACCCATATCTCCGGCTCCCTGAGGCTCAAGAGACTGGTCCCGCTTAAACCTATGTTTACTAGGGTCCTTATTGTAATTTAGTATAACTTGAGAGAGTTTTATGTAAAAATAATTTTGTATAATTTTCAAAATACACCTCAAGTATTTTATTATCGTCTTTAGAGTTTTCATGGATGCATATTTTATCATTGTGACATATCTAGTGAATAAAACCTATTTTCATAATATATGGTATTTATTTGTAATATTGGAATTGTTTGGTATTTTCTTGCAAATGAGATGTTTTTCTTGAATTTTGTAAATGTGGAATATTATAAGTATTAAAAATAGATATTTTGATATTAAATATACATATATTTATTTATTAAAAATATAATTTTTATTTATAAAAGAAATCACATTTTCTAAAGAAAATTGTATTTTTAAATCTTTCGAGACCGTATGCTCCTTGCGAAGGTCTGCATCTTGCATTACTAAGCCCGAGGATGTGCGATAATCCGCACCATCCCGAACGGGTTGCCCGAAATGGGTTGTAGCGGCACATTGTAAAGATTTGTTAAAAATACACATCTTGTAGAAAAAGGTTTTTATAAGTCGGAGGTAGTTCTGTGTAAACTCGTATTTCCCAAATCTATGTTCCCAATTTCATCGTGCTATGTTATATATGAGTGTTGTGATGAGGTAGATCATTATCTCGTGAACTATTTAAAGGTATAGCAAGGAATTGCAAGGATTTATGTCGGAACTAAACTATATGGTATTTTACTGTAAAAGTGCTATAAACATTGAATTATGAATTCTTTTGATATGAAACTTGTCAATATGTTTTGTTAATGTTTAATGATCATGATGTGAGAGTTTGGTATTATTGTGTTTAAGAAAAATATGATTTTTAAGGAAAAACCGAATCGGAAGTTGGATTAACTCCACTTCCGTCGGGTTTTAGAATTCTAGGTTTTTAGAATAGTAAAGAGAAGGGGGAGAAGGGACTTACGGGATTAGAGCCAAGAGAAGAGGAAGAGGAAGGTTGGGGAAACACCGGTGCGTCGTTTTGTCGCCGGAAACTCCTCGGATCGTCGTCGAAAGTTCGCCGGAGTTTCGCCCTTTGCTAACTCCACTTGTACACAATGGGAACTTGGAAATTTCTTGAGAGTTTTGGCAGGGATTTGTGAGTGAGGGGGGAGGGTGATTTGAGGGGTGGTATTTATAGGAAAAACTAGGGTTTTAGGGCAGTGAAAGGGTGTGATAAAAATTGTATTAAAAATGGATTAAATGGGGGTTTAATTTGCTCTGTAAATATGCAGGGAATTTAAATAGTACAGGGTTATGGGGTAGGCCAAAGGTTGCAGTAGAAAGAAGAAAATCAGTGTTTCGACCGAGTTGAACCGGTGGCGCCGGCCGAGTCGGTCGCTCCGCCGGCCCGAGTCGGCCGAGTCGAGGTCCATCTTCTTGCCACGTGTCCCCGACGCTTGTACTTGACTTGTGGACCCGTTTGTTTTATGTGTGACTCTTGGTTTTACGTGTTATGCACGTGTAGACTCTTGGGCTTCTAAAAAGATTAAAAGAATTTAATTAAAAAAATGTTTGGTTGATGGGATTTGAACTCTGGTGCTTTGGTTCAGCAGTGCAAGGTCTTACCAATGAACTACAAGCTCCTTCTTGCTGTTCAAAAGAAAATCAAACTTATAACTTGTGCTCAGGCTCAAGTATCCCATTCTGTATTTTTGAAAAAAAAAATTGTACAGAAAGTTTTGGGTTGTTACAGATTCTTTGTGTCGCAGCCAAATAAAATTTTTACAACTCTTTTAGATATTTGTTTGTTATGGTTTTGCATAAATAATACGGACTTTAAGGGGCTATAACACCAATTCATATTGTTTGGGGATTTCATCACCCTTCCTAAGACCCCAAAAATCATAAAAAGCATACGCATTACCCTTGAGCTTAATTAAAAAATATCTAGATTCAGTTAATTAAGGACTTGTCGTGCTCAATAGGACAGAGGAAGGTTGTAGGCATTCGGTCATTTATCTAAACTTGACTTTGTGGTGCCTAAGGCTAGACAAGTGAGGAGGTAATTTTAAAAGACCCGTCTCAGGATGATTCGTGAGCGGAAACCTTCTTACCTTACTTGTGCTTACCTGTGTTAGGAATATGTATGCCCTAGAGGCCATTATTGTATATTATACTGGATACTTGGACATATATATATATATAGCACTTTCTTGCTTGACATGATAGTATTGTAGGATTCCTAGGCACTCTTACAAGGGTTCGTAAGGCATCAACCATACCCGAATAAAATTTTAGACGTGCCGAACAACCCAAAGCCGGGATCTTTGCTAGATTATTAGGGTTTAACATGCAAGTAAATATCTTTACAACTAAAAGTGAGGGATTACAACCATTGTAGTCCGCTCCTTCGCTTCATAAGCTCTGAGTAGAAGTCCCTTCGCCACGATCCACGATCTCCCGGACTCAAGAGAGGCTCCACGACTCGAACGATCCATGCTAGCTTGTAGTGTTCCTTTTCTCCGATGATCTACGTCGAAATTGCTATAACTCAAGCTCTCTCACTCTAATGAGGTGAACACCCTAATCTAATGGGCTAGATTAGATGAGGATGATGGAGTTGTATTTATGCTTTCTTTTTATATCAAATTCTCACATGAAAATATCACAAAAGGAAAACCTAGTAAGCTTTCTCAAAGCTCAAGGTTGAAGATGAAGATGAAAAATGAGTTAAATCCTTTTGTGATGAATAATGAAATGATATATGAATAATAATGCAACCATGGTCAAGGATGACAAGGATAACTCTTGTAGAGAATTAACTAAGGCTAGGGTTTGTGTTGAGTTAAACAATGAGTCATGAGAAAATATCAACCTTAATATCTAACTCATGACAAAAGAAAAGCTTCTAGAAGGTGTAAGAAGAAACTAACCCAATTCAAACCCTAACCTTGATTAATCTTCACTAAACAAGTTGCATTAGTAATCATATCATGTTACAATAATATATATCACATATATATTATATATTTGTAACAAAAGAAAATAATACAATTAATATATATCGCATATATATCAATGTATTACCTGGTGAGAAAATGAAATAATAAAGCGAGCCAATATTAGATAATGTAATGCAATATATCACATATATTATTATACATTAAATTATCGAATCAACACTTGATCCGACAATCCGGCTATATCGAATATAACCGACTAATATATCATGTACCGATTCATCGAATCAACACTTGATCCGATGACCCGGTTCATGTCTAAATATCGCGAGAATATAATATAGTATCGCATATCGCATTATCCTCGGTCCTGCACATATCACATATGTGCCCCTACTCCGTTTTGCCTGAGTCAAGAAACCTCTGTGTAGGACTCTAAAGAATCGTCAATATGCCAGTAGCAGGTGATGATCATATCAAACACCCACAAGCTGTAAGCGGTCAGCTAAACGTAACAGCCACCCAGGTATTGAGCGATCAGAAGATCAACAAGCTAGCTTGTACATTCTCCTGTGAATCCAATCAGTAACACTCCCGTACAGTCCGGTCTCTTCGTCTGATATGTCGCATATCAAGTCTAGGGGTGGTATACGTCAGACCCCAGTAACCGATAAGTCGTGTCGATGTGAGGCTCATAACGGGTCGAGAAACTACTGGTAACACTTACCAGTAAATCTCTATATCAGCCCTGGCCAGAGACTTCCAGATCGAACACAGCACAACATCAACTCCCTATACCGGGAGAGACGAATCCCCTCCTATCGCTCATTGCCTCCATGTGATTTGGGACTGCACCCAAAAGCCACCGTTTTGCAAGCCCTCTTGGACGTGGTAAGGTGGAAATCAAAGCACAGTGGGAATCACACAAAACTCTATGACGATCTCGGGTCTACAAACTACCCTGTACCAGTGTCACCGGAGAACTGCCATCTGACGTGTGGTATATCACCATCTGGGAGTTCTCGGCGAGTCCGTCCAGTGTACCCAGTCTCCTCTGAGCATCCCTACACCATCCTCGATGTCAAAACACCGATGGATATGGGATCATCCATCGCCCATCATATGGGTCAAGATGCATATACGCTAGTCTACTCTGGTGTATCGATGCCCTGTCTCGATATACCCTTGACTAGAAACAGTTATAGGATGTACTCATCGACTACCATGGCCCCACTAGTATGATCTCATCATAGTCCCAGTAGTCGAGTACAGATCCTAAGGGCTTTATCAACATGTGAGAGAAAGACAGTAAATCAATACAAGTCAATATGTTAAGATAAAGTGAAACCAAATAGCATACTATCATGACGAGCGAGAAAGTCCTCTCTATATATATCCAAGCATCCATTATAATATACATCATATGTACAACAATGGCCTCTAGGGCATATACATAACTAACAATCTCCCACTTGCACTAAGGCCAGCTGATGTTGTATCTCATACCTAGCATCCCGAATAATCTCTCAAACTGTATCTGGGGAATGGCCTTCATGAGTGGATCCGCAGTGTTGTCCTTCGTATCTACTCTCCCGGCCTCGATCTCCCGGCGATCAACTATCTCCCTGATCTGGTGATACCGCCTCAGAATATGTCTGGACTTTTGATGGGACCTGGGTTCCTTGGCTAAAGCCACAGCTCCATTGTTATCGCAATACAGAGGTATTGGATGCTCAATGGATAAAACCACACCAAGTTCACTAATGAACTTCTTTATCCAGACAGCCTCCTTGGTAGCATCGTTGGCAGCGATGTATTCAGCCTCCATCGTCGAGTCTGCAACGGTATCCTGTTTCGAACTCTTCCAACATACCGCCCCTCCATTGAGGGTAAAGACAAATCCCGAGTGCGACTTAGAGTCGTCCTTATCACTTTGGAAGCTGGAATCGGTAAAGGACTCCACCTGGAGTTCTCTGTTACCATACACCAAGAACATCTCTTTAGTTCTTCGCAAGTACTTGAGAATGTTCTTCACAGCTATCCAGTGATTCTTTCCAGGATCTGCTTGATACCGACTCACTACACTTAGTGAGTATGCTATATCGGGTCTGGTACATAGCATCGCATACATGATAAAGTCTACTGCCGAAGCATAGGGTATCCCTTGTATGCAAGCTCTCTCCAAATTAGTCTTAGGAGACATCTCTTTGGAGAGAGTGAGTCCAGAGATCGTGGGTTGGTTCCCACGCTTTGATTCTTCCATACTAAACCTCTTTAGTATGGTGTCAATGTACTTGGATTAGGACAATCCCAATATCCGTTTAGATCTATCTCTATAGATCATGATTCCCAATATGCAGGAGGCATCACCTAGATCTTTCATTGAGAATCTTTGTGATAAGAAGAGCTTGACTGATTGCAGCATAGGAATATCATTTCTTATCAAGAGTATCTCATCCACGTACAATACGAGGAAGACAACCTTACTCTCTACTACCTTCTTATAGATACAAGGTTCATCTATATTTTTGATGAAGTCAAACTCTTTGACTACAACATCAAAACAAATGTTCCAACTCCGCGATGCTTGCTTTAACCCATAAATGGATTTAAGCAGCATGCATACCTTTCCGCTGCTCCCACTATCTATGAAGCCCTCTGGCTGAGTCATGTACACGCACTCTTCTAAATCACCGTTTAGAAAGGCGGTCTTAACATCCATTTGCCAGATTTCGTAGTCATGGTATGCAGTAATGGCAAGTAAGATCCGGATGGACTTAAGCATAGCCACTGGAGAAAAGGTTTCGTCATAATCCACACCTGGTCGTTGACGAAAACCTTTTGCAACAAGTCTAGCTTTGAAAGTCTCAACTTTTCCATCTACACCAATTTTCTTTTTAAAGATCCACTTGCTCCTAATGGGTTTTACCCCTTCAGGAGCATTTTCCAAAGTCCATACTTTGTTGGTGTACATGGATTCCATCTCAGATCGCATTGCATCCAGCCATTTCACAGAGTCACCACTCGTGATAGCTTGCTCGAAACTAGTTGGGTCATCATCTTCCATGATGCAATCCTCGTTTACACCATCAATGAGAAAACCGTAGTATCTCTCAGGTGGATGAGAAACCCTGCTAGATCGGCGGAGAGGCTGGGGTTCGTCGGGTACTACTGAATCCTCTGGTTCTACCAAGTTCTCTGTTATAGTTTGTGTCGCTAGAACCTCTTCCAGTTCTACCTCAATGCCATTAATTTGTTTCATAAGAAAACCTTTTTCTAAGAAAGTGGCATGTCGAGAAACAAACACCTTTTGTTCCTCGGGGTGGTAGAAGATATACCCTTGTGAATTTTTGGGATATCCTACAAAGTTACATAAGACAGATCTTGCCTCGAGTTTGTCCGGATTTTGTCTTTTGACATAGGCCGGACAACCCCATATCTTAACATACTTAAGAGATGGTCTCTTCCCTTTCCATATCTCATATGAAGTGGTAGGCACTGATTTGGTAGGAACCATATTCAATAGGTGTATGGCTGTCTCAAGCGCATACCCCCAGAAGGAAATAGGCAACTCAGCAGTGCTCATCATAGAGAGCACCATATCTAATAGCGTGCGATTCCTCTGTTCTGATACACCGTTGTGCTGTGGTGTATAAGGAGGAGTAAGCTGAAAGAGAATCCCATTCTCTTTTAGATAATCTAGGAACTCATTGCTTAAGTATTCTCCTCCTCGATCAGATCGAAGGATCTTAATACTTTTGCCTGTTTGGTTCTCTACTTCGTGCTTATATTCTCTGAATTTCTTAAAAGCTTCAGGCTTGTGTCTTATCAAGAACACATGTCAGTATATTGAGAGATCGTCAGTGAATGTAATGAAGTAAGAAGAACCGTTCCTGGTATGTGTAGACATGGGACCGCATACATCACTATGTACTAGTCCTAAGAGTTCGGTAACTCTTTCTCCGTGTCCACTAAACGGAGCTTTGGTCATTTTTCCTTTGAGACATGAATGGCAAGTATCATAAGATGATAATTCGAATGGATTCAAATATCCATCCTTATGTAACTTAGCTAGTCGTGTCGCATTGATATGACCAAGTCTACAATGCCACAAGAAGAATTCGTTCATTTCTGAACTCTTCCTTTTGTGTGTGTTTTGTATATTAAGGACTGTATTTTGATTGAGAATGAATATGCCATTATGTAACGAGCCTGATCCAATCAACTTTTGATCTCGGAATATGTTCATAACATTATCCTTTACTACAAAATTATATCCTTCTTTACTTAATAAAGAAACTAATATAATGTTGCACATCATGTTCGGTATATAATAGCACTCATTCAGAATCAGTGTATTACGACTTGGTAATACTAGGTGATATTCGCCAACTGCTTTGGCTGCAATACTTGCACCATTCCCTACTTGAACGGAATGATCACCTTTTCCCAGTTCTCTACCTTTACATAGCCCATGTAACAATTTACATATGTGGGATCCTGATCCGGTATCTAATACCCAGGACGTAGGGTGAACTGAGAAACAGTTCTCAATAACTAACACACCCGAAGAAGGTGCATCAACATGCATGTTCTCCGTTTGGGCGGCGTGAGAATCCAGATATTCTCCTATTCCCTGTTCAGTCTTATAACTCTTATAAGAAAGAATGGGACCAACGTTCCTCTGCACAGTATAATAATCGGGTTCAGTCAATACATCCATATTATTATCTTGATTATGGCCTGACATGGTCGCTACCTAGAGAGAGAGAGAAGAAAACACTTTAGCGTATGCTCTTGCAAGATTAGATTGGTTATTATCTTATCTAATCAGGATGTCTCCCACTGTTTTTATCAAATCTTCCTTCAAACCCTAAAAGGTAAGATTAGCCAGGATTAATTACACCCTACAATTTCGTCAATCTTTCAGCCAGATCAGTGTCGGTACTTGAGGGAGGTTCCCCATGTTTTCGCACGGACCTAATTAAAGTAAACCTCATTTTCCCATAGGCATAACCCCGTTAACACTTTTCTAGACACCTACTTGATCGGCTAATTGTCCTGTGTAAAACTCTCCCAGGAGTAACTCTTACTCACAGTGGGTATCGGGATCCAACTATCTCATAGGAGGTATGCAATCTCATTGCAAATTTCAACACTTGAAATTCCCGACAATGTTTTACCCCTAACGTGCTATGACCTTGACGAATGCCAAACAACTCATAGTACGCTAGTCAAGTTCAACCCGTACATTTCTTGATTGAATTAAACCCAACCGTACGACCCTTGATGAATGCCAAACAACGTCGTACGAATACCCTAATCCAATCGCATCATATGCTGCAGATAAGTAGTAAATAGCTACTGTACACTACGCCTTGACGAATACCAAACTACGGTAGCACGAATACTAAGTAATATCTATCTGAAATGTCGGAGGGCTACGCAGGTTTTGCAAAAAACTATGAGCGTAATGAACTTGATATCGTCGTAGAATCGAGTGTTTTTGAAAAGGAGTGTTTTTTAGGCTTTTCTAGTATCTCTAAAGAGGTCACTCCCGGAGAAGGAATCTCGGCACTTTCCCGATGGAATAAGGTGCAGGATATATCGTATACGTAGGGTTCCTAGGCACACTCAAGAGGTTTCACAAGGCATCAACCATGCCAAATTCAAAAATTATATGCCGAGAAACCCTAATGCTAGATCGTTAACTAGAGGTAAATGCGAAAAGCAAGCAAGTAAACTGCTTTATTGCTAAGTGAATGGAAATACAACCTTTGTAGATCCGGTCCACCACTTCTTTAGCTCCGTGATGACGTCCCTTCGCTGCGATCACCGGGATCCCGGACTCCAGCGATGGTTTCGTCAGAGAAATGAGCGGGCTAGGTCGTTGACTTCAATGCCGAAGATGATCTACGTCGAGGCAACTCTAACTCAAGCTCCATCTTCACTAGCTCATGAAACTTGTGAAGAAAACACCCAATACAACATAGCAAGTGGTAGAGGATGAAGAAATAGGAAGTGGGTTCACTTTGGATTTGGATTTCTCACTTGGAATCATCACTTAGAATTTTTCAAGAAAGCTTTCTTCTTTTCTTCATGAAGAAGAAGAAGAAGAAGAAAAGAATCCCATATTAAAAATAGAAAATCAAGTGATATTATCATAATGCAACCATGGGTGAGGCTAACTCATGTAGAGAATAAACTAGGGTTTAGGTAATGGTTAGGTTTAGGATAAAATCAAAATGGTAGACTTTCAAAGATGCTTTGAAGCTTCAAGAAGCTTCAAGCAAAGAAAGAAAAGAAAGCCACCATTTCATCTTTTCCAAAATGAATAAATAAATAAATAAATAAATAATTCAAACCCTAACCATTAACCTAATCATAGTTTAAAGCAAATATACACCCAAGTTTGCATGTATCATCAAACATGATACAATCTTGTGCACAAAAATATATCACATATACAATGTGCACAATCAAGTGAGAAAAACATCTTAAGTGAACCAATATAAGTTAATGTAAAGTAATATATCAAATATATAATTATACATCAAATCATTAAATCAACACTTGATTTAATGATCCGGTCATATCGCATAAAACCGACTAATATCAAGTGTATCAATGTATCGAATCAACACTTGATCCGGTAACCCGGCTATATCATATATAACCGTCCAATTATACAAATCGCGAGAATAGAATACAGTATCACATACTGGTATTATTCTCGGTCCCGCACATATCTCATATACGCTCCTATTTCGTTTCGCTTGAGCCAGGAAACCTCTGTGTAGGACTCTTAAGACTCGTCAATACGCCGGCAGCAGGTGATGATCATATCAAACACCCACAAGCCGCAAGCGGTCTACTAAACGTAACGGCCACCCGGGTATTGAGCGATCAGAAGATTAACGAGCAAGCCCGCTCACACTCCTGTGAATCCAACCAGAAACACTTACCGTACAGTCCGGTCTGATCGTCTGATATGTCGCATATCTTGCCTAGGGGTGGTAAACGTCAGACCCCAGTAGCTCGATAAGTCGTGTCGATATGAGGTCTATAGCAGTTCGAGAAACTACTGGTAACACTTACCAGTAAATCTCAGCAACCCTGGCTAGGGATTTCCGGTTATAGCCAATCGAACACAGCGCAACATCAACTCCCTATATCGGGAGAGACGAATCCCCTCCTATTGCTCATTGCCTCCATGCGAATCGGGGCTGTACCCAAAAACCACCGTTTTGTACGCCCTCTTAGACGTGGTAAGGTGGAAATCAAAGCACAGTGGGAATCACACAAGACTCTATGACGATCTCGGGTCTACAGACTAACCTGTACCAGTGTCACCAGAGAACTGCCATCTGACTTAAGGTATAATACCATCTGGGAGTTCTCGGCGAGTCCGTCTAGTGTACCCAGTCTCCACTGAGTACCCGTATATCATCTCTAATTTCAAACACCAATGGATATGGGATCATCCATCGCCCATCTGTATGGGTCGAGAAGGTATACGCTAGTCTACTCTGGTATATCGATGCCCCGTCTCGATACACCCATGACTGGGGACCTTGAAGGATGTACTTATGGACTACCATGTCCCCACTAGTATGATCCGCATCATAGTCCAGGTAGTCAAGTACACATCCTAAGGGCTTTACCAACATGTAACAGAGAGACAATGAGTGTACACGTTAAGGTAAAGTGCAACCAGATAGCATACTATCATGTCGAGCAAGAAAGTCCTCCCTATATATGTCCAAGCATCCACTACAATATACATCCTATGTATAGCAATGGCCTCTAGGGCATACATATAACTAACAATCTCCCATTTTCACTAGGGCCATCTGATAGCAGTGGTTGTAGTATCTCATACTCAACCATCCGATAAAAGTCTCTCTCTGCGAAAAGGCCTTTGTGAGTGGATCCGCCATGTTGTCCTCTGAGTCTACTCTCCTAACCTCGATCTCCTTGGAGATCAACCATCTCCATGATCAGGTGATGCTGTCTCAGAATATGTCTGGATCACTGACGGGACGGGCGTTCCTTGGCTTAAGCCACAACTCCATTGTCTCACAATGGGAGGAACGAAGTTCATCTCATGAACTAATATACACCCAGACAGCCTCTTTGGTAGCATCTTAAGTAGCGATGTATCCAGCCTTTATCGTCTAGTTTGCCACGGTATCTAGCTTGGAACTCTTCCAATATACCGTCCCTTTACTGAGGGTAAAGACAATGCCTGTGACTGACTTTCAGTCGTCCTTATCACTCTGGAACCTTTCCAGTGATTCTCTCCAGGATTAACTGATACCATCTCACTACAACTAGTGAGTTTCCTAACATCCAATTAGATCTATCTCATAGATCCAAAACCCAGGATTTAGGAGGTATCACTTTGATCCTATGTGGAGAATCATTGTGATAAGCGGAGATTGATCGAGCGTAGCATAGGAAACTCCTTCCCTATTAAGAGTATGTCATCCACGTACTCTACGAGGATCGTCACCATACTCCCTACTACCTTTTTGTTTATACAAGGTTCATCTACCATTTTGATGATGTCAAACTCTTTGACTAATACATCAAAACAGATGTTCCAACTCCGCGATGCCTGCTTTATCACATAAAACATCTTGCACACGTTTCCGCTGCTCCCACTGTCTACGTAGCCCTCTGACTGTGTACTTACAGACTCTCTTTTCTGAAACATCATTTTAGAAAAGCAGTCATGACACCCAACCACCAGATATCGTAGTCATGGTATGTAGCCGTGGCAAGTAGGATCTGGATGGACTTAAGCATAGCTACTTAGAAAAGGTTTCAACAAAATCCATACCTGGTCAATGATGCAAACCTTTAACAAATCTAGCTTTGAAAGTCTCAACTTTTCCAAGTACACCAAGTAATCTTCTCAAGATATACTTTCTCCTGATGGGGATTTAACCCTTCAGATAAAGCAACTAAAGTCCATACTTTGTTGGTGTATAAGGATTCCATCTCAGATCGCTAAGCATCCAGCCATTCTTACAGAGTCCCACTCATGATGGCCAGCTCGAAACTAGTTGGGTCATCATCTCATGACGCAATCCTTGCTCCCACTGTCATTAGAGAAACAGAAGTATCTCTCAGGTGGGTGAGAAACCCTACTAGATCGGCGGAGAGGCTGAGGTTCGTTGGTAGCAATTGAATCCTTTGGTTCTTCCAAATCATCAGCTGCAGTTTGTATAGCAGGAACATTTCCAGTTTTACAGAACAGACCTTGCCTCGAGCTTTTCCTGATTTTGCTTTTTAGACATAGGCCGGACAACTCCAAATCTTAACTAACTTAAGATATGGGCTCTTCCCTTTCCATATCACATATGAAGTGGTAGGCAACTGATTTGATTTGAACCCTATTCAATAGGTATGCAGCTTCTCAAGTGCATAACTCCCTATAAGGAAATAGGTAACTCAGTAGTACTCATCATAGAGCACACCTTATCATATAGGGTGTGATTGCTCCGCCCCGATACACCGACGTGCTGTGGTGTATACGGAGGAGTAATGCTGAGAGAGAATCTCATTCTCCTTTAGAATATTCCAGAAATTCTATGCACAAGTATTCTCCTCCTTGATCTCATCAAAGGACATAATACTTATACCCGTATTGGTTCTCTACTTCTAACTTATATTCTGTGAATATCTCAAAAGGTTCGGACTTGTGTTTCAACAAGAACATATGACTGAATCTTGAGAGATCATCAGAGAATGTAATGAAGTACAAAGAACCGGTCTTGGCATATGTAGAAAGGGGACCTTCATACATCAACATGTATCATCCCAAGAGTTCACTAACTCTTTCTCTGTTTCTAGCAAACAGAGCTATGGTCATTTTATCTTTGTGACATGACTGGTAAGTTTCACAAGATGTAAATTCAAACTGATTTAAATATGCATCTAAGTGTTACTTCTGCCAGTCGGGTCGCATTGATATGACCTAATCTACAATGCCTCAAGAAGGATTCGTTCATTTCTGAACTCTTCCTCTTGTGTGTGTTCCGTATACTAAGAACTGTAGTTTGATTTAGAACATCAATAATTTTAGATAACGCGCCTGAACCGATCAACTTTTGATATAGGAAATGTTCAAAACATTATCCAACAATACAAAATTTTATCATTTCTTTACCAATAAAGAGACTGATATGATTTTGTATATCAGGTTCGGTATCTAATAACATTCGTTCAGAATCAATGTATTTGGAATACAGGGTGACAGTGACCAACAGACTTGGCTGCAACACTTGCATCATTTTCTGTCTCATGAAACTTGTCACCCGTTCTCAGTTCTCTACCTTTCTGTAGCCCCATGTAACAGATTACATATCTGGGATCCTGATCCGGTATCATATACCGAGGACGTAGAGGATAAAGAGAAGCAGTTCTTTGTAACTAACATACCCGAAGAAGATGCATCATATGCACTTTCTTCGTTTGGGCGGCATAGGAATTCTGGTATTCCCCTATTTCCTGCTCTGTCTTATAACAATTATAAGTTGGAGTGGGACCAACGTTCCCCAGCATAGTATAACAAGCGGGTTCGGTCAATACATCCGTATTATTATCTTGATTAAGGCATGAAATGGTCGCTACCTGGAGAGAGAGAGAAGAAAACACTCTGCGTGCGCTCTTGCAAGAATAGATTGGTTATTATTTTATCTAATCAGGATGGCTCCCACTGTTTTTATCAAATCTTCCGTCAAACCCTAAAAGGAAAGACTAGCTGGGATTAATTACACACTACAAGTTCGCCAATCTTTCAGCCAGGCCAGTGTCGGTACTTTGAGGGAGGTCCCCCGTGCTTTCGCACGAACCTAATTAATGTAAACCTCGTTTTCCCAGAGGCATAACCTTGTTAACACCTTTCTAGACACCTACTTGATCGGCTAATTGTAATGTGTAAAACTCTCCCAGGAGTAACTCTTACTCGCAGCGGGTATCGGGATCCAACTATCTCATAGAAGGTATGCAATCTCATTGCAAATTTCAACACTTGAAATTCCCGATAATATTTTGCCCCTAGCGTCCTATGACCTTGACGCAGGCCAATAAATCATAGTCCGCTAGTCAAGTTCAACCCGTCATTTCTTGATTGAATTAAACCCACCCGCACGACCCTTGGCGCAGGCCAACAAAGTCGCACGACTACCCTAATCCAATCTGCATCATATGCATAAACAGATAAATACTAGTTAGCTACCGCACACTACGTCTTGACGCAGGCCAACAAACGTAGCATGAATACTAAGTAGGACTTATCTGAAATGACAGAGGGCTACGACAGGTTTTTCTGAAAACCTATTGCGTAATGAACTTGATATCGTTGTAGAATCAAATGATTTTAAAATGGAGTGTTTTTGAGGCTTTTCTAGTTTTGCTAAAGGGGTCACTCCCGGTGAAGGGATCGTCGGCCCTTTCCTCGTCGAATGAGGTGCGGGATATATCATATATATCACTGTGCAAAGCAGAAACTATAGAAGCTATCAAAATACAAACCGAGTGTGTAGCATCTGCCAGTTATTGCTAAAGGGGTCACTCCCGGTGAAGGGATCGTCGGCCCTTTTCTCATCGAATAAGGTGCAGGATATATCATATATACCGCTGTGCAAAACAAGAACTGTAGCTACTTGTTTTATTTTTGAAATTCGATTCTACAACATCTTTAGGTTTCTTTTATTTCATTAATCTCATTAATGAAGTCCCATCATTTAAGTTACCTAAACATCACAGATAAATACGACGTACACTTATGCCATCCGCATTCGCCTCGATGTCCCTTCATGCACCGTTAGGTTAGGTAACTAACGACAGAGCAGGACAGGGCTAGCACGGGTGTAAAACATAAGTAACGCTTATATAATATATCATATATACTATATACAGTATCTATCACAACATATCAAATGATCACATCACAGATATCGCAGCAGAAGAATCATATGAAACATTGGATATACTAGGACGTCCGTGTTTTCAATACGAGCCAGTATAAAACACGGATTCCACGGTCACGATGAATAGCCAAACCCATACCCCTAGACCCCTGCGAGAGTGGCAAGCAACCCTACCAATTCTAGAGTTAGGAGACCCGGACTCGACTCCTCGAGTTGGTCTCCCACTGGACTCCAGAACCCGGTTACTTGTGCCCTCCTCCTTGGGTCTATCCTAGTGCGGAAAAGTAAATAATATACAAAAGGTGACATCTTCCGCAACCTGGAAGTGCCCCAATAAAAGAATATTACATACAAGTTTTTACATGAATGAAAATGAAAAACACTCATCTCACATAAAAAAACCCCGGCTATTCAAACACGACGATCCAATATAACATATCCAGCAACACATAACATCACATGTCATCAACGTAAGTAAATATGCCCATCCCAATTGTCGTTGACATATAGCAACGAAACCGGCGATATCACATATTACACTTACGGTCGTAGAAAAGAAAGTGTAAAACTACAACAGTTGGAATCCGCAAACACTTTAGACATCGCATGCCTAATCAAATGAATTCCTTAGACATCACATGCCCAACAATTATAAACCCCGCATTTTAGTCCCATTATCGAAAACTCTTTTCAATATCAAGTCGGGCAATTCAATAGGATTCCCAACATTCTGATCGAATGCTCGTCGCAAACTTTAGTAGGCGGCCACACCCCCGATGCCGTCGACGAAGTGCACTAAGGCGGAACATCGCTTCTGCGAGCATCCGGACGGATGCTTTCGGCGACGGGTTTCTCCTACAGTCACTTGGTCGGGGCTATGGGGTGTAGCTGCCTATTAAGTTTACCCGGTGAGTATCCGTGTACGCTACATGATTGCGACGGACTTTTGATCGCATCAAAATTCCGTGGCAACCGATCAAGTGAGACTAAAGTGCTATGTTTATAACATTCATTCAGTTATCTCATAACTATTTGTGGATTCCAAATATTGTATCACATTCCAGATAAATAGAAAATGTTAAACTTTCCGATCGAATAATCAAACACCCAAGTTTTCCCGAAACAGCTCAACACATGAAATAAGTTTAAAAACATCTACTTCATGCCACAGTACCAACGGTCCAGCCGTAGAAGGGTCAAGCCAACGCCTCACATGTGGCATGCCGTACTGCCCCAAACCCTAAGGTTCAAAGGGCAGTTCAAGACGGTCACATAATCGAGTTAAGCTTATTAGGGACGGTTTTTTGCACAGTAATTCTTGTCTCTGTGGTTACTATTTTATGGGTATTTTTAATCTGACTCAAGTGTTGAGTATTCTGGGGTTTATTTTGTAATCTTTGATTCGATCGGGAATTTTAACTTCGTTATTGCTTTTCCAGGTAAATTTAGAACATGTTGAAAAGTCCGACCGGATATAAATACCCACATTTTCCCCTGTCGGGAAATTTCCAAGTGTTGGATCTTTCCGTAGTTAAGAACGTTCGAAGTAGTGCAAGTAACGCGATGGACCCTCTAGAAGGGGTTTCTCGGCATATAATTTTTGAATTTGGCATGGTTGATGCCTTGTGGAACCTCTTGAGTGTGCCTAGGAACCCTACAGACTTGCCGTTAACTAGAGGTAAAGGCGAAAAACAAGCAAGTAATCTGCTTTATTGCTAAGTGAATGGAAATACAACCTTTGTAGATCCGGTCCACCACTTCTTTAGCTCCGTGATGACGTCCCGTCGCTGCGATCACCGGGATCCTGGACTCTAGCGATGGTTTCGTCGGAGAAATGAGCGGGCTAGGTCGTTGACTTCGATGCCGAAGATGATCTACGTCGAGGCAACTCTAACTCAAGCTCCATCTTCACTAGCTCATGAAACTTGTGAAGAAAACACCCAATACAACATGGCAAGTGGTAGAGGATGAAGAAATAGGAAGTGGGTTCACTTTGGATTTGGATTTCTCACTTGGAATCATCACTTAGAATTTTTCAAGAAAGCTTTCTTCTTTTCTTCATGAAGGAGAAGAAGAAGAAGAAGAAAAGAATCCCATATTAAAAATAGAAAATCAAGTGATATTATCATAATGCAACCATGGGTGAGGCTAACTCATGTAGAGAATAAACTAGGGTTTAGGTAATGGTTAGGTTTAGGATAAAAACAAAATGGTAGACTTTCAAAGATGCTTTGAAGCTTCAAGAAGCTTCAAGCAAAGAAAGAAAAGAAAGCCACCATTTCATCTTTTCCAAAATGAATAAATAAATAAATAAATAATTCAAACCCTAACCATTAACCTAATCATAGTTTAAAGCAAACATACACCCAAGTTTGCATGTATCATCAAACATGATACAATCTTGTGCACAAAAATATATCACATATACAATGTGCACAATCAAGTGAGAAAAACATCTTAAGTGGACCAATATTAGTTAATGTAAAGTAATATATCAAATATATAATTATACATCAAATCATTAAATCAACACTTGATTTAATGATCCGGTCATATCGCATATAACCGACTAATATCAAGTGTATCAATGTATCGAATCAACACTTGATCCGGTAACCCGGCTATATCATATATAACCGTCCAATGATACAAATCGCGAGAATAGAATACAGTATCACATACTGGTATTATTCTCGGTCCCGCACATATCTCATATGCGGTCCTATTTCGTTTCGCTTGAGCCAGGAAACCTCTGTGTAGGACTCTAAAGACTCGTCAATACGCCGGCAGCAGGTGATGATCATATCAAACACCCACAAGCCGCAAGCGGTCTGCTAAACGTAACGGCCACCCGGGTATTGAGCGATCAGAAGATCAACGAGCAAGCCCGCTCACACTCTTGTGAATCCAACCAGTAACACTTACCGTACAGTCCGGTCTGATCGTCTGATATGTCGCTTATCTTGTCTAGGGGTGGTAAACGTCAGACCCCAGTAGCTCGATAAGTCGTGTCGATATGAGGTCTATAACAGTTTGAGAAACTATTGGTAACACTTACCAGTAAATCTCAGCAGCCCTGGCCAGAGATTTCCGGTTATAGCCAATCGAACACAGCGCAACATTAACTCCCTATATCGGGAGAGACGAATCCCCTCCTATCGCTCATTGCCTCCATGCGAATCGGGACTGTACCAAAAAACCACCGTTTTACACGCCCTCTTGGACGTGGTAAGGTGGAAATCAAAGCACAGTGGGAATCACACAAGACTCTATGACGATCTCGGGTCTAAAGACTAACCTGTACCAGTGTCACCAGAGAACTGCCATCTGACGTAAGGTATAATACCATCTGGGAGTTCTCGGCGAGTCCGTCTAGTGTACCCAGTCTCCACTGAGCACCCGTATATCATCTCTGATGTCAAACACCAATGGATATGCGATCATCCATCGCCCATCTGTATGGGTCGAGAAGGTATACGCTAGTCTACTCTGGTATATCGATGCCCCGTCTCGATACACCCACGACTAGGGACCTTGAAGGATGTACTTATGGACTACCATGTCCCCACTAGTATGATCCGCATCATAGTCCAGGTAGTCAAGTACACATCCTAAGGGCTTTACCAACATGTAACAGAGAGACAATGAGTGTACACGTTAAGGTAAAGTGCAACCAGATAGCATACTATCATGTCGAGCAAGAAAGTCCTCCCTATATATGTCCAAGCATCCACTACAATATACATCCTATGTATAGCAATGGCCTCTAGGGCATACATATAACTAACAGTATATACCGCTGTGCAAAGCAAGAACTATAGAAGCTGTCAAAAACTAAACCGCGAGTTTGTAGCATCTGCCAGTTTCGCTAAAGAGGTCACTCCCGGTGATGGGATCTCGGCTCTTTCCTCATCAAATAAGGTGCAGGGTATATCATAAATACCGCTATTCAAAGCAAAACTGTAGCTACCCTTTTTATAAAGTTTTGATTCTACAACATCTTTTAGGTTTCTTTTCTTTTATTAATCTCATTAATAAATCCCATCAGCTTATGCTTCCTAAGCATCACAGAAGAAAGGAAAGCAGTAATATTTATATATCAGCATATATATATAGTATAAGCATTCGTCTTAGGCAGTAATATGATCTCATCACAGAATATTGTAGCAGAAGAACATATATGAAATATTGGATATACTAGGATGTCCGTGTTTTTAATACGAGCCGGTATAAAACACGGATTCCACGGTCGCGATGAATAGCCAAACCCACATCCCTAGACCCCTACGAGAGCGGCAAGTAACACTGCCAATTCTAGGGTTAGGAGACCCGGTCTCGACTCCTCGAGATGGCCTCCCACTGGACCCTAGAACCCGGTTACTTGTGCTCCCCTCCTTGGGTCTACCTAATGCGGAAAAGTAAATAATATACATTGGTGACATCAACCTCATCCCGGAAGTGCCCCAATAAAAGAATATTACATACAACTGAATTTTACATGAATGAAAATAAAAAACCCCATCTCACATAAAACCCCCAGCTATTCAGAACAAGACGATCTAATATAACATATCACAGCAACACATAATATCACATATCATCAACGTAAGTAAGTATGCATACACCGATCGTCGTTGATGTATAGCAACGAAGACCGGCAATACAACTACATACTACACTTACGGTCACAGAAAAGAAATTGTAAAACTACAACATTTGGAATCCACAATAACTTTAGACATCGTAAATCCGAAATATCACATACTTCGCATTTCATGCCTAACTATATGAATTCCACATATTGTATCACATTCCAGATAAATAGACAGTATTAAACTTTCCGATCAGATAATCAAATACCCAAGATTTCCTAAATAGCTCAACACTTAAGCGGAGTTCAAATAATCCCAGAATATGTCACAGTACCGATGGTCCAGTCGTAGAAGGGTCAAGCCAACGTCTCACATGTGGCACGCCGTACTGTCCCAAACCCTAAGGTTTAGAGGCGGTTCAGACGGTCACATAATCGAGTTAAGGTTTGTGTTCTTTTAGAGGAACCGCCGCGTTACTTGCACGTTTTTCCGAAAGATTTAAACTCAAGAAAAATTCAACACTTGAAAGTTTTTTGTGCCCGGAAAAATGAGTTAATGATATCCGTTCGAACATTTTAACAGTTTCTAAATATCCGGAAAAATAACGAAATTAAATTTTCCGATCGAATCTACGATTACAAATTAAACCCCAGAACACTCAACACTTGAGTCAGATTAAAAATACCCAGAAATATACTTAATCACCTACGGATATAACTGTGGCAAAACGAGTCAATAAGTCTTTTGTACGGCCGCGGATCCGCGGCAGGAGCAAGGTATTGCCACGGTTCCGCGGCTGTTTGTACGGATTATTGCCTCGATTTTCACCGTGCTGTTTATATTTCCCTGCTGGTATTTTTAAGTATTTTTAATTTAGAAAAAATTACAGTTTTAAAAAAAGTACAGAGAGGGGTTCAAATCGTCGTTACAGGGTTCGATCGGAGTTTTAACTTTGTATACACGTCGCCTAATGCTCTAGCTAATCTCTGATACCACTGTAGGGTTCCTAGGCACTCTTACAAGGGTTCATAAGGCATCAACCATGCCCAAATAAAATTTTAGACGTGCCGAACAACCCAAATCCGGGATCTTTGCTAGATTATTAGGGTTTAACATGCAAGTAAACATCTTTACAACTAAAAGTGTGGGATTACAACCTTTATAGTCCGCTCCTTCGCTTCATAAGCTCCGAGTAGAAGTCTCTTCGCTGCGATCCACGATCTTCCGGACTCAAGAGAGGCTCCAGGACTCGAACGATCCATGCTAGCTTGTAGTGTTCCTTTTCTCCGATGATCTACGTCGAAGTTGCTATAACTCAAGCTCTCTCACTCTAATGAGGTGAACACCCTAATCTAATGGGCAAGATTAGATGAGGATGATGGAGTAGTATTTATGCTTTCTTTTTATATTAAATTCTCACATGAAAACATCACAAAAGGAAAACCTAGTAAGCTTTCTCAAAGCTCAAGGTTGAAGATGAAGATGAAAATTGAGTTAAATCCTTTTGTGATGAATAATGAAATGATATATGAATAATAATGCAACCATGGTCAAGGATGACAAGGATAACTCTTGAAGAGAATTTACTAAGGCTAGGGTTTGGGTTAAGTTAAACAATGAGTCATGAGAAAATATCAACCATAATATCTAACTCATGACTAAAGAAAAGCTTCTAGAAGGTGCAAGAAGAAACTAACCCAATTCAAACCCTAACCTTGATTAATCTCCACTAAACAAGTTGCATTAGTAATCATATCATGTTACAATAATATATATCACATATATATTATATATTTGTAACAAAAGAGAATAATACAATTAATATATATCGCATATATATCAATGCATTACCTGGTGAGAAAATGAAATAATAAAGTGAGCCAATATTAGATAATATAATGCAATATATCACATATATTATTATACATTAAATTATCGAATCAACACTTGATCCGACAATCCGGCTATATCGAATATAACCGACTAATATATCATGTACCGATTCATCGAATCAATACTTGATCCGATGACCCGGTTCATGTCTAAATATCGCGAGAATATAATACGGTATCTCATATCGCATTATCCTCGGTCCTGCACATATCACATATGTGACCCTACTCCGTTTTGCCAGAGTCAAGAAACCTCTGTATAGGACTCTAAAGAATCATCAATATGCCGGTAGCAGGTGATGATCATATCAAACACCCACAAGCTGCAAGCGGTCAGCTAAACGTAACAGCCACCCAGGTATTGAGCGATCAGAAGATCAACAAGCTAGCCTGTACATTCTCCTGTGAATCCAATCAGTAACACTCCCGTACAGTCCGGTCTCTTCGTCTGATATGTCGCATATCAAGTTTAGGGGTGGTATACGTCAGACCCCAGTAACCGATAAGTCGTGTCGATATGAGGCTCATAACGGGTCGAGAAACTACTGGTAACACTTACCAGTAAATCTCTATATCAGCCCTGGCCAGGGACTTCCAGTTATAGCCAATCGAACACAGCACAACATCAACTCCCTATACCGGGAGAGACGAAACCCCTTCTATCGCTCATTGCCTCCATGTGATTCGGGACTGCACCCAAAAGCCACCATTTTGCACGCCCTCTTGGACGTGGTAAGGTGGAAATCAAAGCACAGTGGGAATCACACAAGACTCTATGACGATCTCGGGTCTACAGACTACCCTGTACCAGTGTCACTGGAGAACTGCCATCTGTCGTGTGGTATATCACCATCTGGGAGTTCTCGGCGAGTCCGTCCAGTGTACTTGATCGAATGCTTTTGGCGTGTCGGATGTTCAAAGTTCTAAAGTTATTACCGCGATCAGGACGGTATCGCTTTGCAGCTAGCCGGTTGAGCACGGGTCGATCCACAGAGAGATGGTTGTATGTCCGTTCTTGTTTTGGACGAGTCAATGAAGAATTTGTATATGTTTGTTCAGTTCTATCCTAAGTGTTATATGCAAGTATAAAGTTGTTAAGAAAAAGATACGAAAGTGTAATCTAAAGAAATCCGCACTCAAAACCTTTGAGCCGATTCTTGACCAATTGAAGCTAGAGCAATTGGCAACAACGTGGATTAGGGGATTTAAGCACGGTATTCGTGGAATCCGGCTTATTTACCCTTGTCCTTCCGTTCTTGTCTCTTGCTTTCGCCTCCGGCCAAACCGAACGCAACCGGTCGCGGTTAGGAATCACCGTTACCTTGGTAGGGTAGGGTGCCTAACGGAGCGCTTGCATATCGTTTGGGCGGAGTTCAATGGAAAATAACGGGAAAAGGAAATGAGAAAAGATACATTAACTTACAATATCGTATTTATTCTTAACAACAATAATTACAACCATTCACAAAACGAACCAAAAAGAGAGAACAAAAAGATAAACAAAGAAAAGAAAAGATTACAAGCAAGTAATTAAAGTGCATGGTAATAAATTGCAAGTAGTAAAAGACAAGAATGAAAAATGCAAGAAAGTGATAAGCAAGAAAGAAACACTAAGAACCATAGAACTCAAGACAAGCCATGGGATCAATAGCCAACCCTTAAACTTGCAAGCTCAATCAAGAGGTTGCTAGATCAAGAGAAGGGTAAAGAACTCATGTGAAATGAAGCACAAAAGAGAGAACAAAATGATACAACCCCTTGAGACCAATGACCAAAGCTTAAACTTGCAAGCTCACTTAAGAAGTTGCAAGATCAAGTTAAGGTAGAGAGCTCAAGGGGGAAGCTAAGCAAAAAAGAATGATACAAAAACCCTTATCTTCATTTAACATCCACTCAATACTCTCACTACATTTTAATGGAGGAAAGAATGAAGAAGAAGAAGAAGAAGAAGAAGAAGAAGACTAAAAACTAACAAAAAAGAGGCATAAGAATGAACTCCTTTGGCTTGGCAAGTTCTGGGGTATTTATAGGCAGGGAACTGGAAACCTAGGGCAAGAATCGGGCTCCACATGAATGTACCAATATAACCCCAGAAAACGACACAGTGAGGAGCCTATATGGCCGCGGTTCCGCGGCCTAAGCGTGCTTATGCCGCGGTTCCGCGGCCTTTTAGAAGGATCGTGCCTTCATCTTTTGTCGTATCCCCTAGTTTGTGGTCCTCTTCGGTGTGGTATAGTAATTTTCTCAGAATCTCTTCACAATTCTTCCAGAATTTCAGTAGATCAAAAGGTGAAGTGATGTGGATCTTTTGCCATGATTTCCTCGAGCTCCGCGTAGATATGTTGGATCTTGTGTTGATATTGAGGTTTGTGCATGAAAATGACATCGATTTGCCATTTTGTCCCTTAAACTGGTGTGTGGCAACATACGGATAGAGAGCGGAGACCCGTGTTTTATCTATGGTTGGCAGTAATCCGTAATTTGTCGTACTTTTCCATGAATTTTATTGTTTAGAGCTGAGAACCAGTATCCTATAAATATGTAGCAAACACTGATTAAAAGCACCTGCCTATAACCAAACGAGCGTAAGAATGGGCGGTATAAAATGCAATATTCTGGTATGAACAGTACCCAATCTCCACTGAGCACCCGTACACCATCCTTGATGTCAAAACACCGATGGATATAAGATCATCCATCACCTATCATATGGGTCAAGATGCGTATACGCTAGTCTACTCTGTTGTATCGATGCCCTGTCTCGATATACCCTCGACTAGGAACAGTTATAGGATGTACTCATCGACTAACATGGCCCCACTAGTATGATCTCATCACAGTCCCAGTAGTCGAGTACAGATCCTAAGGGCTTTATCAACATGTGAGAGAAAGACAGTAAACCAATACAAGTCAATATATTAAGATAAAGTGAAACCAAATAGCATACTATCATGACGAGCAAGAAAGTCCTCTCTATATATATCGAAGCATCCATTATAATATACATCATATGTACAATAATGGTCTCTAGGGCATATACATAACTAACAAGTATGCTATCTGGTTGCTCTTTATCTAAACATGTTCACTTGTTTTACTTTACTATCTCATTGATACATATTGATAAAGCTCTTAGGATGTTGGCTTGACTACCAGGACTCTGATGCAGATCATACCAGTGGGGCTTGTGTAGTCCGCAAGCACATCTTTTAACAGTTCCTAGTCGAGGGAGTATCGAGATAGGGCATCGATATTCCATAGTAGACTAGTGTGTACGTTTCTTGACCCTGTATGGGGCGATAGTTGATTCCACAACCAATGGTGTTTGACATGAAAGATTGTGCATAGGCGCTCATTGGAGAATGGGTACACCGAACAGGACTCGCCGAGAACTCCTAGATGGTACCATACCTATCGTCAGATAACAGTTCTCTGGTGACACTTGTACAGGTTAGTCTGTAGACTCGAGATCGTCATAGAGTCTTGTGTGGTTCCTACTGTGCTTTGATTTCCTCCCTACCATGGCTCAAAGGAGTCATGAAAACAGGTGGATTTTGGGTACAGTCCCGAGTCACATGGAGGCAGTGAGTAATAGGAGGGGTTTCGTCTATCCCGATATTGGGAGTTGATGTTGCGCTATGCTCGATTGTCTATAACAGCAAGTCCCTGGTTAAGGCTGATGAGATTTACTAGTAAGTGTTATTAATAGTTTCTCAAAAGGTTATAGGCCACACATCGGCGTGACTTATCAAGTTATTGGGGTTTGACGATTCCACCCCCAGACGCGATATGCGACATAGCAGATGAAGAGACCGGACTGTACGGTAAGTGTTGTTTATAGGCTCTACGGGAGTTTGGACAAGTTTGCGTGTTAATTTTCTATTCGTTCAATACCTAGATAGCCGTTATGTCCAGCTAGTACCGCTGACGGCTTGTGGGTATCCGATGTGATCATTACCTACTGCTGGCGTATTGATGAGTCTTTAAAGTCCCACATATAGATTTCCTAGCTCAAGCGTAACGAATTAGGGCACGTATGGAGATATGTGCGGGAGCTTGATTGAATACGAGTGTATGATACCGTATTCTTGTTAGTTGTATGTATGCCCGAGAAACCAGTATTGTACAGATGATTTATATTATATTGGATGCTTGGACATATATAGAGAGGACTTTCTTGCTCGATATGATAGTATGCTATCTGGTTGCTCTTTATCTTAACATGTATACTTGTTTTTTGATACTGTCTTATAGCTACATGTTGGTAAAGCCCTTAGGATGTGTACTTGACTACCAGGACTGTGATGAGATCATACTAGTGGGGCCATGGTAGTCCATAAGTACATCCTTTAATGTCCCTAGTCGAGGGTATATCGAGACGGGGCATCGATATACCAGAGTAGACTAGCGTATACGCTTCTCGACCCATGAGATGGGCGATGGATGATCCCATATCCATTGGTGTTTGACATCAGAGATGGTATACGGATGCTCAGTGGAGACTGGGTACACTGGAAGGACTCGCCGAGAACTCCCAGAAGGTATTATACCTCACGTCAGATGGCAGTTCTCTGGTGACACTTGTGCAGGTTAGTCTGTAGACACGAGATCGTCATAGAGTCTTGTGTGATTCCCACTGTGCTTTGATTTCCACCTTACCACGTCCAAGAGGGCCTGCAAAATGGTGGTTTTTGGGTACAGTCCCGAGTCACATGGAGGCAATGAGCGATAGGAGGGGTTTCTTCTCTCCCGGTATTGGGGGTTGATGTTGCGCTGTGCTCGATTGGCCATAACAAGGAAGTCCCTGGCCAGGGCTGATTTAGAGATTTACTGGTAAGTGTTACCAGTAGTTTCTTGACCCGTTATGAGCCTCACATCGGCACGACTTATCGGTTATTGGGGTCTGACGTTTTCCACCCGTAGACTTGATATGCGACATATCAGACGAGGAGACCGGACTGTACGGGAAGTGTTACCATTAGGCTTTTACAGGAGTTGGAGCGGGCTTGCTTGCTGATCTTCTGATCGCTCAATACCCGGGTAGCCGTTACGTCCAGCTAGTACCGCTGACGGCTTGTGGGTGCTTGATGTGATCATCACCTACTGCCGGCGTATTAACGAGTCTTTAGAGTCCTACATAGTGGTTTATTGGCTCAGGAAAAACGAAATAGGAGCGCATATGTGATATGTGTGGGACCGAGAATAATGCGTGTATGTGATACCGTATTCAATTCTCGTGAATTTTTGTATCGGTCAGTTATATGTGATATAGCCGGGTTATCGAATCAAGTGTTGATTCGATAAGTCGATACATTGGATGTTAGTCGGTTATATGAGATATAACCGGATTATTAAGTCAAGTGTTGATTTAATAATTTAGTGTATGATTGTATATTTGATATACTAATTTACATTAACTAACATTTGTTCACTTAAGGATTTTTCTCACATGTGCACAACTTTAGTATATATGAGATATATATATTAAAATGTGTTTTCATTTTGTATCATGGTTGTTGATACATCATGGATGGGTGTGCTAGACATACACCATTCTATTTTAAATGATGGGTTATAATTATTTAACGTAATTACAAATTAGTGGAGCTTTTGTCACAAGCATGAAGCTTGTAGAAGCTTGTGGATGCTTTGACAAAGTCCACTAAGTTTGTCTTACTTTGGATTTTTATTAACCTAACCATTTAGGATTAGCCATGGTAATGTCTCTACAAGAGTTAGTATATGATACTCATTCACCCACGGTTAGCTCACTTGACTTGATCATTATCCTCATCTGTTCTTTTGTTCATCTTCTTCTTCTTTGAGCAAAAGAAAAACTTGCTAGGGTTTTCAAAAGAGAGTGAAATATTGTAAGAAAATAAATTCTAAAGAGAACCCACTTCTTATTTCTCCATACTCTACTAGACTAGCACTTTAGTTTAGGGTGTTTGCTTCACTAATTCTCTAGTTAGTGAAGAAGAAGCTTGAGTTCGTATTCCCTCGACGTAGATCATCTTCGGCCTCGAAGACTTCAAGAAAGGACGCTTCTTTCGCCTCGTGAAGCCATGCAAGAGCCCGGGAGAACAATGATCGCAGCGAAGGGACTACGACAAGGAGCTTTAGAAGTGAAGGACCGATCTACAAAAGTTGTATTTCGTATTCACTTGGTTGTAAATGATATTTACTTGCATGTGAAACCCTAATAATCTAGCAAAGATCTTGTTTAGGGTTGTTCGGCACGGCTAAAATTTTAATCGGGCATGGTTGATGCCTTCTTAACCCTTGTTAGAGTGCCTAGTAACCCTACAGTGGTATCAGAGCCTAGCTAGAGTATTAGGCTATGTGTATACGAAGTTAAAACCCCGATCGAACCCCGAAACGTCATTTTAACCTCCTCTCTGGACAAATTTTAAAAATGTGATTTTTTCTGTATTAAAAATACCTAAAAAATTCAGCAGGGAATTTTAGGTATTACTATGAAAAACGACAAAGTAAGGCGTACGGACCGCCGCGGAACCGCGGCAATACCCTGCTTGTGTCGTGGATCCGCGGCCGTACATTGAGCTTGTGCTTTGGGTTTTGCACAGTAATACCTTTATCTGTTATTTCTATTTTTTGGGTATTTTTAATCTGCCTCAAGTGTTGAGTGTTCTGGGGATTATTTTGTATACGTTGATTCGATCGGAAAATTTAATTTCGTTATGTTTTCCGGATATTTAGAAACTGTTAAAATGTTCGAACGGATATCATTAACTCATTTTTTCCACAGCACGAAAAAAATTTCAAGTGTTGAATTTTTCTTGAGTTTAAATCTTTCGGAAAAACGTGCAAGTAACGTGATGGACCCTCTAGAAGAACAAAAACCTTAACTCGATTATGTGACCGTTTGAACCGCCTCTAAACCTTAGGGTTTGGGGCAGTACGGCGTGACACATGTAAGGCGTTGGCTTGACCCTTCTACGGCTGGACCGTTAGTACTGTGACGTATTCTGGAATTTTTGAACTCCGCTCAAGTGTTGAGCTATTTAGGAAATCTTGGGTATTTGATTATTCGATTGGAAAGTTTAATACTGTCTATTTATCTGGAATGTGATACAATATATGGAATTCATATAGTTAGGCATGAAATGCGAAGTATGAGATATTTCGGATATATGATTCTAAAGTGATTGTGGATTCCAAATATTGTAGTTTTACAATTTCTTTTCTGCGACCGTAAGTGTAATATGTGATATCGCCGGTTTCGTTGCTATATGTCAACGACAATTGGGATGCGCATATTTACTTACGTTGATGACATGTGATGTTATGTGTTGCTGGATATGTTATATTGGATCGTCGCGTTTTGAATAGCCGGGGGTTTTATGTGAGATGAGGGTTTTTATTTTCATTCATGTAAAATTCATTGTATATAATATTCTTTTATTGGGGCACTTCCGGGATGAGGTTGATGTCACCATTTGTATATTATTTACTTTTCCGCACTAGGATAGACCCAAGGAGGAGAGCACAAGTAACCGGGTTCTAGAGTCCAGTGGGAGACCAACTCGAGGAGTCGAGTCCAGGTCTCCTAACTCTAGAATTGGAAGGGTTGCTTGCCGCACTCGTAGGGGTCTAAGGGTGTGGGTTTGGCTGTTCATCGCGACCGCGGCATCCGTGTTTTATAAAGGCTCAAAATAAAACACGGACGTCCTAGTATATCCAATATTTCATATGTTTCTTCTGCTGCGATATCTGTGATGTGATCATTTGATATGTTGTGATAAATACTGTATATAGTATATATGATATATTATATAGACGTTACTTATGTTTTACACCCGCGCTAGCCCTGTCCCGCTCTGCCGTTAGTTACCTAACCTAACGGTGCACGAAGGGACATCGAGGCGAATGCGGATGGCATAAGTGTACGTCGTATTTATCTGTGATGTTTAGGTGACTTAAATGATGGGACTTCATTAATATGATTAATGAAAGAAAAGAAACCTAAAAGATGTTGTAGAATCAAATTTTCAAAAAAGGTAGCTACAGTTTTTGCTTTGCATAGCGATATATATAATATATCCTGCACCTTATTCGATGAGGAAAGAGCCGAGATCCCTTCACCGGGAGTGACCTCTTTAGCAAAACTGGCAGATGCTACAACACTCGGTTTGTTTTTTGATTGCTTTGGAGTTTTTGCTTTGCATAGCGATATATATGATATATCCTGCACCTTATTCGATGAGGAAAGAGCCGACATCCCTTCACCGGGAGTGACTTCTTTAGCAAAACTGGCAGATGCTACAACACTCGGTTTGTTTTTTGATTGCTTTTGGAGTTTTTGCTTTGCATAGCGATGTATATGATATATCCTGCACCTTATTCCATAAGGAAAGAGCCGAGATCCCTTCACCGGGAGTGACCTCATTAGCAAAACTAATGAAAGCCTCAAAATCACTCCATTTCAAAATTCACTCGATTCTACAACGATATCAAGTTCATTACGCAATAGGTTTTTAGAAAAACCTGTTGTAGCCCTCCGTCATTTCAGATAAGTCCTGCTTAGTATTCGTGCTGCGTTTGTTGACCTTGTCAAGGCGCAGTGTCCGATAGTTGACCAGTATTTATCTGCTTATGTATATGATGCAGATTGGATTAGGGTAATCGTACGGTCTTGTTGACCTTGTCAAGGGTCGTACGGGTGGGTTTAATTCAATCAAGAAATGACAGGTTGAACTTGACTTACGGTCTATGATTTGTTGACCTTGTCAAGGTCATAGATCATTTGGGGCAAAATATTATCGGGAATTTCAAGTGTTGAAATTTGCAATTAGATTGCATACCTTCTATGAGATAGTTTGATCCCGATACCCACTGCGAGTAATTGTTACTCCTGGGAGAGTTCTATACAGGATAATTAGCCGATCAAGTAGGTTTCTAGAAAGGTGTCAACGGGGTTACGCCTCTGGGAAAATGAGGTTTACTTTAATTAGGTCCGTGCGAAAGCACGGGGAACCTCCCTCAAAGTACCGACCCTGGCCTGGCTGAAAGATTGGCGAAATTGTAGGGTGTAATTAATCCCGGCTAGTTTTTTCCTTTTAGGGTTTGAAGGAAGATTTGATAAAAACAGTGGGAGCCATCCTGATTAGATAAAATAATAACCAATCTGATCTTGTAAGAGCATACGCTAAAGTGTTTTCTTCTCTCTCTCTCCAGGTAGCGACCATATCATGCCTTAATAAAGATAATAATATGGATGTATTGACCGAACCCTGTAGGGTTCCTAGGCACTCCCAAGAGGTCTCACAAGGCATCGAACATGCCATTTTCAAAAAATCTAGGTGCCGAGAGACCCGACTACGAATCGTTTGCTAGAAAACTAGGCGAAAAATCTAACTAGTTAACACTTAACTATGAGAATACGGATATACAACCTTTGTAGATCCGGTGCTCCACCTCCACGGCTCCGCAATGAAGTCTCCTCGCTGTCCAAGACGGATCCCGGGCTCTAGCGTCGGCTTCATCGGAGTAGAAGCGGGCTAGGTCATCGACGACGTGCCGAAGATGATCTACGTCGAGGCATCGCTAAATCAAGCTCCGACTTCACCAAGTCAAGAAACTTGTGAAGAAAACACACTCTACTACTTGGCAAGAGGTAGAGGATGAGAAAATAGGAGTTGGGTTCACTTTAGAATTGGATTTCTCACTCAAAAACATCAATCACCATTAATGAAGAGAGCTTTCTTCTTGTGAGGAAGAAGAAGAAGATGAAGATAATGTTATCATAAGTTATTATGTAAAAAGAAAATAATAATAATAACACTTATCATCTCTCAACCATGGTCAAGTGTAGAGAACAAATCATGGTTAGTGGGAATGGTTAGGGTTAAGCAAGAGACAAAATAGTCACAAAGTCAAAAGCTTCATGAAGCTTCATAATCCATCCAAAGAAAGCCACCATTTATTCTTTAAGCTAATAATTTTCCAAAAAGAATAAAGAATAAATAAATAGATATGAAAAACAAAACCCTAACCATTTAAATAACCATGGTTTAATCTTTACACTTAACCAAATAAGCATGCATCATCAATCATGATACAAACTTGTGTACAAAAGTATATCACATATACAATGTGCACAATCCGAGTGAGAAAATCCATTTAAAGTGAACCAATACTAGTTAATGTAAAGTAATATATCAAATATATAATTATACATTAAATCATTAAATCAACACTTGATTCAATGATCCGGTCATGTCGAACATAACCGGCTAGTATTCAATGTATCGACTTATCGAATCAACGCTTGAATCGATAACTAGGTTATATCGCATACAACCATTCGATACATTCATCGCGAGAATGGAATATGGTATCACATACACGCATTATTCTCGGTCCCGCACATATCTCATATGCGCTCCTATTTCGTTTCGCTTGAGCCAGGAAACCTCTATGTAGGACTCTAAAGACTCGTCAATACGCCGGCAGCAGGTGATGATCATATCAAACACCCACAAGCCGCAAGCGGTCTGCTAAACGTAACGGCCACCCGGGTATTGAGCGATCTGAAGATCGACGAGCAAGCCCGCTCACACTCCAGTGAATCCAACCAGTAACACTACCGTACAGTCCGGTCTGATCGTCTGATATGTCGCATATCTTGCCTAGGGGTGGTAAACGTCAGACCCCAATAGCTCGATAAGTCGTGTCGATATGAGGTCTATAACAATTCGAGAAACTACTGGTAACACTTACCAGTAAATCTCAGCAACCCTGGCCAGGGATTTCCTGTTATAGCCAATCGAACACAGCGCAACATCAACCCCCTATACCGGGAGAGACGAATCCCCTCCTATCGCTCATTGCCTCCATGTGACTCGAGACTGTACCCAAAAACCACCGTTTTGCACGCCCTCTTGGACGTGGTAAGATGGAAATCAAAGCACAGTGGGAACCACACAAGACTCTATGACGATCTTGGGTCAACAGACTACTCTGTACCAGTGTCACCAGAGAACTGCCATCTGACGTAAGGTATAATACCATCTGGGAGTTCTCGGCGAGTCCGTCCAGTGTACCCAGTCTCCACTGAGCACCCGTATATCATCTCTGATGTCAAACACCAATGGATATGGGATCATCCATCGCCCATCTGTATGGGTCGAGAAGGTATGCGCTAGTCTACACTGGTATATCGATGCCCCGTCTCGATACACCCACGACTAGGGACTTTGAAGGATGTACTTATGGACTACCATGTCCCCACTAGTATGATCCGCATCATAGTCCAGGTAGTCAAGTACAGATCCTAAGGGCTTTACCAACATGTAACAGAGAGACAATCAGCATACACGTTAAGGTAAAGAGCGACCAGATAGCATACTATCATGTCGAGCAAGAAAGTCATCCCTATATATGTCCCAGCATCCACTACAATATACATCCAATGTACAGTAATGGCCTCTAGGGCATACATATAACTAACAATCTCCCACTTGCACTAGGGCCATCTGTAGCAGTGGTTGCAGTATCTCATACTCAACCATCCCATAAAAGTCTCTCTCTGGGAACAAGCCTTTATGAGTGGATCCGCTGTGTTGTCCTCTGAGTCTACTCTCCTAACCTCGATCTCCTTGGAGATCAACTATCTCCATGATCAGGCGATGCTGCCTTAGAATAAGTCTGGATCACTGATGGGACCGGCGTTCCTCGGCATGAGCCACAACTCCATTGTCTCACAATGGTAGGAACGTAGTTCATCTCATGAACTAATATACACCCAAACATCCTCTTTGGTAGCATCTTAAGTAGCGATGTATCCTGCCTTTATCGTCTAGTATGTCACGGTATCTAGCTTGGAATTCTTCCAACATACCGTCCCTTTACTGAGGGTAAAGACAATGCCTGCGACTGACATTCGGTCGTCTTTATCACCCTGGAACACTTCCAGTGATTCTCCCCAGGATCGGTTGATACCATCTCACTACAACTAGTGAGAATCCTAACATCCATTTAGATCTATCTCATAGATCCAAAAACCAAGGATTTAGGAGGTATCATTTTGATCCTATGTGGAGAATCATTTTGATAAGCGGAGATTGATCGAGCGTAGCATAGGAAACTCTTTCCCTATCAAGAGTATGTCATCCACGTACTCTACGAGGATCGTCACCATACTCCCTACTACCTTTTCGTTTATACAAGGTTCATCTACCATTTTGATGATGTCAAACTCTTTGACTAATACATCAAAACAGATGTTCCAACTCCGCGATGCCTGCTTTATCATATAAAACATCTTGCACACGTTTCCGCTGCTCCCACTGTCTACGAAGCCCTCTGGCTGTGTACTTATAGACGTTCTCTTCTAAAACATCATTTAGAAAAGCTGTCATGACACCCAACCACCAGATATCATAGTCATGGTATGTAGCCGTGGCAAGTAGGGTCTGGATGGACTTAAGCATAGTCACTTGAAAAGGTTTCACCATAATCCACGCCTGGTCGATGACGAAAAGCTTTAACAAGTCTAGCTTTGAAAGTCTCAACTTTTCCATCTACACCAAGTAATCTTCTCAAGATATACTTGCTCCTGATGGGGATTTAACCCTTCAGATATTGCAACCAAAGTCCATACTTTGTTGGTGTACATGGATTCCATCTCAGATCGCTAAACATCCAGCTATTCTTACAGAGTCTTACTCTCGATGGCCAGCTCGAAGCTAGTTGGGTCATCATCTCATGATGCAATCCTCGCTCCCACTGTCATCGAGAAACCGAAGTATCTCTCAGGTGGGTGAGGAACCCTACTAGATCGGCGGAGAGGCTGAGGTTCGTTGGTTTCTATTGAATCCTTTGGTTCTTTCAAATCATCAGCTGCAGTTTGTATAGCTGGAACCTTTCCAGTTCTACATAACAGATCTTGCCTCGAGCTTGTCCGGATTTTGTTTTTCAGACATAGGCTGGACAGCCCCAAATCTTAACTAGCTTAAGACATGGGCTCTTCCCTTTCCATATCTCATATGGAGTGGTAGGCAACTGATTTGATTCGAACCTATTCAATAGGTATGCAGCTTCTCAAGTGCATAACCCCTAAAAGAAAATAGGTAACTCAGTAATACTCATCATAGAGCACACCTTATCATATAGGGTGTGATTGCTCCGCCCCGATATACCATCGTGCTATGGTGTATACAGAGGAGTAATGCTGAGAGAGAATCTCATTCTCCTTTAGAATAGTCCAGTATTTCCGTGCTCAAGTATTCTCCTCCTTGATCACATCAAAGGACATAATACTTATACCCGTATTTTGGTTCTCTACTTCTAACTTATATTCTGTGAATATCTCAAAAGGTTCGGACTTGTGTTTCAACAGGAACATAGGTCTGAAACTCGAGAGATCATCAGAGAACGTAATGAAGTATAAAGAACCAGTCCTGGCATGTGTAGACAGGAGACCTTACATACATCATCATGTATCAGTCCCAAGAGTTCACTAACTCTTTCTCTGTTTCCAATAAACAGAGCTATGGTCATCTTATCTTTGTGACATGACTGGCGAGTTTCACAAGATGTAAATTCAAACTGATTTAAATATGCATCTATATGTAACTTCAGCTAGTCGGGTCGCATTGATATGACCTAGTCTACAATACCTCAAGAAGAATTCGTTCATTTCTGAACTCTTCCTCTTTTGTGTGTTCCGTATACTAAGAACTGTAGTTTGATTTAGAACATTAATGCTTTTAGATAACGTGCCTGAACCGATCAACTTTTGATATAGGAAATGTTCAAAACATTATCCAACAATACAAAATTTTATCATTTCTTTACTAATAAAGAGACTGATATGATTTTGTATATCAGGTTCGGTATCTAACAACATTCGTTCAGAATCAATGTATTGGTAATACAGGGTGACAGTGACCGACAGACTTGGCTGCAACTCTTGCCCCGATTTCTGCCTCATGAAACTTATCACCCGTTCTCAGTTCTCTACCTATCTGTAGCCCTATGTAACAGATTACATATCTGGGATCCTGATCCGGTATCACATACCCAGGACGTAGAGGATACAGAGAAACAGTTCTACATAATGAACACACCCGAAGATGATGCATCATCATGCACTCTCTTCGTTTGGGCGGCACGGGAATTCTGGTATTCCCCAATTTCCTGCTCTGTCTTATAACAATTATAAGTTGGAGCGGGACCAACGTTCCCCAGCTCAGTATAACAAGCGGGTTCGGTCAATATTCCGTTTTATTATCTTGATTAAGGCGTGATATGGTCGCTACCTGGAGAGAGAGAGAAGAAAACACTCAGCGTGCGCTCTGTCAAGAATAGATTGGTTATTATTTTATCTAATCAGGATGGCTCCCACTGCTTTTTATCAAATCTTCCTTCAAACCCTAAAAGGAAAGACTAGCCGGGATTAATTACACACTACAAGATCGCCAATCTTTCAGCCAGGCCAGTGTCGGTACTTTGAGGGAGGTCCCCCGTGCTTTCGCACGAACCTAATTACTGTAAACCTCGTTTTCCCAGAGGCGTAACCCCGTTAACACCTTTCTAGACACCTACTTGATCGGCTAATTGTAATGTGTAAAACTCTCCCAGGAGTAACTCTTACTCGCAGCGGGTATCGGGATCCAACTATCTCATAGAAGGTATGCAATCTCATTGCAAATTTCAACACTTGAAATTCCCGATAATATTTTGCCCCTAGCGTCCTATGACCTTGACAGAGGTCAACAAACCATAGGCTGCTAGTCAAGTTCAACCCGTCATTTCCTGATTGAAGTAAACCCACCCGCACGACCCTTGACAGAGGTCAACAAGGTCGCACGACTACCCTAAATCAATCACATCATATGCTTATGCAGATAAGCACTAATCAGCTACCGCACACTACGCCTTGACAGAGGTCAACAAACGCAGCACGAATACTAACCAGTACATATCTGAAATGACGGAGGGCTACGACAGGTTTTTCTGAAAACCTATTGCGTAATGAACTTGATATCGTTGTAGAATCAAATGATTTTGAAATGGAGTGTTTTTTAGGCTTTTCTAGTTTTGCTAAAGGAGTCACTCCCGATGAAGGGATCGTCGGTCCTTTCCTCGTCGAATGAGGTATGGGATATATCATATATATCGCTGTGCAAAGCAAAAACACTTAAAAGCAATCAAAAGACAAACCGAGTGTGTAGCATCGACCAGTTATTGCTAAAGGAGTCACTCCCGGTGAAGGGATCTCGGTCATTTCCTTATCGAATAAGGTGCAGGATATATCACATATACCGCTGTGCAAAGCAAGAACTGTAGCTACCTGTTTTATTTTGAAATTCGATTCTACAACATCTTAGGTTTCTTTTAATTCATTAATCACATTAATGAAGTCCCATCATTTAAATACCTAAACATCACAGATAAATACGACGTACACTTATGCCATCCGCATTCGCCTCGATGTCCCCTCGTGCACCGTTAGGTTAGGTAACTAACGGCAGAGCGGGGCAGGGCTAGCGCGGGTGTAAAATATAAGTAACGTCTATATAATATATCATATATACTATATACTGTATCTATCACAGAACATCACATGATCACATCACAGATATCGCAGCAGAAGAAACATATGAAATATTGGATATACTAGGACGTCCGTGTTTTCAATACGAGCCACTATAAAACACGGATTCCACGGTCGTGATGAATAGCCAAACCCACACCCCTAGACCCCTACGAGAGCGGCAAGCAACCCTACCAATTCTAGAGTTAGGAGGCCCGGACTCGACTCCTCGAGTTGGTCTCCCACTGGACTCCAGAACCCGGTTACTTGTGCTCCCCTCCTTGGGTCTATCCTAGTGCGGAAAAGTAAATAATATACAAAGGGTGACATCTTCCGCAACCTGGAAGTGCCCCAATAAAAGAATATTACATACAAGTTTTTACATGAATGAAAATGAAAAACACTCATCTCACATAAAAACCCCCGGCTATTCGAACACGACGATCCAATATAACATATCCAGCAACACATAACATCACATGTCATCAACGTAAGTAAACATGCGCATCCCAATTGTCGTTGACATATAGCAACGAAACCGGCGATATCACATATTACACTTACGGTCACAGAAAAGAAAGTGTAAAACTACAACAGTTGGAATCCGCAACCTCCTCAGACATCGCATGCATGACCAAATGAATTCCTTAGACATCGCATGCCTAACAATTATAAACCCTGCATTTTAGTCTCAAAATCGAAAACACTTTTCAATATGTAGTCGGGCAATTCAACAAGATTCCCGACATCCTGATCGAATGCTCGTCGCAAACTTCAGTAGACGGATGCACCCACGATACCGTCGACGAAGTGCACCAAGGCGGAACACCGCTACCGCGAGCACCCGGACGGATGCTTTCGGCGACGGGGTTCTCCTACAGTCACTTGGTCGGGGCTATGGAGTGAGGCTGTCTATTAAGTTTACCCGGCGAGTATCCGCGTACGCTACGTGATTGCGACGGACTTTTGATCACATCAAAATTCCGTGGCAACCGATCAAGTGAGACTAAAGTGCTATGTTTATAACATTCATTCAGTTATCTCATAACTCATTGTGAATTCCAATTATTGTATCCCATTCCAGATAAATAGAAAATGTTAAACTTTTCGATCGAACAATCAAACACCCAAGTTTTCCCGATACAGATCAACACATGAAATAAGTCTAACAACATTCAGTTCGTGCCTCAGTACCAACGGTCCAGCCGTAGAAGGGTCAAGCCAACGCCTCACATGTGGCACGCCGTACTGCCCCAAACCCGAAGGTTCAAAGGGCAGTTCAAGACGGTCACATAATCGAGTTAAGGTTTGTTGTCTTCTAGAGGGTCCATCGCGTTACTTGCACTACTTAGAACGTCGTTAAACTTCGGAAAAATCCAACTCTTGGAAATTTTCCGTCAGGGGAAAGATTGGGTATTTATATCCGGTCGAACTTTTTAACATATTGTAAAATATCCTGAAAGCCACATAGACGAAACTTGATAATCCGATCGAATCCTCTATTCCCAATGCAACCCCAGAACACTCAACTCTGGAGTCAAAATAAAAATTCCCAGAAAACTCAGAATAATAAATCAGGAATTACTGTGCAAAGTGCTAGGGATGATGTCACTATTTGGCCGCGGAACCGCCGCAGAAGCAAGGCTTCTGCCGCGGTTCCGCCGTACATATTACTGTTCACCAGAAACATTTTGCACCGTAATTCTTATTTTTCTATGCTGAATTTTTTAGCAATTTTTAATTCACAAAAATCCAGATATTTCAAAAATGTCCAGAGAGCATTCTCGGGTGTGGGTTTCGGGTTCGTTCGGGTTTCAAATTCCGTCTGGACTTCGCCTAAGGCTCTAGCTAGGCTCTGATACCACTGTAGGGTTCCTAGGCACTCCCAAGAGGTCTCACAAGGCATCGAACATGCCATTTTCAAAAAATCTAGGTGCCGAGAGACCCGACTACGGATCGTTTGCTAGAAAACTAGGCGAAAAATCTAACTAGTTAACACTTAACTATGAGAATACGGATATACAACCTTTGTAGATCCGGTGCTCCACCTCCACGGCGCCGCAATGAAGTCTCCTCGCTGTTCAAGACGGATCCCGGGCTCTAGCGTCGGCTTCATCGGAGTAGAAGCGGGCTAGGTCATCGACGACGTGCCGAAGATGATCTACGTCGAGGCATCGCTAAATCAAGCTCCGACTTCACCAAGTCAAGAAACTTGTGAAGAAAACACACTCTACTACTTGGCAAGAGGTAGAGGATGAGAAAATAGGAGTTGGGTTCACTTTAGAATTGGATTTCTCACTCAAAAACATCAATCACCATTGATGAAGAGAGCTTTCTTCTTATGAGGAAGAAGAAGAAGATGAAGATAATGTTATCATAAGTTATTATGTAAAAAGAAAATAATAATAACACTTATCATCTCTCAACCATGGTCAAGCGTAGAGAACAAATCATGGTTAGTGGGAATGGTTAGGGTTAAGCAAGAGACAAAATAGTCACAAAGTCAAAAGCTTCATGAAGCTTCATAATCCATCCAAAGAAAGCCACCATTTATTCTTTAAGCTAATAATTTTCCAAAAAGAATAAAGAATAAATAAATAGATATGAAAAACAAACCCCTAACCATTTAAATAACCATGGTTTAATCTTTACACTTAACCAAATAAGCATGCATCATCAATCATGATACAAACTTGTGTACAAAAGTATATCACATATACAATGTGCACAATCCGAGTGAGAAAATCCATTTAAAGTGAACCAATACTAGTTAATTTAAAGTAATATATCAAATATATAATTATACATTAAATCATTAAATCAACACTTGATTCAATGATCCGGTCATGTCGAACATAACCGACTAGTATTCAATGTATCGACTTATCGAATCAACGCTTGAATCGATAACTAGGTTATATCGCATACAACCATTCGATACATTCATCGCGAGAATGGAATACGGTATCACATACACGCATTATTCTCGGTCCCGCACATATCTCATATGCGCTACTATTTCGTTTCTCTTGAGCCAGGAAACCTCTATGTAGGACTCTAAAGACTCGTCAATACGACGGCAGCAGGTGATGATCATATCAAACACCTACAAGCCGCAAGCGGTCTGCTAAACGTAACGGCCACCCGGGTATTGAGCGATCTGAAGATCGACGAGCAAGCCCGCTCACACTCCAGTGAATCCAACCAGTAACACTACCGTACAGTCCGGTCTGATCGTCTGATATGTCGCATATCTTGCCTAGGGGTGGTAAACGTCAGACCCCAATAGCTCGATAAGTCGTGTCGATATGAGGTCTATAACAATTCGAGAAACTACTGGTAACACTTACCAGTAAATCTCAGCAACCCTGGCCAGGGATTTCCTGTTATAGCCAATCGAACACAGCGCAACATCAACCCCCTATACCGGGAGAGACGAATCCCCTCATATCGCTCATTGCCTCCATGTGACTCGGGACTGTACCCAAAAACCACCGTTTTGCATGCCCTCTTGGACGTGGTAAGATGGAAATCAAAGCACAGTGGGAACCACACAAGACTCTATGACGATCTCGGGTCAACAGACTACTCTGTACCAGTGTCACCAGAGAACTGCCATCTGACGTAAGGTATAATACCATCTGGGAGTTCTCGGCGAGTCCGTCCAGTGTACCCAGTCTCCACTGAGCACCCGTATATCATCTCTGATGTCAAACACCAATGGATATGGGATCATCCATCGCCCATCTGTATGGGTCGAGAAGGTATGCGCTAGTCTACACTGGTATATCGATGCCCCGTCTCGATACACCCACGACTAGGGACTTTGAAGGATGTACTTATGGACTACCATGTCCCCACTAGTATGATCCGCATCATAGTCCAGGTAGTCAAGTACAGATCCTAAGGGCTTTACCAACATGTAACAGAGAGACAATCAGCATACACGTTAAGGTAAAGACCGACCAGATAGCATACTATCATGTTGAGCAAGAAAGTCCTCCCTATATATGTCCCAGCATCCACTACAATATACATCCAATGTACAGTAATGGCCTCTAGGGCATACATATAACTAACAAACCCGCATGTTATACTGTGCTGGGGAACGTTGGTTCCGTTCTTTCTTATAAGAGTTATAGGACTGAACAGGATATAGGGGAATACCAGGATTCCCATGCCACCCGTGTGAAGAAAGTACATGTTGATGCATTTTCTTCGGGTGTGTTCGTTACAGAGAACTGTTTCTCCATTTGCTCTACGTCCTGGGTATTAGATACCGGGTGAGGATCCCATATATGTAATCAGTTACATGGGCTTAGGAAAGGTAGAGAACTTGGAGAAGGTGATAAAGACATAAGGGTTGGAAATGGTGCAATTGTTGCAGCTAAAACCGTCGGGGAATATCACCTTGTATTGCCAACTGGTAATACATTGATTCTGAATGAATGCTATTACATGCCGAACCTGATATGCAACATTATATCGGTTTCTTTGTTAAGTAAAGAGGGATATAATTTTGTATTACAGGATAATGTTATGAACATTTTTCTAAACCAAAAGTTGGTTGGATCAAGCATGTTGTGCAATGGCATTTATGTTCTAAATCAATCAACAGTTCTGAGCATAACAAACACACACAAGAGGAAGAGTTCAGAAATGAACGAATCCTTCTTGTGGCATTGTAGACTTGGTCATATAAATGCGACACGACTAGCTAAGTTGCATAAGGATGGATATTTGAAACCGTTTGAATTTTCATCTTATGATACTTGCCAGTCATGTCTCAAAGGAAAGATAACCAAAACTCCGTTTACGGGACACGGAGAGAGAGTTACGGAACTCTTGGGACTGATAGATAGTGATGTATGCGGTCCCATATCTACACATGCCAGGGATAGTTCTTCGTACTTCATTACATTCACTGACGATCTCTCAAGATACGGACATGTGTTCTTGATAAAACACAAGTCTGAAGCTTTTGAGAAATTTAGAGAATATAAACAAAAAGTTGAGAACCAAACCGGGAAAAGTATTAAAATCCTTCGATCTGATCGAGAAGGTGAATACTTGAGCAATGAATTCCTGGACTTCCTAAAAGAGAATGGGATTCTCTCTCAGCTGACTCCTCCATATACACCACAACACAACGGTGTATCGGAACGGAGGAACCGCACCCTATTAGATATGGTGCACTCTATGATGAGTACAGCTGAGTTACCTATTTCCTTCTGGGGGTATGCGCTGGAGACAGCAGCATACCTATTGAATCAAGTTCCATCTAAATCTGTACCTACCACACCATATGAGATATGGAGTGGGAAGAGGCCATATTTTAAACGAGTTAAGATATGGGGTTGTTCGGCCTATGTCAAAAGAAAAAATCCGGAAAAACTCGAGGCACGGTTAGTTCTTTGCAAGTTTGTGGGATATCCAAAAAACACATATGGGTATTTTTTCTACCACGGTGAGGAACAAAAGGTGTTTGTTTCTCAACATGCCACCTTTTTGGAAAATGAATTTCTTGTAAAAGATATTAGTGGCAAAGTGGTAGAGCTGGAAGAGGTTCCAGATACACAAATTGCAACTGAAGATTTAGTGGAACCAGAGGATTCGGTAGTTCCCGATGAACCCCAGCCACTCCGCCGATCTAGTAGGGTTCCTCACCCACCTGAGAGATACTACGGTTTTCTCATGGATGGTGGGTGCGAGGATTGCATCATGGTTGATGATGACCCAACTAGCTTCGAGCAGGCCATTACGAGTGGTGACTCAGTGAAATGGCTGATGCAATGCGGTCCGAGATGGAATCCATGTACACCAACAAAGTATAGACTTTGGAAGATGCTCCTGAAGGGATAAAACCCATTGGGAGCAAGTGGATCTTCAAGAAAAAACTTGGTGTAGATAGGAAAGTGGAGACTTTCAAAGCTAGACTTGTAGCAAAGGGTTTTCGTCAAAGACCAGGTGTGGACTATGACGAAACCTTTTCTCCAGTAGCTATGCTTAAATCCATCCGGATCATGCTTTCCATCGCTGCGTATCATGACTATGAAATATGGAAAATGGATGTTAAGACCGGCTTTCTAAACGGTGATTTAGAAGAGAGCGTGTACATGACTCAGCCAAAGGGCTTCGTAGCTAGTGGGAGCAGCGGGAAGGTGTGCAAGCTGCTTAAATCCATTTATGGATTAAAACAAGCATAACGGAGTTGGAACATCTGCTTTGACGTCGTTATCAAAGAGTTTGATTTTGTCAAAAACATAGATGAACCTTGTATCTACAAGAAGGTGGAAGAGAGTAAGGTTGTCTTCCTCGTATTGTACGTGGACGACATACTCTTGATAGGAAATGACATTCCTATGCAGCAATCGGTCAAGCTCTTCTTATCACAAAGATTCTCAATGAAAGATCTAGGTGAAGCCTCCTGCATACTGGGAATTATGATCTATAGAGATAGATTTAAAAGGATATTGGTGTTAGTTATATGTATGCCCTAGAGGCCATTACTATACATTGGATGTATATTGTAGTGGATGCTTGGACATATATAGGGAGGACTTTCTCGCTCGACATGATAGTATGCTATCTGGTTACTCTTTACCTTAACGTGTACACTGATTGTCTCTCTGTTACATGTTGGTAAAGCCCTTAGGATGTGTACTTGACTACCTGGACTATGATGCGGATCATACTAGTAGGGACATGGTAGTCCATAAGTACATCCTTCAAGGTCCCTAGTCGTGGGTGTATCGAGACGGGGCATCGATATACCAGTGTAGACTAGCGTATACCTTCTCGACCCATACAGATGGGCGATGGATGATCCCATATCCATTGGTGTTTGACATCAGAGATGATATACGGGCGCTCAGTGGAGACTGGGTACACTGGACGGACTCGCCGAGAACTCCCAGATGTTATTATACCTTACGTCAGATGACAGTTCTCTGGTGACACTGGTACAGAGTAGTCTGTTGACCCAAGATCGTCATAGAGTCTTGTGTAGTTCCCACTGTGCTTTGATTTCCATCTTACCACGTACAAAAGGGCGTGCAAAACAGTGGTTTTTGGGTACAGTCCCGAATCACATGGAGGCAATGAGCGATAGGAGGGGATTCGTCTCTCCCGGTATAGGGAGTTGATGTTGCGCTGTGTTCGATTGGCTATAACCGGAAATCCCTGGCCAGGGTTGCTGAGATTTACTGGTAAGTGTTACCAGTAGTTTCTCGAATTGTTATAGACCTCATATCGACACGATTTATCGAGCTATTGGGGTCTGACGTTTACCACCCCTAGGCGAGATATGCGACATATCAGACGACGAGACCGGACTGTACGGTAGTGTTACTGGTTGGATTCACAGGAGTGTGAGCGGGCTTGCTCGTCGATCTTCTGATCGCTCAATACCCGGGTGGCCGTTACGTTTAGCAGACCGCTTACGGCTTTTGGGTGTTTGATATGATCATCATCTGCTGCCGGCGTATTGACGAGTCTTTAGAGTCCTACACAGAGGTTTCCTGGCTCAAGCGAAACGAAATAGGAGCACATATGGGATATGTGCGGGACCGAGAATAATGCGTGTATGTGATACCGTATTTCATTCTCGCGATGTATGTGTCGAATGGTTGTATGCGATATAACCTAGTTATCGAATCAAGGATTGATTCGATAAGCCGATACGTTGGATACTAGCCGGTTATATGCGACATGACCGGATCATTGAATCAAGTGTTGATTTAATGATTTAATGTATAATTATATATTTGATATATTACTTTGCATTAACTAGTATTGGTTCACTTTAAATGGATTTACTCACTTGTATTGCATATTGTATATGTGATATATTTTGGTGCACATGATTGTATCATGTTTGATGATACATTCTAGCTTGGTTTTGTGTGAAGTATTAAACCATGGTTAGTTAGTGGTTAGGGTATCATTTCTTTTACTTATTCATTTATTTATTTTATTTATTTCCGTTCTTTTAGTTTAGTTGTAAACTAGTTGCTTTGGTCGCCTAAATTTCTAGTTAACGATCCGTATTAGGGTTTCTCGGCACCGTATTTTTGAAATTAGCATGGTTGATGCCTTGTGAGACCTAATTAGAGTGCCTAGGAACCCTACAGTGGTATCAGAGCCTAGCTAGAGCCTTAGGCGATGCGTAGACGGAGTTAGAAGTCCGATCGACCCGAAACCCCGATTAAAACATGCTCTCTGGACATTTTTTAAATTCGTGGATTTTTGTGAATTAAAAATATGTAGAAAACTAAGTAGAATATTCTAAGAATTACTGTGTAAAACGGGACCCATGAATCGATAATAGTGCGGCGGAACCGCGGCATTGGCATGCCCAATGCGGCGGTTCCGCGGCAACTTGATCTCTTCTCACACTTTTTGCTGCACAGTAATTCTTATATATTTTTTCTGGTTTTTCTGGGAATTTTTAATAATTATTCAAGAGTTGAATTTTCTGGGTTGTATTGGGGACTCGGTGTACCGATCGGATTGTCTAATTCTGTCTGTGTGCTTTTCCGGGTATTTTTTAGAATATGTTAAAAAGTTCGACCGGATATAAATACCCACTTTTTCCCCTGTCGGGAAATTTCCAAGTGTTGGATCTTTCCGTGGTTTAACGACGTTCTAAGTAGTGCAAGTAACGCGATGGTCCCTCTAGAAGACAACAAACCTTAACTCGATTATGTGACCGTCTTGAACTGCCCTTTGAACCTTCGGGTTTGGGGCAGTACGGCGTGCCACATGTGAGGCGTTGGCTTGACCCTTCTACGGCTGGACCGTTGGTACTGAGGCACGAACTGAATGTTGTAAGACTTATTTCATGTGTTGAGCTGTTTCGGGAAAACTTGGGTGTTCGAATGTTCGATCGGAAAGTTTAACATTTTCTATTTTATCCGGAATGTGATACAATAATTGGAATTCACAAGTAGTTATGTGATAACTGAATGAATGTTATAAACACAGCAGTTTAGTCTCACTTGATCGGTTGCCACGAAATTTTGATGTGATCAAAAGTCCGTCGCAATCACGTAGCGTACGCGGATACTCGCCGGATAAACTTAATAGACAGCTACACCCCTTAACCCCGACCAAGTGACTGTAGGAGAACCCCGTCGCCGAAAGCATCCGTTCGGGTGCTCGCGGTAGCGGTGTTCCGCCTTGGTGCACTTCGTCGACGGTATCGGGGGTGCGGCCGTCTACTGAAGTTTGCGACGAGCATTCGATCAGGATGTCGGGAATCTTGTTGAATTGCCCGACTTGATATTGAAAAGAGTTTTCGATAATGAGACTAAACTGCGGGGTTTATAATTGTTAGGCATTCGATGTCTAAGTAATTCATTTGGTCAGGCATGCGATGTCTGAGGTGGTTGCGGATTCCAACTGTTGTAGTTTTACACTTTCTTTTCTGTGACCGTAAGTGTAATATGTGATATCGCCGGTTTCGTTCCTATATGTCAACGACAATTGGGATGCGCATATTTACTTACGTTGATGACATGTGATGTTATGTGTTGCTGGATATGTTATATTGGATCGTCGTGTTTGAATAGCCGGGGGGATTTTATGTGAGATGAGTGTTTTTCATTTTCATTCATGTAAAAACATGTATGTAATATTCTTTTATTGGGACACTTCCAGGTTGCGGAAGATGTCACCCTTTGTATATTATTTTCTTTTCCGCACTAGGATAGACCCAAGGAGGAGGGCACAAGTAACCGGGTTCTGGGGTCCAGTAGGAGACCAACTCGAGGAGTCGAGTCCGGGTCTCCTAACCCTAGAATTGGTAGGGTTACTTGCCGCTCTCGTAGGGGTCTAGGGGTGTGGGTTTGGCTATTCATCGCGACCGTGGAATCCGTGTTTTATACTGGCTCGTATTGAAAACACGGACGTCCTAGTATATCCAATATTTCATATGATTCTTCTGCCGCGATATCTGTGATATGATCATGTGATGTTCTGTGATAGATACAGTATATAGTATATATGATATATTATATAGACGTTACTTATGTTTTACACCCGCGCTAGCCCTGCCCTGCTCTGCCGTTAGTTACCTAACCTAACGGTGCACGAGGGGACATCGAGGCGAATGCGGATGGCATAAGTGTACGTCGTATTTATCTGTGATGTTTAGGTAACTTAAATGATGGGACTTCATTAATGAGATTAATGAAATAAAAGAAACCTAAGATGTTGTAGAATCGAATTTCAAAATAAAACAGGTAGCTACAGTTCTTGCTTTGCACAGCGGTATATATGATATATCCTGCACCTTATTCGATGAGGACAGGACCGAGATCCCTTCACCGGGAGTGACTCCTTTAGCAATAACTGGCAGATGCTACACACACGGTTTGTCTTTTGATTGCTTTTAAGAGTTTTTGCTTTGCACAGTGATATATATGATATATCCCGCACCTCATTCGACGAGGAAAGGACCGACGATCCCTTCACCGGGAGTGACTCCTTTAGCAAAACTAGAAAAGCCTCAAAAGCACTCCATTTTTAAAAATCATTTGATTCTACAACGATTTCAAGTTCATTACGCAAATAGGTTTTCAGAAAAACCTGTCGTAGCCCTCCGTCATTTCAGATAAGTACTAGTTAGTATTCGTGCTGCGGTTGTTTGGCATGCGTCAAGGCGTAGTGTACGGTAGCTAACTAGTGCTTATCTGCTAGCATATGATGCGATTGGATTAGGGTATTCGTACGGCGTTGTTTGGCTTGCGTCAAGGGTCGTGCGGGTGGGTTTAATTCGATCAAGAAATGTACGGGTTGAACTTGACTAGCGGACTATGGGTTGTTTGGCATGCGTCAAGGTCATAGCACGCTAGGGGCAAAATATTATCGGGAATTTCAAGTGTTGAAATTTGCAATGAGATTGCATACCTTCTATGAGATAGTTGGATCCCGATACCCGCTGCGAGTAAGAGTTACTCCTGGGAGAGTTTTACACATTACAATTAGCCGATCAAGTAGGTGTCTAGAAAGGTGTTAACGAGGTTACGCCTCTGGGAAAACGAGGTTTACATTAATTAGGTTCGTGCGAAAGCACGGGGGACCTCCCTCAAAGTACCGACACTGGCCTGGCTGAAAGATTGGCGAACTTGTAGTGTGTAATTAATCCCGGCTAGTCTTTCCTTTTAGGGTTTGAAGGAAGATTTGATAAAAAGCAGTGGGAGCCATCCTGATTAGATAAAATAATAACCAATCTATTCTTGAAAGAGCGCACGCTGAGTGTTTTCTTCTCTCTCTCTCCAGGTAGCGACCGTATCACGCCTTAATCAAGATAATAAAACGGAATATTGACCGAACCCGCTTGTTATACTGAGCTGGGGAACGTTGGTCCCGCTCCAACTTATAATTGTTATAAGACAGAGCAGGAAATTGGGGAATACCAGAATTCCCGTGCCGCCCAAACGAAGAGAGTGCATGCTGATGCATCATCTTCGGGTGTGTTCATTATACAGAACTGTTTCTCAGTATCCTTAGCATCCTTGGTATATGATACCGGATCAGGATCCCAGATATGTAATCTGTTACATAGGGCTATAAAAGGGTAGAAAAACTGAGAACGGGTGATAAGTTTCATGAGGCAGAAAACGGGGCAAGTGTTGCAGCCAAGTCTGTTTGTCACTGTCACCCTGTATTACTAATACATTGATTCTGAACAAATGCTATTAGATACCGAACCTGATATACAAAATCATATCAGTCTCTTTATTAGTAAAGAAATGATAAAATTTTGTATTGTTGGATAATGTTTTGAACATTTCCTATATCAAAAGTTGATCGGTTCAGGCACGTTATCTAAAAGCATTGACGTTCTAAATCAAACTACAGTTCTTCAATATACGGAACACACACAAGAGGAGGAGTTCAGAAATGAACGGATCCTTCTTGAGGTATTGTAGACTAGGTCATATCAATGCGACCCGACTAGCTAAGTTGCACAAAGATGCATATTTAAATCTGTTTGAATTTACATTTTGTGAAACTTGCCAGTCATGTCACAGAGATAAGATGACCATAGCTCTGTTTACTGGAAACAGAGAAAGAGTTATTGAACTCTTGGGACTGATATATGATGATGTATGTAAGGTCCCCTGTCTACACATGCCAGGACTGGTTCTTTATACTTCATTACATTCTCTGATGATCTTTCGAGATTCAGACCTATGTTCCTGTTGAAACACAAGTCCGAACCTTTTGAGATATTCACAGAATATAAGTTAGAAGTAGAGAACCAAAATAAGGGTATATGTATTATGTCCTTTGATGAGATCAAGGAGGAGAATACTTGAGCAAGGAAATCCTGGATTACTGTAAAGGAGAATGAGATTCTCTCTCAGCATTACTCCTCCGTATACACCATAGCACGATGGTATATCGGGGCGGAGCAATAACACCCTATGTGATAAGGTGTGCTCTATGATGAGTACTACTGAGTTACCTATTTCCTTTTGGGAGTTATGCACTTGAGAAGCTGCATAACTATTGAATAGGGTTCAAATCAAATCAGTTGCCTACCACTTCATATGTGATATGGAAAGGGAAGAGCCCATATCTTAAGTTAGTTAAGATTTAGGGTTGTCCGGCCTATGTCTAAAAGCAAAATCCGGACAAGCTCGAGGCAAGGTCTGTTATGTACAACTGAAAATGTTCCAGCTATACAAACTACAACAGATGATTTGATAAAACCAAAGGATTCGATAGTTACCAACGAACCTCGGCCTCTCCGCCGATCTAGTAGGGTTTCTCACCCACCTGAGAGATACTTCTGTTTCTCTATGACAATGGGAGCGAGGATTGCATCATGAGATGATGACCCAACTAGTTTCGAGCTGGCCATCAGGAGTAGGACTCTGTAAGAATGGCTGGATGCTTAGCGATCTGAGATGGAATCCATGTACACCAACAAAGTATGGACTTTGGTTGCTATATCTGAAGGGTTAAATCCCCATCAGGAGCAAGTATATCTTGAGAAGATTACTTGGTGTAGATGGAAAAGTTGAGACTTTCAAAGCTAGACTTGTTAAAGCTTTTCGTCATCGACCAGGCGTGGATAATGATGAAACCTTTTCAAGTGGCTATGCTTAAGTCTATCCAGATCCTACTTGCCACGGCTACATACCATGACTACGATATCTGGCGGTTGGGTGTCATGACTGCTTTTCTAAATGATGTTTTAGAAGAGAGAGTCTATAAGTACACAGCCAGAGGGCTTCGTAGACAGTGGGAGCAGCGGAAACGTGTGCAAGATGCTTTATAGGATAAAGCAGGCATCGCGGAGTTGGAACATCTGTTTTGATGATTTAGTCAAAGAGTTTGACATCATCAAAATGGTAGATGAACCTTGTATAAACAAAAAGGTAGTAGGGAGTATGGTGACGATCCTCGTAGAGTACGTGGATGGCATACTCTTGATAGGGAAGGAGTTTCCTATGCTACGCTCAGTCAAACTCCGCTTATCACAATGATTCTCCATATAGGATCAAAATGATACCTCCTAAATCCTGGATTTTGGATCTATGAGATAGATCTAATTGGATGTTAGGATTCTCACTAGTTGTAGTGAGATGATATCAACCGATCCTGGGGAGAATCACTGGAAGGATTCCAGAGTGATAAGAACGACTGAAAGTCAGTCGCAGGCATTGTCTTTACCCTCAGTAAAGGGACTGTATGTTGGAAGAGTTCCAAGCTAGATACCGTGGCATACTAGACGATAAAGGCTCGATACATCGCTACTTAAGATGCTACCAAAGAGGCTGTTTGGGTGTATATTTGTTCATGAGATGAACTACGTTCCTACCATTGTGAGACAATGGAGTTGTGGCTTATGCCAAGAAACGCAGGTCCCATCAGTGATCCAGACATATTCTAAGGCAGTATCACCTGATCATGGAGATGGTTGATCTCCAGGGTGATCGAGGTTAGGAGAGTGGACTCAGAGGACAACACGGCGGATCCACTCACAAAGGCCTTTTCCCAGAGAGAGACTTTTATGGGATGGTTGAGTATGAGATACTACAACCACTGCTATCAGATGGCCCTAGTGCAAGTGGGAGATTGTTAGTTATATGTATGCCCTAGAGGCCATTACTATACATTGGATGTATATTGTAGTGGATGCTTGGACATATATAGGGAGGACTTTCTCGCTCGACATGATAGTATGCTATCTGGTTACTCTTTACCTTAACGTGTACACTGATTGTCTCTCTGTTACATGTTGGTAAAGCCCTTAGGATGTGTACTTGACTACCTGGACTATGATGCGGATCATACTAGTAGGGACATGGTAGTCCATAAGTACATCCTTCAAGGTCCCTAGTCGTGGGTGTTGTTGGGGTAAAAATTTACACCCCGGTTGACCAAGTCAACCCCAAGCCAAGTGGGCCCAAGCCCAGATCCAGTAGGCCCATGCCCGGGTCGAGCCCGAACATGAAGCGGGCGGCCTCCCCCCACGCCAAGATAAAATTTTTTGTAATAAACAATTTTTGTTGTATTTCTTTTATTTTTCTTTATGGATAAATGTAAGGAAAATAGGCATAAAGCCAAATTTTTGTAAAGCCCATGGCTTATGTGCATAAAGAAATGGCACTTGAGCCATGGGGTGGGCAAAATGCCATTTTTGTGAAGCCCAAGGGGCTATGTGTAAAGTGTATGGCCTATAAAGGCAAAGATAGTGAAATATCTCAACAACTTTTTTCTCTCTCCAAAAAAAAAAAGAAGAATCCAGATCTGCCTCTTTCTCCTTCCTCAAGGTTCTAAAACCTTCTTTTTTTTTCTTTTGAATTAAATCAAGAGTTTAACTCTTCCTTTCCTCAAAACAAATAGATTTCCACCATAAAACCTACAAAGGGGAGCTCGGATCTCCAATCAGATCTCGAAAAGGGGAGGCTTTTAAGGCTGATCCCCTTTTCTCCAAGATCCCGCCGGTCAAGAGCAAGAAGAAGGAGACCCATCTCCAAAGATCTAACTTTGGACAGACCCAAGGCTAAAAAGAAGAGCAATAAATCCCTAGGAGTTTAACTCCTTTCTAAAGTTGCTGGAGTTTAACTCCATAAATTAATTTCTGTTGGAGTTTAACTCCATAAATTTGTTTCTGTTAGGAATTCAACTCCAAAGATTCCCTTGGGAGTTCAACTCCCCAGCCTAGGGACTAGGCTTCCCTTTCCGCGGGTTTTTTCCGCGGTCATGTGTGCCCACATGACCCCGGGGCGCCAAAGCGCCCATCGGTCACGTGTGCGCACGTGACCCCTGGGGCGCCAAGACGCCCATCGGTCACGTGTGCCCACGTGACCCCGGGGCGCCAAAGCGCCCATCGGTCACGTGTGCGCACGTGACCTCTGGGGCGCCAAGACGCCCATCGGGCACGTGTGCCCACGTGACCCCGGGGCGCCAAAGCGCCCATCGGTCACGTGTGCGCACGTGACCCCTGGGGCGCCAAAACGCCCATCGGTCACGTGTGCCCACGTGACCCCTGGGGCGCCAAGGCGCCCATCGGTCACGTGTGCCCACGTGACCCCGGGGGGCGCCAAAGTGCCCATTGGTCACGTGCGCGCACGTGACCCCGGGCATTAGGGCGCCTACCTGCTGTGCGAGCGTCCTTTAGACGCCTTTTTTTGTTTTCTTTTCCCCCTCGTTTTACGTGCACTCCCCAACGAAATCCCTTCTTTAAACCTTTTTTTTTACAAAAAAAATATTCTTTGGAGTTTAACTCCACAATAAAGTTCTATTTTAGGAGTTCAACTCCGCATAAAATTCTTTTAGGAGTTTAACTCCATTTAAAATTCTTTGGAGTTTAACTCCACAATAAAATCCTTTTTGAAATTAAACTCCACTTTTTTTTAAAAAAAAAGGGGGGAAGAAAACATACGCAGACTCCACGACACCGTCTTCCGTTAGAAAAAATATCTAACGGGGCGCTGCCCCGCACCCCGCAAGGGGGCTGCTAGCCCCCTTGACCCCCAGCCCGCTATCCGGGTAGCGGGACCCCCGTAAAAACTCTGCGGGGCCCCCGATATTTCCAAAACCCCTTCAAAACACGATACTGCACATTGAGTTCGCATGACCAGTTTAACCCGTCAATCGGAGGTTCCTTCGCTCCAAATGCGAGGGGTAATTAACGGCAGCTTAGTCCGCGGTTGCCGGAGATTCGGATCCCCACAATCAATAAACCCCGGCCTACCCTAGGCAGGGGGAATCTGTAATGCGCCTGACAAGGGCGCACGTATTCCCATCTCAATGGGGTGACGAAAAACACCCTACAGATTTCTGGCACGCCCGGTGGGACCCTCTCTCCTCCCATATTTCGGGTTAAGCGTTCATGCGAACTCATTTAACATATACGCCGATGTTTGTACTAAAATAATTTCTTTCTTTCGTGCAACAATCAACTTTCAATGACGATGTCTCCCAAGACGAATTCGGCTTACGACGCGACCCCGATCTCGTACGTAGTCAAGATCAATGCCCGCGTAGTTTTCCCCTCCAGTCTCAGCCGGCAATGGGAGGAGCCACCCCGTCAATTTGGTTCCGTCATCATCTACCCTGCCGGAAGCGCTCATCTGGCGGAGATCCCAGCAGAACAGGTGGCCAAGCCGGTCTCAAGGGGTAAGAGGCCGAACATCGTGATCGCCAAGGCACCACAACCGAAACTTAAGAGGGTGTCTGAACGACTCCCTGGTGCTCCAGCGGGGGGCAAGAACTTCGGTACAAAGGGCAACATCAAATGTTGCGGACGAGCTCAGGCGATGACTCCAACAAATGCACGATCGAGCGTATCTCCAAGGCCTTCCATCGCCCGGTCTGCGGCGTCTTCCCAAAGAGCCGAAGTCTGCCAGGTGCTTAGAACAGAAAAGTTAAGGCAGAAGCGTCTCAGGTATCGAGCCAACAAGAGGGCCAAGGCTTCGGCCAAATGGAATTGTGTGAAGTTCCAAGTGCAGGGTTGCCCCGCGACGACGGCTGAGTCGGACATGAGAATCAGCAATTCCTTCGAGCCTCTGAGGTGGGTTCAGAAAAATGCCATGACCGCCAGAATCAAGAAGACAGCGGTCCGAACAGTGCCACAAAGAGACGTGTCCCGGCCCCAACAGAAAAAGTATGACACTGTCTCTTCAAGGGTCTATCAGGCGCTCTGTGTCGCACGAAAGCAGCGGGGCAAATCCAGAAAAGAAGCGCCAGCCCTATTCAAGAAGCCGGTTAGGCCAGCCGCCTTCAATCGACTACCAGCTACCGAAGCAAGGAGGTCAAGACAGCGATCCGTGAAATCAGCCGCCAATGATCGAAGGACGGCCGGATATATCATCCATACGGTCTATATGGCGGGCGGGTGCCCCAGCGACAACCTTCGCAGCAAAAGCAAGGATGGGGCCACCACATCCCAAGCCCAATCTAGCCTGAATGTGGTTGCCGCCGCCCAAGAACAGCCACCCCCACTGGATGAAGAAAACCCTCTCGATGAGGATGATAGGCAGAAAGACCCCTCGGTCAATGCAGAGTCAAGCTCGGACAGCGAGGAAGAGCCGACTTTCCGCCCCAGGACTGCAGAGCAGGAACTGCTTCAAGAGCTTCGAAAACAGCTCAGGAGCAAAGATAAAGAGATGGCCAAGCTCTATTCAAAGATTGACGACCTAACGAACGTGGTGATGCAACTTACGGCTCAAATTGCTCGAGCGCCTCCCAATCAAGCGCAAGCCGCTACTAATCAGCCGGGTGATGACAATCCGAGGCAGCCAATGCCTGTTCCCTTGGGACCAAGGCTGGTCGAGCCGCATGAAAGCCGGCCACACTCCGCTTCTGGGGACGCCTTGGCCCAAGATAGCACTATCCCGCTAACACAGGATCGGATAATGGATTTGGTCACCAGCAAGGTTAAAACATTGGTGGCCGAAGCTGAAGCTCAGAAAGAAATCGGCAGTAGTGGGCGGCCATATCCCGCACAGTACGATCTGATTGAGTTCCCAAGCGGCTACGTCATTCCTAAGTTCGGAAGATTTGATGGAACGGGGAATGCAAACCAGCACGTCGCCCACTTCAAAGCATCGTGCGGAAATACAGGGGGCAATGACGCGCTCCTTCTTCGTCAGTTTGTCAACAGCCTGACCGGCGTCGCCTTCGACTGGTATGCGAGTATACCGGACGGGTCCGTCATTACCTTTGCCCAAATGGAGTCCCTGTTTCGGCAAAGGTTCATGAGTGTCAGTGATAAAATCTCCATTGCCGACCTTGTGAGGACCAAGCCGGGGAAGAATGAAAGCAACACCGACTTTATCGCCCAATGGCGTAATCTCACAGTCAAGTGCGAACCGCCGCTAGAGCAGGACCAGTCCGTCAGCCTTCTCATTGGGAACCTCAGCAATTGGATGGTCCCATTCTTGTGTACAGCGGGCCTTAAGACATTTCAGGAGATAACCAAGAAAGTCCAAATGCTGGAACGCTCGAAGCAGGAGTCCCCGCCGGATTCTCAGAGAGACAAAACTTGGAAAAGCAAGCGGGACGACAACCGTAGAAGCGGGAGTTCTAGCAGTACCAATGTCTTCAATGCGTCTGACAATGAAGAAAAGCGAAGGGCGGCCGAATCCAAAACTAACCGGTCTCGAAAGCCATTGCTGGGAGGAGATGGGCCCACCCTAGAGGAGAAAAAGAACAAGGTTTACTCTTTCAGAAGGGACAAGGTCCGCAAGATATTTAAAGATGCCTTGAACAACGGCCTACAATTGCCGGAGTCGAAAAGACCCCAAGAAGCGAAAATGACCGACAATCCTCTGTATTGCCCGTACCACCGAGTAGTGAGCCATGCAATCGAGGATTGCTATATCTTCAAGGACTGGGTCGAGAAGAAGTACAAGGCTGGAGAGATCGAGCTGTCCATAAGCGTGTTGGTGAACAATCAAGTTGCAACCGCCAACTTTATACAGACAGAAGTTGAAGCCTTCTGGGAGCAGACAGCTGAACCCGCTGCCCTGACAAACGAAACTGACTCATCGCGGCCTCCATGGAGTATGCACATATCTAATAAGACGAAGAAGATGCTAAAGCTGCTTCAGAAAGAGCCCAGGATGAAATGGGAAGGACAGAAGAAGCCTACCAGTCCAGCTTCCAATGCGGCTCCATCAGGCTCAAAATCCAAGAAGCTTAAGAAGAAGAAAAGTGCAGCTCGGCGCGAAAAAGAGTCTGCAGGGAGATCGACCATTCAAAAATATATCGATTCCCTTGAAGAATATGAACAAAAGGAAAGAACATTGATTCAATTGAAGGAGTTCTTCCCTGTAGAAGCGGCTGAAATTCTGGAGGAGTTAGAAGAAGACTCCAATGAAGAGATCCCAGTAGTGACCTGCTACGCCATCCATCTTGGCAGCGACTCGGAAGAGGAGCTTTGTTTTCCCGAAGAGGACGAGGAGCTCGCCACAACGACCAATCAAATCCAGCTCAGAAGCGGCAGGGCTCTACCGCCAAATCAGGGCAACGCCCCAAAAGGGAAGGAAAAACAAGTCGTTAATGAAGAAGATGGCAGAGAACCGGCTGATGAAAACGTAAGTCCTTCCTCGGTGGACTATAATGTCTTGGCGCATCTCCGGAAGCTTCCGTCTCTCCTGAGCATCTACGACGCCTTGGTCCTATCTAAGGAGCTTAGAGATGTTCTCATCCATGCTCTACAAAACCCCGAGCGGTATCAGGCTCACTTTGCGGAAATTAATATGAAAGAAGCCCAGCACGCTTTGCATGCCGCCGCAGTCACATTTAAGGATGAAGACTTGCTACTGGGAACGGCTGAGCATAATCGGCCGCTTTACGTGACCGGGTATAGCGACGGAGATAGAATTAATCGCATATTGATTGATCCGGGATCCTCAGTGAACATTATGAACTTGCGAACTCTGAAGAGTTTGTCAATGGACGTCCGACATCTGTCAAGGGAAAGGATTGTCATTCAAGGCTTCAACCAAAATTGCCAGCAAGTTCTGGGGTCCATAGCTCTGCCAATCAAATTCGGGGATCTGCAAACTGAAGCTAAGATATACGTGATCGACGCCGACACGTCTTATAAGATTCTCTTAGGGCGGCCGTGGCTCCACGATTATGGCATCATTCCGTCAACTCTCCATCAATGCATGAAGTATACTAAAAATGGCAAAGAAAGACGCATTGACGGAGACATCCAGCCGTTCGGTGTGCATGAAGTCCGATATGAAGATTCTCGGTACTTTATGAACCACCAAAATGATAAGCCACAACTGACTGAGGATAGACTGGCCCCAAGACTCAAAAGCAAATCTGCGCCGCCTGTCACTTTCAAAAGCAAAAATACCCAAGTGCGCCCGCATTTCGGCAGCGACACTGACGAGTCCGACACTGGAAGCCCGTCCTTCCGTAAAACTCGCCCTCACTTCGGCAGCGATACGGACGAATCTGTTACTGAAGGCCCATCTAGCAGCAAAGTCCGCCCTCATCTTGGCAGTGACACTGAAGAGTCAGAAGAGGAGGACCTGCCGTGCAACAGCTGTGCAGATTGGCCCCCCATGCAGCAAGCGAAACTACGAGAGACATTCAAAGTCGCAGAAGGGTCCCTGGCCATCACAAGGGTGCCGGAACGGATGTGCAAAGAGCTCGACGCATTGTCAGTCTCTACCGTGGACCAGCTGAAAACTTTCTACGTGCCCGGGAGGAGAAATGGACAGAAGGGCATCCTGTTTTACAGGTCAAACCCCGTTGTGCACCCGGACGATCTTTCCATCGCGTGCCTCCCCTATGAGAGAGGCATAAGAGCCGTCCTCAATCCCAGATACTATGCGCCCGAGATGCGGGAATACTTTAAGAAGTGCGGATGCCGGTTATATCAAACAGAGTCCGAAGCAAAGTTTTACGAAAGGTTATGGTATCCGCCCCAAGTTCGAGCACTCATCGATGGATGAATTCCAGATAGACGGGGCATAGGCTACATTCAACCCGATTCCAAAGTGTGATACATGATCCATGTTGGTGAGGCCGACGAAAGATCAAATGATGACGACGAGATAGCCGAGCCAGAAGAAGCTCCTCAAGAGCTCGAAGATGGCAGACAAGCAACCTTTGACGAGCTAACCGAGATTGACTTAGGAACGCCCGATAATCCAAGGCCAACCTACATCAGTTCACTCTTGTCGGAGGTAATGAGAGAGCAGATAATTGCCCTGCTGCGTGAGTTCGTCGACTGCTTCGCGTGGACATACAAAGAAATGCCTGGCCTTTCCCCTGAGGTAGCCATGCATAAGCTGGCTATATCTCCTGATGCTAAACCAGTCAAACAAGCTCCTCGAAGAATGAGAAGGGAGTTGGAAGAAAAGGTCATCGAGGAAACCAAGAAGCTCATCGATGCCGGCTTCATCAGGGAAGAGAAATATGCAGACTGGATCGCATGCATAGTCCCAGTGAAGAAGAAAAATGGGCAGATCCGAGTTTGTGTCGATTTCAGGGACCTCAACAAGGCATGTCCTAAAGACGACTTCCCGCTACCGGTCATGGAAATGATGGTCGATGACACCTCAAATTACGAGCTGTTCACCTTTATGGACGGCTCGTCTGGATACAATCAGATCAAGATGTCGCCTGAGGATGAGAAGCACACAGCATTTCGAACCCCGATCGGAATATATTGCTACAAGGTGATGCCGTTCGGATTGAAGAACGCAGGTGCTACATATCAAAGGGCAATGACCAATATCTTTGATGACCTAATTCATAAAGTCGTCGAATGCTATGTTGATGATCTGGTCGTTAAGACAAAAGCCAAGGCCGATCATATCCAAGATCTCAGGACCGTTCTCACCAGACTGAGGGAATACGATCTGAAGATGAATCCTCTGAAGTGCGCTTTTGGCGTGTCATCGGGAAAATTCCTGGGCTTCATAGTCCGACATCGAGGGACCGAAGTTGACCCATCAAAGATAAAGGCCATCACAGAGATGCCCACTCCGAAGAGTCTGACGCAGCTAAGATCTTTTCAAGGCAAGCTTGCTTATATACGGAGGTTTATCTCAAATTTATCAGGGAGATGTAGGCCCTTCTCAAAGCTCATGAAGAAAGGAGCTCCTTTTATCTGGGATGCCGAATGTCAAGCAGCGTTCGAAAGCATCAAACAGTACTTGTTGCACCCCCAAGTGCTGGCCGCTCCCATTCCAAATAAACCGTTGATTCTCTACACTGCCGTGCTAGATGAGTCACTCGGTGCACTCCTCGCTCAGAATAACGAGGAGGGAAAGGAAAATGCCCTCTACTACCTCAGTCGAACTCTAGTCGGGACGGAATACAACTATTCCCCAATCGAAAAGCAATGCCTGACTCTGATATTTGCTGTGAAGAAGCTGAGGCACTATCTGCTGGCTCATCGGGTTATGCTGATCTCCAAGGTCGACCCGCTCAAACACTTGATGACCAAAGCAAGCCTAGCCGGCAGAATGGCAAGATGGGCTATCATGCTACTTGAGTTCGACATAGTTTATACTCCTCAGAAAGCAGTAAAAGGGCAAGCTCTTGCAGACTTTCTCGCCGCGCATCCTATACCAGAAGGGTCGCCGCTAGATTGCGAGTTACCCGACGAACAAGTGCTGCACCTCGGGGAAGATGAGCCATGTTGGGAGCTCTACTTCGATGGAGCCTCATCAATGAGGACCTCCAGTAAATCAGGCGTCCCGGAGATAAAAGCAGGGATAGGATTGGTGTTCGTCACACCATCAATGGGAACCCTACGGCGTTCTTTCGCTCTCACCGAGCCTCGCACAAACAATGAGGCCGAGTATGAAGCTCTGATAGCTGGTTTGGAGCTCGCCATAGAAATGGAAATCCTTCGGCTACGGGTTTACGGTGACTCCCAGCTTGTCGTCAACCAAGTAAGCGGCGATTATAAGATATACAAACCCGAATTAGCTTGATACAGAGGTCGAGTGGTGGAACTCATGAAACGGTTCACTCATATTGAACTAACGAGAGTCCCTAGAGCGTTGAACGGAAAGGCTGATGTACTCGCTCGCTTGGCCAAGGAGCTGGCTGATCCTGACATGGACGAAATTCTGATCACAGTCAGGAGCCGGCAAATTCTACCCCCAGTCTCTCTACGAGAAGAGGAAAGCGCGGAACAGAAGAGCAGTCCTGCCGAAGAAGCTTCGATCATCCAAGACGATCCCGATTGGAGAGAACCCTTCATTGAGTACCTCCGATACGACAAGCTGCCCGAAGAAAAATCTGCGAGGATTCAGCTGAAGAAAAGAGCTCTCCGATACGTGTTTGTAAATGACACGTTATACCGCAGGTCATATGACCAACTCTGGCTCAGGTGCCTATCATCGGCCGAAGCCCAAAAGGTCATGAAAGATGTTCACTCGGGCGTTTGCGGTGCTCACCAATCTGGCCCCAAGATGCGACTTCAAATCAAATGGCTTGGGTATTACTGGCCCACTATGATACGGGATTGTGGAGAACATGCAAAGAAATGTCAGATCTGCCAAATCCATGGTGATTTCATTCACAAGCATCCCAATCCGTTGCATCCTACGGTGGCGTCGTGGCCCTTCGAAGTCTGGGGCACCGACATTGTCGGCCCAATTGATCCTCCGTCATCCAAAGGCCATCGGTTCATACTGGCCGCGACAGACTACTTCTCCAGATGGGCTGAAGCTGTCCCGCTAAAAGAAGTCAAGATAAAAGATATTCTGACATTCTTCCAACATAATATTCTATACCGCTTCGGTACACCAAGAAGGATCATTTCTGACAACGGGCCTTCTTTCAAAAGCTTCAATGTCTCAAGGTTCGCTACTCAGCACAAGATAGACTGGAGATATTCCTCCATCTATAATCCAAGAGCCAATGGGCTAGCCGAAGCCTTCAATAAGACTCTATGCAAGCTCCTGAGAAAAAATGCTTCAGCCAACAAGAGAGACTGGAATCTCAAACTTCACGAGGCGTTGTGGGCATATCGTACCACGCACCGTACTCCAACTCAGTCCACTCCATACTCATTGCTCTTCGGAGTGGAGGCGGTCCTCCCCCTCGAAGTAGAAGTTCCGAGCTTAAGAATGGCCGTTCAACATGAGTTGACGGAAGAGGAAAACGTGCTCCTTCGACTTGAAGAGCTCGATGCCCTCGAAGAAAAGAGGCTTGCGGTGCAGCAAAGTCTGGAGCTATACCGAGCCCAAATGTCACGGGCCTATGACAAGATAACTCATCTCCACGCTTTCAAGAAAGGTGAATTGGTGTTGGTCCTCAAAAGACCGATCATCCTCAATCGACATGCCAAGGGAAAATTCGAGCCAAACTGGGAAGGACCATACGTCATCGAGAAAGTGTTCGACGGAGGATCCTACCAACTAATAAGTGCCGAGGGAGAAAGGCCCATGCCACCCATCAATGGCCGATACCTCAAGAAATACTACACGTGAATGCTCCAAGTCGCAGGCGAACTGAGCACATCAGCCCTACGGTCTGGATCATACATCCTGCAAAACCGTATACAATCCACGGGCGTAAATGACCCCTATTTCTCCCAAATCCTGCCGGTGAGACTACTTTTAAAGTCCCACCAGCGGCAAAAAAAGGGAAAAGGAAAGAAAAAACAAAGAAGAAGAAGAAATAAATGGTATGTCCACAAGCAAAACGGGCACGGATGAAAACCCGAAAGGGTTCCGTGAGTAAAAACAGCAGGACTACCGGCGAGTCTGTGGAAATCCGAAAGGGTGCAAACTCATGAAAAGAGATGAAATACACTCGCAAAGTCCCCTCGACCTTGTGAGGAGAAAACCCCTGCGTGAGATCCTTACGACTCACAAAGGAGCAACACACTTGGGAATCCTCACGATTCCTAAGGAAAAAAATACACCTGCGGGATCCTTACGACTCGTAGGGAGAAAATGCTTTTATGGGACCCTCACGGCCCATAAAATTGAAAAGCCTTAGGTGATAGGGACCCAAACCTGTTTCCTAAGCCATCGTTCCCCAACGGGCAACGGCAAATGATGAGTCGCTCCTGGCATTTCGCTTCAGTGTTAGCGGTGCTGATGCCGACCAAAAAAACCAAATCCCAAGTCCTCCCAAGGCAAATGATGAGTTGCTCCTGGCATTATTCCATTGCAGCAATGCTGATGCCAAACAAGATCCAAATTCCAAGTCCCCAACCCCAAAGTGGCGAATGATGAGTCGCTCCTGGTACCATATTCCAGTGTAGCGATGCAGACGCCAACCAAATTCCAACCCCTATACCCCTACGGCGAATGATGAGTCGCTCCTGGTACCATATTGCAGTGCAGCGATGCAGACGTCAACAAAGTCCCGAAAGTTTTATGGCCCTACGGTCTGGAACATACATCCTGCAAAACCGTATACAATCCACGGGCGTAAAACGATCCCAATCTCTCCCAAGTCCTACCGGCGAGACCATATTCAAAGTCCCATCGGCAGGGAAGATCCAAAAAAAAAAAACGGTATGTCCATAAGCAAAATGGGCACGGATGAAAACCCGAAAGGGCTCCGTGAGTAAAAATAGCGGGACTGCCGGCGAGTTTGTGAAAACCCGAAAGGGCGCAAACTCGTAAAAAAGAAATGAAATGCACTCGTAAAGTCCCCTCGACTTTGTGAGGAGAAAATTCCCGCGTGAGATCCCTATGACTCACCAAGGAGCAACACACTTAGGAGTCCCCACGACTCTTAAGGAGAAAACACACCTACGAGATCCTTTCGACTCGTAGGGAGAAAATGCTTTTATGGGACCCTTACGGCCCATAAAATTGAAAAGCCTTAGGTGATAGGGATCTAAACCTGCCTCCTATGCCATCAATTCCCAAATCCTCTCGGGGCAAATGATGAGTTGCTCCTGGCATTATTCCAGTGCAGCAATGCAGATGCCAAACAAAAACCAAAATCCCAAAATCCTCTCAATGACAGATGATGATTCACTCCTGGTACCATATTCCAGTATAGCGATGCTGATGTCAACCCAAATCAAAATCAACAAGTCAACTTCTACTCCTACACCGCAGAAAGCGGAGCGAGTCAGAATCCAATCTCGACACCGCAAGAAGCGGAGAAAGTCAAGTCTACCCCTGACACTGCAAGAAGCAGAGCAAGTCAAATCAAGCACCGACCGTCCAAGTCGCAAAAAGGGCAGCACCGACCGTCCAAGTCGCTAAAAGGGCAGCACCGACCGTCCAAGTCGCTAAAAGGGCAGCACCGACCGTCCAAGTCGCTAAAAGGGTAGCATCGACCGTCCAAGTCGCAAAAAGGGCAGAACCGACTGTCCAAGTCGCTAAAAGGGCAGCACCGACCGTCCAAGTCGCAAAAAGGGCAGAATCGACCGTCCACGTCGCTAAAAGGGCAGCACCGACCGTCCACGTCGCTAAAATGGCAGCACCGACCGTCCACGTCGCTAAAATGGCAGCATCGACCATCCAAGTCGCAAAAAGGGCAGAATCGACCGTCCATGTCGCTAAAATGGCAGCATCGACCGTCCACATCGCTAAAAGGGCAGCACCGACCGTCCAAGTCGCAAAAAGGGCAGCATCGACCATCCAAGTCGCTAAAAGGGCAGCACCGACCGTCCAAGTCGCAAAAAGGGCAGAATCGACCTTCCACGTCGCTAAAAGGGCAGCACCGACCGTCCACGTCGCTAAAATGGCAGCACCGACCATCCACGTCGCTAAAATGGCAGCATCGACCGTCCATGTCGCAAAAAGGGCAGAATCGACCGTCCATGTCGCTAAAATGGCAGCATCGACCGTCCACGTCGCTAAAAGGGCAGCACCGACCGTCCAAGTCGCAAAAAGGGCAGCATCGACCATCCAAGTCGCTAAAAGGGCAGCATCGACCGTCCATGTCGTAAAAAGGGCAGCGCAGGATTCCTACAAAGCGGGAACCAGATTACTCCGGGCCAGGGAAACGTCTATCACGGACACTCCGTCTCGAATACATGTCAAGCAACGACCGTCCATGTCGTAAAAAGGGCAGTGCCAGCTTCCCAAAAAGCGGGAACCAAATCAGGTCCCCTCCAAGTAAAAAAAGATCCATCAATTTCATGCACACGACCCACATATGTGGTGTGCATTTATTGATGGGGGGCAATTTGTTGGGGTAAAAATTTACACCCCGGTTGACCAAGTCAATCCCAAGCCAAGTGGGCCCAAGCCCAGATCCAGTAGGCCCATGCCCGGGTCGAGCCCGAACATGAAGCGGGCAGCCTCCCCCCACGCCAAGATAAATTTTTTTGTAATAAACAATTTTTGTTGTATTTCTTTTATTTTTCTTTATGGATAAATGTAAGGAAAATAGGCATAAAGCCAAATTTTTGTAAAGCCCATGGCTTATGTGCATAAAGAAATGGCACTTGAGCCATGGTGTGGGAAAAATGCCATTTTTGTGAAGCCCAAGGGGCTATGTGTAAAGTGTATGGCCTATAAAGGCAAAGATAGTGAAATATCTCAACAACTTTTTTCTCTCTCCAAAAAAAAAAAGAAGAATCCAGATCTGCCTCTTTCTCCTTCCTCAAGGTTCTAAAACCTTCTTTTTTTTCTTTTGAATTAAATCAAGAGTTTAAATCTTCCTTTCCTCAAAACAAATAGATTTCCACCATAAAACCTACAAAGGGGAGCTCGGATCTCCAATCAGATCTCGAAAAGGGGAGGCTTTTAAGGCTGATCCCCTTTTCTCCAAGATCCCGCCGGTCAAGAGCAAGAAGAAGGAGACCCATCTCCAAAGATCTAACTTTGGACAGACCCAAGGCTCAAAAGAAGAGCAATAAATCCCCAGGAGTTTAACTCCTTTCTAAAGTTGCTGGAGTTTAACTCCATAAATTAATTTCTGTTGGAGTTTAACTCCATAAATTTGTTTCTGTTAGGAGTTCAACTCCAAAGATTCCCTTGGGAGTTCAACTCCCCAGCCTAGGGGCTAGGCTTCCCTTTCCGCGGGTTTTTTCCGCGGTCACGTGTGCCCACGTGACCCCGGGGCGCCAAAGCGCCCATCGGTCACGTGTGCGCACGTGACCCCTGGGGCGCCAAGACGCCTATCGGTCACGTGTGCCCACGTGACCCCAGGGCGCCAAAGCGCCCATCGGTCACGTGTGCGCACGTGACCTCTGGGGCGCCAAGACGCCCATCGGTCACGTGTGCCTACGTGACCCCGGGGCGCCAAAGCGCCCATCGGTCACGTGTGCGCACGTGACCCCTGGGGCGCCAAAACGCCCATCGGTCACGTGTGCCCACGTGACCCCTGGGGCGCCAAGGCGCCCATCGGTCACGTGTGCCCATGTGACTCCGGGGGGCGCCAAAGTGCCCATTGGTCACGTGCACGCACGTGACCCCGGGCATTAGGGCGCCTACCTGCTGTGCGAGCGTCCTTTAGACGCCTTTTTTGTTTTCTTTTCCCCCTCGTTTTACGTGCACCCCCCAACGAAATCCCTTCTTTAAACCTTTTTTTTTTACAAAAAAAAATATTCTTTGGAGTTTAACTCCACAATAAAGTTCTATTTTAGGAGTTCAACTCCGCATAAAATTCTTTTAGGAGTTTAACTCCATTTAAAATTCTTTGGAGTTTAACTCCACAATAAAATCCCTTTTGAAATTAAACTCCGCTTTTTTTTTTAAAAAAAAGGGGGGAAGAAAACATACGCAGACTCCACGACACCGTCTTCCGTTAAAAAAATTTCTAACGGGGCGCTGCCCCGCACCCCGCAAGGGGGCTGCTAGCCCCCTTGACCCCCAGCCCGCTATTCGGGTAGCGGGACCCCCGTAAAAACTCTGCGGGGCCCCCGATATTTCCAAAACCCCTTCAAAACATGATACTGCACATTGAGTTCGCATGACCAGTTTAACCCGTCAATCGGAGGTTCCTTCGCTCCAAATGCGAGGGGTAATTAACGGCAGCTTAGTCCGCGGTTGCCGGAGATCCGGATCCCCACAATCAATAAACCCCGGCCTACCCTAGGCAGGGGGAATCTGTAATGCGCCTGACAAGCGCGCGCGTATTTCCATCTCAATGGGGTGACGAAAAACACCCTACAGGTGTATCGAGACGGGGCATCGATATACCAGTGTAGACTAGCGTATACCTTCTCGACCCATACAGATGGGCGATGGATGATCCCATATCCATTGGTGTTTGACATCAGAGATGATATACGGGTGCTCAGTGGAGACTGGGTACACTGGACGGACTCGCCGAGAACTCCCAGATGGTATTATACCTTACGTCAGATGGCAGTTCTCTGGTAACACTGGTACAGAGTAGTCTGTTGACCCGAGATCGTCATAGAGTCTTGTGTGGTTCCCACTGTGCTTTGATTTCCATCTTACCACGTCCAAGAGGGCGTGCAAAACGGTGGTTTTTGGGTACAGTCCCGAATCACATGGAGGCAATGAGCGATAGGAGGGGATTCGTCTCTCCCGGTATAGGGAGTTGATGTTGCGTTGTGTTCGATTGGCTATAACCGGAAATCCCTGGCCAGGGTTACTGAGATTTACTGGTAAGTGTTACCAGTAGTTTCTTGAATTGTTATAGACCTCATATCGATGTAGGGTTCCTAGGCACTCTAATGGAGTCTCCCAAGTGATCAAACATGCACAAATCAAAAAATCCTAGTGCCGAGAAAACCTAGAACGGATCGTTAACTAGATATATAGGCGAAGTAAGCAAGTATACGGAAATATAGCTAAATGGAAGGGGCTACAACCTTTGCAGATCCGGTCCACCACATCCTAGACTCCGTGACGAGGTCCCTCCGCTGTCCAAATCAAATCCATGACTCTGGCATCGGCTCCATCGGAGAATGGGCGGGCTTGATCGTCGGTTCGATGCCGAAGATGATCTACGTCGAGGCATCACAAAACTCGAGCTCCGCCTTCGCCAAGTCAAGAAACTTGTGAAGACAACACACTCTACTACATGGCAAGTAGTAGAGGATGAAGAAATAGGAAGTGGGTAGACTTTAGATTAGGATTTCTCACTTGATTTGGCTAGTTGCCATTGAAGGTGCAAGCTTTCTTCAACTTGAAGATGAAGAAGAAGATGATAAAGAATTATGATAAGATATATGAAAATAGAAAATAAATCATTCTTATCATAATGTCAACTATGGTTAGATGTAGAGAACAAACTAAGGTTAAAGTGAATGGTTAAGGTTAAGGAAACAAACAAAATAGTCAACCATTCAAAGCTTCATGAAGCTTCAAAGATTATCCAAACTTAGCCACTATTTTATTTCTTTCAATAAAGAATAAATGAATAAATAAATAAGCAAATAAAATGAAACCCTAACCATTCATATAACCATGGTCAATTCTTTACACAAACCCTAGCTTGCATGTATCATCAAACATGATACAATCTTGTGCACAAAAGTATATCACATATACAACTTGTGCATACCAAGTGAGAAAATCCATTTAAAGTGAACCAATACTAGTTAATGCAAAGTGATATATCAAATATAAAATTATACATTAAATCATTAAATCAACACTTGATTAAATGATCCGGTTATATCGCATATAACCGGCTAGTATCCAATGTATCGGCTTATCGAATCAATCCTTGATTCGATAACTAGGTTATATCGCATACAACCATTCGACACATTCATCGCGAGAATGAAATACGGTATCACATATACGCATTATTCTCGGTCCCGCACATTTCTCATATGCGCTCCTATTTCGTTTCGCTTGAGCCAGGAAACCTCTGTGTAGGACTCTAAAGACTCATCAATACGCCAGCAGCGCATGATGATCATATCAAACACCCACAAGCCGCAAGCGGTCTGCTAAACGTAACGGCCACCCGGGTATTGAGCGATCAGAAGATCGATGAGCAAGCCCGCTCACACTCCTGCGAATCCAACCAGTAACACTTACCGTACAATCCGGTCTGTTCGTCTGATATGTCGCATATCTCGCCTAGGGGTGGTAAACGTCAGACCCCAATAGCTCGATAAGTCATGCTGACGTAGGGTCCATAACATTCGTGAAACTACTGATAACTCTTACCAGTATATCACTGCAACCCTGGCCAGGGATTTCCTGTTATGGCCAGTCGAGCATAGCACAACATCAACCCCCAATACCGGGAGAGACGAATCCCCTCCTATCGCTCATTGCCTCCATGTGAATCGGGACTGTACCCAAAAACCACCTGTTTGCACAACTCAGTAGAGCCGTGGTAGGGTGGAAATCAAAGCACAGTGGGAGACACACAAGACTCTATGACGATCTCGGGTCAACAGACTAAGCTGTACCAGTGTCACCAGAGAACTGCCATCTGACGTGAGGTATAATACCATCTGGGAGTTCTCGGCTAGTCCGTTCAGTGTACCCAGTCTCCACTGAGCACCCGCATACCATCTCCGATGTCAAACACCAATGGATATGGGATCATCCATCGCCCATCGCATGGGTCGAGAAGATATACGCTAGTCTACTCTGGAATATCGATGCCCCGTCTCGATATTCCCTCGACTAGGAACATTTCAAGGATGTACTCATGGAATATCCAGGCCCCACTAGTATGATCTGCATCACAGTCCTGGAAGTAGAGTACACATCCTAAGGGCTTTATCAACATGTAATCAGAGAGACAGAAAGTATACATGTTAAGATAAAGAGCAACCAGATAGCGTACTATCATGTCGAGCAAGAAAGTCCTACCTATATATGTCCCAGCATCCACTACAATATACATCCAATGTACAGTAATGGCCTCTAGGGCATACATATAACTAACAATCGACACGACTTATCGAGCTATTGGGGTCTGACGTTTACCACCCCTAGGCGAGATATGCGACATATCAGACGACGAGACCGGACTGTACGGTAGTGTTACTGGTTGGATTCACAGGAGTGTGAGTGGGCTTGCTCGTCGATCTTCTGATCGCTCAATACCCGGGTGGCCGTTACGTTTAGCAGACCGCTTGCGGCTTGTGGGTGTTTGATATGATCATCATCTGCTGCCGGCGTATTGACGAGTCTTTAGAGTCCTACACAGAGGTTTCCTGGCTCAAGCGAAACGAAATAGGAGCACATATGGGATATGTGCGGGACCGAGAATAATGCGTGTATGTGATACCGTATTTCATTCTCGCGATGTATGTGTCGAATGGTTGTATGCGATATAACCTAGTTATCGAATCAAGGATTGATTCGATAAGCCGATACGTTGGATACTAGCCGGTTATATGCGATATGACCGGATCATTGAATCAAGTGTTGATTTAATGATTTAATGTATAATTATATATTTGATATATTACTTTGCATTAACTAGTATTGGTTCACTTTAAATGGATTTACTCACTTGTATTGCACATTGTATATGTGATATATTTTGGTGCACATGATTGTATCATGTTTGATGATACATTCTAGCTTGGTTTTGTGTAAAGTATTAAACCATGGTTAGTTAGTGGTTAGGGTATCATTTCTTTTACTTATTCATTTATTTATTTTATTTATTTCCGTTCTTTTAGTTTAGTTGTAAACTAGTTGCTTTGGTCGCCTAAATTTCTAGTTAACGATCCGTATTAGGGTTTCTCGGCACCGTATTTTTGAAATTGGCATGGTTGATGCCTTGTGAGACCTAATTAGAGTGCCTAGGAACCCTACAGGTAGAGGATGAAGAAATAGGAAGTGAGAGCTTGATCTTGTAACAAGAAGCTTCAAATAAAACAAAATAAATGGCATGAAATGAAAATGGTGGCTTGATTTGTATTCTAGTTGAAGCTTCATGAAGCTTTGACCTAAGTGACCATTTTTGTCTCATGCTTAACCCTAACCATTCCCACTAACCCTAGTTTAATCTCTACACTTGACCATGGTTTACATTATGATAAGTATTCATTTTCTTTTCATTTTAAAAGGATAACTTATGATAATTCTATCTTCTTCTTCTTCTAAAAGATGAAGAAGCTTTGAACAAGTCCACCATTCTTATCTCTTCTCTAACCCTAACCACTCATCTAAGCTTAGTTAAATTTCTACACTAAACCATGGTTGAGATTATGATAAGTATCATATTGTTTTTATTTTAAAATACTTATGATATATATCATCTTCTTCTTCATCTTCTTCTTCCATGAAGAAAGCTTGCTACATCAATGGTGATTGATGAAAAAGTGTGAGAAATCCAAATCTAAAGTCTACCCACTTCCTATTTCTTCATCCTCTACCTCTTGCCAAGTAGTATAGGGTGTTTCCTTCACAAGTTTTCTTGACTTGGTGAAGTTGGAGCTTGATCTAGCGATGCCTCAACGTAGATCATCTTCGGCATCGTCGTCGATGACCTAGCCCGCTTTTTCTCCGATGAAGCCGACGCTAGAGCCCAAGATCCGATTTGTACAGTGAGGAGACTTCATCGCGGAGCCATGGAGGTGGTGGACCGGATCTACAAAGGTTGTAGCCACTTTCCTTTAGCATTTAAATCGTTTATATGCTTGCATCGCCTCATTATCTAGTTAACGATCCGTATTAGGGTTTGTAGGCACCCGTAAAATTTGAATTAGCCATGTTTGATGCCTTGTGAGACTCCACTTGAGTGCCTAGGAACCCTACAATTGGGATTGTCCCAATCCAGGTACATTGACACCATACTAAAGAGGTTTAGTATGGAAGAATTCAAGCGTGGGAACTTACCCACGATCTCTGGACTCACTCTCTCCAAAAAGATGTCTCCCAAGACTGATTTGGAGAGAGCTCGCATGCAAGGGATACCCTATGCTTCGGCTGTAGGCTCTATCATGTACGCGATGCTATGTACCAGACCCGATATAGCATACTCACTAAGTGTAGTGAGTAGGTATCAAGCTGATCCTGGAGAGAGTCACTGGACAGCTGTGAAGAGCATTCTCAAGTACTTACGAAGGACTAAGGAGATGCTCTTGGTGTATGGTAACGGAGAACTCCAAGTGGAGTCCTTTACCGATTTGAGCTTCCAGAGTGATAAGGACGACTCTAAGTCGTACTCGGGATTTGTCTTTACCCTTTATGGAAGGGCGGTTAGCTGGAAGAGTTCCAAGCAGGAAACCGTGGCAGACTCGACGATGGAGGCTGAATACATCGCTGCCAACGATGCTGCCAAAGAGGCTGTCTGGATCAAGAAGTTCATTACTGAACTTGGAGTGGTTCCATCCATTGAGCATCCAATACCTTTGTATTGCGATAACAATGGAGCGGTGGCTTTGGCCAAGGAACCCAGGTCCCATCAGCGATCTAGGCATATTCTGAGGCGATATCACCTGATCTGGGAGATAGTTGATCGCCGGGAGATCGAGGTCAGGAGGGTTGACACGAAGAACAACACTGCGGATCCACTCACGAAGGCCATTCCCCATATACAGTTTAAGAGACTCTTCGGGATGCTTGGTATGCGATACTACAGCAGCTGGCCCTTGTGAAAGTGGGAGATTGTTAGTTGTATGTATGCCCTAGAGGCCAGTATTGTACAGATGATGTATATTATATTGGATGCTTGGACATATATAGAGAAGAATTTCTTGCTCGATATGATAGTATGCTATCTGGTTGCTCTTTATCTTAATATGTATACTTGTCTCTTGATACTGTCTTATAGCTACATGTTGGTAAAGCCCTTAGGATGTGTACTTGACTACCAGGACTGTGATGAGATCATACTAGTGGGGCCATGGTAGTCCATAAGTACATCCTTTAATATCACTAGTTGAGGGTATATCGAGACGGGGCATCGATATAGCAGAGTAGACTAGCGTATACGCTTTTCGACCCATGAGATGGGCGATGGATGATCCCATATCCATTGGTGTTTGAAATCAGAGATGGTATACGGGTGCTCAGTGGAGACTGGGTACACTGGACGGACTCGCCGAGAACTCCCAGATGGTATTATACCTCACGTTAGATGGCAGTTCTCTGGTGACACTTGTGCAGGTTAGTATGTAGACCCGAGACCGTCATAGAGTCTTGTGTGATTCCCACTGTGCTTTGATTTCCACCTTACCACGTCCAAGAGGGCGTGCAAAATGGTGGTTTTTGGGTACAGTCCCGAGTCACATGGAGGAAATGCGCGATAGGAGGGGTTTCGTCTCTCCCGGTATTGGGAGTTGATGTTGCGCTGTGCTCGATTGGCCATAACAGGGAAGTCCCTGGCCAGGGCTGATTTAGAGATTTACTGGTAAGTGTTACCAGTAGTTTCTTGACCCTTTATGAGCCTCACATCGGCACGACTTATCGGTTATTGGGGTCTGACGTTTACCACCCCTAGACTTGATATGCGACATATCAGACGAGGAGACCGGACTGTACGGGAAGTGTTACCATTAGGCTTTTACAGGAGTTAGAGCGGGCTTGCTTGCTGATCTTCTGATCGCTCAATATCCGAGTAGCCGTTACGTCCAGCTAGTACCGCTGACGGCTTGTGGGTGCTTGATGTGATCATCACCTACTGCCGGCGTATTGATGAGTCTTTAGAGTCCTACATAGAGGTTTTACTGGCTCAGAAAAAACGAAATAGGAGCGCATATGTGATATGTGTGGGACCGAGAACAATGCGTGTATGTGATACCGTATTCTATTCTCGCTACTTTTTGTATCGGTTGGTTATATGTGATATAGCCGGGTTTTGGAATCAAGTGTTGATTTGATAAGTCGATACATTGGATGTTAGTCGGTTATATGAGATATAACCGGATTATTAAGTCAAGTGTTGATTTAATAATTTAGTGTATGATTGTATATTTGATATACTAATTTACATTAACTAACATTTGTTCACTTAAGGATTTTTCTCACATGTGCACAACTTTAGTATATATGAGATATATATTAAAATGTGTTTTCATTTTGTATCATGGTTGTTGATACATCATGCATGGGTGTGCTAGACATACACCATTCTGTTTTAAATGGTGGTTTATAATTATTTAAGGTAATTACAAATTAGTGGAGCTTTTGTCACAAGCATGAAGCTTGTAGAAGCTTGTGGATGTTTGACAAAGTCCATTAACTTTGTCTTACTTTGGATTTTTATTAACCTAACCCTTTAGGATTAGCCATGGTAATGTCTCTACAAGAGTTAGTATATGATACTCACTCACCCATGGTTAGCTCACTTGACTTGATCATTATCCTCATCTTTTCTTTTGTTCATCTTCTTCTTCTTTGAGCAAAAGAAAAGCTTTCTAAGGTTTTCAAAAGAGAGTGAAACATTGTGAGAAAATAAATTCTAAAGAGAACCCACTTCCTATTTCTCCATCCTCTACTAGACTAGCACTTTAGTTTAGGGTGTTTGCTTCACTAATTCTCTAGTTAGTGAAGAAGAAGCTTGAGTTCGTATTCTCTCGACGTAGATCATCTTCGGCCTCGAAGACTTCAAGCAAGGACGCTTCTTTCACCTCGTGAAGCCATGCAAGGGCCCAGGAGAACATTGATCGTAGCGAAGGGACTACGACAAGGAGCTTTAGAAGTGAAGGACCGATCTACAAAGGTTGTATTTCGTATTCACTTAGTTGTAAATGATATTTACTTGCATGTGAAACTCTAATAATCTAGCAAAGATCTTGTTTAGGGTTGTTCGGCACGGCTAAAATTTTAATCGGGCATGGTTGATGCCTTCTTAACCCTTGTTAGAGTGCCTAGTAACCCTACAATTCTAATTTAGCGTTATCAGCCGGGTTATATGTGATATAACCGGATTATTGAATCAAGTGTTGATTCAATAATTTGATTTATATATATGTTAATATATTTGATATTAGCCAGGTTATATATGATATAACCGGATTATTGAATCAAGTGTTGATTTAATAATTATATATATATATATTAACTAATATTAAATATTAACCGGTTATATGTGATATAACCGGATAATTGAATCAAATGTTGATTTAATGTTTTAATAGACATATATATATATATATATATATATATATATGTCGGTTATATATGATATAACCGGATTATTGAATCCAGTGTTGTTTTAATAATTTGATATATATTTATATATATATATACATTAACTAATATAAGCTCACTTAACATTTTCTTCTCTTGATATATATTTATATATGTGATATATATATATATATATGTTGTATAATGGTTGATGATACATAGAACATTGATGTATGAGAATCGCACAAGAGCAAAAAGATAATAGGAATGATTTATATTTTTAATATAAAGAAAAGAGAAAGAGAATAAGTCATGGCTTTAGATTCTTGGAGAGGTATTGAGAAGCCATGACTCATCTCTAATTCTTGTTTTATCTGAGATATTTTATCATTCTTATCTTATCTTGTCTCTTAGCTCATGGTTCATTATTCATCCAAGTTCATCTCCTTCTTCAACTCCTATCTAGAATTTTCTTGTGTTGAGAAAAAGATAAAGAGAAAAATATTTTTAGTGAGCAAATCTCCTAATTCATCAACCTACACTAATCTAGCCCATTAGATTAGGTTGTTAACTTCACTAATACCTTGATTAGTGAAGTGTGAGCTTGAGTGAGAAAGTCTTCAAGGTGGATCATCTTCGAAAACGAAGACAACAAGCAAGCTCAATCTTTTCTTCAAGTGGAGCCTTAAGAAGAGTTCTAGGGACTTCAACTCGGAGCTTTAGAAGTGAAGGACTAGACTGCAAAGGTTTTAGTTTCCCATCACTTAGTTTAGAACATTACTTGCTTACAACAAAACCCTAATTCTCTAGTTTGATTCTTGTTTAGTATAATTAGCACTCTAAAAATTTTAAATTGCATACTTGATGCTCATATAAACTTAGTAGAGGTGCTAAGACATACTTTCATGGTATCAGAGCCAACCTAGAGACTTAGGCGAAGTCTAAACGAAGTTAAAGTGTTCGATCAAAGTTTTAAACACGGTTTTTTGGCTAGTTTCTGTCCATATTTCAAAAGTTGATAATTTCACAATTAAAAATATTCAGAAAATTATGCAGGTAAAACTATGGAGGCCTATGAAAAATGAGGACCTAATTCCTCTAAGTGGCCGCGGAACCGCCGCATAGACCATGTCTTGGCCGCGGTTCCGCCGTCGACTACTTTGTTCTTCTTCTACTACTACTTCATATTCTCATATTTGGTTAGGGCTTTGTTCTTCTTCTACTACTTCATATTCTCATTTTTGGTTTTTTGGAAATTTTTAATGAGACTCAAGTGGTTGAGGTCTCTTGAATTGGTGGTGTTTGAAACATCGATCGAAATGTTTAACATTGTCTATATTGCTTATGATATGTGATACAATTTTTGGAATCCACATTGATTAGTTTTGTGAAAACTAGTTATCAATTTGTAAATCTCCCGTTTTAGTCTCATATAATGGATTTCCATGGAGTTTGTATTTGGATCGAAACTCCGTTGTAATCTCATATCGTACGCGAATACTCGTCGCGAGACACTACTAGATAGCCACGCCCCATATCCCCGACCAAGTGAATATAGGAAAACCCCATGGCCAAAAGCATACACTTGGGTGCTCGCGGCCACGGTGTTCCGCCCAAGTGCACTTCGTTGACGGCCTCGGGGGTGCGACCATCTACTAAAGTTCCCGACGAGCATTCAAACTTTTAATCGGGAATCTTGTTGAATTGCCCGACTTTATTTTTGAAAAGTGTTTTCAAATTCGAGACTTAAATGCAAGGTTTATAGGGTTAGGTATGAAATCCAGAATATGTGATAATCCAGGTTTATGATGTCTAAAGATGATGCAGATTATAATTATTGTAGTTTTCATTTCTTTTCTGCGACCATAAGTGTAATATGTGTCAGTATCCCCGATCTCGTTGCTATACGACAACGACATTAGGGATACGCATATTTACTTACGTTGATGACATGTGATGTTATTGTGTTGCTATTGATATATTATATTGGATCGTCATGATTGAATAGCCGGGGGGTTTTACGTGAAATGGGAGTTTTTCAATTTTCATTCATGTAAATATTTGTATGTAATATTCTTTTAATGGGACACTTTCGGATTGAGGTTGTTGTCTCAATTTAATGTATATTATTTACTTTTCTGCATTAGGATAGACCCAAGGCGGGGAGCATAAGTAACCGGGTTCTAGAGTCCAGTGGAAGGCCATCTCGAGGAGTCGAGACCGGTCGTCTAACTCTAGAATTGGCAGGGTTGCTTACCGCTCTCGTAGGGGTCTAGGGGTGTGGGCTTGGCTATTCATCACGACCGTTGAATCCGTGTTTTTCATTACTGGCTTAATCTAAAACACGGACCTCCTAGTATATCCTATATTTCATATATCTGCTTCTGTTGTTTCTATGATGTGATGTGATCATATAACTGCGTGAGATGAATGCTACTTATATATATGATATACTAGTATATTATATATGTTTTGCATCCGCGCTAGTCCTGACCCCGCCCTGCCGTAAGTTAGGTAACCTTATGGTGGAGACCCGGGTTCTAGTGGTGAATGCAGATGGCATATATATGTGTTTTATTTTCATTTCTTCTATGATGTTTAGGAAACATATATGATGGGACGTCATAATAAGATTAATGAAAAGAAAAGAAACCTAAAACATGTTGTAGAATCAAATTTTTCAAAAAGGTAGCTCTAGTTCTTGCTTTGTATAGCGGTATTCTATTATGAATATCCAGTACTTCATTCGATGAGAAAAGAGCCTAGATCTCTTCACCGGGAATGACCTCTTTAGAAAAACTAGCATATGCTACAACCCACTTGGTTTGTTTTGAAAACTACTCGATTTTAAAGCGGAGCTTAAACCACTCCTTTTCAAATCACTAGATTCTACAACGATATCTAGTTCATTACGTTAAAGATTTTTTTTTAAAAACCGGTCGTAGCCCTCCGTCATTTCAGATAGGTACTATTTAGTATTCGTACTGCGTTTGTTGACCTTGTCAAGGCGTAGTGTTCGATAGCTGATTAGTGCTTTTCTGTCGCATGTTGATGCGATTGCGATTGGTTAGGGTAGTCGTACGTCCTTGTTGACCTTGTCAAGGGTCGTGCGGTGGGTCTAATTCAATCACGAAATGACGGGTTGAACTTGACTTGCGGTTTATGGTTTGTTGACCTTGTCAAGGTCATAAACCGTATGAGGTAAAAACAGATATCGGGAATTTCAAGTGTTGAAATTTGCAATGTGATTGCATACCTTCTATATGATAGTTGGATCCCGATACCCACTGCGAGTAAGTGTTAGTCCTGGGAGAGTTTTCCACTTTACAATTAGCTAATCTAGTAAGTGTCTAAGAAAGGTGTTAACGGGGTTATGCCCATATGGAAACGAGGTTATTTAATTAGTTCCATGCGAAATCACGAGGAGAATCCCTCGGAGTACCAACACCTGCCTGACTGACCGATTGGCGAACTTGTAGGATGTAATTAATCCTGGCTAATCTTACTTTTTAGGGTTTGAAGAAAGATTTGATAAAAACAGTGGGAGCCATCCTGATTAGATAAGATAATAACCAGTCTAATCTTGCAAGAGCGCACGTTAAAGTGTTTTCTGCTCTGCTCTCTCTCCAGGTAGCGACCATGTCATGCCTTAATCAAGATAATAATATTGATGTATTGACCGAACCCGCTTATTTTACTGGGCTGGGGAACGTTGGTTCTGCCCTATCTTATGACAACTGTCATAAATCTAGGCAAGGGATAAGGGAATGAAAGGATTTCCACGCAACCCGAAAGAAGAAAGAGTATTTTGATGCATCTTCTTCGGGTGTATCAGTTATTGAGAAATGTTTCTCGGTTTGCTCTATGTCCTGAGTATTAGATACCGGACCAGGATCCCATATTTGTAATGTGTTACAAAGGTTAAAGAGAAGTAGAGAACTGGGAAATGGTGATATGTCTCTCAGAGTAGGGAATGGAGCAATTGTTGCTGGCGAAGCTGTCGGCGAATATCACATAGTGTTACCAAATGGCAATACATTGATTTTGAATGACTGTTATTTCGTACCATCGATGATGTGCAATATAATATCCGTTTCTTTATTAGATAAAGAAGGATATAACTTTGCATTAGAGAAAAATGTTATGAACATTTTCCTAAATCAAGTGTTGATTGGGTTTGGTACGTTATGTAATGGTTTATACATTCTAAATCAAAATACAGTTCTGAATATACAGAACACACACAAGAGGAAAGTTCAGAAATGAACGAAGCCTTCTTGTGGCACTGTAAACTTGGTCATATCAATGCGACCAGACTGGCTAAGTTGCATAAAGATGGATATTTGAATCCGTTCGAATTTACATCTTATGAAAATTGTCGGTCATGTCTCAAATGAAAGATGACCAAAACTCCGTTTACGGGACACGGAGAAAGAGCTACTGAACTCTTGGGTCTGATACATAGTGATGTATGCGGTCCTATATCTACACATGCCAGAAATTGTTTCTCGTACTTCATTACATACACCGATGATCTCTAAAGATTCGGACATGTATTTCTGTTGAAACAAAAAATTGAAACTTTTGAGAAATTCAAGGAATATAAGAGCGAAGTAGAGAACCAGACAGGTAAAAGTATTAAAATCCTTCGATCTGATCGGGGAAGTGAATACTTAAGAACGGAATTCAGAGATTATCTAAAAGAGAATGGGATTCTCTCTCAGCTTACTCCTCCGTATACACCACAGCACAATGGAGTATCAGAGTGGAAAAATCGCACCCTATTAGATATGATGCGCTCTATGATGAGTACTGCTGAGTTACCTATTTTCTTTTGGAGTTATGCACTTGAGACAGCTGCATACCTATTGAATCAAGTTCCATCAAAATCTGTGCCTAAAACACCATATGAGATATGGAGTGGAAAGAGATCATATCTTAAAGGAGTTAAGATATAGGATTGTCCGGCCTATGTTAAAAAAAATTCGGACAAACTCAAAGCACGATTAGTTCTTTGCAAGTTTGTGGGATATCCAAATAATTCACATGGATATCTATTCTACCACAGTAAGGAACAAAAAGTGTTTGTTGCTCAACATGCCACCTTTTTAGAAAAGAAATTTCTTGTAAAAGAAATTAGTGGTATTGAGGTAGAGCTGGAAGAAGTTCCAGCCACACAACTACAGCTGATGATTTGGTGGAACTGGAGGATTCAATAATGCCCAACGAACCTCAGCCACTCCGCAGATCTAGTAGGGTTTCTCACCCACCTGAGAGATACTACGTTTTTCTTATAGACGGTAGGAGTGAGGATTGCATCATGGAAGATGATGAACCGACTAGTTTCGAGCAGGCCATCACAAGTGGGGACTTTGTGAAATGGCTGGATACTATACGATCTGAGATGGAATCCATGTACACCAACAAAGTATGGACTTTGGAAGTTGCTCCTAAAGGGGTAAAACCTATTGGGAGCAAGTGGATCATTAAGAAGAAAATTGGTGTATATGGAAAGGTTGAGACCTTCAAAACTAGACTTGTAGCAAAAGGTTTTCGTCAACGACCATGTGTCGACTATGATGAAACCTTTTCTTTAGTGGCTATGCTTAAGTCCATCAGGATCCTACTTGCCATTACGGCATACCATGACTATGAAATCTGAAAGATGGACGTTAAGGCCGCTTTTCTAAATGGTGATTTAGAAGAGAGCGTGTATATGACATAGCCAGAGAGCTTCATAGACAGTGGGAGCAGCGGAAAGGTGTGCAAGCTGCTTAAATCAATCTACGGATTAAAGAAGGCATCGCAGAGTTGGAACATCTGTTTTGATGTAGCAGTCAAAGAGTTTGACTTCATCAAAAACGTAGATGAACCATGTATAAATAAAATGTTAGTAGAGAGTAAGGTTGTCTTCCTCGTATTGTACATAGATGACATACTCTTGATAGGAAATAATGTTCCTATGCTACACTCGGTCAAACTTTCCTATCATAAAAGTTCTCCATGAAAGATCTGGGTGATGCCTCCTACATCCCGAGGATAAAGATCTATAGAGATGGATCTAAAAGGATGTTGGGATTGTCCCAATCTAGGTACATAGACACCATACTAAAGAGGTTTAGTATGGAAGATTCTAAGCGTGGTAATTTACTTGCTTGTTCAGGAATCACTCTCTTTAAAGAGATGTCTCCCAAGAATGATTTGGAGAGGGCTCAATGAACGTAATACCCTATGCTTCTGCAGTTTGGTTTATCATGTACGCGATGTTATGCACCAGACCGTATGTAGCTTACGCACTTAGTGTGGTAAGTAGGTATCAATCAGACCCAGGGGAGAAGCACTGGACAGCTGTGAAGAACATTCTTAAGTACTTGAGAATGACTAAAGAGATGTTCTTGGTGTATGGTAACGGAGAACTCCAGGTAGAGTCCTTTACCGATTCGAGCTTCCAGAGTGATAAGGACGACAGAAAGTCTATTCAGGGTTTTGTCTTCATCCTCAATGGAGGGGCGGTATGTTAGAAGAGTTCTAAGCAAGATACCGTTGCAGACTTGACGATGGAGGCTGAATACATCGCTGCCAACAATACTGCCAATGAGGCTGTCTGGATGAAAAAGTTCATTATTGAACTTGGAGTGGTTCCATCCATTGAGGATCCAATACCCTTGTATTGTGATAACAATGGAGCTGTGGCTTTGGCCAAGGAACCCCGGTCCCATCAGCTATCCATACATATTCTAAGGCGGTATCACCTGATCCGGGATATAGTTGATTGCTGCGAGATCGAGGTCAGGAGAGTAGATACGAAGGACAACACGGCGGATCCACTCACGAAGGCCCTCCCCCAGATGCAGTTTGAGAGACTTTTTGGGATGTTGGGTATGCGATACTACAACAATTGGCTTTAGTGCAAGTGGGAGATTGTTAGGAATATGTATGCTCTAGAGTCCATTATTGTATATTATAGTGGATGCTTGGATATATATATAGAGGACTTTTTTGCTCGACATGATAGTATGCTATCTGGTTGCTCTTTATCTAAATATGTGCACTTGTTTTACTTTACTATCTCATTGATACATGTTGATAAAGCCCTTAGGATGTTGGCTTGACTATTAGGACTATGATGCAGATTATACTAGTGGGGTTTGTGTAGTCCGCAAGCACATTCTTTAGCAGTTCCTAGCCGAGAGAGTATCGAGGCAGGGCATCGATATTCCAGAGTAGACTAGTGTGTACGTTTCTTAACCCTGTATGGGGCGATGGTTGATCCCACAACCATTGATGTATGACATCAAAGATTGTGCATAGGTGCTCATTGGAGAATGGGTACACCGAACAGGACTCGCCGAGAACTCCTAGATGGTACCATACCTATCGTCAGATAGCAGTTCTCTACTGACACTTATACAGGTTAGTATGTAGACCCGAGATCTTCATAGAGTCTTGTGTGGTTCCCACTGTGCTTTCATTTCCTCCCTACCACGGCTCAAAGGAGTCATGCAAACAGGTGGATTTTGGGTATAGTCCGAGTCACATGGAGGCAGTGAGAGATAGGAGGGGTTTCATCTCTCCCAGTATTGGGAGTTGATGTTGCGCTATGCTCGATTAGCTATAACAGAAAATCCCTGGCTAAGGCTGATGAGATTTACTAGTAAGTGTTATCAGTACTTTCTCGAAACGTTATAGGCCACACATCGGCATGACTTATCAAGTTATTGGGGTCTGACGATTCCAACCTCAGACTCGATATGCGACATATCAGACGAAGAGACCGGACTGTATGGTAAGTGTTGCTTATAGGCTCTATGGGAGTTTGGACAAGTTTTCTTGTTAATCTTTTATTCGTTCAATACCGGGTAGCCGTTATGTCCAGCTAGTACCGCTGACGGCTTGTGGGTATTCGATGTGATCATTACCTACTGCCGGCATATTGACGGGTCTTTAGAGTCTCACTTAGAGGTTTCCTAGCTCAAGCGAAATGAAGTAGGGCACGTATGGAGATATGTTCTAGAGCTTGATTAAATACGAGTGTATGATACCGTATTCTAATCTAGCGTTATCAGCCGGGTTATATGTGATATAACCGGATTGTTGAATCAAATGTTGATTCAATGATTTAATATATATATATATATATGTTAATATATTTGATATTTGCCAGGTTATATATGATATAACCGAATTATTAAATCAAGTGTTGATTTAATAATTTGATATATATATATATATATTAACTAATATTAAATATTAGCCGGTTATATGTGATATAACCGGACAATTGAATCAAGTGTTGATTTAATGTTTTAATAGACACACACACACACACACACATATATATATTAATCGGTTATATATGATATAACCGGATTATTGAATCAAGTGTTGATTTAGTAATTTGATATATATTTATATATTTGATATATATATATATATATATATATTGTATCATGGTTGATGATACATAGAACATGGATGTATGAGAATTACACAAGAGTAAAAAGATAATAGGAATGATTTATATGTTTTTGGAAAAGAAAAGAAAAAGAGAATGAGGCATGGCTTTGGATGCTTGGAGAAGTATTAAGAAGCCATGACTCATCTCTAATTCTTGTTTTATTCTTAGATATCTTATCATTCTTATCTTATCTTATCTCTTTGCTCATGGTTCATTATTCATCCAAGTACATCTTCTTCTTCAACTCCTCTCTAGAATTTTCTTGAGTTGAGAAAAAGAAAAGGAGAAAAATATTTTTAGTTAGCAAATCTCCTACTTCATCAACCTACACTAATCTAGCCCATTAGTTTAGGTTAACTTCATTAATACCTTGATTAGTGAAGTGTGAGTTTGAGTGAGAGAGACTTCAAGGTGGATCATCTTCGGCAACGAAGACAACAAGTAAGCTCGATCCTTTCTTCAAGTGGAGCCTTAAGAAGAGTTTTAGGGACTTCAACTCGGAGCTTTAGAAGTGAAGGACTAGACTGCAAAGGTTGTAGTTTCCCATCACTTAATTTAGAACATTACTTGCTTACTACAAAACCCTAATTCTCTAGTTCGATTCTTGTTTAGTATAATTAGCACTCTAAAAAATTTAAATTGCATACTTGATGCTCATATAAACCTAGTAGATGTGCTAAGACATACTTTCAACCTGGCCACAATTGGCAGTGAAAAGATGATTTGAGGTTTATCTCACAACTTGTCACTTTGAAACAGTTAGGAGCAGTCTAGTGGATTTTGAAGACCATAGCTCTAGGTGTGATTGTGCATAATGTGACTGTGATTGTTTGAAGTTGTGTCCATAAATCCGTATATATTTTGCAAAACTCTGTAAAAAAAAATTTTAAAAACCCAAAAACTTTCAAAAAAAACTTGCCATTTGTCGCCAAATTTCTATTCCACCTACCTTTCACCTACTTTTCTCCATTGACATTTTCTTACCCTCTCCTTCTACGCTTTGACTACACTAAACTCGCTTTTTGTATGTCCGTTTGGACTCGGGACACTAGTGCTCGCCTAGTCCGTGTTACGTCAGTCGCTACCGACTACGCGATCGACTCTGACGTCAAAACTCCTTTCACGCCTCTTTCACCCTTACCTTTACTGGCCAACTCCGACATTGACCATGATTCTATTCATACATCTTCATCTTCACCCAACTCTTCTTCCGAGATGTCGGGATTTCCTCCTAACATCATTTTACCTCCCCCGGGAATAATTCCACCTCCACTTAGTGCGAATAACCCACCACCACAAGCCCAAGCACCACAATGAAACGTGCTCCAAGATCGTTTTTATTCTACCCGCGCTGCACTCCCCACTTGTCTTACTCTTCCACCAGCCAATGGGGATAATTTCGAAATTAAGCCCTAATTCATCAATATGCTGCCCAAATTTTACGGGCTTGAACCTGAAGATGCCTACATCTTCATCAATAAATTCCAAAACGTGTGTGCGATGATGAAGACAACCCAACTTTCTGATGATACTATACGGCTATGAGTTATACTTTTCACTCTTTGTAACCTTGCGGAAAAGTGGTTGTATAGCACCGCATCTCATTAGATAACCAGTTGGGACGAGTTTGTGAAAGCGTTTCTGAAGAAATTCTACCCGAATCACAAGACCGCATGGATCCGAAATGAGATAAACCAATTCACCTAGCTTCCAATCGAACCTTTTTAGAAGTGCTTTGACGGTAAAAGGACCTCCTTATTCAGTGTCCTCATCTCGGTATCGAGAAATAGCAACTTTTCCAAACTTTGTATGAGGGCCTGAATCCAGCAACTAGACAGTTAATGGAAACTATCTGTCAAGGCCACTTTCTATCCAAATCTGACGAGGAGGCATGGCAATTCTTTGATGATCTTGCGGAACAAACGCTGCAGTGGGAGAGCACCCGGCCAAACGCTTTAACTTCTTCTTTTTCAGGTCTCTCTAGGACAGGAATTCACTAACTCGATATCTCAATTGCAATGAGGGCCGAGATGGCCGCAATCATTCGGAAACCTGAGGCAATTAAGAGAAAATTCTCATCTCCTTCTCTTAACCCTGCTCCTCCCTCTTGTACCATTTGCGCATGTTGTTCAGATCCATCTCATTTGACCGAAGAGTGTCCTTACAATCCACCATCTCAAGGACAGGATTAGGTCAATGCTGCATTTCAGCAAAAATCAAGAAATGATCCATACTCTTCCACCTACAATTCCGGTTGGAGTAACCACCCTAATTTCGCCTGGAATTAGAACCAGCACCAATTCCAAGGCCAGAACAATTTTCAGAGGCCTCCTCCTCCTCAACAACAAGCTCGGCAACAATTTCAGCAACCTTTCCAACCCCAACCTTTTCAGAATCTAACAAACAACTTTGCACCTTACAACAATTCTTTTTCTCAAAACAACTTTGTTCTGTCAAATAACGATAATGTTTCCTTACTAGAACGGAGTCTAGAGGCTTTTGTAAAGCAATCGACTCAATCGACCGCCAACATCCAGTCTTCTATTCAGTCTCTGGTGCAACACACCGCTGCACATTAGCAAAGCATCAAGACCATCTAAGCCCAGATTGCACAGCTGAACGCGTCTTTAAGCAAGCGAGAGAAAGGAAATCTTCCATCTTAACCACTCCTAAATCCTCGTCACCCACATAATGTACATATTGCTCTTGAAGAACAGAACCATAATGTGAGTTCCGTGAAAACATTAAGATCTGGAAGAATACTGAACAATAACATGGGCACACGAATTAATGATGATGACACCCCGGCCGCTTCTTCCACTCCTTCTTCTTCTTTTGAGCCTATTCTCCATTCTTCAAAAGGCTCTTCTTCTTCAACCATTGCTTCGAACGGATCCAAATCTCACTCCACTCAAACTCCAGTTTTGGATTCCGTTCCATCTCCACAATCTCCTCCACAAGTATTAGACTCAACCAATTTCAACAAAGCTCCATTTCCTAACCGGTTGAGGTCCAATAAAAAAATCCACAAATGGAGAAGATTATTGTGGAGTTGTTCAAACAGGTTAACATCAACATTCCCCTCTTAGATGCAATTCAGCAAGTCCCGTCTTACGCGAAAATCTTGTGCACTAAGAAGAGGAAATCTCAGGTACCAAAGAAAGTTTTCTTGGCTGGTAACGTGAGTGATACTCTTTTGCAAGATTTACCACAAAAACGGAAGGACCCTGGCTATCCTACGCTTTCAATAACCATTGGGGATAAGAACATCAATCGTGCACTATTGGATCTTGGTGCCAGTGTTAACGTTCTTTCTTATTCAGTTTATGAATAACTCGGTGCAGGAGAACTGAAACCTATATATTGTACTCTTCAAATGGCTGGCTGATCTATCACCCATCTTAGGGATGAGCTTGAGGATGTGTTGATCAAGGTTAGGGACTTCATATTCCCCGTGGATTTCATTGTTTTAGATACACAACATGTAGCCAACCCCCGGAATCAAATTCTAGTTATTCTCAGTCGCCCATTCCTTGCAACCTCAAATACGGTGATCAATTGTCGAAATAGTTCCATGAACCTATCTTTTAGTAACATGACAATTGAACTCAACATTTTTAGATTAGAGAATCAGCCTTCCGAACCGAACACTCATATACTGGATGTATGTTCCATTCAGGAGATCGCCCCCGAGGACTGTGAATTTGAAGAATTTCTGTTTGATCACGGTGATCTTGACGCCACTAGTGCGTTCCTCTTTAAATCCGCCGCTTCCGACTCTGATAACAAATACAAGTGCTTCCTGTTTTTAAACGATCTTGGCTTGTCACCACCCGTGTTGAATCTTTTGAATTTTCAGATGCATTAGTTAAACCATCCGACTCTGTTGCATACACTCACTTTGAGCTGCTCTTGGAATCCTTTGAGTTCAAGACATGTTCTCCGATCTTGCTTTCAGTTGTTTTTCCTCCGACTCTCAAACTCAAGCATCTGCCATCTCACCTCAAGTATGCTTACTTAGGTGAAAACGAGACCCTCCCAGTAATCATCTCGGCTTCTCTAGCTCTGGAGCAAGAGAAAGCCCTTCTTGCGGTCTTGCAATCAAATCGACAAGCTTTTAGCTGGACGATGGCGGACATCAAGGGGATTAGTCCCCTGATCGTTGAACATCACATTCATATGATGAATGATGCCAAATCTGCGAGGGATCCACAGAGAAGATTGAATCCAGTCATGAAGGAGGCTGTGAAGAAGGAAATTGTCAAATGTCTTGATAGTGGTATCATTTACCTTATTTCCGACAGCCAATGGGTCAGTCTGATACACGTTGTCCCTAAAAAGTTGGGCATTATGGTCATCACAAACGAGGCAAATGAGTTGATCCCCACTCGCACCCAAACCGGGTGGCGAGTATACATTGATTATCGAAAACTCAACGCCGCAACATGAAATGATCACTTTCCGCTACTATTCATTGACCAAATGCTCGAAAGATTAGCTGGACATGAGTTCTACTATTATCTAGACGGTTACTCAGGCTACAACCAGATTCCCATCGCCGAGAAAGATCATGACAAAACTAATTTCACTTGTCCTTTCGGTACGTTCGCATATCTCCGCATGCCTTTTGGGCTATGCAATGCTCCCACTACTTTTCAATGCTGTATGATAGGAATATTCTCTGACATGGTTGAGAAATTTCTGGAAATATTCATGGATGATTTCTCCATCTTTGGCGATTCCTTTGACGAGTGTCTACAACATCTTGACGCTGTCCTTACCCGATGTAAGGATAAAAATCTCTTTTTAAACTGGGAGAAATGCCACTTCATGGTGCACGAAGGTATTTTCTTAGGACATATCATTTAGCGAAACGGCATCGAGGTTGACAAAGCAAAACTTGATATCATTTCCAACCTCTCTCCTCCCAAATGCATCAGAGATATCAGATCTTTTCTTGGCCATGCCGGTTTTTTATAGACGGTTCATCAAGGACTTATGCAAGATTGCTAGACCCCTAACTCTTTCTGGCCAAGGATACCACGTTCAACTTCGACTCGAGCTGTTTGACTGCTTTTGAATCACTAAGAAGCTCACTCATCACTGCTCCTATTCTTTCTTCTCCCGACTGGACGCATCCTTTCGAGATTATGTGTGATGTATCCGACTTTGCTATCGGTGCGGTCATAGGACAGCACATCGATAAGATGCCGTACGTAATCTACTACGCGAGCCGGAAGTTAAATGACGCACAAATGAACTATACGACAACCGAGAAAAAGTTCTTGGCGGTTGTATTCGCTTTTATAACATTTCAGAAAATAAAATATTATTTTTGGAATTTAAATATTTAAAATAATAAATATTATGAATATTTTAAAATATACAGATTGGTTGCAAATGAAAAGGGTATAATTATATACCGATAAATTGGAAAATATATGGAAAATTAAATTGAATTATTGATTTCGTAAAGAAATTATGTGAATTGAGCATTTTGTAGACTTTAAATAATTATTGTATTCTGTGAAAATACTAAACTTGATTAATATTTATTAATTATTCATTATGCATGATTATGTACATGTCTTGCAACATGGCATGTTGCAAATAATTTGTTACATGTTATTTAACCATGCCTTCTTTTTCTTTTAAATGATATGGTGTTTTGTTTTCTTAAATAAAAAGGAAAAGAAAAGAAAAGAAAAATGAGAGAGTGAGAGAGAAATGGAGAAGTTTCTACACACCATGGTCCCCTTCATTTATTTTCTTCTCATCTCCTCATTTCCTCCCATTCATTTATTTTCTTTTCCTCTTTCATCCTTCACCATCTCCTCTACCACCCCAAATCATCTCATAACCCACACTAAAAACCCATGCTCTCTTCACAAAAATCATTCTAAACCTCACTACAAACCCCATGGTGGAATAAAAAATGGGACTTTGAGCATTTGGGGAACCCTAGAATTTTCTCTAGTTGCTTTCATGAGGTAAATCCTACACTATTAGTTAAGTTAATTGTTTTCCTTACCTCCTATAGTAGCTTAGAGTTGATCAAGCGTAGTTTAGTGGTCTTGGAAATTTCCAACATAAGGTTTAGGGCATGATTTGGTTTGTAATTGTGTATTGAGGTGTAATTGGGAACTACAACCCCTTTAGTGTTAAAACCTGGACAAAACCTGAGAGTAAAACCCCCATTCACAAACTTAGAAATCCCCGATATCGGATTTGTATAGGAATTGTGATATTTTTTCGAGATCTGCTATCACCCGGGGGCTCTATAAATAAAGTAGCAATTACTGAGAGGTGTGCAGGAAACCTAGAAGCTATACCTACAACCCGAGACCCTAACCCTTTACTATGGCCACAAATAATAAAGTTTTGGCCGCAAATTGCGGCCTGGGCATGGGCAAATTGTCTCGTGCTTGGTCCATGACTCTATTATCTTCTAATTAGACCTACCCTATATGCAACTTTTCCTAATTTTCACCTGAGGAAAATCTGGGAGCATTTTCTTGAGTTGCTGTTTTGGTTTTGCGACTTTTTAATGACTTTAGTTTTGGTATTGTGTTTTATCTCGGTCACTTGACATTTGTACGTCAATATCGGGAGATATTTGATTATTCTTGCATGCGTAGACCATAGTTTCTAACCTATGCGTGTTTCGTGTGCCGTTTTGGGTTTTCATCCGCGATTTCGGTTTACGATACTATATGTTTATATGTAGGCACCTTCACATGGATTTCGGACGACAAGGAAGAGCATGGCGTCATCGATTTCGGCAAGCGAGGATCGAGGTAAGTAGATGTAAATCTATGGGGGAAGTCGGGTGGATGGCATATAGCACCCCCGCAAATGTGGAATAGGGTTATTACTATGTAATTATGAGTTGGGATGTGATTTGGATATTTAGCGAGTAGGATATCTAGAAGACTTTAAGTTAGATTAGGTTGATTTAGGAAGACTTATCCAGAGGATGATTACCTTGGAGGTGAATCGCGGGTTACAAGTAGTCACACACACGCACGCACACACCCACACTTGACTTTTTGTGTGTGTGTGTGTGTGTGTGTGTATACACGTGAGACGAGGATGGTATATGATACCGTATGAATGATGATGTATATAGGATAGTTGACCCATACCCTCGATTTTGGGATGACGTGTGATGGATTTCACCGTACGAGGTATATATACGATGATTGATCCACACTCTTGACTTGAGGATACCGTACTATATATTACACAGTATGTGACGCTATAAGGTTGGATCACCGACTACTAGCTATATCGACTCGGTTTATATGGTTAGATTGTCTTGTCCTTCCAACCAGTTCTTAGTTAGCCTCTCAGTGTATAGGTAGATGCTAGATTAGGTTCGAGTCATACTTATTTTCAAAACTAATGAATCGTGAGAATTTTCAAAAGACAATTCGAGAGATACTACGGATTTTCAAAGGACATATCTTTTCTTAAAAACCCCGTAGCCCCTATTTTTCTAAAAAATACGATTCGTGCTATTTCAAACACCAAAACTGTATGACTCGTATATAGAAATGTATATTCTTCAATGTTGCGGTTACTACATCATTCCCGTATATTCATGTTGTTCTCATCGCATTGCATGTTTATACATATGTTTTCTTTAGTTATTATGAACCCCGTTTGTCAGGACACCAGCACTATTACCGATGATGCGTATGCTCCACATACACTTGCTTGCCGGCTCATACATCATCATCGGTAATTTCCATGTCACGTACACATTAGAAAACATTACTTCATTGGTATAATTTGCTAGGCGGTAGTGGTTACATTATTAGTATGCTCGTTTTCATATGCTAGTTTAGATATTGCACTCTATATTTATATGTTGCATGCATTCATACTTATGCTGTTCATACCCTGTTGAGGTGCTTTATGCCGGGATTCATTACTCTCTTGCAGATTCGTGATATTGAGATTTCGGATATTTCATGAGATTTCTGGATTTGGGGGAAAACCGCAAGACTTTTACAAACTCATTATCTTCTTAAAATGCAAGTTGCGGTTTTCTCGTGATATGATGTAGGTGTTGTCCACCATGAGTTTTCCTGATTTCTGTTGGTTTTCGAGATCCGATTCGAGGAGTTGGATGAACCGTCTCGGGTACATGGTGGGCCCGGTAAGGTACCCTGGGGAAAGAAGCTCGAGTTGTAGACGATGAGCCTGGCAGGAGCAGACTACCTACCGGTGATGTCGGATGCGGCGGATATCCGGAGGATACCGACCGTAGTCGTGGGATTTGATGTTATGGGCCGATCCGGACTGACGGAGCCCATGGGCCGATCCAGATTGACGGAGCCCGAGATATTGAGGATATTGTGTCGATGCTTGATACGGATTTTCTGTCGATTTCACTGATGCTGTTCCAGTTTTATTATACAAGTTTTACTAAGATAAAAACACAGTTTTTCTTATACCAGATATATCCAGATTTCATGGTTGATTGTTTCATTCATGATGCATTCATACATTAGATATATGACTTATTGCTGCTTAGTGACACTAACACGAGTACTGAGTATTACACTATGCATAGATTGTTACCTTTCTACTATTAGATGTCTAGTGTTATGTTGAGTATGTTATTGTATGACCTAGGAGCGTCATACATGCAATTTCTACTCGGTGATGTCTTCTACTCACGAGTTGGCGACTCACCCGTGTTGTGCCACAGTTTCTTGCAGGTTTTGCCATACAGGTTCCATGGCGGCTTTGCTAGCGCACCACTTCCTTCCGGGTGATTGCTTTGGTAGGTGGGTTCACTTGCATCGTGACCACCGTTGTACTTTTATTTATTTCATTTGTATCTAGTAAGCCCCATCAACCAGAAATTGTATATTTGATAGACTTAGAAAACCAGTTGTTTATTCTTTCGACCTTAGAGTCGCGCGCTTGTATTATTATGGTTCTTCTCTGGTTTGCTTGAGGATATTGGTTTTTTTTCTGAGTTTTGATCCTCGCCCTTCGGCGTTGTATATTATACTTCTTGCGTGGTTGTTTTCGCCAATTGGCGAAGAGCTAGATCCCGCTTGGGGAAGCCTTTATTCTTTACTTATGTATTTCTTTTTTTGTACCCGTTTTGGGCCAGTATTTACAAAGGAAACTCTGCCCAAATTTTTATAAAAACTTGGGCTTATTATAAAGACTTTCAAGTGATTTTCTATGTTAACTTTTAAACAAGTTTTCCTTCACTCTATTTTCTTTAAATGGTTTAGATTTATGGGCTTTGGCTTACTTAGATTACGTTACGCCTCTAGACGTAGCGTAATTTAAGCGCCAGTCACGTTCCGTACATTCGGGTCGTGACAGCTTTGGAGAAATTCATGCCATATCTCATTGGCTCCCCAGTCATTGTCTACACTGATCATTCTGCTCTAAGACATCTTTTTGCGAAAAAGGATGCCAAATTTCGGCTAATACGTTGGATCCTCTGACTTCAAGAGTTTTACCTTGTTATTAAGGACAAAAGACAATGTGAAAACGTAGTGGCCGATCATCTTTCACGACTTCCTTCTTCGCCGATGCTTCGTCTCCCAATTAACGATGTTTTTCCTGATGAACAACTCTTTGACAGTGTCTTGCGAACCGTGGTTCGCAGATATTGTGAACTATTTGATTACAGGACTCATACCAAACGAATGGTCAAGTCAGGACAAACTTATATTTTTATCCCAAGTAAAACTCTTTTACTGGGACGAACCTTACCTGTTCAAGTATTGTCCAGACCAAATCATTTGCCGGTGTGTCCCTGATAATGAGTTCAAGAGTGTATTTTCATTTTGCCACGATCAAGCGTGTGGCGAGAATTTTGGCCCAAAAAAGACAGTTGAGAAAGTCTTGCAGTGTGGCTTTTACAGGCCAAAACTTTTCAAAAATGCACATGATTACTGCAAGACTTGCTCCCGGTGCCAACATTTGGGCCAGATTTCCAGGAGAAACGAGATGCCGCTCCAACCCATTCTGGTTGTTGAGATGTTTGATATTTGGGGGGTAGATTTCATGGGCCCATTTTCTAACTCTTTTGGGAACTTATACATTCTTTTAGCTGTTGATTATGTCTCCAAATGGGTCGAGGTAGTGTCGAGCCGGACGAACGAAAACAAGGTTGTCGTTAGATTCCTGAAAGAAAACATCTTTTCCCGGTTCGGGCACCCTCGCGCTATCATTAGCGACAATGGGACATATTTTTGCATTAGGTCTTTCGAGGCCTTGATGCGGAAATACTCGATTAATCACAAGCTATCCACACAATACCACCCCCAAATATGTGGGCCAGTTGAGGTTTCAAATCGGTAAATCGAGCAAATATTGGAGAAAACGGTTTCTAGGAACCGTAAAGATTGGTCTTTGAAATTAACCGACGCCCTTTGTGCATTTCGAACTGCGTACAAGGCTGGTCTTGGTATGTCTCCCTATCGGCGGCTTGTGTACGGAAAGGCTTTCCACCTCCCTGTAGAAATCGAGCATCGCACATTTTGGGCGATCAAAGAGCTGAATTTCAATCTTGAAGAGGCGGGCAGCTATCGGAAGCTGCAACTTAACGAATTGAGCGAGCTTCGGGATGAAGCTTAAGAAAATACGGTTGTTATAAAGAACCGAATGAAGGTGTTTCATGATAAACACCTTATGCGTAAAAATCTCACGCCTGGACAACGGGTATTTCTTTACGACACCAGACTCCATTTCCATCCCGGTAAGTTTCGATCTCGTTAGAAGGGACCTTTTCTTGTGCGGTGTGTATACCCACACGGCGCGGTGGATTTGGAGAATCCGAAGGCTTGTTCACTATTCAAAGTGAACAGATACAGAGTAAAACCTTTTCTTACCGCAGAACCATCGGAGGAGCTCCTGATGTTGCAGGATCCGATTTGCTTTGCCTGATCTTCCACCTTTTACTACCAAAGTTCAGTTATCCAACCGTAAACAGTGGAAACACTGTTTCGCTTAAGTTTGGGGGGACCTTTTTTGTGTATATATATTTTTTAGTTTGCTTTTTCCATAAAAAAACAAACAAAAAAAAAACAGGACATCACCGACAGATTTTGACCCCTCAACAATTTTGACCCTCTTGGTGTAGCATGACAGTGAGGACACTGTCATGTTTAAGTTTGGGGGTGTCTCGGTAAGCCTTCTACTTTTGCATTCATGTGTATATTTTGCATTTGCATATTTATTTAAAAACCCACAAAAATTGATTTTTTTTTCTAAAAATATAAAAACTTTGTCTTCAAGTTAGCTAGTAGGGTAACTTATATTTTTATTCCAAAAATTTAGTTTGATAGGTTAGAAATAACTAAATCCTAGGCTTAGGAATTGAAAACCCTAAAAAATAACCCTCCTTCTGTTTAACCTTGGCAAATATACATCCTTGCAATTTTTTTAGAAATAGGTAATCTTGAGTTCAGTTCTTGAGTTAAGTCGAGATGAAGAGAAAGTATTGAAAGCTTTATTGAATGATAAGTCTGAAAAATAGTTTCTATTCTTGAGTCCAAATTCAGAAAGTATATACCCTGCAATTCGCACATACACGCACTTTAAAACTTGGGACAGTAGAGGATACCTAGAAATACTCTTGCTTGAAAGCCCAGTATGAAAGAAAAAACGGTATTTAAAACTAACCACCAAAAGAGCATCATTAAAAAATATATTTAGTCTTGAAAAAGAAAAAAAAAAAGAAAAACTAAATTACAAGACCTGGAAATTGCTATTTACGCTCTAATAAGCTCACACATTCAGTAATCAGCCGATTAGTATCTCAGGAAGCAGTAATAGTCGCATGAAAGGTGTGTGAGCAAATCCATCCATTTTTAATGAAAAGAAGTAGTATTAGGCATTAGGGCAATGGTACTATAGCTTGAATTGAATTCTTGAGTGTAGGGGTGAAATTTACATATGTAGGGGTATACGATCGATATTTGAAGGAAAGATAGGGATGAAAAATAAGTATTATGTTTTCTGTAAAGATGATAAAAATTCCGGATTGGAGACTGCGCTTTACAAGGAAAACTCAAGAGAAACCAAGATCTTTCTAAACTGTCATAACGTATAGGATCTTAGGTTGAATAAATAGGAGGTGTGAAAAACAAAGGATGGATATTTCTAACTTAGGATGATATAATTTCAAACTTATATGCTAAAACGTAGGATTAGAATCAAGGTTGACTTATGAAACCAGCTTAACGGGATTTTGTGGGTAGTATCCGCTGAAAACCCTCAGGAGACAATGCTCCTCCTGCTAGGGACACCTAGAGGTTTAACGGCTTGTTGCACATGCTAAGTGCAACCGTGATGCCTACGAAATTGAGCTTTTTGGAAATAAAATGGTTTTGTTCGGGACGAGCAAAATATAAGTTTGGGGGTATTTGTTCATATCAGAATTTTACACTTTTATACCACCCATTCTTGATCGCATTGCTTATAGGTAGGTACTTTTGATCCGTGTTTCATACATAATTGCAGGTTATAGGTTCTCAGTACAAAACAATGAAAATCATAAACAGTCACGACAAATTCAGGACAACTGCCAACAACAGATAAAAATACGGGTTCCGCTCACCATTCGTCAAGTGCTGCTTACCAGTTCAGGAGAAAAAAGTCAAGTAAGGGTCATTCAAGCACAAAGCACGAGAGAGGCAGCACGAGAATCAAGTTGACAACGCGTAGCCCAAGAACATCAAGGCAAAAAGTCCACACATTTACATCTTTTGAACTGTTGAAAATCTAGGAGCAAAATGGAATGATTCTGCAAATACAAGTGCACTAAATAGAAGATAAAAGCAACACAAGACAGACCAAGAAAAAACAAGTTTTAATTCATCAAAACGACCGCGGTTCCGCGGTCTAAGCCACCTATTGGCGGCGGAACCATGGCCACTACGTAGCGTCTCGCACCAAAATTTCAGGGGTAGTTTTGACTTTTTGTAAAGGCTCAGAAAAAGATCCTAGGCCTTCACTTCACTGCCTATAAATACTCCAAATCAGAGCCATATCAAGGATATATATTTTTACTAGTTTTTTGTTAGAATTTAGTATAACTTCTTCTTCTTCATCATCTTTTCTCCATTAAAATTGTAGTGAGAGCTTTTTGAGTGGATGATAAATGAAGAGGAGTGTTTTTTTATATGCATGTCTTGTAAATTTGTTAACTAGTTTTTATTTATATTGCTTGTTATTTCCTTTGTTAAGTAGTTGTTGGTTTTCTTGATCTTTTTCTTCTTCTCTTTTCTTTTATCCTTACAACCATGATGCTTAAGAGTGATCCTTGCCTAGGTGAAGTCCTAAGTAGCTAGTTGTAATTCTCTACCTCATTTCTTTCTATCTTCTTTACTTGTTTTATTTTCTTTTATTTTATAATGAGTGAGTAGTTTTCTTACTTGGTAGGGTAGGATAAGGAAAGTTTGAGAGAAAGAAATCTCTCTCACTCTTTCTTTTACCCAACAACTTGATTCGAACTCCCGTCAAGGCAACCATAACCCTCTCCCTACGACACCCTATCCAATATGATGGTGGTGACACCCTAGTGAAACCGGTTGTGGTTGAATTGACCGGATATTATGGCTAAGAGTCAAGAATGGACGGACAAGGACCAGAAGGAAGGAACTAAGCGTTGGAAAGCCTAGCTTATACTCGTAAGTTTCCTTCCTAGTCGTGCTAATCCCCGTTATTGCCGATTATTGTAACATCGATATCAAGAGTGGCAAACGAAAGAAGTGAGTGAACTCCTAGCTCAAACTAACCTAATCATAACCCTAACAAGTTTCTATCAACATACATATCTAAGCACATAGTTAACTTTAAACAAACTTGGACAATTTGGACTTAACTCGTTAAAACACTATGAAAAAGATTCTCATCTCTCCATGGATCGACCCTACTCAACCGGCTAGCTACCAAGCGAAATTGTCTTGATTGTGGTAATTAAAATTAGCATAAAAAACCTTAACAATCATTAGACAACCAGGAGACCACCATAGGAAGACGATCCCCTAACTCATCAACCTGGCCGAGATTCGGCCCCCTGTAGAATTAGGGTTTGGGTTTGGTTGGTGTCTTGTTCACTTGATATTTAGGCCACTACTATACCTCCTTTTGTCCCAGATTCCCTGTAAGAAAATCTGGAAGCATTTTAAGTGGGTTTTGACGATGTTTTACTGTTTTTAAACTTGGTTTTTGGATTTCTTTGTGATGGCATGGTCGTTCGACATTCGTACGTCGACGCTGGGGGTATTTTGTAGTATTTAGCATACGTTGGCCATAGGTTCTAACCTATGTGCACTTCTCTCAATGTGTTGTTTTTTATTTAGATATTTATGCGGCTGCTTTATGATTTCGATTTTAGGTACAATCACGGGGACTTCCGAGACGGCGAAGATAGGCAAGGTGGTCATAGGTTTCGACTAGCTCAAGACGTCGGTGAGTAGATGTATATCTACGGGGGAAGTCGGGTGGATGGCGTATAGCACCCCCGCAACCGTAGTAATTAGAATATTATATATTAGAACTATATTCCAAGCGTATAAGGTCATGCTAGATCACTCATAGGTGTATATTCGTACTTAGTAGATAATTATATACTTAGTCGCTATTTATATATATAGGTATGTAGGTATACACATGATTATTGTTATGTGATGTATGTGACTAGATGTCCGTACTTTATATGATATGAGTTGGCGTACGCGACTATAGATCCGTACGGTATTGATTGGATGACATCGTACGAGGGAGATTCCGTACATGATGGGATGAGAATAGATTGCCGAATACGGCCAATATTCATTTGACTCGGGGATTCTTGTTAAATCCCGAATTGGGACTTTATAAGATGTTTTAAGCTATAGTTATTTTAAAAACTAACGATTCATTACATACTTTTAAATGGTAATGTTCCCCTAATAATTAAATACAATAATAAGAGCTAAGCTCTATTAAATCTAATGAGGCGGCGCCTCACGTGCTCCCCACGTGAGCACCAGCGTCGACCTCTTATAGGATTAAATCCTGTAGTGGCGCCGCACGTGAAGTTCGCATGAGCGCCAATGTGCAAAGCACAGGAGCGCCAGTTATATATAAGAATTTAATTCTTAAGTGGCGTCCGCATGCATAACACGTGAGTGCTAGCGCCCAAATTAAGAGCAGGTAGAATTAAATTCTACACAGTGTCATTAGATCAAAGATCCAATGGTGATGATAAATCATCAAATGATAGAATTAAATTCAATTAGGAGAAAATATCTCCCTAATCTTTCTAAGTGAGAAAGAAATTCTCGGTTGGATCAAAAATCCAATGATAGAATTAAATTCTATTTTTGGGAATATATTTCCCCAATCTTTCTAAACAAAGAAAGATTGGTCTCTATAAAATAGAGAGCCCTTAGATTAAAATCCAATGGTGATTATAAATCACCATTTGACAGAATTAAATTCTGTATATGGGAAAATATTTCCTTAATCTTGTTAAAAACAAGAAAACATATTCTGTAAAAGAGAAATCATTGGATCAAAGATCCAACGGTGGATAAAATTCGCCAAATAATCTTTGAGACCAATAAAATCAATTTGAATCTCTCAATAATAGATTTTCTCAAAACTAATCAACAATTTGCCTTGCTTATAAAAAGGACCTGAGACTTCAAGTCTCATACATACGAAAAAGAGAACTCCCCTATAAGCTTCTACAAACAAAAAGATGGAAACTGCAACTGAAAATTCAATTCTCTTTCAAAGAAAATCTATCTGTTCTTTCAAACCCTGAATAAAGAAAAAGTGAAGATAAAATGTATCTCTTTTGCCTAGCATAAAAAATAAAGGTTTAACTCTTCATAAAAAGAACTCAGTTTTTCCTCTGATCTGAGATTTGCAAAGCAAATCTCCCCACAAGTTGAGAATTTAATTCTCATCGGGGAAATTTTGTTCTTCAAACTCAAAATCTAGAGGAAAGAACTAGATTTAAAGAAATAGAGAGAAAAGAACTTAGTATAAAATGAAACTTAGTTCTCAAATAAAAAAAAGATCCCGAATCTTCAAAAACAAAGATCTTGGCGATTATTACTGGCCAAAATGCCTTTAACAGAGATTCAATCTCTAAAAAAGGGAACACAGCGCCTCACGTGAAACACACATGAGCGCTCAAAAGATTTCCAAAATAAAGAACACAACGCCTCATGGGCTTCCCACGTGGACGCCTTAAAACAAGGAACTCGGCGCCTCACGTGCTTCCTATGTAGGCGCCCTAAAGCAAGGAACTCAGCGCCTCATGTGCTTCTCACATGGGCGTTCAAAATAGAAGGCCAGCGCCTCACGTGAAATACATGTAAGCGCTGAGTGAAAGTGCTTAGCACTTTGTATTCAGTCAAAATGACTAAGTGCTTATGTCACGCCCTGCTTTCCGGTGTACGGGCAGAGGACGCGACGAGGCCCGCTACGTATTCACTCAGAAGTAAACACACTAAGCGTATCTAAGCAATATAAAGTAAATGTACACAAGAAAATGACAATAGATGTAATTGAACAACTTTTTTATTTATTAAACATTCTTTTTACAATTCAGCTGAAATGTAAATGCATGGAATGAAAGCAATGCCTAAACAGTGGCATAACAGAAATGAAAATATGTATAAGTAAACTAGTGCTCCGGGTCAAAGGCTAGCTGATCCAAGTCCTCGCTGGTGGGCTCTGTCTCCAGAAGGTCCGATCCACCTGACAACATTCCAAAGAAAGAAGAAAAGGAAAGTCGTCGGTGAACAATCGCTCGGTAAGTCCCAAAGATGGGGGAGAAGTAGAAAAGACAGAGAGAGAGTATAGTTTTATAATTTTTTATTATAATGTTAGTGCAGTTGTTTGTAGCTTGGTACAGAAAATGCCAGTGTATACGAGAGAAGTCTAACTTACACCGTGGACTTTGGTAACCCGTTGTATAAGGCTCCGTCGATAATACCACGGAACAACGGCATGAATGTAATTACGTCTTAAGTGACCATCTCGTGCCACCATTAACATGTTCCGTACCAGTCTACCACTTTATAACCCCGTAGTGTTTATGTATTGATTGTATGGATTGTATTGTCTTGTCTTGTATTATAAATTGTATAGATTGATGACTTGCCGAAACTATGATATCAGTAAATGGAACATAGATAATGGATGAACATGTAGATGGAGTATATCCATGGTTCGGTTCAATCAAGTGGTATAGATTGATATAGCTTGAATATATGGATTCATGGATTCATATTGAATGGTTGTATTGTACTTGAATCGTATTCAAGTCAGATTGATTAGATTGAGACTCAGTCTAAGTCAGACACTTTTAAAAAGAACTTGAAATCCTAAATTAGTTTTGATATTATCGGTAACTGCTGCACATGGACGGCAGGATTTGTGTCATTTTCCAAGAAAATTACCGTGTTGATAACACCGTTTGTTAGATTGTCTAGCTTAAATAGGAAAGCACCCATATCTCCGGCTCCCTAAGGCTCAAGAGACTGGTCCCACTTAAACATATTTTTACTAGGGTCCTTATTGTAATTTAGTATAACTTGAGCGGGTTTTATGTAAAAAATAGTTTTGGCATAATTCCAAAATACACCTCAAGTATTTAATTATCGTCTTTAGGGTTTTCATAGATGTTTATTTTATAGATGTGAAATTTCTAGTGAGTAGAACTTAATTTTCAAAGTATATGGTATTTTGTTGAAATATTGTAATTGCATTGTATTTGGATGGTATTTTCATGTAGTAGGGATTCCTTTGATTTAGAAAACTTGAAATATTTATATAATTAAAGTAGATATTTTGATAATATATATATATATATATATATATATATTTAATGAAAATAATTTATTTATTTTCTTGTAGAAATCTCATTTTCTAAGGAAAAATGTATAAAAATTCCATCGAGATCGAACGCTCCTTGCGGAGGTATGCATCTCACTCTACTAAGCCCGAGGATGTGCGATAATCCGCACCATCCCGAACGGGGTCCCCAAAATGGGTTATAGAGGCGTTATTGCATGGAAATGTTTAATACATCTTTTTAAAGAAAACGGTTTTGTAAGTTCAGGGTATTTATTTGTAAAGTCGAATTATCCCGTATTCCATTGTCCCAAACTTCATCGTGCTATGATAGAGATGTGTGTTGTGATGAGGTATTTCATTACCTCGTGAACTATCTAAAGGTATAGCAAGGAATATGTTAATTATGTCGAAACTAAAGTATATGGTATTTTTCTGTAAAAGTGCGATAAAAGTTACAAAAATGATTCTTTTGAGGTGAAACTTATTTTAATAGGTTTATTAATGTTTTCTAAACAATATTTGAGAGTATGGTATTTTCTTGTTAAAGAAAAGTATAGTTTTAAAGAAAACCGAATCGGAAGTCGGATTAACTCCGCTTCCGTCGGGTTTTGAAATTGTAAATTTTTAAAGGAGAAGAATAGAGGGGAAGATGGGACTTACTGGCTTGGCTTCAAGAGGAGAGAGGGGGGTCCTAAAGAAATCTTCGGGGCGTCGTTTCGTTGCCGGAATCTCCTCGGAAGTTCGTCGGAGCTTCGCCCTTCGTTAACTCCACTTGTACACTAAAAGACTTGGGAATTTGGTATAGTTTTTGTAATAGAATTCTGAGTGAGAGGGGTGTAAAATGGAGTGGGTATTTATATAGAGAATTAGGTGTTAGAAGTGATGAATTTGAGAATTAAAAATGCATTTAAAAGGAATTAAATGGGCGATTCAATGTTCTCTGTGTGAATGCAGAGAAAACAAGCAGTGTGAAAGGAGTGGGGTAGCTGAAAGGTTGCATGGATTTAAATATGGGAGCATTACTGTCGGGTATGACCAACAACGCCGGGGTTTTGGGGTGTGTCGCCGGGTCTTTACCGTTGGGTGGGCTTGGTATTTAGGCCACGTGTCGGGGTCGATTGGTATACTTCAATTCACATGTTTAAATAATTTGTAATGCTTCAGTTTACGTGTTGTGCACGTGTAGACCTTTGGGCTTATAAAAAAATTAAAAGAAATTAAAATAAAAAGATAATGTGGCTGATGGGATTTGAACTCAGGTGCTTTGTCTCAGCAGTGCAAGGCTTTACCAATGAGCTACAAGTGCTTTCTTGCTGTTCAAAAGAAAATTAAACTTATAACTTGTGCTCAGGCTCAGGTGTCCCTTCCTGTATTTTGAAAAAAAAAAATTACAAAAAATTAGGGTTGTTACATTTTACCCTTCTTATGAAAACTTCGTCCTCGAAATTTGTAGAAGGAAAGTGTAACAGATTCAAAGCAATTTAGTGATGGAACTATTGATAGTGTATGTAAAATATTTAGAAGAACGAAAGAATGCAAAAGTTTTGGAAAGAGGTGAGGGAAATACCAGGGTTACTTTGGTCAACAATCTCGGCTTCTACGGCTGCTAAAGTGAAAGCCTGATGCCGAGGTACATTCCTCCTAGCTGGAGGTACATTCTTTTGTCTTTGGGGCATGTTCCTCTGCCCTCGAGGCATGTTCCTCAGTGCCTGATGGAATTGGCGATTAGGCTGTAGAGGAGGTGGAGCTGGGAGTGCCAGACGAGGTGCAGGAGCCTGGATAGCTGGCCGCTGTGGATAGTTGGTGGGTGGGTGAGCTGAGTTGCATCTATAGAGACAGGTTCCAATTCGTGATTGGATGCGCCGCAAACTAAGAACATGACTTTTGCACGCCTACAGTCCTTCCACAGGTGTCCACCCCTCTTGCAATAGAAGAAAGAATCTAGACTTTGCTGGTTATTGGTTTCTTTCGGTCTTCTAGGTTCAACAGTTGGCCTTGAAGAGGCTTCTCCTTCCATCTGAGTGGCAGGGCGTTTCACTCCGGCAGATTGAGGTCTGCCCTTCCTCTTCACTACTGCCTCGTATCTTCGGACAACTTTCAAAGCCAAATCATGGGTTGGGAAATCCCCAGTATCTAATGCAGCTTGGATCTCTAGATCTAACCCTTGTTGGAATCGTCGGGCTCTAATCTCATCCGTCGGTATTAGGTGTGCCGTGAATCTGTTGCGGTCTAGTGTTAGGTGTGTAGTATGTGATATTTGAAAATCGAAATATAGAGACATATCTTACCGACTGAGTATGGTAAACTCAACATCATACTCATCCACGGATTTGGTCTACATCGAACCTTATTGTAAGTGAATGAACTGTTGTTCCATGTAGAATCTGGCAGTCTCAGGGAAGTACTTCGCGTCAAACATATCGTGAAAAGTTCTATATTCAATCAGTTGGTCAAGACGGCTTTCTTCCGCCTTCCACCAGCCCCATGCATTGTCAGTGAGATGCAGCTTCGCAACTCGAACCCAAGCTATCTCTGGCACTTATGCCGCTACCAGGTCATCTTCAATACCCTAAGCCCATTCCTCTGCTTCCAGAGGGCTCTCTTTTCCTGAGAATTGCTTCGGGTGCAAAGCCCTGAATTGCTTCACCCTAGGTGCTTCCACCTCTGGACGGTTCATCAAGATAGCAGTATGCTGCTGCTGTCCTTCCAGGAGGCTGCGGATCGCCTCAAGAAAGACTGTATGCTCGTTGATCGAAGCAGCTACGGCTGGTGTAATTGGTAGGGGTGGTGGAGTTTTATTGAAGTTGGTACTGGTGTTGTTTGGGGAATCCATAACCTTGAAAGAAAAATTTGGGTTAGGACAAATTCAAAATATATGAAATTGGAAGATTCAAGGAATATGAATTGTAAATAATGTTTTCAGTTGCTGGTTCTTGTGTTATATTGCTTAGGTTGTCCACGCAGAACTGACCTGCATTTCCATACAGAGATGACCTTCATGGGCCACCAACAAAACCTGTCACGCTCCGCTTCCCGGTGTACGGGCAGAGGACGCGACGAGGCCCGCTACGTATTTACTCCGAAGTAAACACGCTAAGCGTATCTAAGCAATATAAAGTAAATGTACATAAGAAAATGACAATAGATGTAATTGAACAGCAACTTTATTTATTAAACATTCTTTTTACAATACAGCTGAAATGTAAATACATGAAATGAAAGCAATGCCTAAACAGTGGCATAACGGAAATGAAAATATGTACAAGTAAACTAGAGCTCCAGGTCAAAGGCTAGCTGATCCAACTCCTCGCTGGTGGGCTCTGTCTCCAGAAGGTCCGATCCCCCTGACAACATTCCAAAGAAAGAAGAAAAGGAATGTCGTTGGCAAACAATCGCTCGGTAAGTCCCAAAGATGGGGAGAAGTAGAAAAGACAGAGAGAGGGTATAGTTTTATAATGATTTATTATAATGTTAGCGCAGTTGTTTGTAGCTTGGTACAGAAAATGCCAGTGTATAAGAGAGGAGTCTAACTTACACCGTAGACTTTGGTAACCCGTAGTATAAGACTCCGTCGATAATACCACGGAACAACGACATGAATGTAATTACGTCTTAAGTGACCACCTCGTACCACCTTTAACATGTTCCGTACCAGTCTACCCTTTTATAACCCCGTAGTTTTTATGTATTGATTGTATTGATTATATGGATTGTATTGTCTTGTCTTGTATTATAAATTGTATAAATGGATGACTTGCCGAAACCATGATATCACTAAATAGAACGGATATAATGGATGAACATATAGATGGAGTATATCCATGGTTCGGTTCAGTCAAGTGGTATAGATTGATATTGCTTGAATATATGGATTCATGGATTCATATTGAATGGTTGTATTGTACTTGAATCGTATTCAAGTCAGATTGATTAGATTGAGACTCAGTCTGAGTCAGACACTTTTTAAAAGAACTTGAAATCCTGAATTAGTTTTGATGTTATAGGTAACTGCTGCACATGGACGACAGGATTTGTGTCTTTTTCCATGACAATTACCGTGTTAATAACACCATTTGTTAGATTGTCTACCTTAAATAGGCAATAACCCACATCTCTGGCTCCGTGTGGCTCAAGAGACTGGTCCCGCTTAAACTTATGTTTTCTAGGGTCCTTATTGTAATTTAGTATAACTTGAGGGGATTTTATGTAAAAAATAGATTTTGCATAATTTCAAAATACACCTCAAGCATTTAATTATCGTCTTTAGGGTTTTCATAGATGTTTACTTTATAGATGTGAAATTTCTAGTGAGTAGAACCTAATTTTCAAAGTATATGGTATTTTGTTGAAATATTGTAATTGTATTGTATTCGCATGGTATTTTCATGTAGTAGGGATTCCTTTGATTTAGAAAACTTGAAATATTTATATAATTAAAGTAGATATTTTGATAATATATATATATATATATATATATATATATATATATATATTTAATGAAAATAATTTATTTATTTTCTTGTAGAAATCTCAATTTCTGAGGAAAAATGTATAAAAATTCCATCGAGATCGAATGCTCCTTGCGGAGGTCTGCATTTCACTCTACTAAGCCCAAGGATGTGCGATAATCCGAACCATTCCGAATGGGGTTCTCAAAATGGGTTGTAGAGGCGTAATTGCATGGAAATGTTTAATGCATCTTTTTAAAGAAAACGTTTTTGTAAGTTCAGGGTATTTATTTGTAAAGTCGAATTTTCCCGTATTCTATTGTCCCAAATTTCATCGTGATATAATAGATATGTGTGTTGTGATGAGGTAGGTCATTATCTCGTGAACTATCTAAAGGTATAGCAAGGAATATGTTAATTATGTCGAAACTAAAGTATATGGTATTTTTCTGTAAAAGTGCGATAAAAGTTACAAAATTGATTCTTCTGAGGTGAAACTTGTTTTAATAGGTTTATTAATGTTTTCTAAACAATATGTGAGAGTATGGTATTTTCTTGTTAAAGAAAAGTATAGTTTTTAAAGAAAACCGAATCGGAAGTCGGATTAATTCCGCTTCCGTCGGGTTTTGAAATTGTAATTTTTTAAAGAAGAAGAAGAGAGGGGGAGATGGGACTTACTGGATTGGGGTCAAGAAGAGAGAGAGAGGGTCCTAAAGAAAGGTTCAGGGCGTCGTTTCGTCACCGGAATCTCCTCGGAAGTGCGTCGGAGCTTTGGCCTTCGCTAACTCCACTTGTACACTAAAAGACTTGGGAATTTGGTATAGTTTTTGTAATAGAATTCTGAGTGAGAGGGGTGTAAAATGGAGTGGGTATTTAAAGGGAGAATTAAGGATTAGGGGTTATGAATTTGAGAATTAAAAATGCATTTAAAAGGAATTAAATGGGCGATTCAATGTTCTCTGTGTGAATGCAGAGAAAACAAGCAGTGTGAAAGGAGTGGGGTAGCTGAAAGGTTGCAGGGATTTAAATATGGGAGCATTACTGTCGGGTATGACCACCAGCGCCGGGGTTTTGGGGTGTGTCGCCGGGTCTTTACCGTTGGGTAGGCTTGGTATTTAGGCCACGTGTCGGGGTCGATTGGTATACTTCAGTGCACATGTTTAAATAATTTGTAACTCTTCAGTTTGCATGTTGTGCATGCGTAGACCTTTAGGCTTCTAAAAAGATTAAAAGAAATTAAAATAAAAAGATGATGTATCTAATGGGATTTTAACTCAAGTGCTTTGTCTCAGCAGTGCAAGACTTTACTAATGAGCTACAAGTGCTTTCTTGCTGTTCAAAAGCAAATTAAACTTATAACTTGTGCTCAGGCTCATATGTCCCTTCCTGTATTTTAAAAAAAATTCGTACAGAAAGTTAGGGTTGTTACAGCTTAGCACTTATTGGGCAACGCCCAGTCCCAACGTCTTACGTGCTCTTCTCGTGAGCTCCATACCAAGTGCTTATCATTCCATATTCAGTCAAAATGGTTAAGTGCGTAGCACTGATTGGGCAATGCCCACGTCCCAGCGCCGCACGTGCTCCTCACATGAGCGCCATACAAAAATGCTTAGCACTATATATTCAGTCAAAATGACTAAGTGCTTAGTACTGATTCGGCAGCGCCCCTATCTCAGCGCCTCACGTGATACACATATGAGCGTCATACAAAAGTGCTAAGCACTATATTTAGTCAAAATGACTAAAGTATTTAGCACTGATTGGGCAGCGCCCATGACTGAGTGCTTCACATGATACATATGTGAGCGCCAGAGCCACAAATAAGTGCTAAGCACTTCTGCATAAAGGAAAATGGCTGAGCAAACTGAACCATAAATAAGTGGTTAGCACTTTTAAATAAAAAATGGACTGAGCAGACCATGCCCAAATTGGCTAATAGTCTCTCTGGAGTCAATTGCAACTGAGCCCAAATGCTCTGTTGTTGGATCTTAAATAAAAAAAAATGATCCTTAAAATGTTGCTAAGTTGATCTTAGCCTCAAATAAGACTATGTATCCTTAGTTAAAATAAATTGAGCCCAAATGCTCATTTATTAAAGTTAATCTTAATCTAAAAAAAGATTAATGGTCCTTAAATAAAACAAAATATTAAAAACCCCAAATCTAAAATATACGGATTTAGACTGATCCGCGCCCTACAGGCGACGACATAAACTAGTCTCCGTATACAATCCACGGGCAATCAAAACAAACAAAATAATACACGACATGAAATGAACTACTGGAGTAGGAGAAAGTGGTTATCGCAACGCGATAACGTAATTAACTGCAGGGGCTTGTGTCTGCAAGGAAGAGCGTCCCCACAATCAAAAACCCCTCACAAATGAAGGAGAATCTGATAAAGTCTTCTGCAACGGTCGCATCTATCCAAACATCCGATATACGGTGCCGTAAATCAACTTGGTATCTTCAGAGAGGTAGATGGATATTTCCAAATATCATCTGCCCCCAAATTCAGGCTAGACGTCCTAACATCTCAGTCCGTTCTTTCGGCGGTAAATAGATTCTGGCACGTCCGGTGGGATCTTTTCCTCATTCCACTCCACACTTCATGTGTCGTGTTACACGAAAAAAATCTCGGTTTGCTATGGTTGCCCTTGGATTCAAGATTCTAAAACTTGGTGTCTTGCTCATGTGTAGAAAAATCAATGGCTTCCCACTGCACCTCTTGCAACAGCAACTCCCGTCCCACCCCAACTGGAGGAGTGACTTATGGGCCAAACGCGGTCTCTATTTTCTCAATGCTGGTGGGGCAGGTCACACAAGCTACTACCGGATTCTTTTTTGGGACCATGCTCCCACCTGTGCACTTTTGCGCCTCAATGCCACAAGAAAAAGCTCCCCGAAAGTCGGTCTTTGATCGGCTGGCAACCACGACGGCTCCTATCAGCAAGCCGTCAAACCCTGAAACTTCAATCTTCCACAGGTTGAGCAAAAGCTAGAGCGGGCCCGTAAATAAGCTCATGATACCTGAAGGGGCTACCCCAAAAAGGTTGCCCTCCCTACTCCTGCTACAGGCGAAGCCGGCAAAGGTGCTTTCCCCATTAGACGGTCGGTCTTCAAAATATTGGCCGTCTCTTCTCAAACTCCATCAAGGATGTCGGTCTTCAACAGGCTGACGGCGATTGAAACCCCTCTGCAAAGCCGGGGGCATGATGAAGCCGCTTCCAAAACTGAGGTGATCCCTTATGCAAGGCACGCTCAACGTTGCCACTAGCGCCGAATAAGACAGGCTGGGAGCAACTCTCCCTCTGGACTCACCCCAACAGCTCCTATGGTGGAGGTTGACATTACTGTTCTAACTGGGAACAGTTTTGTGCTGCTTAGGATGGTGCGCAAAAACTCCCCAACGGAGGTGCTAAGAAATCACCCCCACTTGTAAAAGCTACAGTGCAGGCAAAGCCGGAGTAGCCTTATCAACAGCTCTCCTTGCAAATTCATAGAGTCTGGCGAAAAGCCCAAGACTCTATGATTGAAAAAAACTACTCTCATCAACCAAAGAAATCGAAGGACCGACAAGAAAAACACCACTCCTCCGCCATACAACGGGGGACTTTTTCTAAACAGGTGCCTGTCACAATGGCTCTTTCAACTCCAATCTCTCATAAAAGGACGAGGCTGGAGAAAACTCTACCACCCGCGGCAAATTCCAAAGACGATAGATTTAAACGCTCCAAGTCTGGGGGAATAACCGTACATACGGTCTACATAGCTTCAGGAAAAGAATAAAGCCATGCCTCGGTGAGTCATTGACCGCAAACCAGATTGCTGAGTAAGGCTCAGGTGCAACAGCAAAAGCTCCAGGAAATGCTGACCAAAATGGCAGCACTTACCGAACAGAAAGAAATTCCGGATAGAGAGGACGAACAACGCCAAGAGCAAGAAACCGATACAGAGTTTCTACGATGGGTGATCGAGAGAAAGGATAAAGAAGTCGCTGATCAATCTGCTAACATAAAGCAGATGACTCTCTTATTCTAAAACATGGTTGGAATGATGATCCAACCAGAACTCCCGACCGAAGATCCGCCAATAATCAACGAGGATGACAGAGGGGAAACATCAAACCCTCTTCCGGTTTTATCAGCGGCCAAGGAGGAAACGATCTCTAAGGCCGCCCTGGACAATTACATTGCTCAACAAATAAGATCTCACCAAGCTAATGAAGCCGCCGACCAAATTATCAAAACCGGGTGGCCATATCCAGGATGGTATGATCAAATCAAATACCCGTTAGGATATACGATCCCGAAGTTCCATGTCTACAAAGAAACAGAAAACTCTCACCAACACGTCACGCAATTCAGAGCTCTGTGTGGAAACACTGGAGGCGAAGACAAACTGTTGCTTCGCCAGTTCGTCGGCAGCTTATCAGAACTAGCCTTCGAATGGTATTCGAAGATCCCGAATAAATCCATGAAAACATTCACAGAAATGGAACTGCAGTTCACACAGCGTTTTGACGGTGCGAGCGAATGCACTTCGATCATGGCATTAATCAATGCCAGGGTAAAGCTGGGAGAAACCTGGGTCCAATACGCGATCCGGTGGCGAAACCTGTGGTCTAAGTGAGAACAGCGCATTGGGTATGTTCATTGGGATCGTTGATCCTCAAACGATTGTGTCCCAGATCATGACGTTCTTCATGCTCACAGCTTTTCTGACTCTGATACATAAACTAGCCCAGATGGGCCATAGGCCATCCTCCTCAAATAAAGACCCTCGAAATACTAAAGGTGAAGGAAAGGCGGCCTTCGTCACTAACATACAACAACAGCCGAGTGGCTCAAAACCGGCTATTCGCCAAAACAACGCGCGTCTGCGCCCGTCCTTGGTAAAAAATCTAGGACATGCTTACTCGTTTCCCTGCGACAAGATGAAGAGACTGTTCGAATTGGCAAGGCATAATAAACTCATCATATTGCCAGACCCGCGGCATCCTGCGCAACCCGGCGACGTCAACAACCTTAATTACTATTCCTGTCACAGAATGATGAGCCACCCAATTGAGGATTGCTACGTCTTCAAAAACTGGGTTGAGAACCAGTATCAACAGAGGAAATTCACTCTGTTTGATAATTGGAAGATGAACCCACCCCAGAAGCACACTCCCAAAAAGGTGGATGCGCAGAGGGCATCATGCTCACTCATGGAAGAATCTCCATGGGAAGTCGTTCTTTTAGCAAAAACCAAAAGAATGCTGAAGAATCTACAGGCATGTCCGGCAGTCAGGTGGAAAATTCCACTTGAACCCAAAATAATCGAAGGGATGCTAAAATCTCGTCTTGCAAAAAAATGCTGACGAAGGGAAAAGCCCCCAATTCAAGCCTTCGAATTCTTTGAAGAAAAAGAAGAAGACCAAGGAGCCTGTGCAGCCCGCCGAGTATGACGACAAGCACATAGAACTACAAAAATACATAGATGCTTTAGAGGAGTATAACCAGAAGGTGTGGACACCGGTCACGCTCGAGCATATTCTTGAGGGCGAAGACAGTGACAATGATGAGGGAAATGAATCATCAGAATACACTGAAGACCGTGTAGCAAGTTACCACATCATCTCCCATTCGTCGTTATATGATGAAGATACTCTCTCAGTGTCAGAAAACAACGCAGAGGAACTGGGGGTAGAATCAGCGCTAAAATCCCTAGAACTGCCAGAAGAAGACCCGATTGAGAGGCTGCTAAACGAAACCTTTCAAAAAAAGCAAAATTGACCGAGAATGTGAGACAACCATATATGAAAAGGCTAAGCGTCAGCGTTCGAGTTAAGAAGCTGCGGTGAGGACGAGTCGTAAAGTGCTCCTACCAAACTAAAGCACACCTGCAACAAATAAGAGCAGGATCAAAACAGAGAAGTGGTTCGCCAAAGCCCTGTCAATGGGGATGAAGCTTCCACCTTTCATAAAGAACACTCCCGGGATCATATACCTCGTTGGAGAAGAATCACACCCAAATTACTGCCTATATCATCGGAAGGTCACCCATCCCATCGAGGATTGCAGTGCCTTTAAGAAGTGGTGGCAAGGATTCATTGCCCATCAAAAAAACATCAAGAGGATGAAGCGCGAAGCTCGTGCTCGTCGATGGCAAAATACTGGGACGAACGCGCATGAAGAAATGACCGGTAACTGTCATATGGTTGGTACTAGTTCGGATGGAGGAAAACCTCCAGTTCTTACATTCGGGAGCGATTCTGAGGATTAAACACCCCTTAACCCTATCTTCAACGACTTCGCCTACGAAAAAGAAGAGGAGGAGAAAAACCACGAGAATATTTAGCTGCGTAACCGTATGTTGCCTGAAAAGAACCTCAGACCTACAAATAAAGGTTCGAACAAAAAAGACAAAAGGAAAGGGAAAATCCCTGAAGAAATTGCAGTCAAGCCCCACTTCCCAGTAGATGGAAACGGTGACGTGGTAAGCCCGCAACGTATTTATTATGAGAAATTCATTTCTCGAAATAAATACGCTAAGCGTCTATAAGCAACATAAAGTAACAAGAACAAACAAAAGAATGAAATCCAACTCTTATTTATTACATTCATGATTCATAGTTGATAAAATATCTTAATACAAGACATTTAACATGATAAGCCTTAACAAGGAGGCATACATAAATAAGGTGAAATGAAATAAAAAGATGAATGAAACTATACGTCTGTTTGTGATGCAAACTGGTTGTACTCCTTTTCGACCACTTCAATCCTCTATGTCTCAACGTCACTCAAAATCCTACTATCAGAGTCAATGAAAGAAAACAATAAAGAATTAAGAAGATTACCAAAATAAGATCAACCGGAGATGAATGGTTCACAGTTTCATTTCCTTTACGTCGAGACACGATTATCAGGGAAAATAAGAAAAGGATTCAAAGGGATGAAATCATGATGCAGTCGTTATAGCCTACCCTCTTTATGGGAATTTCGTCCCCAAAATTCCCATAAGAAGTACGTCGCAACAAGGTACTGGAAAGTTAAGGATGATGTCGTCTTCGAGCTCCGTCGATCGATGCTATAACCAATTGAGCTAATAGGCCAACGAGATACAAGTAGAAAGGGTGAATAAGAGTTAAGAATTCAAAAGTCGAGAGATGGACTTCAAAGAAGCCGAAGGTGGAGTTCAAGATGGACTCAAGGAATAGGTTAGGATTCAAAAGAAAAGTCGAATGTAATAATTGGATTTTATATTCTTGTATTATATTGCTTATAATGTTCATGCAGAACTGACCTGCATGGGCCGCCAACAAATTGTTGGATGTATATGCCCTAGAGGCCAGTATTGTATATGTATACATATGGATACTAGGGATATGTATGTAAAGAACAATCTTGCTCAGTTTTATAGTATATTATTTGACTTGTCTTTATCGGGATATGTGTATTCATTTGTATTGTTGTTATATCTGGTTTGCACATATTGATAAAGACTCGATACCGTAGTATACTAGACGTGAGTACACTGGACGGACTCGCCGAGAACTTTCCATATGGTACTATACCTATCGTCAGATGGAAGTTCTCAGGTGACATGTGTACAGGTTATTCTTTGAACCCGAGATCGGCATTTGTCTCGTGTGAGTTCCCACTGAACTTTGATCACTACCCTACCACGGCTCTACTGAGTCGTGCAAACAGATTTTGGTTGGGTTCAGTCCCGAGCCACATGGAGGCAGTGAGCGATTGTCGGGGATTCGTCTCTCCCGGTATAGGGAGTCGATATCGCACTGTGATTCAATTGGTCAGGCCATAAGACCTTGGCCAAGGCAGTTAGGATTTACTGATAGGTTGATCAGTAGTTTCCCGGATTGGTCCTGAGCCACATCAGCACGACTTATCAGGTTGTTAGGGTCTGACGTTCACCATCCCCTAGACCCGATATGCGATACTCTTTGACGAAGAGACCGGACTGTACGGATATTGTCACGGATAGGCTCAGTAGGAGATCCGGATGAGTTTGCTCGTCGGCCTTCTTTTTCGACAAGTACCTAGGCAGCCGTTATGTACAACTAGTGCCGCTGACGTGCTTGTGGTTAAACCCACTGCCAGAGTACTGTCGAGTCTTTAAAGTCCCACACAGAGGGTTTCCCTGATCCAGGCAAAACGATGTAGTAGCCGTATTGGATACGTACAGTGTTCGATCGATTGATGTACTTGGTACTCGGATTTTCGATCGGACAGTTTGTAATACTAGCCGGCTCGGGTTTGAGCCGGATTATTAAATCAGGTATTGATTTAATAATTTACGTATATGTATTTCGATATATGTATACTAGTATTACGTTCTTCGTGTTATTCTATCTCTTTTGGGCGTTCGGATTTTTATCTGATTGCTGGTATATTTGTACTGTAGTTAGAAATCCGTATTTATTACAGTTTTCCTTCTAGAAGGTGGCCACCTCATTTTGGATTTTCCTTTTATTTCATAATTGGAAATGAGGTGTAAAGTGAGAAGTGAGGGAGGAATGGGAGTGACCATGCTTTAATAGTGAACAAATGAATTTATAATTCATTTTGGGTTTACTATTGAAGTATGGTTGCTATTGTTTATTGAAAGAATTCATACACAAAACCAAGGTGTGTGAATTTCTCTTTCATGCATGCTTCATTATTTTCTCTTGAGCTCTCATCTCCTCCCTCCTCTAGCTTTCTCCTCCACCTTCATCTTCTTCCTCTTCACTACATTTCTCATGTGTTGAGATACAAGTGAAGAGGCTAGAAAGAGATAGAACACTTAGACGCCCTCCACTACATCCTAGATAACTTGGACTAGCATCCCAAGTTCTCTAGTTGCTCTTTTGACATATAGCAAAGAGCTAGAGCCGTGGATCATACTCCCCGGGTGGATCATCTACGACAAAGGAAGGCCGCAGAACAAGCTCGATCCCGGAGGACCGATGGAGCCGGAGTTGGAGATCTAGCAAGTTCAAAGAGACCATTTGGAGCACATGACAAGGAGAGAAGACCGAAGGACTTGGGCCTCTTGGTATATCTTCTTTCATAGTAGATAGAAATTTTAATTAGCTAGCTAGGTTTATGGTAAAGATCCGGTTAAAGGTTAATCTAGTGCCAAGGTTTTTGTACGTAAGAAATTTTTGTTCCGCATTTGGCCACGGAAGTTGGCCGGGGTACTAAGGTAACCCTTCATAGTATCAGAGCCACCCATAAAACCTATACTAGCTTGTTAAATCGTGTTTAGAATAACGATCGACTGGATTTTTCAAAAACTGCATTTTCTTACGTGATGTTTCTGTCGATTTTTAAAGTGCTCGAAATATCATTTTTTTTGCTCTCAGAAAATCATGCAGGCTTTTCTAAGACCACAGAAGAAAAATGATCACGTGATTCATCTAAAATGCCGTGGTTCCGCCGCGCCAACCCCTTTTTGGCGGCGGATCCGCGACCGTTTTGGGGCCCACGTGGTCCATTTTTCTTCTAGGCCTCATATTATGGAAATTGTGGTTTCTGGAATAATTACATTTTGGGCCCAGATTTGTTACAGTGTTGGTTTAATACTTGGGGCCCACTTGCAAAGTTTAGTCGATTGTAATTTTAAAATACGTATTTTTTTTCCAGTACATTCACTTTTATCTGCGACTGGGAATGTCACTCGATCGGTAAAATTCGTCTAATTGCTATATGTTCTTTTAGACGGGTTTTGCGAACGTGACATTCGCGTTGATGTTGTGTGCTTGGGCTGTGATTGTGGTTAGATTATCGTCGTGGATAGCATGTGGTGCAATGTTAGAAATACAGTTTACATTCATTTGTATATTTGTTATTGCGGGGCGAGCGTCCGACATGTGGACTGCCGTCTTTGCTGGGTTGTATATTATTTTGGGGCACGATCGGGATGAGGTCGATGTCACCGCTTGTATATATTACTTTCATTTTCTGTATTAGGTTTACCCCGCGATGGGGTGCATGAATAGCCGGGTTCTAGAAAGCAACAAGCCCGCATCTCAAGGCGCTGAGATGGAGGGGGCTTCATTCTAGAACTGGCGGGCTATTCGCCGCACTCGTAGGGGGTACTGGTTTTCATTGCACAGGCTATCCACACGACCGGGAACGTCGGGTTTTATTTGCGGCTCAAATGAAACCCAGGGCTCCAAGATTATCCGCCATTCTGTAATGTTATCTGTGATGTTGTTTATTATCATGTCTGGGACGAATGTTATATATACTTATATATATACTAGTAGATGTTGTATATGTTTTGCACTCACGCTAGTCCAGCCCCCGCTCTGTCGTTAGTTAAGTAACCTAACAGGTGATGACGGGGCCCCGTGACGAATGCGGATGGCATATACGTACATTTTATTTTCGTTCTTTTCTGGTGTGATAGGTTACAAATTTGATGGGGCCGCATTAATTTTAATTAATGGAAGATAAAAACCTAAAAAGATGTTGTTGGAACCAGATTTTAAAAACTGACATTACAGATGTTCTCTTTTGCTTTGCATAGTGGTATTCAGTTTGGAATATCCTGCACCTCATTCGATGAGGCAAGGGCCGAGATCCCTTCACCGGGAGTGACCCCTTGAGCAAAAGTTTGCGTCAGGGTAATAACTTCAATATAGTCGACTATTTTTGCTTTGCATCGTGGTATTCAGTTTGGAATATCCTGCACCTCATTCGATGAGGAAAGAGCCGAGATCCCTTCACAGGGAGTGACCTCTTTAGCAAAGGTTTTCGCCACTATATATTTACAAAACTACTCAGGTTCCTTCAACGATATCAAGTTCATTACGTTAACGGGTTTTTTGCCAAAAACCCAGCCGTAGCCCTCCGTCGTTTCAGATAATTACTACTTAGTATTCGTGCTGTGTTTGTTGATTATTCGTCAAGGCACAGTGAACGGTAGCTGAGTAATAGTTCTCTGTTGCACAGATAGATGCGATTGGTTAGGACGGTCGCATGATTTTGTTGATTATTCGTCAAGGATCATGCGGGTGGGTCTAATGCAATCCACGATAACGACGGGTTGAACTTGACTAGGACCTTTTGATTTGTTGATTATTCGTCAAGGTCACTTGGGTCCTAGGGGTAAAAACCATATCGGGAGTTTTAAACATACAGGAAACTTGCAGATTTAGCATACCTTCTAGAGTGTGGTGACTAGAGTGGATTCCATCTAGTGCATCACACAATGATAGTTGGATCCTGATCCCACTGATGAGTAGGATTACTCTGGGGAGATTTTTCACTTAACAATCAATGCTATAAACCAAGTAGGTGTCTAGAACGGTGTTAGCGGGGCTACGCCTCCAAGGAAAAGAGGTTATGTAATTAAGGAACTTCGCGAAAGCATTGGAAAACCTCCCTCGAAGTACTAACACCAGCCTGGCTGAATGGTTAAGCAAGTATTGTGACGTGCGATTAATCCTGACTAGTTCTTCTTTTAGGGTTTGAAGAAGAATTTGAGCAAACAGTGGGAGCCATCCTGGTTAAATAAATTAATAACCAATCTAATCTTGCAAGAGCGCAAGCTAAGTGTTTTCCTTCTCTCTTTCCAGGTAGCAACCATTTCACGCCCTAATCAAGATAATAAAATGTATCGCTTGACCGATCCGAATTCTTATTCGGGGCTGGGGAACGATGGTTCGGCTCTAACTTACGACAACAGTCATAAGTATAGGCATAAGAAAGAGGGAAGTTTGAATTCCTTGATAACCCCATCGAAGAAGAAACATACCGTTGCGTCTTCTTCAGGTGTTCTTGTTATTGAGAACTGTTTTTCGGTCAGTCCTACCTCCTGGGTACTCGATACCGGATCAGGATCTCATATCTGTAATTTATTGCAGGGACTGAGAAACAGTAGGATAGTTGGACCTGGTGATATGTCCCTCAGAGTAGGGAACGGAGCACAAGTTAATGCTGCAGCCATCGGTGAATATCACCTAGTGTTGCCAAATAGCAATACTATGATTTTGAACAATTGCTACTATATACCTTCCATGCTTTGCAACATCATATCAGTTTCTTTACTTGATAAAGATGGATATAACTTTGTTCTTGATAGAAATATCATGAACATTTACCTTGATAAGGTACTGGTTGCAGAAGGTACACTGTGTAATGGTATCTATGTTCTAAATCAGAATACAGTGCTCAATATACAAAACACACGCAAGAGAAAGAGTTCAGACACGAACGAATCCTACTTGTGGCATTGTAGACTTGGTCATATCGGAGAGAAAAGACTGGGTAAGTTACATAAAGATGGACTCTTGAATACGTTCGAATTTTCATCTTATGAAACTTGTCAGTCTTGTCTCAAAGGAAAGATGACCAAATCTCCGTTCACCGGGCATGGAGAAAGAGCAGCAGAGCTCTTAGGACTCATACACAGTGATGTATGTAGTCCGATGTCTATACATGCAAGGGGTGGGTTCTTGTACTTCATCACATTCACTGACGATCTCTCTAGATTCGGATATGTGTATCTTATGAAATACAAATCTGATGCTTTTGAGAAATTCAAAGAATTCAGGAATGAAGTAGAGAACCAGATTGGCAAAAGTATTAAGATCCTCCGGTCTGATAGGGGAGGGGAGTACTTGAGTACGGAATTCCTAGATTACCTAAATGAGAATGGAATTCTCTCTCAGCTTACTCCTCCTTACACACCACAGCACAACGGTGTATCGGAGCGGAGGAATCGTACCCTATTGGATATGGTTCGTTCCATGATGAGTAATGCTGAGTTGCCTCTTTCATTTTGGGGATATGCACTTCAGACAGCAGCATACCTTTTGAATCAAGTTCCATCCAAATCTGTGCCCAACACTCCGTATGAAATATGGAGTAGCAAGAAACCATGTCTTAAATTTATTAAGATATGGGGTTGTCCGGTCTATATGAAAACACAGAAATCGGACAAACTAGAAGCACGGTCAGTTCTTTGTAAATTTGTGGGATAACCTAAGGATTCATTAGGATATCTGTTCTACCACACTGAGGAACAGAAGGTGTTTGTATCTCGCCATGCTACCTTCTTAGAAAGGGAGTTTCTTGCAAAAGAAACTAGTGGGAGTACGGTAGAACTGGGAGAAATCCAGGAACCACAAAATGTAACTGAAGATTTGGAGGAACCACTAGATTCAGTAATCCCAGACGAACCTCAGCCACTACGCAGATCTAGTAGGTTTTCTTATCCGCCTGAGAGATACTACGGTTTTCTCATAGATGGGGATCGAGAGGATTGTATCTTGGAAGAAAATGATCCTACTAGTTTCAGGCAGGCCATTATCAGTAGGGACTCTGATAAATGGCTGGATGCTATGCAATCTGAAATGGAGTCCATGTACACCAATAAAGTGTGGACCCTGGAAGTTGCTCCACCTGGGGTAAAACCCGTTGGATGCAAATGGATCTACAAGAAAAAGTTTGGTGTAGATGGGCAGGTAGAAACCTATAAGGCTAGACTTGTTGCAAAAGGTTTTCGTCAAAGACCAGGAGTGGACTATGATGAAACCTTTTCTCTAGTGGCTATGCTCAAATCCATTAGGATCCTGCTTGTCATCGCTGCCTTCCATGACTATGAGATCTGGCAGATGGACGTAAAAACGGCTTTTCTAAACGGAAGTTTAGAAGAGTGCGTTTACATGGATCAGCCAGAAGGTTTTGTAGACAGTGGGAGCAGCAGGAAGGTGTGCAAGCTGCTTAAATCCATTTATGGATTGAAGCAAGCATCGCGGAGCTGGAACATCTGTTTTGATGAGACAGTCAAGGAATTTGACTTCATCAAGAACGAGGATGAACCATGTATTTATAAGAAGATTGTAGGACGAACTGTTGTGTTTCTAGTCTTGTACGTGGACGACATTCTTTTGATAGGAAATGACATTCCTATGCTACAATCGGTCAAGCTATTCTTATCACAAAGGTTCTCTATGAAAGACCTAGGTGATGCCTCGTACATTCTGGGGATCAAGATCTACAGAGATAGATCCAAGAGACTATTGGGACATTCACAATCCAGGTACATAGAGACCGTACTAAAGAGATTTAGTATGGAAGATTCCAAGCGCCGTAACATACCCGCATTGCACGGAATCACCCTCTCCAACGAGATGTCTCCCAAGACTGACGAGGAGACGGTTCGCATGAGCACTATACCCTACGCTTCGGTGGTAGGATCTATAATGTATGCGATGCTATGTACAAGACCAGATGTAGCTTACGCGCTAAGCGTGGTGAGCCGGTATCAGTCAGACCCAGGTGAGGACCATTGGACAGCAGTAAAGAACATTCTCAAGTACCTGAGAAGGACTAAGAAGATGTTCTTGATTTACGGTAATGGAGACCTCAGGGTCGAGTCCTTTACCGACTCAAGCTTCCAGTGTGACAAGGATGACAGCAAGTCTGTCTCGGGTTTTGTGTTTACCCTCAACGGAGGGGCGGTATATTGGAAGAGTTCCAAACAGGATACCGTCGCAGACTCGACGATGGAGGCAGAATACATTGCTGCAAGCGATGCCGTAAAAGAGGCGGTCTGGATAAAGAAGTTCATAGCTGAACTTCAGGTGGTTTCGTCCATTGTTGATCCGATACCAGTGTATTGTGATAACAATGGGGCTATAGCTTTAGCGAAGGAACCACGGTCCAATCAGAGATCCAGGCACCTCTTAAGGCGGTATCACCTGATCAGGGAGATCGTAGATCTCCAGGAGATCGAGGTCCAGAGAGTGGATACGAAAGACAACACGGCGGATCCATTTACAAAGGCCCTCCCTCAAGCACAGTTCGAGCGACTTTTTGGGATGTTGGGTATGCGGTACGCCAGCAGCTGGCCTTAGAGCAGACGTTGGGTATTCGGTACGCCAATCACTGGCCTTTAGTGCAAGTGGGAGATTGTTGGATGTATATGCCCTAGAGGCCAGTATTGTATATGTATACATATGGATACTAGGGATATGTATGTACAGAACAATCTTGCTCAGTTTTATAGTATATTATTTGACTTGTCTTTGTCGGGATATGTGTATTCATTTGTATTGTTGTTATATCTGGTTTGCATATATTGATAAAGACTCGATACCGTAGTATACTATTGTGGTTTGTCTTTATCTTAACATGGCATATGTCATACTCGTTATTACATATTCCGGTTACATGTTGATAAAGCCCCTAGGATCTTGCTTGACTACCTGCGTTGTGATGGAGATCATACTTGTCGGAGCAGGGTAGTCTACAAGCACATCCTTAAATGGTCCCGAGTCGTGTGAGTATCGAGACTGGGCATTGATGCTCCAGAGTAGACTAGTGTATACGTTTCTACCCCCGTCGGGGGATGGTTGGTCCCGCAGCCATTGGTCTGATGTACCAAGGATCGTATGCAGGTGCTCACTGGGTGTGAATACACTGGACGGACTCGCCGAGAACTTTCCATATGGTACTATACCTATCGTCAGATGGAAGTTCTCAGGTGACATGTGTACAGGTTAGTCTTTAGACCCGAGATCGGCATTTGTCTCGTGTGAGTTCCCACTGAACTTTGATCACTACCCTACCACGGCTCTACTGAGTCGTGCAAACAGGTTTTGGTTGGGTTCAGTCCCGAGCCACATGGAGGCAGTAAGCAATTGTCGGGGATTCGTCTCTCCCGGTATAGGGAGTCGATATCGCACTGTGATTCAATTGGTCAGGACCATAAGACCTTGGCCAAGGCAGTTGGGATTTACTGATAGGTTGATCAGTAGTTTCCCGGATTGGTCCTGAGCCACATCAGCACGACTTATCAGGTTGTTAGGGTCTGACGTTGACCATCCCCTAGACCCGGTATGCGATACTCTTTGACGAAGAGATCGGACTGTACGGATATTGTCATGGATAGGCTCAGTAGGAGATCCGGATGAGTTTTCTCGTCGGCCTTCTTTTTCGACAAGTACCTGGGCAGCCGTTACGTACAGCTAGTGCCGCTGACGTGCTTGTGGTTAAACCCACTGCCAGAGTACTGTCGAGTCTTTAGAGTCCCACACAGAGGGTTTCCCTGATCCAGGCAAAACGATGTAATAGCCGTATTGGATACGTCAAGGGTTTGATCGATTGATGTACTTGGTACTCGGATTTTCGATCGGACAGTTTGTAATACTAGTCGGTTTGGGTTTGAGCCGGATTATTAAATCAAGTATTGATTTAATAATTTACGTATATATATTTCGATATATATATACTAGTATTACGTTCTTCGTGTTATTCTATCTCTTTTGGGCGTTCGGATTCTTATCTGATTGCCGGTATATTTGTACTGTAGTTGGAAATCCGTATTTATTACAGTTTTCCTTCTAGAAGGTGGCCAACTCATTTTGGATTTTCCTTTTATTTCATAATTGGAAATGAGGTGTAAAGTGAGAGGTGAGGGAGGAATGGGAGTGACCATGCTTTAATAGTGAACAAATGAATTTATAATTCATTTTGGGTTTACTATTGAAGTATGGTTGCTATTGTTTATTGAAAGAATTCATACACAAAACCAAGGTGTGTGAATTTCTCTTTCATGCATGCTTCATTATTTTCTCTTGAGCTCTCATCTCCTCCCTCCTCTAGCTTTCTCCTCCACCTTCATCTTCTTCCTCTTCACTACATTTCTCATGTGTTGAGATACAAGTGAAGAGGCTAGAAAGAGATAGAACACTTAGACACCCTCCACTACATCCTAGATAACTTGGACTAGCATCCCAAGTTCTCTAGTTGCTCTTTTGACATACAGCAAAGAGCTAGAGCCATGGATCATACTCCCCGGGTGGATCATCTACAACAAAGGAAGGCCGCAGAACAAGCTCGATCCCGGAGGACCGATGGAGCCGGAGTTGGAGATCTAGCAAGTTCAAGGAGACCATTTGGAGCACATGACAAGGAAAGAAGACCGAAGGACTTGGGCCTCTTGGTATATCTTCTTTCATAGTAGATAGAAATCTTAATTAGCTAGCTAGGTTTATGGTAAAGATCTGGTTAAAGGTTAATCTAGTGCCAAGGTTTTTGTTCGTAAGAATTTTTTGTTCCGCATTTGGCTAAGGAAGTTGGCCGGGGCACTAGGGTAACCCTTCACAAAACCTGTCACTCTCCGCTTCCCAGTAGATGGAAACGGTGACGTGGCAAGCCCGCAACGTATTTATTATGAGAAGGCCGTTTCTCAAAATAAATACGCTAAGCGTCTATAAGCAACATAAAGTAACAAAAACAAACAAAAGAATGAAATCCAACTCTGATTTATTATATTCATGATTCATAGTTAACAAAATATCTGAATACAAGATATTTAACATGATAAGCCTTAAAAAGGAGGTATACATAAATAAGGTGAAATGAAATAAAAAACTGAATGAAACTATACGTCCGTTTGTGATGCGAACTGGTTGTACTCCTTTTCGATCACTTCTATCTTCTCTGTCTCAATGACACCAAAAATCCTACTATCAGAGTCAACGAAAGAAAACAATAAGAAATTAACAAAATTAACAAAATAAGATGAACCGGAGATGAATAGTTCACAGTTTCGTTTCCTTTACATCGAGACACTATTATCAGGGAAAATAAGAAAAGGATTCAAAGGGATGAAATCATGGTGCAGTCGTTACAATTGCCCTCGATGACGGGGTGGTAAAAGAGCTCACCACAGAAGATCCGCCTAAGAAAAATAAGGTGGACTGCAACGTCCTGGCAAATCTGAGAAAAATACCATCGCAGCTAAGCATACTGGATGCCCTCGTCCTGTCCAAAGAGGCACGGGATTCCCTGATCAAGGCATTATAAGAGCCCGATCAGTTCTATGATTTCCTCGCAGAATAGAAAATAAAAGATGAACTGACAGAGGTCCACATGGCTGATAGTACATTCAGCGATGAAGATCTCCTTCTCGGTATATGCGAGCATAATTGCCCGTCATACGTCACCGGATACTGCCACGACATCAAGATAGGGAAAATTCTTGTCGACAACGGATTCTCCGTTAACCTTGTCAATGTTAGAGTGCTGAAGGAAATTTGTATGAACGTTCAACACCTTGCCCAAGATAAAATTACCATTTCTAGGTTCGACTCACAGTCATCACGGACGCTTGGCTCCGTAATACTGACACTATGTTTTGGGCTTCTCGTCACTGACATCAAATTTCATGTCATTGACGCTAAGACTAGATATAACACTTTGCTCGGCAGGCCTTGGTTACATGAGTACAATATCATCCCTTCTACACAACATCAGCGTATGAAGTATTTCAAGGATGGCTTGGAGTACACCGTCACGGGAGTGCTAAATCTGTTCTCTGTAAATGAAGTTCGGAAATACGAAGACGCAAAGTACTTCCTACCAGACTTCGAGGATATTGAAAGGTGCTACAAGCCGGAGAATAAACAGAAATCTGTCGCCACTATCCCGATCTTTAGGAGCGATACCGAGAAAGACGAAGAAATAGTCTACTCGGGGCAAATCCAAAAAGAAAACTGTAATGCCTGCAACATGATTGCATCCCTTTGAATCTTTTCTTGTTTTTCCCGATAATCTATCTCGACACTGCGAACCCTTGAACTATAAAAACCCGGTTTTCTTTTAAATAGTATTATTAAACTCTTTACAATTATGCCTCTACAACTCATTTGAGGAATCCAGGATTGGATGGTGCGGATTATCGCACATCCTTAGGGTAGTAGAGCGAGATGCAGACCTTCTCACGGAGTATTCGGTCTCGAAAGATTTTTAATACGATTTTTAAGAAAAACGAGATTTTCTAATTAATAATAAAATTATTTTTTAATATCATATGAATATTATCAAACCACATATTTTCAAGTTATAATAAAATTCCATGTTTTTCTAAAAACAAAAGAATGACAAGTTTCCCTAAAATACCATCAAGTATCAATACAAGACAAGTCTTACACTAAAATACCTTGAACTAGTCAAGCTATGTAAATATTCACTAATATACCTCACTCTTTAAAATTCACATCCATGAAAAACCTAAAGAACATAAATAATTACTCAAGGTTTATTTTGAAAGTATATAAAATATTTTTCATAAAACCCCCTCGAGTTATATAAAATTACATTAAGGGCCTTAGTAAATATAGGTTTAAGCGGGATCAATTGTTTTGAGCCTCGGAGAGCCGGAGAAAGTGAGTGCTTGCCTATTTAAGATAGAAAAACTTAACGGAGTTATCAATGGTAGTTGTCTTAGAAAAAGACATAAATCCTGCCGTCCATGTGCAGCAGTTACCGATAACTCCAGAATCTAATTCAGGATCCAAATCAGTTTAAGTGTCTGACTCAAGTCTGAGTCTAAGTCTAAATCTGAATCCAACCAGAATCCAATCCAAACATGAATCCAATTCAACATGAATCCAAACTATAATATGTATACTTGAACCTGAACCTCAATACCAGAACAATATCCACATGCAAACATGATTTGACTTGACCAAACCATGGCTATAACTTGACTTGATTACATGACTACTTGTTTACTTCCTGGACCTGATTACATGAACAACTTGTATCCATGGTCTCGGCAAATCTGATAATTATAATCTATAAATCAATACAATACATTACGGGGTTTAACGGGGTAGACTGATACGGAATGTATTAGAAGTGGAACGAGATGGTCACTAAAAGACACTAGATTAACATCCATTGTCGTTGTCCCGTGGGTTTTGACGGGGCCTTGTACTACAGGTTACCATAGTCCACAGAGCAAGTTGAACTCCTCTCGTATACACTGATACCTTCTGTACCAAACTACAAAGAACTACATTAGTTTAACAAACATATACCTGTATAATTTATCAATTCTTCCCTATCTACTTGTTCTATTCTATTCTTTCTTTTGGGACATATCGAGTGCTAGTTCGCTGATGGCATTTCTGTCTCTTTGTTTCTTTGGAATGTTCGTCAGGAGGACAGGATCTTCAGGAGATCGAGCCCAGCCAGGACGTCTTGGACCAGTTTATAGAGCAACCAGACTATTAGCTCTTACTTGTACTTATTTCAGTTCATATGCCACTGTTTAGGCATTGCCTTCTTTCGTTGTATTTTCCTTTTCAAAAGCAGTTGTAATGTAAAGTTGAATGTTAATAAAAGTTGCTATTTATATTACATCTCTTGTTATTCTTATGCATTTATTTATATTGCTTATTTATGCTTAGTGTGTTTACTTCTGAGTAAATAAGTCGCGTGCCCGCCACGCCTACTTCCCCGTACACTAGGAAGCTGGTTGTGACAGGTTTTGTTGGCGGTCCATACAGGTCAGTTCTACATGAAGTCCTAAGCAATATATATCACAAGAATTATAAGAATCAACAACAATACATTCTTTACATTTCGAATTCCTTGAATATATCTTGAACTTCACTTTTGAATTCCTTGAATATAATCTATCGACTTTTGAATCCTTATCTCCGGTTCACCCTGCTACTTGCATCTCGTAGGCCTATTAGCTCAGTTGGTTAGAGCATTGATCGATAGAGCTCGAAGAAGACTTACCCCAATCTTATCCTTACTTTCTCATGCCTTGCTGCATCATACTGCTTGAGAGAATTTCACGGACGAAATTCTTTTAAGGAGGGTAGAATGTAACGGCTGCAACATGATTGCATCCCTTTGAATCTTTTCTTGTTTTTCCCGATAATCTGTCTCGACACTGCGAACCTTTGAACTATAAAAACCCAGTTTTCTTTTAAATAGTATTATTAAACTCTTTGCAATTATGCCTCTACAACCCATTAGGGAAACCCGGTATTAGATGGTGCGGATTATCGTACATCATCAGGCTAGTAGAGCGAGATGCAGACCTCCTAACGGAACATTCGGTCTCGAAAGATTTTTAATACGATTTTTAAGAAAAACGAGATTTTCTAATTAATAATAAAATTAATTTTTTATATTATATAAATATTATCAAACCACATATTTTCAAGATATAATAAAATTCCATGTTTTTCTAAAATTAAAATAATGGCAAGTTTCACTAAAATACCATCAAGTATCAATACATGACAAGTCTTACACTAAAATACCTTGAACTATTCAAGTTATGCAAATATTCACTAATATACCTCACTTTTTAAAATTCACATTCATTACAACCCTAAAGAACATAAATAATTACTCGAGATTTATTTTGAAAGTATATAAAAGATTTTTCATAAAACCCCTCGCGTTATATAAAATTACATTAAGGATCTTAGTAAATATAGGTTTAAGCGGTATCGATTCAAGTCTTAGAGAGTCGGAGAAAGTGAGTGCTTGCCTATTTAAGGTAGAAAAACTTAACGGAGTTATCAATGGTAATTGTCTTGGAAAAGGAGACAAATTCTGCCGTCCAGGTGCAGCAGTTACCGATAACTCCAGAATCTAATTCAGGATCCAAATTAGTTTAAGTGTCTGACTCAAGTCCGAGTCTCAGTCTAAATCTGAATCCAACCAGAATCTAATCCAAACATGAATCCAAACTATAACATGTATATTGAACCTAAACCTGAATACTGGAACAATATCAACATGCAAATATGACTTGACTTGACCGAACTATGGCTATAACTTGACTTGATTACATGACTACTTGTTTTCATCCTGAACCTGATTACGTGAACACTTGTATCCATGGTCTCGGCAAGTCTAATAATTATAATCTATAAATCAATACAATATATTACGAGGTTTAACGGGGTAGACTGGTACGAAATGTATTAGAAGTGGAACGAGATGGTCACTAAAAGACACTAGATTAACATCCATTGTCGTTGTCCCATGGGTTTTGACGGGGCCTTGTACTACAGGCTACCATAGTCCACCGAGCAAGTTGGACTCCTCTCGTATACACCGATACTTTCTGTACTAAGCTACAAACAACTACGTTAGTTTAATAAACATATACCTGTATAATTTATCAATTCTTCCCTATCTACTTATTCTATTCTATTCTTTCTTTTGGAACTTACCGAGCGCTAGTTCGCTGACGACATTCCTGTCTCTTTGTTTCTTTGGAATGTTCGTCAGGAGGACCGGATCTTCAGGAGATCGAGCCCAGCCAGGACGTCTTGGACCAGTTTATAGAGCAACCAGACTTCTAGCTCGTACTTGTACTTATTTAAGTTCATATGCTACTGTTTAGGCATTACTTTCTATCGTTGTATTTTCCTTTTCAAAAGAATTTGTAATGTAAAGTTGAATGTTAATAAAAGTTGCTGTTTATATTACATCTCTTGTTATTCTTGTGCATTTATTTATATTGCTTATTTACGCTTAGCGTGTTTACTTCTGAGTAAATACGTCACATGCCCACCACGCTTACTTCCTCGTACACTAGGAAGTGGGGCGTGACAAAAACAATAAGCCCGGACCATCTGCTTCTATCTTGGTCTTTGGCAGCGACTCAGAGGACGAGTCCAATGCAGTGTTCTCCATTCGCTCGTCAATCTAAACTTTTTCCGGAGCAGATCAGATTCTATAAATTACAATGGCTCCGCCTCGGCATTACAAGGAACTTGATGCGCTCGATACATACAGCGTACAAGATCTATAAACTTTCTACGTGCCTCCTAGGTGAAGGGGTGAAAAGGCGATCCTCTTCTACCAATCTACGGAGACCAAAGTAGAAAAAGAAATTTGGCATGGTGCTAATTTTGCACTCGACAGGCTTCAACCTATTCTTCTAGGAAGATATTACGCGGAGGGATTGAAAAAGAAGTTAAGGTGTCAAGGTGTACCCCTCGAACAAACTGTTCGACAAGCCCAATTCTACAAATAGATTTGGGATATCCCGAGACTTAGCGAAAGATGCCCAACGGGAAGATGGAGACAACCGGGCTCGGATACGTTCGGTCCAAGAAACAGGAGTAGATCTACAGTTGCCGCATCATAAACAACTCAAGTGAAGTGGAAAACGCTCTTCCAAATAGCTGTGACGTTGAATCGGAGCGAGATCCCGTACTAAAAACGTTAAGTCTGTCGCTGGAAGAAAAAAAATTACAAGTTAATAAAAGAAGCTTGTCAAATGAGCCGGGACAACCACAGCCGCGAAATGGCCATTTGTGAAAATGCCAGAACGCAACGTCTCAGTCAGCAATCTGCGAAGAAAGTATACCGTAATGCTCTTCATCCCCGGCCTGCTATATGTTCTCGCGAAAGGGGAAAACCCCGAAATGGAGGCGAAGATAGGGCCAAGAACTCAAACAACGTTCGAAGACAACAAAGCGGATCCATGATGCCGTGCAATTGAGAAAAACTCGATTGGAGCATATCCTTTATAAAGAAGATGGGTCGGGAATACTCTTTCCCTCGAGACAAGACAAGGAAAATATTTAACATTGTTATGAAGCACCAAATGATGACGCTTCCGGAGTCTCGACAGCCCGAACAAATAAACGAGGTCCATCATCTGGATTATTGCTCCTATCACCGAGTAATAGGTTACCCCTTGAAGACTGCCTAACCTTCAAAGACTGGGTAGAAGACCAATATCGACAAGACATGTTTATGTTATCCGACAGCTGAAGGGTAACCCCGCTACAAAAGCTTGAGCCAAAGAGGGCCTATACCGTCAGGATAGGACCAGCTCAACATCGAGAATGGAAGCGAACTTGTACCTGCTATATGATAATACTCTCAAAAGAAGGAGGGCACGAGACTATGAATGACCTCTATAGGTGCTTTGCAAATGAAGACGAGGACGAGATGATCTCAGAGTTTCCACCAGCACTAAATGAGCTGGAAGATGGGATACACACTACGGTAGAAAACTTAAGAAAAATTGACTTAGGGATGGAAAATGATCTATGGCCAATGTTCTTCAGTGAGCAACTATCTGAAAAACAGGTAACCATGTTAAAAGACATGCTCATACAGTATAAATATTGCTTCATCTGGAACTACTCTGAAATGCCGGGTCTAGATCCAAAAGTGGCAGTACATAAACTGGATATATTGCTAGGTATAAAGCCAATCAAACAGACGCTAACAAGGATGCGACTCGAACTTGATATGAGTATTAACGCTGAAGTCAAGAAACTAATCGACTTCGGCTTCATCCAAGAAGTTCAATATCTCGACTGGATCGCTAACATCATTCCAGTGATGAAAAATTAGACGGTTCACATCTGCATGGACTTTCAGGACCTCAACAAAGCTTACCCGAAAGATGACTTCCCAGTACCTGTTACCGAGCTGATGATCGATAATACGTCTATCCATGAGGTCTTATCCTTCATGGATAGATCTTCTGGATACAACCAAATAAAAATACATCCAGAAGAACAAAAGCATACCACCTTCCGAACCCTGTTGGGCATATTCTGCTATAAGGTGATGCCCTTTGATTTAAAGAACGCTGGCGCTACCTACCAGAGGGCCATGACAAAGATCTTCGATGAGCTCATACATGAGATTGTCGAATGCTAAATCGACGACCTTATAGTGAAGAGCAAATCTTATGAGGAACATTGGGAACATCAAAAAATAGTGTTCCAACGTCTTCGAAAGTATAATCTGAAGATGAACCCTCTAAAATGCACGTTAGGAGTTTCCTCAGGAAAATTCCTAGGATTCATCATACGTCACCGGGGTATCGAAATTGATCCCTCAAAGATCAAGGCGATTATGAAAATTCCTACGCCAAGAACCTTCAAATAACTGCGGTCTCTCCAAGGAAAGCTCACGTATATCCAGTAGTTCATAGCCAACCTTTCTGGAAAATGTCGTCCCTATAGTCATTTGATGAAGAAAGGAACCCCGTTCGTTTGGGATCAAAAGTGCCAAAATGCACTGGACGAAATCAAGCAATACCAGCAAAATTAGTCGGTATTGACCATTCCGGTTAAGGGAAAACCCATTATCCTATATACAACGGCCCTTGAGGGTTCTCTAGGCGCATTATGGGCACAAGAGAAAGGTTAGGGAAAGGAGAGAGCTCTATACTATTTAAGTCGAGTTCTCCTGGGGGCAGAAAACAACTATCCCCCAATCGAAAAGCATTGCATGGAGCTGATCTTCATAATAACGAAGCTCAGACATTACGCCTTGGCACATGAAGTCCATCTCATATCGAAGATGGATCCTCTCAAATATCTAATGTCAAAGGTCATACTGACGGGAAGGCATGCCAAATGGGCCCACCTCCTGATGGAGTTCTCGATAACGTATCGACCCCTCAAAGTAGTGAAAGGTCAGGCCATTTGCAACTTTCTCGTGGAGTATCCGATACCAGCCGACTCCCCCTTAAATTACGAGTTGCCAGGTGAACATGCGTTCGACACAATCGAAGAAGAAAATGATTCCCAATGGGAACTCTACTTCGATGGAGTATCTTCCATAAAGAGGCGAAAGAAAAACGCCCTCATAATCAAAGCCAGGGTGGGCCTTATCTTCGTGACCCTGCAAGGAGGGATATTGCTTTACGCCCTCTCCTTAATGGAGCCAAGGACTAACAACGAAGCTGAATACGAAGTTTTGATAGCAGGTCTTGAGATCGCTATAGACATGGGAATCAAAGACCTCCTTATATATGGAGACTCCCAGCTGATCGTTGGCCAAGTAAATGGCGACTATCAGACATGCAAGTCAGAGCTAATAAAGTATGGGGAAAGAGTGCAGCAACTGCTGACACAAATCCCTTCCTGTACCCTGGAAAGCATATCGTGTGCGGAAAATAGCAAGGCAGATGCATTGGCTAAAGAATTGGTCGATGAAGATCTCGATGACGTAAGGATCATTGTGCAAAGCCGCAGGGTTCTCGCGCCAACAAATATATCTTCGGAAGACCTGATAGAGCCATCCGAAAGAAAAGAAATGACCGAACAAGTGGCCCTTCAAATAGAGGACGAAGAAAAAGTCAAGGACTGAAGGGAAGTCTTCATAGACTACTTTAAGTCCCAACGAACGCCCGAAAATGCGTCGTTTAGACATCAGCTCATGAAACGAGCTTTGTCTTTCGCCTTCATCAATGATACTCTATATAAGAGATCGTTCGACTGTCTATGGATAAGATGCCTGGGGCCGGAGGAAACAACGAAAGTCATCTAAGAAACTCACGACAGACTCTACGGTTCTCATCAAGCTGGGCCAAAGATGAAGCTGAAGATAAAAAGAATGGGTTACTATTAGCCCATGATGATCCCGGACTACCTCGAATATGCGAAGCAGTGTCACTCGTACCAAATTCATGGGGACTTCATCCATCAACATCCAAATCCGCTACACCCAACAGTGGCTAGCTGGCCTTTCGAAATGCGGGGAACTAATATAATTGGCCATATCGAACTGACATCATCCAAAAGAGATCGGTTCATACTAGCAACTACTGACTACTTCTCTAAGTGGGCAGAAGCAGTACCGCTAAGGGAAGTGAAGTCGGAGAATATCCTCCATTTCTACAAGACCCATGTCATCTATCGGTTTGGAACTCCGCAACGGATAATGGGCCAGCTTACAGAAGCCATAAAATAAGCTACTTCACACAGCAGCATAAAATAGATTGGAGATACTCTTCAGTCTATAATTCTCCGGCTAACGGTCTAGCTGAAGCTTTCAACAAGACCTTGAAAAAAATTATAAAAAAGACGGTTTCCAGAAACAAAAAGGACTGGCACGAAAGGTTGCATGAGGCTCTCTGGGCGTATCGAACAACGTTCAAGACGGCCATGAATACAACACCATACGTATTGGTTTTCGGCACGGAAGCAACGCTCCCATTAGAAATAGAACTCCCTTCTTTAAGAGTAGCGGTTCGATACGTGCTGACAGATGAAGAAAATGCTCATCTTAGGCTTGAGGAGCTAGACGCCCTCGACGAAACTCGCCTTATAGCACAGCAAAATCTAGAGGCTTATAAGGCAAGGATGACACGGTCATACGAAAAACTGACCAGGCCGAGAACATTCCGCCAAGGTGAACTCGTGATAGTCGTCAAAAGACTAATGATCCCCAATTGTCCAAAATGGGGGAAGTTCGAGCCGAACTATGAAGGCCCGTACATCATAGACAAAGTGTCCTAAGGTGGAGCCTAGCTGCTCATGGATATGCATGGCGAAAGACCCTTCCGGCCAATAAACGGTCGATTCCTAAAAAATACTATGCCTAACGAGCCATGACTTAAGTCAATGATATATGACAACGCTTGTGTCCGCTTGCTATCTTCCTGGGTCAGAACTCTGAGAGTAGTACCCAAAATGCGTTTCCCCAAACACGGGAACAATGTACCGAAACGTCCCTAAAATAATACTTGTCCCGAAACACGGCGACAATGGGCCGAAAAGTCCCTAAACTAATAATGGACCGACAAGTCCCTAAACTAATGTGTTCCACCAAAAACGGGAATAGTGGACCGAAACGTCTTTAAACTAACAATGGACCAAAACGTCCTTAACCTCATATTCGTCCCAAATATGGGAATGTTAGACCGAAATGTCCTTAAACTAACATTCTCCCCTAAACAGGGAATGTTGGACCGGAACTTCCTTAAAATAGAATTTCTCCCCAAAATACGGCGATAAAGAACCGCCATGTCCTTAAACTCACATGTTTAGCCCTACGGTGAATCCTCATATCGATTACCGTATAAAATCCATAGGCCTAAACGATTAATAACTCTCTCAGGTCCCACATGATGTAGTCCTTAGAAAAAAGATCGGGGCCTACAATTAATGGTACGTTACCTTACTGGACGTTAAAAAAAAGATATGTTCACAAGCGAAATGAGCATGGATGAAAACCTGAAAGGGCGCTGTATGTCAAAACCGCAAGACTACCGGCGAGCTTGTGAAAACCCGAAAGGGCGCGTGAAAATAAAAAATATACACTTGCAGGGTCCTTTCGACCTTGCGAGAAGAAAATACTTGCGTGAAATCCTTATGACTCATAAAGGAGCAACACACTTAGGAGTCCCCACGGTTCATAAGGAGAAATTACACTTGCAAGATCTTCATGACTCATAAGGAGAATTTCCTCCTATGAGACCCTCATGGCTCATAGGATTCAAAAACCTTAGCTTACAGGAATCTAAACATGTTCTTAAGCCGTTATATTCCCCTAGCTGCCCTACAAGTGGTCTAATATTGAATCTTGTATACAATCCACGGGCATAATTAAATATATTCCCATAAAGTCCCACCAATGGCGAGAAATATCCCCCTATGGTGAACGACACTTGTAAGTCCTCTTGACTTACAAGGAGAAAACACTCTTATAAGATCCTTACGACTTATAAAAGAAAAACACGCTAAGGAATCCTCCCGACTCCTAAGGAGAAAATACACCTATAAGATCCTCTCGACTCATAGGAAGAAATACTATATGAGACCCTTACGGCTCATAAAGCCAGAAAGCCTTAGTCGACAGGATCCTAACCCTGTTTGCTAAGCCACCTTTGTCCAAACTAACAAAGAAAAATGATAATTCGCTCCTGGCAATATCCCAGTTGTAGCGATGCTGATATCTAAATAGGTATCAAATTTCAAGTCCTCTCACAGCAAATAATGATTCGCTCCTGGCAATATTCCAGTGGTAACAATGCTGATGCCAAGATTGGGGTCGGATTTCAAATAAAAAAAGCCAAAATCGTAGGGCAACTCGCAATAAAAAGCAGCGGGTAAAAAAAAAAAACAGCCAAAATAATTGGACTCCGTGATAAATATCCGAAATGATTGGGAAATCGTGACTTTCGCGACATAAAAGCTAAAAAAAGAGAGCATCGCGGAAAGAAATTAAAAAAATAATAAGAAAAAATGAAAATGAAACTTTTATGCTGTGCAAGTAGGTCCATATTGACTCCTGTATACGATCCATGGGCACAAATGAAAGAAAATGAACTATATTTTCCCACCACGCTTCGTCAAAAGGAAAACCGAGTCTTGACGGTACATATACAACTTAGAGACTATCCCGGCGTTCCTTCTCATTTCGGCAGGATGCAGACACAACATCATCATAAAAAAAACCCAAGGGTCAAAGCAAAAATGGAGTAATGGCAAAATCCTAGTTCTAAGTCTTGACGGTACATATACAACCTAGAGACTATCGCGACATTCCCCCTTATTTCAGTAGGGTGCGGATGCAACTATTAAATGAAATTGGAGCAATAGCATATTCCTACCTCCGGACTTCAATTGCAATACATACAGCATAGAGATCCTACAGATGTCTACCTTACTTCAGCAAAGAATCGGCGCGACATCATCAAAGCAAAAATGAAGTGACGATATATTCCTAATTTCGGGTCTTGACGGCAGTACATACAAAGCCTAAAGACCGTTGGAGATCATCCTAACCCAGAAGGGTGCGGTTATGACTCATCGGGGCTCCAAATTGAGCCTAACCTCAAGTAAAAAGCGGCACGATAAATACCTAACGCTTGTTCTTCTGACGGTAATATAAATACTCCAATCTAAGAAGATTACTTGAAGACGTTTTGTCCAGCCTCAGAAGGGATCAGAGACATGACAATCATGGGGCTACTCGAACAGCGGTTTAAAGACTGCATATCGAGGAATACATCAACCAAGGCGATGGTACCACGAACTAAACCCCTAGTATAACAAAACCTAATGGACCTCTGTCATAAAAGAATAAGGGTTATCTACATACAACATTAGGACAAGTTTTCCTATAAACCCAAGGGAGGTAAACTAAAAACACTCCGAAATGAGTATGTAAACTAGAGACTCCGAAATGAGTGAATAAACTATAAACTCCGAAATGAGTAAATAAACCAGAGGTTTCGAAATGAGTGAATAAACAATAAAATCCGAATTGAGTACATAAACTACTTCGCGCCAGATCAAGACATCAAAAAACAGAAGAGTGCATGCGGATAAAAAAATGTATATTCTTTATTCATGAACTAAAATGTTTGAAAGATACAATTTGTATAAAAAAAGGGATACAATTGTAGCCTCTAAGAGGGCGGGGCTTTTAATAAAGCGGCGACCCGTTCATTTTCTTTCCCCGGCTTATTTTCACGCTCCACTATTGCAGCTAGCATTACTTCGACTTGAACTCGTTGTTGCAAGCACGAAGAAAGCTTGTTAGAAATTTCCTGTTTAGCAGCTTCGGAGTCTCGCATTCTTTACTCTGTGGAGTCAAGGTCCCACCTCAGCGTCATTCCTTCATAAATGCATCGTTGAAGATTTTCAAAGATAACTTGGAGCCGCACAGCATTTGCTTTTACCTAGGTACATAACTGGCTTAACTCGTTAAAAGCCGTTTCATGCTCCTTTTGCTTCAGAACCAGCTTCTGCTCGTCATATTGAATGGAAGTGGCACTTTGGTCGATTCATGCGATCAATTGAGCCTTTGAGGATAATGCCTCAGGCGTAAGATGTTTGCGCTCGATCTCATGGAGGCAACCCTCGATTTGCTTACAATAATCAACCCGGATGCGAACGAAATCTTCATTATGGAAAGTCTCAAGAGTCGCCAGAATGGGGTTGACTTCATCCGCTAAGTCCGCAGCAGAATTGAGAGGCTCGGCATTAAGGTCTTCGATAAATTCGCTTAGCATGCGCCTACTATTTGCTGCGCCTATAGAAGATTGGCGTTTAGCGTAGGGCCCTGCGGGCATAGAAATGCAAGACTCAAATGGAGCCAAAGCCAGTGGAGCTGCTACAAAATAAGACATGTACAAAGAAGGGTCAGATTTCAACCTAAAATAAAAAAATGAATAAGATCTAACCTACCAATAGTTAAAAGTGGCAAATCGGGGAGCATAGAAGGCTCAGTTATTTCTTCGTCTTCTCCTTCAGGCCATAAGATTGTAGTCAGTACGGGGAAAATCTTATTAGAAAAGGATTACTCGTAGAAAGATGAAATAAGAAATGAAAGATATACTAACCAACGCCAGAAGGAGGGACAAATTCTGATTGGATGGTGAAGTGCGAGGCTAACATTTAGCACAAATGGTTGAAAAGCACTCCTACAAGATTGCAGTGATATACGTTAAGAAATTAATCTAAGGAGTAATATCAATACTGAAATGAAGAAATAAAAAAAAATTGACGGAAAATTACCTTCCGTCGCTGAGCCCGAGAAAACTCAGGGAGGTGCAAAAGAGATGGGTGGAACAGCAACAGTCATGGTGATAGCTGACGGGGGTTCTTCAATCAGCAGATCGCCAGGCTTTACCATGCCTATATCAGAAATAAAGAAAACGTTAGCAAATGTGTCTAGCAGAATTAAGGATCCAAAAGTAATAGCATGGAAGATACCTGTGGGTTTCAAGAGAACCGACGGTGTGGAAACCATGGTTGTATCTAGAGAGTCACTAGTTGTAACAGTCTCTTCGACTTCCATCACTATTGGGAAGACGGATTCAACAGCTGCACCTTCATCTCCCGAATCAATAAGGGCTGTTGTTATGCTAACATCACCCGCGGATGCTGGGGTAACACCGGGAGGAGTGGCAGCTGGAGCAGTGTCGGAGTCAAAATGAAGGACTTTCGCCCCAGAATCTCCAGATGCTGGCACCTAAACTTGTCCCTGCTGTAAACTCGCCCCAGAATCTCAAGGAAAAATGTGTTATAATTCCAATAAACTGCTATAGAAAGAAACTTGGAGAAGTATATAAGTCCTACCAGGTTTCGTTAAAGTATCGTGCGCTGTCTTACCTTGAAGTAAACGTTCAGCCTCTTCACGAGCTGTACGCGCGATTTGTCTATAAGTGGTTGACAAGGCAGGAGGGATGTCCTCCATAGGAGAATCATGGGTTCGTGTTTCACTCGAGCTTACGCCTGTGGCCAAGCTATCCTGATGCTCCCTCGCTGCATGCTTCTGGCGCTTCTTCTCGGCTTTAGCTGTATGGAGAGATCTCTCTAGAACCACCGACAGAGGAACATCTTCATCCAAATCAGACTCAGCCTTCGGATCTGCTACAATGTCTATCATCGGCTACTTTAGCGACGCTTCCCGTAGTGACCCTAAGGTGTCCTGAATGGTAGTCGATAGCTCTGAAGATTTCGTAAGGGCCATCGGGGGAGGAATGTCCTCTGCACTACTACCTAAAGATGGTACGCACTCGGAATAACACTAGCTGCGGTGGTTCATGTAATGAAGAGAATGGAGTCAGGGTGTGGGCAAAATGAGCTAAATATTTTAAGAGAGTCACAAAATAAATCATACCAAAGCTCATGGAAGCATGAAACCTCTCCTCTTCCTAGTACGTTTTGATGGATGCTAGAAGAGCCTCTTCAGTAGGGATGCCTGTTAAGAAAAGAGTGTTACTAAAGCGCAATAAACTCTAAAATATACAAAATATTATAAATGAGATGTACCTGACGCTGCAAGAGCAGCAAGCGCTGCTTGCTCGCGGGTTAATCGTTCAGAAGCCTCAATAGCGGCTTGAAGATTAGTTGTTGCATTCTCATCAATATAAACTTCAAAAAGATTGTCGTTGGTGCCATATTCGGACAATCCTTCGCGATAGGGAGCATGAGGTTCTTGACCGAATACAACGTCAGCTAAAAACATGGATTTCTTCTTCTTCTGAGAGCCAACAGCAACACCTGACGATAAGTGCTTTCGCTTTACAGGCCGCTTGGGACGGCGTGACCCGATTTCTGAGCCAATATCTGACTCAGGAGATGCTGCAGCCATCATGTCGCCAGGAGCACTCACATGCGGTCGTGGCTTAGCCGTCGACACCGTTAGAAAGGGTTGTGGAGCTACAACCGCATCGCTCCCACTTAAGGAAGGGAGGACGACTGCTCGTCGTTTTAGTGGGACCGCAAGGTTAATGGCCGGGATGGAATCCTTATGATCAAGGAGCATCCGCCTCTCTTCTTTGATAACGGCACCCGTCGCATGCTGATACCAAGCTATGTAGGCGTTTAAGGCATTCGGAATACGACTAGGCTCAGCAATCAGAAAATGAGACTTCGTATTCAGTTGCATAAAATGGTGCACCACATTGTGACGCTCTCCTCTGAAGCAACCGGATCGATAAGAAATGCTTCAAGGGGAACGCCTTGGTTATAGCCGGACTGTTGAGCAAAACGATGCGGGTTGTACCTTATGAATAGCACCGATGCATTTTGCCTGAATACTAAAAAAACCTGGCCTGATAGAGTATAAATGTACAATTTCCCTGGCCTTCAAAGCAGAAACCCCATCCTTGAATACATCATGAAGCGGCTGGACCGCTTTGGAGGGTTCTTTACCAATAGTCAGGACCCTATCAACAAAGGTCTTGCTATCCCCAACCATGCGCGGACGCAGAAGCAATCGCCGAGCCTCTCGTTGTGTTGGATCCGGAGAAGAAGCATTGACAAATTGCATGACCAAGGGGAAATTATACCCTTCATAAAATTTCGGTCTCTTATGTACACTAAAGACCCCCAACACATGCATCTCTATCCATGATGTGAAATAATGTACAAGGAGATTTATGGGCTTCAAACCCGGCTGGATGGTGTTGGCTGCCATACATAGACCATTATATAAATGAGCCAATCCTGCAACTTCGACGGCCATCTGCATTCCCGCCTCAATACAATGAGCCAGATAGAAAAAAGACGGTCTCATGTAGTGAGGATGCATTGGGAGTGCAAACCAGCTCAGCCACAAGCCAACCAAGCCTACGAAAAAGGTTCCTCATCAATGTCCGGAGCAGAAATTCAAGCAAAAGGGAAGATGGGGGTGTCCGAAAGAAAGAACTGCTTCAGATCCGTATCAGCAGTCGACAACTTGTCCAAGCCAAACCAGAATGGATCATCAAGCTTGGCAAACTTCGCAGCCTTCTTCGACAAAACTTCCGGACAAAGGAAAAGGCGACAAAATCCGTAAAGCTAACCCCATGTCCCCCACACTCCAAAAACAAGTTTTCATAAATATTCAACACTTTGATCAGACTTAGGAACTTGTGTTGGATAGCATTTTCCGGTGTAAGGCCCATGACGACCGTTTCGGTGGAAAAGATATACTTGTCAGGAGGAAGTATCTCCTCATAATACTCCCCTCTGACGGGTAATCCAGAAATAACGGTGAATTCTTCCAGCGAAATCGATACTTCCGGTCCGATAGTAGAAACGTGTGGGTTGGGATATTCTACTGCTCCAAGAAAGCCTTAACCTACCACACATGAGGAGTATGGTAATACAAGAGAGATGCATAGACCACTGGGTATAACCCGGTTTTCAGCAGCAACGATTTCTTGGCTGATAAGATGTAACGGGCCTAAATGAGGTAACCAGCCGGATGTTGAGGGGTCACTCCTATTGTATAAACCTGACCTAAGGACGTACCTCTCCTTGACATATACGACGCCCCAAAATATCTAGGTCCATCGGCGGTTGGACTGGTATCGATACCATAGAAGGTTGAAGACGACCCTCTGCAGTCCAATTGATCTCTTCCACAGCATAATCAATCGGCGGAGGGTTAACATACTGAATCGATGGGATCGGTTCTGATGGCACCTTACAAGTAAAGCTGTGCCGACCCGGATAATGTAGCTCTACCATGCTCCCCATAGTTGTAGAGATTTCTGTTCTAGATTGTAGTCACGGATTAAAGTAAGGAATTCACGATCAGTAGAAGCGTCAGCAAAAGCATTCTCCGAGCGAACATAGGGGAAAACAGAACTAGAAGCCATGGTACCTGAAAAGAAACCCAGTGGAGGGTTATCAATTAAAATACTAAAATCACTAAGTTTAAAAAAATCAGTGGGCCCCACAAAATCAAGGTGGTGGCTCATAAATGATGAGATATGTGCCCATTGTGAGAATCCAAAAAGATTCTCATTAAATGAATAGTGCCTATTAAATAAACAGTGGAGTTAAAAACTCCCAATATTCCCCGAAAGACGGGCTCTTTAAAATAAACAACAGATTCATATCTATGAACAAGAAAAAGAGAAGGGATTAAAACCCCAAAAATTCTAGAAAAGGAAAAATATCCAAGAACAGTAAAGGGAATAAAATTCTCAAAGTTCCTAAGATTCAAATTAGAGCTAAGCTCATCAAAAAAAATGGAATTAAATTCCCTTAAGCATTGGGATTAAATTCCAGAGATCCCCATGTTAGAAAATTCATGGATTAATTGAAGGAATCAAGTTCCAGAAAATTGTCAAGATTGACAGTATGGTAAAACCCTAAAGAGGAGAATCAAAGATTCTCAAGAATGTCCATTGGCTCAAGCCTTGGAAATGGACATCAAGATCCACGATCTATACAAAAAAAGGTTTTTTTTAAGATCTCTAAGAGATCGATTAAAAAAAAAGCTAAGCTCTATCGAATCTGATAATGGATTTAAAATCCAAAACTAAAAAATATATATATGCTCAAAAGGGGTTAAGAGCTTAGCTCTGTTCATAATTCTCACCAAGAAATTTGGCAGAGTTTACTTTGTTCAAAAGAGTTCTTGAGGACAGAGATCTAAGCTCCGAAAAGAGAATTAAATTCTCAAAAGTAAAGAAAGGCTCAAGAAAGAAGATGATGAGACAGCAGTCATCTTAAGGGCTAAAGGCCCTATTTATAAGACGTGGAGGGAACGATTCAACTTCTTAAGTGATCCAACAATGGTAAAAGTGACACCGTTGCACGTGAGAACAACGATGGGGGGCATTTGTTCTCCTAATAATTAAATACAATAGTAAGAGGTAAGATTTGTTAAATTCAATGAGGCAGCGCCTCACGTGCTCCCCACGTGAGCGCCGACCTCTTATAGGATTAAATCCTATAGTGGCGCCGTAGGTGATGTACACATGAGCGCCAATATGCAAAGCACAGGAGCGCCTGTTATTTATAAGAATTTAATTCTTAAGTAGCGTCTGCGTGCATAACACGTGAGCGCCAGTGCCCAAATTAAGAGCAGGTAGAATTAAATTCTACACAGAGCCGTTGGATCAAAAATCCAATGGTGATGATAAATCATCAAATTATAGAATTAAATTCTATTAGGAGAAAATATCTCCCTAATCTTTCTAAGTGAGAAAGATATTCTCAGTTGGATCAAAAATCCAATGATAGAATTAAATTCTATTTTTGGGAATATATTTCCCCAATCTTTCTAAACATAGAAAAATTGTTCTCTGTAAAACAGAGAGCCCTTAGATTAAAATCCAATGGTGATTAAAAATCACCGTTTGATAGAATTAAATTATGTATATGGGAAAATATTTCCTTAATCTTGTTAAAAATAAGAAAATATATTCTGTAAAACATAAATTACAGGATCAAAGATCCAACAGTGGATAGAATTCCCCAAATAATCTTTGAGGCCAATAAAATCAATTGGAAACTCTTAATGAGAAATTTTCTCAAAACTAATCAACAATTTGCCTTGCCTATAAAAAGGACCTGAGACTTCAAGTCTCACACATACGGAAAAAAGAGAACTCCCCCCATAAGATTCTACAAACAAAAAGATAGAAACTGCAACTGAGAATCCAATTCTTTTTCCAAAGAAGATCTACCCGTTCTTTCAAACCCTAGGTAAAGAAAAAGTAGAGATAAAATGTATCTCTTTTGCCTAGCATAAAGAAAATAAGGATTTAACCCTTCATAAAAAGAACTCAGTTCTTCCTCTAATTTGAGATTTGCAAAACAAATCTCCCCACAAGTTGAGAATTTAATTCTCATCGGGGAGATTTTGTTCTTCAAACTCAAAATCTAAAGGAACGAACTAGATTAAAAGATAACGAGAGAAGAGAACTTATTGTTATAAGAATTTAATTCCTCTGCAAGCAGAGTTTAACCCTATATAAAAGAACTTAGTATAAAAAGAAACTTAGTTCTCCAATAAATAAAAGATTCCAGATCTTCAAAAACAAAGATCTTGGCGATCATTACAGGCCAAAATGCCGTTAACAGATATTCAGTCTCTAAAAAACAGTAACTCGGCGTCTTACGTGAAACACACGTAAGCGCCCAAAAGATTCCCAAAACAAGAACCCAGTGCCTCGCATGCTTCCTACGTAGGCACCCTAAAATAAAGGACTCAGCGCCTCACGTGCTTCCTATGTGGGCGCTCAAAACAGAAGGCCAACGCCTCAAGTGAAATACATGTGAGCGCTGAGTAAAACTGCTTAGCACTTCGTATTCAGTCAAAATGACTAAGTGTTTAGCACTGATTGGGCAACGCCCACGTCCCAGCGCCTCATGTGCTCCTCACATGAGTGCCATACTAAGTGCTTAGCACTCAATATTCAGTCAAAATGACTAAGTGCGTAGCACTGATTGGGCAACGCCCACGTCCCAGCGCCGCACGTGCTCCTCACGTGAGCGCGATATAAAAGTGCTTAGCACTATATATTTAGTCAAAATGACTAAGTGCTTAGAACTGATTGGGCAGCGCCCCTATCTCAGCGCCTCACGTGATATACATGAGACTGCCATACAAAAGTGCTTAGCACTATATATTCAGTCAAAATGACTAAAGTGCTTAGCACTGATTGGGCAGCGTCCACGACTGAGTGCTTCACATGATACACATGTGGGCGTCAGAGCCACAAATAAGTGCTTAGCATTTCTGCAAAAAGGAAAAGGGCTAAGCAAACAGAACCATAATTAAGTGCTTAGCACTTTTAAATAAAAATAGGGACTGAGCAGACCAAGCCCAAATTGGCTAAAAGTCTCTCTGGAGTCAATTGCAACTGAGCCCAAATGCTCTGTTGTTGGATCTTAAATAAATAAATGATCTTTAAAATGTTACAAAGCTGATCTTAGTCTCAAATAAAACTATGTATCCTTAGTTAAAATAAATTGAGCCTAAGAGATTTTGTTCTTCAAACTCAAAATCTAGAGGAAAGAACTAGATTAAAAGAAAAAGAGAGAAGAGAACTTATTGTTATAAGAATTTAATTCCTCTTCAAGCAGAGTTTAACCCTATACAAAAGAACTTAGTATAAAAAGAAACTTAGTTCTCCAATAAATAAAAGATTCCAGATCTTCAAAAACAAAGATCTTGGCCATCATTACTGGCCAAAATGCCGTTAACAGATATTCAGTCTCTAAAAAAAGTAACTCAGCGCCTTACGTGAAACACGCGTAAGCGCCTAAAAGATTCCCAAAACAAAGAACCCAGTGCCTCGCGTGCTTCCCACGTGGGCGTCCAAAAATAAGGGACTCAGCGCCTCACGTGCTTCCTACGTGGGCGCTCAAAACAGAAGGCCAACGCCTCAAGTGAAATACATGTGAGCGCTGAGTAAAAGTGCTTAGCACTTCGTATTCAGTCAAAATGACTAAGTGTTTAGTACTGATTGAGCAACGCCCATGTCCCAGCGCCTCATGTGCTCCTCACATGAGTGCCATACCAAATGCTTAGCACTCAATATTCAGTCAAAATGACTAAGTGCGTAGCATTGATTGGGCAACGCCAACGTCCCAGCGCCGCACGTGCTCCTCACGTGAGCGCCATACAAAATTGCTTAGCACTATATATTCAGTCAAAATGACTAAGTGCTTAGCACTGATTGGGCAGCGCCCCTATCTCAGTGCCTCACGTGATACACATGCGACCGCCATACAAAAGTGCTTAGCACTATATATTCAGTCAAAATGACTAAAGTGCTTAGCACTGATTAGGCAGCGTCCATGACTGAGTGCTTCACATGATACACATGTGAGCGTCAGAGCCACAAATAAGTGCTTAGCATTTCTGCAAAAAGGAAAAGGGCTAAGCAAACAGAACCATAATTAAGTGCTTAGCACTTTTAAATAAAAATAGGGACTGAGCAGACCAAGCCCAAATTGGCTAAAAGTCTCTCTGGAGTCAATTGCAACAGAGCCCAATGCTCTGTTGTTGGATTTTAAATAAAAAAATGATCTTTAAAATGTTGCAAAGTTGATCTTAGTCTCAAATAAGACTATGTATCCTTAATTAAAATAAATTGAGCCTAAATGCTCATTTATTTAAGTTGATCTTAATCTAAAAACATATTAACGGTCTTTAAATAAAACAAAATATTGAAAATCCAAAATATAAAATTTATGGATTTAGACTGACCCACGCCCTATGGAGGACGACATAAACTAGTCTCCGTATACAATCCACGGGCAATCAAAACAAACAAAATAACACACGATATGAAGTGAACTACTGGAGCAGGAGAAAGTTTTTACTGCAACGAGATAATGTAAATAACTGCAGGGGCTTGTGCCTGCAGGGAAGAGCGTCCCCACAATCAAAAACCCCTCACAAATGAGGGGGAATCTAATAAAGTCTGCTACGATGATCGCATCTATCCAAACCTCCGATATACGATACCATAAATCAACTTGGTATCTTCGGAGAGGTGGATGGATATATCCAAATAGTATCAGCCCCCAAATTCAGGCTTGACGTCCCAACGTCTCTGTCCGGTCTTTCGGCGGTAAATAGGTAACGTCAAGGGTACGCTACGAATTTTCAAATGATATCTGTAACAACCCTAACTTTCTATACAAATTTTTTTCAAAATACATAAAGGGACACTTGAGCCTGAGCATGAGTTAAAAGTTTAATTTACTTTTGAACAGCAAGAAACAACTTGTAGCTCATTGGTAAAGTCTTGCACTGCTGAGATAAAGCACTAGAGTTCAAATCCTATCAACCACATTATCTTTTTGTTTTATTTTCTTTTAATCTTTTTAGAAGCACAAAGGTTTACACGTGCACAACAACGTAAAATGAAGAGTTACAGATCATTTAAACATGTGCACTGAAGTATACCAATCGACCCCGACACGTGGCCTAAACCCTAGCCCCACCCGACGGTACAAAACCGACGACACACACAAAAAGACACGACACCGCCGGTATAAACCGGCGGTATTTCCCCCATCTCTTCATTTCTGCAACCTTTCATCTACCCCACTCCTTTCACACTGCTTGTTTTCTCTGCATTCATACAGAGAAGTTTAAATCACCCATTTAATTCCTTTTAAATGCATTTTTAATTCTCAAATTCATCATCCCTAAACCCTAATGTTTCCCTATAAATACCACTCCATTTTACACCCCTCTGATTCAGAATTCTAGTACATAAACTATACAAAATTCCCAAGTCTTTTAGTGTACAAGTGGAGTTAGCGAAGGGCGAAGCTCCGACGAACATCCGAGGAGATTGTGGCGACGAATCGACGCCCTGAAGCCTTATTTAAGACCCCCTCTCTCTCCTTTAGTCCAACAAGCCGGTAAGTCCCATTCCGCTTCTCATCTTATACTTCAAAAAGTTTCAATTTTAAAACTCGACGGAAGCGGAGTTAGTCCGACTTCCGATTCGGTTTTCTTTAAAAACTATATATTTTTTAATCAAGATAACTTCATATTCTCACATGTTGCTTAACAAACATTAACAAAACCATTAAATCAAGTTTCACCTCAAAATAATCATTTTTGTGACATTTATCGCAATTTACATAAAAATACCACAAACTATGCATTTCGACAGTATAACCTTTATTCCTTGCTTTAGCTTTAGATAGCTCACGAGGTAATGACCTACCTCATCACAACACACATATATATCATAGCATGATTGATTTTGGGATAATAGAATACGGGAAATACGACCTTACAAATAAATACCCTAACTGTCACGACCCGAAATAGCACGTGACTGGCACTTGAATCATATGAAGTCTATACGACCCCATCTAATTCAAGTAAGCCAAAAATCCCAGAAATCTAAACCATTTTAAGGAATAAGTGAAGAAAACTTATTTTAAACCAATGGGTTTTAATAACATAAGTCGAAGTATGCATTTTTAAAATCTCAACTCTTTTCTGAAAATTTCGGCAGTGTTTCCTTTGTAAATACTGGCCCCAAAAGGATACAACACATGAAATATAATATAAAGGCATCCCCAAGCTGGAGCTAGCTCTTTACCAATTGGCGGTCACAACCACGCAAACAATATAATATACAATGCCGAAAGGCGGGGATCAAAACTCAAAAGGAAACCAAAATCATCCAGAAAACCATAATAATACAAGCGCGACTCTAAGGTCGAAAGAATATACAACTGGTCTTCTACGTCTAATAAATATACAAGTCTGATTGATGGAATTTATTAGATACAACTGAAATAAATAAGGTACAATGGTGGTCATGATGCAAGTGAACCCACCTACCAAAGCAATCACCCGGAAGGAAGCAGTGTGCCAGCAAAGCCGTCCAAAAACCTGTACGGAAAAACCTGCCAGAAACTGTGGCACAACAGGGGTGAGTTGCCAACTCATGAGTAGAAAACATCACCGAGCAGAAATCGTATGTATGACTCAATCCTAGGTCATACGATAGTATATATCCTCAAAATGATATAGCCTGAAGCATCTAATAATGGCATGGGTAAACATCTATACATAAGTGTAATACCAAGTGCTCGTGTCAGTGCCTCCGGTAGAAACATATTATAAATATGAGGTATGAATGCATAAAAACAGAATACATCTAATGAGAAAACTGTTTTTTCTTATCTCAGTGAGATATCTGTAATAAAATCGAAGTATCATCAATGAAATCAACTGGGAATCAGTATCTAGCATCGACACAAAATATATAAATCCCAATATCTCAATATCACAGGCTCCGGCAATCCGGACTGGCCTGTATCATCAAATCTCAGTATCTAGGGCTCCGGCTATCCGGACTGGCCCATACTCCGATTGGTATCCTCCGGATATCTGTCGAGTCACAATAAAATCACCGGTCGGTAGTGATCCCCTGCCAGGCTCAACGCCATCATCTGCGACCATCTTGTCCCGGGATACCGCACCGGGTCCACCATGCACCCATAGACGGTTCCTCCTCCTCCTCGAATCGGGTGTATGATATCGCGCAAGAGCCGAGAAAACTCATGGTGGACATCTCTCAAATCATATCATGAGAAAACCGTAATTTTATCATTAGAAATGATAATCAGTTTATAAAATCCTTGCGATTTCTCCAAATCCATAAATCTCATGGAAATCCGAAATCTCAAATCACGATGTCAATAGACAGTGAATACTGGCATAAAACTCCATAATATTTCATGACAAACGAATATATAAATGCATGAAGTATATCAATAATAAATGCAATGTCTAATCTAGCACAGTAATGATATATCAGAACTATCAGCTAGCAACGATATCAATGAATTAATATTCTCTAAAGTGTACGTGACATGGAAATTACCGATGATGATGTGTGTGAGCCGGCAAGTAAGTGTTCGTAGACATACGCATCATCGGTAATGGTGCTGGTGTCCTGATAACATGGGTTCAATATAACAATAAAACACATTTAAACATGCAATGCGATGCGAATAGCAAGAATATGCGGAAAATGAATAATAGCCGCAACAATAAGGAATCTATATTAATATATATGAGTCATACAGTTTTGACATTTGAAATAACACGAATCGTTTGTTTAGAAAATAGGGGCTACGGCGTTTTTAAGAAAAGGCACGTCCTTTGAAATCTCCGTAGTATCCCTTGGCCTGTCTTTAAATTACTCATGATTCGTTAGTTTTGGAAATAGGTATGAACCGAGTCCAGTCTAACATCTACAAGTAAACTACAGGACAAAACTAACAGACTAGTTGAAAGGGTAAGAAAAACCACCTAAGTCTTAGTCGATAAATATATATATATATATATATATATATATAAATATATATATATAGACTTACATCTAGTAGTCGGTGATCCCGCCTCAATAGTATCACGTACGATACAATATATATAATATGACATCCTCGAGTCAAGAATGAGGATCTATGATCATAATTATATATCGTACGGTAAATCCAGCGTACGGCATCCCAAATCTGGGTACGGGTCGAATATCACATTTATCTTATTATTCATCTGGTATCCTTATCATCATATCCTGAATTAGGGGTACTGATCTAAAGTCTAGTACATACTGATATCATCAAAATATATATATGCGTGTGTATAAAAACACATCGCCTAAGGACCAGCTATAATATCAAGTCGTATCTCATAATACGAACCAAATCACATCACCGATCTCGTGGCATCATGTCCAATCTCATCGACTCATCTCCAAGTATCATATACTATCCTCATTATCCATATATATATATATATATATATATATATATACATATATATATATATATATATATACCCATATACGCACAAGTAAAGCAAATGTATGCGTGTGTGTGTGTGCATGTGTGCAAATCATTAATCTAGGGTTTCGCGACTAAGAAGCTAAACTAAGTTATTTCTAATTACATTAAAACTAACCCATGAAGACATAAGCCTATGTTGATAATCATTAGACTCATAGTACACACATTTATATAGATAATATAATATATTCGTATTTTACCTTACGAAACTGCGGGGGTGCTATACGTCATCCACCCGACTTCCCCCGTAGATATATATCTACTCACATTGATCCTTATTTGCCGAAGTCGATGTCGCTATCCTCTTCTTCATCATCCAAAGTCCACGTGGGGGTACCTACATATCACACATTGTATCGTAAACTGAAATCGCGAACGAAAACCAAAACGGCATGCGTATCACGCATAGGTTAAAATCTATGATCTATACGTGCAAGAATAACGAAACCACTCTCGTCGCTGAAGTACAAACGTCAGATGACGGGACACAATATCAAATACCAAATCCCATTTCATTAAAAACCGCAAAATGAAATCAGAAACTTAAGAAAACCTCTCCAGATTTTTCCTAAGGTGAAATTAGCCAATTTTGCATATGGGAAGGGTCTAGTTTACTGATATAGGAGCCAGTGAACAAGCACGGGGCCAAGCACAACTAACCTGGCCGCAATTTGCGGCCAGAAGGGATTTATTTGCGGCCCAGGTAAGGATATAGGGGCTAGGGTTTCAGTGATAGCTTCTAGGTTGCCTGTATGACTCTATGTGATCGCTATAAAATTTTCAGGTGCCCCGGGTCATAGCAGATCTCCCAAACACATCACTAAACTCACAAAAATCCGATATCGGGGTTTCTAATTTTAGGGTTTGAGGTTCTATTCTCAGGTTTTGGTCCAATATATTATCACTAAAGTGGGTTTAAGGTCACTACTAACTCAATTACACTATCTCAATTCAAGAATTCCTCAAAACCCTAACTTGGAATTTTCTAACCTCACTAAACATTACTAAAACACTTCTAAACTTAACTAAGTGCTAAAGTAAACAATCACTACACTAATGGTAAAGGAATTACCTCATTTGGCAACTCAAGAATTTTCTTGAGTTGCCCCAAGTCTTCAAAATCCAATTTTTCTTGGTCCAAAGTGCTTGTAGTGAGCTTGTGCATATTTTTAGTGAAGGCAAGATGATATTTGGATGTGTATTTTGGGTTGTGTGAGGACGTAGAGGAGGGAGGAACAAGAGGGCAGCCATGGTTGAGGGAGGGAAGAAGAAATGTTGGAGATGATGAAGTGAGAACAATTGACCAAGGTCAACACAAAACCCCTCACCCTCTCCTCTCTCTCTCTTGCCCATACCTCATTGTTTATCCTTTTTCTTTTTCTTTTTCTTTTCTTCTCTTTTCTTTCCCTTTTCTTTTCCTCTCATTAAAACCAAACCATGCATGAAAAATAACGAAAAAGCCATAGTGGAAAATGTAAAAATGTGAAATATGACATAGTGCATTTCATGTGCACAAATCAAGTTTAATGCACGATTAGTGATATTTAATCGCGATTAGCACTTAACCCTATTTTAAATGAGTACTTAAAAATCTATAAATGCTCATATCATATAAAACACCCACATTTCAGTAATTCTTATAAATTTTCCAAATTTCCCCCCCAATTTATCGGTAATTAATTATACCGTACCATTAAAATATTCCTAATAATTGTTATTTAATTATTTAAATTCCTAAAAATAATATATTATTTTTCTGAAATGTTACAATATTCCTCCCTTAAATAAATTCGGTCACCGAATTTAAATTTAAACCCCTCAAATACTAAAAGATTTCAGTAATAACATCAAGTCGTCGGGGCTCCGAAATCATAAATACATAAAACACATTGTAGCGAAATGCATGTGCATGAAAAACGAGTACATAAACCATAATCAAAACCCCGTCAAGCATCCCGCAATCATCGGAGTTATGGTGAAAACACCAATGTCAAAGCCCAATACGAAAACCAATATGATATACATTAAACTATACATGTACGCATCATTGTAAACTCGTCAAAACATCCGAAAGAAATGCATGCCAAACCTTTCTCAAATCACTGTGCGATGCGCGTATCACAGCATAAGTAGCGGACGTTTATTTGTAAGAAAGTAATTCTATATACATATATATGTCTTTCGTTCAACATACGTCCCGCCGTTTTGAAAATACTTTAGAAAGGTCCCCTTTATAAAATGTTTCGTGTCGTCTCGGACACGTAGGTAAATACTGAGACTATAGCTCCTTTTTGGAAATCCCTTCGATAACTATCAATGCATGCAAAAATATATTCAAGTACTATCCTCCGACTAGTCCTGCTCAGTACTAAAACAAATAGTAAATATCATAAATTTGTACTGCTCCACAACAATCAATCCAAAAATGTGCATAAGAATGTCACGTGCGTCTGGTGCGCACGGAAATCGAAATTCATGAATGTGCCATACATGTCCACAGAAACAAAATCTAAGTGCAACGGGTGTGCACGAAAACACCTGTCAAGGGCAACGGTGTGTGCCTGACAACAATATCAAGTGTATCTGATATGCACGAAAAATCCCGATTTAGTGCATCTGATGTGCACCAAAATCGCATCAAGAGCCCAAGTATGCGCAAGAATCCAAATCAAGTGCACAAGGTGTACGAAAACAATATCGAATAACACAATCGAAATCGACGGTATGCAACACATCTCAATCCAAATCAGGTATACCGTGGTATATAATCCCACAACCATGTGCATCAGCGTGCACAAAAATCGAATCAAAATACTAAAAGTGCATGGGAACTACACCGAAAGCACAAGTGAAATCGCATGCATACCATAAGCATGAAATCAAAATCAATATCTCGAATGAAATCAAATCGAAGTCAAGTGCAACTGTGGTGCACAAAATCTCAATCATGCAAATAAATCGCCCAAAATACCGAAATCAAAGATGGCAGAAACAGTCCCGCTCTGGCACATCCTCTAAAAATCTCTGGCCCACTGTCATGGTCACTCATAACGTGTCTCGTCGACGATGCCGAACTCTGGCCTACTGGGTGTGCGTAATATGACCGATCCTGGGTCCAAGTCTTCTCGTATAGTATTCTAGAAAGATCTTGTCGGGGTCTCTCCTGAATATCGTTTCTGCCGAACTACCCGGAAGTTATCACCCTTTACTAAATCTACTTCTTGTTCCGGAATGGCTGCATACTCATCACGACTCCTTCTGCAAGATATATCCATATACAACGCCTCTGCATGCGTATCACATATCTGATGTCAGCGGAGTGGAACGTCATCTCATCAAGATCTCGTACGAACCTCTTACTCCACTTTTCTCTAATGTCGACTAATCCGGACTCGTCTCTTCGTGGCTGCATGGACTGCGCTCCAACGGCTATACTTATATCTGGAGTCTCCCAAGCAATGTATCCCATCACATGATATCCGAACGACGTCGAACTTTTCGATCGATTCATCAAAGTTCCATAATCCCTCAAGAGCTCAACTCTTGAGTACAGTTTAATAATATCCAGTACATACCACAGTACCTGTGGACCAGCCGTAGAAGGGCAAACCCAAGCCTCATTAATGGCACCGCAGAACTGCCGCAAACCCTAAGGTTTCAAAGCGTTCTCCTGGTCATTATATCGAGTTAGGGTTTCATTCTTCTAGAGGGTCCATAGAATTACTTGCATGTTTTTACGAATACTTTAAACTTGGAAAAATGGGTTTCTGACATTCGATCGTTTTCTTTCGACTCTCAACGTACCTGCATGAAGTCTTCTCTAGCTGGAATCAATCAATCTGATGACCTCGCATCGGGTATGCAACGAACCACATGTCCTAGTCGTTCCTTCTTGGGTGAATAGCGATCTTCTATCATATCTCTAAGCACAACTCGTGCTGCAATAGCTTCAAACATCTGGGGCGATATCTTATTAGTCATAGCAACAACTGAATCATTTGTCCGCACGCTGAGCAGTGCCTCAATCATCAAGAATAATCGGTGCATTGATGGTCATCACATTCTGGCTGGCCTCTAGCAATGGCCCAATCCTCTGGTGCTGATCTGCACGTTCGAGAAATTTTATAAAAGCAATCCATCAAACGCTCATGGTGCGAAAATACAATAAAACGACGCATCTATGCAATCGTATGTCCCTGGAATCACGCCCTGGTCAGTCCTCGTCCGTGACGAGCTCATGCTGACCGCAATTCTAGCCGCATCTATCTCTACCCGTGTAATCGTGGCAACAAAAACCATAAACCGATATCGATGAGGATAGATCATAGGAATGAATATAATACTGTGCAAGGGAATGTACATCCTAAGGCTTCTTAAGTGGAGTAGCGTATCGTAAGTATGCTACGGAACAAACACACGGTACGTCACTCTCCTTAAGTCACCTACTCCATCAACCAAGGTCAATCTACGCGACGAAAGTTCGGGTCTAATACCCCCTCGACCAAGTCTAAGTTTCGTAAGGTCAAGCCTAGGTTCCGAATATATATAAACGCCTTAGACTCCGCATAGTCAAACATAGACTCGAACCAAGGTTAACCTAGCGCTCTGATACCAACTTTATCACGACCCGAAATGGCACGTGACTGGCACTTGAACCATATGAAGTCTATAGGACCCCATCTAATTCAAGTAAGCCAAAAATCCCAAAAATCTAAACCATTTTAAGGAAGAAGTGAAGAAAACTTATTTTAAAGCAAGTGGTTTTACTAATATAAGCCGAAGTATGCATTTTTAAAATCTCAAGTCTTTTCTGAAAATTTCGGTAGAGTTTCCTTTGTAAATACTGGCCCCAAAAGGGTACAACACATGAAATATAATATAAAGGCATCGCTAAGCGGGAGCTAGCTCTTTGCCAATTGGCGGTCACAACCACGCAAACAATATAATATACAACGCCGAAGGGCGAGGATCAAAACTCAAAAGGAAACCAAAATCATCCAGAAAACCATAATAATACAAGCGCGACTCTAAGGTCGAAAGAATATACAACTGGTCTTCTAGGTCTAATAAATATACAAGTCTGATTGATGGAGTTTACTAGATACAACTGAAATAAATAAGGTACAATGGTGGTCATGATGCAAGTGAACCCACCTACCAAAGCAATCACCCGGAAGGAAGCAGTGTGCCAGCAAAGCCGTCCAAAAACCTGTACGGAAAAACCTGCAAGAAACTGTGGCACAACAGGGGTGAGTTGCCAACTCATGAGTAGAAAACATCACCGAGCAGAAATCGTATGTATGACTCAATCCTAGGTCATACGATAGTATATATCCTCAAAATGATATAGCCTGAAGCATCTAATAATGGCATGGGTAAACATCTATACATAAGTGTAATACCAAGTGCTCGTGTCAGTGCCTCAGGTAGAAACATATCATAAATATGAGGTATGAATGCATAAAAACAGAATACATCTAATGAGAAAACTGTTTTTTCTTATCTCAGTGAGATATCTGTAATAAAATCGAAGTATCATCAATGAAATCAACTGGGAATCAGTGTCTAGCATCGACACAAAATATATAAATCCTAATATCTCAATATCTCAGGCTCCGGCAATCCGGACTGGCCTGTATCATCAAATCTCAGTATCTAGGGCTCCGGCTATCCGGACTGGCCCATACTCCGATCGGTATCCTCTGGATATCCGTCGAGTCACAATAAAATCACCGGTCGGTAGTGCTCCCCTGCCAGGCTCAACGCCATCATCTGCGACCATCTTGCCCTAGGGTACCGCACCGGGTCCACCATACACCCACAGACGATTCCTCCTCCTCCTCGAATTGGGTGTATGATATCACTCAAGAGCTGAGAAAACTCATGGTGGACATTTCTCAAATCATATCATGAGAAAACCATAATTTTATCTTTAGAAATGATAATCAGTTTATAAAATCCTTGCGATTTCTCCAAATCCATAAATCTCATGGAAATCCGAAATATCAAATCACGATATCAATAGACAGTGAATACTGGCATAAAACTCCATAATATTTCATGACAAACGAATATATAAATGCATGAAGTATCTCAATAATAAATGCAATGTCTAATCTAGCACAATAATGATATATCGGAACTATCAGCTAGCAACGATATCAATGAATTAATATTCTCTAAAGTGTACGTGACATGGCAATTACCGATGATGATGTGTGTAAGCCGGCAAGTAAGTGTTCGTAGACATACGCATCATCGGTAATGGTGCTGGTGTCCTGATAATATGGGTTCAATATAACAATAAAACATATTTAAACATGCAATGCGATGCGAATAGCAAAAATATGCGGAAAATGAATAATAGACGCAACAATAAGGAATCTACATTAATATATATGAGTCATACAGTTTTGAAATTTGAAATAACACGAATCGTGCGTTTAGAAAATAGGGGCTACGACGTTTTTAAGAAAAGGTACGTCCTTTAAAATCTCCGTAGTATCCCTTGGCTTGTCTTTAAAATACTCACGATTCATTAGTTTTGGAAATAGGTATGACTCGAGTCCAGTTTAACATCTATAAGTAAATTACAGGACTAAACTAACAGACTTGTCGAAAGGGTAAGGAAAACCACCTAAGTCTGAGTCGATATATATATATATATATATATATATATATATATATATATATACATCTAGTAGTCGGTGATCCCGTCTAAATAGTATCACGTACGATACAATATATATAATATGACATTCTCGAGTCAAGAGTGCGGATCTATCATCATAATTATATCTCGTACGGTAAATCCATCGTACGGCATCCCAAATCTGGGTACGGGTCGAATATCACATTTATCATATTATTCATCTGGTATCTTTATCATCATATCCTGAATTAGGGGTACTGATCTAAAGTCTAGAACATACTGATACCATCAACATATATATATGCGTGTGTATGAAAACACATCGCCTAAGGACCCACTATAATATCAAGTCATATCTCATAATACGAACCAAATCACATCACCGATCGCGTGGCATCATGTCCAATCTCATCGACTCATCTCCAAGTATCATATACTATCCTCATTATCCATGTATATGTATACCTATATATATATATATATATATATATATATATATATATATATATATTTATATATATATACTCACATACATATATGTGTGTGTGTATTGTTCCCGCCAAAATTTTGGCTCACAACCTGCTCCCTTATAAAAATAATAATAATAATAATAATAATAAATAATAAAAAATAATAAAATAAAAAATAATAATAAAATATAAAAATATAAAAAATAATATAAAAAATAATAAAGGGAAAAACTCCACATGCAAAGAATGTAAATGTCTCAGTGCTGAGAGTCAAAGACTCTGTCGTAGCGCACCACGTGCAAAGCACGTGTGCGCTAGCGCTAGGTGCGCTGCGCTCTAAGCAGCGCACCACGTGTCATACACGTATGCGCTAGCACAATGTGCTCTGTCATAGCGCAACATGTGCAAAGCACGTATGCGCTAGCGCTAGGTGCGCTGCGCTCTAAGCAGCGCACCACGTGTCATACACGTATGCGCTAGCGCAATGTGCGCTGCTTTTTAAGCAGCGCACCACGTGCAAAGCACGGGTGCGCCAGCGCTGGAACCTAAAAGCTTCCCAACCGTCAGATCAAAGATCTAAAAATAATGATAAATCATTAATTAATCAGAATTAAATTCTGTTAAGGAAAGATTCCTCAAAATCTTTCCAAATTACAAGATTGTGCTCTGTAAATCAGAGCACTGTTGGATCAATGATCCAATGGTAAATAAAAATTACCAAAAGACAGAATAAATTCTGTTATGGAAACATTTTCTCAATCTTGTTAAAAAATAAAAAGATTGTCTTCTGTAAAACAGAAGCCCTAGGATCAAAGATCCAACGGTGGGAAATATTCCCAAATCAATCAGAGAAATATCTCTTTAACTGATTTAACAAATCAATTGGCCCTATATAAAGGCCCCTAGACTTCAAGTCTCAGGGACAGAACATAAGAAAAAGGAGAGAGAAAAGCCCTCTGCAAAAGAAGAGAAAGCTCTTAGAAAAAAGAAGATTTTTCTTCATCTTCAAGATAAAAAGAACTATGTTCTTGAATAATAGAGATGAAATCATCCCGTAAAAAGAAGAACCATCTTCTAAAAAGATCAGAGATCTAAGAAAAAGACCAAGGTCTTTAATAAAAAAGAAAAGATCAAAAGATCTAATCATAAAATAATAAAAGAAGTATTTTACTTCATTCACAGATCTTTTGATCTATAAAGGCAGAGCCTTTTATAAAAATAAGAACTTTTGTTCTTGGATCTTGAGGAAAAAGCCTTCTTTGAGGAACATAAATTTGTTCATTGATCTTAAAATTGATCAGATGCGTCCAGCGCTATTGAAAAGTGCTTTGCACTCATGAATTGTGCCCTTCCGTTCTTTGGACCGGCGCTCAACCCCAAAACCTGCCACGTGTCAACCAGAGACACAACATGCGCTTTGCGCTTCTAAAACAGAGCACTGCGCTCATGGGCTGAGCGCCAAGCTCACCACGTGTCACTCACTGGTGCGCCAACAGACTAGCGCAACACGCTCATAAATTAAAAGCGCAATGCGCTAACAAACTAGCGCTTAGCGCTAAGCGCGACATGTGTCCTCTTCGTGTGCGCTACCCGACAGAAGCGCAATGCGCTCTTTGACGGGCGCAACGCGCCTGGCGCGCCATGTGGCGCACTGTCAGAACAAATTTTGTTTCTGATGAATGCTATGCATTCAATACAAGATAAAAATGTCAAAGCCCAATGCCTGGCATTATTAAAAGGGCTGAGCCCAAATAAAGGCTTAATGGCCAGAACAAAAATAAAATGTTAAAACATTTTAATTGGACTTAGCCCAATTTTGGCCATAAGTCCTCAACTTATTTTGAATTGAGCACATCTGCTCTTTCAACCAACCCACCTTGGTTCGACGGGACATCTCTTCACTCCTCTGATATTTGTCGTTGTAATTCCTCAACGTCGTCAGAGAGGTGACGGGTCCCAACAACCACATATTACATCGGACTGTGAGGTCCTTAAACTAACGGCCTATGATGTCCTTAACCTCGACCGTGATGTCTTAAAACTAACATCGGACTGTGGGGTCCTTAAACTCACGGACTATGATGTCCTTAACCTCGACCGTGATGTCTTAAAACTAACATCGAACTGTGGGGTCCTTAAACTCACGGACTATGATATCCTTAACCTCGACCGTGATGTCTTTAAACTAACATCGGACTGTGAGGTCCTTAAATTCATGGACTATGATGTCCTTACCCTCGACCGTGATGTCTTTAAATTAACATCGGACTGTGAGGTCCTTAAACTCACGGACTATGATGTCCTTAACCTCGACCGCGATGTCTTGAAACTAACATCGGACGGTGGGGTCCTTAAACTCACGGACTATGATGTCCTTAACCTCGACCGTGATGTCTTAAAACTAACAATGGACTGTGGAGTCCTTAAACCCATGGACTATGATGTCCTTAACCTCGACCGTGATGTCTTAAAACTAACATTGGACTGTGGAGTCCTTAAACCCATGTACTATGATGTCCTTAACCTTGACCGTGATGTCTTTAAACTAACATCGGACTGTGAGGTCCTTAAACTCATGGACTATGATGTGCTTAACCTCGACCGCGATGTCTTAAAACTAACATTGGACTGTGGGGTCTTTAAACTCACGGACTATGATGTCCTTAACCTCGACCGTGATGTCTTTAAACTAACATTGGACTGTGGGGTCCTTAAACTCACGGACTATGATGTCCTTAATCTCGACCGTGATGTCTTTAAACTAACGATGGACCACCACGTCCTTAAACTGGTAATCGACCGCAATGTCCCTAAACTAAACAATAGAGTTCAAATGCTCTTTTGTTGGATCTAAACGATCCCGTTAAGTTGACCTTAGTCTAAAATTAGACTAACGTGTCCTTAACAAACGTTTAAGTTGATCTTAGTCTTAAATGAGGCTAACGTATCCTTAAACCCAAACCAAAATCCAAATCTAAGAAAGATACGGATTTGGACTAATCCACGCCCTACGGGCGACAACATACATTAGTCTCCGTATACAATCCATGGGCAACCAAAAACAAAACAAACACACACGACATGAAGTGACCATCTGGAGAAGGAGAAAGTTGTCACCGCGATGCGGTAGCATAATTAACTGCAGGGGCTTGCGCCTGCAGGGAAGAGCGTTCCCACAATCAAAAACCTCTAAACGAGGGGGAATCTGATGAAGTCTGCTATATCGGTCGCATCCGTTTAAACCTTCGATACATGGTGTCATAAATCAACTTGGTATCTTCGGAGAGGTGGACGGATAGCACCAATTAGCATCTGCCCCGAATTTCAGGCAAGACGTTCAGTCTTCCCGGTTTTCGGCGGTAAACAGATTCTGGCACGCCCGGTGGGACATTTTCCTCTTTCCACTCCACACTTCGTGTGTCGTGTTCGCGAATGAATCGCGGTTTGCTAATGGTTGCCCTTGGGTTCGAGATACTGAGATTTGGCGTTTTGCTTGGTGCAGAAAGCAAAGATCAATGGCGTTCACCTGCTCGAAGTGTTCCACATGCAACTGCAACCCACATTCTGCCTCAACTGGGGGCATAGCTTACGGGCCCCATGCAGCTTCCCTGTTCACGATGCCGGTGGAACAGGTCACCCAGGCTGCTACTGGACTGTTTTTCAGGTCCATGCTCCCGCCAACGAGCTTCACTGCTCCTGTGCCAACGCCGGAAGCTCCCAAGAAGTCGGTCTTTGATCGGCTTGCTACTACCGTGGCCCCTCTCAGCGGGTCGTCCAGCTCTAACTCCTCGGTCATCGCCAGACTGAACCTGAACTCCGATGGGCCTGCCAAGAAGCCCATAATGCCTGAAGTGGCCATCCCGAAGATGATAGCCATCCCTGCTCCTGAAGTCGTCAAGGCGGCTTCTCCTACCAAAGGGTCGGTTTTTACAAGACTGGTTGTTCGGGCTCCCACTACGACTCCCGTTCCTGCTCGAAGGTCTGTCTTTGACAGATTGGATACCGCTACTCAAAAGACGTCAGTCTTCAAGAGGCCGGCACCTCATTTGGATAGGGGGCAAGACAAAGCCATCCCCATCGCCGAACCAGCCCCAACAGCTTGACACGCTCGACGTCACCACTGGCGCCGAGTAAGGAAGGCCGGGGGCAACTCCCCCTCTGGGCTAACTCCACCAGCTCCAACGGTGGAAGTCAATGCTGCTGTTCCGACCGGGAACAGCTTTGAATTGCTGAACAAGGTGCGTAGGAACTCGCCTACCGCCATACTGAAAAGATCTCCTCCACCGGTAGAGACTGTCGCAGAAGTCAAGCCGGAACAGTCTCCTCAACGACTGTCTTCTAAAGTTTACAAAATCTGGTGACAAGTCCAAGAGTCGGTGGTTGATCAAGACTATCCCCGCCGGCAGAAGAAGCTGAAGGTCCAGCAGGAAGAGAACCGTCCCGGTAAGCCGCGAAAGACAACAACCACTTGGGTGCCCGCCGCAACGGCCCCCTCAACTTCGACCGCTCATAAGAGAAGAAGGCCGGAGAAAATACCTATGCCTGCGACAAATGTCAAAGGCACTGAGCCCAAACGCCCTAAGTCTGGGGGCATGGTGGTGCATACCGTCTATATGGCATCCGAAAAAGTGGATAGCCGTATTTCCACAGGTCATCGACTGCTTACACGGTCAGTGACCAAGGCTCATGAGCAACAACAACAAAAGCTTCAGGAGATGATGACTGCGATGGCTGTGCTCACAGGACCGAAAGAAAGCCCAGAGGCATCCTCGGAGCAACGCAACGAACATGAAACCGATGCTGAGTTCCTCCGCAGAATCCTCGAGAAGAAGGACAAAGAGGCAGCGGAACAAGCTGCCAACATAAAACGAATGTCACTTTTTTTCTAAGACATGGTCGGTATGATGTTACAGCCGGATCCTCCAGCCGAAGATCCTCCAGTAATAATTGAAGATGACAGAGGAGAGACATCGAACCCTCCTCCGGCTCTTTCAGCAGCCAAAGAGGAAACAATTTCCAAGGCCACTCTGGACGACTATATTGCTCAGCAAATATGAGCTCACCAGGCGAATGATGCGGCTGGCCAAATTGTCAAGACCGGACTACCCTATCCGGGTTGGTATGACCAAATAAATTACCCACCGGCATATACGATCCCCAAATTCCATGTGTACAAAGGGACGGGCAACCCCACCAGCATGTCGCCCAGTTCAGGGCTCTATGTGGCAACACTGGAGGCGACGACAAACTGTTGCTTCGCCAATTCATTGGCAGCTTAGCGGAAACGGCCTTCGAATGGTATTCGGAGCTGCCTAACGACTTTGTCAAAACGTTTGCGGAGATGGAGCTGCTGTTTACACAAAGATTTGCAAGCGCTAGCGAGCGCACTCCGATCACCGCATTGATCAACGCCAGGGTAAGGCCAGGCGAAACGTTGGTTCAATACGCAATACCGTGGCGAAACTTATGGTCGAAGTGCGAACAACGCATCGAGGAAGCGCCGGCAGTGGGCATGTTCGTAGGTACTCTTGACCCTCAGTCAACTATCTCCCAATTCATGATGTTTTTCAAGCCGACTACTTTCCAGGCCTTGATCGACAAACTGGCCCAAATGGACCAAATGAGTCATAGACCATCTCCCCCAAAGACGGATTCTCGAAATGAAAAAGGGAAAGGAAAAGTAACTTTCGTCGCCAGTACTCAACAACAGCCGAGCAATTTAAAGCTGGCTGTTCGCCAAAACAATATGCGTCCACGCCCATCCCTCGAGGAAAGACTAGGACGTCCTTACTCGTTTCCTAAAGATAAAACGAGAAGACTGTTCGAGCTGGCAGTGCACAACAGGCTCATAAATTTGCCGGATCCAAAACGTCCATCGCAGCCAAACGACGTCAATGTTCCAAATTACTGCCACTACCACCGAGTATTGGGCCATCCGATCGAGAACTGCCACGTCTTCAAAAACTGGGTTGAAGACCAATACCAACAGGGCAAGTTCGCGCTGTCCAAAAACTGGAAGGTGGGCCCGCCACAACCACATGCTCCGAAAAAGATGGATAAGCCGGGGGCATTGTGCTCATTCATAGAGAAAGCCCCATAGACCGAAAAGTCAGTAAACTAGAGATTCGCCTCAAATACGGCGATGGTGGACCACTATGTCCTAAAACTGGCTGCGGACCGAAACGTCCCTAATCTAACGATGGACCACTATGTCCTAAAACTGGCTGCGGACCGAAACATCCCTAAACTAACGATGGACCGCAATGTCCTAAAACTTGCAACTGACCGAAACGTCGTTAAACTATTACAACCTGCGGCATCCTCAGGCTGACGTGGTAAAAAAAGGGGGGGTATGTCCATAAGCAAAATGGCCACGGATGAAAACCCGAAAGGGCTCCGTGAGTAAAAACAGCAGGGCTACCGGCGAGTTTTGTGAAAACCCGAAAGGGCGCAATCTCGTTAAAAGACACTTGCAAGGTCCTCTCAACTTTGTAAGGAGAAACTACCTGCGTGAGATCCTTACGACTCACAAAGGAGAAACACACTTGGGGATCCTCACGATTCCTGAGGAGAAATCACACTTGCGAGATCCTCACGACTCGTAAGGAGAACCCTCTTATGAGACCCTCACGGCTCATAAGATTTAAAAGTCTTAAGCTACAGGGATCTGAACCTGTTCTTAAGCGGCCACCACAACCTCCAACACTGCCCTACAAGCGGCTCAACGCCAACCCTTGTATACAATCCACGGGCGCGAATAAACATTTCCCTAATGAAGTCCCATCCGTGACTAGGGATATGTCTATATGGTGAGCAACCCTTGTAAGTCCTCTCGACTTATAAGGAGAAAACACTCTTGTAAGATCCTTACGACTTATAAGAGAACATGCACTTAGGGATCCTCACGATTCTTAAGGAGAAAGCGCACCTACGAGATCCTCACGACTCGCAGGGAGAAAATCCTTTATGAGACCCTTACGGCTCATGAAGTCAAAAGCCTTAGTCGACAGGATCCTAACCCTGATCGCTAAGCCACCTTTGTTCGACATCGGCAGAGGCAAATGATGATTCGCTCCTGGTAATATCCTAGTTGTAGCGATGCTGATGCTTAAATCGGTATCAAATTCCAAGTCCTTTCATGGCAAATGATGATTCTCTCCTGGCAATATCCCAGTTGTAGCGGTGCTGATGCTGAAATCGGTGTCTAATTCCAAGCTAGCGAGCCATACATGCATACGAAATAGCCGAAATGATGGCGCAACTTGCAAACAAAATCAGCAAGTAAAAATGTATGCATGCATAATAGCCGAAATGATTGGGCAACTCGCAATAAAAAGCAGCGAGTAAAAATAAAATAAATAGCCGAAATGATTGGGCACCGCGAAAAATAGCCGAAATGATTGGGCAATCGCGACGTTCGCGATGTAAAAGCTGAAATGATAGAGCATCGCGGAAAGAAATAAAGAAAAATGAAATGTATGCCCTACAGGTAAGATCGCATCGATCCCTGTATACAATCCAGGGGCACAAACAAAAATAGAACCATACCTTCCCACCAGGCTCCATCCGAAAGAGAGCCAAGTCTCAACGGTTCACAGACAACTTAGAGACCGCTTCGGCATTCGTCTCGTTACAGCAGACGCAATGTCAACAACGGCGTTCCTTTGCAGTCCAGCAGGACGCAGATACAACGTCAACAAAAGACCTCACGTCAAAACAAAGCAGAGTGATGGCAAAATTCCAGCTCCACCTCAGCATTCGTCTCGTTACAGCAGGTGCAATGTCAACAACGATGTTCCTTCGTAGTCCAACAGGATGCAGATGCAACGTCAACAAAAGACCCCATGGTCGAAACCAAGCGGAGTGATGGCAAAATCCCAGCTCCACCTTAGCATTCATCTCATCACACCAGATGCGATGTCACCCCAGTGTTCTTCCTCCAACAGGATTCAGACGCGCCAAAACAACGAAGCGAAGGCTAAATTCCTAGCTTCAGGGTCTTGACGGTAACTCATATAAAACCTAAAAGACCACCAGAGATCATCTCACACCAGCGTGGAGTGATCACCACCTCGACGTTCATCTCGATATAGCAGACGAAATGTCACCACAGCGTTCCTCCTCCAGCAGGATTCAGACACGACAATCAAACAACGGAGCCACGGCAAAATCCCTAAGTTCCAAACCTCGATGGTTTACCAGCAACGTAGAGACAACCGCGACATTCGTCTCGATACAGCAGACGCAATGCCAGCAAATGATGCAAAGGCCAAATTCCTAGCTTCCAGGTCTTGACGGTAACTCATATAAAACCTGAAAGACCATCGGAGATCATCTCACACCAGCATGGAGTGATCACCATCCCGACGTTCGTCTCGACACAACAGAAGAGATGTCACTACAGCGTTCTTCCTCCAGCAGGATTCGGACACGCCAGCAAACGAAGCGAAAGCCAAATTCCTAGCCTCAGGGTCTTGACGGCAACTAATATAAAACCGGAAAGACCATTGGAGATCATCTCACACCAACATGGAGTGATCACCACCTCGACGTTCGTCTCGACACAACAGATGAGATGTCACTACAGCGTTCTTCCTCCAGCAGGATTCGGACACGCCAGCAAACGAAGCGAAAGCCAAATTCCTAGCTTCAGGGTCTTGATGGTAACTCATATAAAACTTGAAAGACTATCGGAGATCATCCCACACCAGCGCGGAATGATCACCACCTCGACGTTCGTCTCGACACAACAGACGAGATGTCACTACAGCGTTCTTCCTCCAATAGGATTCAGACTCGACAATCAAACAACGGAGCCACGGCAAAATACCTAGTTCCAAACCTCGACGGTTCACTAGCAACCTAGAGACAACCGTGACATTCGTCTCGATACAGCAGACGCAATGCCAGCAAACGAAGCGAAGGCCAAAATTCCTAGCTTCAGGGTCTTGACGGCAACTCATATAAAACCTGAAAGACTATCGGAGATCATCCCACACCAGCGTGGAGTGGTTATGACTCATCGGGGCTCTCCAAAATGAGCCTAACCTCAAGTAAAAAGCGGCATGGCAAAATTCCTAACGCTTGCTCTTCCGACGGTCAAACTGCCTAGGAGGATTTCTTGAATACGTCTTGTCCAGCCCCCGAAGGGATCAGAGACATGACAGTCGCAAAGCTACTTGAACAGCAAGGTTGCCTATCGAGGAATACATCAGCCAACGTGACGGTACGACGGACAAAACCCTAGTACCACAGACCATAACGGACCTCTGTCGTAAAGAGCAGAGGTTAACTGTGACATTAGGATATTCTTGCGAGAAATGCTCGATTCTTCTCGACTCGTGAGGAAAAGCCTTAGGCGGCAGGGATTAAAAAAAACTGTTTCCTAAGCACCGGGGCCCTGCAAGTCGGTCCAAAACGGACTCTTGCATACTATTCACGGACCACACTCTCCAAAGTCGAATCTCGACAAGGAGGGAAACAACCACTTACGAGTCCTCTCGACTTGTAAGAGGGAAAATTCTCTAGTGAGATCCTTACGACTCTCAAGAGAAAACGCACTTAGGAGTCCTCACGACCCCTAAGGAGAAAATACACCTACGAGATCCTCACGACTCGTAGGGAGAAATGTTTTTATGAGACCCTCACGGCTCATAAAATTGAAAAGTCTTAGGTGACAGATCCTAACCCTGTTTCCTAAGCCATCATCATTCTACAAAGGATCTGAGATTGACGGTTATATACTATCTACAGACCGCACTTGCTAAAATCACATGGCAACAACACAGCAATGAGAAGGAAGCGACAGAAAGAACGTCTGATTTGAATTTAATTAAGCGTTTGAGGCATACCCATTCATGCATGTGCAAAAGATTCAGTACACAAAATAAGACACGCTGAAATGAGAAATTTTCCATTCATACTTCAAAAAAAAAGAGGCTCTTACAATTATGAAAGCAATAACGAAAACATCATCAAGATGATTACAATGGCAAAACCTCAGACCCAGGGCATGGGTTGAGAAACTCAAAAGTGAGCTTGTCCAGAATCTTCCAAGCCTTTCGAACCATCCTAGTATGCTTTCTTTCATGATCACAAGCGTCGGGATCCCCACGGATGTCCTCCACCCTCCGATAGGCAGCAAGTATGGTCGACTGTTGAAAAGCCTGATGCAGGAGATCGATAAGATTGTCTCGCCTTCTCTTTGAAATTAGGCTCATCAGATACACCGAGTGCACCTTATCCTCGGCGACATCCAATGCCCTAAACGGCATGCCGGTACAGAATAAAGGAAGCGCTTCCCAGATCTCTCCCACAATAAGGTTCAGGAGAGAGGAACGTCGGGGAAGCAGCCGACCATTGTATGCATCAAAGAGACTCATGATTTCAGCACACTAGGCGTTTGTGAATTCTCGATTCTGAGAACGGCCAAGTGAGAAGATGTCCCCATAAGAGATAATCTCGTTAAGGTCATACATATGAGCGTCCATTACTCCTGGAAAAGAAAATCGGCAAAAATTAGTAGACAGACTAATTAAGAGAATTCTTATTAAAAACAGGCACGGGGAGTTAAACTCCTCGAGAGCAATGCTCTGCGGACGGGAGTGGCACCTGTCAAAATCAGTTATGAGGGGAATTTAAAGAAATTCCCCGAGAACGCTGAGAGCCTTGCACTAAGAAGATGATATAACTCATCAAAAATAAAATTTCATTTTTGATCTTCAAGATCCATGAACAAACTCTTAAGAGTTCTTCTATATGATTTGAAAGGAGCAAAGCTCCATTAATGAATTAAGAAATCATAAATAAAAACCTTTTAGAGGGCAAAGCTCTATTAATGGAACCCTAAAAGGGTTCTCTTTAGATCAAAGATCTATGAAGAGTAAAGCTCTGTTAATGGGTAAAACCCTAGTTTATTAAAAAAAAAATTAAACTTTACCTAAGTTTTGACAGAGTTTTACTCTTGAAAAGTTCTTAAATTGAAGAGAAATGCTCTGAATAAGAGAAAATTCTCAAGAAAGAAGATGGAAATTATCTAAGAGACCAAAGGTCCTATTTATAGGCATTCAGAACCGTTTCAACTTCCAAAAAGTTGATCCAACCACCGCTGCACTCACGCATGGGCCACGTAAGTGCAACGGTGGAGGGGGGGGGACATTTGTTTTCCCAATCAGAGCAAAGCTCTGTTCAAATTCCAAGATTTGAAATGAAGCGACGCTTCCTTTTCCCAATAAGAGCAAAGCTCTGTATTAAAAATCTAAAGTAAAAATTGAAGCAATGCTTCAGATTCTGCACGCTGCGCTCCACGTGTCAAGAGCAGACATGCTAGCACCAGGAGCGTTGTGCCTTAGGCAGCGCGTTCCCAATCAGAGCAAAACTCTATTTTAAAATTCAAAATTTAAATTAAAGCAACGCTTCATATCCTGCGCGCTGCGCGCCACGTGTCAAGAGCAAACACGCTAGCGCCAGGAGCGCTGCGCCTTAGGCAGCGCGTCCTCAATCAGAGCAAAACTCTATTTTAAAATTCAAAATTTGAATTGAAGCAACGCTTCAGATGCTGCGCTCTGCGCTGCGCGCCACGTGTCAAACAAGGTGCGCTAGCGCAGTTGCGCTGCGCTCTGCGCTACGTGCCACGTGTCAAACAAGGTGCGCTAGCACAGTTGCGCTGCCCTCTGCACTGCGCGCCATGCGTCAAACACATCTGCGCTAACACAGTTGCGCTGCACTCTGCGCTGCGCGCCACGTGGCGAACGAAGGTGCGCTAGCGCGAAGTGCACCAGCGCTGGAATTAAAAGAATTCCCCACCGTTAAATCAAAAGATCTAATAATAATAAATTATTAATTAATCAGAATTAAAATTCTGTTATGGGAAGATTTTTCAATTTTATTAAAATAAGAAGATTATCTTCTGTAAAACAGAAGCCCTAGGATCAAAGATCAACGGTGGGAAATATTCCCAAATCAATCAGAGAAAGATCTCTTAAAACTGATTTAACAAATCTTTTGGCCCTATATAAAGGACCGTAGACTTATCTCTTAAGCCCTCAATTCTGTGGTCATGCATAACTCAGCACTACTTCACCCACGTACGTACTTACGTGGGCAAAGTAGTGGGGGGCATTTGTTCCCGGCAAAATTTTGGCTCACAACCTGCTCCCTTATAAAATAATAATAATAAATAATAAAATAAAAAATAATAATAAAAAAAAATCTAAAATAATATAAAAAATAATAAAGGGAAAAACTCCACATGCAAAGAATGTAAATGTCACAGTGCTGAGAGTCAAAGACTCTGTCGTAGCGCACCACGTGCAAAGCACGTGTGCGCTAGAGCTAGGTGCGTTGCGCTCTAAACAGCGCACCACGTGTCATACACGTGTGCGCTAGCACAATGTGCTCTGTCCTAGCGCACCACGTGCAAAGCACGTGTGCGCTAGCGCTAGGTGCACTAGCGCTAGGTGCGCTGCACTCTAACCAGCGCACCACGTGTCATACTCGTGTGCGCTAGCGCAATATGCGCTGTCTTTTAAGCAGCGCACCACGTGCAAAGCACGGGTGCGCCAGAGCTAGAACCTAAAAGCTCCCTAACCGTCAGATAAAAAATCTAATAATAATGATAAATTATTAATTAATCAGAATTAAATTCTGTTAAGGAAAGATTCCTCAAAATCTTTCCAAATGACAAGATTGTGCTCTGTAAATCAGAGCACCGTTGGATCAATGATCTAATGGTAAATAAAAATTACCAAAAGACAGAATAAATTCTGTTATGGAAAGATTTTCTCAATCTTGTTAAAAAACAAGAAGATTGTTTTCTGTAAAACAGAAACCCTAGCATCAAAGATCCAACGGTGGGAAATATTCCCAAATCAATCAGAGAAAGATCTCTTTAACTGATTTAACAAATCAATTGGCCCTATATAAAGGCCCCTAGACTTCAAGTCTCAGGGACAGAACACAAGAAAAAGGAGAGAGAAAAGCCCTCTGCAAAAGAAGAGAAAACTCTTAGAAAAAAGAAGATTTTTCTTCATCTTCAAGGTAAAAAGAACTATATTCTTGAATAATAGAGATGAAATCATCCCGTAAAAAGAAGAACCATCTTCTAAAAAGATCAGAGATCTAAGAAAAAGACCAAGGTCTTTAATAAAAAAGAAAAGATCAAAAGATCTAATCATAAAATAATAAAAGAAGTATTTTACTTTATTCACAGATCTTTTGATCTATAAAGGCAGAGCCTTTTATAAAAATAAGAACTTTTGTTCTTGGATCTTGAGGAAAAAGCCTCCTTTGAGGAACATAAATTTGTTCATTGATCTTAAAATTGATCAGATGCGCCCTGCGCTATTGAAAAGTGCCTTGCACTCATGAATTGCTCCCTTACGCTCTTTGGACCGGCGCTCAGCGCCAAAACCTGCTACGTGTCAACCAGAGACACAACCTGCGCTTTGCACTTCTAAAACAGAGCACTGCGCTCATGGGCTGGCGCTCAACGCCAAGCACGCCACGTGTCACTCACTGGTGCGCCAACAGACTAGCGCAACACGCTCATAAATTAAAAGCGCAATGTGCTAACAAACTAGCGCTAAGCGCGACACGTGTCCTCTTCGTGTGCACTACCCGACAGAAGCGCAATGCGCTCTTTGACTGGCGCAATGCGCCTGGCGCGCCACGTGGCGCACTGTCAGAACAAACTTTGTTTCTGATGAATGCTATGCATTCAATACAAGACAAAAATGTCAGAGCCCAATGCCTAGCATTACTAAAAGGGCTAATCCCAAATAAAGACTTAATGGCCAGAACAAAAATAAAATGTTAAAACATTTTAATTGGACTTAGCCCAATTTTGGCCATAAGTCCTCAACTTGTTTTGAATTAAGCATATCTTCTCTTTCAACCAACTCACCTTGGTTCGAGAGTACATCTCTTCACTCTTCTGATATTTGTCATTGCAATTCCTCAACGTCGTCAGAGAGGTGACGGGTCCCAACAACCACATATTACATCAGACTGTGAGGTCCTTAAACTCATGGACTATGATGTCCTTAACCTCGACCGTGATGTCTTAAAACTAACATCGAACTGTGGGGTCCTTAAACTCACGGACTATGATGTCCTTAACCTCGACCGTAATGTCTTTAAACTAACATCGGACTGTGGGGTCCTTAAACTCATGGACTATGATGTCCTTAACCTCGACCGTGATGTTTTTAAACTAACATCGGACTGTGAGGTCCTTAAACTCACGGACTATGTAGGGTCCTTAAACTCATGGACTATAATGTCCTTAACCTCGACCGTGATGTCTTTAAACTAACATCGGACTGTGGGGTCTTTAAACTCACGGACTATGATGTCCTTAACCTCGACCGCGATGTCTTTAAACTAATATCGGACGGTGGGGTCCTTAAACTCACGGACTATGATGTCCTTAACCTCGACCGTGATGTCTTAAAACTAACAATGGACTGTGGAGTCCTTAAACCCATGGACTATGATGTCCTTAACCTCGACCGTGATGTCTTAAAACTAACATTGGATTATGGAGTCCTTAAACCCATGGACTATGATGTACTTAACCTTGACCGTGATGTCTTTAAACTAACATCGGACTGTGAGGTCCTTAAACTCATGGACTATGATGTCCTTAACCTCAACCGTGATGTTTTAAAACTAACATTGGATTGTGGGGTCCTTAAACTCACGGACTATGATGTCCTTAACCTCGGCTGTGATGTCTTTAAACTAATATTGGACTGTGGGGTCCTTAAACTCACGGACTATGATATCCTTAATCTCGACCGTGATGTCTTTAAACTAACGATGGACCACCACGTCCTTAAACTGGTAATCGACCGCAATGTTCCTAAACTAAACAATAGACTTCAAATGCTCTTTTGTTGGATCTAAACGATCCCGTTAAGTTGATCTTAGTCTAAAATTAGACTATTGTGTCCTTAACAAACGTTTAAGTTGATCTTAGTCTTAAATGAGGCTAACGTATTCTTAAACCCAAACCAAAACCCAAATCTAAGAAAGATACGGATTTGGACTAATCCACGCCCTACGAGCGACAACATACATTAGTCTTCGTATACAATCCATGGGCAATCAAAAACAAAACAAACACACACGACACAAAGTGACCATCTGGAGAAGGAGAAAGTTGTTACCGCGATGCGGTAGCGTAATTAACTGCAGGGGCTTGCGCCTGCAGGGAAGAGCGTCCCCACAATAAAAAACCCCTCAAACAAGGGGGAATCTGACGAAGTCTGCTACATCGGTCACATCCGTTTAAACCTTCGATACATGGTGTCATAAATCAACTTGGCATCTTCGGAGAGGTGGACGGATAGCACCAATTAGCATCTGCCCTGAATTTCAGGCAAGACGGACCTGCGCGGTCTCGTCTCTGTTTCCGGCGGTAAACACACACACACACACACACACACACACATATATACGCACAAGTAAAGCAAATGTATGCGTGTGTGTGTGCGTGTGTGCAAATAATTAATCTAGGGTTTCGCGAATAAGAAGCTAAACTAAGTTACTACTAATTACACTAAAACTAACCCATGAACACATAAACCTATCGTGATAATCATTAAACTCATAGTACACACATTTATATAGATAATATAATATATTCGTATTTTACACCACGAAACTGCAGGGGTGCTATACGCCATCCACCCGACTTCCCCCGTAGATATATATCTACTCACATTGATCCTTACTTGCCGAAGTCGATGTCACCATCCTCTTCTTCATCATCCGAAGTCCACGTGGGGGTACCTACATATCACACATAGTATCGTAAACTGAAATCGTGAACGAAAACCAAAACGGCATGCGTATCACGTATAGGTTAAAACCTATGATCTATACATGCAAGAATAACCAAACCAATCTCGTCGCTGATGTACAAATGTCAGACGACGGGACACAATATCAAATACCAAATTCCAATTCATTAAAAGCCTCAAAACGAAATCAGAAACTTAAGAAAACCTCTCCAGATTTTGCCTAAAGTGAAATTATCCAATTTTGCATATGGGAAGGGTCTAGTTTACTGATATAGGAGCCACAGAACAAGCACGAGGCCATGCACACCTAACCTGGCCGCAATTTGCGGCCAGAAGGGATTTATTTGCGGCCCAGGTAAGGATATAGGGGCTAAGGTTTCCGTGATAGCTTCTAGGTTGCCTGCATGACTTTATGTGATCGCTATAAAATTTTCAGGTGCCCCGGGTCATAGCAGATCTCCAAAACACATCACTAAACTCACCAAAATCCAATATCGGGGTTTCTAATTTTAGGGTTTGGGGTTCTATTCTCAGGTTTTTGTCCAATATACTATCATTAAAGGGGGTTTAAGGTCACTACTAACTCAATTACACTATCTCAATTCAAGAATTCCTCAAAACCCTAACTTGGAATTTTCTAACCTCCCTAAACATCACTAAAACACTTCTAAACTTAACTAAGTGCTAAAGTAAACAATCACTACACTAATGGTAAAGAAATTACCTCATTTGGTAACTCAAGAATTTTCTTGAGTTGCCCCAAGTCTTCAAAATCCAATTTTTCTTGGTCCAAAATACTTGTAGTAAGCTTGTGCACATTTTTAGTGAAGGCAAGATGATATTTGGATGTGTATTTTGGGTTGTGTGAGGAGGTAGAGGAGGGAGGAACAAGAGGGCAGCCATGGTTGAGGGAGGGAAGAAGAAATGATGGAGATGATGAAGTGAGAACAATTGACCAAGGTCAACACAAGACCTCTCACCCTCTCCTCTCTCTCTTGCCCATACCTCATTGTTTATCCTTTTTCTTTTTCTTTTTCTTTTCTTCTCTTTTCTTTCCTTTTTCTTTTCCTCTCAATAAAACCAAACTAAGCATGAAAAATAATGAAAAAGCCATAGTGGAAAATGTAAAAATGTGAAATATGACATGGTGCATGTCATGTGCACAAATCAAGCTTAATGCACGATTAGTGATATTTAATCGCGATTAGCACTTAACCCTATTTTAAATGAGTACTTAAAAATCTATAAATGCTCATATCATATAAAACACCCTTATTTCAGTAATTCTTATAAATTTTCCAAATTTCCCCCCCAAATTTATCGGTAAATAAATATACCGTACCATTAAAATATTCCTAATGATTGTCATTTAATTATTTAAATTCTCAAAAATAATATTTTATTTTTCTGAAATGTTACACCAACTTATAAAACTGTTTTCTTTAAAAGCTGTATTAAAACATTTCCATGCAATTGCACCTCTACAACCCATTTTTGGGGACCCGTTCGGGATGGTGCGAATTATCGCCCATCCTCCTGCTTAGTAGAGCGAGATGCAGACCTCCGCAAGGAGCATTCGATCTCGATGGAATTTTTATACATTTTTCTTTAGAAAATGAGATTTCTACAAGAAAATAAATAAATTATTTTCATTAAATATATATATATATATATATATATTATCAAAATATTTATTTTGATTATATAAATATTCCATGTTTTCCAAATCAAAGGAATCACTATTACATGAAAATATCATCCAAATACAACACAAGTACAATATTTCAATAAATACAATATACTATGAAATTAGGTTCTTCTCACTAGAAATTTCACAACTACAAAATATACATCTATGAAAACCCTAAAGACGATAATTAAATGCTTATGGTCTATTTTGAAATTATGCCAAAACTATTTTTACAAAAAAAAACCTCAAGTTATATTAAATTACAGTAAGGACCCTAGTAAACATAGGTTTAAGCGGGACCAGTCTCTTAAACCTCAAGGAGTCGGAGATATGGATGCTTGCCTATTTAAGATAGACAATCTAACAAACGATGTTATCAACACGGTAATTGTCTTAGAAAAAGACACAAATCCTGCCGTCCATGTGCAGCAGTTACCGATAACATCAAAACCTAATTCAGGACTTCAATTTCTTTGCTATTTTGTCTGACTCAGACTGAGTCTAAATATAATCAATCCGACTTGAATGAGATTCAAGTATAAAACTACAATTCAACATGAATCCATGAATCCATATATTCAAGCTATATCAATCTATACCACTTGACTGAACCGAACCATGGATAAACTCCATTTACATGTTAATCCATTATCTCCGTTCCAGTATTGATATCATGGTTTCGGAAAGCTGATTGATTATCTTTATTGTGTTGAGTAAAATGTTTCACAACCAAAGAAATTTATACTGCAATCAATTAACGGTGTCGACGTATCGTGTTAATGAATACGGATCGTCCACTGAGATGTGTGTACTTGTTCGAATTTGTTTTAGTTGAGTCGAAAAGAAAATATAAAAGAAGATGTTTCAAGATTTGTGAGATTTAATTTCAAGAAACATAAAGAAAATAGATCTAGAATCAAGAATCAAGAAGTTATCCCCAATCAATTGGATTATCAAGATTATGAAGAATAGCTTGTAGGATTCGATTGAGTTAATAGCTAATGATGAATCTAATAATTCCTAATCTTATCTATTGATAATTTGTAGATAGATTGATGATGATGAATGAAGATTAGGGATCAATTGAAGAAACTAGGGTTTCTCCTTCACCATCCCTTGTCTTTTCAATCATAATCATTCGGATCTAGCCTCTAGCAAAGAAAATCATCAATCGTTTGATCCCTAATTTGCAACGAAATAATCAAGAAGTGATCTCGCTCCAAATTAGGTCATCAACGATTCTTTTTGCTAAGGTTCACAAATCTCATAAGACTTAAGATTAGTATGAAAATTTGATCATCATTAGATCTATCAATTCTCTCGAATCCTCCACAAGCGGAGATTACTCACACATTATGAAAATTGATGAATCAAGAACGAGATATTTCATAATTCAAGAATATAAAGAAAGCGAGAATTACAATTATTACCTTTATTAAATCTCCTTCAAATTACACCTCTCAATTGAATTTACAAGACTAGCTCTCGAATTGCTCCTTGAAATGGAATTTGTCGTCGATCTTTGCGTAGCTCGATCGCCGTGAGTCGTGGATCGAATGCGGTTCTCTTGCTCTTGATAACGACCAGCGTTGCGATAAAGGATCATTGATTGCTTGCTTGATTTGTTCTCGACGGATCTTGATTTGGCTTTGGATTTGATTTGGGTTAGGGTTTTGGATCACAAGTTGTGTCACTCAACTTGTGTAGTGATTTGGTTCAATGTTCAACAACCTTTTGAATGAAGCCCTAGGTCTTCTTTTATAGTTTTCCTCTATCTTCTCCTAGAAGCTAGGTTGTTATGAAGCTTGCATAAGAAGTTAGGTAGGTACCAAGCTTACACAAGAAGCTTGGCTGTTGTAGAGAAGCTTCTGGAGAAATCTAGGGAATTCGAAGAGTCTTGAGGAAGCTTGGCAGTTACAAAGGAGCCTCGGGAAAAGTTTCTACCGCCAACGAGTCAACACGGCCGCGGATCCGCGGCGGATCGGCCTGACTCAGCCGCGGTTCCACGGCCGTTTGAGGAGATCACTGCATGAATTCTTCTATTTTGTTTAGTGTTGGTTTTAGGGTCTTCTTCTGATGTCTGGAATCTTAATATCCTTTCTTGGTTTCTGCCAGATTTGCAGTCTTTGACTTGCTGCGTTTTATCGGCAAATTTGTGATTCCGGTTCTTTGACCAGAATAATTTTCTGCACAAAATCTCACTGAAACGTGTCGAGATATACAATATCATGCATGAAGTAATAAACACTCAATTTCTCTCATTATGCCGGTTATCATGTATAACACATGTTATTTGATATTTTGCAGACGAATTGCTAATATGTACTATATTCATACCAAACACCTTTAGATGATTACAAAGAGTAGGGAAATTGATATGTTAAGAATGTAATATTTTCGACTGATCAAATTCCCCCAAACTTAATTTTGGTCGTCTCGAGCAAACATCTTTTATTCAAGAGAAGGAGAAAATTTTATTAAGACTAACTAGCACGTTTTCATAGGCAACACGATTGCACTGAGCATATGCAACAAGCCTTTAAACGTCTAGGTGTCCCTAGTAGGAGGAGTGTTGTCTCCTGAGGGTTTTCAGCGGATTGCACCCATAAAATCCTATAATAAAAGAATGACTGTGAAAGTTACATGTAAAGATCAGAATTATAAAAGAAAGAATTTGAAAATCAGAGTTTCCAACTAATACTAGCTTTTCAGTTGTCATGAGCCCTATCTTAATAGTCATGAAAAGATGTTAGAAATCACATCATCCCTCAATAAAACATCGCCTTTATTCTTCATCCCTACCTTTCTTCCAAACACCGATCATATACCCCTACGTGTGTGTAAAAGACATCCTTACACTCGGAGAATTCAATTCAAGCTATCATACTCTTGTCCATCTACCTCAGTACTTTTTAATTGGTGAATATTTAGATGGATTTGCTCACACATTTTTCATGCCACCGTTAATACTTCTTGAGGTACTAACCGACCGATTACTCATGTGCTTATTGATTAGGCGTAAGTAGTAATTTTCTCGTCTTGCAACACCTAAGGCTTAGCAGTGACACCCAAACCAGTTGGTCTAAGGCACTAGGTGATGAAGCACCCTTGCTATATTTTTTCATTGCTGCCTTAGTGATTACAAAACCAGTGTTCATTTTTCTACACCATTTTATATTTTCTTCATTTATTATTTTCTTTGTACTTTGGATTTTAGACAAGAGTATTTCAAGGTATCCTCTACTATACCGAGTTTCAAGATGTGTGTAAGTACGTATAGTAGGGTATCAACGTTCAAATGTTTGGGTTCCAGAATAGGAACTATTTTTCAGACTTATTTTTTTCCTCAGATTTGTGACTTCTTTCATCTTACTAACTCTTGAGACAACGGCTCATAACTACTTATTACTAGTTTCGTTTAAGAAAACTTTTAAATTTCTTGGGTTTCTTAAACTTTTCCAATCTTTTAGATATAATTTTTCACTTTCTAATCTTTTATTATAAAAGATTAAATATTAAATATTTTTATTTTTTCTTTATTTTTTTATATTTTGTGCTTATGCAAAATATGATACAATAGTGATGCGTAAATAAGCACAAACCTCCCCCATACTTGTTTACAACAGTGTCCTCACTGTTGCCATCTGTTAAATCTCAGAAACCTGTAAACTTGGGAGGAAAATTTTTATTAACGGGGACATGAAATATGATCGTGAAAATCTCCCTCAAACTTATTCTTTTATGTACAAAAATTTTATTTTATTTTAATTTTTTTTAATTATATGTATATACAAGTTGACTCACCTCCATTTGAAAAGATGATTCAATATTACCAAGACATGGAGGTGAGGTGGAGGAAAATCAATCATTATAAAGTGGCTCCTGTAAAAACAGGAGCTCCTCCGAGGGGTCAGTGGAAAAATACGGCTTTAATCTATGCCCATTTACTTTGAAAATTGTACCGTTTTCAACATTTTTAACCTCAACTGTCCCGTGCGGGTATACATACCGCACAACAAAAGGTCCTTTCCACCGAGATTTTAGCTTACCCACATGAAGATGGAGACATGAATCATAAAGAAGGACTTGTTGAGCAGGTGTAAAAGTTTTTCTCAAAATGTTTTTATCGTAAAATACCTTAGTCTGATTCTTTACAATTACAGCATTATCGTAAGCTTCATCACGGAGTTCGCTTAGCTCGTTTAATTGCAGCTTCCGAAAGTCGCAGGTTTGATTTAAGTCAAAGTTAAGTTCTTTAATGGCCCACATTGCTTTGTGTTCAATCTCGACCGGAAGGTGGTAAGCCTTACCAAACACTAGACGATAAGGAGACATACCTAGATCGGTTTTATATGCGGTACGAAATGCCCAAAGAGCATCCGTCAATTTGGTTGACCAATCTTTTCGATTTTTAGAAACTGTTTTCTCCAAAATTTGTTTGATTTGTCTGTTGGAAACCTCAGCTTGCCCGCTCGTTTGGGGATGATAGGGTGTGGAAAGTTTGTGGTTGATTGCATATTTCGGCATCAAGCTCTCGAAAGACCGATTATAGAAATACGTCCCGTTATCGCTAATGATAGCACGTGAGTGTCCAAATCGCGAAAAGATATTTTCTTTTAAGAACTTAATGACAACCTTTTTTCATTAGTGCGACAAGGAACAACTTCTACCCATTTCGAGACGTAATCAACCGCAAGTAATATGTACAAATTCCCAAAGGAGTTAGGAAAAAGACCCATAAAATCAATACCCCAAACGTCGAAAATTTCAACCACCAAGATCGGTTGAAGTAGCATCTCATTTCTCTGGAAAATCCTACCCGTGTATTGACACTTTGGACAGGTTTTGCAATGATCAAATGGATCTTTGAATAATTTCGGCCAGTAAAAACCGCATTGCAGAACCTTCTCCGCCGTCTTTCGAGGACCAAAGTGACCCCCACATGTCTGATTATGACAAAAAGATAGAACACTCTTGAATTCATCAATAGGGACACATCTGCGAATGATCTGGTCAGGACAATACTTAAACAGATAAGGTTCATCCCAGTAAAAATGTTTTACTTGGGATAGAAATCGATGTTAGTCCTGTTTAGACCATTCGCTAGAAATAAGTCCCGTTTCAAGATAATTCACAATATCCATGAACCAAGGTTCGGTAAATACATTCAAGAGTTGTTCGTCTGGAAAAGAGTCATTAATTGGCAGGGTCACAGGTGAAGAAGAGATGCGTGAAAGATGGTCGGCTACAACGTTTTCATATCCTTTCTTATCTCGAATGACGAGATCAAATTCTTGTAATAGAAGGATCCAACGTATTAACCTACCTTTAGCATCCTTCTTCGCCAAAAGATGTTTTAAGACGAAGTGATCAGTGTACACAACAATTGGTGAGCCAATCAAGTAAGGCCTGAATTTTTCTAATGCAAATACAACTGCCAAAAGTTTCTTTTCGGTAGTTGTATAATTAATTTGAGCATCATTCAGGGTCTTGCTTGCATAATAAATCACATGTGGCATCTTTTCAATGTGCTGTCCTGAGACTGTACCAACGGCAAAATCTGATGCATCACACATAAGCTCAAACGGGTGATTCCAATCAGGAGATGATAGAACGGGGGCTGTAGTGAGTGAATTCTTAAGTGAGTCAAATGCAGTCTCACAATCTGAGTCAAAGTGAAAGGTTGTGTCCTTGGCCAAGAAAAGAGTTAAGGGTCTAGCAATTTTTCTAAAATCCTTAATGAATCTCCTGTAAAAGCCTGCATGGCCAAGAAAAGATCGTATATCTTTGACGCATTTGGGATGAGGAAGGTTATAAATGACTTCTATTTTAGCTCTGTCAACCTCAATGCCTTATCGTGAAATTACATGTCCAAGTACAATTCCCTTTTAGACCATGAAATGGCATTTTTCCCAATTCAAAGTAAGGTTCTTCTCTTTGCAACGAGTAAGAACAACGTCAAGATGAGATAGACAGTCAACAAAAGAATCTCCAAATATCGAGAAATCATCCATGAAAATCTCCAGAAAATTCTCAACCATATTCGAGATTATCCGCATCATACACCGCTGAAATATTGCGGGAGCATTGCATAATCCAAAGGGCATGCGTCTATATGCAAAAGTACTAAAAGGTCAAGTAAATGTGGTTTTATCTTGATCCTTTTCGGCAATAGGGACCTGTTTATAGCCTGAGTATCCGTCCATGAAGCAATAATATTCACGTCCAGCTAAGCGTTCTAACATCTGGTCAATAAAAGGTAGAGGAAAGTGGTCTTTCCTCGTTGCAGCATTGAGTTTTCTATAATCAATACATACACGCCACCCAGTTTGAGCACGTGTTCGGATTAACTCATTTGCCTCATTTGATATGACCGTGATGCCAGATTTCTTAAGGACTACATGTATTGGATGTACCCATTGGCTATCAGAGATTGGGTAAATGATACCACTGTCAAGGCATTTGACGATTTCTTTCTTTACAGCCTCCTTCATGACGGGATTCAACCGTCTTTGTGGTTCTCGGGTTGGCTTGGCTACATCCATCAGATGTATATGATGTTCGACAATCAAGGGACTAATCCCTTTGCTGTCAGCCATAGTCCAATCAAAAGCCTGCCTATTAGATCTCAATACCGTCAAAAGAGCATTCTCTTACTCTAAGGCTAGAGAAGCAGATATGATCATAGGTAAGGACTCATTCTCACTTAAATATGCATATTTAAGATGAGAAGGTAATAATTTGAGATCTAATGTAGACGGAGAAACAATAGAAGGTGGCATAAGCGAATGACATTCAGATTTACGAAGAAGCTCTTAGCCTGCAAAGGATACAGACTCGGAAAGTGATGAGTCAAAAGATTCAGACTCAGGAGTGGAAAAAGTGTCCTCACTAAGATGTGTAAGATCAAACATTGATGTGCTAATGTCGTCGAGATTATCAAAGCAAAGTTCATCAACCTCGCAGTTTTCGGGAGCAATCCCGTGGACAGAACAGACATCAAGAATGTGAGCAGAGGGTTCAGACGGCTGACTTCCAATCTTATAAATGTTAAGTTCTATAGGGTTCCTAGGCACACTAATGAGGTCTCACAAGGCATCAACCATGCCAATTTCAAATTTTACATGTGCCGAGAAACCCTAATACGGATCGTTAACTAGAATTTTAGGCGAAACAAGCAACTAGTTAACAACTTAACTAAGTGAACGGAAATACAACCTTTGTAGATCCGGTTCTCCACCTCCATAGCTCCATGATGAAGTCTCCTTGCTGTCCAAATCAAATCCCGGGCTCTAGCGTCGGCTTCATCGGAGAAATAGACGGGCTAGGTCATCGACTACGATGCCGAAGATGATCTACGTCGAGGCATCACAAGATCAAGCTCCCACTTCACCAAGTCATGAAACTTGTGAAGAAAACACCCTATACTACTTGGCAAGAGGTAGAGGATGAAGAAATAGGAGGTGGGTTCACTTTAGAATTGGATTTCTCACTCTTTTTCTTAAGATGCCATTGATGGAGGCAAGCTTTTCTTCTTTGAAGAAGAAGAAGAAGAAGAAGATGATAATATCATAAGTATTTCTAAAATAAGAAATAATATGATACTTATCATAATGGTAACCATAGTTAGGTGTAGAGAATAAATCATGGTTAGGTTGAATGGTTAGGGTTAAGCATGAGACAAATATGGTGGACTTGTTCAAAGCTTCAAGAAGCTTCAACAAGCAAACAAAGAAAGCCACCATTTTTCCCTTTGCCAAAATGAATGAATAAATAAATAAATAAGCAAATAAATCAAGTGAAACCCTAACTATTAACCAACCATGGTTTAAACCAAGCATACACCCAAACTAACATGTATCATCAAACATGATACAATCAAGTGCACAAAAAAATATATCACATATACAATGTGCACAACAAGTGAGAAAATCTATTTAAATGAACCATTACTAGTTAATGCAAAGTAATATATCAAATATATAATTATGCATTAAATCATTAAATCAACGCTTGATTTAACGATCCGGTCATATCGCATATAACCGACTAATATCCAATGTATCGGCTTATCGAATCAATCGTTGATTCGATAACTAGGTTATATCACATACAACCATTCGATACATTCATCGCGAGAATGGAATACGGTATCACATACACGCATTATTCTCGGTCCCGCACATATCTCATATGCGCCCCTATTTCGTTTCGCTTGAGCCAGGAAACCTCTGTGTAGGACTCTAAAGACTCGTCAATACGCCGGCAGCAGGTGATGATCATATCAAACACCCATAAGCCGCAAGCGGTCTGCTAAACGTAACGGCCACCCGGGTATTGAGCGATCAGAAGATCGACGAGCAAGCCCGCTCATACTCCTGTGAATCCAACCAGTAACACTTACCGTACAGTTCGGTCTCGTCGTCTGATATGTCGCATATCTCGCCTACGGGTGGTAAATGTCAGACCCCAACAGCTCGATAAGTCGTGTCGATATGAGGTCTATAACAGTTCGAGAAACTACAGGTAACACTTACCAGTAAATCTCAGCAACCCTGGCCAGGGATTTCCGGTTATAGCCAATCGAACACAGCGCAACATCAACCCCCTATACCGGGAGAGACGAATCCCCGCCTATCGCTCATTGCCTCCATGTGACTCGGGACTGTACCCAAAAACCACCGTTTTGCACTCCCTCTTGGACGTGGTAAGGTGGAAATCAAAGCACAGTGGGAAGCACACAAGACTCTATGACGATCTCGGGTCAACAGACTACTCTGTACCAGTATCACCAGAGAACTGCCATCTGACGTAAGATATAATACCATCTGGGAGTTCTCGGCGAGTCCGTCCAGTGTACCCAGTCTCCACTGAGCACCCGTATATCATCTCTGATGTCAAACACTAATGGATATGGGATCATCCATCGCCCATCTGTATGGGTCGAGAAGGTATACGCTAGTCTACTCTGGTATATCGATGCCCCGTCTCGATATACCCCCGACTAGGGACCTTGAAGGATGTACTTATGGACTACCTTGTCCCCACTAGTATGATCCGCATCATAGTCCAGGTAGTCAAGTACACATCCTAAGGGCTTTACCAACATGTAACAGAGAGACAATCAGTGTACACGTTAAGGTAAAGATCAACCAGATAGCATACTATCATGTCGAGCAAGAAAGTCCTCCCTATATATGTCCAAGCACCCACTACAATATACATCCTATGTATAGTAATGGCCTCTAGGGCATACATATAACTAACAATCTCCCACTTGCACTAGGGCCATCTGATAGCAGTGGTTGTAGTATCTCATACTCAACCATTCTATAAAAGTCTCTCTCTGGGAAAAGGCCTTTGTGAGTGGATCCGCCGTGTTGTCCTCTGAGTCAACTCTCCTAATCTTTATCACCCTGGAGATCAACCATCTCCATGATCAGGTGATACTGCCTTAGAATATATTTGGATCATTGATGGGACGGACGTTCCTTGGCGTAAGCCACAACTCCATTGTCACACAATGGGAGGAACTAAGTTCATCTCATGAACAAATATACATCCAGACTGCCTCTTTGGTAGCATCTTAAGTAGCGATGTATCGAGCCTTTATCGTCTAGTATGCCACGGTATCTAGCTTGGAACTCTTCCAACATACCGTCCCTTTACTGAGGGTAAAGACAATGCCTGTGACTGACATTCAGTCGTCCTTATCACCCTGGAACCCTTCCAGTGATTCTCCCCAGGATCGGTTGATACCATCTCACTACAACTAGTGAGAATCCTAACATCCAATTAAATCTATCTCATAGATCCAAAACCCAGGATTTAGGAGGTATCACTTTGATCCTCTATGGAGAATCATTGTGATAAGCGGAGATTGACCGAGCATAGCATAGGAAACTTCTTCCCTATCAAGAGCATGTCATCCACGTACTCTACGAGGATCGTCACTTTACTCCCTACTACCTTTTTGTATATACAAGGTTCATCTACCATTTTGATGATGTCAAACTCTTTGACTAACACATCAAAACAGATGTTCCAACTCCGTGATACCTGCTTTATTCTATAAAGCATCTTGTACACGTTTCCGCTGCTCCCACTGTCTACGAAGCCCTCTGGCTGTGTACTTATAGACGTTCTCTTCTGAAACATCATTTAGAAAAGCAGTCATGACACCCAACCACCAGATATCGTAGTCATGGTATGTAGCCGTGGCAAGTAGGATCTGGATGGACTTAAGCATAGCCACTTGAAAAGGTTTCATCATTATCCACGCCTGGTCGATGACGAAAAGCTTTAACAAGTCTAGCTTTGAAAGTCTCAACTTTTCCATCTACACCAAGTAATCTTCTCAAGATATACTTGCTCCTGATGGGGATTTAACCCTTCAGATATAGCAACCAAAGTCCATACTTTGTTGGTGTACATGGATTCCATCTCAGATCGCTAAGCATCCAGCCATTCTTACAGAGTCCCACTCCTGATGGCCAGCTCGAAACTAGTTGGGTCATCATCTCATGATGCAATCTTCGCTCCCACTGTCATAGAGTAACCGAAGTATCTCTCATGTGGGTGAGGAACCCTACTAGATCGGCGGAGAGGCTGAGGTTCGTTGGTAACTATTGAATCCTTTGGTTTTATCAAATCATCTGCTGTAGTTTGTATATCTGAAGCATTTCCAGTTCTACTCAACATATCTTGTCTCGAGCTTGTCCGGATTTTGCTTTTAGACATAGGCCGGACAACCCCAAATCTTAACTAACTTAAGATATGGGCTCTTCCCTTTCCATATCAAATATGAAGTGGTAGGCAACTGATTTGATTTGAACCCTATTCAATAGGTATGCAGCTTCTCAAGTGCATAACCACCAAAAGGAAACAGGTAACTCAGTAGTACTCATCATAGAGCGCACCATATCGAATAGGGTGCAATTGCTCCGCCCCGATATACCATCGTGCTATGGTGAATACGGAGGAGTAATGCTGAGAGAGAATCTCATTCTCCTTTAGAAAAGTCCAAAAATTCCGTGCTCAAGTATTCTCCTCCTTGATCACATTAAAGGACAAAATACTTATACCCGTATTGGTTCTCTACTTCTTGCTTATATTCTGTGAATATCTCAAAAGGTTCGGACTTGTGTTTCAACAGGAACATAGGTCTGAATCTCGAAAGATCATCAGAGAATGTAATGAAGTATAAAGAACCGGTCTTGGCAAGTGTAGACAGGGGACCTACATACATCAACATGTATCATCCCAAGAGTTCACTAACTCTTTCTCTGTTTCCAGTAAACGGAGCTATGGTCATCTTATCTCTGTGACATGACTGGCAAGTTTCACAAGATGTAAATTCAAACTGATTTAAATATGCATCTAAAATGTAACTTCAGCCAGTCGGATCGCATTGATATGACCATGTCTATAATGTCTCAAGAAGAATTCGTTCATTTCTGAACTCTTCCTCTTGTGTGTGTTCCGTATACTAAAGAACTGTAGTTTGATTTAGAACATCAATGCTTTTAGATAACGTGCCTGAACCGATCAACTTTTGATATAGGAAATGTTCAAAACATTATCCAACAATACAAAATTATATCCTTTCTTTACTAATAAAGAGACTGATATGATTTTGTATATCAGGTTCGGTATCTAATAACATTCGTTCAGAATCAATGTATTGGTAATACCGGGAGACAGTGACCAACAGACTTGGCTGCAACACTTGCCCCGTTTTCTGCCTCATGAAACTTATCACCCGTTCTCAGTTCTCTATCTAGCTGTAGCCCTATGTAACAGATTACATATCTGGGATCCTGATCTGGTATCACATACCCAGGATGCGGAGGATACTGAGAAACAGTTCTTTGTAATGAACACACCCGAAGATGATGCATCAGCATGCACTCTCTTCGTTTGGGCGGCACGGGGATTCTGGTAATCCCCAATTTCCTACTCTGTCTTATAACAATTATAAGTTGGAGCGGGACCAACGTTCCCCAGCTCAGTATAGCAAGCGGGTTCGGTCAATATTCCGTATTATTATCTTGATTAAGGCGTGATATGGTCGCTACCTGGAGAGAGAGAGAAGAAAACACTCAGCGTGCGCTCTTTCAAGAATAGATTGGTTATTATTTTATCTAATCAGGATGGCTCCCACTGTTTTAATCAAATCTTCCTTCAAACTCTAAAAGGAAAGACTAGCCGGGATTAATTACACACTACAAGTTCGCCAATCTTTCAGCCAGGCCAGTGTCGGTACTTTAAGGGAGGCGCCCCGTGCTATTGCACGAACCTAATTAATGTAAACCTCGTTTTCCCAGAGGCGTAACCTCGTTAACACCTTTCTAGACACCTACTTGATCGGCTAATTATAATGTGTAAAACTCTCCCAGGAGTAACTCTTACTCGCAGTGGGTATCGGAATCCAACTATCTCATAGAAGGTATGCAATCTCATTGTAAATTTCAACACTTGAAATTCCCGATAATATTGCCCCTAGCGTCCTATGACCTTGACGGAGGCCAAACTACCTATAGTCCGCTAGTCAAGTTCAACCCATCATTTCCTGATTGAATTAAACCCACCCGCACGACCCTTGACGGAGGCCAAACAACGCCGTACGAATACCCTAATCCAATCGCATCATATGCTAGCAGATAAGCACTAGTTAGCTACCGTACACTACGCCTTGACGGAGGCCAAACTACCGCAGCACGAATACTAACTAGTACTTATTTGAAATGACGGAGGGCTACGACAGGTTTTTCTGAAAACCTATTGCGTAATGAACTTGATATCGTTGTAGAATCAAATGATTTTAAAATGGAGTGTTTTTGAAGCTTTTCTGGTTTTGCTAAAGGAGTCACTCCCGGTGAAGGGATCGTCGGTCTTTTCCTCATCGAATAAGGTGCGGGATATATCATATATATCACTGTGCAGAGCAAAAACTCTTAAAAACAATCAAAAGACAAACCGAGTGTGTAGCATCTGCCAGTTATTGCTAAAGGAGTCACTCCCGGTGAAGGGATCTCGATCCTTTCCTCATCGAATAAGGTGCAGGATATATCACATATACCGCTGTGTAAAGCAAGAACTGTAGCTACCTGTTTTATTTTTTGAAATTCGATTCTACAACATCTTAGGTTTCTTTTATTTCATTAATCATATTAATGAAGTCCCATCATTTAAGTACCTAAACATCACAGATAAATACGACGTACACTTATGCCATCCGCATTCGCCTCGATGTCCCCTCGTGCACCGTTAGGTTAGGTGACTAACGGCAGAGTGGGGCAGGGCTAGCGCAGGTGTAAAACATAAGTAACGTCTATATAATATATCATATATACTATATAAAGTATCCATCACAGAACATATCACATGATCACATCACAGATATCGCAGCAGAAGAATCATATGAAATATTGGATATACTAGGACGTCCGTGTTTTCAATACGAGCTAGTATAAAACACGGATTCCACGGTCGTGATGAATAGCCAAACCCACAACCCTAGACCCCTACGAGAGCGGCAAGCAACCCTACCAATTCTAGAGTTAGGAGACCCAGACTCGACTCCTCGAGTTGGTCTCCCACTGGACTCCAGAACCCGGTTACTTGTGCTCCCCTCCTTGGGTCTATCCTAGTGCGGAAAAGTAAATAATATACAAAAGGTGACATCTTCCGCAACCTGGAAGTTCCCCAATAACAGAATATTACATACAAGTTTTTACATGAATGAAAATGAAAAACACTCATCTCACATAAAAAAACCCGGCTATTCAAACACGACGATCCAATATAACATATCGAGTAACACATAACATCACATGTCATCAACGTAAGTAAATATGCGCATCCCAATTGTCGTTGACATATAGCAACGAAACCGGCGATATCACACATTATACTTACGGTCACAGAAAAGAAAGTGTAAAACTACAACAGTTGGAATCCGCAACCTGCATAGACATCGCATGCCTAATCAAATGAATTCCTTAGACATCGCATGCCTAACATTTATAAACCCCGCATTTTAGTCTCATTATCGAAAACTCTTTTCAATATCAAGTCGGGCAATTCAACAAGATTCCCGACATCCTGATCGAATGCTCGTCGCAAACTTCAGTAGGCGGCCGCACCCCCGATGCCGTCGACGAAGTGCACTAAGGCGGAACACCGCTACCGCGAGCACCCGAACGGATGCTTTCGGCGACAGGGTTCTCCTACAGTCACTTGGTCGGGGCTATGGGGCGTGGCTGTCTATTAAGTTTACCGGCGAGTATCCGCGTACGCTACGTGATTGCGACGGACTTTTGATCACATCAAAATTCCGTGGCAACCGATCAAGTGAGACTAAACTGCTATGTTTATAACATTCATTCAGTTATCTCATAACTTCTTGTGAATTCCAATTATTGTATCACATTCCGGATAAATAGAAAATGTTAAACTTTCCGATCGAACAAACGAACACCCAAGTTTTCCCGAAACAGATCAACACATGAAACAAGTTTAAAAACATCCAGTTCATGCCTCAGTACCAACGGTCCAGCCGTAGAAGGGTCAAGCCAACGCCTCACATGTGGCACGCCGTACTGCCCTAAACCCGAAGGTTCAAACGGCAGTTCAAGACGGTCACATAATCGAGTTAAGGTTTGTTGTCTTCTAGAGGGTCCATCGCGTTACTTACACTACTTAGAATGTTATTAAACCACGGAAAGATCCAACACTTGGAAATTTCCCGACAGGGAAAAAGGTGGGTATTTATATCCGGTCGAACTTTTTAACAGTTTCTAAAAATACCCGGAAAGCCACATAGACAAAGTCTGATAATCCGATCGAATAATCGAATCCCCAAAACAACCCAGAATATTCAACTCTTGAATAATTATTAAAAATTCCCAGAAAACTCAGTATTAAAATAAAGAAGTTACTGTGCAAAAAGAAGTGACTGAAGAGACTTATTGGCCGCGGAACCGCCGCAGAAGCCATGCTTCTGCCGCGGTTCCGCCGCTCTTTGGACGATTTAGCCCCTCGAATTTCACAGTTATTCAAATAAGACTCTGCTGAATTTTTTAGCAATTTTTAATTCACAAAAAACCAAATTTTCAGAAAATTTCCAGAGAGCATTTTGGATTGGGGTTTCGATGTTCGTTCGGATTTCAAACGTCGTCTACACTTCGCCTAAGGCTCTAGCTAGGCTCTGATACCACTGTAGGGTTCCTAGGCACACTAATGAGGTCTCACAAGGCATCAACCATGCCAATTTCAAATTTTACATGTGCCGAGAAACCCTAATACGGATCGTTAACTAGAATTTTAGGCGAAACAAGCAACTAGTTAACAACTTAACTAAGTGAACGGAAATACAACCTTTGTAGATCCGGTTCTCCACCTCCATAGCTCCATGATGAAGTCTCCTTGCTGTCCAAATCAAATCCCGGGCTCTAGCGTCGGCTTCATCGGAGAAATGGGCGGGCTAGGTCATCGACTACGATGCCGAAGATGATCTACGTCGAGGCATCACAAGATCAAGCTCCCACTTCACCAAGTCATGAAACTTGTGAAGAAAACACCTTATACTACTTGGCAAGAGGTATAGGATGAAGAAATAGGAGGTGGGTTCACTTTAGAATTGGATTTCTCACTCTTTTTCTTAAGATGCCATTGATGGAGGCAAGCTTTTCTTCTTTGAAGAAGAAGAAGAAGAAGAAGATGATAATATCATAAGTATTTCTAAAATAAGAAATAATATGATACTTATCATAATGGTAACCATAGTTAGGTGTAGAGAATAAATCATGGTTAGGTTGAATGGTTAGGGTTAAGCATGAGACAAAGATGTGGACTTGTTCAAAGCTTCAAGAAGCTTCAACAAGCAAACAAAGAAAGCCACCATTTTTCCCTTTGCCAAAATGAATGAATAAATAAATAAATAAGCAAATAAATCAAGTGAAACCCTAACCATTAACCAACCATGGTTTAAACCAAACATACACCCAAACTAACATGTATCATCAAACATGATACAATCAAGTGCACAAAAAAATATATCACATATACAATGTGCACAACAAGTGAGAAAATCCATTTAAATGAACCATTACTAGTTAATGCAAAGTAATATATCAAATATATAATTATGCATTAAATCATTAAATCAACGCTTGATTTAACGATCCGGTCATATCGCATATAACCGACTAATATCCAATGTATCGTCTTATCGAATCAATCGTTGATTCGATAACTAGGTTATATCACATACAACCATTCGATACATTCATCGCGAGAATGGAATACGGTATCACATACACGCATTATTCTCGGTCCCGCACATATCTCATATGCGCCCCTATTTCGTTTCGCTTGAGCCAGGAAACCTCTGTGTAGGACTCTAAAGACTCGTCAATACGCCTGCAGCGGGTGATGATCATATCAAACACCCACAAGCCGCAAGTGGTCTGCTAAACGTAACGGCCACCCGGGTATTGAGCGATCAGAAGATCGATGAGCAAGCCCGCTCATACTCCTGTGAATCCAACCAGTAACACTTACCGTACAGTCCGGTCTCGTCGTCTGATATGTCGCATATCTCTCCTAGGGGTGGTAAACGTCAGACCCCAACAGCTCGATAAGTCGTGTCGATATGAGGTCTATAACAGTTCGAGAAACTACAGGTAACACTTACCAGTAAATCTCAGCAACCCTGGCCAGGGATTTCCGGTTATAGCCAATCGAACACAGCGCAACATCAACCCCCTATACCGGGAGAGACGAATCCCCTCCTATCGCTCATTGCCTCCATGTGACTCGGGACTGTACCCAAAAACCACCGTTTTGCACGCCCTCTTGGACGTGGTAAGGTGGAAATCAAAGCACGGTGGGAACCACACAAGACTCTATGACGATCTCGGGTCAACAGACTACTCTGTACCAGTGTCACCAGAGAACTGCCATCTGACGTAAGATATAATACCATCTGGGAGTTCTCGGCGAGTCCGTCCAGTGTACCCAGTCTTCACTGAGCACCCGTATATCATCTCTGATGTCAAACACCAATGGATATGTGATCATCCATCGCCCATCTGTATGGGTCGAGAAGGTATACGCTAGTCTACTCTGGTATATCGATGCCCCGTCTCGATATACCCCCGACTAGGGACCTTGAAGGATGTACTTATGGACTATCCTGTCCCCACTAGTATGATCCGCATCATAGTCCAGATAGTCAAGTTCACATCCTAAGGGCTTTACCAACATGTAACAAAGAGACAATCAGTGTACACGTTAAGGTAAAGATCAACCAGATAGCATACTATCATGTCGAGCAAGAAAGTCCTCCCTATATATGTCCAAGCACCCACTACAATATACATCCTATGTATAGTAATGGCCTCTAGGGCATACATATAACTAACAAGTTCAATTGACATCTTCCCGAAGGATAGGGTGATAGAACCATTTCGACAATTTATTACAGCATTGGAAGTGGCAAGGAATGGTCGACCCAGAATCACCGGAATTTGGTTCTGTGGGTTCGCTACAGGCTGTGTGTCTAGAACAATAAAGTCCACAGGGAATATGAATTCCCCAACTTTAATCAACACATCCTCGAGTTCACCCCTAGGTTTGGTGATTGATCGGTCTGCCATTTGGAGAGTACAATGAGCTGGTTTCAACTCTCCAATCCCTAACTGCTCGTAAACAGAATATGAAAGCAGGTTAACACTTGCGCCAAGGTCAAGTAGAGCACGGTTGATGTTTTTACCCCCAATAGAAATCGAGATTGTAGGACAGCCAGGGTCCTTACGTTTCTTTGGTAACTGTGGGGTAAAAGTAGTGCTAACATTATTTGTCATGAAAACCTTTTTGGGCACTTGAGTCTTCCTCTTCCTAGTGCATAAGTCCTTTAAAATTTTCGCATATGCTGGAACTTGTTGGATAGCATCTAGGAGAGGGATGTTGATGTTAACCTGTTTAAACATTTCCATAATCTTCTCCATATGTGGACTCGATTTGTTCCCCTTAACCGATTCGGATAAGGAGCTTTAGCAATAATAGCTGGGTCCAACATTAGAGAAGATGGTGTGTATGGAACTGATCCCAGAATAGGAGTAGGGATCGTCTTTGGTGGACTAGAAGAAATATGCTGAGGGTTCGAGCCTTGAGGAAAATGAAGAACAGGCTCGCAAGAAGGTAGTGGGGTAGACAAAGTAGGGTCAGAATTAGAAGTAGACGGAAAAGTGGAAGTGAAAGCCGGGGTGTTATTGATAGATTCATCATGATTATCAATCTCTTCACCGACTTGATTATTCAGCACTCTTCTAGATCTCAACGTTGTAATGGCATTCACATTATAGTGTTGTGAATGTCCAGGATTTGGTAGGGGTTGAGACAGAAATTTCCATTTCTCTCTAGCACTCATTTCGGCATTTATTCGTGCAATTTGTGCTTCCATCGATTTAATACTCTCACCGTATGAGGCGGAGTTCTTCTTTATGTCATCGACGGAAGACTTTATCTCAGCCGAAACTTGCATGAAATTTTTCAGAATCAAATTCATGGTTTGTGCGAGTGAAGAGGAGTCATCAGTACCGGTCAATTGCAAAGATTTATACGGTGCATAAGTGTTGACCGGATTTTGAAAATTTTGTGATTGATATGGGTGCTGGGTCAGTTGTAGTGGTTGCTGTTGTTGTGGAGGAACCATTTGAAAGTTGTTTTGGTTTGGAACCGTGTTTTGAGTTGGTGTTAGTTCCAAGCAAAATTTGGGTGATTCTTCCAATCCTGATTATAAGTGGAAGAATACGGATCGTTTCTAGGTCTTTGCTGAAAAGCAGCATTTGTGTGCTCATGACCTTGAAACAGAGAATTTAATGGATATTCTTCCGTCAGATGTGATGGATCAGAATAGCATCCACAGACAGTTTTCGGGAGTTTCATCTGATTTAGGGAGGCTAATAAAAATTTGTGTTCCATAGCTTCGAGTTTCTTTTGCATTGCTGCCATTTCAGCTCTAACTCCTATGGAAACATCCAGTTGATGGATACCACCCCTAGACGATGGTTGACTTACACTCTCCCTGTAAAGTTTTTTCAGTGAAATCTTCTAAAAATCTCCAAGTTTCACCATCGTCTTTAGACATGAAGTTGCCTTGATACATGGATTCAAGATTCTGTTTGTTGTAGGATTAATGCCCTCATATATAATTCTGCACAGATCCTATCGGTGGATTCCGTGATGAGGACATTGAACTAACAGATCCTTGAAGCGTTCAAAACACTTCGAAAATGGTTCATTGGGAAGCTGGGTAAATTGATTTATTTCGCTACAGACTCGGGCTGTCTTATGATTGGGGTAAAATTTCTTTAGGAAAGCTACGACGAATTCATCCCAGTTTGAAATAGAATGTGCAGCTGTGTTATAAAGCCACTTCTCGGCTAAATCGCACAAAGTGAACGGGAGAAGAAGTAATCTCGTAGTATCCACAGAAAGCTGTGAAGTACCCATCATAGCGCATACGTTTTCAAATTTGGTAATAAATACGTATGCATCTTCAGACTCAAGACCGTGAAATTTGGGTAAAAGATTGAGATTTGATTTCAAAGTTGTCCCTATTGGCTGGTGGAATGGAAATACAGGTAGAAAGAGAACCTCGAATAGGGTAGCATCTCTCATGGAGAGAGATGCGGGGCGGATTCTACGCACCTACGGACGGTGGCAGAGTAGTGTTAAAGAAATTCGATGGAGAACCGTCCATCGAAGTGGGTGTGGTAGTGGGTGAAGAAAAAGAAGATGTAGAAAGACCGACATCGGAGTCGATAGGAGAAACACGGACAAGACGGGCACTAGAATCCTGTGTCCAGCCGAGCATGCACTAAATGGTTTAGCACAAGTGGCAGCGTTGCGATAATTAGAGAAATGTTTGGATTGGTGTTTTTGAAAAAATATGGATTTTTGAAAAATCAAATCACAAAATATGCACAAGCAACCCTAGATCTAATGGTCACCTAGGTCAAGTCTCTAGACCACTCCTAGACTTCCAAAAGACAAATCGCAGGATAAATCATCTACTGCCTCTTTATCCCTTCTGTGGCCAGGTAAGTGCCAGGTAAGTGGGAGATTCTCCACTACGTAAGTAGTGGGCCTAATTAAATAACCACTTGCCTTAGACACACTTTCCTTAGACACCACAAAAGAAATGCGGATAAGTAATAGGTTACCCACGACCTTCTTCTATCCTAATTGAGCGCGACGGTCCTTAGAGTCTTGTCTAGATATTTTTTAGTTAATGAGGGTGATGCGGATGTAAGTTTTGTGATTTCCGGGGCTTAGGAAGGGTAATGAACTCCCCACCTAATCTGAATTTGGTCTTTGCCCCTTAATTTCCGTGTTAAAATATGCAACAACCAAGATCAAACACGCAACAATTTTTCTTTTTGCGGCGCAGCGAATTTTGTTTTTTTGCAAACAATCCTGTAGAAATTGGTTAATGGACAAGAGCAGGGAGGAGATAAGAAAGTATAGAATATACCTACAGAGAACTGGAGCTCCGATCCCTTATGGTAGCCGCAGATCTGCCGCAAAATCTGCAATATGCCGCGCTTCCGCGGTTCAATGAACAGATCGCTGCACGAAATTTTGTACAGATGCTCCTACTACTCCACTGTCCTCTCTGAAATGACTTGAATATTTTTTCCCTTGCTGCAGAGATTCCAGATTCCCTTGCAAAAATTCACAACTAATCATTAAGCGTTTGATGCGATTTTGATAAAAAATTCTGATGGAATAATAAACTTTTCAACTCAAATTTCAAAAACGAACAAAATAGCACACATCCCTGGCAACGGCGCCATTTGATTGATCATCTTTAATGTGTTGAGTAAAATGTTTCACAACCAAAGAAATTTATACCGCAATCAATTAACGGTGTCGATGTAGCGCGTTAATGAATATAGATCGTCCACTGAGATGTGTGTACTTGTTCGAATTTGTTTTAGTTGAGTCGAAAAGAAAATATAAAAGAAGATGTTTCATGATTTGTAAGATTTAATTTCAAGAAACATAAAGAAAATAGATTTAGAATCAAGAAGTTATCCCCAATCAATTGGATTATCAAGATTATGAAGAATAGCTTGTAGGATTCGATTGAGTTAATAGCTAATGATGAATCTAATAAATCCTAATCTTATCTATTGATAATTTGTAGATAGATTGATGATGATGAATGAAGATTAGGGATCAATTGAAGAAACTAGGGTTTCTCCTTCACTATCCCTTATCTTTTCAATCATAATCATTCGGATCTAGCCTCTAGCAAAGAAAATCATCAATCGTTTGATCCCTAATTTGCAACGAAATAATCAAGAAGTGATCTCGCTCTAAATTAGGTCATCAACGATTCTTTTTGTTAAGGTTCACAAATCTCATCAGACTTAAGATTAGTATGAAAATTTGATCATCATTAGATCTATCAATTCTCTCGAATCCTCCACAAGCGGAGATTACTCACACATTATGAAAATTGATGAGTCAAGAATGAGATATTTCATAATGCAAGAATCTAAAGAAAGCAAGAATTACAATTATCACCTTTATTAAATCTCCTTCAAATTACACCTCTCAATTGAGTTTACAAGACTAGCTCTCGAATCGCTCCTTGAAAGGGAATTTGTCGTCGATATTTACGTAGCTCGATCGCCGTGAGTCGTGGATCAGATGCGGATCTCTTGCTCTTGATAACGACCAGCGTTGCAATAAAGGATCGTTGATTGCTTGCTTGATTTATTCTCGATGGATCTTGATTTGGCTTTGGATTTGAATTTGGGTTAGGGTTTTGGATCACAAGTTGTGTCACTCAACTTGTGTAGTGATTTGGTTCAATGTTCAACAACCTTTTGAATGAAGCCCTAGGTCTCCTTTTATAGTTTTTCTCTATCGTCCCCTAGAAGCTTGGTTGTTATGAAGCTTGCATAGGAAGCTAGATAGGTACCAAGCTCACACAAGAAGCTTGGCTGTTGTAGAGAAGCTTCTGGAGAAATCTAGGGAATTCGAAGAGTCTTGAGGAAGCTTAGCAATTACAAAGGAGCCTCGGGAAAAGTTTCTACCGCCAACGAGTCAACACGGCCACAGATCCGTGGCGGATCGACCTGACTCGGCCGCGGTTCCGCGGCCGTTTGAGGAGATCACTGCATGAATTCTTCTGTGTTGTTTAGTGTTGGCTTTAGGGTCTTCTTCTGATGTCTGGAATCTTAATATCCTTTCTTGGTTTCTGCCAGATTTGCAGTTTTTGACTTGCTGCGTTTTATCGGCAAATTTGTAATTCCGGTTCTTTGACCTGAATAATTTTCTGCACAAAATCTCACTGAAACGTGTCGAGATATAAAATATCATGCATGAAGTAATAAACACTCAATTTCCCTCATAATGCCGGTAATCATGTATAACACATGTTACTTGATATTTTGCAGACAAATTGCTAATATGTGCTATATTCATACTAAACACGTTTAGATGATTAGAAATAGTAGGAAAATTGATGTGTTAAGAATGCAATATTTTCGACTAATCACAAGCCATCCATCTATACAATTTATAATACAAGACAAGACAATACAATCAATACATTAACACTACGGGGTTATAAAGGGGTAGACTGGTACGGAACATGTTAAAGGTGACACGAGATGGTCACTTAAGACGTAATTACATCCATGCCATTGTTCCGTGGTATTATCGACGGAACCTTGTACTACGGGTTACCAAAGTCCATGGTGTAAGTTGGACTCCTCTCGTATACACTGGCATTTTCTGTACCAAGCTACAAACAACTGTGCTAACATTATAATAAAACATTATAAAACTATACTCTCTCTATGTCTATTCTACTTCTCCCTCATCTTTGGGACTTACCGAGCGATTGTTCGCTGACGATATTCCTATTTCTCTTCTTCTTTAGAATGTTGTCAGGAGGACCCGACGCTGAGGAGTACGAGACCAGTCAGGATCATTTGGAGCAAGCCCCTGAGCAGTACACCGAAGACCCAGAGCTGTAGCCATTTGTACTTATACCATTTTCATATCTGTTATTGCATTGTTTAGGCATCGCTTTCATTCCATGTATTTACTTTTCATTGTATTGTAAAAAAAGAATGTTAATAAATAAAGTTTTTGTTCATTTACATCTTGTCACTTGTGTATTTTACTTTATATTGCTTAGATACGCTTAGCGTATTTACTTCTGAGAAATGCGTAGCAGGCCTCACCGTGTCCCTTCCCCGTACACCTGGAAGCGGGGAGTGACAGGTTTTGTTGGTGGCCCATGCAGGTCAGTGCTGCATGAAACCCTGCCATACAGATCAGTTCTGCGTGGACAACCTAAGCAATATAACACAAGAACCAATAACTAAAAACATTCTTTACAATTCATATTCCTTGAGTCTTCCAATTCCATATATTTTGAATCTGTTACACTTTCATTTTTCAAATTTCGAGGACAAAATTTTTATAAGGAGGGTAGAATGTAACAACCCTAACTTTCTGTACAAACGTTTTTCAAAATACAGGAAGGGACACTTGAGCCTAAGCACGAGTTAAAAGTTTAATTTACTTTTGAACAGCAAGAAACAACTTGTAGCTCATTGGTAAAGCCTTTCACTGCTGAGACAAAGCACCAAAGTTCAAATCCCATCAGCCACATTATCTTTTTGTTTTATTTTCTTTTAATCTTTTTAGAAGCCCAAAGGTCTACACGTGCACAACACGTAAAATGAAGAGTTAAAGATCATTTAAACATGTGCACTGAAGTATACCAATCGACCCCGACACGTGGCCTAAACCCTAGCCTACCCGACGGTACAAAACCGGTGACACACACAAAAATACCCGGCACCGCCAGTCTAAACCGACGGTATTGCCCCCATCTCTTCATTTCTGCAACCTTTCATCTACCCCACTCCTTTCACACTGCTTGTTTTCTCTGCATTTATACAAAGAACTTTAAATCACCCATTTAATTCCTTTTAAATGCATTTTTAATTCTAAAATTCATCACCCCTAAACCCTAATGTTTCCCTATAAATACCATTCCATTTTACACCCTCTCATCCAGAATTCTAGTACATAAACTATACAAAATTCCTAAATCTTTTAGTATAGAAGTGGAGTTAGCGAAGGGCGAACCTCCAACGAACTTCCGGGGAGATTCCGGTGATGAATCGATGCCCCGAAGCCTTCTTTAGGACCCCTTCGCTCTCCTCTAGTCCAACAAGCCAGTAAGTCCCATTCCCCTTCTCATCTTTTTCTTTAAAAAGTTTCAATTCTAAAACCCGACGGAAGCGGAGTTAGTCCGACTTCCGATTCGGTTTTCTTTAAAAACTATACTTTTCTTAATCAAGATAACTTCATATTCTCACATATTGCTTAACAAACATTAACAAATTCATTAAATCAAGTTTCACCTCAAATTAATCATTTTTGTGACATTTATCGCATTTTACATAAAAATACCACAAACTATGTATTTCGACACTATAACCTTTATTCCTTGCTATAGCTTTAGATAGCTCACAAGCTAATGACCTACCTCATCACAACACACATATATATCATAGCACGATTGATTTTGGGACAATAGAATACGGGAAATACGACCTTACAAATAAATACCCTAACTTATAAAACCGTTTTCTTTAAAGGATGTATTAAAACATTTCCATGCAATTGCGTCTCTACAACCCATTTTTGGGGACCCGTTCGGAATGGTGCAGATTATCGCACATCCTCGGCCTTAATAGAGCGATATGCAGACCTCCGTAGGGAGCATTCGATCTCGATGGAATTTTTATACATTTTTCTTTAGAAAATGAGATTTCTACAAGAAAATAAATAAATTATTTTCATTAAATATATATATATATATATATAAATATATATATATATATATAAATATATATATATATATTATCAAAATATCTATTTTGATTAGATAAATATCCCAAGTTTTCCAAATCAAAGGAATCACTATTACATGAAAATACAATCCAAATACAACACAAGTACAATATTTCAATAAACTACCATATACTATGAAATTAGGTTCTACTCACTAGAAATTTCACAACTACAAAATATACATCTATGAAAACCCTAAAGACGATAATTAAATGCTTGAGCTGTATTTTGAAATTATGCCAAAACTACTTTTACATAAAACCTCTTCAAGTTATATTAAATTACAATAAGGACCCTAGTAAACATAGGTTTAAGCGGGACCAGTCTCTTGAGCCTCACGGAGCCAGAGATATGGGTTCTTGCCTATTTAAGGTAGACAATCTAATAAACGGTGTTATCAACACGGTAATTGTCTTGGAAAAAGACATAAATCCTGCCGTCCTTGTGTAGCAGTTACCGATAACATCAAAACCTAATTCAAGACTATAATTTATTTTCTATTTTGTCTGACTCAGACTGAGTCTAAATATAATCAATCTGACTTGAATGAGATTCAAGTAAAAACTACAATTTAACATGAATTCATGAATCCATATATTCAAGCTATATCAATCTATACCACATGACCGAACCGGACCATGGATATACTCCATTTACATGTTCATCCATTATATCCGTTCCATTACTGATATCATGGTTTCGGCAAGCCATCCATCTATACAATTTATAATACAAGACAAGACAATACAATCAATATAATCAATACATAAACACTACGGGGTTATAAAGGGGTAGACTGGTACGGAACATGTTAAAGGTGGCACGAGATTGTCACTTAAGACGTAATTACATCCATGCCGTTGTTCCGTGGTATTATCGACGGAGTCTTGTACTACGGGTTACCAAAGTCCACGGTGTAAGTTGGACTCCTCTCGTATACACTTGCATTTTCTGTACCAAGCTATAAACAACTGCGCTAACATTATAATAAAACATTATAAAACTATACTCTCTCTCTGTCTATTATACTTCTCCCTCATCGTTAGGACTTACCGAGCGATTATTCGCTGACGGCATTCATATTTCTCTTCTTCTTTGAAATGTTGTCTGGAGGACCCGACGCTGAGGAGTACGAGACCAGTCAGGAGCATTTGGAGCAGGCCCCTGAGCAGTACACCAAAGACCCAGAGCTGTACCCACTTGTACTTATTCCATTTTCATTTCTGTTATTCCATTGTTTAGGCATCGCTTTCATTCCATGTATTTACTTTTCATTGTATTGTGAAAAAAGAATGTTAATAAATAAAGTTGATGTTCATTTACATCTTGTCACTTGTGTATTTTACTTTATATTGCTTAGATACGCTTAGCGTGTTTACTTCTGAATAAATGCGTAGAGCGCTTCGCCGCGTCACCTCCTCGTACACCGGGAAGCGGGGCGTGACAGTTTTTGTTGGTGGCCCATGCAAGTCAGTGCTGCATGAAACCCTTCCATGCAGACCAGTTCTGTGTGGACAACCTAAGCAATATAACACAAGAACCAGCAACTAAAAATATTCTTTACAATTCATATTCCTTGAATTTTCCAATTCCATATATTTTGAATCTGTTACACTTTCCTTTTTCAAATTTTGAGGAAGAAATTTTTATAAGGAGGGTAGAATGTAACAACTCTAACTTTCTGTACAATTTTTTTTCAAAATACAGAAAGGGACACCTGAGCCTGAGCACGAGTTAAAAGTTTAATTTACTTTTGAACAGCAAGAAACAACTTGTAGCTCATTGGTAAAACCTTGCACTGCTGAGACAAAGCACCAGAGTTCAAATCCCATCATTCACATTATCTTTTTGTTTTATTTTCTTTTAATCTTTTTAGAAGCCCAAAGGTCTACACGTGCACAACACGTAAAATGAAGAGTTAAAGATCATTTAAACATGTGCACTGAAGTATACCAATCGACCCCGACACGTGGCATAAACCCTACCCTTACCCGACGGTACAAAACCGGTGACACACACAAAAAGACCCGGCACCGCTGGTCTAAACCGACTGTATTGCCCCCATCTCTTTATTTCTGCAACCTTTTATCTACCCCACTCCTTTCACCCTGCTTGTTTTCTCTGCATTCATACAGAGAACTTTAAATCACCCATTTAATTCCTTTTAAATGAATTTTTAATTCTAAAATTCATCACCCCTAAACCCTAATGTTTCCCTATAAATACCACTCCATTTTACACCCTCTCATCCAGAATTCTAGCACATAAACTATACAAAATTCTCAAGTCTTTTAGTGTACAAGTGGAGTTAGCGAAGGGCAAAGCTCCGACGAACTTCCGAGGAGATTCCGGTGAAGAATCGATGCCCCGAAGCCTTCTTTAGGATCCCTTCACTCTCTTCTAGTCCAACAAGCCAATAAGTCCCATTCCCCTTCTCATCTTATTCTTTAAAATGTTTCAATTCTAAAACCCGACGGAAGCGGAGTTAGTCCGACTTCCGATTCTGTTTTCTTTAAAAACTATACTTTTCTTAATCAAGATAACTTCATATTCTCACATATTGCTTAACAAACATTAAAAAAACCATTATATCAAGTTTCACATCAAAATAATCATTTTTGTGACATTTATCGAATTTTACATAAAAATACCACAAACTATGCATTTCGACATTATAACCTTTATTCCTTGCAATAGCTTTAGATAGCTCACGAGGTAATAACCTACCTCATCACAACACACATATATATCATAGCACAATTGATTTTGGGACAATAGAATACGGGAAATACGACCTTACAAATAAATACCCTAACTTATTAAACCGTTTTCTTTAAAAGATGTATTAAAACATTTCCATGTAATTGCGTCTCTACAACCCATTTTTGGGGACCCGTTCGGGATGGTGCGGATTATCGCACATCCTCGGGCTTAATAGTGCGAGATGCTGACCTCCGTAAGAAGCATTCGATCTCGATAGAATTTTTATATATTTTTCTTTAGAAAATGAGATTTCTACAAGAAAATAAATAAATTATTTTCATTAAATATATATATATATATATTATCAAAATATCTATTTTGATTATATAAATATCCCAAGTTTTCTAAATCAAAGGAATCACTATTACATGAAAATACCATCGAAATACAACACAAGTACAATATTTCAATAAACTACCATATACTATGAAATTAGGTTCTACTCACTAGAAATTTCACAACTATAAAATATAAATCTATGAAAACCCTAAAGAAGATAATTAAATGCTTGAGTTGTATTTTGAAATTATGCCAAAACTACTTTTACATAAAAAAACCCTCAAGTTATATTAAATTACAATAAGGACTCTAGTAAACATAGGTTTAAGCGGGACCAGTCTCTTGAGCCTCAGGGAGCCGGAGATATGGATGCTTGCCTATTTAAGGTAGACAATCTAACAAACAGTGTTATCAACACGGTAATTGTCTTGGAAAAAGACACAAATCCTGCCGTCCATGTGCAGCAGTTACCGATAACATCAAAATCTAATTCAGGACTTCAATTTCTTTTCTATTTTGTCTGACTCAGACCGAGTCTAAATATAATCAATCTGACTTGAATGAGATTCATGTATAAAACTACAATTCAACATGTATCCATGAATCCATATATTCAACCTATATCAATCTATACCTCTTGACTGAACCGAACTATGGATATACTCCATTTACATGTTAATCCATTATATCTGTTCCATTACTGATATCATGATTTCGGCGAGCCATCCATCTATACAATTTATAATATAAGACAAGACAATACAATCAATACATAAACACTACGGGGTTATAAAGGGGTAGACTGGTACGGAACATGTTAAAGGTGGCACGAGATGGTCACTTAAGACGTAATTACATCCAGGCCGTTGTTCCGTGGTATTATCGACGGAGCCTTGTACTACGGGTTACCAAAGTCCACGGTGTAAGTTAGACTCCTCTCGTATACACTGGCATTTTCTGTACCAAGCTATAAACAACTGCGCTAACATTATAATAAAACATTATAAAACTATACTCACACTCTCTCTCTCTGTCTATTATATTTCTCCCTCATCGTTGGGACTTACCGAGCGATTATTCGCTGACGACATTCCTATTTCTCTTCTTCTTTGGAATGTTGTCTGGAGGACCTGACGCTGAGGAGTACGAGACCATTCAGGAGCATTTGGAGCAGGCCCCTGAGCAGTACACCAAAGACCTAGAGCTGTACCCACTTGTACTTATTCCATTTTCATTTCTGTTATTCCATTGTTTAGGCATCGCTTTCATTCCATGTATTTACTTTTCATTGTATTGTAAAAAAAGAATGTTAATAAATAAAGTTGATGTTCATTTACATCTTGTCACTTGTGTATTTTACTTTATATTGCTTAGATAAGCTTAGCGTGTTTATTTCTTAGTAAATGCGTAGAGCGCCTCGCCGCGTCCCCTCCTCGTACACCGGGAAGCGGGGCGTGACAGGTTTTGTTGGTGGCCCATGCAGGTCAGTGCTGCATGAAACCCTTCCATGCAGACCAGTTCTGTGTGGACAACCTAAGCAATATAACACAAGAACCAGCAACTAAAAATAATCTTTACAATTCATATTCCTTGAATCTTCCAATTCCATATATTTTGAATCTGTTACACTTTCCTTTTTCAAATTTCGAGGACGAAATTTTTATAAGGAGGGTAGAATGTAACATCCCTAACTTTCTGTATAATTTTTTTTCAAAATACAGAAAGGGACACTTGAGCCTGAGCACGAGTTAAAAGTTTAATTTACTTTTGAACAGCAAGAAACAACTTGTAGCTCATTGGTAAAGCCTTGCACTGCTGAGACAAAGCACCAAAGTTCAAATCCCATCAGCCACATTATCTTTTTGTTTTATTTTCTTTTAATATTTTTAGAAGCCCAAAAGTCTACACGTGCACAACACGTAAAATGAAGAGTTACAGATCATTTAAACATGTGCACTAAAGTATACCAATCGACCCCGAAACGTGGCCTAAACCCTAGCCCTACCCGACGGTACAAAACCGGCGACACACACAAAAAGACCCGGCACCGCCGATCTAAACCGACGGTATTGCCCCCATCTCTTCATTTCTGCAACCTTTCATCTACCCCACTCCTTTCACACCGCTTGTTTTCTCTGCATTCACACAGAGAACTTTAAATCACCCATTTAATTCCTTTTAAATGCATTTTTAATTCTCAAATTCATCACTTCTAAACCCTAATGTTTCCCTATAAACACCACTCCATTTTACTCCTCTCTCATCCAGAATTCTAGAACATAAACAATACAAAATTCCCAAGTCTTTTAGTGTACAAGTGGAGTTAGCGAAGGGCGAAACTCCGACGAACTTCCGAGGAGATTCGGGCGACGAATCGATGCCCCGAAGCCTTCTTTAGGACCCCTTTTCTCTCCTCTAGGCCAACAAGCCAGTAAGTCCCATTCTCCTTCTCATCTTATTCTTTAAAAAGTTTCAATTCTAAAAGCTGACGGAAGCAGAGTTATTCCGACATCCAATTCGGTTTTCTTTAAAAACTATACTTTTCTTAATCAAGATAACTTCATATTCTCACATATTGCTTAACAAACATTAACAAAACCATTAAATCAAGTTTCCCCTCAAAATAATCATTTTTATGACATTTATCGCATTTTACAAAAAAATAACACAAACTATGCATTTCGACACTATAACATTTATTCCTTGCAATAGCTTTAGATAGCTCACGAGGTAATGACCTACCTCATCACAATACACATATATATCATAGCACGATTGATTTTGGGACAATAGAATACAGGAAATACGACCTTACAAATAAATACCCTAACTTATAAAACCATTTTCTTTAAAAGATGTATTAAAACATTTCCATGCAATTGCGCCTCTACAACCCATTTTTGGGGACCCGTTCGGGATGGTGTGGCTTATCGCACATCCTCGGGCTTAGTAGAGAGAGATGCAGACCTCCGCAAGGAGCATTCGATCTCGATGGAATTTTTATACATTTTTCTTTAGAAAATGAGATTTCTATAAGAAAATAAATAAATTATTTTCATTATATATAAATATATATATATATATATATATTATCAAAATATCTATTTTGATTATATAAATATCCCAAGTTTTCCAAATCAAAAGAATCACTATTACATGAAAATACAATCCAAATACAACACAAGTACAATATTTCAATGAACTACCATATACTATGAAATTAGGTTCTACTCATTAGAAATTTCACAACTACAAAATATACATCTATGAAAACCCTAAAGATGATAATTAAATGCTTGAGGTGTATTTTGAAATTATGCCAAAACTACATTTATATAAAACCCCCTCAAGTTATATTAAATTACAATAAGGACCCTAGTAAACATAGGTTTAAGCGGGACCAGTCTCTTGAGCCTCAGAGAGCCGGAGATATGGGTTCTTGCCTATTTAAGGTAGACAATCTAACAAACGGTGTTATGAATACGGTAATTGTCTTGGAAAAAGACACAAATCTTACCGTCCATGTGCAGCGGTTACCGATAACATCAAAACCTAATTTAGGACTTCAATTTCTTTTCTATTTTGTCCGACCTAGACCTAGTCTAAATATAATCAATCTGACTTGAATGAGATTCAAGTATAAAACTACAATTCAGCATGAATCCATGAATCCATATATTCAAGTTATATCAATTTATACCACTTGACTGAACCGAACCATGGATATACTCAATTTACATGTTCATCTATTATATCCGTTCCATTACTGATATTATGATTTCGGCAAGCCATCCATCTATACAATTTATAATACAAGACATGACAATACAATCAATACAATCAATACATAAACACTACGGGGTTATAAAGGGGTAGACTGGTACGGAACATGTTAAAAGTGGCACGAGGTGGTCACTTAAGACGTATTTACATCCATGTCGTTGTTTCGTGGTATTATCGACGGAGCCTTGTACTACGGGTTACTAAAGTCCACGGTGTAAGTTGGACTCCTCTCGTATACACTGGCATTTTCTGTACCAAGTTACAAACAATTGCGCTAACATTATAATAAAAAATTATAAAACTATACTTTCTCTCTGTCTATTCTACTTCTCCCTCATCTTTGGGACTTACCGAGCAATTGTTCGCTAACGACATTCCTATTTCTCTTCTTCTTTGGAATGTTGTCAGGAGGACTCGACGCTGAGGAGTACGAGACCAGTCAGGAGCATTTGGAGCAGGCCCCTGAGCAGTACACCGAAGACCCAGAGCTGTAGTCACTTGTACTTATTCCATTTTCATTTCTGTTTTGCCATTGTTTAGGCATCGCTCTCATTCCATGTATTTACTTTTCATTGTATTGTAAAAAAAGAATGTTAATAAATAAAGTTGTTGTCCATTTACATCTTGTCTCTTGTGTATTTTACTTTATATTGTTTAGATACGCTTAGCGTATTTACTTCTGAGTAAATGCGTAGCGGGCCTCGCCGCGTCCCCTTCCCGTACACTGGGAAGCGGGGCGTGACAGATTTTATTGGTGGCCCATGCAGGTCAGTGCTACATGAAACCCTTCCATGCAAATCAGTTCTGCGTGGACAACCTAAGAAATATAACACAAGAACCAGCAACTAAAAACATTATTTACAATTAATATTCCTTGAATCTTCTAATTCCATATATTTTGAATCTGTTACACTTTCCTTTTTCAAATTTTGAGGACGAAATTTTTATAAGTAGGGTAGAATGTAACAACCCTAACTTTCTGTACAATTTTTTTTCAAAATACAGAAAGGGACACTTGAGCCTGAGCACGAGTTAAAAGTTTAATTTACTTTTGAACAGAAAGAAACAACCTGTAGCTTATTGGTAAAGCCTTGCACTGCTGAGACAAAGCACCAGAGTTCAAATCTCATCAGCCACATTATCTTTTTGTTTTATTTTCTTTTAAACTTTATAGAAGCCCAAAGGTCTACACGTGCACAAGACTTAAAATGAAGAGTTAAAGATCATTTAAACATGTGCACTGAAGTATACCAATCGACCCCGACACGTAGCATAAACCCTAGCCCCACCCGACGGTACAAAACTGGCGACACACACAAAAAGACCCGGCAACGCCGGTCTAAACTGACGGTATTTCCTCCATCTCTTCATTTCTGCAGCCTTTCATCTACCCCACTCCTTTCACACTGCTTGTTTTCTTTGCATTCACACAAGGAACTTTAAATCACCCATTTAATTCATTTTAAATGCATTTTTAATTCTCAAATTCATCACCCCTAAACCCTAATGTTTCCCTATAAATACCACACCATTCTACACCCCTCTCATCCAGAATTCTAGTATAAAAACTATACAAAATTCCCAAGTCTTTTAGTTTACAAGTGGAGTTAGCGAAGGGCGAAACTCCGACGAACTTCCGAGGAGATTCCGGCGATGAATCGACGCCCTAAAGCCTTCTTTAGGACCCTCTCTCTCTCCTCTAGTCCAACAAGCCAGTAAGTCCCATTCCCCTTCTCATCTTATTCTTTAAAAAGTTTCAATTCTAAAACCCGATGGAAGCGGAGTTAGTCCGACTTCCGATTCGGTTTTCTTTAAAAACTATACTTTTCTTAATCAAGATAATTTCATATTCTCACATTTGCTTAAAAAACATTAACAAAACCATTAAATCAAGTTTCACCTCAAAATAATCATTTTTGTGACATTTATCGCATTTTACATAAAAATACCACAAACTATGCATTTCGACACTATAACCTTTATTTCTTGCTATACCTTTAGATAGCTCACGAGGTAATGACCTACCTCATCACAACACACATATATATCATAGCACGATTGATTTTGGGACAATAGAATACGGAAAATACGACCTTACAAATAAATACCCTAACTTATTAAACCGTTTTCTTTAAAAGATGTATTAAAACGTTTCCATGCAATTGCGTCTCTACAACCCATTTTTGGGGACCCGTTCGGGATGGTGCAGATTATTGCACATTCTCAGGCTTAGTAGAGCGAGATGCGGACCTCCGAAAGGAGCATTCGATCTTTATGGAATTTTTATACATTTTTCTTTAGAAAATGAGATTTCTATAAGAAAATAAATAAATTATTTTCATTATATATATATATAATCAAAATATCTATTTTGATTATATAAATATCCCAAGTTTTGCAAATCAAAAGAATCACTATTACATGAAAATACCATCCAAATACAACACAAGTACAATATTTCAATAAACTACCATATACTATGAAATTAGGTTCTACTCACTAGAAATTTCATAATTACAAAATATAAATTTATGAAAATCCTAAAGACGATAATTAAATGCTTGAGGTGTATTTTGAAATTTTGCCAAAACTATTTTTACATAAAACCCCTTCAAGTTATATTAAATTACAATAAGGACCCTAGTAAACATAGGTTTAAGCGGGACCAGTCTCTTGAGCCTCACGGAGCCGGAGATATGGGTGCTTGCCTATTTAAGGTAGACAATCTAACAAACAGTGTTATCAACACGGTAATTGTCTTGGAAAACGACACAAATCCTGCCGTCCATGTGCAGCAGTTACCGATAACATCAAAACCTAATTCAGGACTTCAATTTCTTTTCTATTTTTTCTGACTCAGACCGAGTCTAAATATAATCAATCTGACTTGAATGAGATTCATGTATAAAACTACAATTCAACATGTATCCATGAATCCATATATTCAACCTATATCAATCTATACCTCTTGACTGAACCGAACTAAGGATATACTCCATTTACATGTTAATCCATTATATCCGTTCCATTACTGATATAATGGTTTCGCCAAGCCATCCATCTATACAATTTATAATACAAGACAAGACAATACAATCAATACAATCAATACATAAACATTACGGGGTTATAAAGGGGTAGACCGGTACGGAACATGTAAAGGTGGCATGAGGTGGTCACTTAAGATGTAATTACATCCATGTCGTTGTTCCGTGGTATTATCGACGGAGCCTTGTACTACGGGTTACCAAAGTCCATGGTGTAAGTTGGACTCCTCTCGTATACACTGGCATTTTCTATACCAAGCTACAAACAACTGCGCTGATATTATAATAATACATTATAAAACTATACTCTCTCTCTATTTATTCTACTTCTCCCTCATCTTTGGGAATTACCGAGCGATTGTTCGCTGATGACATTCATATTTCTCTTCTTCTTTGGAATGTTGTCAGGAGGACCCGACGCTGAGAAGTACGAAATCAGTCGGGAGCATTTGGAGCAGGCCCCTGAGCAGTACACCGAAGACCCAGAACTGTAGCCACTTGTACTTATTCCATTTTCATTTCTGTTATGACATTGTTTAGGCATCGCTTTCATTCCATGTATTTACTTTTCATTGTATTGTGAAAAAAGAATGTTAATAAATAAATTTGCTGTTCATTTACATTTTGTCTCTTGTGTATTTTACTTTATATTGCTTAGATACTCTTAGTGTGTTTACTTCTGAGTATATGCATAGCGGGCCTCATCGCGTCCCCTCCCGATACACCGGGAAGCGGGGCGTGACAATATCTATTTTAAAAACATCGTAGCCCCTTATTTCTAAAACAACGTTTCGTTCTATTTTAAACTATAATTGTAGGGCTCATACGTAGTTAGATATTTTAACGCATGTTCTCGTTACGATTACCTTATTCTGTATACGCTCGCACTTTAATTACTTATGAGATATGTTATGTTTATATCTTTAGCTCTACTTAGCTTCGTTTGGTAGGACACTCGCACCATTACCGAAGATTTCATGTTGCACTTGTGCATACCTGCATGCTACACCTACACCTCATGGGTAATTGACATGCCATGTACACATATAGAACTTGCCATGTCACTTGTATCATACTATACCATGTAAGTATTGTAGATTACTGCTTATTACCCAGCATCACGTACTGTTCTGTATATTATACCTTCTTTCCATTATTTATATGAACACACTTGCCGAACACTGCACAACTACCAATGATTGCCATGTTGCACGATCACAGACACACATGTTACACTACACATCATTGGCACCGCCATGACATGGTAGGATTGACATGCTAAATTACACTCGAGCTGATATTAGTACTTTCCATTCTGATTTTTTTAGAGATATGCACGACGCATTATGATACTTGCTGATTTGAGATGCGAATACCATTTTCATGGGTATTCGTATATGATCGACATGGATTTTATGATATTTTTATTTATGATGATATATCTCAGTAGTATGGGACACTGCTATATATATATATAATCATCAAAATGAATTATACAAATGTTGTTCTTCAGAACTTGATGTTTTCCATGGATTTGAGAAACCGCGATGTGATTTATAAAACTTGAGTAAGTTTTAAAAATGCAGTTTTCTTGATAAGATAAGTTGGCATCCACCATGAGCTTGATCTTTTCTGATTTGATTTTTTTTCCTAACCGAGTGGAGGAGCTATACGATTGCGGACGTATTACGTTATCAGGATTGAGTGGAAGAGTATACAGTTGGATACATGGTGAACTCGGTCAAGGACGAGGGGCAGGAAAGCCACATGTGAGGCGGGAAGACTAACAAGGACACTTGATACCAGAGATAAATTAGAGCACGGCGGATATCCGGGAGATACCGACCGGGGCTATTGATATTGAGAGAGGACCGGTTTGACGAGACGGTGCCTACGATATTCGGGTTTTACGTGTTGATGCTGGACACATGATTTAAGATGATTTCGAGTGTAGATACTGGACACTCAGTTGATACGATGATTTCGAGTGTCGATGATGGACACTCACATGATGATACATACATACATACATACATACATACATACATACATACATATATATATATATATGTTATGGATGGCATATTTCCATATATTGATTGATTATGGGGATCATGTGTGTTGTCCGTGATCTGATATGACGCGCGTATAGATAAGATGTGATACTTATGCATATACATATTTATATTCATTATCACATAGTATGATAGTATTATACTGTATGACCTAAGTAGATTGTTATGTATTTTGATTTCTATCTTGTGATATCTTCTACTCACGAGCTGGCAACTTACCCCCATTATGCCTTAGTTTCTTGCAGGACCAACCACTCGGATCAGTAGCGACTTGCCGGCACACTTCTTATTTCGGTGATTGCTATGGTAGGTGGGTTACATGTTGGATCGTAATCGCCTCTCGTATATGTATATTCTTTTATGATCTAGTTAAAAACTCTATCAACCAAATTTTGTTATTTTGTGGACTTAGAGATGAGACTTGTATGTTATTCTTTTAGATGTTGAGCTTGGATATAGTTGAGTTGATGATACTTTTAGTATCTGTTCTTACTTTTTCTTGTGTTATTCTTTACCTTTGGCGTCTTATATTACTGCGTGGTTATGATTTTGCCGATTGGACGATGTGATAACTCCCAATTGGGGATGCTGATATGTGTGTGTGTACTGGTTTTTATCAAAATTTACAAACAAGATGCTGCCCGATTTTTAAACGACGTATGTGTTTTCAAACAAACTTTACTTATACTTCAAAATGGAACTTGATTTCATTTTATAACCCTTTTTAAAACCGCACCTTCACTGTTTCTTTAAAAATGTTTAGATTTTGGGTTTTTGGTTTACTTGGATTATGGTGGAGCCAATTGCAACCGAGCCCAAATTCTCTGTTGTTGGATCTTAAATAAAAAAATGATCCTTAAAATGTTGCTAAGCAGATCTTAGTCTCAAATAAGACTATGTATCCTTAGTTAAAATAAATTGAGCCTAAATGCTCATTTATTTAAGTTGATCTTAATCTAAAAACATATTAACGGTCCTTAAATAAAACAAAATATTCAAAACCCAAAATCTAAAATATACGGATTTGTACTGATCCGCGCCCTATAGGCGACGACATAAACTAGTCTTCGTATACAATCCACGGGCAATCAAAACAAACAAAAAAAAACACGACACGAAGTGAACTACTGGAGCAGGAGAAAGTGGTTATCGCAACGTGATAACGTAAATAGCTGCAGGGGCTTGCGCCTGTAGGGAAGAGCATCCCCACAATCAAAACCCCCTCATAAATGAGGGGGAATCTGATAAAGTCTGCTGCAATGGTCGCATCTATCCAAACCTCAGATATACGATGCCATAAATCAACTTGGTATCTTCGGAGAGATGGATGGATATGTCCAAATAGTATCTGCCCCCAAATTCAGGCTTGACGTCACAACTTCTCTGTCCGGTCTTTCGGCAGTAAACATGTAACGTTAAGGGTACGCTACGAATTTTCAAATGATATCTATTTTAAAAACATCGTAGCCCCTTATTTCTAAAACAACGTTTCGTTCTATTTTAAACTATAATTGTATGGCTCATATGTAGTTAGATATTTTAACGCTTGTTCTCGTTACGATTACCTTATTCTGTATACGCTCGCACTTTGATTACTTATGAGATATGCTATGTTTATATCTTTAGCTCTACTTAGCTTCGTTTGGTAGGACACTCACACCATTACCGATGATTTCATGTTGCACTTGCGCATACCTGCATGCTACACCTACACCTCATCGATAATTGACATGCTACGTACATATATAGAACTTGCCATGTCACTTGTATCATACTATACCATGTTAGTATTGTACATTACTGCTTATTACCCAGCATCACGTATTGTTCTGTATATTATACCTTCTTTCCATTGCTTATATGAACACACTTGCCGAACACTGCACAACTACCAATGATTGCCATGTTGCACGATCACAGACACACATGTTACACTACACATCATTGGTACTGCCATGACATGGTAGGATTGACATGATAAATTACACTCGAGATGATATTAGTACTTTCCATTCTGATTTTGTTAGAGATATGCACAACGTATTATGATACTTGCTTATTTGAGATGCGAATACCATTGCCATGGGTATTCGTATATGATCGACATAGATTTTATAATATTTTTATTTATGATGATATATCTCAGTAGTATGGGACACTGCTATATATATATATATAATATCATCAAAATGAATTATGCAAATGTTGTTCTTCAGATTTTTTCCATGGATTTGAGAAACCGCAATGTGATTTATAAAACTTGAGTAAGTTTTAAAAATGCAGTTTTCTCTTGATAAGATGAGTTGGCATCCACCATGAGCTTGATCTTTTCTGATTTGATTTTTTTCCTAACCGAGTGGAGGAGCTATACGGTTGCGGACGTACTACGTTATCCGGATTGAGTGGAAGAGTATACAGTTGGATACATGGTGGACCCGGTCGAGGCCGAGGGGCAGGAAAGCCACATGTGAGGCGAGGAGCCTAACAAGGACACTTGATACCGGAGATAAATTAGGCCACAGCGGATATCCGGGAGATACCGACCGGGGCTATTGATATCGAGAGAGGACCGATTTGATGAGATGGTGCCTACGATATCCGGGTTTTACGTGTCGATGCTGGACACAGGATTTATGATGATTTCGAGTGTAGATACTGGACACTCAGTTGATACGATGATTTCGAGTGTCGATGATGGACACTCACTTGATGATACATACATACACACACACACACACATACACATATGTTATGGATGGCATATTTCCATATATTGATTGATTATGGGGATCATGTGTGTTGTCCGTGATCTGATATGACGCGCTTATAGATAAGATGTAATACTTATGCATATACATATTTATATTCATTATCACATGGTATGACAGTATTATACTGTATGACCTAGGTAGATTGTTATGCATTTCGATTTCTACCTTGTGATATCTTCTACTCACGAGATGACAACTTACCCCTATTGTGCCTTAGTTTCTTGCAAAACCGACCACTCGGATCAGTAGAGACTTGCCGGCACACTTCTTATTTCGGTGATTGCTATGGTAGGTGGGTTTCATGTTGGATCGTAATCGCCTCTCGTATATGTATATTCTTTTGTGATCTAGTTAAAAACTCTATCGACCAAAACTTGTTATTTTGTGGACTTAGAGATGAGACTTGTATGTTATTCTTTTAGATGTCGAGCTTGGATATAGTTGAGTTGGTGATGCTTTTAGTATCTTTTCTTACTTTTTCTTGTGTTAATCTTTGCCTCGGGCATCGTATAATACTGCGTGGTTATGATTTTGCCGATTGGACGATGTGATAACTCCTAATTGGGGACGCTGATATGTGTGTGTATGTGTGTACTGGTTTTTATCAAAATTTACAAACGAGATGCTACCCGATTTTTAAACGACGTATGTGTTTTCAAACAAAATTTACTTATACTTTAAAAGGGAACTTGATTTCATTTTATAACTCTTTTTAAAACTGCACCTCCACTATTTCTTTAAAAATATTTAGATTCTGGGTTTTTGGTTTACTTAGATTATGGTGGGGTCCTATAGACTTCACGTGATTCAAGTGCCAGTCATATGCCATTTTCGGGTCATGATAAAACCGAATGCTCTAAGACGAGTATATAAACTAAGCCAGGTCATGTTAGCACAACGAAGTGCTACTAAAAAATGGCATCTTTTATTCACATGACAAAAGTGAAGAAAAGATACATCTTTGTGGGATCCTTACACTCATAAGGGGAAAAGACACTTATTGGTCCTCACGACTCGTAAGAAGAAAAAACTCCTATGAGATCCTCTTAACTCATAGGAAGAAGATGATTTTATGAGACCCTCACAGCTCATAAAATAATGAAAAGCCTTAGACGACAGGGACCTAAACCTGTTTCCTAAGCCATCGTTACCCTGCGGCCTGTCACCAAATTGACTACTGTATACAATCCATGGGCTACTCGCAATTAAGTTGTACCCAAACATTCTCTATTGGCTAACCAAGTTATCAATGAGGAGAAGAATCCACTTATGAAATCCTCTCGACTCGTAAGAAGAAAACACTCTTATATGATCTTTGTGACTTACAAGAGAAAATACACTTTGGGATCCTCATGATTTCTATCCAGAAAATACACCTATAAGATCCTCTAGACTCATAAGGAGAAAACAACTTTGTGAGACCCTTACGGCTCATGAAGATTGAAAAAGCCTTAGATGACAGGGACGTAAACATGTTTTCTAAGCCATCAAATCGCTAGTGGTGCATCACTTTGTACTACTTGACCCATGTACATACTTTCGTGGGCAAAATAGTAGGGGGTATTTTTTCTCACCAAAATTTGACGCGTGAAACTTAAACTTCACTAAGGCATGAAAAACGCCAAGGTAAAAGTATCAAACCGGTTGAGCATGCGCACCACATGCAAAGCACGTGTGCATAGGCTATGCTCTTGATGCAACACAGCCTGTGCAAAGCACGTGCGCATAGGCTAAGCTCTTGATGTGTTGTGGCCCATACAAAGCACGTGCGCATAGTCCAGGCCATCGCACATGCGCAAAGGTAAAAACCTTTGATAGGATGCGATGCGACCTGTGAAATGCATATGCACATAAGCTAAGCTTCTGAAGGGTTGCGACATGTGCAAAGGTTGTGCGCACACTTTATCAAAGCTTGCGCTCAGCCGAAGCTATTTTTAGAATAAAATCTTCTTTTGTTAACAAACTAAAAAAATTAAACAAAATTGATTTGGGATCAATGATTCAACGGTGCACACGCACCCTAAATTGATATGCATCAATTTAAATCAATTTAAAGCACGTGCGCATAGACCAGGCCATCGCATGCGATGCGTTCAATGCAAAGCACATGCGCAAAGGTAAAAACCTTTGATAGGCTGCGATACGACCTGTGCAATGCATGTGTGCATAAGCTAAGCTTCTAAAGGGCTGCGACATATGCAAAGCACGTGTGCACACCTTATCAAAGCTTGCGCTCAGCTGAAGCAATTCTTAGAAGAAAATCTTCTAATGTTAACAAACTAAACAAAATTGATTTGGGATCAATGATTCAACGGTGCGCATGCACCCTGAATCGATATGCATCAATTTAAATCTATTTGTTAGGAATTTGCCTTAACAAATCTCTGTCCTATAAATAGAATCCCTAGAAGAGAAAATCGCCTATCACGTTCATACTTTTAAAATCTGACAACACCAGATGCAAAGGCATCCTCAACCAAGAAAATTCTCAAGGCCTCCATCTTCTTCCTCGACAATGTAGGGTTCCTAGGCACTCTCAAGAGGTCTCACAAGGCATCAACCATGCCAATTTCAAATTTTACGGGTGCCGAGAAACCCTAATACGGATCGTTAACTAGAATTCTAGGCGAAAAAGAAAACTAGTTAACACTTAACTACTAGAATACGGAAATACAACCTTTGTAGATCCGGTCCTCCACCTCCACGGCTCCGTGATGACGTCCGCTCCGCTTTCCAAATCAAATCCCGGGCTCTAGCGTCGGCTTCATCGGAGAAGAAGCGGGCTAAGTCATCGACGACGTGCCGAAGATGATCTACGTCGAGGCATCGCTAGATCAAGCTCCAACTTCACCAAGTCAAGAAAACTTGTGAAGGAAACACACTCTACTACTTGGCAAGAGGTAGAGGATGAAGAAATAAGAAGTGGGTTCACTTTAGAATTGGATTTCTCACACTTTTCATCAATCCACCATTGATGAAGTGAAGCTTTCTTCATTGAAGAAGATGAAGAAGAAGAAGAAAGTGTTATGATAAGTTAATTAGAATAATTGAAAAAGAATTATCCTTATCATAACATGAACCATGGTTTGATGTAGAGAGTTAACTCAAGTTAGATGAATGGTTAGGGTTTGAAGAAGAAGACAAAAAGGTTACATGAGTCAAAGTTGCATGAAGCTTCATGAAGCTTCATGTAAGAAAGCAACCCTTTTATTTTATTTTCCCTTTTTCTTTTAATCCAAATTAAAAGATAAAAGAATAAATGAATAATAAATAAAACCCTAACCATTTACTTAACCAAGGTTTAACTCTTTACACAAAACCTAGTAATCTTGCATCATTAAACATGATGCAATCAAGTGCACAAAAGTATATCACATATACAATGTGCACACCCGAGTGAGAATATCCATTTAAAGTGAACCGATACGAGTTAATGCAAAGTAATATATCAAATATATAATTATACATTAAATCATTAAATCAACACTTGATTTAACGATCCGGTCATATCACATATAACCGACTAGTATCAAATGTGTCGGCTTATCGAATCAATCCTTGATTCGATAACTAGGTTATATCGCATACAACCATTCGATACATTCATCGCGGGAATAGAATACGGTATCACATACACGTATTATTCTCGGTCCCGCACATATCTCATATGCGCTCCTATTTCGTTTCGCTTGAGCCAGGAAACCTCTGTGTAGGACTCTAAAGACTCGTCAATACGCCGGCAGCAGATGATGATCATATCAAACACCCACAAGCCGCAAGCGGTCTGCTAAACGTAACGGCCACCCGGGTATTGAGCGATCAGAAGATCGACGAGCAAGCCCGCTCACACTCCAGTGAATCCAACCAGTAACACTACCGTACAGTCCGGTCTGATCGTCTGATATGTCGCATATCTTGCCTAGGGGTGGTAAACGTCAGACCCCAATAGCTCGATAAGTCGTGTCGATATGAGGTCTATAACAATTCGAGAAACTACAGGTAACACTTACCAGTAAATCTCAGCAACCCTGGCCAGGGATTTCCTGTTATAGCCAATCGAACACAGCGCAACATCAACTCCCTATACCGGGAGAGACGAATCCCCTCCTATCGCTCATTGCCTCCATGTGATTCGGGACAGTACCCAAAAACCACCGTTTTGCACGCCCTCTTGGACGTGGTAAGATGGAAATCAAAGCACAGTGGGAACCACACAAGACTCTATGACGATCTCGGGTCAACAGACTACTCTGTACCAGTGTCACCAGAGAACTGCCATCTGACGTAAGGTATAGTACCATCTGGGAGTTCTCGGCGAGTCCGTCCAGTGTACCCAGTCTCTACTGAGCACCCGTATATCATCTCTGATGTCAAACACCAATGGATATGGGATCATCCATCGCCCATCTGTATGGGTCGAGAAGGTATACGCTAGTCTACTCTGGTATATCGATGCCCCATCTCGATACACCCACGACTAGGGACTTTGAAGGATGTACTTATGGACTACCATGTCCCCACTAGTATGATCCGCATCATAGTCCAGGTAGTCAAGTACACATCCTAAGGGCTTTACCAACATGTAACAGAGAGACAATCAGTATACACGTTAAGGTAAAGAGCAACCAGATAGCATATTATCATGTCGAGCAAGAAAGTCCTCCCTATATATGTCCCAGCATCCACTACAATATACATCCTATGTATAGTAATGGCCTCTAGGGCATACATATAACTAACAATCTCCCACTTGCACTAGGGCCATCTGATAGCAGTGGTTGCAGTATCTCATACTCAACCATCCCATAAAAATCTCTCTCTGGGAACAGGCCTTTGTGAGTGGATCCGCTATGTTGTCCTCTGAGTCTACTCTCCAAACCTCGATCACCCTGGAGATCAACCATCTCCATGATCAGGTGACACTGCCTTAGAATATGTCTGGATCACTGATGGGACCGGCGTTCTTTGGCATAAGCCACAACTCCATTGTCACACAATGGGAGGAACGTAGTTCATCTCATGAACCAATATATACCCAAACAGCCTCTTCGGTAGCATCTTGAGTAGCGATGTATCCTGCCTTTATCGTCTAGTTAGCCACGGTATCTAGCTTGGAACTCTTCCAACATACCGTCCCTTTACTGAGGGTAAAGACAATGCCTGTGACTGACATTCAGTCATCTTTATCACCCTGGAACCCTTCCAGTGATTCTCCCCAGGATCAACTGATACCATCTCACTACAACTAGTGAGTGTCCTAATATCCATTTAGATCTATCTCATAGATCCAAAACCCAGGATTTAGTAGGTATCAGTATGATCCTATGTGGAGAATCATTGTGATAAGCGGAGATTGATCGAGCGTAGCATAGGAAACTCCTTCCCTATCAAGAGTATGTCATCCATGTACTCTTCGAGGATCGTCACCATACTCCCTACTACCTTTTTGTATATATAAGGTTCATCTACAATTTTGATGATGTCAAACTCTTTGACTATCTCATCAAAACAGATGTTCCAATCCTGCGATGCCTGCTTTATCCTATAAAGCATCTTGCACACGTTTCCGCTGCTCCCACTGTCTACGAAGCCCTCTGGCTGTGTACTTATAGACGTTCTCTTCTAAAACATCATTTAGAAAAGCAGTCATGGCACCCAACCGCCAGATATCATAGTCATGGTACGTAGCCGTGGCAAGTAGGATCTGGATGGACTTAAGCATAGCCACTTGAAAAGGTTTCATCATTATCCACGCCTGGTTGATGACGAAAAAGCTTTAAAAAGTCTAGCTTTGAAAGTCTCAACTTTTCCATCTACACCAAGTAATCTTCTCAAGATATACTTGCTCCTGATGGGGATTTAACCCTTCAGATATAGCAACTAAAGTCCATACTTTGTTGGTGTATAAGGATTCCATCTCAGATCGATAAACATCCAGCCATTCTTACAGAGTCCCACTCTTGATGGCCAGCTCGAAACTAGTTGGGTCATCATCTCATGATGCAATCCTCACTCCCACTGTCATAGAGAAACCAAAGTATCTCTCAGGTGGGTGAGGAACCCTACTAGATCGGCGGAGAGGCTGAGGTTCGTTGGTATCTACTGAATCCTTTGGTTCTACCAAATCATCAGCTGCAGTTTGTATGGCTGGAACATTTCCAGTTTTACATAACAGACCTTGCCTCGAGCTTGTCCGGATTTTGCTTTTAAACATAGGCCGGACAACCCCAAATCTTAACTAGCTTAAGACATGGGCTCTTCCCTTTCCATATCACATATGAAGCGGTAGGCAACTGATTTGATTGGAACCCTATTCAATAGGTATGCAACTTCTCAAGTGCATAACCCCTTAAGGAAAAAGGTAACTCAGTAGTACTCATCATAGAGCACACCATATCAAATAGAGTGTATCTGCTCTGCCCCGACATACCATCGTGCAATGGTGTATACGGAGGAGTAATGCTGAGAGAGAATCTCATTCTCCTTTAGAATAGTCCAGAAATTCCATGCACAAGTATTCTCCTCCTTGATCTCATCAAAGGACATAATACTTTTACCCGTATTTTGGTTCTCTACTTCTAAATCATATTCTGTGAATATCTCAAAAGGTTCGGACTTGTGTTTCAACAAGAACATATGTCTGAATCTCGAGAGATTATCAGAGAATGTAATGAAGTACAAAGAACCGGTCTTGGCATGTGTAGACTGGGGACCTACATACATCATCATGTATCAGTCCCAAGAGTTTACTTAACTCTTTATCTGTTTCCAGTAAACGGAGCTATGGTCATCTTATCTTTGTGACATGACTGGCGAGTTTCACAAGATGTAAATTCAAACTGCTTTAAATATGCATCTAAATGTAACTTCAGCTAGTCGGGTCGCATTGATATGACCTAGTCTACAATGCCTCAAGTAGGATTCGTTCAGATCTGAACTCTTCCTCTTGTGTGTGTTCTGTATACTAAGAACTGTGGTTTGATTTAGAACATCAATGCTTTTAGATAACGTGCCTGAACCGATCAACTTTTGATATAGGAAATGTTCAAAACATTATCCAACAATACAAAATTTTACCATTTCTTTACTAATAAAGAGACTGATATGATTTTGTATATCAAGTTCGGTATCTAATAACATTCGTTCAGAATCAATGTATTACAATACAGGGTGACAGTGACCAACAGACTTGGCTGCAACACTTGCCCCGTTTTCTGCCTCATGAAACATATCACCCGTTCTCAGTCCTCTACCTTTCTGTAGCCCTATGTAACAGATTACATATCTGGGATCCTGGTCTGGTATCACATACCCAGGACATAAAGGTTACTGAGAAACAGTTCTCTGTAATGAACACATCCGAAGATGATGCATCATCATGCACTCTCCTCGTTTGGGCGGCACAGGAATTCTGGTAATCGCCAATTTCCTGCTCTGTCTTATATCAATTATAAGTTGGAGCGGGACCAACGTTCCCCAGCTCAGTATAACAAGCGGGTTCGGTCAATATATCCGTTTTATTATCTTGATTAAGGCGTGATATGGTCGCTACCTGGAGAGAGAGAGAAGAAAACACTCAGCGTGCGCTCTTGCAAGAATAGATTGGTTATTATTTTATCTAATCAGGATGGCTCCCACTGCTTTTTATCAAATCTTCCTTCAAACCCTAAAAGGAAAGACTAGCCAGGATTAATTACACACTACAAGTTCGCCAATCTCTCAGCCAGGCCAGTGTCGGTACTTTGAGGGAGGTCCCCCGTGCTTTCGCACGAACCTAATTAATGTAAACCTCGTTTTCCCAGAGGCGTAACCTCGTTGACACCTTTCTAGACACCTACTTGATCGGCTAATTGTAATGTGTAAAACTCTCCCAGGAGTAACTCTTACTCGCAGCGGGTATCGGGATCCAACTATCTCATAGAAGGTATGCAATCTCATTGCAAATTTCAACACTTGAAATTCCCGATAATATTTTGCCCCATGCGATCTATGACCTTGACTGAGTCAACAAACCATAGACCGCAAGTAAAGTTCAACCCGTCATTTCTCGATTGAATTAAACCCACCCGCACGACCCTTGACTGAGTCAACAAGGCCGCACGACTACCCTAATCCAATCGCATCATATGCTTTGCAGATAAGCACTAATCAGCTACCGCATACTACGCCTTGACTGAGTCAACAAACGCAGCACGAATACTAACTATTACCTATCTGAAATGACGGAGGGCTACGACAGGTTTTTAAGAAAACCTTTTGCGTAATGAACTTTATATTGTTGTAGAATCAAATAATTTTAAAATGGAGTGCTTTTGAGGCTTTTCCAGTTTTGCTAAAGGGGTCACTCCCGGTGAAGGGATCGTCGGCCCTTTCCTCGTCGAATGAGGTGCAGGATATATCATATATATCACTGTGCAAAGCAAAAACTCTTAAAAGCAATCAAAAGACAAGCCGAGTGTGTAGCATCTGCCAGTTATTGCTAAAGGAGTCACTCCCGGTGAAGGGATCTCGGTCCTTTCCTCATCGAATAAGGTGCAGGATATATCATATATACCGCTGTGCAAAGCAAGAACTGTAGCTACCTGTTTTATTTTGAAATTCGATTCTACAACATCTTAGGTTTCTTTTATTTCATTAATCACATTAATGAAGTCCCATCATTTAAGTACCTAAACATCACAGATAAATACGATGTACACTTATGCCATCCGCATTCGCCTCGATGTCCCCTCGTGCACCGTTAGGTTAGGTAACTAACGGCAGAGCGGGGCAGGGCTAGCGTGGGTGTAAAACATAAGTAACATCTATATAATATATCATATATACTATATACTGTATCTATCACAGAACATCACATGATCACATCACAGATATCGCAGCAGAAGAAACATATGAAACATTAGATATACAAGGACGTCCGTGTTTTCAATACGAGCCAGTATAAAACACGGATTCCACGGTCGTGATGAATAGCCAAACCCACACCCCTAGACCCCTAGGAGAGCGGCAAGCAACCCTACCAATTCTAGAGTTAGGAGACCCGGACTCGACTCCTCGAGTTGGTCTCCCACTGGACTCCAGAACCCGGTTACTTGTGCTCCCCTCCTTGGGTCTATCCTAGTGCGGAAAAGTAAATAATATACAAAAGGTGACAACTTCCGCAACCTGGAAGTGCCCCAATAAAAGAATATTACATACAAGTTTTTACATGAATGAAAATGAAAAACACTCATCTCACATAAAAACCCCCGGCTATTCAAACACGACGATCCAATATAACATATCCAGCAACACATAACATCACATGTCATCAACGTAAGTAAATATGTCCATCCCAATTGTCGTTGACATATAGCAACGAAACCGGCGATATCATATATTACACTTACGGTCACAGAAAAGAAAGTGTAAAACTACAACAGTTGGAATCCGCAACTGTAGGGTTCCTAGGCATCCTAATGAGGTCTCACAAGGCATCAACCATGCCAATTTCAAATTTTAACGGTGCCTACAAACCCGACTACGGATCGTTGGCTAGATATTTAGGCGAAAAGATAACTAGTTAACAATTAACTAATGGGATATCGGAAATACAACCTTTGTAGATCCGGTGCTCCACCTCCATAGCTCCGCAACGAAGTCGTCTCCGCTGTCCAAAAGGAATCCGGGCTCTAGAGTCGGCTTCGTCGGAGAAAAAGCGAGCTAGGTCGTCGATGTCCATGCCGAAGATGATCTACGTCGAGGCATCGCTAAATCAAGCTCCACCTTCACCAAGCCCTAAAAACTTGTGAAGGAAACACACTCTACTACTTGGCAAGAGGTAGAGGATGAAGAAATAGGAAGTGGGTAGACTTTAGAATTGGATTTCTCACTCATATGCTCAATATGCCATTGATGAAGACAAGCTTCTTCATGAAGAAGAAGAAGAGCAAGAAGAAGATAAATATTATGATAAGAATTAAATTAAAAGGAAAAAATCCATTCTTATCATAATTCTCACCATGGTTAGGTGTAGAGAATTAACTTGAGTTAATAGAAGTGGTTAGGGTTAAGCATGAGACAAAATGGTCAAAGTCTTCATGAAGATTCATGAAGGATCAAAAGAAAGCAACCTTTTTCCTCATTATCTTTTCATTTATTCATTTATCAAAAATAAATAGATAATTAAATAAGATAAATGAATAACAAATAATAAACCCTAACCATTCCTTTAACCAAGGTTTAATTCTTTATACTTAACCATTTTTGCATGCACCATCAAATATGATACAAGCAAGTGCACAAAACATATCACATATGCAATGCGCACACCTGAGCGAGAAAATCCATTTAAAGTGAACCGATACTAGTTAATGCAAAGTAATATATCAAATATATAATTATGCATTAAATCATTAAATCAACACTTGATTCGATGATCCGGTCATATCGCAAATAACCGACTAGTATCCAATGTATCGGCTTATCGAATCAACGCTTGAATCGATAACTAGGTTATATCGCATACAACCATTCGACGCATTGATCGCGAGAATGAAATACGGTATCACATACACACATTATTCTCGGTCCCGCACATATCTCATATGCGCTCCTATTTCGTTTCGCTTGAGCCAGGAAACCTCTGTGTAGGACTCTAAAGACTTGTCAATACGCCGGCAGCGGATGATGATCATATTAAACATCCACAAGCCGCAAGCAGTCTGCTAAATGTAACGGCCACCCGGGTATTGAGCGATCTGAAGATCGACGAGCAAGCCCGCTCGCACTCCAGTGAATCCAACCAGTAACACTACCGTACAGTCCGGTCTGATCGTCTGATATGTCGCATATCTTGCCTAGGGGTGGTAAACGTCAGACCCCAATAGCTCGATAAGTCGTGTCGATATGAGGTTTATAACTGTTCGAGAAACTACTGGTAACACTTACCAGTAAATCTCAGCAACCCTGGCCAGGGATTTCCTGTTATAGCCAATCGAACACAGCGCAACATCAACCCCCTATACCGGGAGAGACGAATCCCCTCCTATCGCTCATTGCCTCCATGTGACTCGGGACTGTACCCAAAAACCACCGTTTTGCACGCCCTCTTGGACGTGGTAAGATGGAAATCAAAGCACAGTGGGAACCACACAAGACTCTATGACGATCTCGGGTAAACAGACTACTCTGTACCAGTGTCACCAGAGAACTGCCATCTGACGTGAGGTATAATACCATCTGGGAGTTCTCGGAGAGTCCGTCCAGTATACCCAGTCTCTACTGAGCACCCGTATATCATCTCTGATGTCAAACACCAATGGATATGGGATCATCCATCGCCCATCTGTATGGGTCGAGAAGGTATGCGCTAGTCTACACTGGTATATCGATGCCCCATCTCGATACACCCACGACTAGGGACTTTGAAGGATGTACTTATGGACTACCATGTCCCCATTAGTATGATCCGCATCATAATCCAGGTAGTCAAGTACACATCCTAAGGGCTTTACCAACATGTAACAGAGAGACAATCAGCATACACGTTAAGGTAAAGGGTAACCAGATAGCATACTATCATGTCGAGCAAGAAAGTCCTCCCTATATATGTCCCAGCATCCACTACAATATACATCCTATGTACAGTAATGGCCTCTAGGGCATACATATAACTAACAATCTCTCACTTGCACTAGGGCCATCTGTAGCAGTGGTTGCAGTATCTCATACTCAACCATCCCATAAAAATCTCTCTCTGGGAACAGGCCTTTGTGAGTGGATCCGCTGTGTTGTCCTTTGAGTCTACTCTCCTATCCTCGATCTCCCTGGAGATCAACCATCTCCATGATCAAGTGATACTGCCTTAGAATATGTCTGGATCACTGATGGGACGGACGTTCCTTGGCATAAGCCACAACCCCATTGTCACACAATGGGAGGAACTAAGTTCATCTCATGAACCAATATACACCCAGACAGCCACTTTGGTGGCATCTTAAGTAGCGATGTATCCAGCCTTTATCGTCTAGTATGCCACGGTATCTAGCTTGGAACTCTTCCAACATACTGTCCCTTTACTTAGGGTAAAGACAATGCCTGTGACTGACATTCAGTCGTCTTTATCACCCTGGAACCCTTCCAGTGATTCTCCCCAGGATCGGTTGATACCGTCTCACTACAATTAGTGAGAATCCTAACATCCAATTAAATCTATCTCATAGATATAAAACTCAGGATTTAGGAGGTATCATTTTGATCCTATATGGAGAATCATTATGATAAGTGGAGATTGATCGAGCGTAGCATAGGAACCTCCTTCCCTATCAAGAGTATGTCATCCACGTATTTTACGAGGATCGTCACCATACTCCCTACTACCTTCTTGTTTATACAAGGTTCATCTACCATTTTGATGATGTCAACTTCTTTGACCGCTTCATCAAAACAGATGTTCCGACTCCGCGATGCCTGCTTTATCCTATAAAGCATCTTGCACACGTTTCCGCTGCTCCCACTGTCTACGAAGCCCTCTGGCTGTGTACTTATAGACGCACTCTTCTAAAACATCATTTAGAAAAGCAGTCATGACACCCAACCACCAGATATCGTAGTCATGGTATGAAGCCGTGGCAAGTAGTATCTGGATGGACTTAAGCATAGGTACTGGAAAAGGTTTTATCATTATCCACGCCTGGTCGATGACGAAAACCTTCAACACGTCTATCTTTGAAAGTCTCAACTTTTCCATCTACACCAAGTAATCTTCTCAAGATATACTTGCTCCTGATGGGGATTTAACCCTTCAGATATAGCAGCTAAAGTCCATACTTTGCTGGTGTATAAGGATTCCATCTTAGATCACTAAGCATCCAGCCATTCTTACAGAGTCTTACTCCTGATGGACAGCTCGAAACTAGTTGGGTCATCATCTCATGATGCATTCCTCGCTCCCACTGTCATAGAGAAACCGAAGTATCTCTCAGGTGGGTGAGGAACCCTACTAGATCGGCGGAGAGGCTGAGGTTCGTTGGAATCTACTGAATCCTTTGGCTCTATCAAATCATCTGCTGTAGTTTGTATAGCTGGAACCTTTCCAGTTCTACATAACAGTCCTTGCCTCGAGCTTGTCCGGATTTTAATTTTAGACATAGCCCGGACAACCCCAAATCTTAACCAACTTAAGATATGGGCTCTTCCCTTTCCATATCACATATGAAGCGGTAGGCAACTGATTTGATTCGAACCCTATTCAATAGGTATGCAACTTCTCAAGTGCACAACTCCTTTAAGGAAAAAGGTAACTCAGTAGTACTCATCATAGAGCACACCTTATCACATAGGGTGTGATTGCTCCGCCCCGATATACCATCGTGCTATGGTGTATTCAGAGGAGTAATGCTGAGAGAGAATCTCATTCTCCTTTAGAATAGTCCAGGATTTCCGTGCACAAGTATTCTCCTCCCTGATCTCATCATAGGACATAATACTTATACCCGTATTGGTTCTCTACTTCTAACTTATATTCTGTGAATATCTCAAAAGGTTCAGACTTGTGTTTCAACAGGAACATATGTCTGAATCTTGAGAGATTATCAGAGAACTTAATGAAGTATAAAGAACCAGTCCTGGCATGTGTAGACAGGGGACCTACATACATCATCATGTATCAGTCCCAAGAGTTCATTAACTCTTTCTCTGTTTCCAATAAACAGAGCTGTGGTCATCTTATCTTTGTGACATAACTGGCGAGTTTCACAAGATGTAAATTCAAACTGATTTAAATATGCATCTAAATGTAACTCCAGCCAGTCGGGTCACATTGATATGACCTAGTCTACAATGCCTCAAGAAGGATCCGTTCAGTTCTGAACTCTTCCTCTTGTGTGTGTTCTGTATACTAAAAACTGTAGTTTGATTTAGAACATCAATGCTTTTAGATATCGTGCCTGAACCGATCAACTTTTGATATAGGAAATGTTCAAAACGTTATCCAACAATACAAAATTATATCCTTTCTTTACTAATAAAGAGAGAGATATGATTTTGTATATCAGGTTCGGTATCTAATAACATTCGTTCAGAATCAATGTATTTGTAATAGAGGGTGACAGTGACCAACAGACTTGGCTGCAACACTTGCCCCGTTTTCTGCCTCATGAAACTTATCACCCGTTCTCAGTTCTCTACCTTTCTGTAGCCCTATGTAACAGATTACATATCTGGGATCCTGATCTGGTATCACATACCCAGGACGTAAAGGATACTGAGAAACAGTTCTGTATAATGAACACACCCGAAGATGATGCATCGGCATGCACTCTCTTCGTTTGGGCGGCACGGGAAATCTGGTATTCCCCAATTTCCTGCTCGGTCTTATAACAATTATAAGTTGGAGCGGGACCAACGTTCCCCAGCTCAGTATAACAAGCGGGTTCGGTCAATATTCCGTATTATTATCTTGATTAAGGCGTGATATGGTCGCTACCTGGAGAGAGAGAGAAGAAAACACTCAGCGTGCGCTCTTGCAAGAATAGATTGGTTATTATTTTATCTAATCAGGATGGCTCCCACTGCTTTTTATCAAATCTTCCTTCAAACCTTAAAAGGAAAGACTAGCCGGGATTAATTACACACTACAAGTTCGCCAATCTTTCAGCCAGGCCAGTGTCGGTACTTTGAGGGAGGTCCCCCGTGCTTTCGCACGAACCTAATTAATGTAAACCTCATTTTCCCAGAGGCGTAACCTCGTTAACACCTTTCTAGACACCTACTTGATCGGCTAATTGTAATGTGTAAAACTCTCCCAGGAGTAACTCTTACTCGCAGCGGGTATCGGGATCCAACTATCTCATAGAAGGTATGCAATCTCATTGCAAATTTCAACACTTGAAATTCCCGATAATATTTTGCCCCATGCGATCTATGACCTTGACTGAGTCAACAAACCATAGACCGCAAGTAAAGTTCAACCCGTCATTTCTCGATTGAATTAAACCCACCCGCACGACCCTTGACTGAGTCAACAAGGCTGCACGACTACCCTAATCCAATCGCATCATATATTTTGCAGATAAGCAATAATCAGCTACCGCACACTACGCCTTGACTGAGTCAACAAACGCAGCACGAATACTAACTATTACCTATCTGAAATGACGGAGGGCTACGACAGGTTTTTAAGAAAACCTTTTGCGTAATGAAATTTATATCGTTGTAGAATCAAATGATTTTAAAAATGGAGTGCTTTTGAGGCTTTTCTAGTTTTGCTAAAGGAGTCACTCCCGGTGAAGGGATCGTCGGTCCTTTCCTCGTCGAATGAGGTGCGGGATATATCATATATATCACTATGCAAAGCAAAAACACTTAAAAGCAATCAAAAGACAAACCGAGTGTGTAGCATCTGCCAGTTATTGCTAAAGGAGTCACTCCCGGTGAAGGGATCTCGGTCCTTTCCTCATCGAATAAGGTGCAGGATATATCACATATACCGCTATGCAAAGCAAAAAACTGTAGCTACCTGTTTTATTTTGAAATTCGATTCTACAACATCTTAGGTTTCTTTTATTTCATTAATCACATTAATGAAGTCCCATCATTTAAGTACCTAAACATCACAGATAAATACGACGTACACTTATGCCATCCGCATTCGCCTCGATGTCCCCTCGTGCACCGTTAGGTTAGGTAACTAACGGCAGAGCAGGGCAGGGCTAGCGCGGGTGTAAAACATAAGTAACATCTATATAATATATCATATATACTATATACTGTATCTATCACAGAACATCACATGATCACATCACAGATATCGCAGCAGAAGAAACATATGAAATATTGGATATACTAGGACGTCCGTGTTTTTAATACGAGCCAGTATAAAACACGGATTCCACGGTCGCGATGAATAGCCAAACCCACACCCCTAGACCCCTACGAGAGCGGCAAGCAACCCTACCAATTCTGGAGTTAGGAGACCCGGACTCGACTCCTCGAGTTGGTCTCCCACTGGACTCCAGAACCCGGTTACTTGTGCCCTCCTCCTTGGGTCTATCCTAGTGCGGAAAAGTAAATAATATACAAGAGGTGACAACTTCCGCAACCTGGAAGCGCCCCAATAAAAGAATATTACATACAAGTTTTTACATGAATGAAAATGAAAAACACTCATCTCACATAAAAACCCCCGGCTATTCAAACACGACGATCCAATATAACATATCCAGCAACACATAACATCACATGTCATCAACGTAAGTAAATATGTCCATCCCAATTGTCGTTGACATATAGCAACGAAACCGGCGATATCACATATTACACTTACGGTCACAGAAAAGAAAGTGTAAAACTACAACAGTTGGAATCCGCAATCTCCTCAGACATCGCATGCCTGACCAAATGAATTACTTAGACATCGCATGCTTAACAATTATAAACCCCGCATTTTAGTCTCATTATCGAAAACACTTTTCAATATCAAGTCGGGCAATTCAACAGGATTCCCGACATTCTGATCGAATGCTCGTCGCAAACTTCAGTAGACGGCCGCACCCCTGATACCGTCGACGAAGTGCACCAAGGCGGAACACCGCTACCGCGAGCACCCGAACGGATGCTTTCGGCGACGGGGTTCTCCTACAGTCACTTGGTCGGGGCTATGGAGTGAGGCTGTCTATTAAGTTTACCCGGCGAGTATCCGCGTACGCTACGTGATTGCGACGGACTTTTGATCACATCAAAATTCCGTGGCAACCGATCAAGTGAGACTAAACTGCTATGTTTATAATATTCATTCAGTTATCTCATAACTTTTTGTGAATTCCAATTATTGTATCCCATTCCAGATAAATAGAAAATGTTAAACTTTCCGATCGAACAATCGAACACCCAAGTTTTCCCGATACAGATCAACACATGAAATAAGTCTAACAACATTCAGTTCGTGCCTCAGTACCAACGGTCCAGCCGTAGAAGGGTCAAGCCAACGCCTCACATATGGCACGCCGTACTGCCCCAAACCCGAAGGTTCAAAGGGCAGTTCAAGACGGTCACATAATCGAGTTAAGGTTTGTTGTCTTCTAGAGGGTCCATCGCGTTACTTGCACTACTTAGAACGTCGTTAAACTACGGAAAAATCCAACACTTGGAAATTTCCCGACAGGGGAAAAATTGGGTATTTATATCCGGTCGAACTTTTTAACATATTCAAGAATTTATCCGGAAAGCCACATAGACAAAATTTGATACCCCGATCGAAACACCGAATCCCCAAAACAACTGCAGAAAATTCAACTCTTGAATAAAATATAAAAATTTTCAGAAGACTCAGCTCTTTGACACAAGAATTACTGTGCAAGACACGTGACCCAAATCACTATCATGGCCGCGGAACCGCCGCGAAACCCAGGGTGGGGCCGCGGTTCCGCGACTCTTTGATCAATTTACAGTCACGTGCTTCACAGTAACTCATAGGATTCCCTGCTGAATTTTTTGGCAATTTTTAATTCTGGAAAATCCCAGATTTTAGAAAATTTCCAGAGAGCAATTTCCGGTTGGGGTTTCGGGTCGTTCGGACTTCAAAATCCGTCTAGACTTCGCCTAAGGCTCTAGCTAGGCTCTGATACCACTGTAGGGTTCCTAGGCATCCTAATGAGGTCTCACAAGGCATCAACCATGCCAATTTCAAATTTTAACGGTGCCTACAAACCCGACTACGGATCGTTGGCTAGATATTTAGGCGAAAAGATAACTAGTTAACAATTAACTAATGGGATATCGGAAATACAACCTTTGTAGATCCGGTGCTCTACCTCCATAGCTCCGCAACGAAGTCGTCTCCGCTGTCCAAAAGGAATCCGGGCTCTAGAGTCGGCTTCGTCGGAGAAAAAGCGAGCTAGGTCGTCGATGTCCATGCCGAAGATGATCTACGTCGAGGCATCGCTAAATCAAGCTCCACCTTCACCAAGCCCTAAAAACTTGTGAAGGAAACACACTCTACTACTTGGCAAGAGATAGAGGATGAAGAAATAGGAAGTGGGTAGACTTTAGAATTGGATTTCTCACTCATATGCTCAATATGCCATTGATGAAGACAAGCTTCTTCATGAAGAAGAAGAAGAGCAAGAAGAAGATAAATATTATGATAAGAATTAAAATAAAAGGAAAAAATCCATTCTTATCATAATTCTCACCATGGTTAGGTGTAGAGAATTAACTTGAGTTAATAGAAGTGGTTAGGGTTAAGCATGAGACAAAATGGTCAAAGTCTTCATGAAGATTCATGAAGGATCAAAAGAAAGCAACCTTTTCCTCATTATCTTTTCATTTATTCATTTATCAAAAATAAATAGATAATTAAATAAGATAAATGAATAACAAATAATAAACCCTAACCATTCCTTTAACCAAGGTTTAATTCTTTATACTTAACCATTTTTGCATGCACCATCAAATATGATACAAGCAAGTGCACAAAACATATCACATATGCAATGCGCACACCTGAGCGAGAAATCCATTTAAAGTGAACCGATACTAGTTAATGCAAAGTAATATATCAAATATATAATTATGCATTAAATCATTAAATAAAACACTTGATTCAATGATCCGGTCATATCGCATATAACCGACTAGTATCCAATATATCGGCTTATCGAATCAACGCTTGAATCGATAACTAGGTTATATCGCATACAACCATTCGACGCATTGATCGCGAGAATGAAATACGGTATCACATACACGCATTATTCTCGGTCCCGCACATATCTCATATGCGCTCCTATTTCGTTTCGCTTGAGCCAGGAAACCTCTGTGTAGGACTCGAAAGACTCGTCAATACGCCGGCAGCGGATGATGATCATATCAAACATCCACAAGCCGCAAGCGGTCTGCTAAACGTAACGGCCACCCGGGTATTGAGCGATCTGAAGATCGACGAGCAAGCCCGCTCACACTCCAGTGAATCCAACCAGTAACACTACCGTACAGTCCGGTCTGATCGTCTGATATGTCGCATATCTTGCCTAGGGGTGGTAAACGTCAGACCCCAATAGCTCGATAAGTCGTGTCGATATGAGGTCTATAACTGTTCGAGAAACTACTGGTAACACTTACCAGTAAATCTCAGCAACCCTGGCCAGGGATTTCCTGTTATAGCCAATCGAACACAGCGCAACATCAATCCCCTATACCGGGAGAGACGAATCCCCTCCTATCGCTCATTGCCTCCATGTGACTCGGGACTGTACCCAAAAACCACCGTTTTGCACGCCCTCTTGGACGTGGTAAGATGGAAATCAAAGCACAGTGGGAACCACACAAGACTCTATGACGATCTCGGGTCAACAGACTACTCTGTACCAGTGTCACCAGAGAACTGCCATCTGACGTGAGGTATAATACCATCTGGGAGTTCTCGGCGAGTCCGTCCAGTGTACCCAGTCTCTACTGAGCACCCGTATATCATCTCTGATGTCAAACACCAATGGATATGGGATCATCCATCGCCCATCTGTATGGGTCGAGAAGGTATGCACTAGTCTACACTGGTATATCGATGCCCCATCTCGATACACCCACGACTAGGGACTTTGATGGATGTACTTATGGACTACCATGTCCCCACTAGTATGATCCGCATCATAATCCAGGTAGTCAAGTACAGATCCTAAGGGCTTTACCAACATGTAACAGAGAGACAATCAGCATACACGTTAAGGTAAAGGGTGACCAGATAGCATACTATCATGTCGAGCAAGAAAGTCCTCCCTATATATGTCCCAGCATCCACTACAATATACATCCTATGTACAGTAATGGCCTCTAGGGCATACATATAACTAACAGCAACCACCTCAGACATCGCATGCCTGACCAAATGAATTACTTAGACATCGCATGCCTAATAATTATAAACCCCGCATTTTAGTCTCATTATCGAAAACTCTTTTCAATATCAAGTCGGGCAATTCAACAAGATTCCCGAAATACTGATCGAATGCTCGTCGCAAACTTTAGTAGACGGTCGCACCCCCGATACCGTCGACGAAGTGCACCAAGGTGGAACACCGCTACCGGGAGCACCCGAACAGATGCTTTCGGCGACGGGGTTCTCCTACAGTCACTTGGTCGGGGCTATGGAGTGAGGCTGTCTATTAAGTTTACCCGGCGAGTATCCGCGTACGCTACGTGATTGCGATGGACTTTTGATCACATCAAAATTCCGTGGCAACCGATCAAGTGAGACTAAACTGCTATGTTTATAACATTCATTCAGTTATCTCATAACTTTTTGTGAATTCCAATTATTGTATCACATTCCAGATAAATAGAAAATGTTAAACTTTCCGATCGAACAGTCAAACACCCAAGTTTTCCCAAAACAGATCAACACATGAAACAAGTCTAAAAACATTCAGTTCGTGCCTCAGTACCAACGGTCCAGCCGTAGAAGGGTCAAGCCAACGCCTCACATGTGGCACGCCGTACTGCCCCAAACCCGAAGGTTCAAAGGGCAGTTCAAGACGGTCACATAATCGAGTTAAGGTTTGTTGTCTTCTAGAGGGTCCATCGAGTTACATGCACTACTTAGAACGTCGTTAAACTACGGAAAAATCCAACACTTGGAAATTTCCCGACAGGGGAAAAATTGGGTATTTATATCCGGTCGAACTTTTTAACATATTCTAAAATTTATCCGGAAAGCTACACAGACAAAATTTGATAATCCGATCGAACATTCGAATCCCCAAAACAACCTCAGAAAATTCAACTCAAGAATAAATATTAAAAATTCCCAGAAAAACCAGCATAATAAAATAGGAGTTACTGTGCAAACAGTGGAGGATGACGTCATCATTTCGCCACGGAACCGCCGCATAAGCCAGGCTTATGCCGCGGTTCCGCCGCACTATGAACAGTTCATGGGAAAAATTTTACACCGTAATTCTTAGATTTCCCTGCTGATTTTTCTGCATATTTTTAATGTTGAAAAATCCAGATTTTTAAAAATTGGACAGAGAGCAATTTGGAAATGGGTTTTCGGGTTCGTTCGGACTTCAAACTCCGTCTAGACTTCGCCTAAGGCTCTAGCTAGGCTCTGATACCACTGTAGGGTTCCTAGGCACTCTCAAGAGGTCTCACAAGGCATCAACCATGCCAATTTCAAATTTTACGGGTGCCGAGAAACCCTAATACGGATCGTTAACTAGAATTCTAGGCGAAAAAGCAAACTAGTTAACACTTAACTACTAGAATACGGAAATACAACCTTTGTAGATCCGGTCCTCCACCTCCACGGCTCCGTGATGAAGTCCTCTCCGCTGTCCAAATCAAATCCCGGGCTCTAGCGTCGGCTTCATCGGAGAAGAAGCGGGCTAGGTCATCGACGACGTGCCGAAGATGATCTACGTCGAGGCATCGCTAGATCAATCTCCAACTTCACCAAGTCAAGAAAAATTGTGAAGGAAACACACTCTACTACTTGGCAAGAGGTAGAGGATGAAGAAATAGGAAGTGGGTTCACTTTAGAATTGGATTTCTCACACTTTTCATCAATCCACCATTGATGAAGTGAAGCTTTCTTTATTGAAGAAGATGAAGAAGAAGAAGAAGAAAGTGTTATGATAAGTTAATTAGAATAATTGAAAAAGAATTATCCTTATCATAACATGAACCATGGTTTGATGTAGAGAGTTAACTCAAGTTAGATGAATGGTTAGGGTTTGAAGAAGAAGACAAAAATGTTACATGAGTCAAAGTTGCATGAAGTTTCATGTAAGAAAGCAACCCTTTTATTTTCTTTTCCCTTTTTATTTTAATCCAAATTAAAAGATAAAAGAATAAATGAATAATAAATAAAACCCTAACCATTTACTTAACCAAGGTTTAACTCTTTACACAAAACCTAGTAATCTTGCATCATCAAACATGATGCAATCAAGTGCACAAAAGTATATCACATATACAATGTGCACACCCGAGTGAGAATATCCATTTAAAGTGAACCGATACGAGTTAATGCAAAGTAATATATCAAATATATAATTATACATTAAATCATTAAATCAACACTTGATTTAACGATCCGTTCATATCACATATAACCGACTAGTATCAAATGTGTCGGCTTATCGAATCAATCCTTGATTCGATAACTAGGTTATATCGCATACAACCATTCGATACATTCATCGCGAGAATAGAATACGGTATCACATACACGTATTATTCTCGCTCCCGCACATATCTCATATGCGCTCCTATTTCGTTTCGCTTGAGCCAGGAAACCTCTGTGTAGGACTCTAAAGACTCGTCAATACGCCGGCAGCAGATGATGATCATATCAAACACCCACAAGCCGCAAGCGGTCTGCTAAACGTAACGGCCACCCGGGTATTGAGCGATCAGAAGATCGACGAGCAAGCCCGCTCACACTCCAGTGAATCCAACCAGTAACACTACCGTACAGTCCGGTCTGATCGTCTGATATGTCGCATATCTCGCCTAGGGGTGGTAAACGTCAGACCCCAATAGCTCGATAAGTCGTGTCGATATGAGGTCTATAACAATTTGAGAAACTACAGGTAACACTTACCAGTAAATCTCAGCAACCCTGGCCAGGGATTTCCTGTTATAGCCAATCGAACACAGCGCAACATCAACTCCCTATACCTGGAGAGACGAATCCCCTCCTATCGCTCATTGCCTCCATGTGATTCGGGACTGTACCCAAAAACCACCATTTTGCACGCCCTCTTGGACGTGGTAAGATGGAAATTAAAGCACAGTGGGAACCACACAAGACTCTATGACGATCTCGGGTCAACAGACTACTCTGTACCAGTGTCACCAGAGAACTGTCATCTGACGTAAGGTATAATACCATCTGGGAGTTCTCGGCGAGTCCGTCCAGTGTACCCAGTCTCTACTGAGCACCCGTATATCATCTCTGATGTCAAACACCAATGGATATGGGATCATCCATCGCCCATCTGTATGGGTCTTGAAGGTATACGCTAGTCTACTCTGGTATATCGATGCCCCATCTCGATACACCCACGACTAGGGACTTTGAAGGATGTACTTATGGACTACCATGTCCCCACTAGTATGATCCGCATCATAGTCCAGGTAGTCAAGTACACATCCTAAGGGCTTTACCAACATGTAACAGAGAGACAATCAGTATACACGTTAAGGTAAAGAGCAACCAGATAGCCTACTATCATGTCGAGCAAGAAAGTCCTCCCTATATATGTCCCAGCATCCACTACAATATACATCCTATGTATAGTAATGGCCTCTAGGGCATACATATAACTAACAGACAAAACCTAGCATCAACTAGGTAAAGAAAAAGTGGTTAAAAAACTCTCTTTTTATCTATGAAGTTTTGTCTTCTTTGAGTTTCGACTCCACATATAAGATCAAAGGATTTTAGGGTTCATTCCTTCTACAAAGATTTCGATCTTCATGAAGGGATCGATCTTAAGATCTAAACCTTGGATATAAGCTTTTGCTTCTTTATAAGTTTTGACCTTCACAAAAAACTGGAGCGCACCATGTAAATGCATCCAAATCAGAGAACATAGACTTCGGTCTTTTAGAAAGCAAAAGGCTTTCCTGGAAGAACTAAGGCACACCCTAACCTCGGGCGCACCCTCCCTGAAACCTATACCATATGTACCATGGGCTTCACCCGTGCACATAATACAATCACACCCTAACCTGAGCGCATCCCCTAAAGCACATGATACATGTTATGCACGTGCGCACAAGTCGATCGCACCCTAACCTTGGGCGTACTTCCTAAAAAATCAATACCATATGATATGACCTGTGATATGCACGTGTGCACAAGCCAACAGCAGAAGTGCGATGCGTACACGTACAGAACTCGTGCGCATGCACTGACTTTAAATAAAGTCAAGCCTTATGAAGAACCGCACATAGGCATGCGCACCCCGTGCTATGCACATACGCTAATGCCATGTGCATCCGTAGTGCGCATGCGCACCTGATAACCAAGCTAAAGCTTTAAGACTTAGCAAAAATATGCTAAGTATGGAAGCTTATGCTTCATATATGATCAAATGATCAGTTGAGAACATATTCTCAAAATATGACCCTGTCATCTAAGTTGATCTTAGTCTAAAAATAAGACTAACGAGCCTTAGAAAAATACAAATATCTCCTGAACTGTTGGACCTCACAAATGTGAGAAATTCTACCTAGGTTCAATTCCGTTGGCAAACCAAGCCATCAACGTAGATGCAAACTCCAAATCTAAAAATATACGGGATTGGACTAATCCGTGCCCTATGGGCGATGACATAAATTAGTTTCCGTGTACAATCCAAGGGCAACCCAAAATAAACAAATCTAAAACACGACACACGAAATAAACCTCGGAGTAGTAGAAAGTTGTTATCATTCACGATAACGTAATTAACTGCAAGGGGCCTGCGTCTGTAGGAAAAATATGTCTCCATAATCAATAAACCACTCATCCGTGAGATGGAATCTAAAAGTCAGCTACATCGGACACATCTATCCAAACCTCCGATATGCTGTGTTATAAATCAACTTGGTATTTTCGGAGAGATGGTTGGATATGTCCAAATAGTATATGCCCCCAAATTCAGGCAAGACATTCTAAACCCAGTTCGTATCCGTTTTCAGCGGTAAATAAGTAGTACTTAGTATTCATGCTGTGTTTGTTGGCCTTTGTCAAGGCGTAGTGTACGGTTGCTAGGTGATGCTTGTCTACCTCATACGATGAGATTGGTTAGGAAAGTCGAACGACCTTGTTAGCCTTTGTCAAGGGTTATGCGGGGGGTTCTAAATTAATCATGAAATGATAGGTTGAACTTGACTAGCGACTTATGATTTGTTTGCCTTTATCAAGGTCATAAGACGCTTGGGGTAAAAACTATATCGGGAGTTTCAATTTTTGAAACTAGCAATGCGAATGCATTCCTTCTATGTGATAGTTGGATCCCGATTCTTACTGTGAATAAAAGTTATTCTCGGGAGAATCTCACCTTCATTATAAACTGACTCAGTATGTGTCTAGAAAGGTGTTTACGGGGTTATGCCTTTAAGTTTAGGGTTATTTAATTAGGTTCGTGTGAAAACACGGGGAGCCACCCTCTAGCACTTACACTGGCCTGACCGATCGGTTAGTGAACTTGTGGGCTGAAAATGATTCCGGCTAATTCTCCTTGTAAGATTTGAAGGAGAATTCGATTATACAGTAGGTGTAAGTAGACGCTCGTGCTTGTGCCGCAATCTAGCAGTCAATGCGGAATACAAAACGAAAATTTTCAAAACTTGAGCACGAACTTTATAACTTAGAATCGAATCCAAACACTAAACTAGAAAACATAATAAAAGGAGTTAACTATTCAGTTAGTGATTACAATCTTTGTAGTTGAGTCCTTAGTCTTCTACACCACTTCTTTAGGTCCTAGGTCATCAGGAAAGAGCTTGGGAGTCGGTCTTCCTCGTCGAAGATGATCCATCTGAGGGAACTGTCACGACCCAAATGAGGAATGTGACCGGCACTTAAATCACGCAATGTCTAAAGGCGTAACGTAATTCAAGTAAGCCGAAACCCAAAATCTAAACCGTGAAAAAAGGTAAAGAGGTGAAATATTTGTTTAAAGTGTTAAGTTTAAGAGTAGAAGAGTCATTTCAAAACCTTTTTGAAAATCGAGCTATCGTTAAAATTTTCGGCAGCATTTCCTTTGTAAAATCTGATCCAAACCAATACATAAGCAAAATATATATAAGCATCCCCACTTGGGAGTAATCTCAACGCCTTTTGGTGGAACACGATCACATAGTAAAATATACAACGCCATAGGCGAAGAAATAAGCAAATAAGGGAAGGAAAACAATAACCACAACATAAAAACAAATGCAAGCTCACACGAGCACGACACCCAGAGTCAAATAAAATACAATCTCTCAATCTCGTCTCTAAGTCAAATATACATATGGTAGATGGATTATACTAGATATAAGATACAAATATAACAGATAGAGTACAAAGGAATACTCGCAACCTATTTAACAAAAGATCACATCCAAAAAGTAGTCGCAAAAGTAGTAGTATGCCCTGCCGTGACTACACTGAAGGATCGACCCTGCAAGATACTGTGGCACAACGGGGGTGGGTTGTCAGCTCGTGATTAATAAATAATATCGTAAGCGGCAATCACATGCATGAATATAACAGTGACAATACTAAGTATGAGGCTATAATAATGCATAACAGTATGCGTGCAACATAAATAAGTGAGAGAAGTATTAAGTCAAGGGTGTAACAACTATATGAAACTAAACATGTCATAACAAATTTAATGAGGTAAAAATAGAGGGACCATCAATAAATCATCATAAAACTGGTGTCAAGTTTCGACACTCGAAATCCTAATATTTCAGGCGCCGTGACTCTGATCGGCCATCATATCCATCTGATCATATAACTCCGGTTGATATCCTCCGGATATCCGCCTAGTTTCCATACTATCACCGGTAGGTGGTGTTCCCCTGCCAGGCCCAACGCCTTTCTATACAATTTTCTTTTCCCGGGGTACCATACCGAGTCCACCATGTACTCGTAGACAATGCCTCCTAATTCCTCAAATCCGGTATACTCATAACTCAGAACCGATAAAACTCATGGTGGATATGAAATATCATATCAAGAGAAAACTGCATTTTTAAATAAATCCATATTTTGAAAATGTGTTTTGCGGTTTCTCAAATCTTATGAAAACAGAAATCTCATGAAACAACATCATATGAGAATATGGTTATAATGGTAAATGTACATGATATTGGCATGTTGCATGCTTGTATGAGATAAACGAAGATCTAACTACCAATAAAGCTGAAGTACAATGTAAGATAACGTGGCAAGTTCTATAGTGTACGTGGTATGGAAAGTTCTATAGTGTACGTGGCAATTACCAATGGTGTGTGTGCACATATGAGTTAGTGCACGTGCGATATGAACCATTGGTAATAGTGCAAGTGTCCTAACGAGTATGTATCAATGTGTAGCAAGTAATAGGATTCGTATTATAATGCTTATGCAATATATGAATTTATATGCATATATATATAAAAGATTTTATAACTTGAATCTAGATATCGGGCGCTTAACGCTATCCAGACAACTCCCCACATAGATGTTAAATCTACTCACTGTAACGACCTCGAGCTACTCGAATTCGATCACCTCCTTCCCTTTCCTTACCGCATCCGAGATCTCCGCAACCGATCCTAGCATCGAACAAAAACCTTAGCACGTGAGGGCTAGAATTCCAATATGACACATAAATATACAATACACAAACGAACTAACTCTCACGAGTTAACACGTATGAACTTAGTGTGCTATACGCGTGCAACAAATACCTGAGACTATCCCTAAGGGCCGTTAACCAGCTAAAACACTAAAACGAGAGTCGGGATATCCGTATCATACATTAACATATCGCCAAAAATAGGGTAAACGATCCCAGATTTTTGAATATGCAAAATTGAAAAAAGTTGCATATACTAAAGGTCTAATTAGAGTCATAGAGAGCCCCCGACAAAAACCTATTCCCTAATTCCCCATAGGGGCCAAAAATTGCGGCTAATTCCTTTAAATTGGCGGCCAGGGATTTGGGGATTGGGCTCGAGTTTCGAGGGTGCACTCAGGGTCCTATAACAAGCTCCCAGTAATCGCAACTTAACTCTGAAGTTACTGGTTTAATAGAAGATTTGGATTAAAGTCCTAACCTTTAACTATATACTAGTTTAAATACTAATTAAAACATTAGGGTGATTTAGTGAAGTCTTGATTGGCTAAACAAGAATAGTTAGCAAAATACTTATCTACCCTAGTTTAGGTCATGGTTACCTTAAAAATTATCACAACCCCAATATCACATCAAAACCTCACTTTAAAACTTAAACCATATAATTTGTTAAATATTTAAGAAGTAAATTTGGGTTTAAGTTGTTATGGCTAAAAGAAGTGTTTTAATATAAACTAACATGTTGCTAATACTAGATTATATATGTGTGTGCGCGCGCGCATATATATTTTTTTAAATAAATAAATAGATATATGTGAAAATAATTATTAACAAAGTTTTATTGAAAAACCAATGTTATATCGCTTAATTAAATTATAATTAACTCTAATAAAATTTTAGGACGTTACAATCTTTCCCCTTAAAGAAATTCGGTCCCTGAATTTAAAATCTAACTATGCGTACCTTTAAAGAGATGGGAAAATTTCTTCCGCATCTCGCTCTCGGCTTCCCATGTGACCTCTTCGCTATTTGGGCCACGCCATAGAACCTTCACGGACGGTTAGGCTTTCGACCGTAATTTCTTCATCTGCCGGTCCAGGATGACTACCGGTTACTCGGTGAAAGAAAGATCGCGCTCCAGCTGGATCATTTGATGCTGAATCACATAAGAAGGGTCATGAAGGTACTTGCGAAGCAAAGATACATGAAATACAGGATGTACATCCGGGAAACTGGGCGGAAGTGCTAAATGATAGGAAACGGTACCAACTCGCTCAAGAATCTCGGAGGGACCCACATATCTGGGACTAAGCTCTCCTTCCTTCAAAACCTCATCACACCCTTCATCGAAGAGGCCCAGAAGAAAACATGATCACCCACAGCGAACTCAAGTCTGCGGTGACGACGATCAACTTAGGACTTCTACCTGCTCTGGGATGCTCTCATCCTATCCTAGATCAATTGGATCTTCTCCGTAGTCTCCTAAACTAACTGCGGTCCCAAAATCCTTCTCTTGCTGAGCTCGGTCCAACAGACTGGTGATTGACACATTCTCCCATACAAGGCCTCAAAAGGTGTTATCTGAATCGTCTCCTGAAAACTGTTATTGTAGGAGATCTCGATCAAAAGCAAGTGACGATCCTAACTGCCACCCAAATCTAGTGCGCATGCTCAGAGAATATCCTTGAGAGTCTAAATAGTCCGCTCTGACTGACCATCAGTCTGCGGGTGGAAAGCGGTACTGAAGCTCAAATGGGTACCCAAAGCATCCAGGAGTTTCTTCCAGAGATGGCTAGTAAACTGAGAGGCTCTGTCGGAAACAATGCATGTCGGAACGCCGTGCAACCGCACAATCTCATCAATGTATAGCTGAGCATACCGAGCAAACCCGAAAGTGGTCTTCACTGGAAGGAAGTGAGCCACTTTCGTCAACCGATCTACGATCACCCAAATGGAGTCATACTCTCGACTGGATCTAGGTAGATCCGCAATAAAGTCTATGAAGATCTGTTCCCATTTCCACTCCGGAATGGGCAAAGGCTGTAACTCTCTCACCGGTCTCTGGTGCTCTGCCTTGACTTGTTGGCAAGTCAGGCATCTCGAAACAAAAACTGAAACATCTCTCTTCATCCCTTCCCACCAGTAGACATCTCTCAAATCGTGATACATCTTGGTGGAACCCGGGTGAACGCTGTATACCGACCGATGTGCCTCCTTTAAGATCTCGCATCTCAGCCCCTCTGAGTCGAGTACACATAGATGGGCCCCAAACCATAGTACTCCCTTGCTATCGATTGTAAACTCCGAATCTCTCCCCAGCGGAACCTGCTCCATAATCTCAGAAAAACAGGCATCGTCGGACTGAGCCTCCCTGATATGATCAAGTAAAAGTGGACGGGTGCAGACATGAGCAAGCTGTCCTCCTGTGGAAGTGAAGTTAAACAGAACTCCATTGTCGCATAAAATCTGCCAAGATGTAAAAGATTGTCTCTGAACTGCGCCCAAATGGGACAAACTACCTCCGGGCCTCCGACTGAAAGCATCAGCTATAACATTTGCCTTGCCCGGATGATAAATGATTTCATAATCATAGTCGTTTACGAGCTCCATCCAACGGCGCTGCCTCAAATTCAAATCCCGCTGCTGGAAGATATACTTTAGGCTTTTGTGGTCCGTAAAGATCTGACACGACTAGCCGTACAAGTAATGTCTCCAAATCTTGAGCGCAAAGACCACCGTGGACATCTCTAGACGTGAGTGGGATAGTTCTTCTCGTGCTTCTTCAAATGCCGAGAAGCATAAGCGATGACTCTGCCATGCTGCATCAACACACAACCTAGACCCACTCTCGAAGTATCACAATAAACAATATAACCGCCTGAGCCTGAAGGCAAAGATAAAACTGGTGCTGTCGTCAAACGAGTCTTAAACTGTTGAAAACTCTGCTCACATGTCTCGATCCAATGAAACGGAACTCCCTTCCGGGTCAGCCCAGTCATCGGTGCAGCGATACGAGTGAAATCCTGTACGAAACGACGGTAATAACCGATTAGGCCCAAGAAACAGCGAACCTCTGTCACTGAAACAGGTCTGGGCCAATGATATACTACCTCAATCTTTTTCGGATCCACTCATATACCATCTGTCATATCCACATGACCTAAACAGACTACACTATTAAGCTAGAAAGCGCACTTCGAGAATTTGGAAAACAACTAGTGCTCTCGTAATGTCTGCAATGTAATCCTCAAGTGCTGCTCATACTCCCCTCGAGTCGTGGAGTAGACTAGAATGTCATCTATGAATACGATGATAAACCGGTCGAGGAACGGCCTGAAGATCCTGTTCATCAAATCCATGAATGCTGCTAGGGCATTGGTGAGCCCGAACGACATCACCAAGAACTCGTAATGCTCGTAGCACATCCGAAAAGAAGGCTTCGGAATGTCTTCATTCCGGATCCGCAACTGATGATAACCTGACAGCAAATCAATCTTTGAAAAGTATCCCGCTCCCTGGAGCTGGTCGAACAAATTGTCAATGTGAGGTAAAGGATATTTATTCCGCACTGTAACCTGGTTCAGCTGACGATAGTCGATACACAATCTCATACTGCCGTCCTTTTTCTTAACGAATAGGACAAAAGCTCCCCAATGTGACACACTCGGTCGAACAAGTCCCTTATCAAGAAAATCTTGCAATTGACCCTTGAGCTCTTTAAGCTCCGCCGGGGCCATCTGATAAGGCAGTATAGAAATAGGCCCCATGCCGGGGATCAAGTCGATGCTGAACTCAATACCGCGCTTTAGCGGCAACCTAGGTAACTCATCAGGAAATACATCTGAAAACCCTCTCACAATCGGAACCTGGTCCAACGGGACCTTGATTGTTAGAGATTCTGCGTGTTCAATTTTTAGTTAAATACCGCAATCAAGACGGTTTCGCTCGTAGCTAGCCGGTTGAGTACGGGTCGTCCGCAGGGAGATGGGAGTCTTTTTCTATGTGTTTTAACGAGTTAAGTCCGAGAGTCCAGATTTGTTTGTGATTATCTAAGTGTTAAAATGATATGTAAAGAGAGCTTGTTAGGGTTAGGATTAGGTTAGTTTGAGTTAGGAGTCTCCCACATCTTTCGTTGCCCCTCTTAATATCGGTGTTACGGTAATCGGCAACAACGGGGATTAGCACGACTAGGAAGGAACTTGCGAGTATAAGCTAGGCTTTCCAACGCATAAGTTCTTCCTTTTGGTGCTTTTCCGTCCGTTCTTGGCTCTTAGCCATAACCTCCGGTTAATTCAACCACAACCGGTCTCACTACGGAATCACCGCTATCATGTAGGATAGGGTGCCGTAAGAAGCGGATTGTGGTTCAATTAACGGGAGTCGAATTAAGCTGTTGGGCAAGGAAAGAGTGAGAGAGATTTCCTTCTCTCAAACTTCCCTTATCCTACCCTAACAAGTATGAAACTACTCACACATCATGATACGGAAAAATAAAACAAAACAAAAGAGGAGGATAGAAAGAAAGAGATTAGAAGATAACAACTAGCTTTTTGCGACCTCACCTTGGCAAGGATCAAGCGTAAGCATCATGGTTGTTTTAAGGATAAAGAAAAAGAGAAAAGAAAGAAACAACAAGAAATAACAACAACTAAGTTAACAAATTAAAATTACAATAATTAACAAGAGAACAAGACAAGCATAATAATAAACGGTTCTTCTTTATTCATCATTCTTCACTCAAAAGCTCGCTACAAGTTTTAATGGAGAAGAGATGAGAAGAGGAAGAAGAACATGTATTTTAAAACCTAGAGAAAAAATACAAGATTATGGACCCTTTGGCTTCACAAGTTCTGGACTATTTATAGGCTGAAAAATGAAAACCTAGGACAACCACCAGAACACAAATGAAAAGAGCAATCTACCCCTGAAAATTCTTTGTCTGCGGCGCCAGTACGGCCGCGGAACCACGGCCTAAGCATGCTTAGGCCGCGGAACCGCGGCCATATTGAGGAATTGGCTTCTCGTATTTTGTGGGCCCCCCTGTTCTGATGTTGTCTGTAGTTTGGCATATGTGTTTTCTGAAAATACCTCCACATTTCTTCCAGAATTTCTGTTGATGGAAAGGTGATTTGATGTGGACTTTTTGTCAAGATTTTCTTGAGCTCCGCGTAGGTTTCTTGGATCTTGTGCTGCCATTGAGCCTTGTGCATGAAGGTGACAAACGATTTGCCATTTTGTCTCCTAAACTGGTGTGTGGCAACAGACGGATAAAGAGCGGAGATCCGTGTTTTATCTGTGGTTGGCAGGAACCCGGATTTTTGTCGTGTTTTCCATGAATTTCACCGTTTTAGAACCGAGAACCTGTATCCTGCAATTGACTAGCAAACACGGCTCAAGAGTATCTACCGATATGCAATGTGATAAAAATTGGGCGGTATGAAAATGCAAAAATCTGATATGCACAAATACCCCCAAACTTATCATTTGCTCGTCCCGAGCAAAGCCAATTTATTCACAAAAAATTTCCTAACCTCACTTTCGTAGGGAACGCGATTGCACTGAGCATGTGCAACAAGCCGTTAAACCTCTAGGTGTCCCTAGTAGGAGGAGTGTTGTCTCTTGAGGGTTTTCAGCGGATACTACCCACAAAATCCGGTCAAGCTAGTTTTGTAAAATAACGAAGATTCAAACCCTAAAGTTTTGTTTCAGAAAATAACAATTCTATTATCCTAAGTCTAGACTATCGAACCTTTATTTTTCACACCTCGCTTTTTATTTTACTACAGATTTTATATGTTTTTACGTGCAGTGCAAATAGTGTTGTTAAGTTCCAGAAGGATCGATTAAAGTCATCATGTCGCACAATAAAGCCCAGATAACGATTTTAAAAGGATCACATAAGTTTTATAAAGAGTTAAGCATTTTTCAAGTTTCGTTTTCCAGTAAAGTTTCAACTTCAGAATTTCTATTTTCCTTAACAAGAAACTAGGTCTTATTTTTCACTCCACCTTTTTCTTGATTTCATTTCATACACACCTCTGTGAACGTGCAATAGTCTTTATCATAGAATAAAACCTTCATATCTCCGCTAAAATTTTTATAAAAGCCTGTCTTTTATCAAGATTATTCTCACACAAAGAACCGTTAGGAATTTTAACTCGGAGAGAACACTTGCTTGACTTTGTTTTAATCTGGACTTTCTAGGCTTCTCAGCGAGCTTTGGGCCAATGCACCCAAACCAGTTGGTTTTAGGGCATTAGGTGTAGAAACACCCCAGCGGACTTAATTACTCAAGTTACCTAGGTCCAAAAACAAAAGACAGTTTGGCGTGAAAATCAGATGATTTAATACGAACGGAGATATAACCGGCAGTTCAGTTATTTTTTGGATAAAAGACGTGTTTAGTGGGTTTTGGTGTGTAATCATTCCAATCAAGTTCCAGATGGGTTATTTTTCAGACTTAGTTCCAATTAAGGCATCAATAACATTCCTTCATATTCACTCACTTCATAAACTATTCTTGATATTACTTATTTCCGAACAAACCTATTTGATCCTCAGAAAATTATTTCTCCGTTTAAAAGTTTTTAGACATAAAAAGACTTGTCATCTAATTTCCAAAAACTCACGACACGTGTAGTGTGATGTAAAGACGTATATCAGCTATAGTTAACTTTAAAGGAGGGTTATCTTTCAGGTTTTCAAAATCTAAACATAAGATTTAGTTATTCTTATTTTATCAAACAAAACCGTCGAAATGTTGAATCAGAGTCCTTCCACTAGCTAACTTGACAGAAAAGTTTTTATGTTTTTAGAAAATTTTCAGATTTTTATGGATTTTATGGATTTAAATATGCAGATGCAAAATATACATATGAATGCGAAGGTAAGAAATGCGTACCGAGCGTACCCCCAAACTTAAACTGGACAGTGTCCTCACTGTCATTGCATGGAGAGATCATTTGAAGGGTCAAAATTGTCGGTTAGCGATACACAATTTTTATTTATTTATTTATTTATTTATTTATTTTTTAAAGAAAAGAAAAAGAATATACACAAAAAAAAAATGGTTTGTACATACCCCCAAACTTATTTGAAACAGTGTCCACTGTTCTTGGCTGGATAACCGAAGTTTGGTGGTAGGCAGAGGAAGATTATGCAGGGTAAACCGGCTCCTGTAAGAATAGGAGCTCCTCTGTTGGTTCGGCGCTAAGGTACGGTTTTAGTCGGTGTCCGTTCACTTTGAAAAATGAACCGTCCTTTGGATTTTCCAAATCCACAGCGCCCTGCGGATATACATTCCGCACAAAATACGGCCCTTTCCAGCGAGATCTGAGCTTTCCAGGATGGAAGTGAAGTCTGGTGTCGTAAAGCAGTACCTGCTGACCAGGTACGAAAGTTTTGCGCAAAAGGTGTTTATCGTGAAACACCTTCGTTCGATTCTTAACGACAACCGCGTTATCGTAAGCCTCATCCCTAAGCTCGCTTAGTTCGTTCAACTGCAGCTTCCGATGGCTGCCCGCATCTTCGAGAGACAGATTCAGCTCCTTTATCGCCCAAAATGCGCGATGCTCTATTTCGACAGGTAGGTGGCAGGCTTTTCCGTACACAAGATGATAGGGAGACATGCCAAGGTCGGTCTTATAAGCGGTTCGAAATGCCCAAAGGGCATCCGTGAGTTTCAGCGACCAATCCTTACGGTTCTTGGAAACCGTCTTCTCCAGTATCTGCTTGATTTGCCGATTTGAAACTTCGGCCTGCCCGCAGGTTTGGGGGTGGTAGGGCGTGGATAGCTTATGATTAATGGAATATTTCCGCATCAAGGCCTCAAAAGTCTTATTGCAAAAATGACTTCCATTGTCGCTAATGATCGCCCGGGGGTGCCCAAACCGGGAAAAAATGTTTTCTTTAAGGAACCTAACGACAACCTTGTTGTCGTTAGTCTGGCTGGGCACAGCCTCGACCCATTTAGAGACATAATCAACAGCGAGAAGGATGTACAAGTTCCTAAAAGAGCTGGGAAACGGCCCCATGAAATCTATCCCCCAAACATCGAAAATCTCCACAACCAAGATCGGTTGGAGCGGCATCTCGTTCCTCCGGGATATCCGGCCCATGTGTTGGCACCGGGAGCAAGTCTTGCAATAGTCGTGAGCGTCTTTGAAGAGTTGTGGCCAGTAGAAACCACATTGCAAGATCTTCTCGGCTGTCTTTCTGGGCCCAAAATGCCCGCCACACGCTTGATCGTGGCAAAATGACAGCACACTCTTGAATTCCTCGTCAGGGACACACCGACGAATAATCTGGTCGGGACAGTACTTGAACAAATAGGGTTCGTCCCAGTAAAAGTGTTTTACTTGGGATAAGAAGCGAAGTCTGTCCTGACTTGACCATTCAGTCGGTAGTAATCCCGTGGCTAAATAGTTCACAATATCTACGAACCAGGGTTCGCAAGATACTGTCAAGAGCTGTTCATCCGGGAAAACGTCGTTGATCGGAATTGGAAGCGAAGGCGAAGAAGGAAGTCGTGAGAGATGGTCGGCAACCACGTTTTCACATCCTCGTTTGTCCTTAATGACAAGGTCAAACTCTTGAAGCAAGAGGATCCAACGTATTAACCGAGATTTTGCATCTTTCTTCGCAAAAAGATGGCGCAGAGCAAAATGGTCGGTGTAGACAATGACTCGAGAGCCGATGAGGTAGGGCCTGAACTTTTCTAAAGCAAATACAACAGCTAAGAATTCCTTCTCAGTTGTTGTATAATTGAGTTGGGCGTCGTTCAGGGTTCGGCTCGCATAATAGATTACGTGCGGCATCTTGTTGATGTGTTGTCCAAGGACAGCACCAATGGCAAAGTCGGATGCATCGCACATAATCTCAAATGGGTGCGTCCAGTCAGGTGAAGAAAGAACGGGAGCAGAAGTGAGTGAGCGTTTCAATGACTCGAATGCAGTCACACAGCTCGAGTTGAAGTCGAATGGCGTCTCCTTGGCCAGCAAAAGAGTCAAGGGCCTAGCAATCTTGCTAAAGTCCTTGATGAACCGTCTATAGAAACCGGCATGGCCAAGGAAGGCTCGGATATCTCTGACGCATCGGAGAGGAGGTTGATTGGAAATGACCTCAATCTTTGCTTTGTCAACCTCTATGCCATTTTGCGAAATGATGTGTCCTAAGACAATACCTTCGCGCACCATGAAGTGGCATTTCTCCCAATTCAAAGTGAGATTCTTGTCCTTACATCGGGTAAGGACAGCGTCAAGATGCAGCAAACACTCGTTGAAGGAATCGCCGAAGATGGAGAAATCATCCATGAAAATCTCCAGAAATTTTTCCACCATGTCTGAGAAGATTCCCATCATACACCGCTGGAAGGTAGCGGGCGCATTGCATAACCCAAAGGGCATGCGACGATATGCGAACGTGCCGAAAGGACAAGTGAAAGTGGTCTTGTCCTGGTCTTTTTCGGCGATGGGAATCTGATTATAGCCGGAGTAGCCATCAAGAAAGCAGTAGTACTCGTGTCCGGCCAATCGTTCAAGCATCTGGTCAATGAAAGGTAGCGGAAAGTGGTCCTTCCGCGTTGCGGCGTTGAGTTTTCTGTAATCAATGCATACTCGCCACCCAGTTTGGGTGCGAGTAGGGATTAACTCGTTTGCCTCGTTGGTTATGACCGTGATGCCCGACTTCTTGGGGACAACATGAATGGGGCTAACCCACTGGCTATCAGAGATAGGGTAAATGATACCACTATCTAGACATTTTACGATCTCCTTTTTCACAGCCTCTTTCATGACTGGATTGAGACGTCTTTGTGGATCCCGGGCTGGTTTGGCATCATCCATCAGATGAATGTGATGCTCAACGATCAGGGGACTAATCCCCTTGATGTCCGCCATGGACCAGCCAAAAGCTTTCCTGTTGCTGTGCAAGACCGCGAGAAGGGCTTTCTCTTGCTCTGGAGCTAGAGAAGCCGAAATGATGACAGGGAGGGTCTCGTTCTCACCTAAGTAAGCGTACTTAAGGTGAGACGGCAAAGGCTTGAGTTCGAGCGCTGGAGGTGAAACGATGGAAGGCAAGATTGGTGCAGAGGTCTCGAACTCAAAGGACTCCAGCAAAGGTTCAAAACGAGTGTAGGCAACCGAGTTGGATGGTTCAGGTAACTCATCCGGAAAGTCGAAGGATTCAAACTCGGGTTGTGCGCAGCTAAAATCGTTCGAGAACGTGAAACACTCATAGTCGTTGTCGGGTGCAGAAACAGCAGCAGGTTCGAAGAGAAACGCACTAGTGGCGTCAAGATTATCGTGATCAAACAGAAACTCCTCGAATTCACACTCTTCAGGGGTGATCTCCTGGATCGAGCAGACGTCCAGTATATGAGCATTAGGTTCGGCGGGCTGATTCCCCAACCTAAAAATTTTGAGTTCAATCGTCATATTTCCAAAAGAGAGGTTCATCGAACCATTGCGACAATTGATCACAGCATTTGAGGTTGCGAGAAATGGGCGACCGAGTATCACCGGAATTTGATTCCGGGGGTTAGCTACAGGCTGTGTGTCTAATACAATGAACTCAACGGGGAATATGAAGTCCCCGACTTTGATTAACACATCCTCTAGCTCACCCCTAGGATCGGTGATCGATCGGTCGGCCATTTGGAGAGTGCAGTGTGTGGGTTTCAGCTCTCCGACGCCTAATTGCTCGTATACTGAATACGGAAGCAGGTTAACACTGGCACCAAGATCTAATAGTGCGCGGTTAATGTTCTTATCCCCAATAGTAATTGAAATCGTAGGACAGCCAGGGTCCCTCCATTTTTGTGGTAAAGATTGGGTAACAGCATCACTCACAGCACTAGCCAAGAAAACTTTCTTTGGTACCTGAGACTTCCTCTTTTTCGTGCACAAGTCCTTTAAGATTTTCGTGTAGGACGAGACTTGTTGGACAACATCTAAAAGAGGAATGTTGATGTTAACCTGCTTAAAGAACTCCAAAGTCTTCTCCATTTGAGGATTTTATTTATTAGACCTCAATCGGTTTGGAAATGGAACATTTTGAAAATTGGTTGAGTCTAATACTGGAGGAGGAGATTGTGGAGTTAGAACGGATCCCAGAACAGGTGTTTTCATGGAGTGAGAAGTGGGTCCGTTCAGAGCAGAAGAACAGGAAAGAGAGCCTTATGAAGAACGGAGAATAGGCGAAGAAGAAGAAGAAGAAGAAGAAGAAGAAGAAGCGGCCGGGGTATCATCGTTGATTCGTTTGCCAATGTTGTTTTGCAGCATCCTTCCCGATCTCAGTGTGGTTACGGCACTCACATTATGGTTCTGTTGTTCAAGAGCAACATGTGCATTATGTGGGTGACCGGGATTTGGGAGTGGCTGGGACGGGAGCTTCCCCTTCTCTCGCTCGCTTAAGGCCGCGTTCAGCTGTGCAATCTGGGCCTCGATGGTTTTGATGCTTTGCCCGTGAGCGGCAGTGTGTTGCACTAAGGACTGAATGGAAGACTGGATGTTTGCGGTGGATTGAGTCGATTGTTTGATGAATGCCTCCAGACTTCGTTCGAGCGAGGAAACCTTATCGTTGTTTGACGGAACAAAGTTGTTTGGTGGAAAAGAATTGTTGGGTGCAAAGTTGTTCGTCTGATTTTGAAAAGGTTGGGGTTGGAAGGGCTGCTGATACTGAGTTTGTTGTTGCGGCGGAGGGGCCCTTTGGAAATTGTTGCCTTGGAATTGATTTTGATTCTGATTCCAGGCGAAATTGGGGTGGTTCCTCCAACCGGGATTGTAGGTGGAAGAGTATGGATCATTCCTCGGTCTTTGCTGGAATGCAGCATTAACCTGATCCTGTCCTTGTGAGGGTGGATTGTAAGGACACTCTTCAGTCAAGTGAGAAGGATCGGAACAACAAGCGCAGATGGTACGAAGGGGAAGAACAGGGGCAGGAGCAGGAGAAGAAAATTTGCTCTCTATCGCTTCAAGCTTTCTTGTTATTGTAGCCATTTCAGCTTTCATCGCAATAGAGACATCAAGTTGGTGAATTCCTACCCTAGACTGACCGGTAGAAGTGGAGGTAGAAGAAGAAGAAGTCGGTCTGGTGCTCTCCCATTGTAGCGTTTGCTCCGCAAGGTCGTCAAAGAACTGCCACGCTTCCTCGTCTGATTTCGATAGGAAGTGGCCCTGACAGATGGTTTCCAACAACTGCTTCGTTGCTGGGTTCAGGCCCTCCTATAAGGTTTGGCAAAGTTGCCATTTCTCTATACCGTGGTGAGGACACTGAACAAGAAGGTCTTTGTACCGGTCAAAGCACTTCCAGAAGGGTTCAGAAGGAAGCTGAGAGAATTGGTTGATTTCATTTCGAATCCTTGTGGTTTTATGATTCGGATAAAATTTCTTTAGAAACGCTTTAACAAACTCGTCCCAGCTGGTGATTGAGTGGGAAGCGGTGCTATACAGCCATTTTTCAGCAAGATCGCATAAAGTGAACGGAATGACCCGTAGACGTATAGCATCGTCCGACAGCTGGGTGGTTTTCATCATGGCACAGACGTTTTGAAATTTATTGATGAAGATATAGGCATCTTCAGATTCAAGCCCATGAAATCGTGGAAGCATGTTGATGAAGTGGGGCTTAATTTCAAAATTATCCCCATTGGCCGGTGGAAGAGAAAGGCAGGTGGGGAGTGCAGAACGGGTGGGATAGAAACGATCCTGGAGCGCAATTCGCGGCGGCGCTACAACAGGCGGGTGTGGTGGGTTATTGGTCTCCGTAGGAGGTGGAGCCAATCCAGGGGTAGTCAAAGAGATGTTCGGATTAAATCCTGACATCGCGGAAGAAGAGGTTGGTGAAGGTGAAGGTGAAGATGTATGAACAGAATTCCGGTCAACGTCGGAGTTGGCCGGCAAAGGTAAAGGTGAAAGAGGAGTGGACGGAGTTTCGACGTCTGAGTCGATCGCGTAGTCGGTAGCGACTAACGTAACGCGGACTAGGCGGGCGCTAGTGTCCCGAGTCCAAGCGGACATACACTAAACGAGTTTAGTATAGTCAAAGCGGAGAAGGTGAGGGTAAGAAAACGTCAATGGAGAAAACGATGGGTGGTGGGTGAAAAGTGGATTTGGCGACAAAGGGCAAGTTTTTATAAAAGTTTTTTTTTTTTGATTTTTTCCTTTTTTTTTAGAAAGATCTTTACAGAGATATGTACGGCTTTACGGCTTAAGTAATCACAAACAAGATATGCACAATCACACCTAGATCTAGGGTCACCTAGGTCTGCTAGACCTGCTCCAGAACTTGATTGTCGAAGTAAACTATGTTGAGAAACGGGCTTAAAAATACACTGATCACGAGGCCAGGTAAGTGCAGAGATAAGGGGAGGTTTTCCAACGTTTTCGCGAAGTTTCTTAATTAAATAACCCTTTCTCTTTTGGCGGTTGCGCCGTTAACACTTTCCTAGACACCCCGTAAACAATATACCGTTAAGCGAGGTTCTAAACACGGTTTAACTTCTCCTAATGAGCGTGAAGTCCTTAGGGCTGAAGTCTAGTATTTTTTTAATTACAATGGACAATGCATATGCTTTTGTGATTTTTGGGGTCCTGGGAAGGGTGATGAAATCCCCACCAAATCTGAATTGGTTTCAAGCCCCTTAAGTCCGTATTAAAGAATGCAAAGCGATAACAAATCAACTGCAAACAATTTTTAATTTTAGCGCGGCGCAAAGAATCCTTGTAGCATCTTGAAAAGTCGTTTTGGTGTTTTCCTGAAATTCAGTGAAAATTCGGTATTTTTCCGAAAACCGTCTTTCTCGTTATTTTGCAGTTTAGGGCTATTTATACCAAAAATGGATAGGTAATTGCTTGTTTTTAGTAGCTAATGAGTTAATTATGAAATTCTGGTCGTTTAAAAATTTTCCCTAATTTTTCAATTTTTTTATATTATTTTAAGCCGGTAAGAAAATACATTAAATTAGCGATAAATACAAATTTTTCCGGGCTAATTTTAATCTCTAAAATTATGATAATTAAAATCTAGTGATAACATAAATTTGTAGTAATTTATTTTGATTTTTAACAAATTTTTATGATATGAAACGAATTTATTGAATTTTGAGCTAAAACTTGCAATTTTTGACTTGTAGGGGGCCTTTTTGCATAAAATTTCTTTTGTAAAACCCCTCTCTCTTTTCCCTCAGCCCTAGGACAGCCCAACCCTGACCAAGTCCAGAAATTTCTGGCCTCTTTTCTTTAGTTTCTTTCTTGAGTTGATTTAAGGGTTTTTTTTTTGGATTTATTTTAAATATTGTTAATAAAGTATGGTGCTTTGACTTTTGTGGACTTGACCATGACTTTCCCCACTTGCCCACACCCTCCCCCATTCCTCTTGCTGGCCGAACCTGCACACTCCTCTTCTTCATCTCTTTTCCCTTCATTTTTCTTCAATTTTCTTCAAAAAAACCACATCAAAATCCACCCTTTATTCAAAAATATTTAAAATAAATCCTTATGCTATCATTTTCCTTAGCCATTCTTGCTTGAATCTTGGTGCTTGAGGCCATCATTTGGAGCAAAATCCATTCTTTCTAGATCTCAAGTGAGGTATAATTCTCATCAAAGTTACTTTCTTTTGTTGCTAAATTCCTTTAAATGCATGGTTTAATGTTAAAAGTTAACTAATTTCTAATCTAGTTTAAAAAAGAGTAGTTTATTTAACTAGGGTTTGAAAGCCATAATAGTTAATTAAGTTGTTTTATAGTTAATCTAGTGGTTAATTAACTAATCTACATAGTTACCTTGTTTATGTAGTTTTCAATTATGCTAATTTAGTTAAATTTAGAAGTGTGAAATTGTTGTTTTATGATTTCAAGAGAAGGTTTATGTATGGAAAATAGTATTTGAAGCTTGATAAATGAGTTGATTAGGGTTTAGAAAACATTATTTAGTTGTTTAGACCTAAATTGTTATCTAGTATTTTTCCTACCTAATCTAAGAAATTAATTTTCTTATGTGGGCTTTTGTTGTGTTAAATTAAGTTTTCAAGTGTGGAAATTGATTGGATTTTGCTAGGTTATAAATTCAAGAAATGGTTGTTTAGGGAAAATAGGATTGGAATCATTGTTATTGTATTGTAATTAGTGTTTGTAGATTGCTTGTAGTGTGGTTGGGTGATTATGCTATTGTAGTCGTTTTGTCGCAAATCGGCGATTTTTGGCACCGATTTTGGAATGCAATGCTTACTAGTTTTGTATAAAAATTATGTGATGGATTATTTTCGACATCTTGATGATTGTGGGCTTATCCTATGACGTTTAGGATGCGTGAGTGCGGATTTTTGGGTAGTCGGGTTTTAGTTTTGCCGGGCGACCAAATCGGCGTTTTTCGGCAGTTTTGCGATTTTCTCGTGTGTTCCGCGCACTTTGTGCACGTTGTACCTAGCTAGTGAACGTTAGTAGTTTCGTTTGGGTTTTCGCGTCGTTCTTGATATGTAACCTTATGTTTGGTATTGATGTAAATTCCAGGTTCGGTCGCGGAGACGTCAGACGCGGAGCGAAATGGAAAGGCGGTGATTGGACACAGCTAGCCAGGGATCCCGGTGAGTAGATGTAACATCTACGGGGGACTATCGTTGGATGGCGCAAGCCGCCCGATAGTTTTAGCAACTTACAAGATCCTTAGTAATGTTAGTAATTAGGGGTGAAATACTTAGTTGACTATTTGCTGCATCCATGCATTCTATTGACATATCTATACGAAACCATTTTATAGGACACCTGCACCATTGCCAGGGTTTTTATATGCAGCACGAGCACTATTCATGCTTACACACACACCCTGGTAATTGCCATGCCACCACACTAGATAACATTTAAATTTAAATCTTTTACTAATTAACACTTAAACTGGTACTATTGCCTTTAATTCCTTAAAAATGAAACCGTAGTATTGCTATTCATGTGCATGTACTTCATCATATTAATTGTTCATGCTTAATACATTAATCATACATCGCAACTTGATTATTGATATCATACGCATTCATTATCATTGATATATGCACTTATGAGGATTTCTTGAGATTTTATGATATTGCTGGATTTCGGGGGAAAGCCGCAAAATTTCTAAACTTATTATATTTTTAAAATATGTAAATTGCGGTTTTCTAGTGATGTAAGTGTCGTCCACCATGAGTTTGCTGTGGATTTGGAAATCCGTGTCGAGGAGTGGAGGAACCGGCACGGGTACATGGTGGGCCCGGTAAGGTACCCCGGGGCAAGAGGAATGTGGTGATGACGTTGAGCCTGGCAGGGGACGGATTACCTACCGGTGACTGTTTGGGACGGCGGATATCCAGAGGATACCGACCGTGGCCGCTAGATGATGAGATATTGATATTTGAGATCGGTCAGCCGGACGGCTGAGGCCAGAGATACATTTATGAGATTTGAGACAGCTTTTGGGTGTCGTTGCTGGACACCGATTTTCGTCGATTCATTGACATTATGCTGGCATTCTAAAAGAGTTTCAAAAAACAAAAAGAGATAAAATATTTCTTATATATACCTATTGAGACCTCAGATATTCATGTTGCATACATATTAGTACACTGATGTTATATACACACCTGCTAGTGCATCCAGTCATACCTGTATTATAGATGCTAGGATGCTTGTGTGCATGCATACGATAGCCTTTGTAGATGTTATTTATTACTCACGAGTTGGAAACTCACCCCCGTTGTGCCACAGTCTTTTGCAGGTCCGCTCCGTCAGTTCAGTAGCGGCGGGCGCACTTGTTTTTTTGCCTCTTTTGCCTGAGCTCGAGATTTGCTCATAGGTGGGTTATGTTATCATTTTTGTACCACCTTGTATATTCTTTGTATCTAGTGTACTCCATCTACTGTTTCTACCAGATTATTGTATATTGACCTAGAGATGAGACTGTGAGGTTTGTGGATTTTATGCTGTATTTTGGGGTCGAGCTCACTTGAGCCGACATGCTACTTTTTCATGCTTCCTTATGTTTACTACGCTTGTTGTCATTTATATTGCGTGGGATTTGTGACCGCCTTATGGCGAAGAGCTAGCTCCCGCTTGGGGATGCCTTTTTGTTGGTTTTACATATATTCTTGTTGTACCCATTTTTGGGGGCCAGTATTTACAAAGGAGACTCTGCCGAAATTTTCGGAAAAATTAGTATTGTTTTTAAAAGGGGTTTTACATGACTTATTTGATCAACTTGCTTTCAAAGGATTGGGTTTTCTTCACTCTTTTGCTTCATTGGTTTTGTTTTCTGGGCTTTGGCTTACTTATCTTACGGACGCCTTTAGACGTTTCGTAAACTTAAGTGACAGTCACGTTCCGTACCCTGCGGGTCGTGACAAAGTTGGTATCAGAGCGATAGGTTTTACCTTTGTGAGTGTAGGATGACCCTTGGTAGATGGAGTAAGTGACTTAAGTAGGGTAACGTAGCGTGCGTATGTCCGCGGCATACTTGCGATACGGTACTCCGCCTAAGTGACTTTAGGATATACTTGCTTGAAAAATTCCTTCTTCAATTCAGTGTATCCTATGATCCTATTGCACTGTCCTTACTATCCGTTTTCCTGTAACAGCCACTATGCCGCCGAAGGCTATGAGGGCACAGAGGGCTGCCGCCAGAGACGAGATTCGAGCTGGCTCGTCCGAGACTAGGACTGAGCAGGGTGGTATGCCTACGCCGCAGGGACAGACCAATCCACCTTCCCCAGGCCGTATGGATAGGCTCGAGACCGGTATGGAGGAGTTGCGACAGATGATGGGAGGCATGCAGGAGCAACGTCAGATGGTAGGATCCCTAGTTGCAGCCAGTCGTACACCGAGGCCGGATGACGTACCTACTACATCACAGACGACCATGATACCTGCTCCTACTACTACCACCGTCGCCATTCCGGTTTCACTACAGGATTTCATGAGGCTGAGACCTCCAGTATTCACCGGCACCGAGGCAGCGGAGGACCCACAGACGTTCCTTGACAGTTTAGCCAGGATCTGCCGTTCGCTGAGATGTTCGGATGATCGATGGGTAGAGCTTGCGAGTTTCCGACTAGAGGGTCTCGCGCAGACATGGTGGGAGTCAGTCTTGAGAGGTCGAGCTGCAGATCTACCGCCTATGACTTGGGTCGAGTTTACAGCGGTCTTTCTAGCCCGTTTCCTTCCAGAGAGCGTTCGTGACGCCAGAGCTCGTAGCTTCGAGGCCTTAGTCAAGACACCTGGGATGACGGTGTCTGAGTATGACATCCAGTTTACACAGTTATCCCGATATGCTCAGTATTTGGTGGATACCGAGGTGAAGATGGTGAAGAGGTTCGTACAGGGACTTGATACCCAGCTATATCTTGCCATTGGCGCCCAGCACTACGACACTTATTCAGCTGCTATGGATACGGCATTGCGGATGAAGACACGCATATCACAGACTTCGGCCGTTTCTGGGCCGAAGAGGATGCGCACCGATGTACCGTCTCAGAGGCAGCGCGCCAGATTCTTTCCGAGAGATATATAGGCCTGGCAGAGGATTTGGGCGGGGACAGTTATATGGTTCTTATCCCCAGGGGCAGCAGCCGTCGCCAGGATGTTTTGGGTGCGGGAGTTTGCACCATCTTGTCAGAGACTGTCCGGTGAGACGACAGGGAGTAGCGACAGTTCCGCATGTGACCCTACCACCATCACCACCCCCTCCTCAGAGAGCCCTACTTCCTACCCCAGGCGATGCTCCACGCCAGTTAGGTGCACCGAGAGGCCGTGGACGCGGCGGTCCTGTTCAGAGAGGACGAGGAGGCAGAGGCCGAGGTCGAGGTCAGCCCGCTATCGGTGGAGGACAGGCCCGAGTTTTTGCTTTGACACCGCAGGATGCGCAGGCATCCAATACCGTTGTGACAGGTACCTTACCAGTTTGCTCTTTCGACGCACGGGTATTATTCGACCCAGGTTCCACACATTTGTACGTATCTACACACTTTGCACCAATGTTGGGCCGTGAGTCGTCGTCGTTAGATCAGCCGCTTGTTGTTGTTACTCCGGTAGGCGAGTCGTTTGTCTCTCGGTTTGTATTTCGTTTGTGTTCCGTTCGTATCGGGGAGAGGGATTCATCAGTTGATTTGATACTCCTCGATATGTTGGACTTTGATATGCTTCTGGGCATGGATTGGCTAGCCACTTGTTATGCTTCGGTGGACTGCCGTGAGAAGGCAGTCAGATTTAGCTTTCCGGGAGAGCCAGTCCTTGTTATTCGGGGAGACCGTAGTGTCGCCCTTCCCAGCTTAATTTCGTCTCTTCGCGCTGGTCAGCTCTTGCGGAAGGGATGTCAGGGATTCTTAGCGTATATTTGTGATACTCGAGCTGCAGAGGTTCCGTTGGACCGGGTCCCGGTAGTTTGTGAGTTCCCTGATGTTTTCCCTGATGAGCTACCTGGGCTACCGCCTGAGCGCGATGTTGAGTTCTGCATTGATTTGATTCCCGGTTCGGGGCCTATTTCTATACCACCTTATCGGATGGCCCCCGCAGAGCTTCGAGAGCTGAAGGATCAGTTGCAGGATTTGTTAGATAAGGGGCTCATTCGACCGAGTGTTTCTCCGTGGGGTGCTCCGGTCCTGTTTGTCAAGAAGAAGGATGGAAGTTTGCGCTTATGTATCGACTACCGCCAGCTGAACAAAGTTACCGTTCGGAACAGATATCCGTTGCCGCGCATTGATGATTTGTTCGACCAGCTTCAGGGTGCGGGGTATTTTTCGAGGATCGACTTGCGATCAGGATACCATCAGCTGTGAGTTCGACAGGAGGATATACCGAGGACAGCTTTCCGCACGCGCTACGGCCACTACGAGTTTTTGGTGATGTCGTTCGGACTCACCAACGCCCCAGCAGCATTTATGGATTTGATGAACCGTACATTCAGGCCGTATCTTGACTTGTTCATCATCGTGTTTATCGACGATATCTTGGTGTACTCCCGGAGCAGAGAGGAGCACGAGCAGCACTTGCGGATTACGTTACAGATTCTGAGGGAGCACCAGCTGTTCGCGAAGTTCTCCAAGTGTGCATTCTGGCTGGACAGCGTTGGATTCTTGGGTCACGTGGTTACGAGAGACGGCATTTGTGTGGACCCGAAGAAGATTGAGGCTGTTCAGCAGTGGCCCCGACCTACATCGGTTACTGAGATCCATAGTTTTCTAGGCCTGGCGGGCTACTACAGGCGTTTTGTTCAGGGCTTCTCCCGTATAGCTGCACCGTTGACCGGTTTGACCCGGAAGGGAGTTCCTTTCGTTTGGACAGAGGAGTGCGAGCGCAGTTTTCAGCAGCTACGGACTTGTTTGACTACGGCGCCGGTATTATCTTTACCTTCGGGATCAGGAGGATTTGTTGTCTACTGTGATGCTTCGCAAGTGGGATTAGGATGCGTATTGATGCAGCATGGCCGGGTGATCGCTTACGCTTCTCGGCAGTTGAAGAAGCATGAACAGAACTACCCCACTCATGATTTGGAGATGGCTGCAGTGGTCTTTGCACTGAAGATTTGGCGACATTACCTGTACGGCGAGTCGTGTCAGATATTCACCGATCACAAGAGCTTAAAGTACATATTTCAGCAGCGAGACCTGAACCTCAGACAGCGTCGTTGGATGGAGTTGGTGAAAGACTACGACTGCGAGATCTTATATCACCCCGGCAAGGCAAATGTGGTGGCAGATGCGTTGAGTAGGAGGCCCGGGGGTAGTCTATCCTTTTTGCGCACAGTGCAGAGGCAGTCGTCAGCAGATTGGCAGATGTTATGTGACAGCCGAGTGGAGTTCGAGTTCACTCAGACAGGGGGACAGCTCGCGCATGTTCTTGCACGCCCACAGTTGCTTGACCGTATATATGAGGCACAGCGCAGTGACGACCGTTGCTCAGAGATCATGGCACAGATGGGACAGGGCAGATTTTCCGAGTTCGTGGTTGACGATCAGGGGATTTTACGATATGGATCTAGACTGTGCGTACCAGATGCTGATGGATTGCGGCGCGACATTCTTGAGGAGGCACACCGATCAGTGTATAGTGTCCACCCCGGTTCTACCAAGATGTACCATGATATGAGAGAGACCTACTGGTGGGACGGGATGAAGAGGGACATTGCGGAGTTCATTTCGAGATGCCTGACTTGTCAGCAAGTCAAGGCCGAGCACCAGAGGCCCGCAGGAGAGCTACAGCCATTACCCATTCCAGAGTGGAAATGGGAACAGATTTCGATGGATTTCGTTGTGGGTCTACCCAGGACCAGTCGAGGGTACGACTCCATCTGGGTGATCGTGGATAGATTGACGAAAGCGGCTCACTTCCTTCCAGTGAAGACGACTTTCAGCTTCGCTCAGTATGCTCAGCTCTATATTGACGAGATCGTGCGACTACATGGCGTACCGACTTGTATCGTGTCAGATCGAGGCACTCAGTTCACCAGCCGACTTTGGCAGAGACTTCAGGAGGCTTTGGGCACTCGTTTGAGCTTCAGCACAGCGTTTCATCCGCAGACAGACGGACAGTCAGAGCGGACCATTCAGACTCTCGAGGACATGCTCAGTGCGTGCGTTTTAGACTTTGGTGGTAGCTGGGATCGTCATTTACCTCTAGTGGAGTTCTCCTACAACAACAGCTTCCAGGATACTATTCAGATGGCACCTTTCGAGGCATTGTATGGGAGGAGATGCAGATCGCCCGTTTGTTGGACAGAGCTCAGCGAGAGCAGCATTTTGGGGCCGCAGCTTGTTGAGGAGACGACAGCGAAGATACAGTTGATCCGAGACCGGATGAGGGCAGTTCAGAGCAGACAGAAATCGTATGCAAACAGGCGCCGTCGCAGATTAGAGTTCGCAGTTGGCGACCATGTTTTTCTGAAAGTCTCTCCGATGAAGGGCGTGATGCGTTTTGGGCGAAAGGGGAAGCTTAGCCCTAGATTCGTAGGTCCCTTCGAGATCCTCGAGCGGGTTGGCGCTGTTGCATATCGTTTGGCTCTTCCTCCCAGCTTTCCCGATGTTCACCCCGTCTTCCATGTTTCGATGCTCCGCAAGTACCTTCACGACCCTTCGCATGCGATTCAGCACCCGACAGTCCAGCTAGAGCGCGACCTTTCTTTTGCAGAGCAGCCGGTGGCCATCCTGGATCGGCAGGTGAAGAAGTTGAGGTCGAAGATTATACCAACCGTCAAGGTTCTTTGGCGTAGCCCGAGCAGCGAGGAGGTTACCTGGGAGACCGAGGGCGAGATGAGGAAGAAATATCCCCATCTCTTCGAAGGTACGTGTAGCTATATTTTTAAATTCGGGGACCGAATTTCTTTAAGGGGGGAAGATTGTAGCGTCTTGGAAAGTCGTTTTGGTGTTTTCCTGAAATTCGGTGAAAATTCGGTATTTTTCCGAAAACCGTCTTTCTCGTTATTTTGCAGTTTAGGGCTATTTATACCAAAAATGGATAGGTAATTGCTTGTTTTTAGTAGCTAATGAGTTAATTATGAAATTCTGGTCGTTTAAAAATTTTCCCTAATTTTTCAATTTTTTTATATTATTTTAAGCCGGTAAGAAAATATATTAAATTAGCGATAAATACAAATTTTTCCGGGCTAATTTTAATCTCTAAAATTATGATAATTAAAATCTAGTGATAACATAAATTTATAGTAATTTATTTTGATTTTTAACAAATTTTTATGATATGAAACGAATTTATTGAATTTTGAGCTAAAACTTGCAATTTTTGACTTGTAGGGGGCCTTTTTGCATAAAATTTCTTTTGTAAAACCCCTCTCTCTTTTCCCTCAGCCCTAGGACAGCCCAACCCTGACCAAGTCCAGAAATTTCTGGCCTCTTTTCTTTAGTTGCTTTCTTGAGTTGATTTAAGGGTTTTTTTTGGATTTATTTTAAATATTGTTAATAAAGTATGGTGCTTTGACTTTTGTGGACTTGACCATGACTTTCCCCACTTGCCCACACCCTCCCCCATTCCTGTTGCTGGCCGAACCTGCACACTCCTCTTCTTCATCTCTTTTCCCTTCATTTTTCTTCAATTTTCTTCAAAAAAACCACATCAAAATCCACCCTTTATTCAAAAATATTTAAAATAAATCCTTATGCTATCATTTTCCTTAGCCATTCTTGCTTGAATCTTGGTGCTTGAGGCCATCATTTGGAGCAAAATCCATTCTTTCTAGATCTCAAGTGAGGTATAATTCTCATCAAAGTTACTTTCTTTTGTTGCTAAATTCCTTTAAATGCATGGTTTAATGTTAAAAGTTAACTAATTTCTAATCTAGTTTAAAAAAGAGTAGTTTATTTAACTAGGGTTTGAAAGCCATAATAGTTAATTAAGTTGTTTTATAGTTAATCTAGTGGTTAATTAACTAATCAACATAGTTACCTTGTTTATGTAGTTTTCAATTATGCTAATTTAGTTAAATTTAGAAGTGTGAAATTGTTGTTTTAGGATTTTCAAGAGAAGGTTTATGTATGGAAAATAGTATTTGAAGCTTGATAAATGAGTTGATTAGGGTTTAGAAAACATTATTTAGTTGTTTAGACCTAAATTGTTATCTAGTATTTTGCTAACCTAATCTAAGAAATTAATTTTCTTATGTGGGCTTTTGTTGTGTTAAATTAAGTTTTCAAGTGTGGAAATTGATTGGATTTTGCTAGGTTATAAATTCAAGAAATGGTTGTTTAGGGAAAATAGGATTGGAATCATTGTTATTGTATTGTAATTAGTGTTTGTAGATTGCTTGTAGTGTGGTTGGGTGATTATGCTATTATAGTCGTTTTGTCGCAAATCGGCGATTTTTGGCACCGATTTTGGAATGCAATGCTTACTAGTTTTGTATAAAAATTATGTGATGGATTATTTTCGACATCTTGATGATTGTGGGCTTATCCTATGACGTTTAGGATGCGTGAGTGCGGATTTTTGGGTAGTCGGGTTTTAGTTTTGCCGGGCGACCAAATCGGCGTTTTTCGGCAGTTTTGCGATTTTCGCGTGTGTTCCGCGCACTTTGTGCACGTTGTACCTAGCTAGCGAACGTTAGTAGTTTCGTTTGGGTTTTCGCGTCGTTCTTGATATGTAACCTTATGTTTGGTATTGATGTAAATTCCAGGTTCGATCGCGGAGACGTCAGACGCGGCGCGAAAGGGAAAGGCGGTGATTGGACACAGCTAGCCAGGGATCCCGGTGAGTAGATGTAACATCTACGGGGGACTATCGTTGGATGGCGCAAGCCGCCCGATAGTTTTAGCAACTTACAAGATCCTTAGTAATGTTAGTAATTAGGGGTGAAATACTTAGTTGACTATTTGCTGCATCCATGCATTCTATTGACATATCTATACGAAACCATTTTATAGGACACCTGCACCATTGCCAGGGTTTTTATATGCAGCACGAGCACTATTCATGCTTACACACACACCCTGGTAATTGCCATGCCACCATACTAGATAACATTTAAATTTAAATCTTTTACTAATTAACACTTAAACTGGTACTATTGCCTTTAATTCCTTAAAAATGAAACCGTAGTATTGCTATTCATGTGCATGTACTTCATCATATTAATTGTTCATGCTTAATACATTAATCACACATCGCAACTTGATTATTGATATCATACGCATTCATTATCATTGATATATGCACTTATGAGGATTTCTTGAGATTTTATGATATTGCTGGATTTCGGGGGAAAGCCGCAAAATTTCTAAACTTATTATATTTTTAAAATATGTAAATTGCGGTTTTCTAGTGATGTAAGTGTTGTCCACCATGAGTTTGCTGTGGATTTGGAAATCCGTGTCGAGGAGTGGAGGAACCGGCACGGGTACATGGTGGGCCCGGTAAGGTACCCCGGGGCAAAAGGAATGTGGTGATGACGTTGAGCCTGGCAGGGGACGGATTACCTACCGGTGACTGTTTGGGACGGCGGATATCCAGAGGATACCGACCGTGGCCGCTAGATGATGAGATATTGATATTTGAGATGGGTCAGCCGGACGGCTGAGGCCAGAGATACATTTATGAGATTTGAGACAGCTTTTGGGTGTCGTTGCTGGACACCGATTTTCGTCGATTCATTGACATTATGCTGGCATTCTAAAAGAGTTTCAAAAAACAAAAAGAGATAAAATATTTCTTATATATACCTATTGAGACCTCAGATATTCATGTTGCATACATATTAGTACACTGATGTTATATACACACCTGCTAGTGCATCCAGTCATACCTGTATTATAGATGCTAGGATGCTTGTGTGCATGCATACGATAGCCTTTGTAGATGTTATTTATTACTCACGAGTTGGCAACTCACCCCCGTTGTGCCACAGTCTTTTGCAGGTCCGCTCCGTCAGTTCAGTAGCGGCGGGCGCACTTGTTTTTTTGCCTCTTTTGCCTGAGCTCGAGATTTGCTCATAGGTGGGTTATGTTATCATTTTTGTACCACCTTGTATATTCTTTGTATCTAGTGTACTCCATCTACTGTTTCTACCAGATTATTGTATATTGACCTAGAGATGAGACTGTGAGGTTTGTGGATTTTATGCTGTATTTTGGGGTCGAGCTCACTTGAGCCGACATGCTACTTTTTCATGCTTCCTTATGTTTACTACGCTTGTTGTCATTTATATTGCGTGGGATTTGTGACCGCCTTATGGCGAAGAGCTAGCTCCCGCTTGGGGATGCCTTTTTGTTGGTTTTACATATATTCTTGTTGTACCCATTTTTGGGGGCCAGTATTTACAAAGGAGACTCTGCCGAAATTTTCGGAAAAATTAGTATTGTTTTTAAAAGGGGTTTTACATGACTTATTTGATCAACTTGCTTTCAAAGGATTGGGTTTTCTTCACTCTTTTGCTTCATTGGTTTTGTTTTCTGGGCTTTGGCTTACTTATCTTACGGACGCCTTTAGACGTTTCGTAAACTTAAGTGCCAGTCACGTTCCGTACCCTGCGGGTCGTGACAATCCTGCACAAGAACAGTTTATTGGAAGGGGAAAGAGAGTTTGCGCAAAGAATGCTGCAGAAAACACAATTTATTGGAGTCCAGAGTAGTGGGAGAGAAGAGAGAGACTTACAGAGAGAAAATGGTCCCCTGATTCCACCAAGTGGCCGCGGTTCCGCGGCCTAAGCGAGCATATGCCGCGGTTCCGCGGCAAGGTAGTGGAGTTGGGGCTCCGTTTTTCTGGTGTGCACTCCTGTTGGTGTCCTCTGCTGTTTTTAAGACCCTGAATCTGGAATTGATCACTGGAACTGCTCCAGAATCTTAAAGTAGACCGTTTGCTTCGTATTGTCCGTCGCGGTGTAGCCGCGAAATGTGGGTCTATCTTCCCATGTCTTTGGCACTGAACTTGAACTTCGTATATTCCACGTCTTGGCCACTGAACTCGAACTTTGTATTTTCCTTCACACTTGCACAAAAACTAATCAAGAATAACAAGATGGTTTTTTTTTTTACAATGTATATATATATATATATATATATTTTTTTTTTCGGTTATATTTATACTTACAAATTAACCCGAAATTACACAAAGAAATAAACTACCGTCTCCCCGGCAACGGCGCCATTTGATTGTTAGAGATTCTGCGTGTTCAAGTTTTAGTTAAATACCGCAATCAAGACGGTTTCGCTCGTAGCTAGCCGGTTGAGTACGGGTCGTCCGCAGGGAGATGGGAGTCTTTTTCTATGTGTTTTAACAAGTTAAGTCCGAGAGTCCAGATTTGTTTGTGATTATCTAAGTGTTAAAATGATATGTAAAGAGAGCTTGTTAGGGTTAGGATTAGGTTAGTTTGAGTTAGGAGTCTCCCACATCTTTCGTTGCCCCTCTTAATATCGGTGTTACGGTAATCGGCAACAACGGGGATTAGCACGACTAGGAAGGAACTTGCGAGTATAAGCTAGGCTTTCCAACGCATAAGTTCTTCCTTTTGGTGCTTGTCCGTCCGTTCTTGGCTCTTAGCCATAACTTCCGGTTAATTCAACCACAACCGGTCTCACTACGGAATCACCGCTATCATGTAGGATAGGGTGCCGTAAGGAGCGGATTGTGGTTCAATTAACGGGAGTCAAATTAAGCTGTTGGGCAAGGAAAGAGTGAGAGAGATTTCCTTCTCTCAAACTTCCCTTATCCTACCCTAACAAGTATGAAACTACTCACACATCATGATACGGAAAAATAAAACAAAACAAAAGAGGAGTATAGAAAGAAAGAGATTAGAAGATAACAACTAGCTTTTTGCGACCTCACCTTGGCAAGGATCAAGCGTAAGCATCATGGTTGTTTTAAGGATAAAGAAAAAGAGAAAAGAAAGAAACAACAAGAAATAACAACAACTAAGTTAACAAATTAAAATTACAATAATTAACAAGAGAACAAGACAAGCATAATAATAAACGGTTCTTCTTTATTCATCATTCTTCACTCAAAAGCTCGCTACAAGTTTTAATGGAGAAGAGATGAGAAGAGGAAGAAGAACATGTATTCTAAAACCTAGAGAAAAAATACAAGATTATGGACCCTTTGGCTTCACAAGTTCTGGACTATTTATAGGCTGAAAAATGAAAACCTAGGGCAACCACCAGAACACAAATGAAAAGACCAATCTATCCCTGAAAATTCTTTGTCTGCGGCGCCAGTACGGCCGCGGAACCGCGGCCTAAGCATGCTTAGGCCGCGGAACCGCGGCCATATTGAGGAATTGGCTTCTCGTATTTTGTGGGCCCCCCTATTCTGATGTTGTCTGTAGTTTGGCATATGTGTTTTCTGAAAATACCTCCACATTTCTTCCAGAATTTCTGTTGATGGAAAGGTGATTTGATGTGGACTTTTTGTCAAGATTTTCTTGAGCTCCGCGTAGGTTTCTTGGATCTTGTGCTGCCATTGAGCCTTGTGCATGAAGGTGACAAACGATTTGCCATTTTGTCTCCTAAACTGGTGTGTGGCAACAGACGGATAAAGAGCGGAGATCCGTGTTTTATCTGTGGTTGGCAGGAACCCGGATTTTTGTCGTGTTTTCCATGAATTTCACCGTTTTAGAACCGAGAACCTGTATCCTGCAATTGACTAGCAAACACGGCTCAAGAGTATCTACCGATATGCAATGTGATAAAAATTGGGCGGTATGAAAATGCAAAAATATGATATGAACAGACCTCTGTGGCTCCAGCATCACGAATATAAGCTAAGAATCCCCGACATCCTTTCCTCAAGAGCCGACTAGCATAAAGGGCGGAAATCAGACTGTGAGGGGCAGCACTGTGGTCCCCATGTACAACAAGAATTGGCTCTCCTAAAAAACAAAATTTGACCGCTTTCTCGCGGTAGTCCATAGACGCATACAAGTGGCTAACCAATCAATGCCGAGTAGAACGTTGAAGTCTAACATATCAAGAAAGATCAAATCAACGGAAGAATCCCTATCCCCGATCCGATCGGAACATGACCGGAACACGTGTCGAGCGATAAAGGACTCTCCTATAGGAGTAAACACAACGAGTGGATGATCTAACAAGGATGAATCTCGGCCCAATCTCGGTACGAAGTGTGTGGATACATAAGAGTGCATGGAACCAGGGTCGAATAATATACGCGCGTCGAAAGAATACATGGAAAGAGTACCTGTCACAACGGCATTCAATGCCTGCGCATCCTGAGGAGTCAAAGCGAAAACTCTGACCTGTCTTCTTCCGGTATCCTGATGTTCTCTACCTCTACCGCCTTGTCACCTCTGAACAGGACCGCCATGACCATGACCCCTGTGAGCATCTGTCTGTTGCGGAGTAGCGACCGGCGAAGGAGGCAATGCTCTCGAAGGAGGAGGTGAAGGGGGTAAGGTGACCTGTGGAATCGCCACCCCGCTGTCACGCATCGCTTCCCAGTGTACGGGTAAGGAGACATGGTGAGGCCGCGACGTATTTACTCAGAAGTAAACACGTTAAGCTTAAATAAGCAATATAAATGTAAAGCATAAGAATGACAAGAGATGTAATAAAACAACAACTTTTTATTGATAACCATTCTTTACATACAACTGAAAGGTAAAGTACAATGAAAGAAAGATATGCCTAAACAATGGCATATGAACTGAAAGAAAAGTAAGTACAAGTAGGAACTAGAACTCTAGCTCCTCAGTGAACTGCTCCAAATCGTCCTGGCTGGGCTCGATCTCCTGAGAGTCGGGTCCTCTTGACAACATTCTAAAGAAAGAAGAATAAAATAGGTAAAGTATGTGGTTGTTATGCTAACGTAGTTGTTTTTAGCTTGGTACAGATTGTATCAGTGTATACGAGAGGAGTCCAACTTGCTCTGTGGACTAAGGTAACATGTAAGTACAAGGCCCCATCAAAACCCATGGGACAATGGCACAGGATGTTCATGTAGGTGTCTTTTAATGACCATCATCGTGCCACTTTTAACACATTCCGAACCAGTCTACCCCTTTAAAACCCCGTTGTGTATATTGTATTGTTTTGTAGATATAAGACTTGCCGAAACCATGGTATATGTTGTTCATGTAAATGGTTCAGAATGTAAACGGATAGTCATGTAGTCAAGTCAAGATATATCCATGGTTCGGTCAAGTCATGTTGTCTATTCGTATTGTTCGGTATTCATGTTCAGGTTCAAGTATATATTGGATTCATGTTGAATTGGAGTTATGTTTGGATTGTATTTAGGTTTAGATTGTATTCAGATTAGACTGACACTCAGATTGAGTTAGACACTTAAACAGATTTGGATTCGTGAATTAGGTTTTGGAGTTATCGGTAACTGCTACACATGGACAACAGGATTTGTTTCTTTTTTAAAGACAATTACCATTGATAACTCCGTTTTAGTTTTCTACCTTAAATGGGAAAGCACCCAATTTCTCCGGCTCCATGAGGCTCAAGAGAATTGTTCCCGCTTAAACCTATATTTACTAGGGTCCTTGATGTAAATTTAATATAACTTGAGGGGGTTTTATGAAAAATATTTTAAATATACTTTCAAAATAAACCCCAAGTATTCATTTATATTCTTTAGAGTTGTTATGGATGTGAATTTTGGAGAATGGGGTATCTTAGTGAATATATATATAGTTTGAATAGTTCAAGGTATTTTAGTGTAAAGTTTGACTTGTATTGATTCTTGATGGTATTATAATAAAACTTGTTGTAAATTCCCAGTTCCATAAATACAAAATTTCCCCTTAAATGTTATCTATTTCTCTGTATACCTTTTGTGAACATTGGATGCATACATTTTTATTTTTTTTAAATTTATTTTTTTCCTAAACAAATATTCCAAGCTCAAAAGAAAATCCAAAGCCCATGCCCTTACCCCTTGCCTAACCCGGCCCCGTGCCCATACCCGACCCGTTCTTCTTCCCCACTCCCTCTCCTTTCCCGCTTCTTTTTCCTTCTCCCCATGTCGCCACTCGCCCCACGCCACCGCTCCTCGTTCGCGACCACGTCCCCGCTCCTCGACCCACGATCTCGCGTGCGCCCACTCACTCCTCTGGACCGCGTCTTCCCCTCTCCCCCATACAAAGCCGAGCCCTCATCTCCACTGCCTCTTTTTTCACTGCACCACTGCCTCCTCACCCAAAACTTTCCCCAGCCACCGAGCTCCGACCACTCTCCTCAACAGCTCCTCCTACTCCTCTCATCCCCACTCCTCACACCACCGTCCACCTCCTCATCACTTCCACTACCCGCCTGCACAACCGAACCCACCGCAACCCACCGTGAGCATCGCCGGCCACCAACCACCATCGCCGATGAAACCATCGAGCTCCTCCTCTGTCGCCAGCGACCCCCTCAACCATCTCCGGTCACTACGACCTCTCCTTTCACCACCACCCTCCACCACCGAGCTCCTCAACCTCACTCGACAACACCACCATCTTGCAACCCTCTCCGTACAACCGGAGTCATCGCCGGCCAATCCCCTCTACACTCGATGCCCGCTGGCCCCTTCTCGTTCGCACTCAAGCTCTAGTCGCAGCAGCTCCATCTCCAAGCTCGAGCTGAGGCCGCGAACCCTAGCCGCGCGTGCTTCGCGATCGTGCCGTTGCCGTTGCCGCTGCCGTATCGTCGTAAACACGTCATCAGGCAAGTACACTGCTTGCTTCATGCTGATTTTATCTATTACAATTCGAAATACCAATAAATTCCATATATACACTTCGTGCGAATTAATATAATGCAAGTGTTCGATGTAAAACCCGAATGGAAAACCCCCGTTAAATTGATGGAAACTGATCACATAGGATGTCCCAATTAATAACGAACGTCGTGTTACGATTTGGCTAGAAAATACGGTCTTTAATGACGTGATAGGCCTTTCCCATTTAGACCCGTAAAATTGAAATTTTCCCGTACCTGAAACTCGTAAAAATCACAGTTAATTGATTAGAAATTTTATTGTTGCGTTCAAGGGCTCATATCGAAGCCGACTCAATGACCTAGAACCCCAAAAGAGTTTTAATTTGTTTCTATGCTAAAAAGGTGACGGAAACTGTTTCGGAGTGAGGCTCTGGACTGCAGTCCAGAGCAGCACTGGCTGTTGATTCTCGTTTTGTAATGCTCTGCTGTATGAAAATGTTATGATGTGTAACCCTATACCATAGCGAAGTTAAGTCTGTTAGCTAACCATTTAAAGTGATTTCATTCATTTTTACTATCGTTTACTATTTAAATTGTATTTTAAATCAACAGAACATATAGCAGTCCCAAACAGGGACAGAACGTATACCCCATTGTTGTACAGTGCATAACTTCCAGTACACCAGGGATATTATCAATCCTTATGGTGCATTGGAAACCTAAGTGATAATTATAAATTTTGTTCAACTATAGCATTGCCTAATTTTGATCCCAACAGAGTGAAAACTGTGTTGCGAAATGGACATTCAGTTCAGGAACTGAATTTCCAGCAGCGAACACTTAAAGTGAAACGACTGTAACTTGCAAACCCGAAACCCGATTGTCCTGAAATTAATTTTGTTGAACTGCCGACTTAGTTTACTTATTACTGCTTTTGTATCTTTTTCTTAGTTTTGAATGCATGATTTAATGCAAATTTTCCATGTTCATAAGATGCATAACGACTTGTACTGCATATAAACTGTTTAGCGGCATAATTCATCGTTCTACTCGACTACAAGACCTCTAGTGTTAGTGAACATTCGTGTTAATTCTCAGTGTACATTGCATTGTCGAACGCGTGTAGTGTTGGTGTGGTTGTGTCAAGTACGCCAGTGAATAGTGAGTGATTCATGATAATGAACCATACAGTGAACAGTGAATAAAATCGTGTTATTGATGCATACTTGTACGCAACTAGCCCATACTCATGAATAGTGAAACCTGGGTAAAAAGGGGGAAATTGAAGTGGAAAGGGAATTGTATTTAACGAGGTCAGTGATTTAGAGGATGATCATTCGAACAGTGACTCTTATATATATTAGGTTGGGCCTAGCGGTCCGGCTGACAGGGTTATGTCCCGGACAACAGCGGGCCGTAGTCTCGGGTATGTACGAAACCCTCGTTAAACATGATCCTCTTTTCCACAACTCGATTTCAAAAGTGACTTAGAGACCGATAGGGACACAGATCATACATTGCATCAGTTAGTGACATATTGATCACTTGCACTTTATCCCTGCCGTTATTACTTTCATTTTCTTGTCTTTTGTTATCATTATAATATTGCTATTATGTCGGTCTAACGACCTGAGTATGCATGCTCAATGATAGAGGTGGATTTGTCTGATATCGAGAAGACCGTGAAGATCCAGACCAGTGAACCAGTTATAATTCTCCATTGATATTCCTGGTTAGTTACTCTCTTGTTTACTTCCTCTGAGCTCAGATTTCTTTATATCCTATAGTTTTAGTGACTGCATTCTCTTTACCCGTATTGTATTTGACTGATTACCATATAATGCTAGAAGCCGAAATGTGACTACGACAGGTTTTTTCCTTGATCGTAGGAGCATGGCTGGCCTTGTCACTCTTGTATTCCGTATTTTGGGAAGCGGGGCGTGACACTTGTCATTCTAGAAAACATGGAATTTTTATTATATATTAAAAATAGATGGTTTGATAATATTTATATAATTATTAAAAATTAGTTTTTATTATTAAATAGAAATTCTCGTTTTTCTTAAAAATTGTATTGAAACTCCATCGAGATCGTATGCTCCGTGAGGAGGTTTGCATCTCACCTTACTAGTCCGATGGATGTGCGATAACCTGCACCATCTGATTCGGATTCCCCAAAAGTGGGTTGTAGAGGCACAATCGCAAGGAATTTAAAATAACACAATTTAAAGAAATCCGGTTTTTAATAGTTTAAGGTATTTTGATAAAAATTCATATTTGTCCCAAAATATGGATCTAGAGAATCGTGCTATGTCAAGATGTGTATATGTGAGAGGTAGGTCATTACCTCGTGAGGTTTTCTAAAGTTATACTAAGCTAAATACTTAAAAGATGTCATATGTAAAGTTTGTGGTATTTAAACGAAAAACGCAAATTAAGATTACATAACATGATATTTTAAGATGAAAATTGTTCTTAATGTTTGTTTCATGATTACTAAGAAAGATATAGTGATATGGATGAGTGATTCTTAAGAAAAATTGTGATTTTAAAGATTTTAGAATCGAATGTCGGGATAACTCTGTAGGGTGTTTTTAGTCACCCCATTGAGATGGGAATACGGGCGCGCTTGTCAGGCGTACTACAGATTTCCCCTGCCTAGGGTAGGCCGGGGTTTATTGATTGTGGGGATCCGAATCTCCGGCAGCCGCGAACTAAGCTGCCGTTAATTACCCCTCGCCTTTGGGGCGAGGGAACCTCCGATTAACGGATTAAACTGGTCATGCGAACTCAATGTGCAGTGTATCTGAGTGTTGTTTTGGAAGGGGGGTTTGGATAATCGGGAGCCACATAGAGTTTTCACGGGGGTCCCGCTACCCGGATAGCGGGCTGGGGGTCAAGGGGGCTAGCAGCCCCCTTGCGGGATGCGAGGAAGCATCCCGGCCCAAATTTTTTTTGGGAGGGAGAGTGTTGTAGAGTATGTGTATGTGTAGATATGTATACATATGTATATATATACATGTATATATATATAAAGGGGGGAAAAGACATCCAAAGGATGTATGGGGCCAGCGCTTTGAGCGCAAGAGAGCTAGCGCGCCACGTGTCGGCATGTGGGCGCTTTGCGCTTGAGCGCAAGCGCGCCACGTGTCGGCACGTGGGCACTTTGCGCTTGAGCGCAGGGCGCTGGAGCGCAAGTGCGACACGTGTCGGCACGTGGGCGCTTTGCGCTGGAGCGCAAGCGCGCCACGTGTCGGTACGTGGGCGCTTTGCGCTTGAGCGCAACCGCTGGAGCGCAAGCGAGCCACGTGTCGGCACGTGGGCGCTTTGCGCTTGAGCGCAGGGCGCTGGAGCGCAAGCGCGCCACGTGTCGGCACGTGGGCGCTTGGCGCTTGAGCGCTTGGGCGCCGGCGAGAAAAAAATGGCGCTTTTAGTCCCAGAACCAGAAGCTATGCTTCAAAAAGGAAATATTTATTATATATATATATATATGGAGTTAAACTCCTAGGATGTTTTGAAGCTGATGAAGGGCTTCTCCCCTTGAGCCCTAGTTCTTCCCCAAAGTGGGGTTTCTGGATAAGAGTCCCCTTCTTCTTCCTTTGTTTGGCCGGATCTTGAAGATCAAGAGATGTGAGATTTTAAAGATCTCTTCTTTTTAAGATCTAATGACAGATCCAAGTTCCCTTTATGGGTTTTGTGGTGAAAAACTATTTAGTTTTGGAAAAGGAAGAGTAAAACTCTTGATTTAATTCAAAAGAAAAAAGAAAGTTTGGAACCCTCAGAAAGGGGAAAGAGGCACAAACCGTAGGTTTTTTGAGAGAATGGAAAAAGTCTTTTTTTATTCATCATCATTTTGCCTTATATAGCCTTACATATTTACATATAGCCCCTTGGGCTTTGCAAAAATAACATTTTGCCCATCCCATGGCTCATGTGCCATTTCATTTTTGCACAGAAGCCATGGGCTTACAAAATATTGGTTTTATTCCCATTTTGCATACATTCATGTATATAAAAAAATTACATAAAAATTATTTATTATATGATTTATATTTTGGCATGGAGGAGGCTAGCCGCGGGCTCGACTTGGGCATGGGCCCGCTTGACCTGGGCTTGGGCCCACCTGGCTTGGGGTTGACCTTGACTTTGACTCGGTCAACCGGGGTGCAAATTTTGACCCCAACAAAGTGCCCCCCATCAATAAATGCACACCGCACATTTGAGTTGTGTGCATGAAATTGATGGATCTTGAAGTTGGACTTCGAGGCGGAACATCATTCCAAGGGCGGAGCATCATCCCGGGGAGCATGATTCCCGGGGATCGGAGCATCATTCTGATTCGCGGAGTATAATTCCAGGGATCAGAGCATCATTCTGATTCGCGGAGCATAATTCCAGGGATCGGAGCATCATTCCGATGAGCGGAGCATGATTCCAAAGATCGGAGCATCATTCCGATGATCAGAGCATGATTCCAAGGATCAGAGCATCATTCCGAAACGTGGAGCATAATTCCAGATATCAGAGCATCATTCCGATGAGCGGAGCATGATTCCAAGGATCGGAGCATCATTCCGAAGCACGGAGCATAATTCCAAGGAACGGAGCATCATTCCGAAGCGCGGAGCATAATTCTAGAGATCGGAGCATTATTCCGATGAGCGGAGCATGATTCCAAGGATCAGAGCATCATTCCGAAGCGCGGAGCATAATTCCAGAGATCGGAGCATTATTCCGATGAGCGGAGCATGATTCCAAGGATCAGAGCATCATTCCGAAGCGCGGAGCATAATTCCAGAGATCGGAGCATCATTCCGATGAGCGGAGCATGATTCCAAGGACCGGAGCATCATTCCAAAGCGCGAAGCATAATTCCAGAGATCGGAGCATCATTCTGATGAGTGGAGCATGATTCCAGAGATCGGAGCATCATTCCGATGATCGGAGCATGATTTCAAGGATCGGAGCATCATTCCGAAGTGCGGAGCATAATTCCTGAGATCGGAGCATCATTCCGATGATCGGAGCATGATTCCAAGGATCGGAGCATCATTCCAAAGCGCGGAGCATAATTCCAGAGATGGAAGCATCATTCCGATGAGCGGAGCATGATTCCAAGGATCAAAGCATCATTCCGAAGCGCGGAGCATAATTCCAGAGATCGGAGCATCATCCCGATGAGCGGAGCATGATTCCAGAGATCGGAGCATCATTCCGATGAGCGGTAGGCATTCTGATCGAAGCATAATTTCGATGCAGAGGTTGATTCCCAGGCGAAGCATAATTCCAACAAGGAAGGAAAATATTCCGAGGTGAAGCATTGATTTCGACACGGGGTACATTCTGAAACGGAGCATGATTCCGGCATAGAGCTTATTGGCTGACTTGATTCCGAGACGAAGCATAATTTCGATGGGGAAGGCAGGTACACCAAGACGAAGCATGATTTCGACACGGGGTGCACTCTGAGACGAAGCATGATTTCGGCACCGAGCTTGCTGGTTGACTTGATTCCGAGGCGGAGCATAATTCCGACGAGGAGGTCGTTGGTTGATTCCGAGCCGAAGAATAATTCTGACAGGGAAGGCAGATACACCAAGGCGAAGGCAGATACACCAAGGCAGATACACCAAGGTGCACATTCCGACACGAGGTGCACATTCTGAGAAGAAGCATGATTCCGACGCAGAGCTTGTTGGTTTATTTAATTCCGAGGCGGAGCATAATTCCGGCAGGGAAGGTAGATATCCCGAGGCGAAGCATGATTTCGACACGGGGTAAATTCTGGGACGGAGAATGATTCCGCTGTAGAGGTTGTTGGTTTGATTTGATTTGGGTTGACATCAGCATCGCTACACTGGAATATGGTACCAGGGGCGAATCATCATTTGTCATGAGAGGATTTGGGAATTGGTTTTTTTTTGTTTGGCATCAGCATCGCTACACTGGAATATGGTACCAGGAGCGAATCATCATTTGCGTTTGCTTATTAGGAAACGATGGCTTAGGAGACAGGTTTTAGGTCCCTATCACCTAAGACTTTTTAATTTTGTAAGCCGTAAGGGTCTCACAAAGCATTTTCTCCCTACGGGTCGTAAGGATCTCGTAAGTGTATTTTCTCTTTGGGAGTCGTGGGGACTCCCAAGTGTGTTGCTCCTTTGTGAGTCATAAGGATCTCACGCGGGAATTTTCTCCTCACAAAGTCGAGAGGACCTTGTGAGTGCATTTCATCTCTTTCTCACGAGTTTGCGCCCTTTCGGGTTTTCACAAACTCGTCGGCAGTCCTGCTGTTTTTACTCACTGAGCCCTTTCGGGTTTTCATCCGTGCCCATTTTTCTTGTGGAAATACCTTTTCTTATTTTTATTTTATTATTTTTGGAGAGATTGGGATTGTTTTACGCCCGTGGATTGTATACGGTTTTGCAGGATGTATGATCCAGACCGTAGGGCCGGAAAAATTTCGGGACTTTGTTAGCGTCTGCATCGCTGCACTGGAATATGGTACCAGGAGCGACTCATCATTCGCCGTTGGGGTATGGGATTAGAATTTAGCTGGCGTCTGCATCGCTACACTGGAATATGGTACCAGGAGCGAATCATCATTCGCCATTTGAGAGTTTGGGTTTGGTTGGCATCTGCATCGCTGCACTGGAATATAGTACCAGGAGCGACTCATCATTCGCCATTGGGACTTGGAATTTGGATCTTGGTTGGCGTCTGCATCGCTACACTGGAATATGGTACCAGGAGCTGTTAGTTGTATGTATGCCCTAGAGGCCAGTATTGTATAGATGATGTATATTATATTGGATGCTTGGACATATATAGAGATGACTTTCTTGCTCGATATGATAGTATGCTATCTGGTTACTCTTTATCTTAACATGTATACTAGTCTCTTTAAACTGTCTTATGGTTACATGTTGGTAAAGCCCTTAGGATGTGTACTTGACTACCTGGACTATGATGCAGATCATACTAGTGGGGACATGGTAGTCCATAAGTACATCCTTCAAGGTCCCTAGTCGAGGGTGTATCGAGACGGGGCATCGATATACCAGAGTAGACTAGCGTATACGCTTCTCGACCCATGAGATGAGCGATGGATGATCCCATATCCATTGGTGTTTGACATCAGAGATGGTATACGGGTGCTCAGTGGAGACTGGGTACACTGGACGGACTCGCCGAGAACTCCCAGATGGTATTATACCTCACGTCAGATGGCAGTTCTCAGGTGACACTTGTACAGGTTAGTCTGTAGACCCGAGATCGTCATAGAGTCTTGTGTGATTCCCACTGTGCTTTGATCTCCACCTTACCACGTCCATGAGGGCGTGCAAAACGGTGGTCTTTGGGCACAGTCCCGAGTCACATGGAGGCAATGAGCGATAGGAGGGGTTTCGTCTCTCCCGGTATTGGGGGTTGATGTTGCGCTGTGCTCGATTGGCCGTAACAGGGAAGTCCCTGGCCAGGGCTGATCATAGATTTGCTGGTAAGTGTTACCAGTAGTTTCTCGACCCGTTATGAGCCTCACATCGGCATGACTTATCGGTTATTGGGGTCTGACGTTTACCACCCCTAGACTTGATATGCGACATATCAGACGAACAGACCGGACTGTACGGTAAGTGTTACTGGTTGGATTCACAGGAGTGTGAGCGGGCTAGCTCGTCGATCTTCTGATCTCTCAATACCCGGGTGGCCGTTACGTTTGGCAGACCGCTTGCGGCTTGTGGGTGCTTGATATGATCATCATCTGCTGCCGGCGTATTGACGAGTCTTTAGAGTCCTACACAGAGGTTTCCTGGCTCAAGCGAAACGAAATAGGAGCGCATATGAGATATGTGCAGGACCGAGAATAATGCGTGTATGTGATACCGTATTTCATTCTCGCGATGAATGTATCGATTGGTTATATTCGATATAACCTAGATATCGAATCAAGGATTGATTCGATGAGCCGATACATAGGATACTAGTCGGTTATATGCGATATGACCGGATCGTTAAATCAAATGTTGATTTAATGATTTAATATATAATTATATATTTGATATATTACTTTGCATTAACTAGTATTGGTTCACTTTAAATGGATTTTCTCACTTGATGTGCAAGAAGTATATATGATATACTTTTGTGCACATATTTGTATCATGTTTGATGATACTTGATCATGTGGTTAAGTGTAAAGGATTAAACCATGGTTAAGAGATGATTAGGGTTTTTCTTTTTCATTTATTTATTTGTTTGTTTATTTGGAAATGATTTAGATAAGAATGGTGGCTTTATTTGTTTCTAGTTGAAGCTTCATGAAGCTTTGACTTCTTAACTATTCTTGTCTTCATGCTTAACCCTAACCCATCCAAGTAACCATGGTCTATTCTCTACACTCTACCCTAGTTAGTATATGATAAGTATTCATTTACTTTTCATTTTAAATGAATACTCATCATATTCTAGCTTCATCTTCTTCTTCATCTTAAAAAGAAAAAGCTTGATGCCATCAATGGCAACTTGAGTTCTAAAGTGAGAAATCAAATTCTAAAGTGAACCCACCTCCTATTTCTTCACCCTCTACCTCTTGCCAAGTTGTTTTGGGTGTTTTCTTCACAAGTTTCACAAATTTGTGAAGTCGGAGCTTGAACTTGTGATGCCTCGACGTAGATCATCTTCGGCACGAAGCCGACGACCTAGTCCGCCCATTTCTCCGATCAAGCCGACGATTGAGTCCGGGATTCGAGATGCACAGCGAGAGGATGCCTACGTGGAACCAAGGAAGTGGATATCTGGATCTACAAAGGTTGTAGCATCTTATCTTTAGTTAAAGTTTTAACTAGTTTCGTTTTTCGCCTAATCATCTAGTCAACGATCCGTATTAGGGTTTCTCGGCACCCATAAAATTTTAAATTGGTATGGTTGATGCCTTGTGAGACCTCTATAGTGTGCCTAGGAACCTTTCATGAGTGACTCATCATTCGCCACTTGGGGTATGGGATTTGGAATTTGGTTGGCGTCTGCATCACTACACTGGAATATGGTACCAGGAGCGACTCATCATTCGCCACTTGGGGGTTAGGGAGCGATGGCTTAGGAGACAGGTTTGGATCCCTATCGCCTAAGGCTTTTAAATTTTATGGGCCGTAAGGGTCCCATAAATTTTTTTCCCCCTACGAGTCGTAAGGATCCCATAGGTGCATTTTCTCCTTAGGAGTCGTGAGGACCCCCAAGTGTGTTCTTCCTTTATGAGTCGTAAGGATCCCACAAAGGTTTGTTCTTCTCATATATCGTGAGGACACATGAGTGGGTCTTCTCAATGGAGCATAATTCCGAAGGCGGAGACCAGCCGCGTAACTGGTGGTTGCGGTAGGGCATGGGTATGCTGAGAATTATTTGAGCCCGTGGATTGTATACGGTAGTCAATTTGGGGACTAACCGTAGGGCCGAAAGAATTTTGGGAAATTGGATTTTTGTTGGCGTCTGCATCGCTGCACTGGAATATGGTACCAGGAGCGACTCATCATTCGCCTTTTTTTTACCGCGATTGCTCTATCATTTCAGCATTTCTTATCACGAAGATCGCGATTGCCCTATCATTTCGGCTTTTATTCGCGGTTGCCCCATCATTTCGGCTTTATTTTCATTTTTCTTTTACTTACACATTTTTTGTTTATTTACATTTTTTTACATTCCCAGTTTAACGACTTAGAGGTCGACTGTTCCTAGTTTATGACGTGGTGGTCGACTGTTTTCAGAGAAAGGCAGATGTCTGAGAGAATGAGTTTCACGAAGAACTTCGGTCTCCGTTTGTATGAAATTGGCGGTCGCAGCTGGACTGTTTGTTAACACGCCTTTAGACAGTTCTATCTCTCCTGCCTTGTATTGCTTTTCGACCCAATCTTTGAAGACGAAGCAGTCCTCAATGGCATGACCTATCACTCTGTGATAAGGGCAGTATTTGGGGTCGTCGGTCATATTCGCTTCCTGCGGTCTTTTTGACTCTGGCAGTTGTAGACCGTTCTTCAGGACGTCTTTGAATATTTTACGGATTTTGTCCCTTCTGAAGGAATAGGTCTTATCTAGCTTCTCTTTGAGTGGAGATTCTCCTCCCTCTCCGAACTGTTAGTTATATGTATGCCCTAGAGGCCATTACTATACATAGGATGTATATTGTAGTGGATGCTTGGACATATATAGGGAGGACTTTCTTGCTCGACATGATAGTATGCTATCTGGTTGCTCTTTACCTTAACGTGTACACTGATTGTCTCTCTGTTACATGTTGGTAAAGCCCTTAGGATGTGTACTTGACTACGTGGACTATGATGCGGATCATACTAGTGGGGATATGGTAGTCCAAAAGTACATACTTCAAGGTCCCTAGTCGTAGGTGTATCGAGACGGGGCATCGATATACCAGAGTAGACTAGCGTATACCTTCTCGACCCATACAGATGGGCGATGGATGATCCCATATCCATTGGTGTTTGACATCAGAGATGATATACGGGTGCTCAGTGGAGACTGGGTACACTGGACGGACTCGCCGAGAACTCCCAGATGGTATTATACATTACGTCAGATGGCAGTTCTCTGGTGACACTGGTACGGGTTAGTCTGTTGACCCGAGATCGTCATAGAGTCATGTGTGGTTCCCACTGTGCTTTGATTTCCACCTTACCACGTTCAAGAGGGCGTGCAAAACGGTGGTTTTTGGGTACAGTCTCGAATCACATGGAGGCAATGAGCGATAGGAGGGGATTCGTCTCTCCCGGTATAGGGAGTTGATGTTGCGCTGTGTTCGATTGGCTATAACCGGAAATCCCTGGCCAGGGTTGCTGAGATTTACTGGTAACTGTTACCTGTAGTTTCTCGAACTGTTATAGACCTCATATCGACACGACTTATCGAGCTACTGGGGTCTGACGTTTACCACCCCTAGGCGAGATATGCGACATATCAGACGATCAGACCGGACTGTACGGTAAGTGTTACTGGTTGGATTCACAGGAGTGTGAGCGGGCTTGCTCGTTGATCTTCTGATCGCTCAATACCCGGGTGGCCGTTACGTTTAGCAGACCGCTTGCGGCTTGTGGGTGTTTGATATGATCATCACCTGCTGCCGGCGTATTGACGAGTCTTTAGAGTCCTACACAGAGGTTTCCTGGCTCAAGCAAAACGAAATAGGAGCGTATATGAGATATGTGCGGGACCGAGAATAATACCAGTATGTGATACTGTATTCTATTCTCGCGATGAATATATCGATTGGTTGTATGCGATATAACCTAGTTATCGAATCGATGATTGATTCGATAAGTCGATACATTGGATATTAGTCGGTCATATGCGATATGACCGGATCGTTAAATCAAGTGTTGATTTAATGATTTAATGTATAATTATATATTTGATATATTACTTTGCATTAACTAGTATTGGTTCACTTAAGATGGATTTTCTCACTTGATGTGCACATTGTATATATGATATAGTTTTGTGCACTAGTTTGTATCATGTTTGATGATACATGCAAACTTGGGTGTGTATGATTAAACCATGGTTATGTTAATGGTTAGGGTTTTGATTTACTTATTTATTTATTTTCTATATTCTTTTTGGCAAAGGAAAAAGAAATGGTGGCTTCTTTTGGATTTACATTGAAGCTTCATGAAGCTTTGAAAAGTTCAACCATTTTTGTTTCTTTTGCCTAACCTAACCATTCACCTAACTCTAGTTTATTCTCTACACTTAACCATGGTTTCTTAATGATAACCATCACTTGATTTTGTTTTCATTATGATTATTCTTTTTCATTCTTCTTCTTCTTCTTCTTCAAGATGAAGAAAGAAAAGCTTTCTACAAAATTTCAAGTGATGCATCCAAGTGAGAAATCCAAATCCAAAGTGAACTCACTTCCTATTTCTTCATCCTCTACCACTTGCCATGTAGTATAGGATGTTTTCTTCATAAGTTTAATGACTTGGTGAAGTTGGAGCTCGAGTTAGAGTCGCCTCGACGTAGATCATCTTCGGCATCGAAGTCATCGACCTAGCCCGATCATTTCTTCGATGAAACCACCGCGAGAGTCCGGGATCCGATGATCGCAGCGGAGAGACATCATCACGGAGCTAAGGAAGTGGAGCACCAGATCTACAAAGGTTGTATTTCCATTCACTTTAGAGTAAAGTTGTTTACTAGCTTGCATGTTTCGCCTAAACTCTAGTCAACGATCGCATTAGGGTTTCTCGGCACCGGAAATTTTTGAATTTGGTATGGTTGATGCCTTGTGGAACCTCCTTAGAGTGCCTATGAACCCTACAGTGGTATCAGAGCCTAGCTAGAGCCTTAGGCGATGCGTAGACGATGTTAGAAATCCGATCGAAACCCTATTCGATGCCATTCTCTGTACTTTTTTCAAAACTGTACATTTTTCCAAATTAAAAATAGCCAAAAAATTCAGCAGGGTTTTATAGGAATTACTGTGAAATTCGTGGACCCAATTCGACTAAACCGCCGTGGAACCGCGGCCGTACCCTAGGTTGGGCGGCGGTTCCGTGGAAATACAGTGAGCTTGTTCACTTTTGTTTGCACAGTAATCTCTATCTTCAGTTGCTGTATTTTATGGGAATTTTTAATTGATACTCTACAGTTGGGTTTTCTGGGGTGTATTGGGGACTCGGTGTTTCGATCGGAAAGTTTAACTCCGTCTATGTGTTTTCCGGATAATTTTTGAATATGTTAAAAAGTTCGACCGGATATAAATACCCACTTTTTCCCCTGCCGGGAAATTTCTAAATGTTGGATCTTTCCGTAGTTTGAAAACGTTCTAAGTAGTGCAAGTAACGCGATGGTCTCTCTAGAAGACAACAAACCTTAACTGCCCTTTGAACCTTCAGGTTTGGGGCAGTACGGCGTGCCACATGTGAGGCGTTGGCTTGACCCTTCTACAGCTGGACCGTTGGTACTGAGGCATGAACTGGATGTTTTTAAACTTATTTCATGTGTTGAGCTATTTCGGGAAAACTTGGGTGTTTGAATGTTCGATCGGAAAGTTTAACATTTTCTATTTATCTAGAATGTGATACAATATTTGGAATCCACATGTAGTTATGAGATAACTGATTTGGATGTTATAAACATAGCAGTTTAGTCTCACTTGATCGGTTGCCACGGAATTTTGATGTGATCAAAAGTCCGTCGCAATCTCGTAGCGTACGAGAATACTCGCCGGGTAAACTTAATAGACAGCCTCACTCCATAGCCCCAACCAAGTGACTGTAGGATAACCCCGTCGCCGAAAGCATCCGTCCGGATGCTCACGGCAGCGGTGTTCCGCCTCAGTGCACTTCGTCGACGGCATCGGGGGTGCGGCCGTCTACTGAAGTTTGCGACGAGCATTCGATCAAAATGTCGGGAATCTTGTTGAATTGCCCGACTTGATATTGAAAAGATTTTTCGATAATGAGACTAAAATGCGGGGTTTATAATTGTTAGGCATGCGATGTCTAAGGAATTCATTTGATTAGGCATGCGATGTCTAAAGAGGTTGCGGATTCCAACTGTTGTAGTTTTACACTTTCTTTTCTGTGACCGTAAGTGTAATATGTGATATCGCCGGTTTCGTTGCTATATGTCAACGACAATTGGGATAGGCATGTTTACTTACGTTGATGACATGTGATGTTATGTGTTGCTGGATATGTTATATTGGATAGATAGCCGGGTTTTTTTATGTGAGATGAATGTTTTTCATTTTCATTCATGTAAAAACTTGTATGTAATATTCTTTTATTGGGGCACTTCCAGGTTGTGGAAGATGTCACCCTTTGTATATTATTTACTTTTCCGCACTAGGATAGACCCAAGGAGGGGAGCACAAGTAACCGGGTTCTGGAGTCCAGTGGGAGACCAACTCGAGGAGTCGAGTCCGGGTCTCCTAACTCTAGAATTGGTAGGGTTGCTTGCCGCTCTCGTAGGGGTCTAGGGGTGTGGGTTTGGCTATTCATCGCGACTGTGGAATCCGTGTTTTATACTGGCTCGTACTAAAAACACGGACGTCCTAGTATATCCAATATTTCATATATGTTTCTTCTGCTGCGATATCTGTGTTGTGATCATGTGATGTTCTGTGATGGATACTGTATATAGTATATATGATATATTATATAGGCGTTACTTATGTTTTACACCTGTGCTAGCCCTGCCCTGCTCTGCCGTTAGTTACCTAACCTAACGGTGCACTAGGGGACATCGAGGCGAATGCGGATGGCATAAGTGTACGTCGTATTTATCTATGATGTTTAGGTACTTAAATGATGGGACTTCATTAATATGATTAATGAAAGAAAAAGAAACCTAAGATGTTGTGGGATCGAATTTCAAAAATAAAACAGGTAGCTACAGTTCTTGCTTTGCACAGCGGTATATATGATATATCCTACACCTTATTCGATGAGGAAAGGGCCGACGATCCCTTCACCGGGAGTGACCCCTTTAGCAATAACTGGCAGATGCTACAACCCTCGGTTTGTCTTTTGATTGCTTCTATAGTTTTTGCTTTGCACAGCGGTATATATGATATATCCTGCACCTTATTCGATGAGGAAAAGGCCGACGATCCCTTCACCGGGAGTGACCCCTTTAGCAAAACTAGAAAAGCCTCAAAAACACTCTATTTTAAAATTATTTGATTCTACAACGATATAAAGTTCATTACGCAAAAGGTTTTCTTAAAAACCTGTCGTAGCCCTCCGTCATTTCAGATAAGTAATAGTTAGTATTCGTGCTGCGTTTGTTGACTCAGTCAAGGCGTAGTGTGCGGTAGCCGATTAGTGCTTATCTGCATAGCATATGATGCGATTGGATTAGGGTAGTCGTGCGGCCTTGTTGACTCAGTCAAGGGTCGTGCGGGTGGGTTTAATTCAATCGAGAAATGACGGGTTGAACTTTACTTGCGGTCTATGGTTTGTTGACTCAGTCAAGGTCATAGATCGCTTGGGGCAAAATTATCGGGAATTTCAAGTGTTGAAATTTGCAATGAGATTGCATACCTTCTATGAGATAGTTGGATCCCGATACCCGCTGCGAGTAAGAGTTACTCCTGGAAGATTTTTACACATTACAATTAGCCGATCAAGTAGGTGTCTAGAAAGGTGTTAACGAGGTTACGCCTCTGGGAAAACGAGGTTTACATTAATTAGGTTCGTGCGAAAGCACGGGGGACCTCCCTTAAAGTACCGACACTGGCCTGGCTGAAAGATTGGCGAACTTGTAGCGTGTAATTAATCCCGGCTAGTCTTTCCTTTTAGGGTTTGAAGGAAGATTTGATAAAAACAGTGGGAGCCATCCTGATTAGATAAAATAATAACCAATCTATTCTTGCAAGAGCGCACGCAGAGTGTTTTCTTCTCTCTCTCTCCAGGTAGCGACCATATCACGCCTTAATCAAGATAATAATACGGATATATTGACCGAACCCTCTTGTTATACTGAGCTGGGGAACGTTGGTCCCGCTCCAACTTATAATTGTTATAAGACAGAGCAGGAAATTGGGGAATACCAGAATTCCTATGCCGCCCAAACGAAGAAAGTGCATATGATGCATCTCCTTCAGGTGTGTTCATTACAAAGAACTGTTTCTCTGTATCCTCTACGTCCTGGGTATTTGATACCGGATCAGGATCCCGCATATGTAATTTGTTACATGGGCTACAGAAAGGTAGAGAACTGAGAACGGGTGATAAGTTTCATGAGACAGAAAACGGGGCAAGTGTTGCAGCCAAGTCTGTTGGTCACTGTCACCCTGTATTACCAATACATTGATTCTGAACGAATGTTATTAGATACCGAACCTGATATACAAAATCATATCAGTCTCTTTATTAGTAAAGAAATGATAAAATTTTGTATAGTTGGATAATGTTTTGAACATTTCCTCTATCAAAAGTTGATCGGTTCAGGCACGTTATCTAAAAGCATTGAAGTTCTAAATCAAATTACAGTTCTTAGTATACAGAACACACACAAGAGGAAGAGTTCAGAAATGAACGAATCCTTCTTGAGGCATTGTAGACTAGGTCATATCAATGCGACTCGACTGGCTGAAGTTACATTTAGATGCATATTTAAATTAGTTTGAATTTACATCTTGTGAAACTTGCCGGTCATGTCACAAAGATACGATGACCATAGCTCTGTTTATTGGAAACAGAGAAAGAGTTAGTGAACTCTTGGGATGATACATGTTGATGTATGTAGGTCCCCTGTCTACACATGCCAAGACCGGTTCTTTGTACTTCATTACATTCTCTGATGATCTCTCAAGATTCAGACATATGTTCCTGTTGAAACACAAGTCCGAACCTTTTGAGATATTCACAGAATATAAGTTAGAAGTAGAGAACCAATACGGGTATAAGTATTATGTCCTTTGATGAGATCAAGGAGGAGAATAATTGTGCATAGAATTCCTGGACTATTCTAAAGGAGAATGAGATTCTCTCTCAGCATTACTCCTCCGTATACACCACAGCACGTCGGTGTATCGGGGCGGAGCAATCACACCCTATATGATAAGGTGTGCTCTATGATGAGTACTACTAAGTTACCTATTTCCTTTTGGGAGTTATGCACTTGTGAAGTTGCATACCTATTGAATAGGTTTCAAATCAAATCAGTTGCCTACCACTCCATATGAGATATGGTATGGGAAGAGCCCATGTCTTAAGCTAGTTAAGATTTGGGGTTGACCGGCCTATGTCTAAAAGCAAAATCCGGACAAGCTCGAGGCAAGATCTGTTATGTAGAACTGGAAATGTTCCAGCTATACAAACTGCAGCTGATGATTTGAAAGAACCAAAGGATTCAATAGTTACCAACGAACCTCAGCCTCTCCGCCGATCTAGTAAGGTTCCTCACCCGCCTGAGAGATACTTCGGTTTCTCTATGACAGTGGGAGCGAGGATTGCATCATGAGATGATGACCCAACTAGTTTCGAGCTGGCCATCAGGAGTGGGACTCTGTAAGAATGGCTGGATGCTTAATGATCTGAGATGGAATCCTTATACACCAACAAAGTATGGACTTTGGTTGCTATATCTGAAGGGTTAAATCCCCATCAGGAGAAAGTATATCTTGAGAAGATTACTTGGTGTAGATGGAAAAGTTGAGACTTTCAAAGCTAGACTTGTTAAAGTTTTTCGTCATCGACCAGGCGTGGATAATGATGAAACCTTCTCAAGTAGCTATGCTTAAGTCCATCCAGATCCTACTTGCCACGGCTACATACCATGACTACGATATCTGGCAGTTGGGTGTCTGACTGCTTTTCTAAATGATGTTTTAGAAGAGAGCGTCTGTAAGTACACAGCCAGAGGGCTTCGTAGACAGTGGGAGCAGCGGAAACGTGTACAAGATGCTTTATAGGATAAAGCAGGCATCGCGGAGTTGGAACGTCTGTTTTGATGTAGTAGTCAAAGAGTTTGATATCATCAAAATGGTAGATGAACCTTGTATAAACAAAAAGGTAGTAGGGAGTTTGGTAACGATCCTCGTAGAGTACGTGGATGATATACTCTTGATAGGGAAGGAGTTTCCTATACTACGCTCGATCAATCTCCGCTTATCACAATAATTCTCCACATAGGATCAAAGTGATACCTACTAAATCCTGGGTTTTGGATCTATGAGATAGATCTAAATGGATGTCAGGATTCTCACTAGATGTAGTGAGATGGTATCAATCGATCCTGGGGAGAATCACTGGAAGTGTTCCAGTGTGATGAGAACGACTGAATGTCAGTCACAGGCATTGTCTTTACCCTTGGTAATGGGACGGTATGTTGGAAGAGTTCCAAGTTAGATACCGTGGCTTACTAGACGATAAAGGCAGGATACATCGCTACTTAAGATTCTACCAAAGAGGCTGTTTGGGTGTATATTGGTTCATTAGATGAACTAGGTTCCTACCATTGTGTGACAATGGAAGTGTGGCTTTGGCCCGGGAACCCCGGTCCCATCAGTGACCCAGACATAATCTAAGGCAGTATCACCTGATCATGGAGATGGTTGATCTCCAGGGTGATCGAGGTTAGGAGAACAGACTCAGAGGACAACACGGCGGATCCACTCACAAAGGCCTTTTCCCAGAGAGAGACTATTATGGGATGGTTGAGTGTGAGATACTACAACCACTGCTATCAGATGGCCCTAGTGCAAGTGGGAGATTGTTAGTTATATGTATGCCCTAGAGGCCATTACTATACATAGCATGTATATTGTAGTGGATGCTTGGACATATATAGGGAGGACTTTCTTGCTTGACATGATAGTATGCTATCTGGTTGCTCTTTACCTTAACGTGTACACTGATTGTCTCTCTGTTACATGTTGGTAAAGCCCTTAGGATGTGTACTTGACTACTTGGACTATGATGCGGATCATACTAGTGGGGACATGGTAGTCCAAAAGTACATCCTTCAAGGTCCCTAGTCGTAGGTGTATCGAGACGGGGCATCGATATACCAGAGTAGACTAGCGTATACCTTCTCGACCCATACAGATGGGCGATGGATGATCCCATATCCATTGGTGTTTGACATCAGAGATGATATACGGGTGCTCAGTGGAGACTGGGTACACTGGACGGACTCGCCGAGAACTCCCAGATGGTATTATACCTTACGTCAGATGGCAGTTCTCTTGTGACACTGGTACGGGTTAGTCTGTTGACCCGAGATCGTCATAGAGTCTTGTGTGGTTCCCACTGTGCTTTGATTTCCACCTTACCACGTCCAAGAGGGCGTGCAAAACGGTGGTTTTTGGGTACAGTCCCGAATCACATGGAGGCAATGAGCGATAGGAGGGGATTCGTCTCTCCCGGTATAGGGAGTTGATGTTGCGCTGTGTTCGATTGGCTATAATCGGAAATCCCTGGCCAGGGTTGCTGAGATTTACTGGTAAGTGTTACCTGTAGTTTCTCGAACTGTTATAGACCTCATATCGACACGACTTATCGAGCTACTGGGGTCTGACGTTTACCACCCCTAGGCGAGATATGCGACATATCAGACGATCAGACCGGACTGTACGGTAAGTGTTACTGGTTGGATTCACAGGAGTGTGAGCGGGCTTGCTCGTTGATCTTCTGATCGCTCAATACCCGGGTGGCCGTTACGTTTAGCAGACCGCTTACGGCTTATGGGTGTTTGATATGATCATCACCTGCTGCCGGCGTATTGACGAGTCTTTAGAGTCCTACACAGAGGTTTCCTGGCTCAAGCAAAACGAAATAGGAGCGCATATGAGATATGTGCGGGACCGAGAATAATACCAGTATGTGATACTGTATTCTATTCTCACGATGAATATATCGATTGGTTGTATGCGATATAACCTAGTTATCGAATCGATGATTGATTCGATAAGTCGATACATTGGATATTAGTCGGTCATATGCGATATGACCGGATCGTTAAATCAAGTGTTGATTTAATGATTTAATGTATAATTATATATTTGATATATTACTTTGCATTAACTAGTATTGGTTCACTTAAGATGGATTTTCTCACTTGATGTGCACATTGTATATATGATATAGTTTTGTGCACTAGTTTGTATCATGTTTAATGATACATGCAAACTTGGGTGTGTATGATTAAACCATGGTTATGTTAATGGTTAGGGTTTTGATTTACTTATTTATTTATTTTCTATATTCTTTTTGGCAAAGGAAAAAGAAATGGTGGCTTCTTTTGGATTTACATTGAAGCTTCATGAAGCTTTGAAAAGTTCAACCATTTTTGTTTCTTTTGCCTAACCTAACCATTCACCTAACCCTAGTTTATTCTCTACACTTAACCATGGTTTCTTAATGATAACCATCACTTTATTTTGTTTTCATTATGATTATTCTTTTTCATTCTTCTTCTTCAAGATGAAGAAAGAAAAGCTTTCTACAAAATTTCAAGTGATGCATCCAAGTGAGAAATCCAAATCCAAAGTGAACCCACTTCCTATTTCTTCATCCTCTACCACTTGCCATGTAGTATAGGGTGTTTTCTTCACAAGTTTCATGACTTGGTGAAGTTGGAGCTCGAGTTAGAGTTGCCTCGATGTAGATTATCTTCGGCATCGAAGTCATCGACCTAGCCCGATCATTTCTTTGATGAAACCACCGCGAGAGTCCGGGATCCGATGATCGCAACGGAGAGACATCATCACGGAGCTAAGGAAGTGGAGCACCAGATCTACAAAGGTTGTATTTCCATTCACTTTAGAGTAAAGTTGTTTACTAGCTTGCATGTTTCGCCTAAACTCTAGTCAACGATCGCATTAGGGTTTCTCGGCACCGGAAATTTTTGAATTTGGCATGGTTGATGCCTTGTGGAACCTCCTTAGAGTGTCTAGGAACCCTACACGAACACTGGCTTCCGAGGCTGGTTGGCGCTAGGACCTCTCATCCCTTGCTTATTTCGGTTAGCCGAAGTGTTGAAAGATTCAGAATCATCGGAGTTTCCGCCTTTGCGATTATCGTCCTTTCGGTTTCTCCAGGACCTATTGTTATTTTGGAAATCCGAGGAGGACTCCTGCTTTGAGCGCTCTAGCATCTGAACTTTCCGGGTCAGCTCTTGTAATGTATTGAGACCCGCGGTGCATAGAAACGGGGCCATCCAATTGTTGAGATTTCCGACGAGGAGGCTGACAGATTGGTCCTGCTCTATCGGCGGTTCGCATTTAACGGAGAGATTGCGCCATCGGGTTATAAAATCCGTGCTACTTTCGTTGTTCTTGATCTTGGTCCTTACGAGCTCGGCAATGGTGATCTTATCGCTGACGCTCATGAACCTTTATCGAAACAAAGATTCCATTTGGACGAAAGTAGTAATGGAGCCATTCGGTATGCTCGCGTACCAGTCGAAAGCAACATCGGTCAAGCTATTAACGAACTGGTGGAGGAGAAGCGCATCGTTGCCCCCAGTATTCCCGCATGAGGCTTTGATGTGGGCGATGTGCTGATTCGCATTTCCCGTCCCATCGAATCTTCCGAATTTGGGGATGACATAGCCGCTAGGAAATTCTACCAGATCATATTGAGCAGGATATGGTCTCCCGCTACTGCTAACATCTTTTTGTGCTTCAGCTTCGGCTACCAGTGTTTTGACTTTGCTGGCAACCAAATCCATGATTTGATCTTGAGTTAGCGGGCTACTGTCATCGGTAGCTAAGACATTTCCCGAGATAGGATGCGACTGACTTTCGTGCGGTCCGCCCACTCTTGGATTTGAGGGAATAGGTGTCGGCTGCCTTGGAACACCGTTTCCTGGTTCACGAGCAGAGCCCTGCGCTTGATTGGGCGGCTGAGAAGCAAGTTGGGCCGTAAGCTGTAAGACGACGTTCGTCAAGTCATCAATTTTGGAGTAGAGTTTGGCCATCTCCTTGTCTTTTCTTCTGAGCTATTTTCGGAGCTCTTGGAGAAGTTGCTGCTCTACGTTCTTGGGACGAAAGATTGGTTCATCTTCGCTTTCCGAGCCCGACTCCTTATGAACCGAAGGGTCTTTCCGCCTGTTATCCTCATCGAGAAGGTTTTCATCACCCAGCGGAGGCGGCTGTTCTTGGGAAGCGACAGCTATATTCACACCAGGTTGGATTTGAGATGTGGTGGCTCCATCCTTGCTTTTGCTACGAAGGTTATCGCTTGGACGCGTGCCCACCATGTAGACAGTGTGGATAACACATTCAGCCATCCACTCATCTTTGGCGGGGTAACCGTATTCCTCGAACCTCATACAGTTCAGCCTAGCAGGTGCCCTAGCCCTTTTGTTGGCTCTATACCTGAGCCTTTTCTGCCTTAGCTTCTTAATTTTAAAGGCTTGGCGGGCATCTTCTTCCTGGGAAGCCACCGTGAGTCGATTAGCGGGGAGCTTAGAAAAGACACCCGATCAAGCAGTTGTTAGAGGCACCGCCGGAGCTTGCTCGAGACGCCTTGTGGCCTTGTTGGTGTTGATGTCCTTGCCCCCAGCTGGGGCCAAGGAGAGTCGTTCAAACACCGACTTGCGTTTGAGTTGGGGCATCGTCGAAACCATTACATTTGGCCTCTTCCCTTTTAAGACCGGTTTGTCCGTTACCGGAGCTTGAGGAGCTGGGATGGCGTTAGCCGACACGAACATGATAGAGCCAAATGGTAGCGTCTCCTCCTCCCATTGTCGCCCGGGACTTGTCGGGAGGACCGTCCTGGAGTCTATCTTCATTGTGTAGGAGACGAGAGTCGTGCTGAGAGCTAAGATCATCCTTGGAAACATTATTGAAAAGTGATTGCTTGAAGACCTGCATGATAAAGCAATATTTTAGTATAAATATAGACATGTATATTGATTGAGTTCGCATGAACGTTTAACCTGAAATATGGGAGGAGAGATAGGTCCCACCGGGCGTGCCAGAATCTGTAGGGTATTTTTCGTCACCCCATTGAGATGGGAATACGCGCGTGCTTGTCAGGCGTACTACAGATCCCCCTGCCTAGGGTAGGCGGGGGTTTATTGATTGTGGGGATCCGAATCTCCAGCAGCCGCGGACTAAGTTGCCGTTAATTACCCCTCGTCTTTGGGGCAAGGGAACCTCCGATTAACGGGTTAAACTGGTCATACGAACTCAATGTGCAGTGTACGTGAGTGTTGTTTTGGAAGGGGGGTTTGGATATATCGGGAGCCACGCAGAGTTTTCACGGGGGTCCAAAGGATGCGTGGGGCCAGCGCTTTGAGCGCAAGAGCGCTAGCGCGCCACGTGTCGGCACGTGTGCACTTTGCGCTTGAGCGCAGGACGCTGGAGTGCAAGCGCGCCTCGTGTCGGCATGTGGGCGCTTTGCGCTTGAGCGCAGGGTGCTGGAGCGCAAGCGCGCCACGTGTCGGCACGTGGGCGCTTTGCGCTTGAGCGCAGGGCGCTGGAGCGCCAGCGCGCCACGTTTCGGCACATAGGCGCTTGGCGCTTGAAAGCTTGGGCGCAGGCGAGAAAAAGGGGGCTTTTAGTCCCAGAACCAGAAGCTATGCTTCAGAAAAGAAATATTATATATATATATATGGAGTTAAACTCCTAGGATGTTTTGAAGCTGATGAAGGGCTTCTCCCCTTGAGCCCTAGTTCTTCCCCAAAGTGGGGTTTCTGGAGATGAGTCCCCTTCTTCTTCCTTTATTTGGCCGGACCTTGAAGATCAAGAGATGTGAGATTTTAAAGATCTCTTCTTTTTAAGATCTAATGACAGATCCAAGTTCCCCTTTATGGGTTTTTTGGTGAAAATCTATTTAGTTTTGGAAAAGAAAGAGTAAAACTCTTGATTTAATTCAAAAGAAAGAAGAAAGTTTGGAACCCTCAGAAAGGGGAAAGAGGCACAAACCCTAGGTTTATTGAGAGAATGGAAAAAGTCTTTTTTTATTCATCATCATTTTGACTTATATAGGCTTACATATTTACATATAGCCCCTTGGGCTTTGCAAAAATAACATTTTGCACATCCCATGGCTCATGTGCCATTTCATTTTTGCACATAAGTTATGGGCTTACAAAATATTGGCTTTATGCCCATTTTGCATACATTCATGTATATAAAAAAAATTACATAAAAATTATTTATTACATGATTTATATTTTGGCATGGAGGAGGCTGTCCGCGGGCTCGACTTGGGCATGGGCCCGCTTGACCTGGGCTTGAGCCCACCTGGTTTGGGGTTGACCTTGACTTTGACTCGGTCAACCGGAGTGCAAATTTTGACCCCAACAAACTCTACTTCCGACAAGTTTTGAAAAGAGAACTTTTTAAGATGAAAGAATAGAATAAGAAGTGGGACTTAGTAGCTATAAATAGAGAGGGGAGGTATAGGAAGAAGTTGGTAGCTTTGTGGAGTCGCGGGGTAGCCGGAAACGTCTTGAATCCTTGCCGAAAAGTGACCTTGGGCTAACTCGACTTGTACTCTTCTTTTACTTATGAAATTTTGAGAATTTTTGACAACAGATTTCAGAATGAAGAGGGCCAGGGTGTTGTATTTATATGATGAAATTAGGGTTTAGGGATTGAAGAGAGAATTAAAATTGCATTAAAATTGGATTTAAAGCTCCATTTTTAATTCTCTGTTAATTTTTAGGGAAAACAAACAGTATGGGGATAATGGGGTTGGCCAAGGGTTTTTGTGTGCAGAGAATGGGGCCATTCCCTATAGAGAGGATCGACGGTGCCGGCCGTATGCTCAATCTCGCCGGCCTAATGAAGGAGTTGGGTGCTGGGATTTGAGCCACGTGTCCTCGGCTGTATTAATACAATTTTGCACATATTTGATTTTCTGTGACTTTTCATTTTATGTATGTTGCATGTGTAAACTTTTGGTCTTCCAAAAAGTTTAAAAGAAAAATCAGTAAAAATAATATGTGGCTGATGGGATTCAAACACAGAGGCTTTGTCACAGCAGTGCAAGGCTTTACCAATGAGCTATAAGTGTTTTCTTGCTTTTCTTAAACAAATTAAATTTATAAGTTGTGCTCAGGTTAGAAAACTCCATTCTGTACATTAACTTTTAAAAATTTTCGTACAGTGAAATTCGAGTCGTTACATTATACTCTCCTTACAAAAATTTTGTCCTCGAAATTTACATTCACATAAGGACTAATTTACAAATAGGAAAGGGTATCTTGCACGCATGTCATCTTCTTTTTCCCACGTTGATTCTCCTAGTGAATCATTACTCTACATCACTCGGACCAAGTTTATTTACTTATTCCGAAGTGTCTTCACTTTCCTATCCAGGATCTCAACGGGTTGCTGCTCACAGGATAGATCTATCTGTATAGTGAACTCGGAGTGATCAAGGATGTGGCTGGGGTCTCTCACATATCTTCGAAGCTGGGATATGTTGAACACGTTGTTCACTCCTTTTAATGAGGGTGCTACTGCCAAACGGTATGCCGCTTCTTCGACTCGTTCGAGTATGTCGAACGATCCAATAAATCTTGGACTGAGCTTACCCCTCTTGCCAAAGCGAATTATTCCACAGTTTGGAGAGATCTTTAAGAACACATGATCTCCCGCCTGGAACTCCAGATGTCGGCACTTTGCATCAGCCCAGTGCTTCTATCTGTCTTCGGCTATGCGCATTCTTTCCCTGATCGTGCGAACTACGTCCATAGTTGTCACTATCATCTCTGTTCCAAGGAGTTCCCTATCTCTGATGTCATCCCAACTTAATGGTGATCGACACTTCCTTCCATAGAGAGCTGCAAAGGGTATCATTCCAATACTCACTTGGTAGCTGTTGTTGTATGAAAACTCTACAAAATGTAGGTGATCTTCCCATGATCCTCCGAAGTCTAATATACACACTCTTAGCATATCTTCAAGGATCTGAATTGTTCGCTCAGACTGTCCATCTTTTTGTGGATGGTAAGCTGTGCTGAAGTTTAGACTCGTTCCCAAGCTAGCTTGCAGACTCTGCCAAAACTGCGATCGGAATCTGGTGTCATGATCGAAAACAATGCGAACCGGTACTCCATATAATCTCACAATCTCCTGCATGAGTTCATGGGTATCAGAGATAGTACACATTGAAAAGTTAAATCTTACTTAGATTCAGACTTACCACCATGTATTTCTTTGCTAGTGTCTCGGTAGATTGGCCAACTCGAAATGGGATGAAGTGAGGCAACTTTGTTAGTCGATCCACAATAACCTATACTGCGTCGTTACCTTTCGTGCTGTGAGGAAGAGCAGTCACGAAGTCCATGGTAATGTGCTGCAATTTCCATTCTGGGATAGATAACGGTTAAAGTAAACCAGCAGTCCTGTAATGTTCAGCCTTTACTTGCTGACACACCAAACATTTAGCTATGCTTCTGGCTACTTCACGCTTCATTCTATGCCACCAGTAATGTTGTCGTAGATCTTTGTACATTTTTACACCACCATGGTGTACTGAATAAGGAGAGCTATAAGCTTATTTCATCAACTCTTCCCAAATAGAACCTTATGGTACACACAATCTGCTTCCATATCTCAAAGATCTGTCTTCGTGAATGATGAAGTCTGTTTGTAGTCCACTTTCTACTTGTTCTCGGATCTTTTGCAACTTGGCATCACTTGTTTGAGCTGCTTTGATCTGATTGACAATAGTAGACTGAACTTGTAAGTTCATCAAATACGAAGCGTTACCTGGCATAACCACTTCTATCTCTATTCCGTGCAAATCTTGTTGTAGCTTCCATTGGGCGGTGAGATTCATTGTTAATGGTTGGCGACAGAGTGCATCAGGAACTACATTCACATTTCCTGGATGATATTGTAGGTTGATGTCGAAGTCCGCCATGAGTCTAACTATCTTCTCTGCCGCATGTTCAACTCCTTCTGAGTAAATACATACTTCAGACTTTTGTGGTCCGTGTAAATATCTATTCGTTCTCCAAGAAGATAGGGGCGCCAAATCTTAAGTGTAAAGATAACGGCTACCAACTCCAAGTCATGTATTGGAGAGTTGCGCTCATCAACTTTTAGCTGTCTTGATGCGCAGGCTACAACTTTTCTATGCTGGTGTAGAACGCATCCTAATCCCTTACCGGATGCATCGCAATGCATAACGAATCCTCCAGATTGGTCTGTTATTATGAGAATAGGTGTTGATGTCAATCTTGACTTGAGTTCTACAAAAGCTTCTTCATATGCTTCTGACCATGTGAATACTTCATCTTTGCGTGTGAGCTTGGTCAGGGATGCTGCAATTTTCGAAAAGCCTTCAATAAATCTTCGGTAGTATCCTGCTAAACCCAAGAAACTTTGAATGTCCTTCACTGTCTTTGGTGTCGACCATTCGCTTACTGCTGATATTTTAGCTGGATCTACGGAGATTCCTTCTCCTAAAACGATGTGCCCGAGAATCCCGACTTGATCTAGCCAAAATTCGCACTTACTGTACTTGGCATAGAGTTGATGTTGTCGCAAAGTCTCCAGGACAATTCGTAAATGTTCAGCGTGTTCTTTCCGACTCTTTGAATACACCAGGATATCTTCAATGAATATAACAACAAACCTGTCTAGGTACTCTCGGAAAACTTGGTTCATCAGATTCATGAATATGGCTGGTGCATTGGTCACTCCAAATGGCATCACGAGATATTCATAATGACCATAGCGAGTCCTGAATGCCGTCTTCGGAATATCAGATTCTTTGAACTTCACCTGATGAAAACCCGAACGAAGATCTAACTTGTAGAAAACGCAAGACCCACTTAGCTGATCAAACAGATCGTTGATGCGCGGTAGTGGATACTTTTTCATTATCGTCACTTCGTTCAGAGCCCTATAATCAACACACATTCTGTATGAATCTTCTTTCTTCTTCACAAGCAAAACTGAAGATCCCCAACTTGAAGTGCTGGGATGAATCCATCCTTTCTTCAGAAGTTCGTCTAATTGAGTACGGATCTCCTTCAATCCTTTTGGACTTAACCGATATGGTGCTTTGATCACAGGTTGTGCATCAGGTACTAAGTCAATACTGAATTCAAGATCTTGATCGAGAGGCAAACCTGAGATATCCTAAGGAAATACATCTTCGAACTCTCGAACTACCTATGGCTTGTCTTCTTTTGCTAGTAGTGTTGCAACCACTGCCTTCTTCGGTTTAGATTTGTAAGTACTAGGCTCCAGGGTACGGTTTCCACTTTTGAAATAAAAGACTGGATGTTCTAGAATCTAGAACACTACCCTCCTTTGACGACAGACGATGGTAGCGAAAAAAGTTCCTAGCCAGTCCATACCCAAAACTACATCAAAGTTTGGTATATCCAGCACCTTGAAGTTTACATAAAATTCTCTGCTGCAGACGACCACTGGACACAGATTGTATCCCATAGTTGCTTTTAGAACGCTGTTTCCTGAACTGACATTCCAGCTAAATACAAGCGGTTTAACTGGAATAGCATGAGTTCGGACGATCCGTTGCGACATAAAGCAATGTGATGCTCCAGTATCGAAGAGTGCTAGTGCAGGTAGTGAGGCTACTAAGATTGTACCTAAGTTGTGTGGAATATGTTTAGGTATAGGAAAAGATATATATTGATGTATATAAAGATTGAAAAGGTTTTGAAAGAGTGGAAGTTACTAGTGATGACTTGGCCAGTGACTTCAGCTTCTTCCAGAGTCATTGTGAAAGCTTGACGCCTAGGTACATTTCTCTTTGCTGGGGGAGCATTCCTCTGTCCTTAAGGTGGGTTCCTTTGTTCCTGATAGAACTGACGAGGAGGCTGTGCAGGAGGTCCACGAGGAGGTGGAGCTGGGAGAGCAAGACAAGGTGTAGGTGCCTGAATAGCTGGCCGCTACGGAAAGGTGGGTGTTGGTCGAGGTGCAGGAGCTGGGATGAGACGATGTGGGCAATCTCCAATAGAATGAGTGGATGCGCCACAAACTAAGCACAAGCGGTTAGCACGCTTGCAGTCCTTCGCCGGGTGTCCATTCCTCTAGAATTAGAATAAAAGTATGGACTGGGCCGGTTAAATGGTACTCATGGTCTCCTGGGTTACAAACGGTGGCCTGAAAGAGGCTCCTCCTGCTATCTGAGTAGCTGGGCGCTTCACACAGGCAGATTGAGGTCTGCCCTTCTTCTTCACCACTGCCTCATATTTTCGGGCAGCCTTCAGTACAAGGTCGTAGGTTGGGAAATCCCCCGTAGCTAATGTAGCTAGGATCTCCGGGTCCAACCCTTGATGAAATCATCGTGCTCTGATCTCAGCAGTCGGTATGAGGTGTGCCGCAAATCTGTTACGGTCTTGTGTTAGCAATGTAATATATGATATTAGGAAATTGAATATTTAAGACATATCTTACCTGCTAAGCATGGTGAACCTAGCATCATACTCATCCATAGATTTTCTCCACACAGAGCTTTGTTGCAGGTGTAGGGTTCCTAGGCACACTAATGAGGACTCACAAGGCATCAACCATGCCAATTTCAAATTTTACAAGTGCCGAGAAACCATAATACGGATCGTTAACTAGATTTTTAGGCGAAAACGATAACTAGTAAACAACTTTACTAAGTGATAAACGGAAATACAACCTTTGTAGATCCGGTCCACCACTTCCTAAGCTCCGCGATGATGTCCCTCCGCTGTCCAAATCGGATCCCGGACTCTAGTATCGGCTTCATCGGAGAAATGGGCGGGCTAGGTCATCGACTACGATGCCGAAGATGATATACGTCGAGGCATCACTAGATCAAGCTCCCACTTCACCAAGTCATGAAACTTGTGAAGAAAACACCTTATACTACTTGGCAAGAGGTAGAGGATGAAGAAATAGGAAGTGGGTTCACTTTAGAATTGGATTTCTCACTCTTTTTCTCTAGTTGCCATTGATGGAGGCAAGCTTTTCTTCTTTGAAGAAGAAGAAGAAGAAGATGAATATGATAAGTGTTTTGATGAGTATTTTCTAAAAAGAAAATAATATGAATACTTATCATTTTCCAACCATAGTTTGGTGTAGAGAATAAATCATGGTTAGATTGAAGGGTTAGGGTTAAGCATCAAGACAAAATGGTCACTTGGTCAAAGCTTCATGAAGCTTCAATAACAAACAAAGAAAGCCACCATTTTCCCCTTTTTCTTTTCCAAAATAAATAAATAAATAAATAAATAAATGAACAAGAAAATGAAAACCCTAACCATTACACAACCATGGTTTAATCTTTACACAAACCCTAGCATTCATGTATCATCAAACATGATACAATCAAGTGCACAAAAGTATATCACATATACAACTTGTGTACATCTAGTGAGAAAATCCAATTTAAATGAACCAATACTAGTTAATGCAAAGTAATATATCAAATATATAATTATGCATTAAATCATTAAATCAACGCTTGATTTAACGATCCGGTCATATCGCATATAACCGACTAATATCCAATGTATCGGCTTATCGAATCAATCGTTGATTCGATAACTAGGTTATATCACATACAACCATTCGATACATTCATCGCGAGAATTGAATACGGTATCACATACACGCATTATTCTCGGTCCCGCACATATCTCATATGCGCTCCTATTTCGTTTCGCTTGAGCCAGGAAACCTCTATGTAGGACTCTAAAGACTCGTCAATACGCCGGCAGCAGGTGATGATCATATCAAACACCCACAAGCCGCAAGCGGTCTGCTAAACGTAACGGCCACCCGGGTATTGAGCGATCAGAAGATCGACGAGCAAGCCCGCTCATACTCCTGTGAATCCAACCAGTAACACTTACCGTACAGTCCGGTCTGTTCGTCTGATATGTCGCATATCTCGCCTAGGGGTGGTAAACGTCAGACCCCAATAGCTCGATAAGTCATGCCGACGTGAGGTCCATAACAATCGTGAAACTACTGATAACTCTTACCAGTATATCACTGCAACCCTGGCCAGGGATTTCCTGTTATGGCCAGTCGTGCATAGCGCAACATCAACCCCCAATACCGGGAGAGACGAATCCCCTCCTATCGCTCATTGCCTCCATGTGAATCGGGACTGTACCCAAAAACCACCTGTTTGCACGACTCAGTAGAGCCGTGGTAGGGTGGAAATCAAAGCACAGTGGGAGACACACAAGACTCTATGACGATCTCGGGTCAACAGACTAAGCTGTATCAGTGTCACCAGAGAACTGCCATCTGACGTGAGGTATAATACCATCTGGGAGTTCTCGGCGAGTCCGTTCAGTGTACCCAGTCTCCACTGAGCACCCGCATACCATCTCTGATGTCAAACACCAATGGATATGGGATCATCCATCGCCCATCATATGGGTCGAGAAGACATACGCTAGTCTACTCTGGAATATCGATGCCCCGTCTCGATATTCCCACGACTAGGAACATTGAAGGATGTACTCATGGACTACCCAGGCCCCACTAGTATGATCTGCATCATAGTCCTGGAAGTCGAGTACACATCCTAAGGGCTTTATCAACATGTAACAGAGAGACAAAAAGTATACATGTTAAGATAAAGAGCAACCAGATAGCATACTATCATGTCGAGCAAGAAAGTCCTACCTATATATGTCCCAGCATCCACTACAATATACATCCAATGTACAGTAATGGTCTCTAGGGCATACATATAACTAACAATCTCCCACTTGCACTAGGGCCATCTGAAGCAGTGGTTGCAGTATCACATACTCAACCATCCCATATAAGTCTCTCTCTGGGAAAAAGCCATTGTGAGTGGATCCGCCGTGTTGTCCTATGAGTCTACTCTCCTAACCTCGATCATTCTGGAGATCATCTATCTCCATGATCAGGTGATACTGCCTAAGAATATGTCTGGGTCACTGATGGGATCGGGGTTCACGGGCCAAAGCCTCACTTCCATTGTCACACAATGGTAGGAACCTAATTCATCTTATGAACCAATATACACCCAAACTGCCTCTTTGGTAGTATCTTTAATAGCGATGTTACCAGCCTTTATCGTCTAGTTTGCCACGGTATCTAACTTGAAACTCTTCCAACATACCGTCCTTTTACTGAGGGTAAAGACAATGCCTGTGACTGACATTCAGTCGTCCTTATTACCCTTGAACACTTCCAGTGATTCTCCTCAGGATCGATTGATACTATATCACTACATCTAGTGAGAATCCTAGCATCCAATTATATCTATCTCACAGATGAAAACTCAGGATTTAGGAGGTATCACTTTGATCCTATTGGAGAATCCTTGTGATAAGCGGAGATTGACCGAGCGTAGTATAGGAAACCCCTTTCCTATCAAGAGTATGTTGTCCACGTACAATACGAGGATGACCACCTTACTCTCTACTACCTTTTTGTACATACAAGGTTCATCTACCATTTTGATGAAGTCAAACTCTTTGACTACCACATCAAAACAGACGTTCCAACTCCGCGATGCTTGCATTATCATGTAAAGCAACTTGCACACGTTTCCGCTGCTCCCACTGTTTACGAAGCCCTCTAGCTGTCTTCTTATAGACGTTCTCTTCTAAATCATTATTTAGAAAAGTAGTCATGGCACCCAACCGCCAGATATAGTAGTCATGGTATGTAGCCGTGGCAAGTAGGATCCGGATGGACTTAAGCATAGCCACTGGAAAAAGGTATCATCATTATCCATGCCTGGTCGATGACGAAAACCTTTAACAAGTCTAGCTTTGAAAGTCTCAACTTTTCCATCTACACCAAGTAATCTTCTCAAGATATACTTGCTCCTGATGGGGATTTAACCCTTCAGATATAGCAACCAAAGTCCAAACTTTTTTGGTGTACATGGATTCCATCTCAGATCGCTAAGTATCTAGCCATTCTTACAGAGTCCTTACTCTCGATGACCTGCTCGAATCTAGTTGGGTCATCATCTCATGATGCAATCCTCGCTCCCACTGTCATCGAGAGACCGAAGTATCTCTCAAGCAGGTGAGGAACCCTGCTAGATCGGCGGAGAGGCTGAGGTTCGTCGGGAACTATTGAATCCTTTGGTTCTGTCAAATCATCAGCTGCAGTTTTGTATAGCTGGAACCTTTCCAGTTCTACAGAACTGACCTTGCCTCGATCTTGTCCGGATTTTGCTTTTGACATAGGCCGGACAATCCCAAATCTTAACTTACTTAAGAGATGGGCTCTTCTCATACCATATCTCATATGGAGTGGTAGGCACTGATTTGATTCGAACCTAATTCAATAGGTATGCAGCTTCTCAAGTGCACAACCCCAAAAGGAAATAGGTAACTCAGTAGTACTCATCATAGAGCACACTATATCCAATATGGTGCGATTGCTCCACCCCGATATATCGTTGTGCTGTGGTGCATTCAGAGGAGTAATACTGAGAGAGAATCTCATCTTCTTTTAGAATATCCAAGAATTCCATGCACAAGTATTCTCCTCCCTGATCTTATCATAGGACATAATACTTATACCTGTATTGGTTCTCTACTTCTAGCTTATATTCTGTGAATATCTCAAAAGGTTCGGACTTGTGTTTCAACAGGAACATATGTCTGAATCTTGAGAGATTATCAGAGAACGTAATGAAGTATAAAGAACCAGTCCTGGCATTTGTAGACAGGAGACCTTACATACATCATCATGTATCAGTCCCAAGAGTTCATTAACTCTTTCTCTGTTTCCAATAAGCAGAGCTATGGTCATCTAATCTTTGTGACATGACTGGCAAGTTTCATAAGATGTAAATTCAAACTGATTTAAATATGCATCTAAAAAGTAACTTCAGCCAGTCGGGTCGCATTGATATGACCTAGTCTACAATACCTTAAGAAGGATTCGTTCATTTCTGAACTTTTCCTCTTGTGTGTGTTCTGTATACTAGGAACTGTAGTTTGATTTAGAACGTCAATACTTTTAGATAACGTGCCTGAACTGATCAACTTTTGATATAGGAAATGTTCAAAACATTATCCATCAATACAAAATTTTATCATTTCTTTACTAATAAAGAGATAGATATGATTTTGTATATCAGATTCGGTATCTAATAGCATTTTGTTCAGAATCAATGTATTGGTAATACAGGGTGACAGTGACCAACAGACTTGGCTGCAACACTTGCCCCGTTTTCTGTCTCATGAAACTTATCACCCGTTCTCAGTTTTCTACCCTTTTGTAGCCCTCTGTAACATGATTACATATCTGGGATCCTGATCTAGTATCAAATACCCAGGATGTAGAGGGTACTGAGAAAACAGTTATGTATAATGAACACACCCGAAGGAGATGCATCATATGCACTTTCTTCGTTTGGGCGGCATAAGAATTCTGGTATTCCCCTAATTCCTGTTCGGTCTTATAACAATTATAAGTTGGAGCGGGACCAACGTTCCCCAGCTCAGTATAACAAGCGGGTTCGGTCAATACATCCGTATTATTATCTTGATTAAGGCATGATATGGTCGCTACCTGGAGAGAGAGAGAAGAAAACACTCTGCGTGTGCTCTTGCAGGATTAGATTGGTTATATATTTTATCTAATCAGGATGGCTCCCACTGTTTTTATCAAATCTTCCTTCAAACCTTAAAAGGAAAGACTAGCCGGGATTAATTACACTCTACAAGTTCGTCAATCTTTCAGCCAGGCCAGTGTCGGTACTTTGAGGGAGGTTCCCCGTGCTTTCGTATAGACCTAATTACAGTAAACCTCGTTTTCCCAGAGGCGTAACCGCGTTGACACCTTTCTAGACACCTACTTGATCGGCTAATTGTAAAGTGCAAAACTCTCCCAGGAGTAACAATTACTCGCAGTGGGTATCGGGATCCAACTATTACATAGAAGGTATGCAATCTCATTGCAAATTTCAACACTTGAAAATCCCGATAATGGTTTTTACCCCTAGCACCTATGACCTTGGCTAAGGTCAACAAATCATAGGTACTAGTCAAGTTCTACCCATCATTTCGTGATTAATTAGACCCACCCACATGACCCTTGGCTAAGGTCAACAAAGCCACATGACTGTCCTAACTAATCGCATCATATGCTGTGTAGGAAGACATCACTTAGCTACCGCACACTACGCCTCGGCTATGGTCGACAAACGTAGCACGAATACTAAGTACTCTACTTCCTAAAATGACGGAGGGTTGCGAATGGTTTTTAAGAAAACCTTTAACGCTTTGAACTTGATCTCGTTGCGGAATCAAATGGTTTTAAATGGAATGTTTTTGAGGCTTTTCTAGTTTTGCTAAAGGGGTCACTCCCGGTGAAGGGATCGTCGGCCCTTTCCTCATCGAATGAGGTGCGGGATATATCATATATATCACTGTGCAAAGCAGAAACTATAGAAACGATCAAAAGACAAACCGAGTTTGTAGCATCTGCCAGTTATTGCTAAAGGAGTCACTCCCGGTGAAGGGATCTCGGTCCTTTCCTCATCGAATAAAGTGCAGGATGTTCTACGAGGAACACCGCGATGCAAAGCAAGAACTGTAGCTACCTGTTTTTATTTTGAAATTCGATTCCACAACATCAATTAGGTTTATTTTCTTTCATTAATCTCATTAATGAATATCCCATCATTTAAGTCCACCTAAACATCACAGATAAATATAACGTACGCTTATGCCATCCGCATTCGCCTCGATGTCCCGTCTGCACCGTTAGGTTAGGTAACTAACGCCAGAGCGAGGCAGGGCTAGCGCGGGTGTAAAACATAAGCAACGTCTATATAATATATCATATATACTATATATAATATCCATCTGAAAAAATCACATGATCACATCACAGATAACGCAGCAGAAAAATATCATATGAAATATTAGATATACTAGGACGTCCGTGTTTTCAATACGAGCCAGTATAAAACACGGATTCCACGGTCGTGATGAATAGCCAAACCCACACCCCTAGACCCCTATGAGAGCAGCAAGTAACCCTACCAATTCTAGAGTTAGGAGACCCGAACTCGACTCCTCGAGTTGGTCTCCCTCTGGACCCTAGAACCCGGTTACTTGTGCTCTCCTCCTTGGGTCTATCCTAGTGCAGAAAAGTAAATAATATACAAATGGTGACATCATCCGCAACCTGGAAGTGCCCCAATAAAAGAATATTACATACAAGTTTTTACATGAATAAAAATGAAAAACACTCATCTCACATAAAAAAAAACCCCGGCTATTCAAACACGACGATCCAATATAACATATCCAGCAACACATAACATCACATGTCATCAACGTAAGTAAATATGCGCATCCCAATTGTCGTTGACATATAGCAACGAAACCGGCGATATCACATATTACACTTACGGTCACAGAAAAGAAAGTGTAAAACTACAACAGTTGGAATCCGCAACCACTTCAGACATCTCATGCCTAATCAAATGAAATACTTAGACATCGCATGCCTAACAATCATAAACCCCGCATTTTAGTCTCAAAATCGAAAACACTTTTCAATATAGAGTCGGGTAATTCAACAAGATTCCCGACATCCTGATCGAATGCTCGTCGCAAACTTTAGTAGGCGGCCGCACCCCCGACGCCGTCGACAAAGTGCACCAAGGCGGAACACCGCTGCCGCGAGCACCCGAACGGATGCTTTCGGCGACGGGGTTCTCCTACAGTCACTTGGTCGGGGCTATAGAGTGAGGCTGTCTATTAAGTCTACCCGGCGTGTATCCGCGTACGCTACGTGATTGCGACGGACTTTTGATCACATCAAAATTCCGTGGCAACCGATCAAGTGAGACTAAACCGCTAGATTTATAACATTCATTCAATTATCTCATAACTACTTGTGAATTCCAATTATTGTATCACATTCCGGATAAATAGAAAATGTTAAACTTTCCGATCGAATAATCGAACACCCAGGTTTTCCCAATACAGCTCAACACATGAAATAAGTCTAAAAACATTCAGTTCATGCCTCAGTACCAACGGTCCAGCCGTAGAAGGGTCAGGCCAACGCCTCACATGTGGCACGCCGTACTGCCCCAAACCCGAAGGTTCAAAGGGCAGTTCAAGACGGTCACATAATCGAGTTAAGGTTTGTTGTCTTCTAGAGGGACCATCGCGTTACTTGCACTACTTAGAACGTCATTAAACTACGGAAAAATCGAACAATTGGAAATTTCCCGGTAGGGGAAAAAGTGGGTATTTATATCCGGTCGAACTTTTTAACATATTCTAAAATTATCCGGAAAAACACACTGACAAAATTAGACAATCCGATCGATACACCGAGTCCCCAATACAACCCAGAAAATTCAACTCTTGAATAAATATTAAAAATTCCCAGGAAAACCAGCACTGCAAAATAAGAATTACTATGCAAAATTCAATGTGAAAAGAGACTAAACGGCCGCGGAACCGCCGCACGAGGCTTGCTCGTGCCGCAGAACCGCGGCGGTTTGATGGAATTAGGCTGTCGAATTTAACAGTAACTCTTATATTCTCCTGCTGATTTTTCTGCATATTTTTAATCTGGAAAAAACCCAGTTTTTGAAAAATGTCCAGAGAGCATTTTTCGGGTTTGGGTTTTGGTTCGATCGGACTTCTAATTCCGTCTACGCATCGCCTAAGGCTCTAGCTAGGCTCTGATACCACTGTAGGGTTCCTAGGCACACTAATGAGGACTCACAAGGCATCAACCATGCCAATTTCAAATTTTACAAGTGCCGAGAAACCCTAATACGGATCGTTAACTAGATTTTTAGGCGAAAACAATAACTAGTAAACAACTTTACTAAGTGATAAACGGAAATACAACCTTTGTAGATCCGGTCCACCACTTCCTAAGCTCCGCGATGATGTCCCTCCGCTGTCCAAATCGGATCCCGGACTCTAGCATCGGCTTCATCGGAGAAATGGGCGGGCTAGGTCATCGACTACGATGCCGAAGATGATCTACGTCGAGGCATCACTAGATCAAGCTCCCACTTCACCAAGTCATGAAACTTGGGAAGAAAACACCCTATACTACTTGGCAAGAGGTAGAGGATGAAGAAATAGGAAGTGGGTTCACTTTAGAATTGGATTTCTCACTCTTTTTCTCTAGTTGCCATTGATGGAGGCAAGCTTTTCTTCTTTGAAGAAGAAGAAGAAGAAGATGAATATGATAAGTGTTTTGATGAGTATTTTCTAAAAAGAAAATAATATGAATACTTATCATTTTCCAACCATAGTTTGGTGTAGAGAATAAATCATGGTTAGATTGAAGGGTTAGGGTTAAGCATCAAGACAAAATGGTCACTTGGTCAAACCTTCATGAAGCTTCAATAACAAACAAAGAAAGCCACCATTTTCCCCCTTTTCTTTTCCAAAATAAAATAAATAAATAAATAAATAAATGAACAAGAAAATGAAAACCCTAACCATTACACAACCATGGTTTAATCTTTACACAAACCCTAGCATTCATGTATCATCAAACATGATACAATCAAGTGCACAAAAGTATATCACATATACAACTTGTGTACATCTAGTGAGAAAATCCAATTTAAATGAACCAATACTAGTTAATGCAAAGTAATATATCAAATATATAATTATGCATTAAATCATTAAATCAACGCTTGATTTAACAATCCGGTCATTTCGCATATAACCGACTAATATCCAATGTATCGGCTTATCGAATCAATCGTTGATTCGATAACTAGGTTATATCACATACAACCATTCGATACATTCATCGCGAGAATTGAATACGGTATCACATACACGCATTATTCTCGGTCCCGCACATATCTCATATGCGCTCCTATTTCGTTTCGCTTGAGCCAGGAAACCTCTGTGTAGGACTCTAAAGACTCGTCAATACGCCGGCAGCAGGTGATGATCATATCAAACACCCACAAGCCGCAAGCGGTCTGCTAAACGTAACGGCCACCCGGGTATTGAGCGATCAGAAGATCGACGAGCAAGCCCGCTCATACTCCTGTGAATCCAACCAGTAACACTTACCGTACAGTCCGGTCTGTTCGTCTGATATGTCGCATATCTCGCCTAGGGGTGGTAAACGTCAGACCCCAATAGCTCGATAAGTCATGCCGACGTGAGGTCCATAACAATCGTGAAACTACTGATAACTCTTACCAGTATATCACTGCAACCCTGGCCAGGGATTTCCTGTTATGGCCAGTCGTGCATAGCGCAACATCAACCCCCAATACCGGGAGAGACGAATCCCCTCCTATCGCTCATTGCCTCCATGTGAATCGGGACTGTACCCAAAAACCACCTGTTTGCACGACTCAGTAGAGCCGTGGTAGGGTGGAAATCAAAGCACAGTGGGAGACACACAAGACTCTATGACGATCTCGGGTCAACAGACTAAGCCGTATCAGTGTCACCAGAGAACTGCCATCTGACGTGAGGTATAATACCATGTGGGAGTTCTCGGCGAGTCCGTTCAGTTTACCCAGTCTCCACTGAGCACCCGCATACCATCTCTGATGTCAAACACTAATGGATATGGGATCATCCATCGCCCATCACATGGGTCGAGAAGACATACGCTAGTCTACTCTGGAATATCGATGCCCCGTCTCGATATTCCCACGACTAGGAACATTGAAGGATGTACTCATGGACTACCCAGGCCCCACTAGTATGATCTGCATCATAGTCCTGAAAGTCGAGTACACATCCTAAGGGCTTTATCAACATGTAACAGAGAGACAAAAAGTATACATGTTAAGATAAAGAGCAACCAGATAGCGTACTATCATGTCGAGCAAGAAAGTCCTACCTATATATGTCCCAGCATCCACTACAATATACATCCAATGTACAGTAATGGTCTCTAGGGCATACATATAACTAACAGCAGGTGGATGAATTGCTGCTCCATGTCAAAACGGGCAGTCTAGGGAAAATATTTCGCGTCGAACATATCGCGAAATGGCTTCCGTTCAATCGGCTGGGCAAGACGGCTTTCTTCAACCTTCCACCATACTCTGGCGATATCAGTCAGTTGCATCTTCGCAACTCTTATCCAAACAATATCTGGCACTTGTGCGACTGCTAGATCGTCCTCAATCGACTGAGCCCATTCTTCCACTTCCAGGGGCTCTCTTTCCTAGAAAATTGTTTAGGGTGCAGTGCCCGAAATTGCTTCACTCCGGGTGCCTTGGTCTCAGGGCAATGCAAGAGGATAGCAGTCTATTGCTGCTGACCCTCCAAGAGGCTCTTTATTGCCTCAAGAAATACCGCCTGCTCATTGATAGGAGCTGCTACGGTAGGTGTAAGTGGTAGAGGTGGTGGGGTGTTGCCATTGACATTCGTGCTCGTATTGTTGGGAGAATCCATAACCTTGAAAGAAAAATAGGGATAGGATAGATTCAAGGCATTTGAAATGTAAAGAATATTTTTAGTTGCTGATTCTTATAATTCTTGTGTTATATTGCTTAGGTTTCCATGAAGAACTGACCTGCATGGTAGGGTTCCATGTAGAACTGATCTGCATGGGCCGTCAACAAAACTTGTCACTCCTCGCTTCAAAGTGTATGAGTAAGGAGACGTGGCGAGTCCGCGACGTATTTACTCAGAAGTAAACACGTTAAGCGTAAATAAGCAATATAAATGTAAAGCACAAGAATGAAAAGAGATGTAATAAAACAACAACTTTTTATTTATAACCATTCTTTACATACAACTGAAAAGTAAAGTACAATGAAAGAAAGCAATACCTAAACAATGGCATATGAACTGAAAGAAAAGTAAGTACAAGTAGGAACTAGAACTCTGGCTCCTTAATGAACTGCTCCAAATCATCCTGGCTGGGCTCGATCTCCTGAGAATCGGGTCCTCCAGACAACATTCCAAAGAAGGAAGAGACAGGAATGTCGTCAGCGAACTAACGCTCGGTAAGTCCCAAAAGATAGAATTTAATAGATAGGTAAGGAGAATAGAATAGGTAAAATATGTGGTTGTTATACTAACGTAGTTGTTTATAGCTTGGTACAGAATGTATCAGTGTATACGAAAGGAGTCCAACTTGCTCCGTGGACTAAGGTAACATGTAAGTACAAGGCCCCGTCAAAACCCATGGGACAATGGCACATGATATTCAAGTAGCTGTCTTTTAGTGACCATCATCGTGCCACTTTTAACACATTCCGTACCAGTCTACCCCTTTAAAACCCCGTAGAGTATATTGTATTGTTTTGTAGATATAAGACTTGCCGAAACCATGGTATAAGTTGTTCATGTAAACGGTTCAGGATGTAAATGGTTCAGGATGTAAACGGATAGTCATGTAGTCAAGTCAAGATATATCCATGGTTCGGTCAAGTCAAGTCATGTTGTCTGTTCGTATTGTTCGGTATTCATGTTCAGGTTCAAGTATATATTGGATTCATGTTGAATTGGAGTTATGTTTGGATTGTATTCAGGTTTAGATTGTATTCAGATTAGACTGAGACTCAGATTGAGTCAGACACGTAAACAGATTTGGATTCATGAATTAGGTTTTGGAGTTATCGGTAACTGCTGCATATGGACGGCAGGATTTGTGTCTTTTTCGAAGACAATTACCATTGATAACCCCGTTTTAGTTTTCTACCTTAAATAGGCAAGCACTCACTTTCTCCAGTACCCTGAGGCTCATAAGAATTGGTCCCGCTTAAACCTATATTTACTGGGGTTCTTAATGTAAATTTAATATAACTTGAGGTGGTTTTATGAAAAATATTTTAAATATACTTTCAAAATAAAGCTCAAGTATTTATTTATATTCTTTAGAGTTATTATGGATGTGAATTTTGGAGAATGAGGTATCTTAGTAAATATATATATAGTTTGAATAGTTCAAGGTATTTTAGTGTAAAGTTTGACTTGTACTGATTCTTGTTGGTATTATCATGAAACTTGTCATTCTAAAAAACATGGAATTTTTTATTATTGTCACGACACAAAATTGGCACGTGACGGCCCTTAAACTACGCAACGTCTACAGACGTAACGCAATTTAAGTAAGCCGAAAACCCAGCAATCTAAACCATCAAAAGTAGTAAGTGATAATAGTATTTTCAAAACTTTTGAAATCTCAAACCAAATTCTTTAAAATCCAACTTTACTTTCTTAAAATTTCGGCAGCACTTCCTTTGTAAAAATCAACCCCAAAAATAGGTACAACATAAAAATAAGTAAAGCATCCCTAACGGGAGCAAATCCACGCCCAATGGCGGAAAACAACCACCACAACAGATATACGACGCCGTAGCGAAGAAATAAAAGACGATATAAGTAAAACTACATAAAATACATCCAAGTCACCAAAATATACATTATCGTCCTCACATCAAGTCTAAGTCATACACATGAAAGTGGTAGATGGAGAGTACAGGATACAACAAATAAACAATGAACATGAACGGATAACCACAAATCCCACCTAAAGCAAAACTGCACACTGTGAGCCGAAGCTGTATCCGCAGCAAAAGATAATAAAATGGATGAATAGCCTGCCTCGACTACTCTGGGGAACAACCTGCAAAACACTGTGGTACAACGGGGGTGAGTTGCCAACTCGTGAATAGTAAAAAACATATGAAGGTAATCGCAAGTATGCACGTACATCGCGAATCTAACATATGCAAACTAATAGAAATAATAGTCATATGTGTGCAAAAGTCATGAAAAGCACACTAGCAGGTACTACTAAAATATGAAGCAATGATATGACAATCTGTATATAATAATCATGTAAGGTACTCTATCAGGTACTACTAATACATGAAGCAATGATATGACAATGTATATATGCAACAATCATGAAAGGTACTCTAACAGATACAACTAATACATGAAACAAATGCATATATATAAAATAAAAGTATGTAAATGCAACAGTCATGAAAGGTACTCTATCAGGTACAACTAATATATGAAGCAGTGCATAAACATAATTGCGGAGTATGTGATAAAACATGTCATTCCTACGGAATCCTGACCTCGTAGTAGGACCAAAATCCATCAAGACAACCCAAATCCCAATTTCCTCAAATCAGCCCCCAAATTGGCTCTCATATCATGTAAGTCTCATAAATCCTGAATGTGCAATATCAAGTAAGTCTCATATATCCTGAATGTACAAAATCAAGTGAATCTCATATATCCTGTATCCAATATCAAGTGACTCTCATATATCCTGAATCCAATATCAAGTGAATCTCAAATAACCTAAGTATATTTGCATAAATAATTATGATGATGTATATGAATTGATATGTATACATATATATTAGCGTCCCATTCCACAAATATATATATATATATATGCATATATAACAGCATCTCATTCCACTGTTATATATACTTAGGAGTAAAAATATCATGAAAACAAGTGTCTAGCATCGACACATAATGGCCGATCTATCAGGTGTTGTCACCAGGACTGGCACCATGATATGTACGTATCATACGCTATCCGAAAACCCGAGTGCCCAACTTCGACCCTCGTCCTCGACGTATCCATACGTACATGACTCCCGTCGGTATCCCCACGATAACCGCCGAGTCATAGGTAATGTCATCGGTAGGTATGGTTCCCCTGTCAGGCTCAATCGGCAAGGTCCTTCAATCGTCTTGCCTCGGGGTACCACCGGGCCGCACCATGTACCCTCATACGGCCCACGACGCTCCTCGCATGGGGTATATATATCAGAACCGATAAATCTCATGGTGGCTGCTGAAATATCATATCAATAGAAACCAGGTTTTTCAAATAATGCATAATTTCATGAAACTATCACGGTCCTCAAATCCAGAAAATATCATGAAAAATCCATATCTCAATGCGAAAATCCATGAATATAATATATGCAACATAAAACTGAAATGCGAGTATATAAAGAAAAAACCGCTATTTAACTTCAATAAGTTAATATAAATAGCATGCGGTTCCTAATTTCTCCAAGTCTATATAACATCAAATAAAGGTAAATATGTAACTATAGCCAGATATATGTGTAAATATAAAGGTATAGCAAAGTATAAGTATCTACCTATAAGTGATGATGTAATATACCCTCCAGGTATAAGTGAAGTATGTATGCAAGGCATACATGTTGCTATATCATTATGTGTGAAATATACCTATCACTAATGGTATAATACCCTATAGGTATACAGGTAACTAGCATGTAAGCATGCCAAGTCATATGTGTAAGCATGTTGGTATACAGGTATGCTATATGTCATATGCATAAAGGAATATGAATCAATGTCACAATGTCCCTAACCGAACAATATCATATCTATATGTGTGTTGTGAGTGTCATGGCAATTATTGACGGTATGTATGGCATACAATCAGTGCTCGTGCAGCATGATCCGTCAATAATAGTGTAGTGTCCTAAGGGTACAAGTCCAAGCACAACAAGTAACTAAGCAATAAGGTGTATGCACAACTCTATATATGAAATAGAATATGCAACAATATTATAACATCTCTAGCCCGGACGTATAACGCCATGCGGGCGATTCCCCTGTAGATGTTAAATCTACTCACCAACCATCCTGGCTAAGTAAGGCCAAAAACTCGCTTTCCCCTCTTCGCAGCGCCCGAAGTCCCCGTCTGCGATCCTGAAAACATATAACAATATAAAAAGTATATATTAGCAATCGATCAATAACACGTACAAACTATGTTTGACCGACGCATCAACTCCAAGCATACTCTCAAGTGTTCGTCAAGAGACTAACGCGCGTAGCGACACTATGAAACCAACTCAAGAGCAAAAGATACACAAAGACACGAACGACATCGGCACGACCCTAGCTAGGAACGCAAAGCGACACAACTACCAAGTCTAGACCCTGATCGTACCGATCGCGCAAACACAACACAAGAAATAGCGTGGAATCTAATATGAATAACGTCGCAACGTCAAAAGAAACCCACGCCAAAACTTACCGAAATCTATTAAGCAACATATATCATTTTAGCACAAAACTACAAGTTTTTACCAAAACTAGAATTACAAACATCATAATATAGCATGATTTAACCATACAAACCCTTACTAGAATTTTAGATTTCACTCAAATAGGATTAGTAAAAGTTTAGTTTGCTAATTAGCTTAATTATCCGATTAGGAAGATATCATTTAACAAATTAGCAACTTAGTTAAATTTTCATAATCTTCAAATAACAATTAACCATTTTATCAAGTTAAATCCTAACTTGAACTTCATTAAAATTATCATGAATGAATTAAACATGAATTTAAAGCTATAATTAAACAATTAAATAGCTAGCTTATGATTTAAACATAACAATTAAGAATTAGGGTTAGGGTTTTATACCTCACAAAAGATCAAAATCAAGAAACTAGAAATCCAAAGTTAGCCTCCAAAAATCCTAATTTGATGAAGATCCAAGCTTGATTGAAGAAGAAGAATGATGGGTTTTGATTATATTTGAGTTTGGATGAATAAATTTGGATTTTTGATGAATTAATTTGGCTTTAGTGAGATGAAATGGGGGGAGAAATAAAAGGGCAGCCAAGGTTTGAAGTGGCCGGCCAAGCTTGAGGAAGTGGGATTTTTGTGGATGTGTGTGGAAATTGCTAGAAGAAAACTTCAATAATTGCAATATAAAACAAAATAGCATTTTGTCACCATTTCCTTTTCTTTAAAATTCAATTAATCTCCACAAATATCTAGATATTTAGGTGAGAAGGTTTAAACGTAATTCTAGTGATTAGTTTAGTATAGATTCACATTAGTAGTAATTAAACCACATAAAAATTTAATTACCACTAATAAAGTGCACAAATAAAGCATTAAAATAATATTTTAATTAGGGAAAAATTCTACGTGAACCAAAACTTCCCATTGACCCCCAAAGCCCGCGCACTAGCTTCATTCTAGCTAAACTAGGTGCCGACAAGTCTATACAAAAGTTTGATCACAATTGGTTTAAAACGGAAAACGCCGACTATTTTACCCTAAAAACGGAAAATTCGCAAAACGATTTCTAAAACGTTACAATCTTCCCCCTTTAAAGAAATTCGGTCTCCGAATTTAAAATTCTCACTAAGCGTACCTTCAAAGAGATGAGTGCAAAAACTCCCAAATCTCGCTCGCGGCCTCCCAAGTGATCGCCTCACTATACGGCTACGCCAAAGAACCTTCACATATAGCAAGACCCTTGACCGAAGTCTCTCCACCTGCCGATCCACTAAAACTATCAGCTGCTGATGAACGAAAGATCGCGTCCAAAAGAATGGTCTGGTGCTGAAACATATGAGAAGGTCATGAAGGTAATTGTGAAGTATCGACACAAGGAATACGGGTTGAATAATCAAAAATCTAAGCGGAAGTGCCATATTATAGGCAACGGAAATAACTCGCTCGAGGATCTCAAAGGACCAACAATCTGGGACCAAGCTTCCCAAAACTCAGCACGCCATTTCATCGGAAAAATCCGTAGGAATACATGATCTCCTACTGCGAACTCAAGTCCGCGACATCTACGGTCGGCATAAGACTTCTGTCTGCACTGGGCTGCTTTCATCCTGACCTGAATCAACCGGATCTTCTCCGTAGTCTCATGACTAGCTGGGGTCCACAAATCCTACTCTCGCAGAGTCAGACAAACAGACTGGCGATCGACACCATCTAACAAACAAAACCTAAAGGTTGCCAATTGGAGTGTCCCCTGATAACTGCTATCGAAGGAGAATCCTAACAATGGAAAGTGACGATCCCAACTGCCGACAACAATTAGTACGCACGCACAAGCATATCCTCCAGAGTCTGTATAGCCCGCTCTTACAAACCGTCGTCCTGCGGATGGAAAAAGCGGAGCTAAAGCTGAACCAGTACCCAAGGCTTCTTGAAGCTTCTGCCAAAGATGGCAAGCAAAAAGGGTGCCTCTATTGGATACAACGCATGAAGGAACTCCGTGCAAACACACAAACTTAATAAATAACAACTGAGCAAACTGCGCATAACCGGACAACAAACACCCAAATGGAGTCACACCCTGTCTAGACCGGGGTAGACACCACAACAAAATTCATGGAGATCTGCTCCCATTCCCACTCCGGAACGGTTAAAGGTTGCAACTCTCCAGCCGGTCTCAGATGCTCAACCTTAGCTCACAACAAGACATACACCTTGAAACGAAATCCGAAACTTCACTCTTTATCCCTGCCCACCCGTAACTATCTCACAAGTCACGTCATATATTGGTGGATTTGAATGAATACAGAAAGTTGACTGGTGTGCCTGATCTAGGATTTCGCGTCTCTACCCATCAGTAGTAGGTACACACAAACGCGTCCCTAAACGTAGCACACCCTGGTCACAAATCAAGGACTCCGAATCTTTACCCAGCCGAGTATGCTCAAGAATCTCTGACGAACGAGCATCGGCGGGGTGTGCCTCGAGAAAACGATTAAGAAAAAGTGGATGGGCGCGGACATGAGCAAGTTTTCCCCTCAGTAGAGGCGAACTTAAGTTGTACTCCATGATCGCACAAGAACTTTAAATCTGCAGAAGACTGTCTCAGAACTGCGCACAGCTGGAACAAGCTAACCCCGGGCCTACGACTCAAAGCATCAGCTACCACAATCGCCTTGCCACGAGAAACAAAGGATTTCACAATCACAATCCTTCACAAGCTCCATCCAACGGTGTTGTCTCAACAATCAAAACCCGCTGTAGGAAGATGTACATTAAGCTCTAGTGGTCCATGAAAATCTGACATGACTCCCCATACAAGTAGTGTCCCAAATCTTCAACGCACGACCACCGCGGCCATCTCCAAATCATGAGTGGGATATCCTGCTCGTACTTCCTCCAACTGTCCAGGAGCAAAAGCGATAACTCTATAATGCCACATTAACGCAAAATCGAGCCCCACTCACGAAACATCACAGTAAACAACAAAGTCACCCGATCCAAAAACAAAGAAAGAACTGGTGCAGTTGTCAACCGAGTCTTCAACTGCAGAAAACTCCGCATGAATGTCACAGTCCAAGAAAAAGAAACCCCCTTCCTGGTCACCCCAGTCAACGGTGCAGCGCTATACAAGCAATTCTGCACGAAACGGCGGTAAAAACCGGCTAAGCCCAAAAGCTACGGACCTCCGTCCCTGCTGCAAGTCTGGCCAAAGCTGTACGGCCTCGATCTCCCTCGGGTCCATACGAAAACCGTCTCCCGTAACCACATGACCTTAGGAAGTCAACACAATCAAGCCTGTAGGAACACTCCGAGAATTTAGCAACCCGCTGGGGCTCTCCCAATATCTGCAGAGAAAATCCTCAAGTGCTGTTCAAGTTCCTCATGATATATTAGAATAGACCAGAATGTCATCAATAACGCAATAATGAACTGGTCGAGGAACGGCCTGAAGAAATCTGGTTCATCACATCCACAAATGCTGCTAGGGCATTGGTCAGTCCAACAATACCACCAAAATACATACTGCCCGTAGCACGCACAAAAGCAGTCTACAGAATGTCATCACTCTGAACCCGCAATCAATGATGACCTGATCCCAAACAAACTTAGAAAATGTCTCGCACTCTGGAGCAAGTCGAACAAATCGTCAATGCATGGTAAATGATACCTATCCGCACCGTAACTCGGTTCAATTGACGATTAATCAATACACAATCTCAAACTGCCGTTTTTCTCCATGACGAACAGAATAGGAGCTCCCCAAAGTGAAACACTTGGACGTACAAGTCCCTCTATCAAGCAACTCTGCAGCTGATCCTCAAGCTCCTTAAGCTCTTCCGGCTCATCTGGAACAAAGTCGGAAACTCCCGCACGATAGGAACCCGGTCCAACAACCCATTGTGGTTCTGGTATCACGAATGAAAGCCAAGAATCCTCGACATCCTCTCCTCAAAATCTGACTAGCGAAAAAGGTTGAATTCAAGTTGTGAGAGGCGGCACAACTGTCCCCCTGCATAACAAGAACTGACTCACTGGGAAAACAAAACTTGGCTGTTTTCTCGCGGCGGTCCACAGACGCCTAGCACGTAGCTAACCAGTCCGTGCCCGGGATAACGTCAAATCCAACATCTCAAGAAGGATCAAAATGACGGACGAATCTCTATCTCCTATCCAATTAGTACACGACTGAAATATGTGTCGCGCAACAAAAGAATCGCCGACAGAAGTTAACACAACAACAGCTGATCTAGCTAACTGACTCTCCTCATCCCAAGCCTCTGCTACTCCCGTGACGTGCACCAAACCTGTCACGGCGACTGAACCTCTGTCTCTGGGATGGTACACCTGCACTAGCCCTCCTCTGTCCTCGAACTCCCAAAGTCTCGGAAAGACGCTCTTCGTCAAACGGGCTGCGTCCACTGGTGCTGTATGAGTAACACGATGCTGAGTGCTGACCGCAAGGAATAACTGGGTAACAAGGATGGCAACCTCCTGTCGCCGCGCTCTACTGTCCTCAACTAAAGATCTCATCGTCTGGCGCAAGTCCTGCATCTCAGCCTTAAGCCTAGCGATACGATCTATCGAAGGCGGATCCATCTGCTCCTGTGCAACGAGCGTGCCATCCTGGTCAGTCCTCGTCCCACACGAGTCAACTCTGACCTCGGCTCTCGTCGCACCACTCTGAGTCCTCATGGTCATCGGCGGAAAAGGTTATAAATGGAAATAGGATTCGATATGAAGATGGAAATCAAATCACAAGGATATGTATCATCAAGGAAGGAATTTCAAGCAATTAGTACTTAGGTCACTTTAGGCGGAGTACCGTGATCATGAGTATGCCGCGGACATACACAAACTACGTTACTCTGCTTAAGCTACCTACTCTATCATACCAAGGTCATCCTACACTCCGAAAAATAAAACCTAGCGCTTTGATACCAACTTTTTCACGACCCGAAATTAGCACGTGATGGCCCTTAAACTACGCAACGTCTATATGCGTAATGCAAATTAAGTAAGCCGAAAACCCAGCAATCTAAACCATCAAAAGTAGTAAGTGATAATAGCATTTTCAAAACTTTTGAAATCTCAAACCAAATTCTTTAAAGTCCAACTTTACTTTCTTAAAATTTCGGCAGCACCTCCTTTGTAAAAACCAACCTCAAAAATGGGTACAACATAAATATAAGTAAAGCATCCCTAACGGGAGCAAATCGACGCCCAACGGCGGAAAAAAATCACCACAACAGATATACGACGCCGTAGCGAAGAAATAAAAGACGATATAAGTAAAACTGCATAAAAGACATCCAAGTCACCAAAATATACATTATTGTCCTCACATCAAGTCTCTAAGTCATACACATGAAAGTGGTAGATGGAGAGTACAAGATACAACAAATATACAATGAACATGAATGGATAACCACAAAACCCACCTAAAGCAAAACTGCACACTGTGAGCCGAAGCGGTATCCGCAGCAAAAGATGATAAGATAGATGAATAGCCTGCCTCGACTACTCTAGAGAACAACCTGCAAAACACTGTGGCACAACGGGGGTGAGTTGCTAACTCGTGAATAGTAAATAACATATGCAGGTAATCGCAAGTATGTACGTACAACGCGAATTTAACATATGCAAACTAATAGCAATAATAGTCATATGTGTGCAAAAGTCATGAAAGGTACACTAGCAGGTACTACTAATACATGAAGCAATGATATGACAATCTGTATGCAATAATCATGTAAGGTACTCTATCAGGTACTACTAATACATGAAGCAATGATATGACAATGTATATATGCAACAATCATGAAAGGTACTCTAACAGGTACAACTAATAAATGAAACAAATGCATATATATAAAATAAAAGTATGTAAATGCAACAGTCATGGAAGGTACTCTATCAGGTACAACTAATATATGAAGCAGTGCATAAACAATAATTGCGGAGTATGGGATAAAACATATCATTCTCACGGAATCCTGACCTCGTGGTAGGACCAAAATCTATCAAGACAATCCAAATCCCAATTTCCTCAAATCAGCCCCAAATTAGCTCTCATATCATGTAAGTCTCAGAAATTATGAATGTACAATAACAAGTAAATTTCATATATCCTGAATGTACAAAATCAAGTGAATCTCAAATAACCTAAGTATATTTCCATGAATAATTATGATGATGTATATGAATTGATATGTATACATATATATTAGCATTCCATTCCACTAATATATATATATATATATATATATATAATAGCGTCCCATTCCACTGTTATATTACTTAGGAGTAAAAATATCATGAAAATAAGTGTCTAGTATCGACACATAAATGCTGATCAATCAGGTGCTGTCACCATGACTGGCACCCTGATCGGTACGTATCATACGCTATCCGAAAACCCGAGTGCCCAGCTTCGACCCTCGTCCTTCGACGTATCCATACGTACATGACTCCCGTCGGTATCCCTACGATAACCGCCGAGTCATTGGTAATGTCACTGGTAGGTATGATTCCCCTGTCAGGCTCAATCGGCAAGGTCCTTCAATCGTCTTGTCCCGAGGTACCTCCAGGCCCCACCATGTACCTTCATACGGCCTACGACGCTCCTTGCATTGGTATATATATCATAACAGATAAATCTCATGGTGGTTACTGAAATGTCATATCAAGAGAAACTGGGTTTTTCAAATAATGCATAATTTCATGAAACTACTACGGTCCTCAAATCCAGAAAATATCATGAAAAATCCATATCTCAATGCGAAAATCCATGAATATAATATATGCAACATAAAACTGAAATGCGAGCATATAAAGGAAAAACCGCTATTTAACTGCAATAAGTTAATATAAATAGCATGCGGTTCCTAATTTCTCCAAGTCTATATAATATCAAATAAAGGTAAACATGTAGCTATAGCCAGATATATGTGTAAATATAAAGGTATAGCAAAGTATAAGTATCTACCTATCATTAATGATGTAATATACCCTCCAGGTATAAGTGAAGTATGTATGCAAGGCATACATGTAGCTATATCATTATGTCTGAAATATACCTATCACTAATGGTACAATACCCTATAGGTATACAGGTAACTAGCATGTAAGCATGTCAAATATATGTGTAAGCATGTAGGTATACATGTATGCTATATGTCATATACATAAAGGAATATGAATTAATGTCACAATGACCCTAACCAAACAATATCATATCTATATGTGTGTTGTGTGTGTCATGACAATTATTGACGGTGTGTGTGGCATACAATCAGTGCTCGTGCAACATGAGCCGTCAATAATAGTGCAGTGTCCTAAGGGTACAAGTCCAAGCACAACAAGTAACTAAGCAATAAGGTGTATGCGCAACTCTATATATGAAAAAGAATATGCAACAATATTATAACATCTCTAGCCCAGACGCATAACGTCATGCGGGCGATTCCCCTGTAGATGTTAAATCTACTCACCAACCATCCTGGCTAAGTAAGGCCAACAACTCGCTTTCCCCTCTTCGCAGCGCCTGAAGTCCCCGCCTGCGATCCTGAAAGCATATAACAATATAACAAGTATATATTAGCAATCGACCAATAACACGTACAAACTACATTTAACCGACGCATCAACTCCAAGAATACTCTCAAGTGTTCGTCAAGTGGCTAACGCGCGTAGCGACACTACGAAACCAACTCAAGAGCAAAAGCTACACAAAGACACGAACGACATCGGCACGACCCTAGCTAAGAGCGCAAAGCGACACAACTACCAAGTCTAGACCCTGATCGTACCGATCGCGCAAACACAACACAAGAAATAGCGTGGAATCTAATATGAATAACGTCGTAACGTCAAAAGAAACCTACGCCAAAACTTACCGAAATCTAGTAAGCAACATATATCATTTTAGCACAAAACTACAAGTTTTTACCAAAACTAGAATTACAAACATCACAATATAGCATGATTTAACCATACAAACCCTTACTAGAATTTTAGATTTCACTCAAATAGGATTAGTAAAAGTTTAGTTTGCTAATTAGCTTAATTATCCGATTAGGAAAATATCATTTAACAAATTAGCAACTTGGTTAAGTTTTCATAACCTTCAAATAACAATTAACCATTTCATCAAGTTAAATCCTAACTTGAACTTCATTAAAATTATCATGAATGAATTAAACATGAATTTAAAGCTATAAATAAACAATTAAATAGCTAGCTTATGATTTAAACATAACAATTAAGGATTAGGGTTATGGTTTTATACTTCACAAAAGATCAAAATCAAGCAACTAGAAATCCAAAGTTAGCCTCCAAAAATCCTAATTTGATGAAGATCCAAGCTTGATTGAAGAAGAAGAATGATGGGTTTTGATTATATTTGAGTTTGGATGAATAAATTTGGATTTTTGATGAATTAATTTGGCTTTGGTGAGATGAAACGGGGGGAGAAAGAAAAGGGCAGCCAAGGTTTGAAGTGGCCGGCCAAGCTTGAGGAAGTGGGATTTTTGTGGATGTGTGTGGAAATTGCTAGAAGAAACCTTCAATAATTGCAATATAAAACAAAATAGCATTTTGTCACCATTTTCTTTTCTTTAAAATTCAATTAATCTCCACAAATATCTAGATATTTAGGTGAGAAGGTTTAAACATAATTCTAGTGATTAGTTTAGCATAAATTCACATTAGTAGTAATTAACCCACATAAAAATTTAATTACCACTAATAAAGTGCACAAATAAAGTATTAAAATAATATTTTAATTAGGGAAAAATTCTACGTGAACCAAAACTTCCCATTTACCCCCAAAGCCCATGCACTATCTTCATTCTAGCTAAACTAGGTGCCAACAAGTTTATACAGAAGATTGATCACAATCGGTTTAAAACGGAAAACACCGACTATTTTACCCTAAAAACGGGAAATTCGCAAAACGATTTCTAAAACGTTACAATTATATATTAAAAATTGATGGTTTGATAATATTTATATAATTATTAAAAATTAATTTTTATTATTAAATAGAAATTCTCGTTTTTCTTAAAAATTGTATTAAAATTCCATCGAGATCGTATGCTCCGCGAGGAGGTCTGCATCTCTCCCTACTAGTCCGATAGATGTGCGATAACCCACACCTTCCGATTCGGATTTCCCAAAAGTGGGTTGTAGAGGCACAATCATAAGGAAATTAAAATAACACAATTTTAAGAAATCCGGTTTTTAATAGTTTAAGGTATTTTGATGAAAATTCGCATTTGTCCCAAAATATGGATCAAGAGAATCGTGCTATGTCAAGTTATGTATATGTGAGAGGTAGGTCATTACCTCGTGAGGTTTTCTAAAGGTATACTAAGCTAAATACTTAAAAGATGTCATATGTAAAGTTTGTGGTATTTAAACGAAAAACACAAATTAAGGATACATAACATGATATTTTAAGATGAAAATTGTTCTCAATGTTTGTTTCATGATTACTAAGAAAGATATAGTGATATGGATGAGTAATTATTAAGAAAAATTGTGATTTTAAAGATTTTAGAATCGAATGTCGGGATGACTCCACTTCCGACTAGTTTTGAAAAGAGAACTTTTTAAGGTGAAAGAATAGAATAAAAAGTGGGACTTACTAGCTAGAAATAGAGAGGGGAGGTATAGGAAGAAGTTGGTAGCTTTGTGGAGTCGCGGGATCGCCGAAAACGTCTCGAATTCTCGCCGGAAAGTGACCTTGGGCTAACTCCACTTGTACTCTTTTTTGACTTAGAAAATTTTGTGAATTTTTGACAAGAGATTTCAGAATGAAGAGGGCTAGGGTATGGTGTTGTATTTATAGGATGGAATTAGGGTTTAGGGATTGAAGAGAGAATTAAAATTTCATTAAAATTGGATTTAAAGCTCCATTTTTAATTCTCTGTTAATTTTCAGGGAAAACAAATAGTATGGGGGTAATGGGGTAGGCCAAGTGTTTTGGTGTGCAGGGAATGTGGCCATTCCCTATGGAGGGGACCAGTGGTGCCGGCCGTATGCTCAATCTCGCCGGCCCAATGAAGGAGTTGGGTGCTGGGATTTGAGCGACGTGTCCTCGGCTGTATTAATACAATTTTGCACATGTTTTATTTTCTGTAACTTTTCGTTTTACGTGTATTGCATGTGTAAACTTTTAGGCTTCCAAAAATTTTAAAAGAAAAATCAGTAAAAATAATATGTGGCTGATGGGATTCGAACACAGTAGTGCAAGGCTTTACCAATGAGCTACAAGTGTTTTCTTGCTTTTCTTAAACAAATTAAATTTATAACTTATGCTCAGGTTAGCAAACTCCATTCTGTACATTAACTTTTAAAAAATTTCGTACCGTGAAATTAAAGTCGTTACACCCGCCCTGGCGTTTCATAGTACAATCCTTGACGCGGTGGTGCGGACTCCCACACTGATAGCATCCTGGCAACGGCTGCTAACCATGTAGGTAAGAGCTAAATAACTGGCCTCGTATCAAGCCTCACCCGCCGCCACGACCTAGAAAGAATCCATCGCGGCCTCTGCCTGCCATACCTTTACCAAACTGCCCGGAAAATTATACACTAGTGCGAACCCGCTTCGGTTACGGAACAGTCGTAGTCTTGGTAATACGCTTCTCTACTAGCGTGGCTGCGTCCATCGCCGCTGCATAAGTATCAAAGTGCTGGGGGCCAATAGAGAGGAAAAACTGTGTGTCAAGACCTCGCACAAATCTCTTGACGTGCTTCTCCTCGGTGTCTACCAAATAAGGAGCATATCTAGATAGCTGGGTGAACTGGATATCATACTCGACCACGGTCATACCAGGAGTCTTGCGTAAAGACTCGAAACTGCGAGTTTGAGCATCTCTGATGCTCTGCATGAGGAAACGAGCAAAAAAGACCATCAAAACTCATCCCATGTCATAGGAGGAATTTTCCTTTATAAAAAAAATAATAATGAACAAAAAGCGATGGAAAAATTTCCCAAATGGAGTATCACGTGCCCACACGTGATGTGCCTCGGAGCAGAGATTATAGGAATTGCACTCAACAAATAAGGCTAAAATTGAGTCTCACGTGAAGGCGCGTGAGCATCTATATACAAAGTATATAGGCGCCTTCCTAAAACAAATAATAGGTCAGAGAAGCTCACATGTAAGCACGTGATGCTCTTTGTTGGGCTTAACTTCGTGGGGGTCACGTTCCACACGTGACATTCCTGAACATCAACTCACGTGCCAACACGTGATGCTTTTCTCTGGGACTGCTACAAACCGGTATAATGCTATGGGTCACGTGCTACATGTGAGGGTTCCTAATACCTTCTGAGTCGATAGAATTAAATTCTAAATAAGAGTGATCAAAACCCTATTTGGAAAATATTTCCTTGAATCTTTCTAAACAAGAAAGATTACGCTCTGTAAATCAGAGCACCGTTGGATTAAAGATCCAATGGTGATTAAAAATCACCAAGCTATAGAATAAGCTCTGTATGGAAAAATATTTCCCCAATCTTTCTAAATAAGAAAGATTGTGCTCCGTAAAATAGAGCACCGTTGGATTAAAGATCCAATGGTGATTAAAAATCACCAAGCTACAGAATAAGCTCTGTATGGGAAAATATTTTCCCAATCTTGTTAAAAACAAGAAAAATGTCTTCTGTAAAACAGAAGTCCCTGGATCAAAGATCCAACGGTGGATAAAATCCCCGAATCAATGAAAAAATCTCTCAAATGAGAGATTTCCTTAACTAAATCAACAAACTTGTCTCTACTATATAAAGGAATCGAGACTGAAGAGAGAAAAGGAGGAAACCCCCCCCCATAAGATTGGAGAAAATAAAGAAGAAGAGGTGTTCTCTTTGAAGAAAAAGAAACCCTGGGTGAGGGAAAAGACCTAGAGATCATTTTATCTCCTTTTACAAGAGTTTAACTCTTCCAAAAAAAGAACTTAGTTCTTCCTCTGGTTGAGGTCTGCAGAAGCAGATCTCCCCACAAATTGAGAATTTAATTCTTATCGGGGAGATTCTGTTATGCAGTCCCAAAACTCAGAGGAAAGAACTAGGTTTGAAGAATTTAATTCTTCCAACGACATAGGAATTTAATTCCTCTGATAAAACTAGGGTTTAACCCTGCATAAGAATTTAATTCTTATAAAACAAAGGACTTGAAATTCTCAAGACTAAGATCAAGAGCCCCATGCATATTAGCGTTCAACGCTATAACGACAGATCACGTGTTCCTACGTGAGCGTCTTTAAGGACCAAAAATGAATGACTGAGTTAGAGTCATGTGATCCCACATGACCCTTAATAGTGCTCAGCACTTGTAAAAAGGGAGAGGGAATAAATTAAGAAAGTTCTCATTTTGGGGCGCCTCACGTGATCCCACGTGACCCTCAATAATGCTTAGCACCTAGAACAGAATAGGAAAATAAATCCAAAGGAGTCAGTGCCCAACTCTGGAGCACCTCGCGTGCCCACACGTGATAGCTACAAGGACTAAGTGTTTAACACTTATATACTGATGGGGATTTAGACCCAAGTGCATGACGCCCAATTTTCAGGTGCCTCACGTGTCGCACGTGAGCACTCTAAATTTCAGTGCTAACACTACTTATGAGCCTCACGTGGGAGCACGTGAGCGTCAAGAAGATAGTAGTGTTTAACACTGTGAGAGGCCAGCCTTAGCCAAAATTAGCGAAGTCTCTCGAAGCCAAAACCTTTTGATCATCAATCAACCGAGCCCTCCTATACTCAGGTCTCCCCGAATCGATCTTAGTGCCAAAGATGGCCAATGATCTCCTGAAACATGGCATCTAAAATGGTGTTCGTTCCACCATGATCACTCCCTTCAATCTGGAGTTCGGTTCAAGGGTACATCTCTCCACACCCCTGATACATGTCGTTGTAATTCTTCAACGATGTCAGAGAGGTGGAGGTCCCTGACAACCAACAGCTCTTGGACGCACTCTCAAACCCATGAGCATACCATAATGGACCGTAATGTCCTTAAACTAGCTGTGAACCGCAACGTCCCTAAACTAAAACGATAGAGCCCAAATGCTCTTTTGTTAGATCGAAAATGATCCTGAATCCCCGTTAAGTAGATCTTAGTCCAATATCGGATTAACATGTCCTTAACAAATATTTAAGTTGATCTTAATCTCAAACAAAGTTAACGATCCTTAAATCAAACCAAACCCAAATCTAAGAAAGTACGGATTTGGACTAATCCACGCCCTACGGGCGACAACACAAATTAGTCTCCGTATACAATCCATGGGCAACCAAAAATAAAACAAACACACACGACACGAAGTGACCTTCTGGAACAGGAGAAAATGGTTATCGTTATGCAGTAACGTAATTAACTGCAGGGCTTGCGCCTACAGGGAAGAGCGTCCCCACGATCAAAAACCCCTCACAACGAGGGGGAATCTGATAAAGTCTGCTACAACGACCGCATCCATCCAGACCTCCGATACACGGTGCCATAAATCAACTTGGCATCTTCGGAGAGGTGGACAGATAAACCCAAATAACATCTGCCCCTAAATTCAGGTAAGACGACCTACGCGGTTTCGTCTCTGTTTTCAGCAGTAAACAGATTCTGGAACGCCCGATGGGACCTTTTCCTCTTTCTACTCCACCCTTCATATGTCGTGTTCGTGAACGAATCGCGGTTTAATATGGTTGCCTCTGGATTCGAGGTACTAAGATTTGGTGTCTTGCTCAGTGTAGAAGAGAAGATGGCATCGACGGCTTCCAACTACACCAATTGCAACAGCGACTACCACTCCGTCCCTACTGGAGGAGTGACTTTTGGGCCCCAAGCAGCCTCCATCTTTGCAATTCCAGTGGAGCAGGTGACTCAAGCCACCACTGGATTGTTCTTCGGGACCATGCTCCCGCCAATGAGGTTCAATGCTTCAATGCTATCACAAGAGGCCCCAAAAAAGTCGGTCTTCGATCGGCTTGCAACTACCGCGGCCCCTCTCAATGGGTCGTCCAATTCCAACGCGTCAGCCTTTAACAGACTAAGCCAAAGCTCAAGTGGGCCCGCGAAGGGGTTATCCCGAAGCGGATAGCCATTCCAACTCCGGTAGACGAAGTCGTCAAAGGGGCTTCCCCTGCCAAAAAGTTGGCCTTTGCAAGATTGACCGTTCCCTCTCAGCGGACGTTGGTCTTCGACAGGCTGACACCAACAACACCCCATCAGAGTAGGGGGCATGACGAAGCCACTCCCGTAACTAAACCATTCCCATCTGCACGATATGCTCGACGTCACCACTGGCGCCGAGTAAGGAAGGCTGGGGGAAGTTCCCCCTCTGGACTTACCTCACCAGCTCCAATAGTGGAAATTGATGCTGCTGTTCCAACTAGGAACAACTTCGAGCTGCTCAGAACGGTGCGCAAGAACTCTCCAACCGCCATACTGAAGAAGTCGCCTCCGCATGTTGAAAACACAACACAGGTGAAGCCGGAACAGCCTCTTCAGCGATTGTCCTCCAAGATCGACAGAGTTTGGCGGAAAGTCCAAGACTCTGTAATTGACAAAGATTACTCTCGCCGGCCGAAGAAGACGAAGGCTCGGCAAGAGGAGAACCATCCCTCTGCCATACCACGAAAGGTATCGTCTGCATGGGCGCCTGCCGCAACAGTCCCCTCAACTTCGACCTCCTATAAGAGGGGAAGGCCGGAGAAGATCCCCTTGCCCACGGAAAATTTCAAAGGCACTGAACCCAAACGCCCCAAGTCTGGGGCATGGTTGTGCATACCGTCTATATGGCATCCGGAAAAGAGGATAGTCATGCTTTCGTGAGTCATCGACCACTCACACGGTCTGTGACAAAAGCTCCAGGAAATGTTGAAAAGAATGGCCGCACTCACTGGGCAGAAAGAAAGCCCAGAAGCATCGTCGGAACAACGCCAGGAGCACGAGACCGACACCGAATTCCTACGGAGGGTGCTTGAAAAGAAAGATAAAGAGGCAGCGGAACAAGCGGCTAATTTAAAACAAATGGCGCTTCTCTTCCAAGACATGGTGGGGATGATGATCCAACCGGACCCCCGGCCAAAGACCCTCCAATAATCATTGAAGACGACAGAGGGAAGACATCAAACCCTCCTCCGGCTTTATCAGCAGCCAGGGAGGAAACGATCTCCAAAGATACCCTTGATGACCACATAGCTCAAAAAATACGAGTTCATCAAGCGAACGAAGCGGCAAGCCAGGCCGTTAGAACTGGACGACCTTATCCAGGCTGGTACGACCAAATTAAGTATCCGCCAGGATATACGATCCCCAAATTCCATGTGTATAAGGGGATGGGCAATCCGCACCAACACGTTTCTCAATTCAGAGCTTTGTGCGGTAATACCGGGGGAGATGACAAACTATTGCTTCGCCAATTTTTCGGCAGCTTGGCGGATACAGCATTTGAAAGGTATTTGGAGATTCCGAATGACTCCATCAAGACATTTACAGAGATGGAACTGCTGTTCACACAACGGTTTGCAAGCGCAAGCGATTGAACCCCAATCACGACATTAATCAACGCCAAAGTGAAGCCGAGAGAGACCTGGGTTCAATACGCAATTCGGTGGCAGAACCTACGGTCGAAGTGTGAACAGCGCATAGAAGAAACTCCTGCTGTGGGCATGCTCGTGGGGACCCTCGACCCTCAGGCAACTATATCCCAATTTATGATGTTCTTCAAGCCGACCACCTTCCAGGCCTTAATTTACAAGCTGGCCTAAATAGACCAGATGGGTCATAGGCCGTCCACTTCAAAAACGGATCTCCGGAATGAAAAGGGGAAAGGGAAAGCGACCTTCGTCGCCAACTGTTCAGTCGAAAATATTGCATTCTGTAACATATCAATTTCCTCATTATTTTAATCATCTAACGGTGTTTATTATAAATATGACACATATTACAAGAATCATCTTGAAAATACCAATTACCATGTGTTGTACTTTATAACCGGCATTATGAAGGAAATTGTATATTTAGTATGTCATGCATAATATTCTATATCTCTCAACATTTTATTAAGATTGTGTGTAGAAAATTCTTCAGGTTAAAGAACCGGAATCGCAAAAGTTCCGATATAATACAGGAAACCAAAGAATCAAATACTGGCAACAACCTTATTCTAGAAGCTTATTCTAGAAGGTTCCTTGTAACAACCTTATTCTAGAAGCTTATTCTAGAAGGCTCCTTGTAACAACCTTATTCTAGAAAGCTCCTTGTAACAACCTAGCTTATGAGGAAGCTTGATTTGAGATCTATAAAAGGGGATCTAGGGCTAAGGTAAAAAGTTGTTGGTGGATGGTGGTAAAAAGTTGAGTGACACAACTTGAGATTCAATTCAAGATCTAAATCCAAATCAAGAGTCAACTGAGAGCATTATCAAGCGAAGGCATCCAAATATGTTTTATCGCAACGCCGATCGTCATCAATGCAAGAGATCTGCAACCGATCCACGTCTCACGGTGATCGAGCCACGCAAAGATCGACGACAAATTCACTTCTTCAAAGGAGCGATCGAGAGCTTATTCTTGTACCTCGAATTGAGAAATTGTGTAAATTTGAAGAAGATTTAATAAAGGTGATTATTACTCTTAGTCTTGATTTCTTTAGATTCTTGCATTATGAAATATCTCATTCTTGATTATTCTATTTTCATGATGTGTGAGTGAAATCTCCGCTTGTAAAGGATTCGAGAGAATTGGTAGATCAAGTGATGATAAAATCCTAATACTAATCTTAAGTCTTATGAGATTTGTGAACTCTAGGAAAAAGAATCATCAATGACCTAATTTGGAGAGAGATCGCATTCTTGATTATTTCATTGCAAACTAGGGATTAAATGATTGATGATTCTCTTTGCTAAAGGTTAGATCCGAATGATAATCAATGAAAAGACAAGGGATAAAGAAGGAGAAACCCTAGTTTCTTCAATAGATCCCTAATCTTCATTCATCACCATCGATCTAGCTACAATTTATCAATAGATAAGATTAGTCATTATTAGATTCATCATTGCTACTAATTTGATCGAATCCTACAAGCTTTTCTACATTCTCTTGATAACCGATATTGATCATGGATATATTCTTAATCTTTCTTAAATTCTTGAATGTTTTCTTGATTTTCTTGAAATGACAACTCAATTAAATCATGAATCTCTTTCTTGAATTTTTCTTTACTATTTTCTTTCAATTCATCTAAAACGAGATCGATCAAATACACGAATCTCAGTGGACGACCCGTGCTCACAAACGATCGCTTCAAACGACACCGTTATTGATTGCGGTTTACAAAATTCTTTGATTGTGAACACTTTACATTTTACTAAACAACATCGAGAATTTGGATCAATCAAATGGCGCGTTGCCGGGGATGCGTGCGTAATTTGTTCGTTCTTGTTATTTGAGTTGAAATTTTATTATTTCATCAAATTTTAATTCAAGAATCACATTGTGTGCTTAACGATTAGTGTTTGAATTTTTGCGAGGGAATCTGGAATCATTGTACTGAGGAAAACAAGATTTGGAGACTTTCTGAAGATTCCATAGGAGAAAAAGAAGCTGCAGTAAAAATTTAAGCACCTAAGTCATCAATTGAACTGTGGATCCGTGGCAAATTGAGTGTTTTTGAGGCGGTTCAGCCGCCGTTTAGGTGGTTCATTGCTTCAGATTACTCTGGTATATTCTCCACTTTCTTATCTCCTCTCTGATCTTGTCCAATAACAACTTTTCTGCAGGATTCTTTGCAAAAATTCGCCGCTCAAAAATAAAAATTTGTTGCGTTTCTTGAAATTGGTTGTTTGTGCATATTTTAATACGGAAATTAAGGGGCAAAGACCAAATTCATATTAGGTGGGGATTTCATTACCCTTCCTAACCCCAAAAATCACAAAACTAGTATCCGCATCACCCTCATTAACTAAAAAATATCTAGACAAGACTCTAAGGACCGTCGTGCTCAATTAGGACAGAAGAAGGTCGTGGGTAATCTATTGCTTATTCGCATTTCTTTTGTGGTTTCTAAGGAAAGTGTGTATAAGGAAAGTGGTTACTTAATTAGGCCCGCTACTTACGTAGCGGAGAATCTCCCACTTACCTGGCCACAGAAGGGATAAAGAGGCAGTAGAGGATTTATCCTGCGATTTGTCTTTTGGAAGTCTAGGAGCGGTCTAGAGACTTGACCTAGGTGACCATTAGATCTAGGGTTGCTTGTGCAATTTTTGTGTGATTTTTTTCAAAAATCCGTCTTTTTCAAAAAAAAAAAACACCAATCCACATTTTCTCTAATTATCACAACGTTGCCACTTGTGCTAAATCATTTAGTGCATGCTCGGCTGGACACGGGATTCTAGTGCCCGTCTTGTCCGCGTTTCTCCTATCGACTCCGAACTCGGTATTTCTACATCTTCTTTTTCTTCACCCACTACCACACCCACTTCGATGGACGGTTCTCCATCGAACTTCTTTAACACTACTCTGCCACCGTCCGCAGGTGCGTAGAATCCACCCCGCATCTCTCTCCAAGAGAGATGTTACCCTATTCGAGATCCTCTTTCTACCTGTCTTTCCATTTCACCAGCCAATGGGGACAATTTTAAAATCAAACCATAATACATCAATCTTTTACCGAAATATCACGGTCTCGAGTCTGAGGACGCATACGTCTTTATTACCAAATTTGAAAATGTTTGCGCTATGATGGGTACTTCACAGTTTTTTGTGGATGCTATGAGATTACGTCTTCTCCCATTCACTTTGTGCGATATAGCCGAGAAGTGGCTTTATAACACAGCCGCACATTCTATTTCAAACGAGGGAGAATTCGTCACAGCTTTCCAAAAGAAATTCTACCCTAATCATAAGACAGCTCGAGTCCGTAGCGAAATAAATCAATTTACCCAGCTTCCCAATGAACCATTTTCGAAGTGTTTTTAATGCTTCAAGGATCTGTTAGTTCAATGTCCTCATCACGGAATCCCTAGATGGGATCTGTGCAAAATCGTATATGAGGGCATTAATCCTACAACAAAACAGATACTTGAATCCATGTGTCAAGGCACCTTCATGTCTAAAGATGATGGTGAAGCCTGGAGATTTTTAGAAGATTTCGCTGAAAAATCTTTACAGTGGGAGAGTGTAAGTCAACCATCTTCTAGGGGTGGTATCCATCAACTGGATGTTTCCATAGGACTTAGAGCTGAAATGACAGCAATGCAAAAGAAACTCGAAGTTATGGAACACAAATTTTTATCAGCCTCCCTAAATCAGATGACACTCCCCAAAACTGTCTGTGGATGCTGTTCTGATCCATCACATATTACGGAAGAATGTCCATTAAATTCTCCGTTTCAAGGTCAAGAGCACACAAATGCTGCTTTTCAGCAAAGACCTAGAAACGATCATTATTCTTCCACTTATAATCAGGGTTGGAGGAATCACTCTAACTTTACTTGGAACCAACAACAAACTCAAAACACGGTTCCAAAACAAAACAACTTTCAAAGGGTCCCTCCACAACAACAGCAACCACTACAACTGAGTCAGCACCCCCATCAATCACAAAATTTTCAAAATCCGGTCAACACTTCTGCACCATACAACAATTCTGTGCAATTGACCAGTACTGATAACCCTTCTTCACTCGAACAAACCATGAATTTGCTTCTGACAAATTTCATGCAAGTTTCGGCTGAGATGAAGTCTTCTGTCGATGACATAAAGAAGAACTCTGCCATCCAAGGTGAGAGTATTAAATCAATGGAAGCACAAATTGCACAATTAAAAGCCGAAATGAGTGCTAGAGAGAAAGGGAAATTTCCAGCTCAACCCATACCGAATCCTGGCTACGCACATCATGTGAGTGAGATTACCACATTGAGATCAAGAAGAGTGCTAGACAACCATGTCGGTGAACAGATTGATGGTGAGGAATCAATTGATGATACCCGAGCTGAGACTTTTCCTTCCACTTCTACTTCTACTTCTGACCCCAGTTCGTCTACCCCACCGCTTTCTTCCGAGCCTATTCTTCATTTTTCCCAAGGCTCGAACCCTCACCACATTTCTTATAGTCCACCAAAGACGATCCCCACTCATATTCTGGGATCTTTCCTACCCACACGATCTTCTCCAATGTTGGAACCCGCTATTATTGATAAAGCCCATTTTCCTAATAGGTTAAAGGGAAACAGACCAAGTCCGCAAATGGAGAAGATCACTAAAATCTTTAAGCAAGTTAACATCAATATCCCTCTCCTAGATGCTATAAAACAAGTCCCGGCTTATGCGAAAATTCTCAAGGACTTGTGCACTAGGAAGAGGAAGACTCAAGTGCCAAAAAAGGTGTTCATGTCGAGTACAGTAAACACAGCTTTTCCCCAACAATTACCAAGGAAACGTAAGGACCCTGGCTATCCTACAATTTCTATTTCTATTGGGGGTAAAAATATTAACCGTGCTTTACTTGACCTTGGCGCAAGTGTTAACCTGCTTCCTTATTCAGTCTATGAGCAATTAGGTATCGGAGAGTTAAAGCCCTCGAACACAACTCTCCGGATAGCTGACCGATCCATCACCAAACCTAGGGGTGAGCTTGAGGATGTGTTGATAAAAGTCAGGGAATTTGTATTCCCTGTGGACTTTATTGTTCTAGATACACAACCTATAGCAAACCCACGGAACTAAATTCCGGTGATTCTCGGTCGACCGTTTTTAGCCACTTCCAATGCTATAATCAACTGTCATAACGGCTCTATGACCCTATCCTTCGGGAAGATGTCAATTGAGCTTAACATTTACAAGTTGGGAAGTGTACCCTCCAAACCTTCTACTCAGGTCTGTTCTGTCGAATTAATGGATAATGACAGCAGCGAATTTGACGAGCTTCATGATACGGATCCAGACTTCCTCAATACGTTGTTGTTTGACCCAGCTATATATTATACACATATGGACTTTTCCATCGAGCTGTCCAGGTCAACCTCTAACGCTGATTTTGAACCTTTTATGGAGTCTGAGGATTACCCCGTTCTTTCGGATGAGATTATTCTTCGGGGTATCGATGAAAGCTTTGAGGACATTTTCGCTGATGATCTCGCATTTTTAGCAAACACGGGTGTTGAGATGAATCATCTCCAAAATGAAAAAATTGAACCTCCACCCCTTCTTCTGGACTATAAAGAGAATGCGAGTAATCCATCAAAATCACTGTGTCGTCTCTCCAAAACGAGACGCAAACACATTCTATCCCACCACTTATCTTTTCCCCACTTCTTCCTGGCTCTCTACAACATGTTCTTCCACCAACCGATGCACTACACTGATAAAATCATCGAATGGTTGTTGTTGACTTTCGGTCTTTGCAAAGCTTGGCATTGACCAATAACTTTACCCCCTCTTATGATTTTAAAAGGCTTAACATTGTTTAACTCAAGTTTTGGGGGGTTATATTTTTAGCTATTGAAAATAAAAGTTGTCCTCAAAATTGTGAGCCAAAAATAAGTTTGGGGGAGATTTTCATATCCATATATTCATTGACCCCGGTAATAAATTTTTTCTCCCAAGTTTACAGGTATCTGAGATTTAACAGATGGCAACAGTGAGGGCACTGTTGTAAACAAGTTTGGGGGAGGTTTGTGCTTATTTACGCATCACTTTGCATCATACTTTACATAAGCACAAAACATATAGTAAAAATAATAATATTTTTGTACATAAATAAGATAATAAAAGATTAGAAAGTGAAAAAAATTGCATCCAAAAGGTTAGAAAAATTTAAGAAAACCTAGAAAGTTAGAAGTTTTCTTAAACGAACTAGTTGTTAGTGTATATGCCCTAGAGGCCATTACTGTATCATACTAGCTTGTATATTACTTGATGGAAGCTTGGGATATTCACAGTTGTATATACAATCTTGCTCGAAATGGTAGTATGCTACTTGGTTTGTCTCTGCTTTAATATGTGCATGTGTTTCTTTTAGCATATCGCTGATATACATATTAGTAGAGCCCTTAGGATCTTTGCTTGATTACCAGCGTTGTGATGGCGCTCACACTCGTGGGAGCTGGGTGATCTATAAGCACATCCTTATACAGGTCCCTAGTCGTTGGACTATCGAGACAGGGTATCGATACTCCGGAGTAGACTAGCGTATGCGCTTCTCATCCCAGCGTGGGAGACGGTCTGTCCCACAGCCGTCAGTACGTCGTACTTGAGATAGTATGCGGGTGCTCGTTAGGTTACGAGTACACTGGACAGGACTCGTCGGGAACTGTTGGTTGGTATTATACCTATCGTCAGTTATCAGTTCCCAGGTGACATGAGTACAGCTTAGTCCGCTGACTTGACACTGTCACTTCGCCTCGAGTGTGTTCCCACTGCACTTTGATTGCTACCCTACCACGGCTCAAAGGAGTCGTGCAAACAGGTAGTTTTTGGGTGCAGTCCCGAAGCACTTGGAGGCAGTGACGGTTAGACAGGATTCGTCTCTCCCGGTATTGGAGGTTGACATCGCGCTGTGTCCAGGAGAGCCATTACACGAGTAGTCCCTGGCCAGGGCAAGCGAGATATACTGGTAGGTTTCCAGTGTTATCTCAGGGTGTTCTGGGCTACACTCCGACACGACTTGTACCGCTATTAGGGGACTGACGTTCACCGCCCCCCTAGGCCCGCCATACGATGTATCAGACGAACAGACCGGACTGTACGGAGACTGTCACATACAGGCTCAGTAGGAGTTCAGATGGGGTTCACCTCGTCGGTCTTCTTATCGACATATACCTGGGGACCGTTACGTACAGCTAGTGCCGCTTGCGGTCTGTGGTTAAACCCACTGCCAGCGTAGTGTCGGGTTTTTAGAGTCCCACACAGAGAGCTATTCGCCTTTAGGCAAAATGAGTAGAGGTCGCATGGTTTTGCGACAGGGTTCATTCACATCCGCGCACTTGTGCACGTTTGTTGTCTGGACAGCTTATACTAGCGGGCTTTGGTTTAAGCCGGATCCTAGTATATGATTTGGGATTGGTTTTATCTCATTGTATTCGTGTTCCTCGGATCACGAATACGGGTGCGTATGCACAGTTGCTTGAGACAGAGGGAGAGGACTTTGATTAAGGTTAATGACCATTGTCATTTTATTAACCCTAATGCTTATGTGTGTATTATGGTTAATTGATATTAGTTTAAATAATTGTGCATGGTTATGGTTGTTGACCATTTGACCTCCTTGACTTGTTGACCTAGGTTGACACTTTGACCATCATCATTTCATTTGGAAGATGCTCTTTGATCCTTGCAATTTGCATTAAAAATGAAATGATAATGGTCATGTCTTGATTAACCATGACAATTATCTAGCTAATTATCTAATTACAATAATTCACACATATATGAGAGAATGCTTCATATTTTCTCTCATTCTATCATTCACTTTCTCTCTCTTGTTCTTCCTCTCCCTCAAGCTCTCCCCTCTCATGTATTGAGAAACACTTGAGCTTGAGAAAAACCTCTTCTTGATAATCTCTACTCTCATCTAGGGTTCAAGGACTAGCACTTCTTGCACCCTAGTTACTTCTAGCTTGGAGTTGAAGCCAAAGGTTGAGGCTTTCGGGTGGATCTTTCTTCGACGTGAGAAGACGACAAAGGTGACCTCTTTCCACTACTCTAAGGAGCAAGGAGAGAAGGACTTAAAGCCCTAGGTATAACCCTTCTAACACTTAGCTAGTTTCTAGTTAGCTTTAGCTTGTTTTTGTTTAGCAAAGATCCTTCTTTGTCTAGTCCATGTTGCCTAAGTTGATAAAAATTGATTTTTATTCCGTTTTCCGCCTCCCCGAAAGTACCGGGGTGGGCAACATGGACTTACAGTGGTATCAGAGCCTAACTAAACATAAACTAGCTAGGTAGTAAAGTGTATGGAAGTTCGAATCGGAAAAATCGCAAAACCGAGTTTTCAAAACCCAAACTTTCTGTTAATTTTTTTTCTGTTCAAAATGAAATAATCATACTCCAAAAATCATCTCAGGGTTTTGTGAAGAAAGCCACCAAAAACGATCCAGAGAGTCGACCAAAGAGCCGCGGTTCCACGGCAATAGCAAGCTATTGCCGCGCAACCGCGGCCGTTTTGGCTCGGCTCTGGGTCGAGTTTGGTGCAGTGTTTTTCTGGCTTGGTTTTGGGATTTTTAAGATGGTTTATATGTGCCCAGATTTTCCAGAATAGAAATTTGTTTTTGGGGGCCTATAAATCCGTATTTTTATCGAACTTCACTACGCTTTGACTATAAGGGTTATACATATCTGTGATGTTTATATGTATTGAACGTCGGCTAATCTCTATATGTCGATTAGTCGGGGTTATACATATCTGTGATCTGTGTTTGATGATGGTATGTGTATATGAATGTGTTGGATTGTCGCGGGTGAATAGCCGGGGTGGATGTGAGATGAGTGTTTCTTTTTCTTTCATTCATTGTAACATGTAAATTGATGTAATATTATTTGTATGGCCGCACAACCGGGTCGGGGTTGTAGCCGTCATTGTATAATTCTTTTTACTGTTTTTGCTCCTAGGATAGACCCATGGAGGGGTGCACAAACTACCGGGTATCTCGAAGTTCCGAGTGGCCTACTCACGGTGGTGAGGGAGGTTGCTTCGCTTCGGTTACTTGGCGGGTAGTTTGCCGCACCCGTAGGGGTCTTGGGTGGGGTATTGGCTATTCACCGCGACCGTGTAATCCTCTCTTCGTTGCAGGCTCGCACGGATTGCGGATTCCTAGTATATCCAATGTATTCATCTGTGATCTGTAATGTCTATCATTGCTATATATTTATATATGATAACTATTTAGGCGTTGCTTATGTTTTACAGCTGCGCTAGCCCAGCCCCCGCTCTGTCGTTAGTTAAGTAACCTAACGGGTGATGACGGGGCCCCGTGGCGAATGCGAATGGCATAAGCGTACGTCATATTTTGGTTGTTTTCTGCAATGGTAGGATTAAATGATGGGACGCAATAAAGAACTAATGCAAGAAAATAAACCAAGTAAAAGTCGATTGGAACACTTTGAAAAACACTCGGTTCTTTTCAAAACTAAACTTTTAAACGCGAAGCTTGAACCACTCCTTTTAAAAGCTATCTCGTTCCATCGATTATATCAAGTTCACTACGTTCACGGTTTCGCCAAAACCATTCGTAGCCCTCCGTCATTCCACATGAATGGTCAAAAAGTATTCAAGCTATGTATTTTGGCCAAAGTCAAGGCATAGTGATTGGTAGCTATTGGGTATTCATGTGCAGCATAGATAGATGCGTTGGTTTGGGACAGTCGTGTTGCCATTTTGGCCAAAGTCAAGGGTAGGTATGGGTGGGACCAAATTAACCAGGAGAATGACGGGTAGAACTTGACATGTGACTTATGATATTTTGGCCAAAGTTAAGGTCATAAGAGCATGGGGAAAAAATCCACATCGGGAGTTTCATAAGTACTGAAACTTGCTAGCGCTGCATACCATTTGGAGTGTGATAATTCTGGTAGGATTCCTTCGGTTTTATCACGCGATGATATTTGGATCCCGATCCTACTGTGAGTATATGCTACTCCTCGGGAAAACTCTCACTTAACGATCAATGCTATAAACTTAGTAGGTGTCTAGAAAGGTGTTAGCGGGGCTACGCCCACAGGGAAAAGAGGTTACTTAATTAAGGAACTTCGCGAAAGCGTTGGAAAACCTCCCTCGAAGTACCGACACTGGTCTGGCTGAACGGTTAAGCAAGTATTGTACGGTGAGATTGATCCTGACTAATCCTTTCTTTACGGTTTGAGAAGGGATTCGAGAGACAGTGGGAGCCATCCTGTTTAGACAAACTAAAAACCACTCTAAACTTGCAAGAGCATCATGCTAAAGTGTTTCTTTTCTCTCTCCTAATTGCAGCGACCATTCAACATGACCGGACTTAAGTTATTACTAGATAAAAACATATTGACAGGGCCAAACTACAAAGATTGGCTCAGGAATGTCAAGATGGCAATCACTTACGACAAGCTGGGGTATCTCCTTACCACCAAAGCTCCCCCTGTCCCAGGTCCCAAAACCAGTGTCGCGGATAGGGAAATCCGTAAGACATGGGAAATAGATTGCGCGAAGGCCAAATGCCTCGTACTTGCCTCGATGGACAACGAACATCAGAGGAGGCACGAGAATATGGACCTAGAGTCCATATTTCTTCATACAAAAGAACTGTATGGAGAGCAGTCTCGTATCGCTAGATACGAAGTGTCGAAGAAGTTGTTTTCGGCAAGGTTGGCCGTCGGATCATCGGTAGCGGAACACGTGCTCAAGATGATTGGCTACATAGAGGAGCTCGCAGAACTTGGGACCACGTTGGAGAATGAGCTCTATACGGACTTGATTCTCCAGTCCCTTCCTTCCACTTACGCCCAGTTCATCCTGAACTTCAACTTACAGAAAAAAGAAGTTGAACTTTCAGAGCTCCTCAACATGCTGAGGAGTGCAGAGGGTGTAAGTGCACGGCGGCGCCCCGGCCGTCAATCCGACGCCGGAATGCGGAAACGGTGATAAACTTAAATTTTGCGGACTTTGCAAACCGGCACCACCGCGCACTAAACTCCGGATCGTAACCATTAACAAGTCTAACCTACTTAACAAGAAAGGGAAAAGATGTACCGACTGATCCGAGTCCTCCGGTCTTCATCTCCACTCCGATCTCCTCGCGGGATCTCCGTCCGTCTCCTCCTCATCGGAAAGGGCACCACATCGCCTGTAGCTTTTACGGGCTCCCACCTCAATACCGAGGAAACTCGGGCGCGAAGCTGGCGAATCGACGCGTCCAAGATTTGCTGTAGAATGTGTAGTGTAGAATCATAGTCTCTTTTGGGGTGATGAAGTTGCCATGGAGGGAGGAGGAAATCATGAACTTTGGAGAGGGTTTTGGTGGCATGATAAAAATGAGATGATTGATAAATTTCCAACACCAAAACAAATGAACCATCCATCTCTCCTCATCAAAGAGGCCGGCCAAAACTATATGGAAATGGTGGAGGGAATCAATAATAAGTATGAAGGAAGGTGAGTGTAGGAGAATGGAAGTGGTGACTCTAAACAAACATCAACCATGCTTCAACCTTTTCCAAACCATACCCAATCCTATCACAATTAAAGCAAGCATGGATGAAAGATTCAAATCCTATCATAATCAAACCATTATGCAAGAAAACCCCTCCACAAAAGTAATTTGCAAAACTGCAAATTACCCCCTCCATCGGAAAAGTCCGGCCGGGAAAGAACAAAGGAAAACCGTCCGGAACGGAATGCAAACTGGCAACTCCAGAAAACTGGTCCCGTAATAAATTACAGGAAAACCCCGACATTGTGCATACACACCCGCATCTGTATTCCGTCCGGATACAAATGCAAAGAGACAAAATCTACATTGTACTAAACTAGGACCGGCTTAAACCAAAGCCGGCTAGTAATATCCTGTTCGATCCTGATCCGTGCAATACCGCACGTATCTGATCGAACCCTGCCATATACCTATACGGCTACTAGTACAAACCGTCCGATCCTGATCCGTGCAATACCGCACGTATCTGATCGGACCCTGCCATATCTCCATACGGCCTCTACAGCGTTTCGCCCGAAAACCGAGTAACTGAAAGTGTGGTAGACTCTAAAGACTCGTCAATACTATGGCTGTGGATTTAACCACTAGCACGTCAGAGGTATAAGCCAATACGTAATGGGCCACCAGCTATTGACTAAAAGGGACGTCGATGAGCGAACTCATCCTGACACCCTACTGAGCCTGTCAGTGACAATATCCGTACAGTCCGGTCCGTTCGTCTATGAGCATCGCATGGCGGGCCTAGGGGGTTGGTAAAAGTCAGACCCCCAAAAGCGGTACAAGTCGTGTCGGAGTGTAGCCCAGAACACCCTGAGATACTACTGGAATACCTACCAGTAAATCTCCTGCCTTGGCCAAGGACTTCGTGTAATGGCTCTCCTAGACACAGCGCGACCTCACCCCCAATACCGGGAGAGACGAAACCCCCGAAGATCCGCTCACTGCCTCCATGTGGCTCGGGACTGTACCCAACTAAAACCTGTTTGCACGACTCCTTTGAGCCGTGGTAGGGTAGTAATCAAAGCACAGTGGGAACTCACACGAGACAAATGACGATCCCCAGGTCGATGAACTAACCTGTACACATGTCACCTGGGAACTGCTATCTGACGTCAGGTATAAGACCAACTAGCATGTTCCCGGCGAGTCCTGTCCGGTGTACTCATAACCCAATGAGCACCTGTATACATCTTAGGTGATCCAACTGACACCAGTGGCTTGTGAGACCGGCCACCGCCCCTCGTCGGGGTCTCGACTGTATACACTAGTCTACTAATGGAGTATCGATGCCCAGTCTCGAAACTCCCACGACTAGGGACCTTTTAAGGATACGCTTGTAGACCCCCAGCTCCCACTTATATGATCGCCCTCATACTGCTGGTGGTCAAGCAAGAATCCTAGGGGCTCTATCAACGTGCAATAGTGACATGTCATGTCACCTAAAGCAGTACACGATGATAAAGGTAAACCTGATAGCATACTATCATCTCGAGTAAGACTGTCCTACCGGGATAGGTCCTCCCTCAATCATTGCAATCACGTACCTGTGATCCAATAATTGACTCTGAGGGCACTATCTCCAACAATCTCCCACTTGCACTCAAGGCTAATTATTGCGATGTCGCATACTCACAGCCCGTGTGATACCGAACACCCAACTCCTCTACTAGTCAGTCTCACAAAGCTCGTTTGCGAAACTATTGCGTTCGAGGAATAGCCTCAGTGAGTGGATCCGCTTAGTTGTCTCTTTCCATGTCTCTCTAAATCTCAAGTTCGCGGAGAAACCCATCTCCCGAAATGAGCAATACCTGTCTTAGAATGTGTCTGGATGTCTGATGGGACATAGCTCATAAATGAGCTCCAAATCCAAACTTCTTAGACTGTATCGTCAACTGAACTTAATCAGTATCCTGCGCCATGCCACCCTCAGTATTGCCTTGGACCACCTATCCAAAATACTGCCCCTCATCAGAAGGAAAACTATAGCTCTGACAACCTCCTTGTCGTCCATGTCACCTTGGAAGCCTGGAATGATAACTGTTTCCCGAATGAGGCTGTCATTATCATATCCCTAGAACATCCACTTATGTTCTAAAACTGCTTCCGACTGTTTCTCCAGGATTGAATTAATATCAACTTATTGCATCTAGTGCAAGAACAACATCTGGTGTGGTACTTGACATCTCACGATTGACTCAATTGCCTGAGCAAGTGATCTGCCAATCATGCCCGTCCCTCTCCCCTTTAGTCTGTAAGACACCTTTGGAGAGGGTGACTCCATTACCTGCAGGTACACTACCGTGCCAGGAGTCGTCCATCCTAAATACTCTTAGAACGCTGTCAAGTACCCTGATTGGGAAACCACCCAAATCTAGATCTAAAACCATAGATCTAGTAACCAGTATGTCTGATATAAAATCCATTTCCTTTGTGGAGAAACAACTGTGTGACGACCAAAGTATAACCGATCGTAGTGTAGGAGTTTCCTTTCCTACTCTGTGTATATCATCCAAATACTAGGATATCACACCCTACTACCTTCTCAACAGATCAATCCCCTATTCTGATGAAGTCAAACCCATGACTGTCACGTCAGAAATAGATGATCTTTCTCCGCTACATCTGCTCTAGTCTATAAATAGACATAAGCAACCTGTCCACCAATACTTCCGCTGCTCCCACTGACTACGACAACCCTCTGGCAGAGTCATATAGACGTACACTTCTAAAACTGGTTTAGAACGACGCTATACTCATCCTCCCGCCGGGTCTCGCACCCTGGAACAACAGCAATGGTAATTGTGGGTAAACAAGAACTTCCCTGTCACCGTCCTTGAGGCTACCGTAGTACCTCTCGGGTGCCTGAAGTTACCCACCTTATCTGCGGAGTGGCCAATGGAATGTCAATCCAGATTGAATCTTTAGGTTCCTTATCAAATCTTCAGTAATCGTTTGTGGTTCTGGAATCACTTCCAGTTCTACCATACTCCCACTACTGTTTTCTGAAAAAATCCATTTTTAATAAAACTGTGGCGAGTCTAGAACAATATTGCTATTGTTCATCCAGATGGTAGAAAGTCAACCCTCGTCATAGCCTGGGTCAACCCACAAACAGCCATTACAGAAACATGCCTTGAGTCATCCAGAGTCTGGTTTTAATCATAAGCCGGACAACTCCCCGTACCTTAACATCGTTAAGATATGAACTGTTCTATATCCAATATAGAAACAGAGGCACTGATTTAATTGAACCAGATTCAAATCATGCAGCTGTCCCCAGCGCATGTCAACTAAATGGAAGGAGGCCGATCAGCGTTACTCAACTTAGGAATACTTCCAATTATGAGTAACCTGAAAGAGAAGCAAGATCTCTTAATCATTACTATCAACTGAATACCATACACAAGTATCTACATCTTCGATCTCTTTGAAGAATCCTGATACTTGCTATACCTGGTTCTCTACTCTATTCAAATACCAATAACTTCTCCAAATTCGGACCCTGTGTTTCCACGAAACACTTGTCTAAAAACTAGAGAAGTCATAAGTAAACCGAATATAGTACGAGGACCAACCCCTCTGTCCTAATGGACACTGGACAACATACAATACTCTGTATAAGTCCCTTGAGTCTGATAACTCATTCACTGTGTGTCGTAGGTTGAAAACTGTACTTATGGTTAAGAAGAATTACACCGCTGTTTAATGCTCCTTACCTAACCATCCACTGATATAGGTAAATGTCGTCGACATGATTTCAAAAAGGTATATCTCACTCTATGAAAATAGACGTACAGATATATCAATTTGAAATTGGTGCATAACAGCGGATATTCAAAACCAAATATTTGCCGACCGGCAAACAGCCCAGGTGATTTCCTCAAATATCACTGATTACAACGAATCCCGATATAATGAGGATAATCACCCAATTCCCAATAACTTACTCCCACTCATCATCTGTAAAACCATACAGATGTGAGAATCGTACCTGGTAAATACATACCCTGGAGTAAGTATCTAATCGGGAAATCAGTTTTCCTTTAACATTACACAGTGAGACTGAAACATCGAAATGTTTCGATGGGGTATCCCGGTATTCCTAGTAATGCCTCTTCCAGATTCACGACTGTAACCGTATAATTCTTTGCCACCTCTCCAAATCCCTTCATATGTCTTTAGTCTTTACCTTCTGCACACCCCTTTAGGCCAAATGGTTTTCTTCCTTCCCTACCGTTCGGCACCAGCCTATGGTTTGGAAGAAGACTATCCAATAAGCATAATGGGTGTACTGTCCCAATCCTAGGAACACTCGCAATGAGAGAGGGTGAAGATAAAAGACAACCGAATAAACCTTATTCCTATTTCTCCTGAACCAGAATCCATCCCCGAACTGGAACAAGTTCCATTCGAGTTCGTATATAACCATACGATGGAGTATCCAAATAAACTGTGGATCTTCGTAGTGATACGGAGTGTCCTGGAGAAATACAAAGGTGATGTGGGAGTGGTAACGAAATATTTGGTTTGGTCGTGAATATCTGTTGCAATTTACTTTGCCCTCTTACTAATCCCTTGCTTTGTCTGAACTTAATACCTTCTGCACACCATCGTTATGCTAATTGGTTTTCTTCATTCCCTACCGGTCGGCACCAGCCTAAGGTTTGGAAGAAGACAATCCAATTTGCGTAATAGGTGTACTACCCCTAAACCAAGGAGTACTCGTAACCTGAGAGAGGGTAAAAGGAAAAGACAACTGAATAATCCTATCCGTTTTCTCCAGAACCTGAAACCATCCTCGAATAAATCTTTTCGAGTTCGTATCTAACCATACGATGGTTTTGTCCAATGGAAGTGGACATTCGTAGTAATACGGGGTGTCCTGGAGAAAAGGGTAAAAGTAGGAGTGGCAATGAGGTTTGCAACTCTGACAATCCAAAAGCCTGTGTCAAGAAGGTTTGGTCAACTTGGTCACTGAGTCATAGTCTTAGGGTCGGGTCAATGGTCGCTGCCAAAGAGAGAGAGAAAAGAAACACTCAGCGTGCACTCTAACCTAGATCAGAATGGTCACCAATTTATCTAATCTGGAATCCTCCCACTGTACCTCAAATTCTCCTCCAAACCTGAAAGAAGAATTAGTCGGGGTCACCCGAGGAGTATACTAACTCATCAGTGGGAATCGGGATCCAACTCTCATCGCATGATAACGTGACGGAATCCGCTCACGGTATCACACTCCAGAAGGTATGCGCATATCTGGCAAGTTTCAGTACTTTTGAAACTCCCGATGTGATTTCTGCCCCATGCTCTTATGACCTTGGCGTGAGGTCAAAATATCATAAGTCACATGTCAAGTTCTGCCCATCATTATCCAGGTTAATTTGAATCCACCCGTACATACCCTTGACGTAGGCCAAAATAGTAGTACGACTGTCCCAAACCAACGCATCTATCTATGCAACAGATAAATACCCGGCAGCTACCAAACACTATGCCTTGGCGTGAGGTCAAAATACATAGCTTGAATACTACCGAATATTTAACTGAAATGATGGAGGGCTACGAATGGTTTCTGGCGAAAACCTTTAACGTAATGAACTTGATATCGTTGAAGGAACGGATAGCTTTTTAGAAAATATAGTGACGAAAACCTTTACTAAAGAGGTCACTCCCGGTGAAGGGATCTCGGCTCTTTCCCCGTAGGATGGGGTGCTGGATATTCATAACCGAATATCACTGTGCAAAGCAAAAGTAATCGGCTATAGTGAAGTTAATGCCCTGACGCAAACTTCTGTCCAAGGGGTCACTCCCGGTGAAGGGATCTCGGCCCTTGCCTCGTCGACTGAGGAGCAGGATATTCCAACTGAATACCACGATGCAAAACAAAAGTGAACGTCCTTGCAATAACAGCTTTTTGAAAAGTGTTCCAACAACATCAGAATAGGTTTATTAAACTTGCATTGATCCGAATCAATGCAATCCCATCAATTGATCACACCACAAAGAACGAAAATATACTGACGTACGTATATGCCATCCGCATTCGCCACTGGGTCCCGTCATCACCCGTTAGGTTAGCTTACTAACGGCAGAGCGGGGACTGGACTAGCGCGGATGAAAAACATATACAACATCTACTAATATATATACCAATATATATAGTATTTCGCTCAAGGCGTGAAAAGAAATGCAACATCACAGAAATGTACAGCATCACAGAACAATACAGATATCTGGGATCCCCGGGTTTCACAGAGCCACTACTGAAACCCGACGTTCCCCTGGTCGTGTGGATAGCCTGTGCAATGAGAATCCTAGACCCCTACGGGCGCGGCAAGTCACCCGCCAAAACCTGAAGCGAGGCAGCCCCCTTCAGCACCGTGAATGGACCACCCAGCACTTCACGGAATCCGGTAACTTGGGCACCCCTCCTGGGTCAAACCTGTACCCCCTACGAGTGCGGTGAATAGCCCGCCAATCCTAGAGTGAAGCCCCCTCCGTCCCAATGCCATGAGATGCGGGCTTGTTGCCTTCTAGAACCCGGCTATCCGTGCACCCCTCCGCGGGGCAATCCTAGTACAGAAAGTAAAATATACATACACCGGGTACATCGACCGCAACCAGGTCGTGCCCCAAAAGAATAATACAATCAGGCAGTGACGGCAGTCCACATGTCGGACGCTCGCCCCGCAATATCAAATGTACATAATACAACAAAAACAGTACTAGCATTGCATCCAGGCTATCCCCCACGACCGATCCGCAACATCACAGCAAATACATAGAACATCAACGTGAAAGTCACGTTCGCAAATCCGCCTAACCGGGCTATAGCAGTTTGACCGGATTTACCGATCGAGTGACATTCACGGTCGCAGATATAATGTAAATACTGTGAAAAATGTGTTTAAAAATATCCGATCGATCAAAAAAATAACAAGTGGGCCCCAAAGAAAACTGTAGCACTCACAGAAACAATTGGCCCAACTTTAATATTCCAAAGCCCATATTTTAAGCCCATAAGGCCTCTGTAAAAAAATGGTGAAGTGATGTGAATAGTGCGCGGCGGAAGGGCCGCACAAAGGTGGTTTTCGCGGCGGTTCCGCGCTCCAACTGTGGAGTTACTTCGTCAAATTTTTACAGAACTCTTAGATTTTCCAGTACATCAATATTTTACAACCTGAAAAATTTTTCGAGACTGAAAAATTTCAACAGAAACTGTCGTGGGTAAAATGCAGTTTTGGAACTTTTTGATCGATCGGAAATGCAAACACATTACACAAAGCTAGACTAAGTTAATGGTGAGGCTCTGATACCACTGTAAGTGCACGGCGGCGCCCCGGCCGTCAATCCGACGCCGGAATGCGGAAACGGTGATAAACTTAAATTTTGCGGACTTTGCAAACCGGCACCACCGCGCACTAAACTCCGGATCGTAACCATTAACAAGTCTAACCTACTTAACAAGAAAGGGAAAAGATGTACCGACTGATCCGAGTCCTCCGGTCTTCATCTCCACTCCGATCTCCTCGCGGGATCTCCGTCCGTCTCCTCCTCATCGGAAAGGGCACCACATCGCCTGTAGCTTTTACGGGCTCCCACCTCAATACCGAGGAAACTCGGGCGCGAAGCTGGCGAATCGACGCGTCCAAGATTTGCTGTAGAATGTGTAGTGTAGAATCATAGTCTCTTTTGGGGTGATGAAGTTGCCATGGAGGGAGGAGGAAATCATGAACTTTGGAGAGGGTTTTGGTGGCATGATAAAAATGAGATGATTGATAAATTTCCAACACCAAAACAAATGAACCATCCATCTCTCCTCATCAAAGAGGCCGGCCAAAACTATATGGAAATGGTGGAGGGAATCAATAATAAGTATGAAGGAAGGTGAGTGTAGGAGAATGGAAGTGGTGACTCTAAACAAACATCAACCATGCTTCAACCTTTTCCAAACCATACCCAATCCTATCACAATTAAAGCAAGCATGGATGAAAGATTCAAATCCTATCATAATCAAACCATTATGCAAGAAAACCCCTCCACAAAAGTAATTTGCAAAACTGCAAATTACCCCCTCCATCGGAAAAGTCCGGCCGGGAAAGAACAAAGGAAAACCGTCCGGAACGGAATGCAAACTGGCAACTCCAGAAAACTGGTCCCGTAATAAATTACAGGAAAACCCCGACATTGTGCATACACACCCGCATCTGTATTCCGTCCGGATACAAATGCAAAGAGACAAAATCTACATTGTACTAAACTAGGACCGGCTTAAACCAAAGCCGGCTAGTAATATCCTGTTCGATCCTGATCCGTGCAATACCGCACGTATCTGATCGAACCCTGCCATATACCTATACGGCTACTAGTACAAACCGTCCGATCCTGATCCGTGCAATACCGCACGTATCTGATCGGACCCTGCCATATCTCCATACGGCCTCTACAGCGTTTCGCCCGAAAACCGAGTAACTGAAAGTGTGGTAGACTCTAAAGACTCGTCAATACTATGGCTGTGGATTTAACCACTAGCACGTCAGAGGTATAAGCCAATACGTAACGGGCCACCAGCTATTGACTAAAAGGGACGTCGATGAGCGAACTCATCCTGACACCCTACTGAGCCTGTCAGTGATAATATCCGTACAGTCCGGTCCGTTCGTCTATGAGCATCGCATGGCGGGCCTAGGGGGTTGGTAAAAGTCAGACCCCCAAAAGCGGTACAAGTCGTGTCGGAGTGTAGCCCAGAACACCCTGAGATACTACTGGAATACCTACCAGTAAATCTCCTGCCTTGGCCAAGGACTTCGTGTAATGGCTCTCCTAGACACAGCGCGACCTCACCCCCAATACCGGGAGAGACGAAACCCCCGAAGATCCGCTCACTGCCTCCATGTGGCTCGGGACTGTACCCAACTAAAACCTGTTTGCACGACTCCTTTGAGCCGTGGTAGGGTAGTAATCAAAGCACAGTGGGAACTCACACGAGACAAATGACGATCCCCAGGTCGATGAACTAACCTGTACACATGTCACCTGGGAACTGCTATCTGACGTCAGGTATAAGACCAACTAGCATGTTCCCGGCGAGTCCTGTCCGGTGTACTCATAACCCAATGAGCACCTGTATACATCTTAGGTGATCCAACTGACACCAGTGGCTTGTGAGACCGGCCACCGCCCCTCGTCGGGGTCTCGACTGTATACACTAGTCTACTAATGGAGTATCGATGCCCAGTCTCGAAACTCCCACGACTAGGGACCTTTTAAGGATACGCTTGTAGACCCCCAGCTCCCACTTATATGATCGCCCTCATACTGCTGGTGGTCAAGCAAGAATCCTAGGGGCTCTATCAACGTGCAATAGTGACATGTCATGTCACCTAAAGCAGTACACGATGATAAAGGTAAACCTGATAGCATACTATCATCTCGAGTAAGACTGTCCTACCGGGATAGGTCCTCCCTCAATCATTGCAATCACGTACCTGTGATCCAATAATTGACTCTGAGGGCACTATCTCCAACAGAGGGCACCCTACAGAAAAGTAGAGAGACATCCACTTTGTTTGTAGGAGGATCTTCCTCTTCTAGGTCCAGGGCGAAAGCCAAGGGAAAGAAGAAGAAAGCCCCCGCCAAACCAAGAGGCGGTGTCAGTAAAGTGGATACGAAGGGAAAAGGAAAAGAAACAAAGGTAGCGGGAAAGCTGCTGGGGAAGGAAGAATGCTTCTATTGTCACAAAAGTGGTCACTGGAAACAGGATTGCAAGGCTTGGAAGGCCAAAACACAGGGTTTGAAGCGAGTTGCGGCTTCAGCTTCAGGTGTGTATGTTATTAAAACTGTCTATCAATAAACTCTACATCCTGAGTATTGGATACCGGATCAGGATCTCATATCTGTAATTCTTTGCAGGCGTTGAGAAAGCGTAGAGTTTTGAAGGCAGGTGACATGACCCTCAGAGTTGCAAACGGTGCTAGCATGGATGCTGAGGCCGTGGGGGACTATCACCTGGGATTGTCAGATGGACACTTTTTGGTTTTGCGTAGTTGTTATTATGTACCAAATGCAACCTGTAATATCATTTCTGTATCTTTATTATCTAAAGAAGGTTATGAATTTGCATTTTTAAGTAATGTAGTGAACATTCACCTTAATCAAGTTTTGATTGCGTCAGGTACATTGAACAACGGTATATACGTGTTAAACCAACCACAGATTTTCAATGTCCAGAATACACACAAAAGAAAGTCTCCAGAAATCAATAAAACTTTCTTATGGCATTGTAGACTGGGTCACATCAATGAGAGAAGGTTGACTAAGTTACATACAGAAGGATTTTTGGATCCGTTCGAATATCAATCGTATGCAACTTGTCAATCCTGTCTCAAAGGAAAGATGACAAAGACTCCGTTCACTGGACACGGAGTAAGAGCGAGCGAGCTCTTGGGACTCGTACACAGCGACGTGTGCGGTCCAATGTCTACACATGCACGAAGCGGTTATTCTTACTTCATTACTTTTACGGATGACTTTTCAAGGTACGGTTATGTCTTCTTAATGAAAAATAAATCCGAGGCTTTTGAAAAATTCCAGGAATATAAGAATGAAGTAGAAAAACAAACAGGCAAAAGTATCAAGGCACTGAGATCTGATCGAGGTGGTGAATACTTGAGTGCCGAGTTCCTGGGTTACTTAAAAGAGAATGGAATTCTCTCTCAGCTTACTCCTCCATACACTCCGCAACATAACGGTGTATCGGAGAGACGGAACCGAACCCTATTGGATATGGTACGGTCCATGATGAGTAACGCTGAGTTACAGCGATCGTTCTGGGGATATGCGCTAGAATCAGCTGCATACCTTTTGAACCGAGTTCCAACTAAGACTGTGCCTACTACACCATATCAGATGTGGTGTGGGAAGAGACCCTATCTTAATCACATTAAGACATGGGGATGTCCAGCTTTTGTAAAAAATCAGCATGCGGACAAGCTCGAGGCACGCTCAGTACAGTGCAAGTTTGTAGGATATCCAAAGAACTCCAAGGGATATTTCTTCTATTGCGAAGAGGAACAAAAGGTGTTTGTTTCTCGCCATGCCCACTTTCTAGAACACCAGTTCATAGAAAAAGAATTAAGTGGGAGCGTAATAGAACTGGAAGAAATTCCAGAACCACGAGCTATTACTGAAAGCTTAGTAGAACCAGAGGGTTCGAAAGATCAGGACATTCCCACGCCACTCCGAAGGAGTAGTAGGCAGTCTCATCTGCCCGAGAGATACTACGGTTTTCTCAATGACGGGGATAGAGAAGATTGCATCATAGATTTTGATGAGCCTACTAGCTTCCAGCAAGCCATTCAGAGCGTAGACTCGGTAAAATGGCTGGATACAATGCGGACCGAAATGGAGTCTATGTACACCAACAAAGTATGGACGTTGGACATTGCTCCAGATGGGGAAAAACCCGTAGGATGCAAGTGGATCTTCAAAAGGAAGATTGGTGTAGATGGACAGGTTGAGACCTATAAAGCTAGACTGGTAGCAAAGGGTTTTCGTCAGCGACCTGGTTTGGACTATGACGAAACCTTTTCTCCAGTAGCTATGCTGAAATCCATTCGGATCCTTCTTGCCATTGCTGCCTTCCACGATTATGAGATTTGGCAGATGGACGTAAAGACAGCTTTTCTAAATGGACATTTAGAGGAGTGTGTCTATATGCACTAGCCAGAGGGTTTCATTCAGAGTGGGAGCAGCGGAAAGGTGTGCAAATTGCTTAAGTCCATTTATGGACTAAAGCAGGCATCGCGGAGTTGGAACATCTGTTTTGATGAGACGGTCAAGGAATTTGGCTTTATCAAAAATCCAGATGAACCATGCATCTATTGTAGATTTGTAGCGAGAACTGTAGTATTCCTCGTTTTATACGTGGATGACATTCTCTTAATAGGAAATGATATTCCTATGCTACAATCTGTCAAGGGGTTCTTGTCACACAGGTTCTCCATGAAAGACCTGGGTAATGCCTCATACATTCTGGGTATCCGGATCTACCGTGACAGATCCAAGAGGATATTAGGACTTTCGCAGTCCAGGTACATCGACACCATACTGAAGAGATTCAGTATGGAAGATTCCAAGCGCGGTAATCTACCGGCTTGTCACGGGATCACCCTCTCCAAAGAGATGTCTCCCAAGACTGATTTGGAGAGGGATCGCATGTCTATTATACCCTACGCTGCTGCGGTAGGCTCTATAATGTATGCGATGTTGTGTACCAGACCGGATGTGGCTTATGCACTGAGTGTGGTAAGCAGGTATCAGTCAAACCCTGGGGAGAAACATTGGATAGCAGTAAAGAACATTCTCAAGTACCTGAGAAGGACTAAGGAGATGTTCTTGGTGTATGGCGGAAAAGACCTCCAGATTGAGGCCTTTGCTGACTCCAGCTTCCAGAGTGACAAGGATGATTCCAAGTCCATGTCGGGTTTTGTATTTACCCTTAATGGAGGGGCGGTGTGTTGGAAGAGCTCCAAACAGGAAACCGTTGCTGACTCGACTATGGAAGCGGAATACATCGCTGCATCTGATGCCGCAAAAGAAGCTGTCTGGATGAGGAAGTTCTTGAGAAAACTTCAGGTGGTTCCGTCCATTGTTGACCCAATACCTCTGTATTGCGACAACAACGGGGCTATAGCATTAGCGAAGGAACCCAGGTTCCATCAGAAATCCAGACACATCTTGAGGCGGCATCACCTGATCAGGGAGATCGTGGATCGCCAGGAGATCGAGGTTTGGAGGGTTGCTTCAGACGATAACACAGCAGATCCATTCACCAAGGCCTTGCCCCAGACTCAGTTCGAGCGGCTGATCGAGATGATAGGTCTTCGATACGCCAGTACATGGCCTTAGTGCAAGTGGGAGATTGTTAGTGTATATGCCCTAGAGGCCATTACTGTATCATACTAGCTTGTATATTACTTGATGGAAGCTTGGGATATTCATAGTTGTATATACAATCTTGCTCGAAATGGTAGTATGCTACTTGGTTTGTCTCTGCTTTAATATTTGCATGTGTTTCTTTTAGCATATCGCTGATATACATATTAGTAGAGCCCTTAGGATCTTTGCTTGATTACCAGCGTTGTGATGGCGCTCACACTCGTGGGAGCTGGGTGATCTATAAGCACATCCTTATACAGGTCCCTAGTCGTTGGACTATCGAGACAGGGCATCGATACTCCGGAGTAGACTAGCGTATGCGCTTCTCATCCCAGCATGGGAGACGGTCTGTCCCACAGCCGTCAGTACGTCGTACTTGAGATAGTATGCGGGTGCTCGTTAGGTTATGAGTACACTGGACAGGACTCGTCGGGAACTGTTGGTTGGTATTATACCTATCATCAGTTATCAGTTCCCAGGTGACATGAGTACAGCTTAGTCCGCTGACTTGACACTGTCACTTCGCCTCGAGTGTGTTCCCACTGCACTTTGATTGCTACCCTACCACGGCTCAAAGGAGTCATGCAAACAGGTAGTTTTTGGGTGCAGTCCTGAAGCACTTGGAGGCAGTGACGGTTAGACAGGATTCGTCTCTCCCGGTATTGGGGGTTGACATCGCGCTGTGTCCAGGAGAGCCATTACACGAGTAGTCCGTGGCCAGGGCAAGCGAGATATACTGGTAGGTTTCCAGTGTTATCTCAGGGTGTTCTGGGCTACACTCCGACACGACTTGTACCGCTATTAGGGGACTGACGTTCACCGCCCCCCTAGGCCCGCCATGCGATGTATCAGACGAACAGACCGGACTGTACGGAGACTGTCACATACAGGTTCAGTAGGAGTTCAGATGGGGTTCACCTCGTCGGTCTTCTTATCGACATCTACCTGGGGACCGTTACGTACAGCTAGTGCCGCTTGTGGTCTGTGGTTAAACCCACTGCCAGCGTAGTGTCGAGTCTTTAGAGTCCCACACAGAGAGCTATTCGCCTTTAGGCAAAATGAGTAGAGGTCGCATGGTTTTGCGACGGGGTTCGTTCACATCCGCGCACTTGTGCACGTTTGTTGTCCGGACAGCTTATACTAGCGGGCTTTGGTTTAAGCCGGATCCTAGTATATGATTTGGGATTGGTTTTATCTCATTGTATTCGTGTTCCTCGGATCACGAATACGGGTGCGTATGCACAGTTGCTTGAGACAGAGGGAGAGGAATTTGATTAGGGTTAATGACCATTGTCATTTTATTAACCCTAATGCTTATGTGTGTACTATGGTTAATTGATATTAGTTTAAATAATTGTGTATGGTTATGGTTGTTGACCATTTGACCTCCTTGACTTGTTGACCTAGGTTGACACTTTGACCATCATCATTTCATTTGGAAGATGCTCTTTGATCCTTGCAATTTGCATTAAAAATGAAATGATAATGGTCATGTCTTGATTAACCATGACAATTATCTAGCTAATTATCTAATTACAATAATTCACACATATATGAGAGAATGCTTCATATTTTCTCTCATTCTATCATTCACTTTCTCTCTCTTGTTCTTCCTCTCCCTCAAGCTCTCCCCTCTCATGTGTTGAGAAGCACTTGAGCTTGAGAAAAACCTCTTCTTGATAATCTCTACTCTCATCTAGGGTTCAAGGACTAGCACTTCTTGCACCCTAGTTACTTATAGCTTGGAGTTGAAGCCAAAGGTTGAGGCTTTCGGGTGGATCTTTCTTCGACGTGAGAAGACGACAAAGGTGACCTTTTTCCACTACTCCAAGGAGCAAGGAGAGAAGGACTTAAAGCCCTAGGTATAACCCTTCTAACACTTAGCTAGTTTCTAGTTAGCTTTAGCTTGTTTTTGTTTAGCAAAGATCCTTCTTTGTCTAGTCCATTATGCCTAAGTTGATAAAAATTTGATTTTTATTCCGTTTTCCACCTCCCCGCAAGTACCGGGGTGGGCAACGTGTACTTACACTAGTAATAAGTAGTTATGAGCCGTTGTCCCAAAGGTAAGTAAGATGAAAGAAGTCACTAATCTGAGAATAAAAATAAGTCTGAAAAATAGTTCATATTCTGGAAGCCAAACATTTGAACGTTGATACCCTACTATACGCACTTACACACGTCTTGAAACTCGGGATAGTAGAGGATACCTTGAAATACTCTTTTCTAAAAGCAAAAGTACAAAGAAAATAATAAATGAAGCATAAAAAGATAAAATGGTGAAGAAAAATGAACACTGGTTTTGTAATCACCAAGGCAGCATAAAAAAATATAGCGAGGGTGCTTCATCACCTAGTGCCTTAGACCAACTGGTTTGGGAGTCACTGCTAAGCCTTAGGTGTTGCAAGACGAGGAAAATACTAATACACCTAATCAGCAAGCACATGAGTAATCGGTCGGTTAGTACCTCAAGAAGTATTAACGGTCGCATGAAAAATGTGTGAGCAAATCTATCTAAATATTTACCGATTAAAAAGTACTGAGGTAGATGGACAAGAGTATGATAGCTTGAACTAAATTCTCCGAGTGTAGGAATGTCTTTTACACACACGTAGGGGTATATGATCGGTGTTTAGAAGAAAGGTAAGGATGAAGAATAAAGGCGATGTTTTATTGAGGGATGATGAGATTTCTAACATCTATTCATGACTATTAAGATAGGGCTCATGACAACCGAAAAGCTTGTATAGTTGGAGACTCTGATTTTCAAATTCTTTCTTTTACAATTCTTATCTTTATATGTAACTTTCACAGTCTTCCTTTTATTATAGGATTTTGTGGGTGCAATCCGCTGAAAATCCTCAGGAGACAACACTCCTCCTCCTAGGGACACCTAGAGGTTTAAAGGCTTGTTGCACGTGCTAAGTGCAATCGTGTTGCCTACGAAAGTGTGCTAGTTAGTTTTTTTTCTCTTCTTCTTTTCCCTTTCATCTGAATAAAAGATGTTTGCTCGAGATGATCAAAATTAAGTTTGGGGGAATTTGTTCAGTCGAAAATATTGCATTCTGTAACATATCAATTTCCTCATTATTTTAATCATCTAAGGGTGTTTGTTATAAATATGACACATATTACAAGAATCATCTGGAAAATACCAATTACCATGTATTGTACTTTATAATCGGCATTATGAAGGAAATTGTATGTTTAGTATGTCATGCATAATATTCTATATCTCTCAACATTTTCTTAAGATTGTGTGCAGAAAATTCTTCAGGTCAAAGAACCGGAATCGCAAAAGTGCCGATATAATACAGGAAACCAAAGAATCAAATACTGGCAACAACCTTATTCTAGAAGCTTATTCTAGAAGGCTCCTTGTAACAACCTTATTCTAGAAGCTTATTCTAGAAGGCTCCTTGTAACAAACTTATTCTAGAAGGCTCCTTGTAACAACCTTATTCTAGAAGACTCATTGTAACAACCTAGCTTATGAGGGAAGCTTGATTTGAGATCTATAAAAGGGGATCTAGCGCTAAGGTAAAAGGTTGTTGGTGGATGCTGGTAAAAAGTTAAGTGACACAACTTGAGATTCAATTCAAGATCCAAATCCAAATCAATAGTCAATTGATAGCATTATCAAGCGAAGGCATCCAAAGATCCTTTATTGAAACACCGATCGTCATCGGTGCAAGAGATCCGCAACCGATCCACGTCTCACGGCGATCGAGCCACGCAAAGATCGACGACAAATTCACTTCTTCAAAGGAGCGATCGAGAGCTTATTCTTATACCTCGAATTGAGAAATTGTGTAAATTTGAAGAAGATTTAATAAAGGTGATTATTACTCTTAGTCTTGATTTCTTTAGATTCTTGCATTATGAAATATCTCATTCTTGATTATTCTATTTTC